>OZ010618.1:22273137-23500637 GCA_963932285.1 Caenorhabditis macrosperma
GTCAGAAAAAAAAATGCAATCTGACTATGAGAGCTAGTAAGTCGATCTGCTCCACAAGATATGAACATTGCGCGGGTCCATTTAACCGAATGAACGTTTTCTATTGAAAATGCACCAACCATCAACGTTGTCATCGATCCCTCTTGGCGTTTCGGAATATTTCCTTCGGTGGTCTATAAGTTCTGAAATGCGAATGAAAGCATTTGCACTTGTTTGTCGGCAGAAATCTTTGCAGACAACGTTCCAGTGGATTGTAGCTACTTCTCCCCGGACGGGCAAAGTTCTTTCCGCCAACTCTTTGGCTTTATTCAAAAAACATCACTGATACAACGTTGTAATTTTTTTTAATTTTTTTAAATTTATAGATACTTCACGAAGAAGTGAATAAGGAAAAGAAGAGAATGGGGTGTGGTGACACATGAGTAAACTGATGCGGCGAGATCTAGAATGTAACGATATTCCAACTGCATTTACTTATGAGAGGTATGGACAAAACTTCCTTTTGAAGGCACATGGAAAGCTGATTTAAATGATTTCATGAATAACCGGAACGAGATAAAAAAACACAACATGTTGGCTGTCTCCAATCCTTTCCCAAAGTGACGATGGTTGAAAAAGGCAATTTGTAGACGAACTGAATATCCTTTTGGTGTTTTCTTGAGCATACTGTGATCTTCAACTGAAAAGGCACATGGAAAGCTGATTTAATTGATTTCATGAATAACGGGAACGAGATAAAAAAACACAACATGTTGGCTGTCTCCAATCCTTTCCCAAAGTGACGATGGTTGAAAAAGGCAATTTGTAGACGAACTGAATATCCTTTTGGTGTTTTCTTGTGCATACTGTGATCTTCAACTGAAAAGGCACATGGAAAGCTGATTTAATTGATTTCATGAATAACGGGAACGAGATAAAAAAACACAACATGTTGGCTGTCTCCAATCCTTTCCCAAAGTGACGATGGTTGAAAAAGGCAATTTGTAGACGAACTGAATATCCTTTTGGTGTTTTCTTGAGCATACTGTGATCTTTAACTGAAAAGGCACATGGAAAGCTGGTTTAATTGATTTCATGAATAACCGGAACGAGATAAAAAACACATATATCTCTCTCTCTCTCTCTCTACCACCCTTTGAGGAGCGAGTGACCGCGCAGGTGTCAGGACGCTTTGAATCAACGAGGCCAAACAATGACTCACATTGCGAAACAATGCCAGTCGAATGTGGTGGAAGGGATAGAAACTGGAACGGTGATGTGAACGGCAACGTGTTCCGCGGCGTAGTAGTTATCAAAAAGTGGAACTAGAGGAACATTTGAAATTTCTTCCAGTGTTTCCTCTAGAATGACATGGACCACAACAGTTTGAGATGGTCCTGGTGCTTCCCGTTGATACTTTATTCGAAATCGCCGTTCTTTGTTTCTCCAGAAATGTGTGTCTCCGCATTCTGAGTCATCACCCACATCGCAAGATTGTTTCGAAATAGAGGTGTTTTGGCCGTCCTATGTGTCCCCAACGTTTCGCTGTCTTGCCGGAGAGACCACCCTCCAAACTTTCTCAATCTCTCGCCGAGGGGCAGAGTCGCGAAACCAACGGAAAAAGGCGGGGCGTGCGCGTCGCGACTCAGTATATATAGACCACGAGGACGGGAAATCAAGCACTAGCACCGTCTAGACCCCATTCTCCATCAAACAACGGCCATGGGCGACTACGGAAAACCTCTCGAGATCAATGTTGGGTGCGGCATGTGCAAGGTACGTTTCCGATCTCATAGTACCTCACAGCGGTCCAGTCGTTGTTTGGCCTCGGTGATTCAGAGCGAGAGAGAGAGAGAGAGAGAGAGAGAGAGAGAGAGAGAGAGAGAGAGAGAGAGAGAGAGAGAGAGAGAGAGAGAGAGAGAGAGAGAGAGAGAGAGGGAGAGAGAGAGAGAGGGAGAGGGAGAGAGAGAGAGAGAAAGAGAGAGAGAGAGAAAGAGAGAGAGAGAGAAAGAGAGAGAGAGAGATGCTTCGTTATTTTTCCGAATTCTTCTGCGGACTTGAGCTGACCACTTTCATGTTCTTTCTTCGAGTCGATTTTTGCTTTGTCAAACACACCCGGTGTTCTGAAAATGAGCCCTCAATACTTCTATAGCACTAGTTATGTTCTACAAGTTCGTAGTTGACAACTTTCTGATATCTCTTATCAATTTTGAGATGTTATCATTCTCCCGCAGAATGTTCCTCGGTTGCACGGTCATTTCGATGACATCTCATAGTTTTTACATTTTTCACCGAGGAATGTTTTGCGGGAGAATGATAAAATCTCGAGATTGATAAGAGATATCAGAAAGTTGTCAATTACGAACTTGTAGAACATAACTAGTACTATAATAAAGCTGTTGACACTTTTTCGCTATCTGTTACCAATCTCGAGACATATGGATTCAATTGTAGGTCCTTTTCGGTTCATGAGCCATTTCGGTTTGTTGGCTGTCTCCAATCCTTTCCCAAAGTGACGATGGTTGAAAAAGGCAATTTGTAGACGAACTGAATATCCTTTTGGTGTTTTCTTGTGCATACTGTGATCTATGACTGAAAAGGCACATGGAAAGCTGGTTTAATTGATTTCATGAATAACGGGAACGAGATAAAAAACACAACATGTTGGCTGTCTCCAATCCTTTCCCAAAGTGACGATGGTTGAAAAAGGCAATTTGTAGACGAACTGAATATCCTTTTGGTGTTTTCTTGTGCATACTGTGATCTTTAACTGAAAAGGCACATGGAAAGCTTATCTTTACTTTTATTAAACGACAAATTCTGTCTGTCTGTCCGTGGGTTTGTCCGTCCGCAGCCTTTTCTCAGCGCCTACTGGACCGATTTGGACCGTTTTTGGACAGGAAGGTCAGAAATGTTGGCCCGATGATGCACGTGAATTTTCTAAGCGATCCGACAACTTTGACGCCTTCTGGAGCACATATTCTGCTTTTTTGGCCTCTCCGCGGCGAAAACGCGGCGGCGGGCTCATCGCGGACCCTGATGGGTGTCGGCCGCTGCGCAGAACTGGGGTCGGAGGCCCCGCCCACTTGCCGGTTCAATTACCCAAGTTTGAGGACACCGGCCGGACATTGTGCTGAAAAGTAAGAAGGAAGTGCTCATCGCGGACGTAACAGTCCCCTACGAAAACGGAGAAAATGCGATGAAACGAGCTTGGACCCAGAAAATAGAGAAGTACCAACCACTCGTTAAACACTTCGCAGCCAGCGGAAGGAATGTCAAGATCCTGCCAATCGTGGTGGGAAGCCTGGGTACATACTGGCAGCCGACGACCGATTCGCTGAAGGAGCTGGGCCTGAAGACCACGCAAATACGTACTCTGATCCCCGATATGTGTAGGTGCACTCTGGAAATGTCCAAAAACATCTACTGGAAGCACATACTCGGGGACAGGTACAAGATGGTCGACAGGCTGTGCTGGAGAAGTGCCAAAGAAAGAGCCAAAGATGACCAGCGTGCGAAGAAGGCTGCAAAGTTCGCAAAAGAATACGGCGGTGACTGGCAGCCGGAGACGCAGAACGACATCATGGAAGTCGACGACGACTCAGAAGTGGAAGGAACGAAGAAGGAGAAGAGAGGAAGAAGAAAGACAGGCGAAAGAAGAGGAAAGAGCACTGCGAAAGAAGAAGTCGGAAGAAAGCGGAGAGATGGCAGGAGCAGGAGCAGGAGCAGGAGTACTCGCGAGCCGAAGGAAAGAAGAGGGAGCCAAGCCGGAGGGCGCAAGGAGCGGAAGAGCAATAAGGAGGCAAGCAGCAGAAGGACGGCAAGAGAATGGGTGTCTGAAGGTGAGGCTGAAACGAAGAAGATGAGGGAGCAGGTGAGAGGAAGGTGGAGTGATAAAGGATGGAGATCGGAGGCGGAACTGATGGACGAAGAGACGCAAAGAAGACGAGTCAAAGTCACGTTCAGCGACGACGACAACGACGAGTACAACGCCTGGAGGAGCTGGAAGGAAAGGATGAGGCGAGAGGAGGAGAGGATGGGCGAGTCGGATAGAAGGAGGCGAGAAGGATGGATGGCAGCTTGGCTGGATACGGAAAGGATGAGGCGAGACGGAGGATGGCCCGATCGTAGGATGCGGCGTGATGGGGACGATCGGGTGGACGAGACGGAATGGAGGATGAGGCGAGATGGAGGTCGGATGGACGAGGATCGGAGGTCGGATCGGAGGATCGGGATGAGGCGAGATGAAGGATGGAACGATGGCCGACGGAGTGCGTGGGACTGTTGAGTCGATCCCAGGGCCACCTAGCAACCATTTAATACACCAAAATGGTCATGCGGGTGGATCAACCCTGTGGTGAGACTCCCCACGTCACTCAACTTTACTAACTACTTCTTTTCATGATTTTCATGTGTAATGACCCTAAGCCTTCTGGCTTCTCTTTGTAATCCCCCTAAAATGTTTGTTGAATGATTGAATTGTTTAATAAACTACTAACAAAAAAAAAAATCGGCCGGGTTTTGAGAAAAGTTGGGATCTGATTACATATTCGGATAGAGCTCAGCGAGACGATACAAAATGGCTTTTTACTTACTAATTTTGATCCACGGACGACCGTTTTGTGAGGGGTCAAAGTTACGGTTTTCACCGATAAAAAGCCGCCCGCTGGATTTTGAGAAAAATTAGGATCTGTTGACATATTCGGATAGATCTCGACGAGACGAAAAGAATTCTCTTTTTACTTATCCATTTTCATGGAGGACAACCGTTTCTAGAAAGGTGGAAGTCACGGCCATCACTGAACTCACTGCGCGATAAGAATGAACAGTGCCGCGGAACCCTCGAAAACAGCGAGGACACCAACACCCTCAGGCGCCACCCCTCTAATCGAGTGCGTGGCCCAGTGGGTAGCGCGCTCCCTTTTGGATTTTGGGTGTCAGGTTCGATTTCGCCAGAAGGAAAATGTTTTTTGTTTCCATTCGACACATGAATTTAATGGTCAATCGACAGTGATCGTTATATTTGGAATGTTATTGACTCTGTTAGTTGAAGTTGGGTTATTTTTTGGTCAATGTGTCAAAAGGGCAGCGAAAAGGTTGAAGAATTCAAAAAGGACAATATTTCACGAAGCGGTCGAAAAGATTTAGGGCCTTTCTTACGGAAGGATATTAAATTGACCTAAAAACGTTTAAGCGTATAGTTGTTGTTTAGGGAAAAGTTTACGAAACGAAGGAGATTGCGGAGCCCAGCCAGAGAGGCGGCGTTAGCCGCCTCGAATTGGCTGGTTTAATTGATTTCATGAATAACGGGAACGAGATAAAAAAACACAACATGTTGGCTGTCTCCAACCCTTTCCCAAAGTGACGATGGTTGAAAAAGGCAATTTGTAGACGGACTGAATATCTTTTTGGTGTTTTCTTGTGCATACTGTGATCTATGACTGAAAAGGCACATGGAAAGCTGATTTAATTGATTTTATGAATAACAGGAATGAGATAAAAAACACAACATGTTGGCTGTCTCCAAACCCTTCCCAATGTGACGATGGTTGAGAAAGGCAATTTGTAGACGAACTGAATATCCTTTTGGTGTTTTCTTGTGCATACTGTGATCTTTAACTGAAAAAGCACATGAAAAGCTGATTTAATTGATTTTATGAATAACAGGAACGAGATAAAAAACACAACATGTTGGCTGTCTCCAAACCCTTCCCAATGTGACGATGGTTGAGAAAGGCAATTTGTAGACGAACTGAATATCCTTTTGGTGTTTTCTTGTGCATACTGTGATCTATAACTGAAAAGGCACATGGAAAGCTGATTTAATTGATTTTATGAATAACAGGAACGAGATAAAAAACACAACATGTTGGCTGTCTCCAAACCCTTCCCAAAGTGACGATGGTTGAGAAAGGCAATTTGTAGACGAACTGAATATCCTTTTGGTGTTTTCTTGTGCATACTGTGATCTTTAACTGAAAAGGCACATGGAAAGATGATTTAATTGATTTTATGAATAACAGGAATGAGATAAAAAACACAACATGTTGGCTGTCTCCAAACCCTTCCCAAAGTGACGATGGTTGAGAAAGGCAATTTGTAGACGAACTGAATATCCTTTTGGTGTTTTCTTGTGCATACTGTGATCTTTAACTGAAAAAGCACATGAAAAGCTGATTTAATTGATTTAATGAATAACGGGAACGAGATAAAAAAACACAACATGTTGGCTGTCTCCAATCCTTTCCCAAAGTGACGATGGTTGAAAAAGGCAATTTGTAGACGAACTGAATATCCTTTTGGTGTTTTCTTGTGCATACTGTGATTTATAACTGAAAAGGCACATGGAAAGCTGATTTAATTGATTTTATGAATAACAGGAATGAGATAAAAAACACAACATGTTGGCTGTCTCCAAACCCTTCCCAATGTGACGATGGTTGAGAAAGGCAATTTGTAGACGAACTGAATATCCTTTTGGTGTTTTCTTGTGCATACTGTGATCTTTAACTGAAAAAGCACATGAAAAGCTGATTTAATTGATTTAATGAATAACGGGAACGAGATAAAAAAACACAACATGTTGGCTGTCTCCAATCCTTTCCCAAAGTGACGATGGTTGAAAAAGGCAATTTGTAGACGAACTGAATATCCTTTTGGTGTTTTCTTGAGCATACTGTGATCTTTAACTGAAAAGGCACATGGAAAGCTGATTTATTTGATTTAATGAATAACGGGAACGAGATAAAAAAACACAACATGTTGGCTGTCTCCAATCCTTTCCCAAAGTGACGATGTTTGAAAAAGGCAATTTGTAGACGAACTGAATATCCTTTTGGTGTTTTCTTGTGCATACTGTGATCTTTAACTGAAAAGGCACATGGAAAGCTGATTTAATTGATTTAATGAATAACGGGAACGAGATAAAAAAACACAACATGTTGGCTGTCTCCAATCCTTTCCCAAAGTGACGATGGTTGAAAAAGGCAATTTGTAGACGAACTGAATATCCTTTTGGTGTTTTCTTGAGCATACTGTGATCTTTAACTGAAAAGGCACATGGAAAGCTGATTTATTTGATTTAATGAATAACGGGAACGAGATAAAAAAACACAACATGTTGGCTGTCTCCAATCCTTTCCCAAAGTGACGATGTTTGAAAAAGGCAATTTGTAGACGAACTGAATATCCTTTTGGTGTTTTCTTGTGCATACTGTGATCTTTAACTGAAAAGGCACATGGAAAGCTGATTTAATTGATTTAATGAATAACGGGAACGAGATAAAAAAACACAACATGTTGGCTGTCTCCAATCCTTTCCCAAAGTGACGATGGTTGAAAAAGGCAATTTGTAGACAAACTGAATATCCTTTTGGTGTTTTCTTGAGCATACTGTGATCTTTAACTGAAAAGGCACATGGAAAGCTGATTTAATTGATTTCATGAATAACGGGAACGAGATAAAAAAACACAACATGTTGGCTGTCTCCAATCCTTTCCCAAAGTGACGATGGTTGAAAAAGGCAATTTGTAGACAAACTGAATATCCTTTTGGTGTTTTCTTGAGCATACTGTGATCTTTAACTGAAAAGGCACATGGAAAGCTGATTTAATTGATTTAATGAATAACGGGAACGAGATAAAAAAACACAACATGTTGGCTGTCTCCAATCCTTTCCCAAAGTGACGATGGTTGAAAAAGGCAATTTGTAGACGAACTGAATATCCTTTTGGTGTTTTCTTGTGCATACTGTGATCTTTAACTGAAAAGGCACATGGAAAGCTGATTTATTTGATTTAATGAATAACGGGAACGAGATAAAAAAACACAACATGTTGGCTGTCTCCAATCCTTTCCCAAAGTGACGATGTTTGAAAAAGGCAATTTGTAGACGAACTGAATATCCTTTTGGTGTTTTCTTGTGCATACTGTGATCTTTAACTGAAAAGGCACATGGAAAGCTGATTTAATTGATTTAATGAATAACGGGAACGAGATAAAAAAACACAACATGTTGGCTGTCTCCAATCCTTTCCCAAAGTGACGATGTTTGAAAAAGGCAATTTGTAGACGAACTGAATATCCTTTTGGTGTTTTCTTGTGCATACTGTGATTTATAACTGAAAAGGCACATGGAAAGCTGGTTTAATTGATTTCATGAATAACGGGAACGAGATAAAAAACACAACATGTTGGCTGTCTCCAATCCTTTCCCAAAGTGACGATGGTTGAAAAAGGCAATTTGTAGACGAACTGAATATCCTTTTGGTGTTTTCTTGTGCATACTGTGATCTTTAACTGAAAAGGCACATGGAAAGCTTATCTTTACTTTTATTAAACGACAAATTCTGTCTGTCTGTCCGTGGGTTTGTCCGTCCGCAGCCTTTTCTCAGCGCCTACTGGACCGATTTGGACCGTTTTTGGACAGGAAGGTCAGAAATGTTGGCCCGATGATGCACGTGAATTTTCTAAGCGATCCGACAACTTTGACGCCTTCTGGAGCACATATTCTGCTTTTTTGGCCTCTCCGCGGCGAAAACGCGGCGGCGGGCTCATCGCGGACCCTGATGGGTGTCGGCCGCTGCGCAGAACTGGGGTCGGAGGCCCCGCCCACTTGCCGGTTCAATTACCCAAGTTTGAGGACACCGGCCGGACATTGTGCTGAAAAGTAAGAAGGAAGTGCTCATCGCGGACGTAACAGTCCCCTACGAAAACGGAGAAAATGCGATGAAACGAGCTTGGACCCAGAAAATAGAGAAGTACCAACCACTCGTTAAACACTTCGCAGCCAGCGGAAGGAATGTCAAGATCCTGCCAATCGTGGTGGGAAGCCTGGGTACATACTGGCAGCCGACGACCGATTCGCTGAAGGAGCTGGGCCTGAAGACCACGCAAATACGTACTCTGATCCCCGATATGTGTAGGTGCACTCTGGAAATGTCCAAAAACATCTACTGGAAGCACATACTCGGGGACAGGTACAAGATGGTCGACAGGCTGTGCTGGAGAAGTGCCAAAGAAAGAGCCAAAGATGACCAGCGTGCGAAGAAGGCTGCAAAGTTCGCAAAAGAATACGGCGGTGACTGGCAGCCGGAGACGCAGAACGACATCATGGAAGTCGACGACGACTCAGAAGTGGAAGGAACGAAGAAGGAGAAGAGAGGAAGAAGAAAGACAGGCGAAAGAAGAGGAAAGAGCACTGCGAAAGAAGAAGTCGGAAGAAAGCGGAGAGATGGCAGGAGCAGGAGCAGGAGCAGGAGTACTCGCGAGCCGAAGGAAAGAAGAGGGAGCCAAGCCGGAGGGCGCAAGGAGCGGAAGAGCAATAAGGAGGCAAGCAGCAGAAGGACGGCAAGAGAATGGGTGTCTGAAGGTGAGGCTGAAACGAAGAAGATGAGGGAGCAGGTGAGAGGAAGGTGGAGTGATAAAGGATGGAGATCGGAGGCGGAACTGATGGACGAAGAGACGCAAAGAAGACGAGTCAAAGTCACGTTCAGCGACGACGACAACGACGAGTACAACGCCTGGAGGAGCTGGAAGGAAAGGATGAGGCGAGAGGAGGAGAGGATGGGCGAGTCGGATAGAAGGAGGCGAGAAGGATGGATGGCAGCTTGGCTGGATACGGAAAGGATGAGGCGAGACGGAGGATGGCCCGATCGTAGGATGCGGCGTGATGGGGACGATCGGGTGGACGAGACGGAATGGAGGATGAGGCGAGATGGAGGTCGGATGGACGAGGATCGGAGGTCGGATCGGAGGATCGGGATGAGGCGAGATGAAGGATGGAACGATGGCCGACGGAGTGCGTGGGACTGTTGAGTCGATCCCAGGGCCACCTAGCAACCATTTAATACACCAAAATGGTCATGCGGGTGGATCAACCCTGTGGTGAGACTCCCCACGTCACTCAACTTTACTAACTACTTCTTTTCATGATTTTCATGTGTAATGACCCTAAGCCTTCTGGCTTCTCTTTGTAATCCCCCTAAAATGTTTGTTGAATGATTGAATTGTTTAATAAACTACTAACAAAAAAAAAAATCGGCCGGGTTTTGAGAAAAGTTGGGATCTGATTACATATTCGGATAGAGCTCAGCGAGACGATACAAAATGGCTTTTTACTTACTAATTTTGATCCACGGACGACCGTTTTGTGAGGGGTCAAAGTTACGGTTTTCACCGATAAAAAGCCGCCCGCTGGATTTTGAGAAAAATTAGGATCTGTTGACATATTCGGATAGATCTCGACGAGACGAAAAGAATTCTCTTTTTACTTATCCATTTTCATGGAGGACAACCGTTTCTAGAAAGGTGGAAGTCACGGCCATCACTGAACTCACTGCGCGATAAGAATGAACAGTGCCGCGGAACCCTCGAAAACAGCGAGGACACCAACACCCTCAGGCGCCACCCCTCTAATCGAGTGCGTGGCCCAGTGGGTAGCGCGCTCCCTTTTGGATTTTGGGTGTCAGGTTCGATTTCGCCAGAAGGAAAATGTTTTTTGTTTCCATTCGACACATGAATTTAATGGTCAATCGACAGTGATCGTTATATTTGGAATGTTATTGACTCTGTTAGTTGAAGTTGGGTTATTTTTTGGTCAATGTGTCAAAAGGGCAGCGAAAAGGTTGAAGAATTCAAAAAGGACAATATTTCACGAAGCGGTCGAAAAGATTTAGGGCCTTTCTTACGGAAGGATATTAAATTGACCTAAAAACGTTTAAGCGTATAGTTATTGTTTAGGGAAAAGTTTACGAAACGAAGGAGATTGCGGAGCCCAGCCAGAGAGGCGGCGTTAGCCGCCTCGAATTGGCTGGTTTAATTGATTTCATGAATAACGGGAACGAGATAAAAAAACACAACATGTTGGCTGTCTCCAACCCTTTCCCAAAGTGACGATGGTTGAAAAAGGCAATTTGTAGACGGACTGAATATCTTTTTGGTGTTTTCTTGTGCATACTGTGATCTATGACTGAAAAGGCACATGGAAAGCTGATTTAATTGATTTTATGAATAACAGGAATGAGATAAAAAACACAACATGTTGGCTGTCTCCAAACCCTTCCCAATGTGACGATGGTTGAGAAAGGCAATTTGTAGACGAACTGAATATCCTTTTGGTGTTTTCTTGTGCATACTGTGATCTTTAACTGAAAAAGCACATGAAAAGCTGATTTAATTGATTTTATGAATAACAGGAACGAGATAAAAAACACAACATGTTGGCTGTCTCCAAACCCTTCCCAATGTGACGATGGTTGAGAAAGGCAATTTGTAGACGAACTGAATATCCTTTTGGTGTTTTCTTGTGCATACTGTGATCTATAACTGAAAAGGCACATGGAAAGCTGATTTAATTGATTTTATGAATAACAGGAACGAGATAAAAAACACAACATGTTGGCTGTCTCCAAACCCTTCCCAAAGTGACGATGGTTGAGAAAGGCAATTTGTAGACGAACTGAATATCCTTTTGGTGTTTTCTTGTGCATACTGTGATCTTTAACTGAAAAGGCACATGGAAAGATGATTTAATTGATTTTATGAATAACAGGAATGAGATAAAAAACACAACATGTTGGCTGTCTCCAAACCCTTCCCAAAGTGACGATGGTTGAGAAAGGCAATTTGTAGACGAACTGAATATCCTTTTGGTGTTTTCTTGTGCATACTGTGATCTTTAACTGAAAAAGCACATGAAAAGCTGATTTAATTGATTTAATGAATAACGGGAACGAGATAAAAAAACACAACATGTTGGCTGTCTCCAATCCTTTCCCAAAGTGACGATGGTTGAAAAAGGCAATTTGTAGACGAACTGAATATCCTTTTGGTGTTTTCTTGTGCATACTGTGATTTATAACTGAAAAGGCACATGGAAAGCTGATTTAATTGATTTTATGAATAACAGGAATGAGATAAAAAACACAACATGTTGGCTGTCTCCAAACCCTTCCCAATGTGACGATGGTTGAGAAAGGCAATTTGTAGACGAACTGAATATCCTTTTGGTGTTTTCTTGTGCATACTGTGATCTTTAACTGAAAAAGCACATGAAAAGCTGATTTAATTGATTTAATGAATAACGGGAACAAGATAAAAAAACACAACATGTTGGCTGTCTCCAATCCTTTCCCAAAGTGACGATGGTTGAAAAAGGCAATTTGTAGACGAACTGAATATCCTTTTGGTGTTTTCTTGAGCATACTGTGATCTTTAACTGAAAAGGCACATGGAAAGCTGATTTATTTGATTTAATGAATAACGGGAACGAGATAAAAAAACACAACATGTTGGCTGTCTCCAATCCTTTCCCAAAGTGACGATGTTTGAAAAAGGCAATTTGTAGACGAACTGAATATCCTTTTGGTGTTTTCTTGTGCATACTGTGATCTTTAACTGAAAAGGCACATGGAAAGCTGATTTAATTGATTTAATGAATAACGGGAACGAGATAAAAAAACACAACATGTTGGCTGTCTCCAATCCTTTCCCAAAGTGACGATGGTTGAAAAAGGCAATTTGTAGACGAACTGAATATCCTTTTGGTGTTTTCTTGAGCATACTGTGATCTTTAACTGAAAAGGCACATGGAAAGCTGATTTATTTGATTTAATGAATAACGGGAACGAGATAAAAAAACACAACATGTTGGCTGTCTCCAATCCTTTCCCAAAGTGACGATGTTTGAAAAAGGCAATTTGTAGACGAACTGAATATCCTTTTGGTGTTTTCTTGTGCATACTGTGATCTTTAACTGAAAAGGCACATGGAAAGCTGATTTAATTGATTTAATGAATAACGGGAACGAGATAAAAAAACACAACATGTTGGCTGTCTCCAATCCTTTCCCAAAGTGACGATGGTTGAAAAAGGCAATTTGTAGACAAACTGAATATCCTTTTGGTGTTTTCTTGAGCATACTGTGATCTTTAACTGAAAAGGCACATGGAAAGCTGATTTAATTGATTTCATGAATAACGGGAACGAGATAAAAAAACACAACATGTTGGCTGTCTCCAATCCTTTCCCAAAGTGACGATGGTTGAAAAAGGCAATTTGTAGACAAACTGAATATCCTTTTGGTGTTTTCTTGAGCATACTGTGATCTTTAACTGAAAAGGCACATGGAAAGCTGATTTAATTGATTTAATGAATAACGGGAACGAGATAAAAAAACACAACATGTTGGCTGTCTCCAATCCTTTCCCAAAGTGACGATGGTTGAAAAAGGCAATTTGTAGACGAACTGAATATCCTTTTGGTGTTTTCTTGTGCATACTGTGATCTTTAACTGAAAAGGCACATGGAAAGCTGATTTATTTGATTTAATGAATAACGGGAACGAGATAAAAAAACACAACATGTTGGCTGTCTCCAATCCTTTCCCAAAGTGACGATGTTTGAAAAAGGCAATTTGTAGACGAACTGAATATCCTTTTGGTGTTTTCTTGTGCATACTGTGATCTTTAACTGAAAAGGCACATGGAAAGCTGATTTAATTGATTTAATGAATAACGGGAACGAGATAAAAAAACACAACATGTTGGCTGTCTCCAATCCTTTCCCAAAGTGACGATGTTTGAAAAAGGCAATTTGTAGACGAACTGAATATCCTTTTGGTGTTTTCTTGTGCATACTGTGATCTTTAACTGAAAAGGCACATGGAAAGCTGATTTAATTGATTTAATGAATAACGGGAACGAGATAAAAAAACACAACATGTTGGCTGTCTCCAATACTTTCCCAAAGTGACGATGGTTGAAAAAGGCAATTTGTAGACGAACTGAATATCCTTTTGGTGTTTTCTTGAGCATACTGTGATCTTTAACTGAAAAGGCACATGGAAAGCTGATTTAATTGATTTCATGAATAACCGGAACGAGATAAAAAAACACAACATGTTGGCTGTCTCCAATCCTTTCCCAAAGTGACGATGTTTGAAAAAGGCAATTTGTAGACGAACTGAATATCCTTTTGGTGTTTTCTTGTGCATACTGTGATCTTTAACTGAAAAGGCACATGGAAAGCTGATTTAATTGATTTAATGAATAACGGGAACGAGATAAAAAAACACAACATGTTGGCTGTCTCCAATACTTTCCCAAAGTGACGATGGTTGAAAAAGGCAATTTGTAGACGAACTGAATATCCTTTTGGTGTTTTCTTGAGCATACTGTGATCTTTAACTGAAAAGGCACATGGAAAGCTGATTTAATTGATTTAATGAATAACGGGAACGAGATAAAAAAAACACAACATGTTGGCTGTCTCCAATCCTTTCCCAAAGTGACGATGTTTGAAAAAGGCAATTTGTAGACGAACTGAATATCCTTTTGGTGTTTTCTTGTGCATACTGTGATCTATGACTGAAAAGGCACATGGAAAGCTGATTTAATTGATTTCATGAATAACCGGAACGAGATAAAAAAACACAACATGTTGGCTGTCTCCAATCCTTTCCCAAAGTGACGATGTTTGAAAAAGGCAATTTGTAGACGAACTGAATATCCTTTTGGTGTTTTCTTGAGCATACTGTGATCTTTAACTGAAAAGGCACATGGAAAGCTGATTTAATTGATTTAATGAATAACGGGAACGAGATAAAAAAAACACAACATGTTGGCTGTCTCCAATCCTTTCCCAAAGTGACGATGTTTGAAAAAGGCAATTTGTAGACGAACTGAATATCCTTTTGGTGTTTTCTTGTGCATACTGTGATCTATGACTGAAAAGGCACATGGAAAGCTGATTTAATTGATTTCATGAATAACCGGAACGAGATAAAAAAACACAACATGTTGGCTGTCTCCAATCCTTTCCCAAAGTGACGATGGTTGAAAAAGGCAATTTGTAGACGAACTGAATATCCTTTTGGTGTTTTCTTGTGCATACTGTGATCTTTAACTGAAAAGGCACATGGAAAGCTGATTTAATTGATTTAATGAATAACGGGAACGAGATAAAAAAAACACAACATGTTGGCTGTCTCCAATCCTTTCCCAAAGTGACGATGTTTGAAAAAGGCAATTTGTAGACGAACTGAATATCCTTTTGGTGTTTTCTTGAGCATACTGTGATCTTTAACTGAAAAGGCACATGGAAAGCTGATTTAATTGATTTCATGAATAACCGGAACGAGATAAAAAAACACAACATGTTGGCTGTCTCCAATCCTTTCCCAAAGTGACGATGGTTGAAAAAGGCAATTTGTAGACGAACTGAATATCCTTTTGGTGTTTTCTTGTGCATACTGTGATCTTTAACTGAAAAGGCACATGGAAAGCTGATTTAATTGATTTAATGAATAACGGGAACGAGATAAAAAAAACACAACATGTTGGCTGTCTCCAATCCTTTCCCAAAGTGACGATGTTTGAAAAAGGCAATTTGTAGACGAAGTGAATATCCTTTTGGTGTTTTCTTGTGCATACTGTGATCTATGACTGAAAAGGCACATGGAAAGCTGATTTAATTGATTTCATGAATAACGGGAACGAGATAAAAAAAACACAACATGTTGGCTGTCTCCAATCCTTTCCCAAAGTGACGATGGTTGAAAAAGGCAATTTGTAGACGAACTGAATATCCTTTTGGTGTTTTCTTGTGCATACTGTGATCTTTAACTGAAAAGGCACATGGAAAGCTGATTTAATTGATTTAATGAATAACGGGAACGAGATAAAAAAAACACAACATGTTGGCTGTCTCCAATCCTTTCCCAAAGTGACGATGTTTGAAAAAGGCAATTTGTAGACGAACTGAATATCCTTTTGGTGTTTTCTTGTGCATACTGTGATCTTTAACTGAAAAGGCACATGGAAAGCTGATTTAATTGATTTAATGAATAACGGGAACGAGATAAAAAAAACACAACATGTTGGCTGTCTCCAATCCTTTCCCAAAGTGACGATGTTTGAAAAAGGCAATTTGTAGACGAACTGAATATCCTTTTGGTGTTTTCTTGTGCATACTGTGATCTATGACTGAAAAGGCACATGGAAAGCTGATTTAATTGATTTCATGAATAACCGGAACGAGATAAAAAAACACAACATGTTGGCTGTCTCCAATCCTTTCCCAAAGTGACGATGTTTGAAAAAGGCAATTTGTAGACGAACTGAATATCCTTTTGGTGTTTTCTTGAGCATACTGTGATCTTTAACTGAAAAGGCACATGGAAAGCTGATTTAATTGATTTAATGAATAACGGGAACGAGATAAAAAAAACACAACATGTTGGCTGTCTCCAATCCTTTCCCAAAGTGACGATGTTTGAAAAAGGCAATTTGTAGACGAACTGAATATCCTTTTGGTGTTTTCTTGTGCATACTGTGATCTTTAACTGAAAAGGCACATGGAAAGCTGATTTAATTGATTTAATGAATAACGGGAACGAGATAAAAAAAAACACAACATGTTGGCTGTCTCCAATCCTTTCCCAAAGTGACGATGTTTGAAAAAGGCAATTTGTAGACGAACTGAATATCCTTTTGGTGT
Source organism: Caenorhabditis macrosperma (assembly GCA_963932285.1). Taxonomy (NCBI): domain Eukaryota; kingdom Metazoa; phylum Nematoda; class Chromadorea; order Rhabditida; family Rhabditidae; genus Caenorhabditis; species Caenorhabditis macrosperma. The sequence continues at coordinate 22,289,615 of OZ010618.1, forward strand.
TTTCTTGTGCATACTGTGATCTTTAACTGAAAAGGCACATGGAAAGCTGATTTAATTGATTTAATGAATAACGGGAACGAGATAAAAAAACACAACATGTTGGCTGTCTCCAATCCTTTCCCAAAGTGACGATGGTTGAAAAAGGCAATTTGTAGACGAACTGAATATCCTTTTGGTGTTTTCTTGTGCATACTGTGATCTTTAACTGAAAAAGCACATGGAAAGCTGATTTAATTGATTTAATGAATAACGGGAACGAGATAAAAAAAACACAACATGTTGGCTGTCTCCAATCCTTTCCCAAAGTGACGATGGTTGAAAAAGGCAATTTGTAGACGAACTGAATATCCTTTTGGTGTTTTCTTGTGCATACTGTGATCTTTAACTGAAAAGGCACATGGAAAGCTGATTTAATTGATTTAATGAATAACGGGAACGAGATAAAAAAAAACACAACATGTTGGCTGTCTCCAATCCTTTCCCAAAGTGACGATGTTTGAAAAAGGCAATTTGTAGACGAACTGAATATCCTTTTGGTGTTTTCTTGTGCATACTGTGATCTTTAACTGAAAAGGCACATGGAAAGCTGATTTAATTGATTTAATGAATAACGGGAACGAGATAAAAAAAAACACAACATGTTGGCTGTCTCCAATCCTTTCCCAAAGTGACGATGTTTGAAAAAGGCAATTTGTAGACGAACTGAATATCCTTTTGGTGTTTTCTTGTGCATACTGTGATCTTTAACTGAAAAGGCACATGGAAAGCTGATTTAATTGATTTAATGAATAACGGGAACGAGATAAAAAAACACAACATGTTGGCTGTCTCCAATCCTTTCCCAAAGTGACGATGGTTGAAAAAGGCAATTTGTAGACGAACTGAATATCCTTTTGGTGTTTTCTTGTGCATACTGTGATCTTTAACTGAAAAAGCACATGGAAAGCTGATTTAATTGATTTAATGAATAACGGGAACGAGATAAAAAAAACACAACATGTTGGCTGTCTCCAATCCTTTCCCAAAGTGACGATGGTTGAAAAAGGCAATTTGTAGACGAACTGAATATCCTTTTGGTGTTTTCTTGTGCATACTGTGATCTTTAACTGAAAAGGCACATGGAAAGCTGATTTAATTGATTTAATGAATAACGGGAACGAGATAAAAAAAACACAACATGTTGGCTGTCTCCAATCCTTTCCCAAAGTGACGATGGTTGAAAAAGGCAATTTGTAGACGAACTGAATATCCTTTTGGTGTTTTCTTGTGCATACTGTGATCTTTAACTGAAAAGGCACATGGAAAGCTGATTTAATTGATTTAATGAATAACCGGAACGAGATAAAAAAACACAACATGTTGGCTGTCTCCAATCCTTTCCCAAAGTGACGATGTTTGAAAAAGGCAATTTGTAGACGAACTGAATATCCTTTTGGTGTTTTCTTGAGCATACTGTGATCTTTAACTGAAAAGGCACATGGAAAGCTGATTTAATTGATTTAATGAATAACGGGAACGAGATAAAAAAAACACAACATGTTGGCTGTCTCCAATCCTTTCCCAAAGTGACGATGTTTGAAAAAGGCAATTTGTAGACGAACTGAATATCCTTTTGGTGTTTTCTTGTGCATACTGTGATCTATGACTGAAAAGGCACATGGAAAGCTGATTTAATTGATTTCATGAATAACCGGAACGAGATAAAAAAACACAACATGTTGGCTGTCTCCAATCCTTTCCCAAAGTGACGATGGTTGAAAAAGGCAATTTGTAGACGAACTGAATATCCTTTTGGTGTTTTCTTGTGCATACTGTGATCTTTAACTGAAAAGGCACATGGAAAGCTGATTTAATTGATTTAATGAATAACGGGAACGAGATAAAAAAAACACAACATGTTGGCTGTCTCCAATCCTTTCCCAAAGTGACGATGTTTGAAAAAGGCAATTTGTAGACGAACTGAATATCCTTTTGGTGTTTTCTTGTGCATACTGTGATCTTTAACTGAAAAGGCACATGGAAAGCTGATTTAATTGATTTAATGAATAACGGGAACGAGATAAAAAAAACACAACATGTTGGCTGTCTCCAATCCTTTCCCAAAGTGACGATGGTTGAAAAAGGCAATTTGTAGACGAACTGAATATCCTTTTGGTGTTTTCTTGTGCATACTGTGATCTTTAACTGAAAAGGCACATGGAAAGCTGATTTAATTGATTTAATGAATAACCGGAACGAGATAAAAAAACACAACATGTTGGCTGTCTCCAATCCTTTCCCAAAGTGACGATGTTTGAAAAAGGCAATTTGTAGACGAACTGAATATCCTTTTGGTGTTTTCTTGAGCATACTGTGATCTTTAACTGAAAAGGCACATGGAAAGCTGATTTAATTGATTTAATGAATAACGGGAACGAGATAAAAAAAACACAACATGTTGGCTGTCTCCAATCCTTTCCCAAAGTGACGATGTTTGAAAAAGGCAATTTGTAGACGAACTGAATATCCTTTTGGTGTTTTCTTGTGCATACTGTGATCTATGACTGAAAAGGCACATGGAAAGCTGATTTAATTGATTTCATGAATAACCGGAACGAGATAAAAAAACACAACATGTTGGCTGTCTCCAATCCTTTCCCAAAGTGACGATGGTTGAAAAAGGCAATTTGTAGACGAACTGAATATCCTTTTGGTGTTTTCTTGTGCATACTGTGATCTTTAACTGAAAAGGCACATGGAAAGCTGATTTAATTGATTTAATGAATAACGGGAACGAGATAAAAAAAACACAACATGTTGGCTGTCTCCAATCCTTTCCCAAAGTGACGATGTTTGAAAAAGGCAATTTGTAGACGAACTGAATATCCTTTTGGTGTTTTCTTGTGCATACTGTGATCTTTAACTGAAAAGGCACATGGAAAGCTGATTTAATTGATTTAATGAATAACGGGAACGAGATAAAAAAACACAACATGTTGGCTGTCTCCAATCCTTTCCCAAAGTGACGATGGTTGAAAAAGGCAATTTGTAGACGAACTGAATATCCTTTTGGTGTTTTCTTGTGCATACTGTGATCTTTAACTGAAAAGGCACATGGAAAGCTGATTTAATTGATTTCATGAATAACCGGAACGAGATAAAAAAAACACAACATGTTGGCTGTCTCCAATCCTTTCCCAAAGTGACGATGTTTGAAAAAGGCAATTTGTAGACGAACTGAATATCCTTTTGGTGTTTTCTTGTGCATACTGTGATCTTTAACTGAAAAGGCACATGGTGTTACGTTTCGTGAACGTAATATAAAAAAGCAATAATTTATATCAAATAATAAAAGAAAATGAAGTACAACTCAGCGGGGAAAAGAACAGAACAACGAGATTTCTCACTTAGAAAAAGGGTGATTTAAAAGTCCGCAATTGTTGCGTCACGGTGTACGCACAAGCGCGTCATAACATACGACATTGCTACAGTATCCAACACCTCCCTTGTTTGGATAGGAACAAGGAGACAGAAGCAAGAGACCATGAGGGGGGAGCTCGGTTGACTTGTGAACTCAAATAGCAGCATGATGGTCGGGTGAGGTGTACGAGGGGTGTCCGGTTGACTTGTGGACAGAGGAACGAAGAAGGTTCGGGTGACGTGTGAACCACGGTTCGGGATAGATGACGGCTGTGTGTGGAACCAATAGCAGAATACGCATCGGCGGAACGAACAATAAAATTAGAACTACGGGGATCTAAAAACTTGACAAAATAACTAAATCTCAGAAATAGGGAACCTACTAACCTAGACTACAAAATCAATAAATTACAACGAGAGAACAACAACGAAATTACAACGAAAATAAAGAAGAATTACAACGACGATCGAATCCAAGGACGACGGCGGCGGCAGCAGCAGACGATTGAACTTGACGACGACGATTACTTCCGATTGTTTCTCCTCGTAGATGCAGTGTGCGAGGGATCAAAGCGAACGATTGGCTTTGGAACACGAGTTGATCTTCGAAGCGGTGGAGCAGCAACAGTAGAGACGGGATTTGTGGATGCAGTAACGATTGGCGTGGAGGTAGGTGGTGTTGCGACGACAACGGCACGAGGCGGATTGGAGACGACAACAGGAACGGGAATGAGCGACGGTTTCGGCTTTGACGGCGGTTGCTGCTCGGCTGGTTGATGATCGCTGGCACCTGCAACGATCTTCTTGAGAGGCACAGCGAAAATATCGCTGAGCAGCGACAAGGGAATAACCCGCGACGTCTCGGAAACTTCCCGGCTCAACAATTGATTCGCATGGAATCGTTTTTCCTTACCGTTGACTTCCACTTCGTACATTACCTGACCTAGGGCTCTTTTGACTACACCATCGGCCCAGCTCCACGAATTTCTCTTGAACACTTTCGCGGAGACTTGCTCTCCAACAGAGAAACTTCTGGCGACGGCTCCGTGCTTGCGATCGAAGTGCTCCTTCATGGAGACTTCTCGGAGATCCTTCTCCAACGCCTCGGAATCATCCGACGGCTTCATCAACGTCAGTCGCGTCCGCAACTGTCTACCAACGTGTACTTCGGCGGGAGACTTCCCGTCGAGAACTTCCATCGGTGTCGAGCGATAGTACATCAGGAACTCGTCCAGAATCGATTGCGACACCGGTCCCTCCCCTTTTAACTTTCTCAATCCTCGTTTCAGCGTGTCGACGAAACGTTCAGCGAGTCCGTTGGACTGTGGATGGTACGCGGGAGAACGGATATGGCGAATTCCTCGCTCGCGGCACATCTCGGCGAAAGCCTCCGATGCGAATTGAGTTCCATTATCCGACACGATTGTCTCTGGAAACCCGTTGCGAGCAAATATACCTTGCAGCGCGGCGATCGTCCGCGACGTGGTTGTAGATGACATTGTGACAACTTCCGGCCACTTCGAGGACGCGTCGACGACGACCAGGTACCACACTCCGTGATCGGGTCCAGCGAAATCGATGTGCACGCGCTGCCACGGCTCCGACGGCCTTGTCCACGGCTCAAGCGGCACCTTTGTCGGCGATTTCCGGCAGCTTTGACAACTCCGGCACTTGCGCACGAATTCCTCGATGTCATGATCGAGTCCTCTCCAGTATACGAATGAGCGTGCAAGCTGCTTCATTCGTTCGATTCCCGGATGGTTTCTGTGAAGTTCCTGCAAGACTTCGTACCTGAGTGACTCCGGAATTACGACACGATCAAGCCAGAGCACACATCCATCCATCACGACTAGAGCATCGCGCTTTTGGAACAACGCCTTGAGATCGTCCTTCAACGATCCAATTTTTGGCCATTTTCCTTCCTTGATGCACTTGGCGGCTTCAGCGAGACTCACATCCCGAGCGGTTGCAGCGGCGATGTCCTTGCTGAACACGGGAAGACGACGGACGGCGGCCTGTAAAAGATTCACCTCTACCTCCGCCACGACGACTTCGTCATCTTCGCTCGGCGTCTTCTGCATCATCCGAGACAATGCGTCGGCGTGTCCGAACTTCTCCGTGGTGACGTGCTCGATGGAGAAATCATATCCCATCAGTGTTGTTGCCCATCTCACGAGTCGATTCTGCGAGTGCACTGGCAACGTCTTCTTCTCTCCGAAAATGGCGAGTAGTGGCTTGTGATCCGTCTTCAAGCGAAAGCGGCGGCCGTACACGTACTTGTGAAACCGTTTGATAGTCCACACGAGTGCAAGAGCCTCCTTCTCGATCTGCGAGTAGTTCTTCTCTGCAGCATTCAACGATCGAGCCACGTGAGCGATTGGACGCTCCTTTCCGTCCGTGCACTGGTGCGACAATACTCCTCCGATTCCATATTCGCACGCGTCAGCTGCAATCAGCAATGGTAATCGAGGATCATAGTTGACTAAGTTCAAATCAGAAACAATTACCGACTTTAACTCCTCAAACTTAGCCTGCTCGTGCTGCGTCCAGTTCCAGTCGACGTCTTGATGCAATAGACGATCCAACGGTCCTCTCATAGCCTTGAGTTCCGGAACGAACTTTCCGTAGTAGGATATCATTCCAAGGAAACTCATCAACTGCTTCTTGTCTTGCGGCGGCATCATGTTCTGAATCGGTAAGATTCCTTTCTGAGTCGGTCGTCTTCCTTCTTTATCCAGCCGAAATCCGAGGAATTCGATGCTCGCCGTTGCGAACGAACACTTTGCCAGCTTGACGCGCAGTCCATACTCTCGAATCCTCTCGAAAACCATCCTCAAACGCTCCCGATGCTCGGTAATCGACTTTCCGACGACAAGAACATCATCCAAGTAGGCTGCCACTCCTGGAATTCCAGCGAGCATTTTGTCCATGAGCCTTTGGAATATCATGGTCGCGGTTTTCACGCCGAAAGGCAATCGTTGAAATTGGAACAATCCCAAATGCGTATTGATCGTGCAGAATTGTTTAGACTCCTCGTCTAACTCGATCTGCAAGTATGCGTCCGCGAGGTCGATTTGTGAAAAAATCGATCCTCCATCGAGCGATGCGAAGATGTCCTCGGGCACCGGCAGTGGATGAACTTCTCCTTCTAGAGCGGCGTTTAGTCCAGTCTTGAAATCGACGCACATTCGCAACTTTCCAGTCCGTTTGTGACGCACGACTACAACGGGCGCAGCCCAATCGCTGTGGATGACCTTCTTGAGGACGCCCAGATCCAGCATTCGATTGACCTCGTTCTCGACGATTTCGATCGATCCGTACGGCACCGGCCGCGCTTTCACGAAAATCGGCTTCTCTCCATCCTTGACGCGCAGCGACGCCTTCTCTTTGGTGCACCGTCCGAGACCTTCAGCGAAAACCTCTGGAAAATCGTTGAGCAACTCACTTTTGATCTGCTCGGCAGTGTCCTTCACGGCTGCCACGACTTCTGTGCGGTTTACCAACTGATCCATGTGGTATCGCATCTTCGGAGATTGCGCGATCCAGTCGAGTCCGAGTAGAGTACCCTCTTCGCGGACATACACGAATCCTTTTCCGGTGACGTCTTTCAGCTGGAATCCGACGGCGCAACGTCCTCGAATCTCCATCTCCTCGCCGTTGGCGCATCTCACGACCACTGGCGACTGCTCAAGAGGCGGGCAACCAATCGATTCCCACTCCTTCGTTCCGATCAGCGTGATGTCCGATCCGGTATCGAGTTGGAATTCGACGTTCTTTCCGTTGACGCCGACCGTCATGTATTGACGCGTCGCTTGCACGGCACACGACGAGGTGACTTGCTTCACCTTCGCCGCCTTCTTCTGCTTCAACGCCCGGCACTCCGCCATGGTGTGTCCCGGTTTGTCGCAGAACCAGCAAACTCTCTTGCTGTCATCACGCCTCTTGCTGGAAGACTCGGAATTTCGTTTCTTGCGAAACTCCTTCTTTTCGTCCTTCGGGTTCTTGAAACCCTTGCTTCCTTTTCCTCCACTCTTCTTCTTTGAGTCCTTTTCTGCCAAAATGCGATTTACTTGTCTCGCTCCGGATTCAACTTCCGCGACGTCCATCTGGAGACTTTGCAACTGCTTTTCCTCTTCGAGAAGATCCGCCAGCGTCGTCTTGATCCTCGGTGTTTGCCGGTAGCGCAACTCGACAAACTGCATCAAATGGCGCCTGAGCTCCATATAACTTGGGTGCTCCAGGCCCTTGACGAAGCAGAATACCTTCCAGTCGTCGGGAGTGAGTCCGTCGATGAGTGATCGTTCGACTCGCACATTTACTCCGTTTGCATACTCAATCGATCCTTCCGCGACTCCTCGTGCGGTTGTCACACTCGCGTATCGTGCGGCGAAGACACTGCGCTGCACCGTGAACAAACTCTTGAGTTGTTCGACGATGTCCTCGAGCTTCAAGTCGGAGACCTTCTTCGGCGCGATGGCGGTGACCAACTGATCGTAGCATCTTTCCGACAATCTCTCCGCGACAACTTGTCTTCTCGACTCATCCGACAAGCGGTCTTCTTTCTCCACCAGCTCTCCGTAACGGGCCCACCATTTGTCGAAAGTGAGGTCCTCCTCCAGATCGAAATCGAACTTCGGGATACGCGTCGCGACGGCGTTCATCAGAGCGGTCTGAGATTGCTGTCCAGTCGATGGTTTCGATGTCGACTCGTCGTTTCCGGCGACAGCTGCGGTTGCAGGCGCCATCTGCTTCGCGAACACTTCGATCAGCCTCTCCATCTGCGCTCGATGTGCTTCACGCTCCGCTTGCAGCTCCTGCTGAAGCGTTTTTGCCAACTCGTCCATAATTCACCTGAACTACGTTAGAGACGGAACGAGGGAGAGAGAGAGTGAATAGATGCGAATGCGAATGCAAAAGCGAGTTGATGCGGTGACACGTAGCAGCAGTAATCCGAAAATTCAGAGAATTTTTCGGACTAGTTGCACTTTGTAAAGAAAACAATTTTCACAAAATGTACGCGCAATTTCGACAGAAATTTAAAAATACTGATCGCCACTGTTACGTTTCGTGAACGTAATATAAAAAAGCAATAATTTATATAAAATAATAAAAGAAATGAAGTACAACTCAGCGGGGAAAAGAAACAGAACAACGAGATTTCTCACTTAGAAAAAGGATGATTAAAAGTCCGCAATTGTTGCGTCACGGTGTACGCACAAGCGCGTCATAACATACGACATTATTACAGTATCCAACATCTTGGTAAGTAGAACAATCAAGTTTCCTCAACGAACATACAATCGATTCCAGAAACGATCGGGCCAGATTAAGCGCCCCCGCCGAAGGATTTGATCAATCGATTTGAAGTCGAGCCGAGAGCTCAAGGAGGTGAGTGATTACTCTTGTTAGGTCCCAAAAAAGTTGCAAAAATTCTGCAACCAATACCAGTAAAAACGGTGTTACTGGCCCAGAGCGCGGCTGCGTTCCCAAAACGCGCTCCAATGAGATGATCCGAAAGGGAAGAGAAACATGTTGAGCTAGGCGAGAAACCTGGTCAGATCCTCTCACTGGAGCGCATTTTTGTTGAAATGAACGGACACTATTAGCTAACATCCTAATAAACCGAGAAACTTCCATGCCAAGAGACCAAATGTTCCATTTCAGGGTTTTCCGAGATGGAGGGCGGAGAAAAGGAGGTTCAACTCTGTCATCGTTGAAAGACAATCGAGCACGGAGATTAAAGGACTACGATCGCAGAATTGAGAATCTGGAGAACGAATGGAAGAAGAAAAGAGAAAGCGGGAAATGGTGAAGAGAATGCTTGCAGAGGTGTGGGTGTTTTGAAGGATGGGCTCACAGAAATACCAATGACATATTCAGGAACAACAAAGCACTGCTCGCGCATCGGAAGTTCACACCAGGAGTATACGGAGTCAAGCGCATCCGCTTCCCCCGGCTGTCGAGGATCCACAGTCGGAGACACCTTCCGAAGTGTCCATGTCTTCCCTGCCACGAGATTTGGCGCCTAAGAGACACGGAAAATTCGCAGACGTCCAGAAGTAATTTATTGTTCTTTTGTTTATTTGCTTGTTTCAAGATAATTTCAATAAAAGAGTTATTTATAGTAGATTTTCTAGAATCGAGTATTGAGAATCTTCAGATTTATTATGGCGCTTCAAAAGACAAAGAAGCCGGGCGAAGAAGAAGAAAAAGTGCATGCAATACTAATTTACTTGTTTCTCCATTTATTTTTAATTATAACAAGTCGTTATTTACAATCGTCCATTTTTTGTGTGTTCTCGATTCCTTCTATTCGAATGAATCGAAATGCCATGGTATTTCTTGCTGCTGAACAGGTATTCCGATCCCCAAATATCCGGATGCCTCAGGGAGACTTAACGTAAATCAGAGCTGCCTGATTTTCGATTGATCGAAAAAAGGCGGCGCACCCCCAATCCAAACTCGGGACAAAAGCGGGTGGTCCCAAAAGCGGGCCCGAGAAGGAACCAAGGACAAAAGCCGGCGGTGCGCGCGTGCAAACACCGCCACGCGAAAACACACACCATACAATGCGCGTAATGAGACCTTGACAACTCCGGAGAAAACCAAGATTCCGGAGAAGACAACTCCGGAGAAAAAGGGGCATGGCTTAGACCGCGCCGCACTTTGCAAAGGCTGCGATGAATTTTCGCAGTTCGACGCAGCGATCGCTTATGGAATGGTGAGTTTTTCGATTATTTTAATTGTAAAAAAATAAGATTGCGAAAAAATGCATTAAAAAATATGAAAAAAAAACAGAAATCGTAATATTTTGCATACATCAAAAGAAAAATAGTTGATTCGAGGGGATTTCGGAAGAAAATATTAGAAAACCGTAAAAAGAATGAGATCGACAAAAAGAGAAAAACAAAAATTTCTAAAAACAACTCGACACAAGTCGGAATTAATGTGAAAAAATTGAATATATAAAAAATATCTGCGAAACCGTGACGAGTGACCGGTTAAAAGTGAAAAAAACAAAAACAACGCAAAAAGGAAGAATGGAGGAACAGAACTGGGAACAATGGAAAATGGGATGAAGAGGAGGAAAGTAAGGAGAGAAAATTTGAAAAGTTTACAGTGATATCAACAAAGATGGATGAGAAGGGGAGGATGAACTGTTCGGCGACTGGAACTGCCACTTCATGTCGGAACGAAAAGTAGTTATATAGAAGGGGAAAAACACGAGGGAAATATGAATCAAAGGACGGGAATGAGAATTTACAGTTGAACAATTTTTACAGATGTTGTTCTGATTCAATGTCATGTCGAACACAATTGATGATTATGCAGAGAAATACGCTCACAAGTGAATTCTTGTGCTCGGAGTAACTTCAATCAGCAAATGTTTTTCGCGAAATGTTTTCTTCCCTCATTTCCTATTCCCACCTCGATTTGCTTTCTTCTGAATAAAAATTACTGTCAAAGTGATGATGTCCTCACGAAATAAAGACATAACTCATTGCATTTGAAGGTTTCGATGTGTTTTCTGGAATTCTTCTGTGTTCAAACATACATTTTTAGAATGCATGTTACAAAACTCGATTTCAAAGTAACATTCATTGCTTTCTGTTTTGTAACAGTGAAAAAACTACTACCCATTTGCGACTGGGTGGGTCGTGAGGGGTGGGCGCCGGGATTGAACCCTTGACCCTTGGATGGGACGAAGACAAGAAGGCTCGACATCTGGAGGAGTCGGTTTTGTAGTGGCCCCGCAGATGATGAACAGAATAACTGACTATCGCCAAATCTCTCATCAAATTGGATTGATCAAGTTGAGAGTAAACAAGAGGTCGTCTCTCTCATTCATCCAAGTTTACGCTCCAACAGCTGATGCCGACGATTCAGAGAAAGAAGAGTTCTTCGAAAATCTCCGAGACGCAGTGAGAAGACATCGATCGCACTACATCGTCATCGGCGGAGACTTCAACGCCACCATCGGCCACGGAGCACCCAATGAGACTTTCATCGGTCCTCACATGACAGATTGTCGAAACGAAGCCGGCGAGGAGCTGGCAGTCTTCTGCGAGTCGAATCGGCTATTCTGCTACAACTCATTCTTCGAGAAGCCCGCAAACAAACGGTGGACTCACGCGAATCCGGCTGACACCTCTCGACGCGAAATCGACTATTTCCTCGGGAATGGGAGGAGCTGTACCGACGTCCAAGTTTTGACAAGTTTTGACACCGGAAGCGACCATCGACTCGTCCGAGCAGTCTTCCACTTCTCCGAGAATTTGGAAACAATACAGCGGAGGAGCCACACAAAAAGACGGTACGCGATACTCGATCCAGAAGTCGCTGCAGCACACTGCCGGAGCAACCCGCCACCTGAATTAAATCCTACCGAAACGTCGCGAGACTACGAAGTACTATCCGAATACGTGAGTAAGATTAAAACAGAAGCGTCTAAAGAGCCGTCGACACATGCCGAAAGACGAAGATCGGAGCCAACAAGGAAAATGATCGAGGAAAGGAAGAACATGGACCGCATGCTCCCCTCCTTCGCCTCCTTCTCGAAATGGTGCCGAGCCCTTGTCGAACGAGATCACTACGAATACACCAAGGACACACTCCTCGAAGCCGCCGCCAACAGGAAGAGCATCAAAGTTGCCACAAGGTCGCTAGAAGTATTCAAAGAAGTAATTCCGAGCCTGACGACGGCGTCAGGAGAAAGGGTAACATCAAAAGCCCGGATTGAAGAGGAGATCAAGGAGTTCTACACTGATCTCTTTCGCACCGGCCACACAAATATGCCCCCCTTCAGCCACAAAAACTTCCCTTCCGCCCCGGCCTTCCTACCAAGTGAGATTCGAGCAGCCATCGAGTCAATTCCACCAAGGAAAGCTCCTTGAAAAGACGGATTCACAGCCGAGCTGCTGCGGGCCTGTGGCGATCCACTGTACAGCGCAATCGCGTCACGCTTCACCCACTACCTGCAGACCGGCGAGATCCCCGACTCTTGGAAAACGTCGAAAACGACGCTGCTCTACAAAAAAGGAGACCGCGAAAAACTTGCCAACTACCGACCGATCAGCTTGCTACTCGTTCTCTACAAGGTCTTCACGAGATGCGTTCTCGCAAGAATACGGAAGCGACTCGAAGAGAACCAACCAGTCGAACAAGCTGGTTTCAGGAGGTCATACAGCACGATGGACCACATCCAGACGCTCAACAAGCTACTGGAAGTTCACAGAGAACACCAACTCCCTCTGATCTTTACATTCATCGACTACGAGAAAGCATTTGACAGCGTCGAGCACGACTACATCTGGAACTCGCTCAACGACCAGGGAGTCGATGAATGCTACGTGGAAACCATCAAGGCTTGCTACAGCGGATGCACAACATCCATAAAACCGTTCAACTCGGAGGTTCTAATTCCGATCGGAAAAGGCGTGCGCCAGGGAGACCCAATCTCCCCAAATCTGTTCTCCGCGTGCCTCGAATCGATCATCAGATCGTGCGATTGGGACAGCTACGGAGTTTCGATCGACGGAAGGCCACTGAATCACTTGCGCTTCGCCGATGACATCGTCCTCATCTCCCACGACTCCGCCGAATCAAGCAGGATGCTAGAAGACCTCGTGACAGCCAGTGCCATAGCCGGCTTGAAAATCAACGAGACGAAGACAATGACGCTCAGAAACCGATTCTCCGACTCGAACCAAGTGAAGATCGGAACCCGCCCACTTGACGACACAGATAAGTACATCTATCTGGGAAGACTTCTGAACGCCGAGAACGAGATTGCTCCGGAAATCACAAGAAGAAAGAGCGCCGGTTGGGCAGCGTTTCGACAGTTGAAGGTCATCTTCGATGAATGCGACAACGTTGAGATCAAGGCGAAACTCTTCGATTCAACCGTTCTCCCCGCAATCACATACGGAACACAGACGTGGGCGTTCACTAAAAAGTCGGCCGAACAACTGAGAGTCGCACACGCAGCAATGGAAAGAGCGCTCGTCGGGATAACACTGAAAGAACAACGAGAAAAGAACCATCATCGAGAGGACATACGTCGACTTTCAAAGGTGCGAGACCCACTGGAATACATTGCCAAGCAGAAGCATGGTTGGGCAGGACACGTGGCACGACGAAGGAATGGAAGGTGGTCAACGGAGACGGTTAATTGATACCCAAAATGGAACAAAAGACCCAGAGGGCGACCCCCGAGGCGATGGATGTATCCGTTTTCGAAATTCCTCAACATCAAGAACACCTTCGGCGAAACAACCGTGCATTGGTCGACAATCGCGAAAGATCGGAAGACTTGGCAGTCTTTGAGCTGTGGTCTGCATGATGCCACATCATGAATACAGACCTCCAAAGTATCCAAAGTAAGTATCCACCACTGCCACTGCACCAACCCTCCCCTTGCACCAACCCTCCCCAGAAATAGAGTTCGAAACAGAGAGAAATAGAGAAAGAATGAGAGAAACTACGGTACGAGCTATCGTGGCGGGGATCACAGGGAATAACGTCTTCCGTTTTTAGCTTCTAGAACACTCTATTTTGATCAATTATTCGATTAGGAGTAGTTATTGAGCTCATCGTCATTTCTAAACCGATTATAATTTTTTAAAGCTGTGAGTTTTCGTGTTTAAAAATAATTGTAGGTAACAGAACGCGGTTTCCAAGAGACGTTGAGGCTTGAAAGAAAGCATCGAACACACTCGTTCGAGGAGTTCTGAGAATATATATATTTTTGTAAAGTTACAGTTTAAAGTTCGAACGTGTACGATGGAGGCGAAACAAGAAGAAACTGAAACGGTTCGTACAAGTAGAGACGGAATACGATTACATTTGCTAAGTAAGGCTAGGGATTTTCGCAATTACAGTTTTCATGCAGAATTCGATGTTAATAATGCGAAGAGAAGATTGAGAGATACCTGGACACGTTCACCAAGAGGAACTGACTCAGTGGGTCAAGACAGTCGGATCCAAGAGGAGAATCAACACAGCTCCCAGCAAACACATTCAGCTCAGCAAAGCATCTTCGGAGATTTATCGTTCCTTATTGGAGCGCCGTCTACTGAACATATCAGTACCGTAGATGCTGAAGATGGCGTGGATGGCGTCAAGACTGTTGCTGTTCCTTTGAACAAGAGTCGCATCGAGACGGTTGATCTTCCATCGGCTATGGGTCACACTGAGACGGTTGATCTTCCATCGGCTGTGGGTCACACTGAGACGGTTGATCTTCCATCGGCTGTGGGTCGCATCGAGGCTGTTGAGAATTTCTCCGCCATCCCACTTTCACCGCCATCGAAAAGAAAAAAGACAGATACGACAGGTAGAGAGGAAAGAATGAGGAAAGTCATCGAATCTCATCGCCGGAACCGTTTTAGGTCACCTGGAGAAACTGGTTACGTTCCAAGTCAGTAAAAGTTGTTTTCTGAAAAAACTCACATCTAAAGCGAAGTATGTCCTTTCAGTTACAGAGCAGCAGGCAGAAGGAAGAGGACATGACGATGACGAAAGAGAGGACGAGCCAGAAGGAAGAGGAGCCGACGACGACGACCACGAAATGGAAGGCGGGGGACACAGACACAAAGCCGACGACGAGGATCTTGGAGACGGAGGAGCCGACGACGACAATGATGGCGAAGATCCGTTTGCTCGCATAGTTAATCGAGAATTACCAGTTTTTCTTTTATTTTCCAGATTTATGCAATTTTTTAATTTACCTGAATTAAATATTAAATTCCAAAAATATAATTTCAACAGGTTTAGGATACAAATGGACTGTTGAGAACATAGAATAAAATTTAAATTTTTCCGATTGCTAAACAGGGAGAATTACCAGTTTTTCTTTTATTTTCCAGATTTATGCAATTTTTTAATTCACCTGAATTAAATATTAAATTCCAAAAATATAATTTCAACAGGTTTAGGATACAAATGGACTGTTGAGAACATAGAATAAAATTTAAATTTTTCCGATTGCTAAACAGGGAGAATTACCAGTTTTTCTTTTATTTTCCAGATTTATGCAATTTTTTAATTTACCTGAATTAAATATTAAATTCCAAAAATATAATTTCAACAGGTTTAGGATAGAAATGGACTGTTGAGAACATAGAATAAAATTTAAATTTTTCCGATTGCTAAACAGGGAGAATTACCAGTTTTTCTTTTATTTTCCAGATTTATGCAATTTTTTAATTCACCTGAATTAAATATTAAATTCCAAAAATATAATTTCAACAGGTTTAGGATACAAATGGACTGTTGAGAACATAGAATAAAATTTAAATTTTTCCGATTGCTGGAAAGGGAAAATTACCAGTTTTTCTTTTATTTTCCAGATTTATGCAATTTTTTAATTTACCTGAATTAAATATTAAATTCCAAAAATATAATTTCAACAGGTTTAGGATACAAATGGACTGTTGAGAACATAGAATAAAATTTAAATTTTTCCGATTGCTGGAAAGGGAAAATTACCAGTTTTTCTTTTATTTTCCAGATTTATGCAATTTTTTAATTTACCTGAATTAAATATTAAATTCCAAAAATATAATTTCAACAGGTTTAGGATACAAATGGACTGTTGAGAACATAGAATAAAATTTAAATTTTTCCGATTGCTGGAAAGGGAAAATTACCAGTTTTTCTTTTATTTTCCAGATTTATGCAATTTTTTAATTCACCTGAAATAAATATTAAATTCCAAAAATATAATTTCAACAGGTTTAGGATACAAATGGACTGTTGAGAACATAGAATAAAATTTAAATTTTTCCGATTGCTAAACAGGGAGAATTACCAGTTTTTCTTTTATTTTCCAGATTTATGCAATTTTTTAATTCACCTGAATTAAATATTAAATTCCAAAAATATAATTTCAACAGGTTTAGGATACAAATGGACTGTTGAGAACATAGAATAAAATTTAAATTTTTCCGATTGCTAAACAGGGAGAATTACCAGTTTTTCTTTTATTTTCCAGATTTATGCAATTTTTTAATTTACCTGAATTAAATATTAAATTCCAAAAATATAATTTCAACAGGTTTAGGATACAAATGGACTGTTGAGAACATAGAATAAAATTTAAATTTTTCCGATTGCTGGAAAGGGAAAATTACCAGTTTTTCTTTTATTTTCCAGATTTATGCAATTTTTTAATTTACCTGAATTAAATATTAAATTCCAAAAATATAATTTCAACAGGTTTAGGATACAAATGGACTGTTGAGAACATAGAATAAAATTTAAATTTTTCCGATTGCTGGAAAGGGAAAATTACCAGTTTTTCTTTTATTTTCCAGATTTATGCAATTTTTTAATTCACCTGAAATAAATATTAAATTCCAAAAATATAATTTCAACAGGTTTAGGATACAAATGGACTGTTGAGAACATAGAATAAAATTTAAATTTTTCCGATTGCTGGAAAGGGAAAATTACCAGTTTTTCTTTTATTTTCCAGATTTATGCAATTTTTTAATTTACCTGAATTAAATATTAAATTCCAAAAATATAATTTCAACAGGTTTAGGATACAAATGGACTGTTGAGAACATAGAATAAAATTTAAATTTTTCCGATTGCTAAACAGGGAGAATTACCAGTTTTTCTTTTATTTTCCAGATTTATGCAATTTTTTAATTTACCTGAATTAAATATTAAATTCCAAAAATATAATTTCAACAGGTTTAGGATACAAATGGACTGTTGAGAACATAGAATAAAATTTAAATTTTTCCGATTGCTGGAAAGGGAGAATTACCAGTTTTTCTTTTATTTTCCAGATTTATGCAATTTTTTAATTTACCTGAATTAAATATTAAATTCCAAAAATATAATTTCAACAGGTTTAGGATACAAATGGACTGTTGAGAACATAGAATAAAATTTAAATTTTTCCGATTGCTAAACAGGGAGAATTACCAGTTTTTCTTTTATTTTCCAGATTTATGCAATTTTTTAATTTACTTGAATTAAATATTAAATTCCAAAAATATAATTTCAACAGGTTTAGGATACAAATGGACTGTTGAGAACATAGAATAAAATTTAAATTTTTCCGATTGCTGGAAAGGGAAAATTACCAGTTTTTCTTTTATTTTCCAGATTTATGCAATTTTTTAATTTACCTGAATTAAATATTAAATTCCAAAAATATAATTTCAACAGGTTAAGGATACAAATGGACTGTTGAGAACATAGAATAAAATTTAAATTTTTCCGATTGCTGGAAAGGGAAAATTACCAGTTTTTCTTTTATTTTCCAGATTTATGCAATTTTTTAATTTACCTGAATTAAATATTAAATTCCAAAAATATAATTTCAACAGGTTTAGGATACAAATGGACTGTTGAGAACATAGAATAAAATTTAAATTTTTCCGATTGCTGGAAAGGGAAAATTACCAGTTTTTCTTTTATTTTCCAGATTTATGCAATTTTTTAATTCACCTGAAATAAATATTAAATTCCAAAAATATAATTTCAACAGGTTTAGGATACAAATGGACTGTTGAGAACATAGAATAAAATTTAAATTTTTCCGATTGCTAAACAGGGAGAATTACCAGTTTTTCTTTTATTTTCCAGATTTATGCAATTTTTTAATTCACCTGAATTAAATATTAAATTCCAAAAATATAATTTCAACAGGTTTAGGATACAAATGGACTGTTGAGAACATAGAATAAAATTTAAATTTTTCCGATTGCTGGAAAGGGAAAATTACCAGTTTTTCTTTTATTTTCCAGATTTATGCAATTTTTTAATTCACCTGAAATAAATATTAAATTCCAAAAATATAATTTCAACAGGTTTAGGATACAAATGGACTGTTGAGAACATAGAATAAAATTTAATTTTCCGATTGCTGGAAAGGGAGAATTACCAGTTTTTCTTTTATTTTCCAGATTTATGCAATTTTTTAATTCACCTGAAATAAATATTAAATTCCAAAAATATAATTTCAACAGGTTTAGGATACAAATGGACTGTTGAGAACATAGAATAAAATTTAAATTTTTCCGATTGCTAAACAGGGAGAATTACCAGTTTTTCTTTTATTTTCCAGATTTATGCAATTTTTTAATTCACCTGAATTAAATATTAAATTCCAAAAATATAATTTCAACAGGTTTAGGATACAAATGGACTGTTGAGAACATAGAATAAAATTTAAATTTTTCCGATTGCTGGAAAGGGAAAATTACCAGTTTTTCTTTTATTTTCCAGATTTATGCAATTTTTTAATTTACCTGAATTAAATATTAAATTCCAAAAATATAATTTCAACAGGTTTAGGATACAAATGGACTGTTGAGAACATAGAATAAAATTTAAATTTTTCCGATTGCTAAACAGGGAGAATTACCAGTTTTTCTTTTATTTTCCAGATTTATGCAATTTTTTAATTCACCTGAATTAAATATTAAATTCCAAAAATATAATTTCAACAGGTTTAGGATACAAATGGACTGTTGAGAACATAGAATAAAATTTAAATTTTTCCGATTGCTGGAAAGGGAAAATTACCAGTTTTTCTTTTATTTTCCAGATTTATGCAATTTTTTAATTTACCTGAATTAAATATTAAATTCCAAAAATATAATTTCAACAGGTTTAGGATACAAATGGACTGTTGAGAACATAGAATAAAATTTAAATTTTTCCGATTGCTGGAAAGGGAAAATTACCAGTTTTTCTTTTATTTTCCAGATTTATGCAATTTTTTAATTTACCTGAATTAAATATTAAATTCCAAAAATATAATTTCAACAGGTTTAGGATACAAATGGACTGTTGAGAACATAGAATAAAATTTAAATTTTTCCGATTGCTGGAAAGGGAAAATTACCAGTTTTTCTTTTATTTTCCAGATTTATGCAATTTTTTAATTTACCTGAATTAAATATTAAATTCCAAAAATATAATTTCAACAGGTTTAGGATACAAATGGACTGTTGAGAACATAGAATAAAATTTAAATTTTTCCGATTGCTAAACAGGGAAAATTACCAGTTTTTCTTTTATTTTCCAGATTTATGCAATTTTTTAATTTACCTGAATTAAATATTAAATTCCAAAAATATAATTTCAACAGGTTTAAGATACAAATGGACTGTTGAGAACATAGAATAAAATTTAAATTTTTCCGATTGCTGGAAAGGGAAAATTACCAGTTTTTCTTTTATTTTCCAGATTTATGCAATTTTTTAATTTACCTGAATTAAATATTAAATTCCAAAAATATAATTTCAACAGGTTTAGGATACAAATGGACTGTTGAGAACATAGAATAAAATTTAAATTTTTCCGATTGCTAAACAGGGAGAATTACCAGTTTTTCTTTTATTTTCCAGATTTATGCAATTTTTTAATTCACCTGAATTAAATATTAAATTCCAAAAATATAATTTCAACAGGTTTAGGATACAAATGGACTGTTGAGAACATAGAATAAAATTTAAATTTTTCCGATTGCTGGAAAGGGAAAATTACCAGTTTTTCTTTTATTTTCCAGATTTATGCAATTTTTTAATTTACCTGAATTAAATATTAAATTCCAAAAATATAATTTCAACAGGTTTAGGATACAAATGGACTGTTGAGAACATAGAATAAAATTTAAATTTTTCCGATTGCTGGAAAGGGAAAATTACCAGTTTTTCTTTTATTTTCCAGATTTATGCAATTTTTTAATTTACCTGAATTAAATATTAAATTCCAAAAATATAATTTCAACAGGTTTAGGATACAAATGGACTGTTGAGAACATAGAATAAAATTTAAATTTTTCCGATTGCTGGAAAGGGAAAATTACCAGTTTTTCTTTTATTTTCCAGATTTATGCAATTTTTTAATTTACCTGAATTAAATATTAAATTCCAAAAATATAATTTCAACAGGTTTAGGATACAAATGGACTGTTGAGAACATAGAATAAAATTTAAATTTTTCCGATTGCTGGAAAGGGAAAATTACCAGTTTTTCTTTTATTTTCCAGATTTATGCAATTTTTTAATTTACCTGAATTAAATATTAAATTCCAAAAATATAATTTCAACAGGTTTAGGATACAAATGGACTGTTGAGAACATAGAATAAAATTTAAATTTTTCCGATTGCTGGAAAGGGAAAATTACCAGTTTTTCTTTTATTTTCCAGATTTATGCAATTTTTTAATTCACCTGAAATAAATATTAAATTCCAAAAATATAATTTCAACAGGTTTAGGATACAAATGGACTGTTGAGAACATAGAATAAAATTTAAATTTTTCCGATTGCTAAACAGGGAGAATTACCAGTTTTTCTTTTATTTTCCAGATTTATGCAATTTTTTAATTCACCTGAATTAAATATTAAATTCCAAAAATATAATTTCAACAGGTTTAGGATACAAATGGACTGTTGAGAACATAGAATAAAATTTAAATTTTTCCGATTGCTGGAAAGGGAAAATTACCAGTTTTTCTTTTATTTTCCAGATTTATGCAATTTTTTAATTCACCTGAAATAAATATTAAATTCCAAAAATATAATTTCAACAGGTTTAGGATACAAATGGACTGTTGAGAACATAGAATAAAATTTAAATTTTTCCGATTGCTGGAAAGGGAGAATTACCAGTTTTTCTTTTATTTTCCAGATTTATGCAATTTTTTAATTTACCTGAATTAAATATTAAATTCCAAAAATATAATTTCAACAGGTTTAGGATACAAATGGACTGTTGAGAACATAGAATAAAATTTAAATTTTTCCGATTGCTGGAAAGGGAAAATTACCAGTTTTTCTTTTATTTTCCAGATTTATGCAATTTTTTAATTTACCTGAATTAAATATTAAATTCCAAAAATATAATTTCAACAGGTTTAAGATACAAATGGACTGTTGAGAACATAGAATAAAATTTAAATTTTTCCGATTGCTGGAAAGGGAAAATTACCAGTTTTTCTTTTATTTTCCAGATTTATGCAATTTTTTAATTTACCTGAATTAAATATTAAATTCCAAAAATATAATTTCAACAGGTTTAGGATACAAATGGACTGTTGAGAACATAGAATAAAATTTAAATTTTTCCGATTGCTAAACAGGGAGAATTACCAGTTTTTCTTTTATTTTCCAGATTTATGCAATTTTTTAATTCACCTGAATTAAATATTAAATTCCAAAAATATAATTTCAACAGGTTTAGGATACAAATGGACTGTTGAGAACATAGAATAAAATTTAAATTTTTCCGATTGCTGGAAAGGGAAAATTACCAGTTTTTCTTTTATTTTCCAGATTTATGCAATTTTTTAATTTACCTGAATTAAATATTAAATTCCAAAAATATAATTTCAACAGGTTTAGGATACAAATGGACTGTTGAGAACATAGAATAAAATTTAAATTTTTCCGATTGCTGGAAAGGGAAAATTACCAGTTTTTCTTTTATTTTCCAGATTTATGCAATTTTTTAATTTACCTGAATTAAATATTAAATTCCAAAAATATAATTTCAACAGGTTTAGGATACAAATGGACTGTTGAGAACATAGAATAAAATTTAAATTTTTCCGATTGCTGGAAAGGGAAAATTACCAGTTTTTCTTTTATTTTCCAGATTTATGCAATTTTTTAATTTACCTGAATTAAATATTAAATTCCAAAAATATAATTTCAACAGGTTTAGGATACAAATGGACTGTTGAGAACATAGAATAAAATTTAAATTTTTCCGATTGCTGGAAAGGGAAAATTACCAGTTTTTCTTTTATTTTCCAGATTTATGCAATTTTTTAATTTACCTGAATTAAATATTAAATTCCAAAAATATAATTTCAACAGGTTTAGGATACAAATGGACTGTTGAGAACATAGAATAAAATTTAAATTTTTCCGATTGCTGGAAAGGGAAAATTACCAGTTTTTCTTTTATTTTCCAGATTTATGCAATTTTTTAATTCACCTGAAATAAATATTAAATTCCAAAAATATAATTTCAACAGGTTTAGGATACAAATGGACTGTTGAGAACATAGAATAAAATTTAAATTTTTCCGATTGCTAAACAGGGAGAATTACCAGTTTTTCTTTTATTTTCCAGATTTATGCAATTTTTTAATTCACCTGAATTAAATATTAAATTCCAAAAATATAATTTCAACAGGTTTAGGATACAAATGGACTGTTGAGAACATAGAATAAAATTTAAATTTTTCCGATTGCTGGAAAGGGAAAATTACCAGTTTTTCTTTTATTTTCCAGATTTATGCAATTTTTTAATTCACCTGAAATAAATATTAAATTCCAAAAATATAATTTCAACAGGTTTAGGATACAAATGGACTGTTGAGAACATAGAATAAAATTTAAATTTTTCCGATTGCTGGAAAGGGAGAATTACCAGTTTTTCTTTTATTTTCCAGATTTATGCAATTTTTTAATTTACCTGAATTAAATATTAAATTCCAAAAATATAATTTCAACAGGTTTAGGATACAAATGGACTGTTGAGAACATAGAATAAAATTTAAATTTTTCCGATTGCTGGAAAGGGAAAATTACCAGTTTTTCTTTTATTTTCCAGATTTATGCAATTTTTTAATTTACCTGAATTAAATATTAAATTCCAAAAATATAATTTCAACAGGTTTAGGATACAAATGGACTGTTGAGAACATAGAATAAAATTTAAATTTTTCCGATTGCTGGAAAGGGAAAATTACCAGTTTTTCTTTTATTTTCCAGATTTATGCAATTTTTTAATTTACCTGAATTAAATATTAAATTCCAAAAATATAATTTCAACAGGTTTAGGATACAAATGGACTGTTGAGAACATAGAATAAAATTTAAATTTTTCCGATTGCTGGAAAGGGAAAATTACCAGTTTTTCTTTTATTTTCCAGATTTATGCAATTTTTTAATTCACCTGAAATAAATATTAAATTCCAAAAATATAATTTCAACAGGTTTAGGATACAAATGGACTGTTGAGAACATAGAATAAAATTTAAATTTTTCCGATTGCTAAACAGGGAGAATTACCAGTTTTTCTTTTATTTTCCAGATTTATGCAATTTTTTAATTCACCTGAATTAAATATTAAATTCCAAAAATATAATTTCAACAGGTTTAGGATACAAATGGACTGTTGAGAACATAGAATAAAATTTAAATTTTTCCGATTGCTGGAAAGGGAAAATTACCAGTTTTTCTTTTATTTTCCAGATTTATGCAATTTTTTAATTTACCTGAATTAAATATTAAATTCCAAAAATATAATTTCAACAGGTTTAGGATACAAATGGACTGTTGAGAACATAGAATAAAATTTAAATTTTTCCGATTGCTAAACAGGGAGAATTACCAGTTTTTCTTTTATTTTCCAGATTTATGCAATTTTTTAATTCACCTGAATTAAATATTAAATTCCAAAAATATAATTTCAACAGGTTTAGGATACAAATGGACTGTTGAGAACATAGAATAAAATTTAAATTTTTCCGATTGCTGGAAAGGGAAAATTACCAGTTTTTCTTTTATTTTCCAGATTTATGCAATTTTTTAATTTACCTGAATTAAATATTAAATTCCAAAAATATAATTTCAACAGGTTTAGGATACAAATGGACTGTTGAGAACATAGAATAAAATTTAAATTTTTCCGATTGCTAAACAGGGAGAATTACCAGTTTTTCTTTTATTTTCCAGATTTATGCAATTTTTTAATTTACTTGAATTAAATATTAAATTCCAAAAATATAATTTCAACAGGTTTAGGATACAAATGGACTGTTGAGAACATAGAATAAAATTTAAATTTTTCCGATTGCTGGAAAGGGAAAATTACCAGTTTTTCTTTTATTTTCCAGATTTATGCAATTTTTTAATTTACCTGAATTAAATATTAAATTCCAAAAATATAATTTCAACAGGTTTAGGATACAAATGGACTGTTGAGAACATAGAATAAAAATTAAAAAAACGATTTCATCACTGATAACGGTCTAAAATGATTTTTCTATGGTTTTTCGTTATGATATTCGTATTCTACGTGTCAAAATACCCCTGTCACGCAAAATTTCGGACTCGAACGTAAAATTTGTTGCCTGCTCGCCGAGCACAAGGCGAAAACGGGTTTTCAAAAATGTTCAAATTATGTTATGAAATTGTTGTTTTACGTGTATTTTGACACGTAGAATGCGACTATCATAACGAAAAACCTGGAAAAATCATTTTAGACCGTTATCAGTGATGAAACTTTTTTTTGGTTTTTCAAAAAAAAATTTTATCACTGATAAGGGCCCTGAATGATTTTTCTGTAATTTTTGAATACTGTATTCGTAATCTAGAAGCTATTTTCGGTGATAAAATGAAGAATTTGACAATTTGAAAAATTGATCTTTTATCACTGATAACGGTCTTGAATGATTTTTTCATGATTTTTCGTTGTGATATCCGTAATCTATGGGTCAAAATACACCAATAACGTGAAATTCAGACTGAAATTCGAAAACTTTTGAAAATCAGTTTTTGCTCTTGTGCTCCGCGAGCCCGTGATAAGAAATCTCAAAACCAGGTTTTTCGAACTCAGCGACCTCGAAAGTACCCAATAGATACCCTAGACACCCAAAATATTCCACGAATTCCACAAAATTCACCATTTCTCGGTTCCTTCTCGGTTCCTTCTCGAGAAGGACCCGAGACTTCTCGAGAAATCTCGGGACTTTCCCGTGATTTTCTCGGGAAGTCCCGAGAAATCTCGAGACCTTCCCGAGACTCTCTCGGGAAAAATTTCTCGAGAAATTCTCGAGTATCCAGTTATTCTCGAGACTTCAGTCTCGAGACCCCACACTGCCTTAGAGCACACTTGCATGGTTACAGAGATTAGTGAAAGGGGGAAGGGGCAAATGTCTCTCCAATCCCCATGTTGTGGATACTCCTCCGAGAAGTATCTCACAACTTATATTCCACTCCAGAGAGCCGATATCCGACCCTCTGTCGCGGAATTTCCTCAGAAATGATCTGAAATATCATCATTCCTGACAATTCCCCGAAATCGCGGCGATATTCTGTGAATTTCACCTCATTTCGCCTTGTTTGCCGCTTTCCATCTGCCGTCTCCATTGCGGCACTCGTCTCTCGCCGCACTCTCGCCGTCTGGACTCTCTCCCCGGCAGCCGCTGCCTCCGATGCAGCTACAGTAACACCTACACGTGCCGAGATATCTCTATGCGCCTTTAACTTTCGAATTCAAATTATTGTTCGTTTTTCTTTTAATTCTCTTCAATATTCTACTTTATTCACCGATTTTATCTAGTTTTTCCCACGATTTCCTCATATATTCCCTTTATTCACCCTTTTACTCCCATTTTATCACCATTTCCACGAAATTCCACGCCATTTTGACCAAATTCACCCCAATTTCCCTAATTCCAATTTAGGCCAGGACTAGCTTGGCTCAAATTACCGTCGTTTCCTATTATTTCCCTTATATGTATCTATTTTCCTCTCTTTATTCCGTTAATTGACCTCTATTGTATTACTCCACGTCTTTTGAGTAATAAATTCATGTTTCAACTCTGAGGTTTACCCGAGGGGGATGAATAAAGAGGTTTACCCGAGGGGGGATGAAGGGACCGTTCCCTTTTGTTCCACCTCAACACCCCATGGTGCTCATGACGGTTGTTATTCGAAATGGGAATCGGAATCGGCGCCCATCTCTCACCGTTCTCCTCATCTGCGAGTTGTGAGTGTGAGCGGATGAGGGGAATGAGGGGCGGAGTGGAAAGATGACCCCACAGCTGTGGCTAATTTGCGCAACAAATGTGGCACACTTGTTCTGTTACAGATAATAATAATTTCTATATTTCGTATAAATGTTTTCTCTTTTCTTCTCTTTCTCCGCAACAATTCAGCTCACTTTCAAGTTGGAACTCCTCGTAGCGCAGCGAAAAGAAGGGAAGAATGAGCGGAGGGGATGACGCAGCGGCCTTTTAGACGGAAGAGTGAGAGATGAAGAGACGAAGAGGTAGAGAGAACACGAAAGGGGCGCCTCTCACTCGTTCCCCCGTCGCCCCTCTCACACGGTCGCCATGAATCACACCGTCTGCTCGTCTGCGTCTCTCTGCCGCCACATAAGAGACGCACTCTTTACACACAGTTTGAAGCACGCCAGACACGTCTCTCCCGACTGTGTACTCTCTCGCATCGTCTGCTCGTCTGCGTCTCTATCGTCGCGTTGCCTGGCGGAAACCAGCCGGCCGTTCATTCATTCTCTCCCCGAGTCCCCAGACGGGTTGACTGCTCCTCCGGGAGTACCGCTTTCCCACCGAATTCCCCCTTTTCCCCTTATCATAGACTCCTGATATGGACTCTACATTTACTACCGATTTCTACTGAATTCAAATTGATTTCTGGCAACAATGGAGACTGGTAAGCATTTTTCAGAATTTTTCAAGAGTAAAAAAAAGAAACAATCGATTGGAAGTCTTTGGAAAACAGACCACGGAAACGGTTAAATAGAGTAGAGCAGGTCACGTAGGTACAGTGCTGGCCAAAAAGGTATGCTGTTTTGGTTTTTTGAGCGCTGCGGGAGAATCATTATATCTCAAGATTGATGAAATATATCAAAAAATTGTCAACAGCAAATTAGTAGTCCTAGTTATGAACTACAAAATTGCTTTTGACATCATTTCGATATCTCTTATCAATCTCCAGATATAACAATTCTCCGGCAGAGCTCTCCTTGGTTGCGGGGCCCTGCAGGAGAATCGTTATATCTAAAGACTGATAAGAGATATCAAAAAGTTGTCAATGGTGAACTTGTAGTGCTAAATATGATCAATAAATTTGCTGTTGACAACTTTTTGATATCTCTTATCAATCTTGAGATATAACGATTCTCCCGCCGGGCCCCACAACCGAGGACAGCTCTGCCGGAGAATTGTTACATCTGGAGATTGATAAGAGATATGGAAATGTTGTCAAAAGCAATTTTGTAGTTCATAACTAGGGCTACTAATTTGCTGTTGACAACTTTTTGATATCTTTTATCAATCTCCAGATATAATGATTCTCCGGCAGAGCTCAAAAAATCAAAACGGCATTCCTTTTTGGCCAGCCTTGTATGTGGAGCAGTGTATAGTATCCCCATTTTGGAAGTGCAGTATCCCTCAAATACTATGGTATCCCTAAAACTACAGTATTCCCATTTTTCGTACAGTATCCTTCAGAATCTACAGTCTCCCCTAAACTCCGCAGTAGATCTTTTTTGAAACTACAGTATCCCAGTAGCTACCGTAGCCTCAAAACACTACCGTATCCCCCTACAATAATCCCATTCTGAAAGCACAGTATTTACAGTGTACCCAAAACGTTACAGTATTGCTAAAACTACACTATACCGGTGATTCTACAGCGTCCTCAGTTTGAAACTACAGTATATTCGTTGAAACTACAGTATCCCTAAAACTACAGTATCGCATCCTTAATGTACACATTTTTCAGCAATTTCTCATTCTTTCCATCTCGATCATGTCATCCACTAACGATCTCGCCACCTTCTAAAAATCTCCAGAAGAAATGACACCGGAAGACTACGTGAGTATTTGTGATCCGGAAAAAACCGGAATCTTTCCGGAAACCCTGTAACCGCCGTTTGACTGACTTTGTAGCATAAGAAGCCAGAACCGCGGGTTCCGTTTTCCGGAAGCACTAGAAGCCTAAAATGACGAAGCGCAATTTCCAGGAGTACTATGTCCGTCTAGCAATGCAACCTGGAGCCAGACAGGAGATCGGACAAGCAATCGGACAAGTAACCGGACAAGCAAACGGGCAGAAGATCGAACAGGCGACCGGACAGGCGACCGTTCCGGAAACCAGTTCTGCGTAAGCTCTCCACTTATCCCCCTCTTCCCCCAACTCCGCTCATCTTCCAGCGTCGTCTCATTCGGTTTCCCTGCCCGTCCGAACCTTGGCTCCGTAGGGCGTGAGATCCAACTCCACGCCAACTACTTCCCCGTCCACCTGTCCCTGTTGTCCATCCATCGCTACCGCGTCGAGATCAAGCCGGACAAGTGCTCGAAGGAGGTCAATCGGAAGATCATCGACGCCTTCTTCCGCCGGTCAACGGTGCTACAAGCAGCTCACCGAGGATCATTCGAGGCAGATGATTGGAGGAATCGCGCCGAATGCAATCAGAAGGAGATCGAGGAGATTTATTTATTTATTTTTATTAATAAATACTTTATGAAGAAGTGAATGAGAAAAAGAAAAGAATGGGTGTGGTGATACATAGGTAACTGATGCTGTTAGATCTAGAATTTGTCGGCTTCCGTCGTTGTCTCCATCTGTGCCAGACGTCATCGGAAGAGGGACCTCGAATCGTTGTCCTCGGAGATTTGTCTATTGGTCCATGCAGTCCATAGTCCATTCGGTAGAAGATGGTCCTTTTGCAGAAGTGAATGGGCGGCGCCGACGTGGTGAGCTCACCGAACTTCCACGTATCGGGTTCGCACTTCGAACTGCTGACGACTGTCTCGTTGGACTGACATCCTTCGACCGCATTCGGAATACCTACTGATTGCTCTTCCTCACCCTCTTACGTGACCGATTCCTCGTTGACTTGGTTGCTGTCTTCTTTTTCCTCGTGGGGTAAATATGTTGGGACTGTTCCTTGTAAGAGGTTATTTTTCTGTTCCTGTTGAGCCGTTGGGTTATTGAATTCCTCCAGTAAAAGTTTGATTCCCTCCTCTATGCGCTTCACCAACGAATTCTCCATAAATTCATTAGCTTCTACTATTCGTTTCACCAACGAATCCTCAAATCTTGCCAACCTTGCTTCTGACCACCTTGATATTTTCGATTCCGGTGATGATTCCGTGTTCTTTTTCTTCTTTTTGCCCTTCGCCATTTTGCCAACCGAAGAAGCTCACTCCTCGTAAAAATAAAACACGGAATGAAAATAAAACACGTAATGATGGTGAGGCGAGTGAAGCAAGTCAATGATCCACTCGCCGACGACTTTGGCACAGCAGATGGTCACTCTCAAGGGAAGAGTCCTCCCGGCGCCGTCGCTCTGCACCGGCTCCAACGCCCTTGTGAAGCCGGACAACGGTTCCTGGAACATGGCACGGAATACGGTGTACCGAGGCGTGGTGATTCGGGAATGGGCGATCGCGTGCTTCACGTCCGAGAGCAGGGTGTCTAACAAGGAACACTCCCAACATGTAACGCGGCGATTTTGATGAAAGTAGGGGGATCGGTAGTACAATAAGAGGTGTGAACAGCCATAATGGGAAAATTGTGCAAAACTCCTCGTTTTCGAGTTGTGGCCAAAATTAAATTTTTTTAAATTTACCTAAACTTCAACTTTGAGGAACCATAACTTGCTTCAAAATTATCGTAGAACAAAGTTCAAAAAACCAAAATGTAGGTAATCATCTCTAATTTACGATCCACATTTGAACCTATCACTCACTTATCAGTGAACATCTGAAATTATCACTTTTCCAAAAATGGTCAAATCCTATCTCAAAAACTGACCGTTTAATCTCTCTGAAAGTTTTTCCATTCGATCCGCCGTCCAATTTGCAGCATTCTCCCCATGTGCCTATATACTGGTCGTCGAATGGATTTTGAGAAAATTAAAAAAAACTGAAAATGACACTTAATTTTTTGTGAAAAATGTAGGTTTTTTCGTTTGTAGCGAATTATTTTTTGTTCCTTTGCAGTGATTTTGGTTGGAAAAAGTGTGAAATTACTATTGCGATGTGTTCCGCATATCCTCATCAACAATCTTATCACTTCGATTTTTCTACAGAGCTTTTCACCAGTATCAGTTTTTTTCATTCTGAAAAAGCCGAACCTTTTTCTGAGTGGTCACATTATACTTTCAACATATCGCAATAGTAATTTCACACTTTTTCCAACCAAAATCACTGCAAAAGAACAAAAAATATTTCGCTAACAACCGAAAAACCTACATTTTTCACAAAAAATTAAGTGTCATTTTCAGTTTTTCTTAATTTTCTCAAAATCCATTCGACGACCAGTATATAGGCACATGGGGAAAATGCTGCAAATTGGACGGCGGATCGAATGGAAAAACTTTCAGAGAGATTAAACGGTCAGTTTTTGAGATAGGATTTGACCATTTTTGGAAAAGTGATAATTTCAGATGTTCACTGATAAGTTAGTGAAAGGTTCAAATGTGGATCGTAAACTAGAGATGATTACCTACATTTTGGTTTTTTGAACTTTGTTCTACGATAATTTTGAAGCAAGTTATGGTTCCTCAAAGTTGAAGTTTAGGTAAATTTAAAAAAATTTAATTTTGGCCACAACTCGAAAACGAGGAGTTTTGCACAATTTTCCCATTATGGCTGTTCACACCTCTTATTGTACTACCGATCCCCCTACTTTCATCAAAATCGCCGCGTTACATGTTGGGAGTGTTCCTTGTTAGATTTTATACTGAAACTTGTTTGTATGAATCCATTTCATGATGTACTCGTGGAAATTTAACAAAATAACAATATTCCAAAAATTGACTTTTTCGGCATTTTCTTACGCGTGTTCTCGTGTTGAGTGGACATCATTTCTCAGTCGATATTTCGGAAGTGATAAAAGATATCAAAAAACGTTCAACTGCAAAAATGGTCCCCAAAACATGGTCTTTCAAACTATGTAACTCACTTTCAGATTAAACCAAAAATCTTGAAATTTCGAAAATTGGGTCTCACTAAAAGTGGAAGTTTTTTTCGTAAATGATCGGTTACCCCCAGTTTTTATATCATGATTGTAACTCACAACTACCAAGAAACCGTGCCCACATAGTGTTATCACTCCATCTCTCCGAAAAGTGATCAAATTCAGAAATAGGGTCTACTGACATGGGCACATTTTCTGATATACGGTCTCCTATTTTGAAGCTGAGTAATCATTTGTATTCTTACCGTAATCTACAACTGATTAGCTCTGTTTTCGTTTTTTAACCAACTCGTTTACACAATTTCTAAATTAGTTATGATTTTTTGAAGAGGGCCTATCCTCCGAGTGCCAAAAAAATGGAATTTTCAAAATTTCTCCGGAATAAGGAAAAAAGGCAAACTTTTGAATATGGCGTTATACTACCCTCTCAGGTACTCACATTTCCCGAACCAATTCATACGGTTCCGAGGGTGGCCCGTCTGACATGTTCCTTCTGAGAAAAACCTAATTTGAGTTCTCTTTTTTCGCGGGCGGAATTCATAAATATGCATGCCTATTGATTATGGACCTAAGCTGGTCGACAAAAAAAATAGTTTTTTTCTATTTTTTTCTCATTGTTTTCCAAAGCTTTGACGGCAAAAAATAGAAAGAAATAGAAAAAAAAACTATTTTTTGCCGATTCGAGCTTAGGTCCATTAAAATTAAAAAATGTTGTTGAAAGCGAACTACTCTTCATAAACTACTGGATAACTTTTCCAAACTAATCGATAACTCTTCCTAACTACTCGATAACTCTTCCTAGAATACTCTCAAACTAATTTATTCATACACTGCAAATGCGTCAGTACTATCCTTGCGCTTTTCTCGCTCCTACTGGATAACTCTTCCTAACTACTGGATAACTCTTCCTAACTGCTGATAAGCTTCTCTCAAGTTTAGGGAGTTTGAATGGAATAGGATTTTAAAAGTGAAGAACATAGAAAGGAACTTGTTGTTTGAAGATGTCAGTAACTTGACGAGAAAGTACCAACACACTTTGTTTTTCAAGTTTCAGGAAGCCTTCGCGAGTTCCCAGAAGTTGAAGAAGTGTGAAAGAAACGAACCAAGAGATCCCCTGAAGTTTGTGATCTGGTTGTTCCCGTAATTGTTTTTTAAAAGAACAGGCTTATTTTAATCTCCATTTCCAATCTGCATTCCAACCGATTCCCACCCTGTTTTTGTTCTGTTTGTGTACAGATCCGAGGTTTGCACTTTGAGGACAGTTTGGAACATCTCCAGAACGAACTTCAGCCGGATCAGCCAACTATTCCAATTTCCCGACAAAGAACTGTGGGACGTGAATGACTTGACAGATGGGGGGAGGAGACGTGTTTCTTCCCCTCATCTTTTCCCTTTCCACTGAAACAGTCACACGTTTTTTTCCTGGTGGTTTGAATCGATTATCAATGATAATTGATAATCAGTTAGTAACAACCGTGTGATATCAACGGGTTTTCAAAGTAACCAAAAAACAGGTTGAGTATAAAACAACTTGACTTTATTGTGAGATAAAATTTGAACTTTTTATTCTTCCGGATCTTCATAGCGCATCCGTCTTGGTGGTCCACTCGTAGATGGCTCATTCGGATCTTGATCCTCGAATTCACCATTGTCCTCTTCAACTTGTTCACCATCTTCGAATCTCTCCTCGTCCTTTTTGGCAATCTTCTTCATTTGGCTCACCACTTTCCATTATTTCCTTGTGATAGGGGTAGAGTCCATATCAGGACTCTAGAATAAGGGGAAACAGGGGGAGTTCAATGAGAAATCGATACTCCGAGGAGTAGCCAACCCATGTCAGGGGACTCGGGGGAAGAATGAGGGGGTACTGGCACAGCGGATTTGGGATCTGGAATCCAAGGGGAATTGGTGAATTCCAAAAGAGATCATACCTGCATAAAGTTTGCCTTCATTTGGGTTGACGATTAGCTTCGTTTTCGCGTCAGCAGACGCGTGGGCGTTTCATGTCAAGCTGAAAAGAGAGAGAGAGTTGTGAGGACGAATAGAACTCATTGAAAGCGATAGATCAATTTTTCGACAAAGAACTGTGAATGACAGAATTCGGCAATCTTTCGACAAATCTTGGCCATTTTAACTATTGATTTTCAATTTTTCAATTTTTTGAAACTTTAACAAAATGTGAAAATATATTAATGAATTATTTTCAAAAATCTTGGAATCTGCGCAAACGCGCTCCGCTGGAATCGTGTTGGTCTCGCCACGACTCTCTACGTCTCTAGTGGAACACACGAGACAGAGACAATAGTCGTGGCGAGACCAACACGATTCCAGCGGAGCGCTTTTGCGCAGATTCCAAGATTTTTGAAGTATATAATGTAGAAAAATGAACACACCTTTTCGAAAATCCATCTCCACTGTTACCATAGCCGTCCGTCGCCAGCAATCAATAAATTAGAAATTCAGGGGTAAATCGAAAAAGAGCCCATATCAGGGTTCTTATGGGGATTCAGGGGGTAATCAGTGATAAGGTAGAGTCCATATCAGGACTCTAGAATAAGGGGAAACGGGGGGATTTCAGTGAGAAATCGATACTCCGAGGAGTAGTCAACCCATGTCAGGGGACTCGGGGGAAGAATGAGGGGGTATTGTGAGAGGGGGCCCTTTATATAGTGACCAGCGGTGGATGGGCGGGGATAGGGCAGCTGCAGAAGCACCGCCCTTTTGAGCGACGTGGAGAAGATGTCCATCTGTCCATCTGTTCCAGCCAATGCCATCACATTTCGCACTTGCACTTCCACCAGATTCTCACTGGAAAGTGGTGAGACGGGGGGGGGAGGTGACAGTACACCTGGCATCCATTCGTGGTGCAAACCGTCCATATGGCTGTTGGATTCGTGATACGTATGGTCCCTTGGAGTGGCTCTAGATGGTCGTTCACGAAAATCCGACAACTGGCCTCGGACTTTTTTATCAAACGATACGAGTGGCTAACCAACTGCCTTATTTCGGACAATCGTGTCCGCTGCGTACACGCAGATCCGCTGAGTACACTCCAGCGGTTTAGCAGTGTAGTTTCTCGGCTAGAAATTAAAATTTCCACAATTTTTGTGGTCCTGTGGATTTTCATTGCGTTTGAGTCATGATTGTCCGGAATAAGGCAGTTGGTTGGCCACTCGTATCGTTTGATAAAAAAGTCCGAGGCCAGTTGTACATTTAGATTCTCGTAGTTGCTCGCTCGATTTGCTGGAAATTCTAGGAAAATGAGGTGAATGATATCAGATCACAACAATTTTTTGAAACATTTTCAAACATATAAATTTCAGGAAATTTGTAATTTTTTCAAAAATTTCAAAATTCAGACTCCCAGAATTTTTAGAATTTCTCAGAATCATCCAAAACTTATCAGTTTTTAGATATAGTGCGAAGCATCCGGATTCCAGACAAAAATTCCTAAGTGTTCAGTCATCAGTGAATATCTCGGGAATGATTAGATGAATCGAAAAGTGATCAACTGACAAAATGAAGAACATTCAATTTTCATTTCTTTTCTTGTTGATCACTTTTTGTGATCTCTTGATCCAAGTCGGATTTTCGTGAACGACCATCTAGAGCCACTCCAAGGGACCATACGTATCACGAATCCAACAGCCATATGGACGGTTTGCACCACGAATGGATGCCAGGTGTACTGTCACCTCCCCCCCCCCGTCTGACCACTTTCCAGTGAGAATCTGGTGGAAGTGCAAGTGCGAAATGTGATGGCATTGGCTGGAACAGATGGACAGATGGACATCTTCTCCACGTCGCTCAAAAGGGCGGTGCTTCTGCAGCTGCCCTATCCCCGCCCATCCACCGCTGGTCACTATATAAAGGGCCCCCTCTCACAATACCCCCTCATTCTTCCCCCGAGTCCCCTGACATGGGTTGACTACTCCTCGGAGTATCGATTTCTCACTGAAATCCCCCCGTTTCCCCTTATTCTAGAGTCCTGATATGGACTCTACCTTATCACTGATTACCCCCTGAATCCCCATAAGAACCCTGATATGGGCTCTTTTTCGATTTACCCCTGAATTTCTAATTTATTGATTGCTGGCGACGGACGGCTATGGTAACAGTGGAGATGGGTTTTCGAAAAGGTGTGTTCATTTTTCTATATTATATACTTCAAAAATCTTGGAATCTGCGCAAAAGCGCTCCGCTGGAATCGTGTTGGTCTCGCCACGACTATTGTCTCTGTCTCGTGTGTTCCACTAGAGACGTAGAGAGTCGTGGCGAGACCAACACGATTCCAGCGGAGCGCGTTTGCGCAGATTCCAAGATTTTTGAAAATAATTCATTAATATATTTTCACATTTTGTTAAAGTTTCAAAAAATTGAAAAATTGAAAATCAATAGTTAAAATGGCCAATATTTGTCGAAAGATTGCCGAATTCTGTCATTCACAGTTCTTTGTCGAAAAATTGGAATAGTTGGCCGATCCGGCTAAAGTTCGCTCTGGAGATGTTCCAAACTGGCGAATTGATCTATCGCTTTCAATGAGTTCTATTCGTCCTCACAACTCTCTCTCTCTTTTCAGCTTGACATGAAACGCCCACGCGTCTGCTGACGCGAAAACGAAGCTAATCGTCAACCCAAATGAAGGCAAACTTTATGCAGGTATGATCTCTTTTGGAATTCACCAATTCCCCTTGGATTCCAGATCCCAAATCCGCTGTGCCAGTACCCCCTCATTCTTCCCCCGAGTCCCCTGACATGGGTTGGCTACTCCTCGGAGTATCGATTTCTCATTGAACTCCCCCTGTTTCCCCTTATTCTAGAGTCCTGATATGGACTCTACCCCTATCACAAGGAAATAATGGAAAGTGGTGAGCCAAATGAAGAAGATTGCCAAAAAGGACGAGGAGAGATTCGAAGATGGTGAACAAGTTGAAGAGGACAATGGTGAATTCGAGGATCAAGATCCGAATGAGCCATCTACGAGTGGACCACCAAGACGGATGCGCTATGAAGATCCGGAAGAATAAAAAGTTCAAATTTTATCTCACAATAAAGTCAAGTTGTTTTATACTCAACCTGTTTTTTGGTTACTTTGAAAACCCGTTGATATCACACGGTTGTTACTAACTGATTATCAATTATCATTGATAATCGATTCAAACCACCAGGAAAAAAACGTGTGACTGTTTCAGTGGAAAGGGAAAAGATGAGGGGAAGAAACACGTCTCCTCCCCCCATCTGTCAAGTCATTCACGTCCCACAGTTCTTTGTCGGGAAATTGGAATAGTTGGCTGATCCGGCTGAAGTTCGTTCTGGAGATGTTTCAAACTGTCCTCAAAGTGCAAACCTCGGATCTGTACACAAACAGAACAAAAATAGGGTGGGAATCGGTTGGAATGCAGATTGGAGATGGAGATTAGAATAAGCCTGTTCTTTTAAAAAACAATTACGGGAACAACCAGATCACAAACTTCAGGGGATCTCTTGGTTCGTTTCTTTCACACTTCTTCAACTTCTGGGAACTCGCGAAGGCTTCCTGAAACTTGAAAAACAAAGTGTGTTGGTACTTTCTCGTCAAGTTACTGACATCTTCAAACAACAAGTTCCTTTCTATGTTCTTCACTTTTAAAATCCTATTCCATTCAAACTCCCTAAACTTGAGAGAAGCTTATCAGCAGTTAGGAAGAGTTATCCAGTAGTTAGGAAGAGTTATCCAGTAGGAGCGAGAAAAGCGCAAGGATAGTACTGACGCATTTGCAGTGTATGAATAAATTAGTTTGAGAGTATTCTAGGAAGAGTTATCGAGTAGTTAGGAAGAGTTATCGATTAGTTTGGAAAAGTTATCCAGTAGTTTATGAAGAGTAGTTCGCTTTCAACAACATTTTTTAATTTTAATGGACCTAAGCTCGAATCGGCAAAAAATAGTTTTTTTTCTATTTTTTTCTATTTTTTGCCGTCAAAGCTTTGGAAAACAATGAGAAAAAAATAGAAAAAAAACTATTTTTTTTGTCGACCAGCTTAGGTCCATAATCAATAGGCATGCATATTTATGAATTCCGCCCGCGAAAAAAGAGAACTCAAATTAGGTTTTTCTCAGAAGGAACATGTCAGACGGGCCACCCTCGGAACCGTATGTCTTCTCGGGGCTTTGGGCAGCTCGCCGATTGTTTCACCTAACGTGAGGGGTTGTGGTGATCTGGGAGATCTTCTCGGAGATTTGTTCTGCCTGTCTTCATTGTTATTCGCTTCCAAACTACCCGGAACCGTATTGAACAGAGTAGAGGCCTGAAGCCTCGGTGGGTACAAACTAGTCGATTCGACCTGATGAGTTTCCGTTTTCAAACTTTTGATGGAAGCTCTGGTTTGGAATCTGAAAGTTCATTAAACGACATGACACATTTACAACTAAATACCTGTTTGCGGATACTGATAGATCAGGAAAATTCAGCTCATATGCCACGGGACTGGTCCCAGGAACGTTATCTCCTGCGAACGTTGGAAGGGAAGGTGTCCCTTTTCCAGCGCTCTGCGAACCAGTGGCCTTCGCAAGAGCAATTTGCATATCGTACTCGCGGAAAGTCACTGCAGCAATGTCTCTGAAAATATATCCGTGTTTCACAAATACCTGTGATCTTTTCCAACATACTTGAACTGATTGATTTCCTCAATGTATAGGTTTCTCTCGTCTCGAACAAGTTTCACCGCGTCAAGAGTTGCATCAAGAGTTTCGTCCACCGTGCGAAGCATTCCTTTGATTAATTTGATTCTGGATTCAGCCTCCTCATGATTCATGGCGCAAGCAGTCATTTTATTCAGGAGGCTATCCATGTTTTCAAAAAACACAGCCTTCAAGCGCAGAAGCCCATCTTCAAAGTCGGGCATGTTGGCCGGTAGCGAGAGTTTCAGTGTAATTGAAGGGTTCTAGCTGAATATTGTGTAGTTGAAGATTGCAAAGTAATTGAAGGAATGCACCTGAAAAAAGGGAATGGAACTTTGGTACAACAATGAATTGAGAAGGGGTTCTCTATACATAAAGAAGACAGGAAGAGAGGAAATGGCCGAAAAGCAAGTGCAGAATGAGAATAAGAGAATGACGCATTGGCCCGCAACGATTGAGTGCAATGCGGTGTGCTAGGGGGAGTGGGTGTAGGTGTCTCGTTGTCTGCGGCACCAGGTGGCCACGCTCTCTAGCCGCTGGCAGAGCGAGACGACCAGAGTCAATTGGGCTGTGTGCGTAGAGTGATCTCTGATCATGCTGCCCTCTTTTCGTTTGGTTTTTATATTGTTTTTTCTCATTAATAACGTGTTTTTTCAGGAAAACATTAGAGAGTTGGTGACAGCTTCCTTCTTTTTGAACTCATTATTTCCGGATTCGTTCGCACATATGATATGCTTTCTTTCAGGTTTTTCCTGAATTTCATTGCTCAGCAATATGCCCCAGTTGCACACGCACCCGCTGACGGTTCATTCGACAAACAAAACAACACATTCCTAAGAAACCGAAAAGGACGTACAAGAAAATCCATATGTCTCGAGATTGGTAACAGATAGCAAAAAAGTGTCAACAGCATTATGATAGTACTGGTTATGTTCTACAAGTTCGTAGTTGACAACTTTTTGATATCTCTTATCAATCTCGAGATGTTATCATTCTCCCGCAGAACACTCCACGGTTGCACGGTCATTTCGATGACATCCCATAGTTTTCCCATTTTTCAAACTTCGCAAACCGAAATGGCTCATAAACCGAAAAGGACCTGTCTCGAGATTGGTAACAGATAGCAAAAAAGTGTCAACGGTAGGACGGTCGTGTCGAACAGATTTGCTCGGGTTTTCCATTCAGCTCCATTCGCGAAGACGGCGGTTGTTGGAGCGAATGGGTTGCGTATGCACTTTGTCTTCGACTCGTTGATCTCCAGACAAACTTTCCTGCTTTCGGCGATGAGGACGTGGTAGTGGGACGGGCGGGTGGTTCCTTCGATGGCCACGTGGGCGGCGAGGTAGAAGTCGAAGTCGGTGGGGTGAGTGATGCCGACGTCAACGACGGAGCCCGAGGGCATGTTGTGGCCCTTGTCAGTCTGGAAAAGAGATCTGACAGTTAATCTCGGAATGAGAGTCACTCTACCTGGTCCTTGGCATTGACGGGGAAGAGACGAGTGTGGTGCTTCCGCTGAATGACGATGTACGTGATCGCCGGCTCGTAGCCCTTCTCGAGCGTCTAGCAAGCCCTCCGAATGGCTCGAAGCTCGTGATGGAGCATGTGGAAGAAGTGGCTCTCACTCGTCCCATCTCGATACAGGACGATCTGCGACGGCTTGGAAAGCGTGGCTCTGTAGAACTCGAGGAGGAGCTCTCGCACCATGTCGGCCATGTCCTCGATAATCGTCAGGTGGCTCTCCGAACCGACGCCGCGTACTTGCTCGGGTGGAAGTCGAGAGAGCCGACGACGGCCGTCGTCGACGGTCTTCCAGTGTTGCCGTGCGGCGGATGTAAGATGTTGGCGCAGAGGAAGATGACGCCCTTCTGGCGGATCCAGAACTGGGACGACGATTTGAGGATGGAGTTGATTCTTCCGAGCTTCACGTTGACTTTGAGACAGATGTTGATGAGTGTCCGGTGGCTGGACTGGTGGCTGGCTTTGATCACGTTGTCGACTTGAACGCATTGGGTTGGGATGCCGATGACGGTGTCGCCGATGCGTTTGACGTCCGCTAAAAGATGGAATACAATCTTGAGATATAATGATTCCCCGGCCAGCGTTCGAAGTGTCGCTCTATTCGAAGAAACACTGACTTTCTACTCATCCACGTCATCCCACTAATTCACTGATCTACAACTCACCATAGATCGTCGTCGTCCTCGCATCCAACACGACGACAATCAGCTGCAATTCCTCGAGCGTCTTCTTCATGTGCCTGAGGAGGCTCTCAAAGTTGTCGGATCCGTCGGTGACGTACCGGGAGAGCAGCGGTCCTTCGGGAATCCGGATTCCGATCTTCGTCGCCTTGCTTCTCAGATCCTTGACGAAAGACTGGAGTTGATGCTTAGACACCCTGCTCTCGGGCGTGAAGCACGCGATCGCCCATTCCCGAATCATCACGCCTCGGTACACCATATTCCGTGCCATGTTCCAGGAACCCTTGTCCGGCTTCACAAGGGCGTTGGAGCCGGTGCAGAGCGACGGCGCCGGGAGGACTCTTCCCTTGAGAGTGACCATCTGCGGATCCACTCAGATGCCAAAGTCGTCGGCGAGTGGATCATTGACTTGCTTCACTCGCCTCACCATCATTACGTGTTTTATTTTCATTCCGTGTTTTATTTTTACGAGGAGTGAGCTTCTTCGGTTGGCAAAATGGCGAAGGGCAAAAAGAAGAAAAAGAACACGGAATCATCACCGGAATCGAAAATATCAAGGTGGTCAGAAGCAAGGTTGGCAAGATTTGAGGATTCGTTGGTGAAACGAATAGTAGAAGCTAATGAATTGATGGAGAATTCGTTGGTGAAGCGCATAGAGGAGGGAATCGAACTTTTACTGGAGGAGTTCAATAACCCAACGGCTCAACAGGAACAGAAAAATAACCACTTACAAGGAACAGTCCCAACATATTTACCCCACGAGGAAAAAGAAGACAGCAACCAAGTCAACGAGGAATCGGTCACGTAAGAGGGTGAGGAAGAACAATAAGTAGGTATTCCGAATGCGGTCGAAGGATGTCAGTCCAACGAGACAGTCGTCAGCAGTTCGAAGTGCGAACCCGATACGTGGAAGTTCGGTGAGCTCACCACGTCGGCGCCGCCCATTCACTTCCGCAAAAGGACCATCTTCTACCGAATGGACTATGGACTGCAGGGACCAATAGACAAATCTCCGAGGACAACGATTCGAGGTCCCTCTTCCGATGACGTCTGGCACAGATGGAGACAACGCGCTGCGACGGAAGCCGACAAATTCTAGATCTAACAGCATCAGTTACCTATGTATCACCACACCCATTCTTTTCTTTTTCTCATTCACTTCTTCATAAAGTATTTATTAATAAAAATAAATAAATAAATCTCCTCGATCTCCTTCTGACGTGCATTCGGCGCGATTCCTCGAATCATCTGCGTCGACTGACCCTCGGTGAGCTGCTTGTAGCACCGTTGACCGGCGACGACGAGGCAGACTTCCAGCGGCAGGAAGGTGTTTTTGGTCATCTTGCCGACCTGGAAAATTGAGAATTCTTGTAGGTAGGGAACCTCTCAAGATGGCCCTGAGACCATTCTGAACCATTCAGGACTAACAGGACTGCTCATAACTGATTTCTAGACACCACAGGACTGTGAAAACCGGCTTCCAATGATCCGAGACACCTCAGAAATGTTCTAAACTGTCCAGGACTGTTGATGACTATCACAGATGATCCTCGACAGTCCAGAATCAAAATGGAAGATCCCAAAACCATTCAGAACCGTTCTGAAATAACCATGGACATCCTAGACTATCAAATGCAATCAGTACCCTTCTCACTAGTTCCGGCCAATCTGAACCATCCTCAACTACTCTAGGTGATCCGCAACGGCTCGGGACCAACCTATTTGACTCGGGATGTTCTCAGACGGTTCTGCCGGGTTGCTGGACTATTCAAACTGGTGTGGGATGATCCAGCATCATTCTAGACCGTTCTGAACTGTCTTTGGGGCTTTCTGGACGGTTCTCGATATCTCAAACTGTTAGGCTATCTAAGGGGTTTTTGGGTGTCATCGAGATTGCAGCCCCCTCCTCCCGAATCCATAATATATCTCACCTTCAAACACGGCAGATGTGGGTAAGCGAGCTGGATGTTGTACTTCTCGGAGAAGTATTCGCCGACGGTGCACTCCCGCAGAGTATTGGAAGTTTCGCGGAAGAAGGCGTCGATGATCTTCCGATTGACCTCCTTCGAGCACTTGTCCGGCTTGAATGAGACGCACTGGAAGATGAGCGGAGTTGGGGGAAGAGGGGAGAAGTGGAGGCTTACGTAGAAATGGTTTCCGGAACGGTCGCCTGTCCGGTCGCCTGTTCGATCTTCTGCCCGTTTGCTTGTCCGGTTACTTGTCCGATTGCTTGTCCGATCTCCTGTCTGGCTCCAGGTTGCATTGCTAGACGGACATAGTACTCCTGGAAATTGCGCTTCGTCATTTTAGGCTTCTAGTGCTTCCGGAAAACGGAACCCGCGGTTCTGGCTTCTTATGCTACAAAGTCAGTCAAACGGCGGTTACAGGGTTTCCGGAAAGATTCCGGTTTTTTCCGGATCACAAATACTCACGTAGTCTTCCGGTGTCATTTCCTCTGGAGATTTTGAGAAGGTGGCGAGATCGTTAGTGGATGACATGATCGAGATGGAAAGATTGAGAAATTTCTGGAAAATGTGTACATTGAGAATGCGATACTGTAGTTTTAGGGATACTGTAGTTTCAACGGAGATACTGTAGTTTCAAACTGAGGACGCTGTAGAATCCCCGGTATACTGTAGTTTTAGCAATACTGCAACGTTTTGGGTACACTGTAGATACTGTACTTTCAGAATGGGGTTATTGTAGGGGGATACGGTAGTGTTTTGAGGCTACGGTAGTTACTGGGATACTGGGGGATACTATACACTGCTCCACATACAGTGATGGCCAAAAAGGTATGCCGTTTTGATTTTTTGAGCTCTGCCGGAGAATCATTATATCTGGAGATTGATAGAAGATATCAAAAAGTTGTCAACAGCAAATTAGTAGTCCTAGTTATGAACTACAAAATTGCTTCTGACAACATTTCCATATCTCTTATCAATCTCCAGATGTAACAATTCTCCGGCAGAGCTCTCCTCGGTTGTGGGGCCCGGCGGGAGAATCGTTATATCTCAAGATTGATAAGAGATATCAAAAAGTTATCAACAGCAAATTTGTAGATCATATCTAGGACTACAAGTTTGCTGTTGACAACTTTTTCATATCTCTTAT
Organism: Caenorhabditis macrosperma; assembly: GCA_963932285.1. NCBI lineage: Eukaryota > Metazoa > Nematoda > Chromadorea > Rhabditida > Rhabditidae > Caenorhabditis > Caenorhabditis macrosperma. The sequence continues at coordinate 22,332,706 of OZ010618.1, forward strand.
CAGTCTTTAGATATAACGATTCTCCTGCAGGGCCCCGCAACCAAGGAGAGCTCTGCCGGAGAATTGTTATATCCGGAGATTGATAAGAGATATGGAAATGTTGTCAGAAGCAATTTTGTAGTTCATAACTAGGACTACTAATTTGCTGTTGACAATTTTTTGATATATTTCATCAATCTTGAGATATAATGATTCTCCCGCAGAGCTCAAAAAACCAAAACGGCACCTTTTTGGCCAGCACTGTACCTACGTGACCTGCTTTACTCTATTTGACCGTTTCCGTGGTCTGTTTTCCAAAGACTTCCAATCGATTGTTTCTTTTTTTTTACTCTTGAAAAATTCTGAAAAATGCTTACCAGTCTCCATTGTTGCCAGAAATCAATTTGAATTCAGTAGAAATCGGTAGTAAATGTAGAGTCCATATCAGGAGTCTATGATAAGGGGAAAAGGGGGAATTCGGTGGGAAAGCGGTACTCCCGGAGGAGCAGTCAACCCGTCTGGGGACTCGGGGAGAGAATGAATGAACGGCCGGCTGGTTTCCGCCAGGCACGGCGGAGATAGAGACGCAAACGATGCGAGAGAGTACACAGTCGTGAGAGACGTGTCTGGCGTGCCTCAAACTGTGTGTAGAGAGTGCGTCTCTTATGTGGCGGCAGAGAGACGCAGACGAGCAGACGGTGTGATTCATGGCGACCATGAGAGAAGGGCGACGGGGGAACGAGTGAGAGGCGCCCCTTTCGTGTTCTCTCTACCTCTTCGTCTCTTCATCTCTCACTCTTCCGTCTAAAAGGCCGCGGAGTCATCCCCTTCGCTCATTCTTCCCTTCTTTTCGCTGCGCTACGAGGAGTTCCAACTTGAAAGTGAGCTGAATTGTTGCGGAGAAAGAGAAGAAAAGAGAAAACATTTATACGAAATATAGAATTACAATTATCTGTAACAGAACAAGTGTGCGTGTATTAGGATACCTCTGAACACATTTAGCCGTGTTCCGCAAATTAGCCATAGCTGTGGGGTCATCTTTCCACTCCGCCCCTCATTCCCCTCATCCGCTCACACTCACAACTCGCAGATGAGGAGAACGGTGAGAGATGGGCGCCGATTCCGATTCCCATTTCGAATAACAACCGTCATGAGCACCATGGGGTGTTGAGGTGGAACAAAAGGGAACGGTCCCTTCATCCCCCCTCGGGTAAACCTCTACGGACAGATCAGAGTTGAAACATGAATTTATTACTCAAAAGACGTGGAGCGATACAATAGAGGTCAATTAACGAAATAAAGAGAGGCAAATAGATACATATAAGGGAAATAATAGGAAACGACGGTAATTTAGGCCGAGCTAGTCCTGGCCTAAATTGGAATTAGGGAAATTGGGGTGAAATTGGTCAAAATGGCGTGGAATTTCGTGGAAATGGTGATAGAATGGGAGTAAAAGGGTGAATAAAGGAAATATATGAGGAAATCGTGGGAAAAACTGGATAAATTTTTTAATAAAAGATTATTAATAAAAACTTTTTTAAAATTCTTAACTTTTTTAAAATTCTTATTCACTTCTCAATGAAGTATCGAAATAAATAAATAAATAAAATCGGTGAATAAAGTAGAATATTGAAGATAATTAAAAGAAAAACGAACAATAATTTGAATTCGAAAGTTAAAGGTGCATAGAGATATCTCGGCACGCGTAGGTGTTACTGTAGCTGCATCGGAGGCAGCGGCTGCCGGAGAGAGAGTTCAGACGGCGAGAGTGTGGCGAGAGACGAGTGCCGCAATGGAGACGGCAGACGGAAAGCGGCAAACAAGGCGAAATAAGGTGAAATGCACAGAATTTCGCCGCGATTTCGGGGAATTGTCAGGAATGATGATATTTCAGATCATTTCTGAGGAAATTCCGCGACAGAGGGTCGGATATCGGCTCTCTGGAGTGGAATATAAGTTGTGAGATACTTCTCGGAGGAGTATCCACAACATGGGGATTGGAGAGACATTTGCCCCTTCCCCCTTTCACTAATCTCTGTAACCATGCAAGTGTGCTCTAAGCCTTAGGCTCTCACTCCGAGTGATGTCGGTGGAGCAGTTCTTGTAGCAGAGTTTCAACACGTCGATATAGGTTCTGTCCACATTTTGGTCTTCTAGGCTTGACCAGATGGAGTCGGGTTCGATGCAGTCGAACGCCTTCTTGAAGTCGACGAAGATGAGGACCAGTGGCATGTGGTGCTCCCTCCCTGCTTCCAGGAGTCGCTGGACAGTGGTTGTGTGGTCGAGGGTGCTGAACTTTCGTCGGAAACCAGCCTGTTCGACGGGCTGTTCTTCTTCTAAACGGTCCTTGATTCGCCGGAGGATGCACTTCGAGAAGATCTTGTATATCACCGGAAGAAGCGAGATCGGGCGGTAATTGCCTAGGTCTTCTTTGTCGCCTTTCTTGTGGATCAGGATTGTCTCCGAGCTTCTCCACTGGTCGGATATTTCTTTTCTGGATATGACGTTGTTGAACAGCTCGACAATGGTCTTCGTGACTTCTTCGTTGCACATCTTCAGAAAGTCGGCAGTGATTCCATCTGGTCCAGCGGCTTTTCCGTTTGGGAGTGAGCGTAAGGCGGTTTCTACTTCTGAATACAGAAATTCTGGGACCGTTGTGGTTGTGGTGGGTGGCTGCGGCATCTGTGGTGAGACGTGTCCGACTGACTGGAAGAGGTTCGTGTAGAAGGTTTTGATTTCTTCGATTTTCGGTCTGGCGGTCAGCCGTTTTCCAGTCTCGTTCTTCAGGCAGGGTATCTTTGCCGCGAATTCTTGGAGTTCTTTTGCGGTCATTTTCAGACTTTTCCGGTTCGCCACTGTTTGAAGGAGTCGTTCGTCCTTGAAGTCGTTCAGGTCTTTGCGATGAGATTGTCGACAGTTTTTGGCGATTACCTTGTACTCGCTTTTTGTTTTGTCGGCGTTCCTTCGAGCGTTTTGTAGGCGTCGCGTTTCCTTGCAGATTCTCTTTTCCGATCTGGTTTGTGGCAGAGTAGTGGCATTCTCTCGTGCTTCGCTGAGGAAGTGTATCAGTTCGTCGTATTGTGTTGTCACTGAACAGTTCTGTGTGGATGTCCGGGGTTGGCAGGTGAGGCGGGCGACGTCGGTCGGGTCGAGGAGCTTCCGAGGTGGCTTCCTGGAGAGAATTCGTTCCTTTTTGGCTTTCTTCAGGTCTAGGTGCAAGTTTTTTTTTACCTGTTGAAATTATGTTTTTGGAATTTAATATTTAAATGAGGTAAATTAGAAAATTGCCTAAATCTGGGAAATAAAGGAAAAACTGGTAATTCTCCCTTTCCAGAAATCGGGAAAATTTAAATTTTATTTTATGTTCTCATCGGTCCATTTGTATCCTGAACCTGTTGGAATAATATTTTTGGAATTTAATATTTAATTCAGGTAAATTAAAAAATTGCATAAATCTGGAAAATAAAAGAAAAACTGGTAATTCTCCCTTTCCAGCAATCAGAAAAATTTAATTTTTATTCTGTGTTCTCAACAGTCCATTTGTATCCTAAACCTGTTGAAATTATATTTTTGGAATTTAATATTTAATTCAAGTAAATTAAAAAATTGCATAAATCTGGAAAATAAAAGAAAAACTGGTAATTCTCCCTTTCCAGCAATCGGAAAAATTTAATTTTTATTCTGTGTTCTCAACAGTCCATTTGTATCCTAAACCTGTTGAAATTATATTTTTGGAATTTAATATTTAATTCAGGTAAATTTAAAAAATTGCTTGAAGGAGCCGTTCGTCCTTGAAGTCGTTCAGGTCTTTGCTAAGGGTTTGTCGACAGTTTTTGGCGATTACTTTGTACTCGCTTTTTGTATTTTTTTATACAAGAAACTTTTAATTTTGAGCTACCTCAAAAAGTAATTGGATGATATCGTTCTACTGTACTTGCTCAATCTTCGGAAAGTTTGAAATTCTGGTAAGTAAAGCATTTGCGATGATTGAGTCTTATAGAACTGGGTCTAGTCGTTCCCTAATAATGGCCACAGCCAGCGCACTTAACAAAACTTTTTGAAAAACAAAATTTTTCTGTCAAAATTTTTCTGTTCAATTACCGCCCAATCTCGCTTCTTCCGGTGATATACAAGATCTTCTCGAAGTGCATCCTCCGGCGAATCAAGGACCGTTTAGAAGAAGAACAGCCCGTCGAACAAGCTGGTTTCCGACGAAAGTTCAGCACCCTCGACCACATAACCACTGTCCAGCGACTCCTGGAAGCAGGGTGGGAGCACCACATGCCACTGGTCCTCATCTTCGTCGACTTCAAGAAGGCGTTCGACTGCATCGAACCCGACTCCATCTGGTCAAGCCTAGAAGACCAAAATGTGGACAGAACCTATATCGACGTGTTGAAACTCTGCTACAAGAACTGCTCCACCGACATCGCTCCGTTCCACACGGCAGTGAAGGTTCCAATCAGCAGAGGCGTTCGCCAAGGAGACCCGATTTCCCCGAATCTCTTCTCAGCGACACTCGAAACCGTTTTCAGGAATCTCGACTGGGACGACCACGAAGTGCCGATCGGTGGAAAGAACATCAACCATCTTCGATTCGCGGACGACGTCGTCCTGATCTCCCACTGCCCTCTGGAAGCGTCCAAAATTCTCAACGAACTCATCGCCGAAAGCAGGAAAGTAGGTCTGGAGATCAACGAGTCGAAGACAAAGTGCATGTGCAACCCATTCGCTCCAACAACCGCCGTCTACGCGAATGGAGCTCCGATCGACGAGTGCGGAGAGTACGTCTACCTCGGGCGGAACCTGAACAAGAACAACGAGTTGCTCCCAGAACTACACCGAAGAAGACGATCAGCTTGGGCAGCCCTAGGAACCATCCAAAGAGCGTCAGACCGGATCGCCGACCCGAAAACCCGAGCGAATCTGTTCGACACGACCGTCCTACCGGCATTCTGCTACGCCGGAGAAACGTGGTTACCAACGAAAGCCCACCCCGAACGAATCCGAATTACCCACGCTGCCCTGGAACGAAGGATCGTCGGGATCACCCTGACCGAACAACGCTCAAGAGATCTCCACCGTGAAGACATGAGGAAGCTCTCGCAAGTCAAGGACCCGCTGAAGCACGTGATAAGACGAAAACTGGAAGGGCTGGCCACGTTGCGAGGAGAACGGACGACCGCGGAAGCCGACAAGATTTTTTTCAGGTCAATTTTTTTCGTTATACTGTACGCATGCTTATTGTTTTATTATCTCCTAAAATTTTAGTTTGCAATTCTCATTTTCCGTAGCATAGTTGGCACTTGCAAGCTCTGTGATGCGATTCTGCAAATTTCTCGAGACTCGGTGTCGAGGATCGTCAAGGATCGTCTTTTCATGTCTCATCACAAAGTCAGAAAAGCTGAGATTTTATGTGAGAAAAAAATGTCAGCACAAGTTTCCAAGTTCAAACCTCTCCTTGTCCGTACGGTGAGAGGTGAACATTTGGCTACGCTGCTCACCTATGCGAATTTTTTCATAGTGGAAGCCGAATTCAACTCTCAAAATCAGAGAATGCTTGCTAGAGATGCTGATCAAAAAGATGGAACAATTCACAGAGTCTTTCACCCTCCAGAGAATATGGAAAACGAGTGCAGGAAAAACGGGAATGAGAGGAATCGACACGAACCAAGGGACACGAGAAATTGAGAGAAAACGAGAGATGTCGTCAAGATGTGTAAAGATGGCAGCATTCCAGAACGAAACCCAAAGTGACGATGGTTGAAAAAGGCATATTGTGGACGAACTGGATATCCTTTTGGTGTTTTCTTGTGCATACTGTGATCTTTAACTGAAAAGGCACATGGAAAGCTTATTTAATTGATTTCATGAATAACGGGAACGAGAAAAAAACCAAACATGTTGGCTGTCTCCAATCCTTTCCCAAAGTGACGATGGTTGAAAAAGGCAATTTGTAGACGAACTGAATATCCTTTTGGTGTTTTTTTGTGCATACTGTGATCTTTAACTGAAAAGGCACATGGAAAGCTTATTTAATTGATTTCATGAATAACGGGAACGAGATAAAAAACACAACATGTTGGCTGTCTCCAATCCTTTCCCAAAGTGACGATGGTTGAAAAAGGCAATTTGTAGACGAACTGAATATCCTTTTGGTGTTTTTGGAATGTGAGTTTGCGACTTGGTTAAAAACAAAAATGTAGCTCCAAAAGTGTAGTTTTCAATAAAAATAAGGACCAGTTGATCAGTCTTGAAATATCTTTTCGAACTTGAAAAGTGCGTCAACATCAGAAGACCCCATTCTCCAATTCGTGCACTTTTCAGAGGGAGACAGCCATAACACTATGTGGGGTGGGTATATTGACTGTTGTGAGTTACAATAACATAGTCAAAACTGGGGGTAACCGGCCATTTTCAAAAAATATTTTCGTTTTTTGGTCAACCCTATTTTCGAATTTTCGAGGATTTGAGAAAATGATAATTTTCAATTGTATTTCTTAAAAGATAATTTAATAGGTATCACTTTTGCAGTTGAACGTTTTCTGATATCTCTTATCGACTCTTCAAAGAAGAGCATTCGTTACACTAACATAGGCCACAAAATCAAAAAAATGGACAAAAAATGATAAATTGAATCTTAATTTTTCAATGCGTTTTTCGACGTAAAATGACGAGTTCTTCTCAGTTCTGAAGTCAGTTTGGATGAATAACCCTCCGCTCTTCCGATTTGGCCACTTTCATACCAGCACATACTGGAAAACCGGAAATTCCTGCAGATTCGATATTAGTTTTCGCTATCTATTCAATTTCATTTTTTCATCTAATGTTTATATTATCATTTTTTGGGTTTATCAAAAGCTGTATCTATTATAGTTCCAATGAAATCTCCACTATTTCGAGCCATTTTTTGATCTTGTTGCCCATGTTGGTGAAACGAATGCTCTTCCTTCAGGAGTCGATATCTCGAAAGTGATAAGAGATATCAGAAAACGTTTAACTGCAAAAGTGATACCTATTAAATGATTTTTTAAGAAATACAATTGAAAATTATAGTTTTCTCAAATCCTCGAAAATTCGAAAATCGTGTTGACCAAAAAACGAAAATATTTTTCGAAAATGGCCGGTTACCCCCAGTTTTCACAATGTTATTGTATTTCACAACAGTCAATATACCCACCCCACATAGTGTTATGGCTGTCTCCCTCCGAAAAGTGCTCGAATTGGATAATGGGGTCTTCTGATGTTGACGCACTTTTCAACTTCGTAAAGACATTTCGAGAATGATCGACTGGGAAGTATTTTTATTAAAAACTTGACGTTTGGAGCTACATTTTCTTTTTTTAACAAAATCGCAAACTCACATTTGAAATTTGTTATGATTTTTCAAAGTTGACACATACCTCACTTGACAAAAATTGAATTTTTCAAAATTTCTCTGGAATAAGAAAAAAAGGCAAACTTTTGAATAGTGCGTTATTATACTTTCCCAGGGACTATCATTTGCCGACACTTTTTATTCTGATCCCTGGGTAACACTTGGGATACTTTCCTTCTCAGTAACATGTCACACAGCGCACACTCGTTTCAAAAACTTGAAATTCTATAATTTTTGAAAAACTTTCGTTGTCTCCGCCACCCTTAGTCACCTTGTGAAAGCTACCTAACCGAATTTCAATTGAGTTCATTATCAACATTTATTTATAATAAATCAATATTTATCATAAATATCCTCCATTTTTCGTTGTTGTTGACTGAGCATCCGACCTGTAAGACACGTTTATTCATCACAATTGTTGGAATAAATAAAAATTTTTGCATGAATGATTGAAAGTTTTCACCGCACCCATATTCACACTATCTAACTTTAATACACTTATTCTCCATCCGCACTCACGTTGTCGCTGCACACTGCACTCTGCATGATATTTCAGATCGAAGAGAGATGGAAAGAGCTAGGGAAGGCTGTAGATTCTCTTCAAATCGCCGACCTCATCAAGCCGGAACCCGTCAACGGTCTCATCGCCCGAAGAGGTGAAGACCTGGCTGCAAACGTAATTCAAGGAATTGCACAAATCAAGGAGTTTCTCGGGTCTCAGGCGAAAGGAACGATATTTTCGGATGTTTGTGAACTCGCTTCCATCCTTCTGGGCGTCAGTCGTACATCAGTGTCAGCCCGATCAACTTGTCCCGTCGATTTGAAAGCCTCTAGATTGCTGAAAACGGCGCCCTCTAGGAAGGAAACGTACATCCGTCCAGTTGCGAAACTGACGGCAGAAGAGAGAAACATGCTCTTCCAGCATCTTCAGATATCGTGGAAAGAAGAGAGACACGTCACCTTGACCAACTTGTTCGAATGGGCGAAGGACACGATTAGCTTCTCCTATGGGAAGACAGTTTTGCGTCAAATGCTCCATGGCATGGGTCTCTGCTTCAAGCTTAAATCCCACAATTCAGTCATCGCGGAGAAGCTGGAACTGAAGAAGATGCGGGAAACCTACTTGAGGAGGAAGATGTTCCATCTGGAACAGAATTCGTACTTTGGGTTCTTCGACGAGACATGGGTGTACGAGGGGATGGTATGTGAGAGAGGGTGGCAGATGAAGGAGACGGACAAATATCGGAGAGCCCGATTGGTCTGCCTGGAAGAGCCTGTGCCCGGTCCGCAGAAGGGAGCAAAAAGAGGAAAGAGGGGAATCGTTGCGGCGGTCGTCACTGAAGACGGCATTCTGAAACCTACTGCCAAGATTTGGATTAGTGGTGGAAGAGGCCGGGATCAGTTGGAGGATTACCATAGAGAGATGAACGCGGAACTTTGCGAGATGTACATGATGGAGACCGTCATTCCGGCCATGGCGGACGCTGGCGCTAAAGTTGGAAGGCCGCCTGTTCTCGTGATCGACAATGCGCCGTATCACAACCGGACGCTCGAGAAGGTGCTTTGGGAAAGAGAAATGGGAGCACAATTTACGTTGTTTAGGCACCAACGAAGAGCAGCACCAAGCCGGTCATGAGGGAATTCATGGTAACCCACGGGATTCCGTTCGGGCCCAAAGACACGAAGCCAATTCTCTTCGAAGCCATTGAGCAGTACATCGAAACGATGGGCGGGCGCTCTGTGTTCAAAAAGTTTGTGATTGACGAATTCGCGAAAAGCCAGGGTGTCACCATTCTACGGCTCCCACCTTATCACTGTTTCATGAATCCTATTGAAACAGTGTGGAGCCGAGGCAAAAGACACGTGCGTTCAACAGGAACGACTCGTGATAGTCTAGAGATGGTGAATATTAATGGGGAGATGAAAAAAATATGTCGAACATTTCAGGTCCGCCAAAGGATGCTCGGCTTCTTAGACAATTTCTCTGCCGAAGAGTCGATGAACCTCTTCCACTGCGTACTCAAGGAGGAAGACGACATCCGTCAAAGAGCTATTCAAAAGCAGTTGGAAGAAGCGCTCGCCAAGCAGCGGGATGAAGAGCGAGACATACGAGAGCTCGATACCGATGACGACAATGATCTGTCGACCGACGGTCTCGTGGCCGGACCGAGTTCTTCGTCCGAGCCCTCATCATCAAACCTCAAAATCAATTCAATAAGCTTTCCATGTGCCTTTTCAGTTAAAGATGACAGTATGCACAAGAAAACACCAATAGGATATTCAGTTTGTCTACAAATTGCCTTTTTCAACCATCGTCACTTTGGGAAAGGATTGGAGACAGCCAACATGTTGTGTTTTTTATCTCGTTCCCGTTATTCATGAAATCAATTAAACCAGCTTTCCATGTGCCTTTTCAGTTAAAGATCACAGTATGCACAAGAAAACACCAAAAGGATATTCAGTTTGTCTACAAATTGCCTTTTTCAACCATCGTCACTTTGGGAAAGGATTGGAGACAGCCAACATGTTGTGTTTTTTATCTCGTTCCCGTTTATCATGAAATCAAATAAATCAGCTTTCCATGTGCCTTTTCAGTTAAAGATCACAGTATGCACAAGAAAACACCAAAAGGATATTCAGTTTGTCTACAAATTGCCTTTTTCAACCATCGTCACTTTGGGAAAGGATTGGAGACAGCCAACATGTTGTGTTTTTTATCTCGTTCCCGTTATTCATGAAATCAATTAAATAAGCTTTCCATGTGCCTTTTCAGTTAAAGATCACAGTATGCTCAAGAAAACACCAAAAGGATATTCAGTTCGTCTACAAATTGCCTTTTTCAACCATCGTCACTTTGGGAAAGGATTGGAGACAGCCAACATGTTGTGTTTTTTATCTCGTTCCCGTTTATCATGAAATCAAATAAATCAGCTTTCCATGTGCCTTTTCAGTTAAAGATCACAGTATGCACAAGAAAACACCAAAAGGATATTCAGTTCGTCTACAAATTGCCTTTTTCAACCATCGTCACTTTGGGAAAGGATTGGAGAGAGCCAACATGTTGTGTTTTTTATCTCGTTCCCGTTATTCATGAAATCAATTAAATAAGCTTTCCATGTGCCTTTTCAGTTAAAGATCACAGTATGCTCAAGAAAACACCAAAAGGATATTCAGTTCGTCTACAAATTGCCTTTTTCAACCATCGTCACTTTGGGAAAGGATTGGAGACAGCCAACATGTTGTGTTTTTTATCTCGTTCCCGTTATTAATGAAATCAATTAAATAAGCTTTCCATGTGCCTTTTCAGTTAAAGATCACAGTATGCACAAGAAAACACCAAAAGGATATTCAGTTTGTCTACAAATTGCCTTTTTCAACCATCGTCACTTTGGGAAAGGATTGGAGACAGCCAACATGTTGTGTTTTTTTATCTCGTTCCCGTTATTAATGAAATCAATTAAATAAGCTTTCCATGTGCCTTTTCAGTTAAAGATCACAGTATGCACAAGAAAACACCAAAAGGATATTCAGTTCGTCTACAAATTGCCTTTTTCAACCATCGTCACTTTGGGAAAGGATTGGAGACAGCCAACATGTTGTGTTTTTTATCTCGTTCCCGTTATTCATGAAATCAATTAAACCAGCTTTCCATGTGCCTTTTCAGTTAAAGATCACAGTATGCACAAGAAAACACCAAAAGGATATTCAGTTCGTCTACAAATTGCCTTTTTCAACCATCGTCACTTTGGGAAAGGATTGGAGACAGCCAACATGTTGTGTTTTTTTATCTCGTTCCCGTTATTAATGAAATCAATTCAATAAGCTTTCCATGTGCCTTTTCAGTTAAAGATCACAGTATGCACAAGAAAACACCAAAAGGATATTCAGTTCGTCTACAAATTGCCTTTTTCAACCATCGTCACTTTGGGAAAGGATTGGAGACAGCCAACATGTTGTGTTTTTTTATCTCGTTCCCGTTATTAATGAAATCAATTCAATAAGCTTTCCATGTGCCTTTTCAGTTAAAGATCACAGTATGCACAAGAAAACACCAAAAGGATATTCAGTTCGTCTACAAATTGCCTTTTTCAACCATCGTCACTTTGGGAAAGGATTGGAGACAGCCAACATGTTGTGTTTTTTTATCTCGTTCCCGTTATTAATGAAATCAATTCAATAAGCTTTCCATGTGCCTTTTCAGTTAAAGATCACAGTATGCACAAGAAAACACCAAAAGGATATTCAGTTCGTCTACAAATTGCCTTTTTCAACCATCGTCACTTTGGGAAAGGATTGGAGACAGCCAACATGTTGTGTTTTTTTATCTCGTTCCCGTTATTAATGAAATCAATTCAATAAGCTTTCCATGTGCCTTTTCAGTTAAAGATCACAGTATGCACAAGAAAACACCAAAAGGATATTCAGTTCGTCTACAAATTGCCTTTTTCAACCATCGTCACTTTGGGAAAGGATTGGAGACAGCCAACATGTTGTGTTTTTTTATCTCGTTCCCGTTATTCATGAAATCAATTAAACCAGCTTTCCATGTGCCTTTTCAGTTAAAGATCACAGTATGCACAAGAAAACACCAAAAGGATATTCAGTTCGTCTACAAATTGCCTTTTTCAACCATCGTCACTTTGGGAAAGGATTGGAGACAGCCAACATGTTGTGTTTTTTTATCTCGTTCCCGTTATTAATGAAATCAATTCAATAAGCTTTCCATGTGCCTTTTCAGTTAAAGATCACAGTATGCACAAGAAAACACCAAAAGGATATTCAGTTCGTCTACAAATTGCCTTTTTCAACCATCGTCACTTTGGGAAAGGATTGGAGACAGCCAACATGTTGTGTTTTTTTATCTCGTTCCCGTTATTAATGAAATCAATTCAATAAGCTTTCCATGTGCCTTTTCAGTTAAAGATCACAGTATGCACAAGAAAACACCAAAAGGATATTCAGTTCGTCTACAAATTGCCTTTTTCAACCATCGTCACTTTGGGAAAGGATTGGAGACAGCCAACATGTTGTGTTTTTTTATCTCGTTCCCGTTATTAATGAAATCAATTCAATAAGCTTTCCATGTGCCTTTTCAGTTAAAGATCACAGTATGCTCAAGAAAACACCAAAAGGATATTCAGTTCGTCTACAAATTGCCTTTTTCAACCATCGTCACTTTGGGAAAGGATTGGAGACAGCCAACATGTTGTGTTTTTTTATCTCGTTCCCGTTATTAATGAAATCAATTCAATAAGCTTTCCATGTGCCTTTTCAGTTAAAGATCACAGTATGCACAAGAAAACACCAAAAGGATATTCAGTTCGTCTACAAATTGCCTTTTTCAACCATCGTCACTTTGGGAAAGGATTGGAGACAGCCAACATGTTGTGTTTTTTTATCTCGTTCCCGTTATTAATGAAATCAATTCAATAAGCTTTCCATGTGCCTTTTCAGTTAAAGATCACAGTATGCACAAGAAAACACCAAAAGGATATTCAGTTCGTCTACAAATTGCCTTTTTCAACCATCGTCACTTTGGGAAAGGATTGGAGACAGCCAACATGTTGTGTTTTTTTATCTCGTTCCCGTTATTAATGAAATCAATTCAATAAGCTTTCCATGTGCCTTTTCAGTTAAAGATCACAGTATGCACAAGAAAACACCAAAAGGATATTCAGTTCGTCTACAAATTGCCTTTTTCAACCATCGTCACTTTGGGAAAGGATTGGAGACAGCCAACATGTTGTGTTTTTTTATCTCGTTCCCGTTATTAATGAAATCAATTCAATAAGCTTTCCATGTGCCTTTTCAGTTAAAGATCACAGTATGCACAAGAAAACACCAAAAGGATATTCAGTTCGTCTACAAATTGCCTTTTTCAACCATCGTCACTTTGGGAAAGGATTGGAGACAGCCAACATGTTGTGTTTTTTTATCTCGTTCCCGTTATTCATGAAATCAATTAAATCAGCTTTCCATGTGCCTTTTCAGTTAAAGATCACAGTATGCACAAGAAAACACCAAAAGGGTATTCAGTTCGTCTACAAATTGCCTTTTTCAACCATCGTCACTTTGGGAAAGGATTGGAGACAGTCAAAATGTTGTGTTTTTTTTATCTCGTTCCGGTTATTCATGAAATCAATTAAATCAGCTTTCCATGCGCCTTTTCAGTTAAAGATCACAGTATGCACAAGAAAACACCAAAAGGATATTCAGTTCGTCTACAAATTGCCTTTTTCAACCATCGTCACTTTGGGAAAGGATTGGAGACAGCCAACATGTCGGGGCGGATGCGCTCAACAAATTCCTGCATGATGCGCGTCTCAAATTCGGCTGCACTCGCATTGGGCTGCGTCTGATGCAAAAATGCGCGTGAGGCGGTCTAGAAACTCGTTCACGTTCTCATGTGACTCCTGCTTACACGATTTCAGCTCTGCTCGAAGCGCAACATTCTGGTTGGCTGTGAACTTCTCGGAAAGGTATCGCTTAATATCGGCGTATGGCGTCTCCCTGGGCTTCACATTCAAGAATATTTGCGCGGCGCCTTCTACAAAGAAGCGCAACAGTAGCGCTTTGGTGCGATCATCGGCGTTTGGGTTAGTCACAGCTAAGTAGTCCTCATACCGCTCCACCCATCGGTTGAAATTTTCGCGCCCGGAGAACTTCTCCAGCTTGATGGCCTTAAGCATAGCTACGTGCGGTGGGTTGTCATTGTCTACGGCGTCGATTGGCGCCTCGAGGTCTTGCTGGATCGGGTGCTCTCCTAAGGCGCGTAGCGCATTCCATTCGTCGATCTCCGCATCAATCGCGTCCCTTGCGAGAGCCTCCTGTGCTTCTAAACCTAACGGAGCGGGGGCATTGACGATTAGCGGGGCTAACGGCTCAGCATGTTCTATGTCCTCAAGGTTTACGAAGTGTGGGGTTATTATCGCGAGTTGGCGAGTGAGATACGCGGTGTTATCCTCTAGTGTCTGAAGGCGCTGGTCTTGATAGATCGAGGTGCGCTCGAGAGCTTCGATGGCGCGGGTGATATGGCGCAGATCGCGCGGTGTGGCTGGGGTCTCCATCACGAAGTGACGGTGGTAGGTGAGTTTGTGGGGGGTCGTGGAACGTCACGAAGACTGCTCGCACGACTGGGGGGGGGGGGTGATGGGTGCTGCAGTGATGTCCGAAGGACCACTTGCACTGGCGGATGATGGTACCCTGAGTTGTGGGCGATGGCGGTTGTGGGCGAAGTTGATGCGGATTGCGGGAAACTGGGGACGAATACCCAAATCTGTAATGAGGATGATTATTGTTAGCCGACATAGAGGGTTGAATAGACAACGTCGTTGAGAATGGAACCAAGACTGTCTGTAAGGATGTTGACTGTAGTTGCCGGCTCCGCCCCTTGTGGTCCTTGCTCGCATCTTATCTGCTGTGTGAATTCCTCCGCGGATGGTTGTAAATACCTGTGTGACGACATGGTGTTGTATTCGAGTGTCGTTATCGCTTGTTGCATCTTGCTCGTCGGGCTCTGTTTACGTCGAGTCCGCGCGCAAGTTGTAAAACGTATGGCCGACCGACCTTATCATACCGGAATTGGTACGTTTACAACCAGCGGCAGGACCGCGTGGCAACTTCGTAGCAATGTGTAGGCCTCTGACGTAGTCGTCTCCGGTTTGCGTGATCGATGATGACATGTGAATGATGAATTCCGGAGTACTGTGGTGTACCCCATGATGACATGTGGATGACGTTTCTCCGATTGTCGTGCTCGTGAAAGTTTGGGGGTTTGCTCAGGACCTATACGAGGGCCGTCACAAATGGGGATACGCAAAGAGAGCCTCCAATGAAAATAGAACGTCATCTGCTCCGTTGATCTGCAGATAGGATGAAAATTGGGTAAAGTAATAAAGAGAGAAAAAAGAAAAATGTCCGGCTTCAGTCCCTCCGGCGGGGATGTCTGGCTCTTGCCCCTCCAGAACAGGGGTGTCCGGCTTCAGTCCCTCCGGCGGGGATGTCTGGTTCTTGCCCCTCCAGAACAGGGGTGTCCGTCTTGCAGTCGCTACGGCGGCGATGTCCAGATTGTCACGCACTGGACTGCGGCTTCCTTTTTTCCGTACTCTGCACACTACCTGGTATCCTCGTCTCTGTCCCGAGACGAGGGAATCAATGGGTTTGGGGGGCTCGCAGAAGGGCACTACCTTCCCCTCGTTGAGCAAAAAGAAGTACCGAAAAGAGGGAATGAGACCCTGTAGTCTCGTATTTACTGCACCGCCGATTGATCGGGCCGGCGGGGGCCTCACGCTTCTCCCTACTACGCTTAATCTATCGGTTAGTAACCTTACTGAGCCGTATTCTCACATCGAAACGAAAACTAAAACTTAGGGGCAATTCGAATTGCTCATGGAATCAAGATTGAACAGGCTATACTACTGGGACTTACTTTTTCCGAGGATATGGTGTAAAATCCGTCGAAAACACTTCGCTGCTACCAATGTAACGACTTGGCCGGGTCGCTATTATAGAATACAGAGAACACGCTAGTATAGTTATAAGGTTTATTGGGAATAAGGAGAGTAGTAGAGCGTCGGCGCCGAGGCGCCGACCAAGGAGGGTAAGACCTCTTATCAGTCCTTCGTGGGGGTTTATATAGGGGTGGGTTGCACCGTTACAAAGGTATGCTGCCAGATCTTCTTCATGTCATCCCAGTTGGTGACGATTCCGTGCTCGATCGGGTATTTGAGAGAGAGGATTCCTTTCTTGGACTGGATCTCGTCTCTCACGTGCGAGTCCTTTTTTCCCATTCCAACCATGACACCTCGATGACATGGCGATGGATGGGAAAAGGTTGCGGAAAGATTTCGGCCGAGATTTGGCAGAGAGTAGCGAGTTACCCTCTCTCGCAATAATCTTCCGGAATCTTCTACAAACTCAGCCGCTACTGTTGTTTTTCTGCTTCTCTGCACCATTCTTCCGTCACTGTACTCTCTCCCTCTCTCTCTCTCTCTCTCTCTCTCTCTCTCTCTCTCTCTCTCTCTCTCTCTCTCTCTCTCTCTCTCTCTCTCTCTCTCTCTCTCTCTCTCTCTCTCTCTCTCTCTCTCTCTCTCTCTCTCTCTCTCTCTCTCTCTCTCTCTCTCTCTCTCTCTCTCTCTCTCTCTCTCGCTCTCTTTTTCCCTGCGTCTCCGCGCGAAATTACATATAAAAGACGTTCTTAGTTTGTTCATCAATAAATTTGTATCTTCTGCTCACTCTCTCTCTCTCTCTCTGCCACCCTTCGAGAAGCGAGTGACCGCTCAGGTGTCTCGTCTTTCCCTTCTGTCGTTTTTGGCCAACAGAGTACCCCTTTCTCCACCTCTCGCCGTCCTCCTCCCTCTACCCCCATGTTATAACCGCCCCGAGGACGGGTCTCGCACGCGGGCGTGTGGTGTAGTGGTTAACACACTTGTCTCGTAGTCAGAGCCAACAGAGTCCCCTTCCTCCCTTCTCCTCTCCTCTCTCCACCTCTCGGCCACCTCTACCCTCGAAGTCCTCTAAGTCCCTCTACCCTCGAAGTCCTCTACCCTCGAAGGGGACTCTGTAACGCCGACCAGATTGCGGTAATAATTATCTGACATACGAGACAAGAGACTCCCGGGTTCAATTCCTGGCACGTCCAATATTCCTTTTTTTTTGTTTTTGGATTTCCCTAAACACACAGAAGGGAGAAGCCGGTGGTTATTATTTGTGTTCCCGACAGTCTGCTTCGTGTACTCTGTGGCATCATTATCGATTCGAGGAGAGGGGGAGATGGCCAAAGGAGGAATCACGCGGGAGGAAGCGAGTGTGGGGTGGTGAGTTTCAGATAGACTTCCATTACGAAGGCTGAGACACTCGCAAAGTTGGACAGAATGAAACTGTTGGTATTCGAAATGCTGATTCCAACTCTAACCACGGGGAAAAGACAATTTTTAGAGACGTCACAAGAGAAGACCATAACTAGGACTACAAGTTTGCTGTTGACAACTTTTTGATAACTCTTTCTCACGACACCTTTCATATCCCGAATACAACGGCGCCTGTATGTAATATCGTTTTAAAGTGCTCTCCAACTACCTTTTCAGTCATAGAAGGTCACGCCCTCCTATTGTTCAATCACCAAAAATTGAGACGAAAACTTAGTGTCACTGTTTTCTTCCCAAAAAACCAAAACTGGTTCATTATTTCCTTCAATTGTTTCTTCCTCGACAGCATTTGAAACGAATATTTTGAGAAATACCGCCGCAATGGATCCGTAATCAAAAGGAAGTTTTGTCCATACCTCTCATAAGTAAATGCAGTTGGAATATCGTTACATTCTAGATCTCGCCGCATCAGTTTACTCATGTGTCACCACACCCCATTCTCTTCTTTTCCTTATTCACTTCTTCGTGAAGTATCTAGAAATTGAAAAAAATTAAAAAAAATTACAACGTTGTATCAGTGATGTTTTTTGAATAAAGCCAAAGAGTTGGCGGAAAGAACTTTGCCCGTCCGGGGAGAAGTAGCTACAATCCACTGGAACGTTGTCTGCAAAGATTTCTGCCGACAAACAAGTGCAAATGCTTTCATTCGCATTTCAGAACTTATAGACCACCGAAAGAAATATTCCGGAACGCCAAGAGGGATCGATGACAACGTTGATGGTTGGTGCACTTTCAACTGAAAACGTTTAATCGGTTAAATGAACCCGCGCAATGTTCATATCTTGTGGAGCAGATCGACTTACTAGCTCTCATAGTCAGATTGCATTTTTTTCTGACAAACAAAATTGAGCCCGAAACATTTTATTTTATAAATTATGTGTATAGCAAGTGGCAATTATAAACAAATATGCACAAAAGAAGAAGGGACCATAAAAATTTGGTTACAATTGAAAAATGAAGGTGAAAAAGGAAAATAGAGAGAACCAATTGCGGCAAAGTACTTAGAAGCACTTGCGATGGACGATGGATGGGCCGGACTCGTCGTACTCCTGCTTAGAGATCCACATCTGTTGGAAAGTGGACAGGGAAGCAAGGATGGATCCTCCGATCCAGACGGAGTACTTGCGCTCTGGCGGGGCGATGATCTTGATCTTCATGGTGCTGAAATATTGAAAATTAAAGCATGTTACAATGATACTGGATGTTTTTACCTCGGAGCCAGAGCGGTCATCTCCTTCTGCATGCGATCGTCGATTCCTGGGTACATAGTGGTTCCTCCGGAAAGGACGGTGTTGGCGTACAAGTCCTTACGGATATCAATGTCGCATTTCATGATCGAGTTGTAAGAAGTCTCGTGGATTCCGGCAGACTCCTTACCCAAGAAGGATGGCTGGAAAAGAGCCTCTGGGCAACGGAAGCGCTCGTTTCCGACGGTGATGACCTGTCCGTCCGGAAGTTCGTACGACTTCTCGAGGGAAGAGGAGGAGGCGGCGGTGGCCATCTCCTGCTCGAAGTCGAGAGCGACGTAGCAGAGTTTCTCCTTGATGTCACGGACGATCTCACGCTCAGCGGTGGTGGTGAATGAGTATCCGCGCTCAGTGAGGATCTTCATGAGGTAGTCAGTAAGATCACGTCCGGCCAAGTCAAGACGAAGGATGGCGTGCGGGAGGGCATATCCTTCGTAGATTGGGACGGTGTGGGTGACACCATCTCCAGAGTCGAGAACGACTCCGGTGGTACGTCCGGAGGCGTAGAGAGATAGTACGGCCTGGATGGCGACGTACACGGCCGGGGCGTTGAACGTCTCAAACATGGTTTGGGTCATCTTTTCACGGTTAGCCTTCGGGTTCAGTGGGGCTTCAGTGAGGAGGACTGGGTGCTCTTCTGGAGCAACGCGGAGGTCGTTGTAGAAGGTGTGGTGCCAAATCTTCTCCATGTCATCCCAGTTGGTGACGATTCCGTGCTCAATTGGGTACTTGAGGGTCAAGATACCTGAAAGACTCAAATTAATTGTCGGCTACGTTGGTCAAAATGATTACCTCTCTTTGCTTGGGCCTCGTCTCCAACGTACGAGTCCTTCTGCCCCATACCGACCATGACTCCCTGGTGACGTGGTCTTCCGACGATGGATGGGAACACGACGCGTGGAGCGTCGTCTCCGGCGAATCCGGCCTTACACATTCCGGATCCATTGTCCACCACCACGGCGACAACCTCGTCGTTACACATTTTGATTAACTTTTAATGTATCTGAAAAAATGAAATGAATAATTTTGGAATGGTGTTTGAGAGAGCGAAGTAAATGTAAGATTTTTCAACGAGATGTCAATTGGAACAGGAAATGTAGTGAGAAGACCAGGGGGGGGGGTGCAACTGCTCACATATTCTGCAACATAGAGAAGAAGCGAGGAATAGAGATGAAGAGGAGCGGGGAGCCAGGGAAAGATAAAAGGAAGCCAAGCGACAAACGGTCCTATTCGAAAGGTGGAAAAATGTGTGAGGGCCTCTCTATGTATGTGCCCATACGCAATGCTGATTCATAAGTGAAGGAAGACGAGGACCGCCCTGCCGGCGCTAGAGAAACCGAGGAAACTTCTCAAGCACATTCCGGATCCATTGCCGATAACGAGTGTTGTCACGTCATAGCCGTACGTGTTCGACGTTTGATGGAGAGTGGAGTCTAGACGGGGGCTAGAGTGCTTGATTTCCCGTCCTCGTGGTCTATATATACTGAGTCGCGACGCGCACGCCCCGCCTTTTTCCGTTGGTTTCGCGACTATGCCCCTCGGCGAGAGATTGAGGGAGTTTGGAGGGTGGTCTCTCCGGCAAGACAGCGAAACGTTGGGGACACATGGGACGGCCAAAACACCTCTATTTCGAAACAATCTTGCGATGTGGGTGATGACTCAGAATGCGGAGACACACATTTCTGGAGAAACAAAGAACGGCGATTTCGAATAAAGTATCAACGGGAAGCTCCAGGACCATCTCAAGCTGTTGTGGTCCATGTCATTCTAGAGGAAACACTGGAAGGACATGTAGAAACAGCTCCGCTCAAAGTTTCGCTTGGCTTCCGTGATGACTCCGTGCAGCGTTCCGTTGGAAAGAGAACATTCTCTGGTCGATCAAAAATGTTCTTCTTCTCTCGGTTCATAGTTACTTATCCCAGGATTCTATTAGGGTGTTCCAGTGTTCGTACTATCGGATGCCATCGAAATGGCCCCGCGACCGAGGAATGTTCTGTCGGAGAATGATTATACAGTACCGGAAAAAAAGCTATCATATTTTGGTTTTTGGAGCATATCTTGAGTCAGAGGTTTCCGATCGCCATGAAACTTTACCAGATTGTTTCTAGCGTGTTTGAAAACTTATGTAGAAGTTGGGACCACGAAGAAGCTCAAAATGTTCGGTTGCACGATCATTTCGATGACATCCCATAGTTTTTCCATTTTTCAAACTTCGCAAACCGAAATGGCTCATAAACCGAAGAGGACCTACAAAAGAATCCATATGTCTCGAGATTGGTAACAGAGAGCAAAAAAGTGTCAACAGCATTATTATAGCACTAGTTATGTTCTACAAGTTCGTAGTTGACAACTTTCTGATATCTCTTATCAATCTCGAGAAAATATCATTCTCATGCAAAACATTCCTCGGTTGCACGGTAATTCCGATGACATACCATAGTTTTTCCATTTTTCAAACTTCGCAAACCGAAATGGCTCATGAACCGAAAAGGACCTACAATTGAATCCATATGTCTCGAGATTGGTAACAGAGAGCAAAAAAGTGTCAACAGCTTTATTATAGTACTAGTTATGTTCTACAAGTTCGTAGTTGACAACTTTCTGATATCTCTTATCAATCTCGAGATTTTATCATTCTCCCGCAGAACATTTCCTCGGTGAAAAATGTAAAAACTATGGGATGTCATCGAAATGACCGTGCAACCGAGGAACATTCTGCGGGAGAATGATAAAATCTCGAAATTGATAAGAGATATCAGAAAGTTGTCAACTACGAACTTGTAGAACATAACTAGTGCTATAGAAGTATTGAGGGCTCATTTTCAGAACACCGGGTGTGTTTGACAAAGCAAAAATCGACTCGAAGAAAGAACATGAAAGTGGTCAGCTCAAGTCCGCAGAAGAATTCGGAAAAATAACGAAGCATCTCTCTCTCTCTCTCTCGCTCTGAATCACCGAGGCCAAACAACGACTGGACCGCTGTGAGGTACTATGAGATCGGAAACGTACCTTGCACATGCCGGACCCAACATTGATCTCGAGAGGTTTTCCGTAGTCGGGGGCTAGAGTGCTTGATTTCCCGTCCTCGTGGTCTATATATACTGAGTCGCGACGCGCACGCCCCGCCTTTTTCCGTTGGTTTCGCGACTATGCCCCTCGGCGAGAGATTGAGGGAGTTTGGAGGGTGGTCTCTCCGGCAAGACAGCGGAACGTTGGGGACACATGGGACGGCCAAAACACCTCTATTTCGAAACAATCTTGCGATGTGGGTGATGACTCAGAATGCGGAGACACACATTTCTGGAGAAACAAAGAACGGCGATTTCGAATAAAGTATCAACGGGAAGCTCCAGGACCATCTCAAACTGTTGTGGTCCATGTCATTCTAGAGGAAACACTGGAAGAAATTTCAAATGTTCCTCTAGTTCCACTTTTTGATAACTACTACGCCGCGGAACACGTTGCCGTTCACATCACCGGTCCAGTTTCTATCCCTTCCACCACATTCGACTGGCATTGTTTCGCAATGTGAGTCATTGTTTGGCCTCGTTGATTCAAAGCGCCCTGACACCTGCGCGGTCACTCGCTCCTCAAAGGGTGGTAGAGAGAGAGAGAGAGAGAGAGAGAGATATATATGTGTTTTTTATCTCGTTCCGGTTATTCATGAAATCAATTAAATCAGCTTTCCATGTGCCTTTTCAATCATAGATCACAGTATGCACAAGAAAACACCAAAAGGATATTCAGTTCGCCTACAAATTGCCTTTTTCAACCATCGTCACTTTGGGAAAGGATTGGAGACAGCCAACATGTTGTGTTTTTTTTATCTCGTTCCCGTTATTCATGAAATCAATTAAACCAGTTTTCCATGTGCCTTTTCA
Source organism: Caenorhabditis macrosperma (assembly GCA_963932285.1). Lineage (NCBI taxonomy): Eukaryota > Metazoa > Nematoda > Chromadorea > Rhabditida > Rhabditidae > Caenorhabditis > Caenorhabditis macrosperma. The sequence goes on from OZ010618.1 coordinate 22,355,117, forward strand.
GTTAAAGATCACAGTATGCACAAGAAAACACCAAAATGATATTCAGTTCGTCTACAAATTGCCTTTTTCAACCATCGTCACTTTGGGAAAGGATTGGAGACAGCCAACATGTTGTGTTTTTTTTATCTCGTTCCCGTTATTCATGAAATCAATTAAACCAGTTTTCCATGTGCCTTTTCAGTTAAAGATCACAGTATGCACAAGAAAACACCAAAAGGATATTCAGTTCGTCTACAAATTGCCTTTTTCAACCATCGTCACTTTGGGAAAGGATTGGAGACAGCCAACATGTTGTGTTCTTTTATCTCGTTCCGGTTATTCATGAAATCAATTAAATCAGCTTTCCATGTGCCTTTTCAGTTAAAGATCACAGTATGCTCAAGAAAACACCAAAAGGATATTCAGTTCGTCTACAAATTGCCTTTTTCAAACATCGTCACTTTGGGAAAGGATTGGAGACAGCCAACATGTTGTGTTTTTTTATCTCGTTCCGGTTATTCATGAAATCAATTAAATCAGTTTTCCATGTGCCTTTTCAGTTAAAGATCACAGTATGCTCAAGAAAACACCAAAAGGATATTCAGTTCGTCTACAAATTGCCTTTTTCAACCATCGTCACTTTGGGAATGGTTTAGAGACAGCCAACATGTTGTGTTTTTTATCTCGTTCCTGTTATTCATGAAATCAATTAAATCAGCTTTCCATGTGCCTTTTCAGTTAAAGATCACAGTATGCACAAGAAATCACCAAAAGGATATTCAGTTCGTCTACAAATTGCCTTTTTCAAACATCGTCACTTTGGGAAAGGATTGGAGACAGCCAACATGTTGTGTTTTTTTATCTCGTTCCGGTTATTCATGAAATCAATTAAATCAGCTTTCCATGTGCCTTTTCAGTTAAAGATCACAGTATGCACAAGAAATCACCAAAAGGATATTCAGTTCGCCTACAAATTGCCTTTTTCAACCATCGTCACTTTGGGAATGGTTTAGAGACAGCCAACATGTTGTGTTTTTTATCTCGTTCCTGTTATTCATGAAATCAATTAAATCAGCTTTCCATGTGCCTTTTCAGTTAAAGATCACAGTATGCACAAGAAATCACCAAAAGGATATTCAGTTCGTCTACAAATTGCCTTTTTCAACCATCGTCACTTTGGGAATGGTTTAGAGACAGCCAACATGTTGTGTTTTTTATCTCGTTCCTGTTATTCATGAAATCAATTAAATCAGCTTTCCATGTGCCTTTTCAGTTAAAGATCACAGTATGCACAAGAAAACACCAAAAGGATATTCAGTTCGTCTACAAATTGCCTTTTTCAACCATCGTCACTTTGGGAAAGGATTGGAGACAGCCAACATGTTGTGTTTTTTATCTCGTTCCCGTTATTCATGAAGTCAATTAAATCAGCTTTCCATGTGCCTTCAAAAGGAAGTTTTGTCCATACCTCTCATAAGTAAATGCAGTTGGAATATCGTTACATTCTAGATCTCGCCGCATCAGTTTACTCATGTGTCACCACACCCCATTCTCTTCTTTTCCTTATTCACTTCTTCGTGAAGTATCTAGAAATTAAAAAAAAATTAAAAAAATTACAACGTTGTATCAGTGATGTTTTTTGAATAAAGCCAAAGAGTTGGCGGAAAGAACTTTGCCCGTCCGGGGAGAAGTAGCTACAATCCACTGGAACGTTGTCTGCAAAGATTTCTGCCGACAAACAAGTGCAAATGCTTTCATTCGCATTTCAGAACTTATAGACCACCGAAGAAAATATTCCGGAACGCCAAGAGGGATCGATGACAACGTTGATGGTTGGTGCATTTTCAACTGAAAACGACGTTTAATCGGTTAAATGGACCCGCGCAATGTTCATATCTTGTGGAGCAGATCGACTTACTAGCTCTCATAGTCAGATTGCATTTTTTTCTGACAAACAAAATTGAGCCCGAAACATTCTGTTTTATAAATTATGTGTATAGCAAGTTTCATTTATAAACAAATATGCACAAAAAAAGAAGGGACCATAAAAATTTGGTTACAATAAAAAAATGAAGGGGAAAAAGGAAAATAGAGAGAACCAATTGCGGCAAAGTACTTAGAAGCACTTGCGATGGACGATGGATGGGCCGGACTCGTCGTACTCCTGCTTAGAGATCCACATCTGTTGGAAAGTGGACAGGGAAGCAAGGATGGAGCCTCCGATCCAGACGGAGTACTTGCGCTCTGGCGGGGCGATGATCTTGATCTTCATGGTGCTGAAATATTGGAAATTAAAGCATGTTACATTGATACTGGATGTTTTTACCTCGGAGCCAGAGCGGTCATCTCCTTCTGCATGCGATCGTCGATTCCTGGGTACATAGTGGTTCCTCCGGAAAGGACGGTGTTGGCGTACAAGTCCTTACGGATATCAATGTCGCATTTCATGATCGAGTTGTAAGAAGTCTCGTGGATTCCGGCAGACTCCTTACCCAAGAAGGATGGCTGGAAAAGAGCCTCTGGGCAACGGAAGCGCTCGTTTCCGACGGTGATGACCTGTCCGTCCGGAAGTTCGTACGACTTCTCGAGGGAAGAGGAGGAGGCGGCGGTGGCCATCTCCTGCTCGAAGTCGAGAGCGACGTAGCAGAGTTTCTCCTTGATGTCACGGACGATCTCACGCTCAGCGGTGGTGGTGAATGAGTATCCGCGCTCAGTGAGGATCTTCATGAGGTAGTCAGTAAGATCACGTCCGGCCAAGTCAAGACGAAGGATGGCGTGCGGGAGGGCATATCCTTCGTAGATTGGGACGGTGTGGGTGACACCATCTCCAGAGTCGAGAACGACTCCGGTGGTACGTCCGGAGGCGTACAGGGAGAGGACAGCCTGGATGGCGACGTACACGGCCGGGGCGTTGAACGTCTCAAACATGGTTTGGGTCATCTTTTCACGGTTAGCCTTTGGGTTCAGTGGGGCTTCAGTGAGGAGGACTGGGTGCTCTTCTGGAGCAACGCGGAGGTCGTTGTAGAAGGTGTGGTGCCAAATCTTCTCCATGTCATCCCAGTTGGTGACGATTCCGTGCTCAATTGGGTACTTGAGGGTCAAGATACCTGAAAGACTCAAATTTATTGTCGGTTACGTTGGTCAAAATGATTACCTCTCTTTGCTTGGGCCTCGTCTCCAACGTACGAGTCCTTCTGCCCCATACCGACCATGACTCCCTGGTGACGTGGTCTTCCGACGATGGATGGGAACACGACGCGTGGAGCGTCGTCTCCGGCGAATCCGGCCTTGCACATTCCGGATCCATTGTCCACAACCACGGCGACAACGTCGTCGTCACACATTTTGATTAATTTTTAATGTACCTGAAAAAATGAAATAAATAATTTTGGAATGTTGTTTGAGAGAGCGAAGTAAATGTAAGATTTTTCAACGAGATGTCAATTGGAACAGGAAATGAAGTGAGAAGACCAGCGGGGGGGGGGGGGGGGGGTGCAACTGCTCACATATTCTGCAACATAGAGAAGAAGCGAGAGATAGAGATGAAGAGGAGCGGGGAGCCAGGGAAAGATAAAAGAGAAGGCGCGCGACAAACAGTCCTATTCGAAAGGTGGGAAAATGTGTGAGGGCCTCTCTATGTATGTGCCCATACGCAATGCTGATTCATAAGTGAAGGAAGACGAGGACCGCCCTGCCGGCGCTAGAGAAACCGAGGAAACTTCTCAAGCACATTCCGGATCCATTGCCGATAACGAGTGTTGTCACGTCATAGCCGTACGTGTTCGACGTTTGATGGAGAGTGGAGTCTAGACGGGGGCTAGAGTGCTTGATTTCCCGTCCTCGTGGTCTATATATACTGAGTCGCGACGCGCACGCCCCGCCTTTTTCCGTTGGTTGCGAGACCCCGCCCCTCGGCGAGAGATTGAGGGAGTTTGGAGGGTGGTCTCTGCGGCAAGACAGCGAAACGTTGGGGACACATGGGACGGCCAAAACACCTCTATTTCGAAACAATCTTGCGATGTGGGTGATGACTCAGAATGCGGAGACACACACTTCTGGAGAAACAAAGAACGGCGATTTCGAATAAAGTATCAACGGGAAGCTCCAGGACTATCTCAAGCTGTTGTGGTCCATGTCATTCTAGAGGAAACACTGGAAGAAATTGCAAATGTTCCTCTAGTTCCACTTTTTGATAACTTCTACGCCGCGGAAAACGTTGCTGTTCACATCACCGGTCCAGTTTCTATCCCTTCCACCGCATTCGACTGGCATCGTTTCGCAATGTGAGTCATTGTTTGGCCTCGTTGATTCAAAGCGTGCTGACACTTGCGCGGTTACTCGCTCCTCAAAGGGTGATAGAGAGAGAGAGAGTGAGAAAGATGTGTTCTTAATCTCGTTCCTGTTATTCATAAAACCAATTAAATCAGCTTTCCATGTGCCTTTTCAGTCATATATCACAATATGCACAAGAAATCACCAAAAGGATATTCAGTTCGTCTACAAATTGCCTTTCTCAACCATCGTCACTTTGGGAAGGGTTTGGAGACAGTCAAAATGTTGTGTTTTTAATCTCGTTCCTGTTATTCATAAAAATCCAGCTCAGAGCACTGGAATGCCGAGGCCCAAAAAGCCTCACCCTACCAGGCCCAGCAAGCCGAAGTGGGTGCACAAAACTTATGCTACAAACAATTCAAATCTCTGCCCAAGTTCCCCGCAGGCCGTCACTGCCCGCCCGTCCGGTGACGCGAGCAAAGCACACGGTCATGGGCGATCAAATCACGGGCGCCAAGGTCACATGATGGAACCGGAAACAGAAACAAATTCAACCACCAACCCCCACCTATTAACACCAACTACCGACCGCTAACAACAGCGACAGTCTCGAACACGACGCGTAGATTTTCGGATTTGCACCTACAACGCTCGATCCATCTGCTCAGACGCCCAAGTGGAACACCTAATACGAGAGGCCTCAAAAATCAAATACGACATAATCGGCGTATGCGAGACGAAGCGAAGAAACGCGAGAAAAGCGGTACATGAGAGCGGTGCCGGAATATTCATGGGACGAAGACAAAAAGGCTCGACATCTGGAGGAGTCAGTTTTGTCGTGGCCCCGGAGATGATGAACAGGATAACTGATTATCGCCAAATATCCCATCGAATTGGAGTGATCAAGCTGAGAGTAAACAGAAGATCATCTCTCTCTTTCTTCCAAGTATGCGCTCCAACCGCAGACGCCGACGACTGCGAAATGGAAGAATTCTTCGAAAATCTCCGTGACGCAGTTAGAAGACATCAATCGCACTACATCGTCATCGGCGGGGACTTCAACGCCACCATCGGCCACGGAGCACCCAATGAGACATTCATCGGCAATGAGACATCATCCACTTCTCCGAGAAGTTGGAAATAATGCAGCGGAGGAGCCACATAAGAAGACGATACGCGATACTCGATCCAGAAGTCGCCGCAGCACACTGCCGGAACAACCCGCCCCCTCAACTGAATCCCATCGAAACGTCGCGAGACTACGAAATACTATCCGAATACGTGAGTACGATCCAAACTGAAGCGTCAAAAGAGCCGTCGACACATGCCGAAAGACGAAGATCGGAACCAACAAGGAAAATGATCGAAGAAAGGAAGAACATGGACCGCATGCTCCCCTCCTTCGCCTCCTTCTCGAAATGGTGCCGAGCTCTGGTCGAACGGGATCACTACGAAAACACCAAGGACACGCTCCTCGAAGCCGCCACAAACCGAAAGAGCATCAAAGTTGCCACGAGGTCGCTGGAAGTATTCAAAGAAGTAATTCCGAGCCTGACGACGGCGTCGGGGAAACGGGGAACATCAAAAGCCCGGATCGAAGAGGAGATCCAAGAGTTCTACACTGATCTTTTTCGCACCGGCCACTTAACGATGTCTCCCTCCAGCCACAGAAGCTTCCCTTCTGCCCCGGCCTTCATACCAAGCGAGATAAGAGCAGCAATCGAGTCAATCCCACCAAGGAAAGCTCCTGGAAAGGACGGATTCACAGCCGAGCTGCTGCGGCGATCCACTGTACAGCGCAATCGCGTCACGCTTCACCCACTACCTGCAAACCGGCGAGATCCCCGACTCTTGGAAAACTTCGAAAACGACGCTGCTCTTCAAAAAAGGAGACCGCGAGAAACTGGCCAACTACCGACCGATCAGTCTACTACTTGTTCTCTACAAGGTCTTCACGCGATGCATACTTGCAAGGATAAGAAGGAGACTTGAAGAGAACCAACCAGTTGAACAAGCTGGCTTCAGGAGGTCATTCAGCACGACGGACCACATCCAAACGCTCAACAAGCTCCTCGAAGTTCACCGAGAACACCAGCTCCCTCTGATCCCCACGTTCATCGACTACGAGAAAGCATTCGACAGCGTCGAGCACGACTACATCTGGAACTCGCTCAACGACCAGGGAGTCGATGAATGCTACGTCCAAATCATCAAGGCTTGCTACACCGGATGCACAACATCTATAAAACCGTTCAACTCGGAGGTCCTAATTCCGATCGGCAAAGGCGTGCGGCAGGGAGACCCGATCTCCCCAAATCTGTTCTCCACTTGCCTCGAATCGATCATCAGATCGTGCGACTGGAACAACTACGGAGTCTCGATCGACGGAAGGCCGCTGAACCACTTACGCTTCGCCGATGACATCGTCCTCATCTCCCACGACTCCGCCGAATCAAGAAGGATGCTAGAAGACCTCGTGAGAGCCAGTGCCATAGCCGGCTTGAAAATCAACGAGACGAAGACAATGACGCTCAAAAACCGATTCTCCGAATCGAACCAAGTGAAGATCGGCACCCGGCCATTAGACGACACAGATAAGTACATCTATCTGGGAAGACTTCTGAACGCCGAGAACGAGATTGCTCCGGAAATCACAAGAAGAAAGAGCGCCGGTTGGGCAGCGTTTCGACAGTTGAAGGTCATCTTCGATGAATGTGACAACACGGAGATCAAGGCGAAACTCTTCGACTCGACCGTTCTCCCCGCAATCACGTACGGAACGCAGACGTGGGCGTTCACTAAGAAGTCTGCCGAACAACTGAGAATCGCACATGCTGCAATGGAACGAGCGCTCGTCGGGATAACACTGAAAGAACAACGAGAAAAGAACCTCCATCGAGAGGACATACGTCGACTTTCAAAGGTGCGAGACCCACTGGAATACATTGCGAAGCAGAAGCACGGCTGGGCAGGACACGTGGCACGACGAAGGGATGGAAGGTGGTCAACGGAGACGCTCAATTGGTACCCAAGATGGAAGAAGAGACCAAGAGGGCGACCCCCGCGGCGATGGATGGATCCGTTTGCGAAATCCCTCAACATGAAGAACACCTTCGGCGAAACAACCGTGCACTGGTCGACAATCGCAAAAGAGCGAAAGACTTGGCAGTCTTTGAACTGTGGTCTGCATGATGCCACATCATGAACACAGACCTCCAAAGTATCCAAAGTAAGTATCCCACAGAACATTTCCTCGGTGAAAAATGTAAAAACTATGGGATGTCATCGAAATGACCGTGCAACCGAGGAATATTCTGCAGGAAAATGATAAAATCTCGAAATTGATAAGAGATATCAGAAAGTTGTCAACTACGAACTCTCTCTCTCTCTCTCTCTCTCTCTTTCTCTCTCTTTCTCTCTTTCTCTCTTTCTCTCTTTCTCTCTCGCTCTGAATCACCGAGGCCAAACAACGACTGTACCGCTGTGAGGTACTATGAGATCGGAAAAGGACCTTGCACATGCCGGACCCAACATTGATCTCGAGAGGTTTTCCGTAGTCGCCCATGGCCGTTGTTTGATGGAGAATGGGGTCTAGACGGTGCTAGTGCTTGATTTCCCGTCCTCGTGGTCTATATTTACTGAGTCGCGACGCGCACGCCCCGCCTTTTTCCGTTGGTTCCGCGACTCTGCCCCTCGGCGAGAGATTGAGAAAGTTTGGAGGGTGGTCTCTTCGGTAAGACAGCGAGACATAGGGACACATGGGGCGGCCAAAACACCGTGTCGCCTCTATTTCGAAACAATCTTGCAATGAGGGTGATGACTCAAAATGCGACCAACGGAAAGAGGCGGGGCGTGCGCGTCGCGACCCAGTATATAAACCCCATGGAAGAGTGAAATCGTGCACTTCAGCTCCATGCAGACCCCACTCTCCAGCAAACATCAACTATGTGCGACCACGAAATAGCTGCTCTGATGGTCGATCACGGTTCTAGGATATATATAGTACGGTTTAGCCTCCAGGGAATAGATGAAAACTCCTGTAGGTTCATGACGGAAACGGTGCAATGGGCCAAGAGAAAACTTGACAAGATTTTCGCAATCATCACCCTTTGGAATATATCCATTAGTCATCTTCCTTTGCATCCGAAATTTGTAATGTTCCTCTAGTTTCACCTTTTGATAACTACTACGCCGCAAAATGACTTTTCGTTTGCCTCATCGGTCCAGTTTCGATCCTTCATTTCACATTCTGCTTACATTGTTTGACAAAAAATGGTGGCCTCAGTGATTCATAATTACACCTGCGCGGTTACTTGCTCCATGATCACTTTTCGAATCTAGCGCCACTCGCTCACTCGAAATCTTATAGAAAAAATGAAAAAAAGGGGGAAACTCAATGCATTTCGATATCTGTCCGTTCTTCAGTGTGCCGCTCCTTCCTCTGCTTCCGATTCGCCCGTTCCCCATCTCATCACTTAGATACATACATCTGTTGTTCATCGCCAGTTTTCATGAGAATCGCAATAAAAACAGCTCACAGCCAAATGTCCTTCGTACTCCGTCACTCTGCTCTCTATACACTTTCTATTCCTTATTCCTCTTCTCTCTGTACAGTTCTCTCTGCTCTCTCCTAGGCTCTCCTTGTACATATTCTCTCATTTTGAATCATCTCAAGTGTCCCTCCCGACTTTCCTTCTCCGGCAGTCTGTGCAAACACGCAGGATGACTCAATGCATCTCGAAATCTGTTTGTTTTTCAGTGTGCTACCTCTTCGCCTCATTCCCCATCTCATCCTTTAACGGCGATTTCCAAATGAATGCCACCAAAAATGAAACAAACGAACGGCAGAAGTTGCGTAAGAGTTTTGGTAGTCGAAAGGGACTTCCTACCGAGAGGCGATTGCATCATCCGTAGATTACGTTGATACTCCCCCATCGGCCGCTTTGCCAACCGACTCCGCCCTAACCCCACCCGTGTTTAGTATGAAAATGATGTGCCACTCCTATTTTTCATTCCCTTTCATCATGTTTCCGCTTATCTAATTTATCCCCCTGTTCCCCTCAATCGCGCACTATCAACCTTGAAATGCTTAGTTTTGATTCTCGCTTTCTTCTTTTATTTGGAATCGCACAGTTTCAGCGCTAATTTTCGATTATTTCAGAGCTGACAGCTCTCAGCTTGGATTTCGAATAAAGCCATTACCCCCCGAGCAGGCAGATATGTCAGCTGCGATGATTTTATTGTCCGTCACTTGAGCCTGTTGCCTCACACATCGGTCAACTGTTTTGAACGAAACTCTAGCAAGTTCTGCTGTGGAGTGACGGAACCGTCTCGATTGTTCCTCTATCGATCTCTAGCGTTGTTTGATATGTTCCAGAGATCAGTACGGACCCCGAAAACACTGGGTATTCAAGTTTGAATTATTTCGAGTCGTTTGGGCAGCCAAGAGCCAACTGGAGGCATGCTCACTGGTTGGGATCCAGTACAGTTTTCAGTGCGGAAGGTATTATTTCACTCCGAATAGTCACAAAATGTTTCAGAAGTGTGCCTAAATAGGTTTTTAACAATTTGCGACAATAAGCCGAGACATACCGGTGTCTTGAATGCGATTTTATGAGTTTGCTCACGCGGAGCCATTTGAGCCCCCCAGGTCGGGTAAGGATGAGATAATATGAACAGATACTGTCGCGATAGAAAGTTTGGACCTGTCTGAGCAAAATTGAGTGCAAATTAGCCCTTCCCGATTCGAAACGAAGAAAATTTGATGGGTGGCCCTATACTTTTGAAACGCTCGAAATTACACTTTTTTCAACTTTCTTCTAGGAAATTTTTATTTTTCCATTTTAATTTTTGGAAAGTTGGTTCCCGGCCTAATTATACGAGTTCTATCCGTTCGTGAACTTGGTTTGAGTCAAAAATGTCCATTCCGCCCGATAAACGACATTTCAGGGGTGGCCCTATACTTTTGAAACGCACTGTATACGACTAGATTCGACAATATTTTTTTAGAAGGATACACTCAAAAATAAGTTTTGAAGTTAAAAATAAAAGTTTTCCAGATGAGCCGCCTGATATGGCAGTTTGACTCGATATGATTTCTCCTGAATTTCCAAATTGATGTGAGTTGCAGTTTTTTACACAAAAAGCTAATCTAATTCGGTTATTTTTCAGTGAATTGAATTTCACTTCCAATTTTAGCAACAATGAAGTAAAATTAAGCGATTAACTTTCCGGAAAAATAGGAATTTTAATCAGGTGAGTGAGCAACAGAGACCATTCGTCTCTCTACCGTTCAGAGGAACATTATCTCTCCCATATTAAGTTGATTAATGAAATTCTGACATTTTTTCAGTGAATAAGGAAAAATAAGGAGGGACCGCCCTTCCGAACTCCCTCAATCACTCCAGCAACAATGGTCGACGACAAACACACTGCCATTGTCGTGAACAATCAACCCATAATTGCCATGGGACAGAAGGACACGTGTAAGGTACGTTCCAACTCCTATAGGATAAGAAAAGGGGTGTACTTAATTCCCCAGTAGGTTCGAAAAGGGAACATGGAAGAATGGGCCCATTGAAAAGTTGAGAAGATTTTCGCAATAATCACCTTCTGGAATATACATTCATTAGTCATCTTCTGTTGCATTCGAAATTTAAAATGATGGTCTAGTTCCACCTTTTGATAACTACTACGCCGCGAAAAACGTTGTCGTTTGCTTCATCAGTTAAGTTCGCCATATTGGGAAATAATTCTGTTTTTCTCTCTACGCCAGCCCAATGACGTGTTTTGCACGCACCTTGAGAATAAACTTGAAAACTCGGAAAAACGCAATTATTTTGTCGTTTCCTTAACTCCATTCCTATCTTATCCATCAATTTATAGGTAAAAAGGAAAGGCTCTGCGACCAGCCTCAACCCTTCCTCATGGCCATCTCATCATCCGCCGATTCAGTGGCCACCACGTCACCTTTTTTTTTAGTTTTTTTATTATAAAATCTTTGCTTTTTATTTAATCGAATAGAAGTTTGTTAACAACAATGGGCAGATTTTTGACTCAATGATTAGTAAGTCAGCCCAATGACGCGTTTGAAAACTCGGAGAAACGTAATAATTCTGTCGTTTCCTTCTCTTCTAGACCCACGCTTAACCATCAATCCATCGACTAGTCCTTCAAAAATGGGTACCGAGCCATCGATTGACCATCACGTCATCTCTGACCGGCGTCGAGCCAAGGAGAAAAAGAAGTTTGAGGAGAACGCGAAAGAAAATAATCTAAACATTGCTCTCTCTCAATAAATTATTTTCATGAGAAAACCGTTGCTTTTTTAAGATTATTCAATCCAATCAAAGTTAGTTAACAACAATGAGCATATACTTGGGTATGCCCACTCGATAAGAAATATAATTTGGTGTTACTTATCAAAAAATACACTTAAAAGAGATGTCTACCACGACGACATAAGAAGGATCTCGCAAGTCAAGGACCCACTGAAGCACGTGATAAGACGAGATTTCGAATGAGCCGGTCAATCTGTCAGTAGGATGGACAACCGTTGGACGACAAGCACTTTCAGTGGTACCCGAGAGACTGGAAGCGTCCAAGAGCACGACCACCGACATGTTGGGCAGACATAATTGTTATGTTCTTGACGACGACGCGGGAAGGCATATGTACATGACTTTATTACACAGAGCCACCAAAAGTGAGTTCTATCGGGCTTTTATAGCCAGTTCTTCCACGTCGGTGATCACGGAGATGACCCCGTCACGTCACGTGTCCACACGTAGCTATACCACAACACCTTCCTTTTCAAATGGAGAAATGTTGAATGCATCGGACTCGATGCTCGTCCCGCTGTGTTCCGATAAACTTCACACAGTTGCTGCTCCAGGGACTGCAGCTCGCGGCGCGCCCAACCATGGAGCAAGGCTCCCATGTGTCTCACGATGTCATCGAATGACATCCTCGTCGCACACCTCCTCCAACGACGCGGTCACGTGCTCGGTCCATGCTCCACCGGGTTCTGGTCCTTCGACCCTCTCGATCCAAGCTCGGATCCTCTCGGTCTTCTCCACCCGCATGACACGACGCTGCTCATATATCGGCCCGTCGTCCCGTTGGTCCATCGACGTAGCTCCAAGCCACTCGATCCAATTGAGGTCCAAGGGCGTAGCTCCAAGCTATCCCAGCGACGGCGCACACCACCTTCGGCAGTCGATGTCGATGACGTACCGGGATCCGGGCATCTCCGCCAGGCACGTCCTCCTTTGTCGATCGTCGCATCTCATCCTGATCGCCACTGTTATGTTCTTGACGACGACGCAGGAAGGCATATGTACATGACTTTATTAAACAGAGAATACCACCAATAGTGAGTTCTATCGGGCTTTTATAGCCAGTTCTTCCATGTCGGAGATCACGGAGATGACCCCGTCACGTCACGTGTCCACACGTAGCTATACCACAACATAAATGAAGAAGGACTTGCCCATCCGGGACATCAACAATAAATTCACAATACACTGGCTACATAGAGAGCGCCCAACATGGGGAACTGTGATCCACAAACTACGGACGTCGTCTGAATAATTACTGTGCTGGCCAAGAAGATATGCCGTTTTGATTTTTTGAGCTCTGCCGGGGAATGATTATATCTGGAGATTGATAAGAGATATAAAAACGTTGTCAACAGGAAACTTGAAGTCCTAGTTATGATCTACAAGTTTGCGGTTGACAACATCTTTTTGATATCTCTTATCAATCTCGAGATATATTGATTCTCTGGCAACTCAAGAAACCAAAACGTCGTATCTTTTTGGCCAGCACTTTAAGTAATTAAGTGAAATTAAACAAGGTTTAGCGAGTTTAGCGAGTCGCCGCCATTGAATTTTAAAAATAGTTTTGAGTCTTGAGATTTGTTTTTATGAAAAAAAACTCTGTCGTTGGTTTTGCGAGAGCTCCGAGAGACGGTGTGAGTAATTGGATTGTTGGGAGGGGAAATGTGTAAGAGTGAGATAACACAGACCATGAGAATGGATCTGTGACAAAAACAACGGGTTCCAAAGATGATGAAAGATATAACATGTATACATTTTACCTGTTCACGGCGATGAATCTGTATGAAGTTGAAGAGAAAAAATTAGGAGTTCGGAAATGTATAATTTTCTTGAAATCTTTTTCATTTTCTTTCTGTAAATCCTTCTGAAAGCTTTTGCGCTAAACACGCTAAGCGCACTAGGAACGCGTCAGTAGAACTTGTTTGCGCGCAACTCCCATTTGGGGGGGAGACACACCAGAGAACACATAACACACACGCACACCGCACACACACACACAAAACATCTGCCACACAGTCTTTGCGCCGCAACATGGGGGGAGTACACTCACTGCACACAAAGTGGGATCAGACACGTCTCTCACTATTGTGTACTCTCTCGCAATAGCTGCGTCTCCGTCTCTCACCGCATCGCCGCATCGCGCGCGGTCACCTATCGACCATTCATTCTTTCCCCTTTCCCGAGTCCCCTAAATGGGTGGCTTTCCCCTTCGAGTTGACTCACCGGGAAGATTTATTTGAATTCAAACTGATTGCATTGCCACAATGGAGAAGATTGGATGCTGCTACTGCTCGGAAAGATAAAGTTTACATGGTGAGTGTTTTTTTCCATATCTGTCTCCTCTATTATATCGCGATTGCCCGATCCTTCCCGTTGATACTACTCGGTTCTCTGTTTCCAGAGACCACATCATTGATAGAGAAGTGTACCAGTCACGCTAATTTCAGAAATATTTTCTCTTGGAAAGCATACATTTTGTAGAAAAAGGCTTTCCAAAAAAATGGAGTTCCAAACAATTCCACAGCATGTGAAAACAAAAAATGCACACACTGCCACTGCTGTTGATGACTGGTTGAGGGGTCTTTGTCCTATTTCGAAAGCCGCCGTCGGGAGATCACCTTGACTGACAGCGGCTTTCTGAGGTGCCTCGGGGCTTTTGGAGTCCTTGAAGTCGTCGCGACTCTCGGAGTGCGCACGCGTGGCTTGAGTTTTGGTGCCGGCGGGTTTATTTGGGTTATTAAACCTGGGTTCTTCTATAGACAGCGCATTGATACAGTCCCGTTCTACATGTGTACACCATTTTCATTTGGTTGGTAATCTCGTGGAACACGAAGCACGCTCTGCAGACATGGCCTTCTGAAACGTGGGATATATTTCTTATAATTGACAAATTTACTGTAATTACCATAGACTCCCACACACTGCACAGAATGGGCGAACTTCTGATTTTGCTGTCGCTGTGGTCACAATTCCCTCTTTCAATATTCCCACAACTTGCATCTCCAACCGCCAATTGCTCTCGTGTTTTTCTCACGTGATACCTCTGTTCCACGCTATTCCCAACTCCACGTTCCTCATGATGTTTTCCAGCTTTCAACCTACTCATCAACAACATGCCATCGAAAAACAACAAACGTATCGCCGCCGCGCAACGATCCGATCTCTCGCCGTCTCCTCGGTGCTCACGTCGCCGTCCGATTCTCCGACTCCGTCGTTGAGCCCGCCGATCAAGGAAGTTCCCGCGCAGGAGAGCGACTTCTCGCTTGAGAATCTTCCGAAACTCGGTGTCCCGGATAAGCTCACGCCTCTGCGAGTGGGCAACGCCGTCGAGGTACTGGCGAACGCGTTTGCCATTTCGCTCGTCAAGAAGCTTGTCCATCGCTACGACACCATCGTCGAGAAGCGCAGCACCAAAAACTCGGAAAGACGATGACCGGAAGCGGCACCGCAATCGTCGAGATCGCATTCCAGAGAACCGGCCACGAGAAGCACTCGTATGTCTACGACGGCGCGTCGACGATCTACATGGTGAAGCCGATCTCGAAGACTGATCATTCGACCAATGCGATCCACGTCACCATCGCCTCTCTGCCGGAGAGACTTCGCAAGGCGCACTTCCCGAAGGGTCCCGGCACGTTCACAGTCAACATCTCTCCGAATCGAAAGCCAACGATCCTCACGGACTACATCTATTCGGAGACCCTCGAGAACAGAGAAATTAACTCGGATTATTCTCAAATTCTTTCCGGATAATGAGCACGTGGTCGAGCAGAAGATTGTTCAGTTGGTGCAAGCGAACCGCGGAGGTAGCGAACGTCGAGAAGTGTATGAATGTAGTGTCAATTGTCATTGGGACGTGCGGAAGGACGAGAGACGAAGAGAACAGTCTCAGAGAGACACTGGATGGAATGAGGTTGAAGAAGGATCGACTGAAAGCGAGTTACGATGAGAACCTGAGAGAGCTGAGTAACCATAGTGCACGGTTCATCGATGGATTGGCTGTTATGGACCGGTTTATCTAGAATAATTTTGGCGTACAAGAGTGTTCAACAACCATTTATTGTTTGACAGGGCTGATATTTTGCACAGCGGTGCTTCAGGAATCCCTCGATAACGTTTATCCTTCAATTACATACATAACTTCCCTAATAAAACCATTTATTGCTCCTAAATGGTCTCTTTCATTTCATGCCTGAAAACATTGAGCAAGTCTGCTCTGAGTAGTCTATATACTATTGATTCTGTTTACACACCTCATTTGGAATAAAACAGAAAAAACCTCGATATCAAAATCATTCATCATAATGTCATAGTTTGTGCTTGTCACTCGATGCGACGAACATTGCCTGGCAGGCGGCGGTGATGAGATCGGTTCTGGATTCATGTTCTGGAAGTGAGTGTCATTTTTCACAAACACCGATCATTTACGGCGAGCACATCCGCCATCGTCTTCTGCTCTTTCTCTGACAACTTATCCTCGAAATCCTGAAATCGTGGATCAAAAATAGAAACTGGAAACAGGGTAGACACTCACGAAATGCTTCAATCCGTTGTGTTTCTCCAATGACTCGAAAATGATCTCCTCCCCAACCAAGTGATCCTTTCCTGCGAAGGCAATCAACTTTTTCATCTGAAACATCTCAATATAACTCTGTGACATCTTATAACACATCCATCTCATTCGTCTTCTCAAGTACACGAATCGGACCGTTTTCTAAACTGAGATTGAATGCGTACAAAGTACCCGAAATCCAACTCACTCGCCAATATCATTGAATTACTCCAAAAAGTCGGGAGGATTCCGTAGAACGATTCGATGGTTGCCAATCGGTACATCGGACTGACTTCTTTGTGGATGCAGAGTCCTGTGGGGTTGACGAGCACCAGGCCGTGAGCATCTCTTCCGACGGCGGTTTGAAGGGCGTTAGTTCTGTCGCTCGACATTCCCCTGCTGCTGGCCCATCGAAAACCAAGTGGAATGTTTTGTCTATTTTTATTATTATTTATCGTTTCAGGTCGTCTAAAAGGAACGAATCGTTTCGATAAATGACCGGGAGAGGGAACGAACGCAAGCGAAAGTCTTGAGGGTGAGTGTTCTTGGGCCATTTTTCTTTATCACCCTTAGTAATGTTGCCAGTTCTTATTGATTTTTCATCGATCTTAACGCATAATAGTGGCATTTTCGATGCGCACAAAAGCAGCTTGAGGTTTGAGAACTTTTTTTGCGCGCAACTTCCCCTGGGGGAGGGGGGACAGACACACCAGAGAACGCATAACACCCCCACACCGCACACACACACAAAATATCTGCCACACAGTCTTTGCGCCGCCACATAAGGTGGGTACACTCACTGCTCACAAATTGGGGTCTGACCAGACACGTCTCTCACGATTGCGTACTCTCTCGCATTATCTGCGTCTCCGTCTCTCACTGCATCGCGAGTGGTCACCTGTCGACCATTCTTCCCCTTCGAGTCCCCTGAAGGGTTGACTCCCCGATGACCCCCTGAATCACCATTCGACCATTCATTCTTCTTCCCCCCCTAAGTCCCCAGATTGAGTTGACTACCCGATTACCCCCTGAAATTCAAACAGATTGCATTGGAGAAGATTGAATTATGTCACTCCTCGGAAAAATAGAGGTTTACTTGTAGAGTACAGACAACACCAATGATTATGTAACCGTCAATTTATTACAAGTGAAACAGCAGAAGAAGAAAAAAACAGTTACCGACGACCACCGTGCTTCTCGTAGAGCTTCGTGAACAATTCTTCCAACGATTCGCAATTGTCCAGCTCGGCGCAGAAGATGACCTCGTAGACACCGGCTCTGAGAACCATCCCCTGGTTGTGGGTCATGTCCTGGGCGGCTCTGATTGCCTGGCAGACCCCTTGGTACATATCCGACAGGTCCTCGATTTCACGCTGTCCGGCTGGTGGCTGCTGGAAATGGTGGATATGAGTGGGTTGATGAGGGGATTCAAGAGCTAGTCGATAAATGGTATCTATTCTGCAATAGTTAAGAGTATTCAATCCTACTGTATCATACTATGCCTCTAAATAGGTATTGTGGTCCTGAATATGATACGGTGTCTATGGTATCATATCGGTAACTATGTGCAACGACGACCCCCAAACTTACTTGTGCCGGGGACCTTGGCGAAGTCGACGTCGGTGGATTTTGCCGCCATGGCTTGAGCGAGACTTGCGAAGTGATGCTGTTGCTGGCGGTTCTGCTCCTGTTGCAACTGCTGCAGGTTGTGCACCTCCTCTTGTTGTTCAACATGACGACGATCCCGCGATTCGGGAGGTGGGAGAGACAGCGTGGCGTCGTTTCTGAAAACACCAAATTTATAAGAGTCTCTAGACCATGTCTCCCTCACATTTCTTCGAACGCTTCCGGGTCAACCTCGTTTTGTCAATGTGAAATCGGTCCTCACTTGGTCTGCTGAAAATTATGGTAATCTTGGCGCGAATTCAATCAAAATGTGTTAATTTCTGCGAAACCACGCCCCCGAAAAGTCACGCTCAGACCAATGCGATTTAAAGAAGGGACAGAAACTCAGCGGTGAATCCAGTCGAATAGAACACTCACATCTTTTCCCAGTATTTCCGTTAATCGTTTTTAAATTCAGGTGAAATCGTTAAGCTGCCAGATCAGGCTGCTATCAGTTTGAATTCAGGGGGAAATCGGGGAGTTCACCCATTCAGGGGACTCGAAGGGGAAGTCAACCCATTCAGGGGACTCGAAGGGGGAAAGAATGAATGAATGAGCGAGCGGCGACCGCGCGCGATGCGGCGAGAGACGGAGACGCAGATAATGCGAGAGAGTACAGAAAAGTGAGAGACGTGTCTGGCATGACCCCAATTTGTGAGGAGTGAGTGTACCCCCTTTATGTTGTCCGTTGTAGCGGCGCAAAGATTGTGTGGCAGATGTTTTGTGTGTGTGCGGTGTGCGGGTGTTATGCGTTCTCTGGTCTGTCTCCCCCCACCCCCCAAGTGTAAGTTGCGCACAAACAAGTTCTACTGACGTGTTCCTAGTGCGCTTAGCGTGTTTAGCGCAAAAGCTTTCAGGAGGATTTACAGAAAGAAAATGAAAAAGATTTCAAGAATAGTATACATTTCCGAACTCCTAATTTTTTTCTCTTCAATTTCATACCAGATTCATCGCCGTGAACTGGAAAAATGTTTACATGTTTTATCTTTCATCATCCTTGGAACCCGTTGTTTCTGTCACAGATCCATTCTCATGGTCTGTGTTATCTCACTTTTACACATTTTCTTTCACTCTCCCTCACTTTTTATCGTTTCCAGCGGGAGGTGGGAGAGACAGCGTGGCGTCGTTTCTGAAAACACCTAATTTATAAGAGTCTCTGAACCATGTCTCTTTCACATTTCTTCGAACGCTTCGGAGTCGACCTCGTTTTGTCAATGTGAAATCGGTCCTCACTTGGTCTGCTGAAAATTATGGTAATGATGACAAGTATATCGTTTTATATAATGGGAGCAGCATATCAGCCGGCCCCATTTGGGGAAATCGCATTTCATCTGAAAAAAGACGACTATTCATTAGATTTTCTATACAAGAGACTCACTTTGTTCTCTCCTCATCCTTCTTCCAATCCATCACATCCGTTCTCCAATGCTCTATCAGAGTTTAAACGAAATATGAGAGGCGTCCATATCAGGTCGGCCGGGGAGTTGGTTGGCGGCCTCCAAAACTTCATCGACATCGTGCAGTCCACTCTTCGACACCACCAGAACAGCAAGCCGCGGCTTCCTTTTGTTGGGGACTGTCGATTTCCTCTTGAACCTCCGTTCGTCTTCTCTGCAAAGGTTTACAACAATTTTGAGAAGAAAACACACTCTAGTTCCTTCTCGTCTCTTTTCCACTTGCCGATTGAAACTATTTGGGTCTTTCTCTCACTAGCAGTTTGGGCACAATTGCAGGCAAAAAACCACATATTGCCGCCGTCCGCCTTTGTCTTCGAAAGTCTGATAATCGTGCCAATTCAGTTCTACCGGTAATCAGTATTCAAATGCGGAACCAAATGGGAAGGAATCCATCTTCGAGAAGACGTTGATGACGTGGCAGTCACCCTGTGGTTGTCTCCTTCGCAGAGTTTCATGTTTTCACTCCACAATGCTCCTCTGTGATTGTTAGCAGTTCAACTGGCCGGATTTTGCCCCGGTTTGTTTCCCAATGACCCTCTGCAGACTATTGGCTTCCCGAGGTCATCCATCTGCTCTTACCGTCTTCAAATCAGAGTGACCGTACACATTAACACATCTTTTGCTCATCGCTGCGCACCTCTTCACACCTCCTGTACACGAGGTCACATGAACCTTCCATGGCACTCTTTCTTCTGTTTAATATAAACTTCATGCTTACACATGTCTGATTTGGTGATTCTTCTGGATTTGTTTCTTTTAATTTTTCTTTTCAATGTATGGTTTAAACTTTTATTGTTGGGAACAAGAGTCTTTGTTAAATGAACCATCGGAAAAAAATTGCAAAATACATCTGAAGCGATAAATAAACTTTTACACCATTCCATCGATTCCCTCAGTTCCTATAACATTTTTGTCTTTTTCCAAAACTTGCTCAATGGAGTGAGGAAGTGGTCCACGAACTTCAGAACGTCATCGATCTGAAACGACCAACTTGATAGGAGGTAAGGACGAATTCGAAACCTACGGTCCATGTTCTGACGTCCATGGCGAGACCTTCCGGTAGATCCACTTCTTGATCAGAAATTAAAATAATTATTTTCAGTTTTACAATCGGAACCACTAACCCCAAAACAAGTGGTTACTAATCCCAAAACAAGTGGCCCAGTGGCTTCTTCTTCTTTTTCTTTTCAGCCTTCTTCTCTTTGCTTGTCCGCTGCCGTTCATCTTTACCAGACTGTTCGTTTTCGTTCGGTGCACTTTCTCCAGCATCCTCCATGGTTGCACTCGAACTCGACACCAGAGTTGGGCGGAATTCCGTTTTCCATTTCCCGTTTTCCGCAACTCAAAATTTTAATGCCGCCCAACTCTGCTCGACACCTGTTGCGGCAGTGTTTCGTTCCTTGCTCCAATCCTATTAATCAACTTCGGAATCCAAAAATCGAGCCATTCAACGATCTGAAGTGTGGTTTATTGATTGACACATTCATTCGGCCACTACTACTCACCTTCTCGCGTTCATCCTCCGGTGCGGCAACTGATGCTGCTATTACACTCATCTCAGCTACTCAGCTCCGTCACGTATCTCTCTCCATACTCTTGGAATATTGCCACTCACCATTTTTAGCGTCGTTTCCTGGGACGAACTATCGCTATCCCAGGAAAATAAGTCCGCAGAGACATTTAGCAACTGTATCCTCGCTTGGAGAGGGGTTCTTTTCCGGAACCTCTCCGGAATCCGGGCGCTTTTTCTTCTCCGGAACTTCTCCACGATTCGAGCGCGTCTTCCTCGTCGGAATGACTTCATCCTCTTCTTCGTCTGTATTTCGGATCAGAATCCGCAACTCATCGCCGTTTCGGACGCTTTGCTCGCTTCGTCCGCTTCGAACGGGGCTCCCTCGGAGGAGTGGTCTCTTCGGATTCCATCCTCGGTCGTTTCCTTGGTCGTCCTCGTTTTTTGGTCACTTTGGACTTCTTCGCAACGGGCATGTTTCTGTAAAAACCCGAATTGTGGACAATTTGTGAGAGGAAACAAAGAGAAAAATACGAAAAGACAGCGATAAACAGAACACAACGACTGCTAGAAACATGCACACTGGCCATTCGTTCAGGAATGGTGGACATTAATATGTTCATTAGGGAGAGAGAGGAGAGAGAGAGTGGAGGGAGAGGGGGGGGGGCTGACTTGGCAAGATCAATACCGATGGTTACCCGAGTGGGGGGGGGGGACAGACGAGAACACTGTGCTCATCGAAAGACGCAGGCCATTGTGCGCAGTGATCCCCCTTCTGGGCGATAAGGCAGTGTTGGGCCGTCGTTCATATTGATGTGTAGATTTAGAGGAGATGAGGTCGACGACGGCGTCTTGAAGATCCGTATCTTGATCACCACGTTCATATAGTGGCACCTCAAATGGAGTGGCACCCTCAGGGGGGGGGATAAATATATTAAAGTGAATCTTACTAACCAGAGTTGGGAGGAATGGTTATCTTTGAGGTTACTAAAAGAAGAGGTATCCAGGAAAATTGTCCATGGGGGAAATTTTCCGGAAAAAAGGGTCTTGCGGAAAACCGATACCGGAAAACGGAATGGAAACAAACGGCGGAAAACGGAAAACGGATTCTGATCAACTCACAACTGTGATAGCACTATCATCTGATTTCGTCTTTCCTTATGATCGCCGTTTTTACTCTTATCATTTGTGCACGGTCCCTCTATGCGAGACCCCCAACCTCCTGCGACCCCTCGATTCATTGATGTCCCTCGAATTCGGAAGAAGGAGAAGCGACAGGTGTCCCCCATTCTCGAAAAACACACAGTCTCCACCACCACTCTTTTTCTCTTCTCTCTCCCTCTCTGCCCACGCGCCATTACCCTCCGTCGTGCTCTACCCGTCTGCCTCTCGCCTCTCGGTCTGCATAACACCTCTCGGGGACAAGTTAAACCATACTGGCATCAAGCCAACCGCCGCACTTCTCTGCCGCCTCCTCGGCCATTCTGGGGGACGGGCGGCTGGATGTCTGCGTCTATTTCACTTTGGTGTCTCGCGTGCGGCTGCAGCCGTTTTCGATGCGTCTCATCCACGAGGTTGTTGTTATTGCTCTTGTCTTCAATAAGAAAAAAAAAGGGGGGAGGGGTCAATACGCTCGCAGTGCAGCGAAACGAGGGAAGGAATGAGCGGAGGAGGGAGACTCCGCGGCCGGAAGAGCGAGAAAGAAAATGGAAGAGGCCGCGACGAAGGAGGAAGAGGGCGTGTGTGTTTCTCTCGCCTCTCTGCTCTCCCTGCTCTCTCTCGCTCTGCCGTATAAAAGACCGCGGAGTCACCCTCCTCCACTCATTCTTCCCCTCTTCTCGTTGCGCTGCGAGGTGTATTCCTTTCCTCCCCTCTTTTCTTCTTTTTTGCCTCGACACTGTTCAAATGAGCATAACTCGGCTCATAATGATTCGTTTGAGCTGAAACTTGGACAGGGAATAGTCAACTAGACCGGTAACATGATTTAGTTTTTCTAGAATCATATTTCGAAAACTGAGTGTTTGGGAACAATTTTGCTGCTAATTTTTGAAAAATTTATTTTACATCTTGAGCTGTTCTCTTTTCTAACAATTTGTTAGTTTCTCATTGATGACTCATCTCTACCCACGGCACCCTAGTGTTGAGTCATCATTTTAATTACCTCATTAATTTTAATCACCCCGAATACGGTATGCATAATAATTAAAATAATGACTCATCACGAGTACCCAGGGCCAGTGATTACTCATTGTTTACGGAGTGGCGGCGGCATCATTTCATGTTCTTCCGTTGTTTTCCCTCAGTTTCTCTCTCTGTTTGTCTTCCTACTTATTTTGCTCTGTTTTTCCTCTCGTTTTCTCTCAATTTTCGTCCGATTCCATTTCACAAACATTTCAGATATCAAACTTGTGATCAATGCAGCCTTATCTCCGGCCGACCTGATATGGACGCCATTGGTATTTCATTAGAATTGTGATAGAAGATTGGAAGGAGAAGGAAAAGAGAACAAGAGTGAGTCAGTCTTCAGTGTAGAAAATTCAATGAACAATTGTCATTTTTCAGAGGAAATACATTTTTCCCAATTGGAGCCGCTGATCTGCTGCTCATATTTATAAAACGATTTACTTAAATTTACACTCATGGAGAAGAAGAAGAAGGACGAGAAGAATGGATGGACTGGATGGAGAGAGCAGCCTGATATGGCAGCTTAACGTATTTGCACTGAATTTCAAAACGATTAACGGAAACACTGGAGAAAGATGTGAGTGTTTTTTTTTTGAGAGTTTTTCGTATTTTCCGTTTTAATGGTGCTAGACTGGTTTACCCGGACACACATTCGAGTCAGTCCCTGTTCTCTCATTTGGGAACCAATCCTCTCTTACTTGTCTCTGGTGTGTAATGCTTCAACCATGTTCTGTCATCAATTGCTTATCATCTTATCTCGATCACAGAACCCGCCTACTTTCCTCTTACGAGTCTGGAACATTCCAAGCAGGCCATTTCCGTGTTTCTCCCAGTAATTCATCGGATCGTTTATCGATCACAACCACTTTGCTTCCTATTTCGCAATCATTTCGCTCTCATTTCATTTCCGAATCTGGTGCAGTGCAGGCGAAACTAAGTGCCCCTCTTTGGCCCCACTTTCTATTTTCTGCCCCTAGCAACGAGGCTCTACCGATTTGCCGTTTCACCTCTCCTTATTCACTCCTCCCCCTCAGAACTGTTTTGCTACTTTTTTGTAAAATATTGGCTCTCCCTCTTTGATTCCTAACAAAAAGTGTCTGAACACTCAATTTCACTTTCTGGAAGATTCGTTTTGTCTCCTTGGCACAGTCAGGCATTCTTTCACTTTCTTGTGCGTGTCGGCAGACTGTGTGCCAGTTAGAGGGCCTCGTTCTCTTTTTCTCTTGTGCGCCTGCACCCGCACACTCACACGTTCGAGTCATCCTCTCTTCTCTACCTGTGCGCCAGCAAAAAGTACGCTAGCAGTGTCCTGTCTATGTCATCAACTGTTTTATCAACCCATATTGCTCATATAGTCCTTTTTTCCACTTACAAAATTGGTTCTTTCCTAGGATTATTTCCATCTCCTGTCGCCTCGTGTTTCTTTTTGTGATTCATCGGATTCCCTATCGATTGCCCCCCGTTTGATCTCTATTTCGCAATCATTCTTCAGCAAAAGTGTCCTTCCATCTCTCCCTTATGCTCTGCCAATTTGCCGTTTCATCTCCCACTTGTCACTGCATCCCATCTTTTCGTTTTGCTTCTCCATCTGATACTTTCATTCTTACCTTTTCGCTTCACACAACGCGCATTCGGGTCAGCCCCTCTTCTCTTCCTTTTCATCATCAGCTAGTCATTGTCAGCACAGATTCAGACCAACAGTGAATGCGGACTGTGCAAGGATAAACTGAACATTTAACAAGAATTCAGCGATAAAGTCTCGAGATCCCACATTGGCAATCATTTCCTTCTCAATTCTCTCCAAAATCAACTCAAATCGAACTCTTTTAACTCCAGTAATGCCTGAAAAACACGCGAGATCAGTGTAGCCGCGACTGCAAGGTAATTGGCGGTCCTGAGCTCAAAGTCTTGTATCTCCAATTCTCCGTTTCATATCCCATTGTTCACTTCTCCCCATGTCGCCATTTCGCTTCGTGCTTGTACCATCGACTATCCCTTTTTCCTATTCGGTTCCCTCTGCACACTCACTTTCCTCCGGTAGGTTCTCCCTTGCTTCCCTCCATAAACTGTTCATCAGTCAGTCCTCCTTCTACCTTACCGTGTGTCTGAGGGCCTCTTCCTCTTCTTCGCTTGAGCGTCTACAGTCTCTGCACACTCACTTTCCCTTCCCGGAAGGTTCTTCTTCTCGCTTCATCCATCGTCTCTCCACACACACAGTTTCACAATCAGTCATTCCTTCATTCAACTTTTTTTGCGGAATGTGACTGGGCCTCTTTCTCTTCTTCACTGGTGTACCTGCACACGTAGAGACACAATTTCGAGTTATCCTCCCTCCTCTCTTTCTCTCTCCTTTACCTGAGCGGCACCAGGGAAAAGACCAATCGTAGACGGTGATTCATCGGATTGTTCGTCGGTTTTGGCTTTGATTTATTGAAGAAGGGCGTTACCACTTGTACATCAACAGACAATAAGAAGAAAATGTGTGTCAGTAGTTGTGACAATTCAAACGAAGGAATTTAGTTAAATCTAGGGATTTCCCCTCCTCCTCCTCATTCTGTCTTCTATTACGCTCTTCTTCTCACAATCAGATCATTCCAGAACTCATTCAATTCAAACGCTTCTCTCTCAAATAATGTCTGGAAGGAACGCAATCAGTGCCGTCGCCAATATGCAGGAGGTAGAGGACTC
Organism: Caenorhabditis macrosperma; assembly: GCA_963932285.1. Taxonomy (NCBI): domain Eukaryota; kingdom Metazoa; phylum Nematoda; class Chromadorea; order Rhabditida; family Rhabditidae; genus Caenorhabditis; species Caenorhabditis macrosperma. The sequence continues at coordinate 22,380,764 of OZ010618.1, forward strand.
CAGACGGGAACATCGTAGTGCTCAGCCACTGTCTCAGACGGGCAATGGAAGTGGCCGGAAAAGTGCCCTCGAACGAATCAAGGCGCTCGAGCTCGAGCAGCGCAACGCAATGGCAGATCTGCATGCGACAATCGTGTCGTTGGAAGAGAAAGTTCTGCTTCTTCAGCATGGTACGTTGCATTTAAATCGAAGTTATGCAGTGACATTTCCCTGTTGCAGAGCAGAAAACTGATCGAGCCGTGATTGGGCAACTGATAAAGAAGGTGAAAGTTCTTGAGAATAAGAACACCGAGGGCGAGCGACAAAAGAGAAAGAGACTGTCTGCGGAACTGTATGACGTGGAGAATTCGGTGAAGAGAATCAGGAGAGGTGAGTCACAAATTAGAAGAAATTGACATTCTCCTGCCTTCAGAGCTCGACAATGAACAAGGAATTCCATCTGCTGAACGAGAGGACTGCTAAGTTATCTTCTTTATCTATGAATAAAATGGTAAATCCACACTGAACTGTTTTTGAATTCGCCGATGATGCGGAGGATCTTCGATCCGAAATGCGGAGGTACTTCTTCGTGTACTGCACCTCTGCGTGGTGAAGAAGATCAACAGATCTTCTCGATCTGGCTAAGCAGTACAAAACTTGTTTCTATTCGAACCTTAAAAACAAACAATTTGAAATGAATGTGATGACTGACTGAGCCATCGAAACTTTGTTGAGTTTTGAAAAATCTACAAGCCTCAAAAAGTTTGCGTCTGAAAATAAGTTCTAGTCAAATTAGCGCAATGCCAGGTGAGTGACGAAGAAAGTGATAGGCGAACTCACATAACCTTTCTACTCCAGAAACAAAAGTCATTCTAATCAAACAAAAAATTGATAGGAAACGAGAGTGAAACTGTGAGATAATTCGATAATATATTTAATTTTTCGAGAGGTGTCAAAACGTTTCAAAATTCTGGGAACTCACAGAGAAAAAACGACCTATTTCTTAGATTATCAACAAGGGGAAGCTTCCTAGAATGCGTCGGTTGGCCGAGTTTTTCAGATAGGTGATGCTGGTTTGATTGGAGATTTGGAACTTTAAATGAAGAATTAGAGGCGATTATGGTTAAACTGGGAGAAGGGGAAGATCTCATGGATAATAAAGGGAAGATCTCATGGATAATATTCTTGGGAGATGAAAATAAAAAGAGAGAGGAAAATCGGAGAAAAATGAAATATAAAAAAACGTGAGGAGAAAGAAGAAATGGACGAAAAGTGGAGAAATGGGAATAACTGACAAGTGAAGTCTATGTGAAATATGCGAGAAACTTCAGAATCTCGGCATCGATGGATTGCTTCTCTCGCGGATGAATATTCCAAAGTATTCCGGGAAAACCTGAAAAAATGTGAGGATTAGAAAGAAGCTAAGTTCTCCTCGATCTCCTTGTATTCCTTGTCCTAAACGGACAAGACGTCCTTAGCTCCTTTTTCAATTACCTCTTCTGGCTTAGCAACCGCTGATGTTCTAATGATCCATTATACAGTCGATGTGATTTTGATAACTTCCGATACATTCTTCGGAGTTTTCGAGGGAATAACCAAACGACGGAATGAGGGGTTGGTGAGTATTAACACGAATGTGGAACTGGAAGTGATAAGGGAGTGATACATAAACTGATGAGTATTGGTTACCTAACGTTCTGGGCGTCCCAAGCCACGAGGAGTACCAAGTAGGAAATCCCAGGACTGTTGATAACTGCGCCAGTTTGAAAAAAGTAGAACTGGAAAGAGTCGGTCTACCGTAACCCTACAGTACCCCTGACCTCTCCAACTGCGGGTAGCACGAAACAAATGGACATGATGATCGAAGAAATGCACAATCTCCTCTCCGATTCCACCAATCGCTTCTTCATCTTCGACATTTTCCACAATGTTAAAACCGTTAGAACGATTATAACAATGGCCGATAAGACGTGGATGATCAGGAAGAACAGTGTTGAACTGGCCTGGAATTGTGAATTCTTTTTGATTTTGGAAAGGGCTGTCACTCACAAATGGAACTTTGCGATCGTAAGAAACAAACAGTCCTCCGTACGATGACTTGATTGTCTTGTCGGAGATGACAATGTTCCAAATAACGAGAAGAGGAAGGAGGGAAACCACAGCCAATATGCGATTGAGCCATTTGTTCCAGAAATAGATGTAAGTGGTCGGCCAGAGGACACAAGAAGCTCTATTTGCGATGAGGAGGGTTTGGAGGAAGATTTCAAAGGCTTGAGTGTAACGGTAGATCGGATAGAAGACATCGATGAATAGGTGATGGGTGGTGAAGAAGACGAAGAATGGTTCACATAATTGGGGAATGTAGATGAGTGGACGGGTGAAGAAGGTCGATGAGACGACGAGCAGGAAGCCCTGGAATTGAAAAGAGAGGGTACTGGACTGGAGAAAATCGTTTTCTTTTTGTGTCTGTCCTTATCCCGAACTCCAAGTGAGTTTTTAACTCGTTTTACATGTTTAAAACCTCATGAAATCGGTAACGTTTGAGAATGCTTTCTAAACCGCTAAGTGAACTCTCATCTGTCGACTTGATCACTAAGTCTTCAACGGTTCTTAGGACTGTTCTTACGTGAATGACCCCGAAACTTCACTCAGAACTGAAACTCGAGCAATAAGAAACCGAAACATTTCGGTCTCGTGGCAATTCCGCAGTTTCGATCAAACTTGTCGAAAATGAAAAAGTTTTGAAATTGAAAGTAGGCCAAATTTCTGTCGGAAATAGTTTCAGGAAATGGTAGGAAACTTCGGAAATTTCGGTAACTCTTTTTCTGGTCGTTTTTTGTATCTTTTCCCAATTTTGACTGGTGCGCCCCTACTTCCGCCGTCCAGCCGCTGCGCATTTCATTTCCACGTGCTCTCATGGTGAAAGAATAAAATGTTAATTTCACTGATTCCTAAACACATGACTATAAATGCTTCGCGCGCGAATCACTAGTGAATGTTTTCTTGCGACATAAGTTTATGATAAACTTGACAATATTTGGTGAATCTTTTGTCTATGGCACGGCACCCTGCGTTTGAAATAGAAAAATTGCTATCAATAGAGCGCGCTTGCTGCAAAACCAGCCGAAAACGAATATACCGCTGTTTTCGGTGAGGAAAAAATATTTTTCGAAGTTTTTGAACCTGAAATGGATAAAGAGGAACATTTGAAACATTTTGAGACCATCGGCCACCAAAATGGGCCATTTTTCACGGAGGAGTTCCATTTTGAAATTTCAACAGGAAAATCGCGTTTTCTGCAATTCCCCGGATCTTACGGAAAAGGGAGCCTTGGGATGTGTCATCTCGAACCTGTTTCTGATGCAGAATTTTATTGCGCACATTTCGAGCACAAAATAAGCAAAAATGTCATAAATTGAGAGACGAGTTGCATTTTGAAGTTTTCAATGCCGTCCAAATCCGTGAGAATATTATTTTTTTAAAAATTGTTATTGAAAAAGGTCGATAGATCCGTATTCTTCTCTTTTTCGCTCGAAAATAATTTTTCCCGTTCGAAACGGTCCCTATTTCGGTCACCGGAGTTACCGTGTTTTTTCGAAATCGAAAGAGTGTGGCGCGACGAGAGACGCAGAGAATCGCGCTATTTCAATCGCAGGGTGCCATGTATGGTCCCTTTGCAACCAAATCTGCGATACCATTCCCTCTCCCAAATGCTTACCGAAACACATGCCAGTAGGAAGATGACAAAATAGCTTTGGTTCCTAAACTTCAGCCGATGTTTCCACGCAATCACGTAAATCACTCTTGCTTGGATAATAACCGAGGGGATGAGCCAGCAGAATTGGACGCCTAGTTTAATGTTCTCGACAATCGGTGAATACGTGGAATTGCAAGTAACAGTCGATTGTTTTAGGATCATTGGAAGGGAATCGGAAGAAGGGTTCATCGGCTGAAAACACACGGAAAACACACGTAAGAATAAGGAGGAAAGCAAAGGAGGAAAAATAAAGGAAAAGGGCAGCAGTAAAAAAGGGAAAGGATAATTGGAAAGAAGAAGAAAAGGAAGACGGAGGGCTACAATTAACCGAACATAACGACTCCGATGGTTTATGGGATTGTGGATTTCTCTTGTGGATATCCTTTTTTCCTTTTTTTCAGAATCACGGCTGAGGAAGTGAAAAAATTCGATAACTCGGGATAAGGGCTCTAAATTCTTTTGGGATGTTTGAGGACTTGTCGGAACATGTGAGCGATTAGCTAAAAGTGATAAGGAAATGATATGAAAATGACACAGTGCTAAGGAAAAGTAACTTGATGTTCTGACTAGACTCAAAGCCATTATGCACTAGACATTGATGTGATTTTCAAACTACGCCAACATGGAAAAAGTAGAACATGATAGTTTCTCAGGTCTATAGTGACCCTGACTTCTGTGACACGAAACAAATGGACATGATGATCAAAGGAATTCATAATCTTCTCTCCAATTTCACCAATCGCTTTTTCATTTCCGACATTCTCCACAATGTTGTTCTTTGAGAGATGACAATGTTCCAAATCCCGAAAAATTCTAAAAGGTAGATTGCAGCCAACATGCAACTGAGCCGTTTGTTCCAGAAATGGGTATAAGTAGTCTGCCAAAGGCCACAAGGAGCTTGATAAGTCTAACGGTAGACCGGATAGAAGATGTTGATGAATGAGTGATGAAGAAAGAGGAAGAATGGTTCACATAATTGTGAGGAATGTAGATGAGTGGACGGGTGAAGAAGATATTATATATTACAAAAATCTTGGAACCTGCGCAAACGCGCTCCTCTGGACTCGTGTTGGTCTCGTCACGACTCTCGTCTGCGTCTCTCGTGGAACACACGAGACGGAGACAATAGTCGTGGCGAGACCAACACGGGTCTAGCGGAGCGCGTTTGCGCAGGTTCCAAGATTTATGAAATATGTAATAGCTAAGACAAGGAGCAGGAAGCTCTGGAGAGTGATGGAGAAGAAGATCCGCATTGCTCTTCTTCATAAGGAAATCTTCCCCTCCCACTGGACCACCTGCTTTTTCAAGAGCGGTGTCGATAATTTCCTTTTCACTTGATCTCCTATTCCTAACCATGGTCCCAGAGCCCCTCTCAACACGAAAGTTTGAGAATTTTTCAGACTAATGTATTCCGGTTGAACACGGAGTTTTGCAGTTTTTCATAACTAAGGAGTTGCTCAGCACAGTGTGTTGACGGTCCCCTCGAAAGCGAAGCCCCAAGAGCCAGCAGAAATTGATCAATATAAAGTACACAAAAGTTTGAGGATAAAAAAAGGAAAATTGAGGGAAAAAACAATAAACAAATAAAAAAAGAAAAAAAATTGAAACCAAGGAAAAGAAGAGGGAAGGCTACAATTAGACATAACGACTCCGATTGTTTGTGGGGGTTTACGGGTTCCTTCTATTTAGGAAACAAGAAAAAGCAGAGGAATTGTTCGACAGATATAGTGATGACTACACTATTTTCCACGTTAATCCGTGAGAACTTCGGGATTCAGCCGAAGACGTGGCCACGGTGTTGGCAGGATGGGGAGCAAGAAGTATTGGATGTTGTTTGAGGTACGGACCACTGGGATGGAACATGTCAGATTAGCCGCTTAGAGATCCGAAGTTTCCTGAAGTTTCGGAAAGCCTCGAACTCGCGCTTGACCCTCGAACGCTCCAGCTCGAACTCAGCTTTCTCGGCCGTCTCTCTACCCATTTGTCGTTGCGCGCTTTCCTGGAAATGTGTTTCGTAGATTTTTTCTTATTAGATAGGACTTACATCCTCTAGCACGCGCATCTCCTTCCTCATCAAAGAGAACGCGCGTGACGGAGCCAGATAGCCTGCAGAACGATTTTTGTCTCGAAGAAGATGAAGTGGAGAGGCAGGAAAAGTATGAGACGATTTATGATTGATTCCGGAAACAATCGAAGTGATCGCATCGACCTATCGATGATTATTCTTGTTTGTGATATGTATTGCGAGCAAGTCAGGTTTTCAGTGTTCGATTCGCGCGTTCGATCATTCCACACTGTACGTCGCATTCTGGTGAAGCATACACAATGTCCTACTTGTCGAAAAGCTTATTGACATGTGTGTTATAAAATTATTTTCCTTCGTTGGTGAACACAAAAAGCCGATACGTACCAAGAGACGAAGGTAGAGAGAGCATGAAAGGGGCGCCTCTCACTCGTTTCCCCCGCGTAGTTCCCCCCGTCGCCCCTTTCTCCCTCTGGTCGGATCAATAATGATGACACACCAGAGAACACACAACAGAAACACGAAAACACACATGGTTGACATGAATCACACCGTCTGCTCGTCTGCGTCTCTCCGCCGCCACATAAGAGGCGCACTCTCTAAACACAGTTTGAAGCACGCCAGACACGTCTCTCCCGATTGTGTACTCTCTCGCATCGTCTGCGTGTCTCTCGCCGCATTGCCTGGCGGAAACCAGCCGGCCATTCATTCATTCTCTCCCTACCCCCGAGTCCCCAGACGGGTTGACTGCTCCTCCGGGAGTACCGCTTTCCCACCGAATTCCCCCTTTCCCCATATCATATACTCCTGATATGGACTCTACACTTATTCTCTTCCTCCAACTGATATCCCCAAGAGCCCTGATCTGGGTTCTATTCCGATTTTTTTAAATTCCCAAAGGATTACTGGTAACAGTAGAGCAAGATTTTAAAAGTGAGTTTCCTTTCCGAATATTTCTTCAATTTCCTCATTTTCAGCATCGTCGTTCCTCCATTTTTTCGAAAGAGCATTGAGGATTTCGCGGAAAAATAGCGATCTCCCGATGAATAAAGTGAGTTTTTTTTATTCAGAAAATTGCAAATGTGAACTGAAGAATTAATTTTGATAAACCTACAAAAAAACTTCGAACAGTTTTTTCTAAAAAAATCTCAAAAATTAAAAAAAAACATTTCAAACATTCAAAAAAATCAGAGTTTCGACAAAACTCAGAAAATGAAGTTTTTGAAATTTTCATACATTTTCAAAAGTTCGGAAACAGAAACAGAGAATGAAAAATGAACGACACTATCAGTTTCCTTTTTTCAGCCTATCGAACTGAAAAATGAACTTCTTCGCCAACGCGAGACCGATTGATCTTGTGGTGGTGAGTCATGGCCAATGCAAAAAATGCTAACGCGCTCCTCGTGATGTCTGAGTCTCATTCTCTGAACACTTTTTCGTCTGGGCAGCTTGAAATAGTTCGAGAAATTTTAGACGCAGAGCCAAAACGCGCGATTGAAATAAGTATGCTTTTCGGACATTATTTAATTGAAATTCTTTTCAGATCAGATTGGACGCCATGTTCGCCACCATCCTCATGGCCATCATTCTCACCGCCCTCATCCCTCTGGTTGCCGACATGCACCTCATCTTCTTTTTCCTCATGCTACTGGCACTCTTCGGTTCGTTATTCACAATTTCCCATAACTTACTGCTTTTTAGGTCTCATTTTCTTGTGCTACCGGTTGAATAAACTGATCAATAAGGAGAGGGCCGTTCTCGAAGAGCAACAACGGCTCCAGCGTCTCGACAGCCTTTGGGCTTCTGTCGAGTATTAAATTCACTCCTAGCGCTTTGTACTGGTTTTATTCATTCATCTAACAAAATTTAATCCTTTTTCGAATAATTTTTCCGGTTTTCTTAATATTTCGTGTTCGTTCTCGGATTTTATACGTGTTGATTAAGTAACATTAAGATTATATGTAAACTTGTGTTTTTTTTTCCACACTTTCACGTTCCTCGAGTGCATATTTTAATAAATAAATACATTAACGGTCGTGTAGAGTCGAAAAAACAAATTTCTCGGTCTTCCGGTCGAATTCTCTCTTGTTTCCACTACTCCCGGTAGTTTTTGCTTTAAAAATCATGCTCACTGACGCTGGGCCTTGTTGGCTGCTGGTCTTTCTGCCTTGAGCTGTTTGAGCACATCGTAGACCTGAGAGAAGAACAATTTTCGATAGAAAAATAAAGAGACCGACACAACTAACCGCTGATCTCCTCTGCGCAGGCTTCAATTGGAGCATCTGGGTGAGGCGCCACGCATTTTTCGCCGAGAGAAAGAGCTGTCTCGGATTATTGGCGTCAGCTTGCCGAATCTGCTCTACTTGTCTTCTCTGAACCAAGATAGATGGTGAAATCGAAGATGGTGGTTGTTTACCGTCAACTCGCCATTTCATGGCGTCGTTGGCGATGCGACATGGCCGACGAGCTGGCTAGCTTGGTCCGGGAGCATTGTAATCGTGCGTAGCTCCTGTGGCTCCTTATCGTCCACTTCCAATCATATATGACTTTGAGACAACGGTAGGAAGTATTGATGATACGACGAACAAGGGAGCGGATCACGTGGCAAACATGGTGTGTTATACTGAATGTTGTAATGCGTGCTACAACACAAATCAACTCTGTCATTATTGTCTCCTCTCGAATTACTTTGCCTACAACAAAGTCCCTGCTGGAAAAACAGTGGTTGAAGCTTTTGTCGATTTTCTACAAACGCGGAGTGAAGAATTTATTTCTCAGTGCTCACAATCGAGGCCGCTATGATGACGCTTTCTTGCTGGAGAAGTTTGTGAAACGTGGGTTGCTGAAAGATGAGGAGAAGGAAACACACGTCAAATGGATTAACACCTCTGTTAAGATGGCATTAAAAGTGGAAGAAATCGAGCACAATCCAGCTCAACGCTCTCTATCTAAGCTTTTACTTAACGCCATGTGGGGGGATCCCAGTAAAAAAAATAGACAAAGCTGGTCAATTTTGATGAGGATGTGTCGATCGCTAAATGTTTCGAAAATCCAGACTATGAACCAGAAACTCTTCGTCTTTTTGGTGCTGATCATATGATTGTATTGTGTTGATTTATTCATAGTTGTCCCGCAGGAGTCGGTCGATCAAATGAGGGAATGACAATAGTTTGAGAAGAAGCTGGGTGGGAGACCAAAAGTGTATGCTTTGAAAATCAAAGACGCTTCGGGGAGGATTGTTTACTCGATCAAGTGTAAAGAAGTTACCATGAATTGCAAGACGAGAAGAGAAGTGACATTCGAAAACATGAAGCAACAAGTGAGTCTTGACTATTTTCAAAAAAAAGCAACCGAAAAAGATTCTAGGTTGAAGAAAAACTGGGTGGTGGTTATCCAAAACCGCTAATCTCGGTTCGACCAAGTATGAAAAGACGGAGGCCCCTTGAACCCATTCACTCGACGATCCAGCACAAACGACTCCAACCAGTCATGGACAAAGATCGTTTCAACGAGGCGGGTGATATGCTACCGTTTGGATTTTCTTCCTTAACCTCATTGACGATTATCTTTTCTATTGAATTTTTAGGCTGAGAGAGGGGTATGATGTGAAGTTGGAGGGGCGGCAGGCTTAGAGGTGGGGGTATTAGGAGCGTGGTTGATAGTGGCTCGGGAAGTTAGAGGCAGGGTAGTTGGTGGCGGTCGGGAAGTTGGAGGCGGAAGGGAAATTGCGTCCCCCATTGTTATGTAGATAAGGTGCAGGTGGGTGTCTCAACAGACGTTGATTCTTCTGAAAATAAGATTTGCTGTGAAGAACTTTATGAGACTTCTTACTTTTCAAGAAATCAATAATCCCCTCTTGTCGCTCCCACTCCAAACGCTCCGCGCTCCCGCGCTCCACGAGAACCCGTTTTTTTTTTTTTTTTTCGCGAGACAATCTCCAGCAAATACGCTGGAAACTTGTTCCCAGCTCGGTGTTGTCCATCTTCGATGGGGAATTGAGGAATGAAAGTGACTCGTATGCTGGCTGGAACAGTGGGATAAATCTAGTATAATGGTATTTCTTGAATTCAAAAACGGCTAGGCGATCAAATGTCCCAGATGTTCGGAGCGATCAAATGTCTCGATTGCGTAAAGAGAACGCGCGTGACGGAGCCAGAGAGCCTGCGGAACGATTTTTGTCTCGAAGAAAACGAAGTGGAGAGACAGGAAGAGTATGAGACGTTTTATGATTGATTCCGGAAACAATCGATGTGATCGCATCAACCTATCGATGATTATTCTTGTTTGTCTTATGTTTAGCGAGCAAGTCGGGTTTTCAGTGTTCGATTCGCGCGTTCGATCATTCCACACTTTACGTCCCCCCAGCTTATTGACATGTGTGTTAAAAATTCTTTTCCTTCGTCGGTGAACACAAAAAACGGATACGACACAAGAGACGAAGGTAGAGAGGGCATGAAAGGGGCGGGGCGCCTCTCACTCGTTTCCCCCGCGTAGTTCTCCCTGTCGCCCCTCTCTCCCTCTGGTCGGGTCAATAATGAGGACACACCAGAGAACACACAACAGAAACACGCAAACACACATGGTTGACATGAATCACACCGTCTGCGTCTCTCCGCCGCCACGTAAGGGAGCGCAGTCACTACGCACAGTTTGAGGCACACCAGACACGTCTCTCCCGACTGTATACTCTCTCGCATCGTCTGCGTCTCTATCTCCGCATTGCCTGGCGGAAACCAGCCGGCCATTCATTCATCCTCTCCCTACCCCCCGAGTCCCCATACGGGTTGACTGCCCTACTCCTCCGGGAGTACCGATTTCACCTGAAATCTCCCCTTTCCCCATATCATACACTCCTGATATGGACTCTACACTTATTCCCCGAATTCCTCCAACTATTATCCCCGAGAGCCCTGATTTGGGCTTTATCCCGATTTTTTTAAATTTCCAAAGGATTACTGGTGACAGTAGAGCAAGACTTTAAAGGTGAGTTTTCTTTCCGAAATTCAGACATTTCTTCAACTACCTCATTTTCAGCATCGTCGTCCCTCCATTTTTTTGGAAGGGCATTGAGGATTTCGCAGAAAAATAGCGATCTCCCGATGAATAAAGTGAGTTTTTTTTAATTTTTAAAAAATTGCAAATGTGAACTGGAGAATTAATTTTGATATACATACAAAAAAAACTTTGAAAAGTTTTTTTTTGAAAAATCTCGGTAACAAAAACAGAAAATGAAAATTATTGTAATTCAGATTCTGCATTCCATGTCGAGAGAGTTGAGCGAGATGGCGTTGAAAACGCAAGAGCATCTCGACAGATGGTCGAATAACCGAAGAAAAATGGTCCAACAAATGGAGGGCACGGCCGAGAAAGTGGGTTTTTAATAACGAGATTCTAATACTAATAAAACTTTGCACTCGTAAAAATCATTCGAGGAAGACGTCCGTTTTTTCTAGCTCAACAACTGGGAGAAAGGATGCGCGATCTCAACGACAGTCGGAAGTACCGTAGGAGTCGCAGTCGCCATCAATTGTAAGAAAAGTAGCTTCGAATGGTAGTCAAAAAGGTGAAATTTAGAGACGGCTGTCTTCGTCTCTCGTGAAGGGAGTTCTGCACAATGTCGCCGTTTTGGGAGCAGTGCTGGACGGAGTGACGTTAGCTATGAGTGTCGAGGTGAGTTGTTTTTCGAAATGAAGAATGTGGAGTTTTCACTGACATGATTTCTTCAAACATGTCACACTCTATTCCTTCAGACACTCGGAAAGGGTGTAGTCTCCGAGTTAGGATCCAAGATCCTCGAGGCGTCCGGAAAGATGGAGATGATGCGCCAGAAAGTGGTCAAGCACTTCCTGAACCAGGACGTTTGGGACGCCGACGACGATTCGCTAAATTTTCTTTGTTTTATCTTTCTTTGTGGTAAAATAAAAACGAATGACTCTGAATGTTTGGCAATGATAATTGTTTATTCAAAATGTCGACAGATTGTTCGAAGTTTAAAATAAACAAGATGAAGTACCAAATAAAGGGGAAATCGGGAAGAGTTAGGAAAAAAGAAATTAAAGAAATGAAAGATTGAGCTCCTTCAGCATTGCTTTGGCTCCATCGATCTTATTCAGAAGATCTTTGACGAAGTTTTCGTTGTTCGAAATATTTTCATGCTGAAAGTGGACAATTATCAATTAATCAGGAATTATTAAAAAGGTCACAACCTTGGTGTTCTTATGTTCCAGAAGAGCATCACGCGAGTATGCGTGCTTCGGCTTCTCGTGTCGAGGCAGGTACTACTCGCAGGCTCCTTTTCGCTGGAGACGCTCTGCGAGAACAGCTGGAACACAGAAGCATTGATTTTAGCTTCTTTTTTTTCGAGCCTTGGAATCGGCACGTCACCGCGTGCAGCGTCGATTTCTCAATGTTCGCCCACTGCTTGACGACCTCTCGGACCTTGTCGAGCGGGGGGATCGGGATCGACGTCAGTCCGTCAAGGCCACAGAGGGCAACCTTAACATGTATTTTTTCGAATTTCTGAGGAACTCTGACTCACTGTCGTTGGCAGAGACAAATGTGGAACCCGGCGTCTATCAGATGGTAAGCAATCGAACTTGGAGCCATGATTATAAAAAAGAAGAACAGTTGAAAAATCATGATTTTAAATGAGAAAATACGGCGAAATTTCCGAAAATTGAAGAAAATGCGCGAATATAATGACATATGCACGCATTACATTTTTCTATTTTTTTTCAATTTGTTTCCTTTTTTCGAACTATTTTTTGCAAAAACTCGATCGTAGCGAGACCTATTTTAAAAGCCTTCAATTTCTTTGCGGATTCTCACAAATTTCGTGTTTTACCTAGATCAATAGTTCAGAACGGTCTTTTCTTGAACGCTTCCGCAGTTTCCCGAATTTTTGAGCTTCAGTTTCCCGAATTTTTGAGCCTGATAATAACATTGATATGTTCATATAATTATTTAATATAAACCTTTTCGAACGACACGATGTCTTCGAAAGCTTCTCGGTGTCAATGAAGAAGCCACTGGTTGATTTCATTCTCTTCTGTTTTAAACGCTTTTCACCACGGAAACGAAATATCTTGAAAATCAGTGTATTTTTGGAATAAACCACAGAATGACTCACCAGACTCCCTTCGACTCCATACTACACTTCATCGACCGATTATTGCAGAATCTCAGTGGATACTCCTATCACCGTAGATTTTGAGACTTCTCTCTTCCGCGATAACCCAATCCTGATTGATTAGGGTCTTTGGTTTGCAAGGAATGTAGCATACTGGGCAAAGAGACAATTCTGGATATACTGTTGTTGACAGTATATCCAGTTGCCTCTTTGCAGTGCATTTTGAATGTTGTTCTGAAAAATATCACATATATTTGTTTTTGTATGAAACGGGTAGAAGTGCTTATGAAAAGTAAAATGAAAAGAGAACAGTGGCTGTTGAAGGGGGTTGACTGGTTGGGAATCGCTGTAATTGCTCTTGAGGCGGGCGGTGTTAGGTGGAGATGGTTCCGGAATGTTGTAATTGCTATGAGGGCGGAGTTTGTTGGAATTCACGGTAATTGTTTTTGAGGTGGAGATGGTCGGTGATCACGGTATTTGCTTTTGAGGGGGCGGAGTTGGGTTGACTTGATTCAGGTGGCCGATAAGATTTTTATCGATCTTTTCCTTTTTTCTCGACTCTGAATTTTTTCAACTTTAGGTTTTTTTCCAGTGAAAATATGCCTCATTGCAGAAAATACCATCAAAAGTTCATGGTGAACGAAACAGAGGCTGCTTCGTTTGTTTTGTGTATCAATCGCTGCAGAGTCTATCCCTCTGCCGTCAAACAAAACAAAAATCATCGGTGAATCATGACCCCTCCCCACAGAAAATGCTATTAGACATCCAACGCTCTCAATAAAATTTAATAAAGTATTTTGATGAGTAGCGCACTGTTTTCCCGATTATATAGTACGTTTGTAAACAAAAATGAGCATATTTTCAACTCAATGATAGAGAAAAATGCATAGTATACTGGTTAAATGATGAAACAGTGGAACACTTCGTGACAAACTCAACGGTAGTACACGCACCAGAATAACAGATAAAACAAGGGCGAGTTTTTGAAATTCCGAAGAGCACAAATTGGAATGAAGAATGTCATAAATAGAGCTGAAAGGCTCATTTAAAACTACAATATTACTTCGCTTCTCTCTCTCCCCCTCTATCTCTCTCTCTCTCTCCCTCTCTCTTTCTCTATTCAATCAATAAATCGCAATCGTTGTTGCGTACGTGCACTCTTCATTGTTCCCAAGGGGAAGAACGAGAGAACATGCGATACGTGGACATGCAGACAGTTAGACACCTGTTGTTTGTTACCCCCTCCCATAGACCCCCCTGTGCACCCTTCCCCCTGTCTCATCGGCCGTCTTTCCTCATTCATTCTCCTGTCCATCCCTCTCGTGAGCGGTCGCCCTCCGTCTATTCGCGCGCCTCCAACGCGAAGAAAGCTTACGTCAGTGTTAGTGGTAAGTTGGGAACTACATAGCTCCAGAAAAATTGAGTGTCTAATTTCCGGTAGCACTCTTTGACTACTTGCGTCAAAAACTGCAAGCGTGCATCTCAAAGAATTGAAGAAAAGACATATTGCGTGGTATGTTGGGAACTACATAGCTCCAGAAATATTGAGTGTCTAATTTCAGGTAGCAATCTTTGACTACTTGCGTCAAAAACTGCAAGCGTGCATCTCAAAGAATTGAAGAAAAGACATATTGCGTGGTATGTTGGGAACTACATAGCTCCAGAAATATTGAGTGTCTAATTTCAGGTAGCACTCTTTGACAACTTGCGTCAAAAATTGCAAGCGTGCATTTCAAAAGTTGAGGGAAAGACAACTGTCCACAATATCACAGGAGGCTCAAAGGGATAAGAGGAGCGGACAAGGAAGGGAAAGGTTAGTGATTGAAGCTTTACTTCAAAATGGGGGGAGGGCTATGTACAGAGTACAAATCCGTTTCGGATGATATATGGTGGGATAAATCTGATAGAGAGAGAGACCCCTCGCTCAAAAGCTGTCAATGGATTGACCAAAACAACGTTTCCTGATTCACGTATTTTTTCGATTTCAAACTCTTTTTTTCTTACGTACACATTAGTGTCTTTGATATCTCAGAATTTTTCGGATTTTTTGGAGCACAAACAAAAAAGTCATTTTTGTGCTCTTTGAGCGCCTACCGTACTCGTCCAGGTGGAGCTCGAAGACTAAGTCGGTGTAGATGGGTAGTACTAGTCTCTATGAACATGTCCGAATGAAAATTAGTCTCTAAAGCACATCAAACTTGATCCTTACAGAGAAGCGTTGCTTCCTAGACAACCGATAGGAGGACTTTGGAAGCTCAACGGAACTCCTTCAATACATCGCAAACAATAATTGGTTGTGACCAGGCTTGGTCGGAAACGGAAACGGAATTTCCGAAATTTCCGAAATTTCCGACTAATTTCGGAAATTTTTTCCGACGGAAAAATTTCCGACTTTTTTTTTCGGAAATTTTTTCCGTCGGAAAAATTTCCGACTTTTTTTTTCGGAAATTTTTTCCGTCGGAAATTTTTCCGAAAAATGTCGGAAAAAAATTCGGAAAAGAGAAAAAAACAGAAAATATCCTACCGTACCGTTAAAGGCGCAGAGCGGAATATATGCTGACGGGTCTCGCAGCGATTTTGCTACGGTAATTTATTTTCGAAACTTCGAATTTCGAAAACATTTTTTTTAATGTTTTTGGGGTGTTTTTTACCGTTTTTCTCTCATTTTGGAGACAACAAACGAATCAAAAATTGTTTCCGTTCCTCTCTCAACTTTACGAACAGTATCTCTGTGCCCCAGCCACCACTTCTGAAGCCGAGCGTTTATTCTCAACGGCAAGAGTGGTTCTCTCTGATAATCGCAAGCTATTAAGTCCCGAAATTTTTTCCAAACTTCTATTCTTACAAAAAAATGTTCCACTTCTCGGATTTTCAAAAAAAACAAATAGAAACAAATAGTTTTTTCGGTTTTTCTAGTTTTTCTTTAGTTTAGATACTGTTTTTTCTTCATTAATTGAATGTCTTTCTGTCCGTTATCAGAACAAATCATTTTATGCATCGAAAATCGTTACATTTCCGACATTTTCCGAAAATTTCCGATTTTTCTGACTTTTTTTTCGGAAAAAAATTTCGGAAAAAAATTTTCCGACTTTTTTTTTCGGAAAAAGATCCCGGAAAAGATTTTTCCGACTTTGAATCTCGGAAAAAAAATCATTTCCGAAATTTCCGAAAGACCGTTTCCGACCAAGCCTGGTTGTGACATATACCATGAACTCGGCGTTCTCCCAAATTTCCATTTCATAGATCTATCTGCCCCGCCCCCCCCATCTCATTCTCCCATGATTCTAATAGTTGAGTGAGCGATAAAACAGTATTAAAACTCCGCTGCTTACTTGTTCGTTCATTATTTTGATGGTGTTTTTGCTTGAATGATAAAAAATTGTCATATAAATTTTATTACAACGACACTTTCAATGCTGCCGCGTCCACAATGAGAGGTTGAAAAGTACAAAGGAATGCCGTTGTGATAGAGTTTTTAGGGTAGTCAAAATGAGTTTCTTTTGATTTTCAAACTATTCGTTCGTTAGCCCTCCCGCAGCCTTCTCTCAACGCCTACAAGAACTGAAGTCCCTCTACCATGTTTCGTTGTTTTTTTCGAATCTGAAAATCATTTCGGGATCGAAAATGGCCTCAAATTAGGCGTATTTTGTCTTTAGGAACTTTTCCGGAAAATCTCAAAATTTGGGTTTTTCCTGAAAAGTGGTTGTGAATTATGTGGAGCAGTGTATGGAACGAAGCGAATGGGAGGCTGAGGCAGCAGCACACTGAGAACTGGAAAGAATTAGCACATAGTAAACACAAAATAAATGTAGTCGTGTGGAATCTGTGGGAGCAATAGTTCTCACGGACGTCCTATGCTGTGTCATCAGATTACGTCAAATCGTCAGCCTATATGAATTCCTGTAACGTTTTTCCGTATTCATTCATGAACAAGAACAGAAATAGCACATAGAAAGCACAAAATAAATGTAGTCGTGTGGAATCTGTGGGAGCAATAGTTCTCACGGACGTCCTATGCTGGGTCATCAGATTACGTCAAATCGTCAGCCTATATGAATTCCTGTAACGTTTTTCCGTATTCATTCATGAACAAGAACAGAAATAGCACATAGAAAGCACAAAATAAATGTATTCGTGTGGAATCTGTGGGAGCAATAGTTCTCACGAACGTCCTATGCTGGGTCATCAGATTACGTCAAATCGTCAGCCTATATGAATTCCTGTAACGTTTTTTGGTATCAAATTCCCCGTCGTTCCAGCTCGTTTTTCCTTTTCATTTCTTCACTTTTTGATTCCATTTCCAACCATTGTTCCTTAAATGCTGCTATTGAGAACTAACGCGAATGTTCACCGTGATGAAAGCAAACAATGGACAGGAAAGAACCGAACTCGTTTACCATAAAAGTAATAACCGGTGTACATATTAAAAATCAGAACACAATTTTTAAAAAACAAAATACCAGCAATTTTACAAAAAAACAAGAGACGTGTTTTTGAGTGAGGAAACGGTGCAGTAGTAGTTGACCATCCAATCTCTCCTGAACCAGACATCTATTCGCTGACAATAAAAGAATCGATTCTAATGACCTACCTTATTGTTCATTCTCAGCTGATGGAACCCCTTGTCGGTGGCCTCGAAGACAGCCCATTTCTGCTTCATCTGCTCCGAGTTGCCCAATTTTTTCTTCAACTCCATGCGAACCACTTCCTGGCGCTGACTGAGGATCAGCATTTCCATTTCTGCGTCTCCTCCTCCTTCTCGATCTTGGCGACGATCGGCTTCTTTTTTCTGTTTGGGTTCTCTCACACAGTCATGTTGGCGAAGACCTCGTCTAGTGGCTCGGATCCAGACGCGGTCAGAACCACAGTGGATCCCGACTGGTTGCGGAGATGGGAGGGCACGAATGAGGCCGCGTTGAGGGTAGTCTCGAAGAAGTTGGCCTGAAAATGGTTTGGAGAGTGTCTGGAGGATGAGTCACGGCGGAAAATTGGTGAGTTAATATGATGATGAACAGAACAGTCAGGATGTTTGAATGATACTTGCAGATATCTCAAACTTCACTCTTGAAGATACTCATTTTCAGTGTTCTCGCCCCTCTGTTTGCGAGTTTAATGGGCATCACATTTCCATTGATATCTCGGAAGTGATTAGAGATATCGAAAAACGTTCAACTGCAAAAATCATTCCTATAACATGGTCTTTTGAACTGTGCAACACATTTTAATGAATAACAGAAAACCTCAAAAATTCGAAATTTTGGTCTCACAAAAGCTAGAACAAAGAGGGAAAATGATCGCTTACAATATCCAAGTCCATTTGCGATGAATCCACGTCGAGACCGCTCAGATTGACCTTCTTGAAGAACTAGAACAAAGAGGGTAATGATCGCTTAGTCTCTGGAAGCTCACCGATTCCGGAAGGTATTCTTTGAGGAGGCGTTGGAAAGCGCTTTTCGTGATCGTCAAGACGCGGATTTCGTGATCGTCGTTCTTCTCGTACTTCCTGATCATGGCAGCGCTGAGCGATGGAATATCCAGTGTTTTGGGCATGTTGGGCTGGAATATGACTTGTTGCTGGGGGACTCCAGGAAGTTTGAAAGCAGGAAAAATTGAGCCAGAGATAGGTCAGAATGCAATGCTCTGAAGCTTCTGGTTGCTGTTGACAACCGAGGGGGGGGGGGGTGAGCGAGGAGAGGGCGCTGATGACTCAATCGGCACGAGAGGAGGGGGGGGGGGGTGGTTGCTCAAAAGCTTACTCACTCATAGTGGACTACATGCCAGGTCAACCGGGGATACGGTACTGAACACTGAATATTACGGGTCGTGTCGAGACCAACACGAGTCCAGCGGAGCGCGTTTGCAGGCTTCAAAAATGTTGAAATTCATAATATGTATACTATCCTCTCAGGGCCTCACAATTCCCGACACTTTTCATTCGGTTCTCAAGGAGGCCTATCTGACATGTTCCATCTAAGTTCAAAACGAATAAAAATGAATTCAATCGAATATAACACTCACATCATTCTCCAGTGTTTCCGTTAATCGCTTTTAAATTCAGTGCAAATCCGTTAAGCTGCCATATCAGGCGGCTCTCTCCATCCAATCCATCCATTCTTCTCCTCCTTCTTCTTCTTCTCAATGAGTGGGAATTCAAATAAATCGTTTATCGAAAAGCAGCATATCAGCCGGCTCCAATTGGGGAAACTGTATTTCATCTGTAAAAATACAATTGTTCATTGAATGTTCTACACTAGAGACTGACTCACCCTTGTTCTCTTCTCATCCATCCTTCCAATCCTCTATCACAACTTCAATGAAATACGAACAGCGTCCATATCAGGTCGGCCCAGGAGATGATTTAATTGACTACAAGTTTGATATCTGTAACTTTTCAAAAATGGAGAGAAATGAGAGGAAAATTGAGAGGGAACGAGACGAAAAACTGAGCAGAACAAGGTGGAAGACGCTGGAACGATGAACAGGGAAGGAGAGTAAAGGAAAACAACGGGAAATGGGCAAATATTTGGGCAAGATATGGATTTCTGTTAAGGTAATTGAAATGATGACTCATCACAAGGACGCCAGGGATGAGTCATCGATGACTCATTGTCGGCATCCTCTCCCCCTCCTCCGGAGACCACCCAGGCAACAGAGATTGGTGAAAGGGTCCCATGAAAGTCGTTAGTTTATATATTTGGCTGTGTTGTTCCCTCACTGATTATGTAGCTCGGCTCGGAAAGAGGCACAGAATGTTCAAGAACATCCAGTCCGGATCAGACAAGTGTTCTCCATGACATTCACGGACTACTTTCTGTCTGAATCCCGACTCAAACAAATCATTTCTAATCTATTGGTGCTCATCAGAACGAAAGCGCATAAACTATGCGAGGTTCGCACTACACACACGACCTTTTCCTCCTCCATCACAGTCATGCCCTCTCCACCTCTTCTTAACTCATTCTCTTGTTATTCCGCGAGAAGTCCAACCTGGAACAAGGAACAGTAGACGATGAGAAATAACTGAAAGGAAAACAAAAGAAGCTATTCAGAAATCAGATTTTATTTATCGGGAAAGGATAATATGAATGGAAATTACTGAATTACAATGAGAACAAGAATAGTTTTTGAGCTTCGGCCTCATTCTGCTGGAGACTCTTGATCTCCTCTTTCATCTCCTCCGCCTTTCTCTCGGTCTCCTTCTTCAGCTTCTCGACGGCCTCCATTTTCTGTCGCTCGAAGTCTATCTTGATCGCCTCCACTTTCGCTTTGAAGTCGGCACTATTGACTCCACACATTTTCCTCGGCTGCTCTTTGTCCAAGATCTCGTACTTTATATTCTCCCTCTTTATCTTGATCTTCTTCATATCGTTCTTCGACTCCTCCAAATTCTCTCTCATCAACTTTGCTAAGTCCTCCCGAGCGTGACTCTTGTGGCGTGTCATCAGACACACCGCGCAGAAGATCGCCTTCTTTCACGACTTCTTCTGGAATACACTCAAATCAATTGGTTCTTCTTGATCAGTCAACTCACCATGCAGACGAACTCCGCGAGGTTGCTATTGTTGTTCTCGTTTTCTCCGAATCATGAGGAATCTGCTAAGTTCGAAACGAATAAAAGTGAATCCAATTGAAGAGAACACTCACATCATTTTCCAATGTTTCCGTAATCGTTTTTAAATTCAGTGCAAATCGTTGAGCTGCCATATCAGGCGGCTCTCTCCGTCCAATCCATCCATTCTTCTCCTCCTTCTTCTTCTTCTCCATTAGTGTGAATTTAAATAAATCGATAGCAGCAGCAGATCAGCCGGCTCCAGTTAGGGTAACAGTGTTTCATCTGAAAAAGACGATTGTTCATTGAATTTTCTAAACTAAAAACTGACTCACCCTTGTTCTCTTCTCATCAATCCTCCAATCCTCTATCACAACTCTGATGAAATACCAACGGCGTCCATATCAGGTCGGCCCAGGAGATGATTTAAGACACGTTATCTGAGATTCGCGAGAAGTCCGCACTACAAGAGGGCACTAGGATTTCAAAACGATCCTCGAGGGCTATAATTTTTTGTGTGTGTAGGTACATTAGTTGTAAGACATATGCACCACATTTTGGGAGCCTCTGCCCCTCTTGGCTAGAATTACAGACACGCAAAGTCGAAAAACCAACTTTTTTCTCCGTCGACCGATTTTGATAATTCTTTGACCATTCGATAGAACACACTTTTTTATGCACTTTTGCAGTTTATCACATAATTTTATCACCACTTTGAAGACCAGAAAATGTCTCTTTTGTAGTTCAAAAAACACATTTAAATTTTTTCACCCTCCCCAATGTTAATATACCAATCACTAAAAGCAGTTCCAAGTAATATATCAATAGGCCTTTCAAATGAGAATATAGCAGTAATCGAAACGGATTGGGTAAAAATCCAAAAAAATCGATAACTGATAATCATTTTTGAAAATTTTCTCCGATCTGAATGAAACAAAAACCATTCGAAAGAGCATCTCATTTTGAGCATTTTTTGTGAAGAGATTCATATTTGAATTTCATTTTGAGATGCTGAAAATTTCAGATGAAGTCTTAAAAAATGGGTTGAATTTGGTTTTTAATTTTTTTCGACCCTACCAAAGTCGAACCCACAATCACTGAGAACAGTTCCATATAGTATATTGATATGCCTTTCATATAAAAATATAGTAGTGATCGAAACGGATTGGGAAAAAATCCAAAAAAATTGATAACTGATAATCATTTTTGAAAATTTTTTCCGATCTGAATGAAACAAAAACCATTCGAAAGAGCATCTCATTCTGAGCATTTTTTGTAAAGAGACTCATATTTGAATTTCATTTTGAGATGCTGAAAATTTCAGATGAAATCTCAAAAATTGGGTTGAACTTGGTTTTTAATTTTTTTCGACCCTACCAAAGTCGAACCCACAATCACTGAGAACAGTTCCATATAGTATATTGATATGCCTTTCATATAAAAATATAGTGGTGATCGAAACGGATTGGGAAAAAATCCAAAAAAATTGATAACTGATAATCATTTTTGAAAATTTTTTCCGATCTGAATGAAACAAAAACCATTCGAAAGAGCATCTCATTCTGAGCATTTTTTGTAAAGAGACTCATATTTGAATTTCATTTTGAGATGCTGAAAATTTCAGATGAAATCTCAAAAATTGGGTTGAACTTGGTTTTTAATTTTTTTCGACCCTACCAAAGTCGAACCCACAATCACTGAGAACAGTTCCATATAGTATATTGATATGCCTTTCATATAAAAATATAGTGGTGATCGAAACGGATTGGGAAAAAATCCAAAAAAATTGATAACTGATAATCATTTTTGAAAATTTTCTCCGATCTTGATGAAACAAAAACCATTCGAAAGAACATCTTATTTTGAGCATTTTTTGTGAAGAGACTTAATCAATCTTATCACTCCCAATCAAGATAAGACGATCTGAAATTCCAGTGGAAAGCAAGGAGGCAATGAGTATCGCAATTTTTTTTTCAAACAAATTTTGTTTTTTATACTCGAAATTTTGGGAATACATATTGATTAGTGTCCTTGATATTTCTGAATTTTTTCAGATTTTTTTAGGCACAAACAAAAAAGTTGGTTTTGTGCTCTTTGAGCACCTACCGTACTCCTCCAGGTGGAGCCCCGTGAATAAGTTGGTGCACATGGATAGTTATGGTCCTTATTCATGTATTTGAAAAATATCTCGTTTTTTGCTCATCTAGAACACTCACAAATCACCCTCATCTTCGCAAGACCCAATTTTCACGGAAAACTGTTGTAGTTATCACTCCAAGAAAGAATCACTTTTTCCAAGTGTTAAAATAAAGTTTCGGATGTGGGTGTTCTCACAAAAAATGCTCAGAATGAGATGCTCTTTCGAATGGTTTTTGTTTCATTCAGATCGGAAAAAATTTTCAAAAATAATGTAACGACTTGGCCGGGTCGTTATTATAGAATACAGAGAACACGTTAGTATAGTTATAAGGTTTATTGGGAATAAGGAGAGTAGCAGAGCGTCGGCGCCGAGGCGCCGACCAAGGAGGGTAAGACCCCTTATCAGTCCTTCGTGGGGGTTTATATAGGGGACGCTGGCACCGTTACATTCCTATCCCCTAATGAAGAAATCCGTCCCGGATTAATAATAAAAGGGAAAAAAACGTGGATAGGGGTTCTACTGGGACTAAGAATTATGGTACATGAGATGATGAAAAATAAAGAGGTAATTAAAAGAGGGGGGGGGGGGGTGGTATTCAGAGATTCGGGAGTTGTTGTTCGCGTTCACCGTCTCTTCTTGGCTGGAGAATGGCCCGGCCGTGGCGCGTCCTTCTCTCCGATCCGCCGGGGCTCGACGTTGTCGGCTTCTGCTATCGCTCCGTTCTGCTGAGCCCATTCCACCAATGGCTTGAAGAAAACCGTCATCCCGAGATGTCGGACGTTGCCGAAGACGAACGTCCCGTCCGTGCTCCTCGAAATGGCCACCAGAGCGCGTTTCGGATCGGCGACGAACCGGAGCTAGTCGCGGATGGTGTCCTCGTGCGTGCTCGAACTGCTCTTGACGGTGGAGATGATGACGAACTTCGACTGCTGACCCTGGTATGAGTCAATAGTTTTAATCGTCACCCTCTCCGGTAGCAGCTCGAGCAGCGTGGAGCGCTGCTTCTGGTGGAAGCTCCACGATGTCCTCCAATCGCACGGCATGCTTGTTGGCGACGATCCGATTGATGAATCGTCGGATCGCTTGAGCTTCTGCCATGTTCGATCCGTGCTCCGATCGTCCGATGACATCGTAGAACATGAAAGGGATTCCATCCGTCGCCGTCGGTAGGGCCAAACGCTTCGCTCCATCTCGCTCGTCTGGTTTCAACGGTGACGTGACATCCGCGGGGTACACTCGGCTAAGAATGTTCTTGGTGAGGAGTCGGTGGCATCGGTATACCCTTAGTAGGACGTTGGCCTCCTTCTTGTTGCACGCATAGAGACGTTCGATATCCGACATGTTAGTTGTCCTGGCGACGTCGGATGAGGCGGCATACGGGCAGTACGGCGACAATTGAGCCGGATCACCAATCAAGACGACTTTGTTCACTTTCGGCATCGCGTAGAGAACCGCGAGGAGCTGGCTCGGGTTGACCTGCGACGCTTCGTCGATCACCAGATGCGACACGTCCTTGAAGAGCCGCAACTTGTGGTGGCGGAGCAGCAAGGCGAGGGTGGCGCCGACGACGTTTGGGCGGTAGACTCCCAGGAATGTTTCCACAGCTTGGCGAATCATGCGTTGAATGTCCACCGTTGCGTCCGCGATCATAAGCGGGTCCGTGATGTCCGGGAGCTGTTCCTGGGCCTCATTGATCTCGCTTGTCTGTTCTTCTAGTGGCTCGCATCGAACCTCCTTCGGGAGCCACTCCTCGTACTTCCTATCCTGGCGCTGGGCCATTTGTCTCCGTTCCTCTTCCGTCGTGGTGTCGTTGGCAGCCTACGACGCCAGGCGACTCATGCGGATTGACGTCGCCGCTGCCTTCCCGATTGCCGCCATGGCATTTTTTCGTTGGTGGTCGATGTAATGACCACGCGGGTTGTTTCGTGGCTTCGTAGAAACACCCCGCGTAGCCATCGCGACGACGGTCGTCTTTCCGGTTCCGGGCGGTGCTACCGTGATGGACAATCCTCGCGATTCGATAATGGCCCGCATCGCCTCTAGCTGAGAATCGTCTAG
Source organism: Caenorhabditis macrosperma (assembly GCA_963932285.1). NCBI lineage: Eukaryota > Metazoa > Nematoda > Chromadorea > Rhabditida > Rhabditidae > Caenorhabditis > Caenorhabditis macrosperma. The sequence goes on from OZ010618.1 coordinate 22,405,399, forward strand.
TTTGACGCCGTCCGTTCCCATCTGAATGTTGCTGATCGCTCGCTTGGCTCGAATCGGAAGATCCTCGCCCTGCCATTGCTTCAACATCCCGCTCTTTCCGAACTTCTTGATGCCTTGTCGAATGGCCTTCAGACCGCTGATGTCCGCTTGTTGCGACGGTCCAATGCTTATGCCGAACGGTCTCGCGATCCAAGCGGTGAGCAAGTGGTGATGGGTCGACGAGAACTTGAGAGTCACTTTCACACCCTCGACTGTCTTGGGTTTCTTTGACACGACGACTTCGATTGCCTCTTCCGTGGTCAACGTTGAGTCTTCGGTCATTCTCCCGAGAAGTTCCTCTTCTGAGTAGGTGATCTCCTCGATGTTGGTGACTGTCTTCTGGTGTGCGGAATTCCGTTTCCGAGCTCAATTTAGCGGCCATGGCCTCTAGCTCCTTGTCTCCTTGCTGTCCTCCAAACTTATTTTCTGGGGCCTGATCGGGCTCTATACGAGAGCCCTCACAGATTAAGAAGTGTTTGGGGAGGACAGAGTCGGAGACGCGGGCTTCGGCACGTCGGAAGTTTTTGGTTCTGGATCTGCAAATCGTATTTGATTTATGGTGTTTTCTCGTTGGATCAGTTTTCCTTGTTGTCAGATTATATCGTCTAGATTCCCCTTCCCCCTTTTCCCCCTTCTGTTATTTTGGTGTGGGGTGATAAATCAATGTTGCGAGCTGATTCGTACGGGTGGTTAGCGCGGCTATTTGTTGCCGAGCGGCGGTGAGCTGGTCTTCCAACTCGCGCTCACGACTATGAGCAAGTGGACTAGCGAAGGCGACTCGACTCCTACTCTCGCGCTTTTCTTCGTACTCGCAGTCTCGTAGATACAATTGGCAATCAGTTTTGCGGTGCCCTTTGTTGTGGCAGTAAAAACAAGTCAGACTCGCATCTAGATTCTGCAGTGATGCTCGCGATGGACGTGTTGGCGGTTGCGTCTGTTCTTCTGGGGTCGCTGCTACACGCGTGACGCCTACTGGCTGAATACTTCTGGTGGGGACCAAACGTTCGATCGTGCGGGCTTTTTCTATCGCCGCTTCTATGGAGTTCACTCCTTGTGTCAGCAGTTGGTAGCTGATATCGGGGCGGACGCGCTCAACGAATTCTTGCATGATGCGCGTCTCAAATTCGGCTGCACTAGCATTGGGCTGCGTCTGATGCAAAATGCGCGTGAGGCGGTCTAGAAACTCGTTCACGTTCTCATGCGACTCCTGCTTACACGATTTCAGCTCTGCTCGAAGCGCAACATTTTGGTTGGCTGTGAATTTCTCGGAAAGGTATCGCTTAATATCGGCGTAAGGCGTCTCCCTGGGCTTTACGTTCAAGAATATTTGCGCGGCGCCTTCTACAAAGAAACACAACAGTAGCGCTTTGGTACGGTCATCGGCATTTGGGTTAGTCACGGCTAAGTAATCCTCATACCTCTCTACCCATCGGTCAAAATTTTCGCGCCCGGAGAACTTCTCTAGTTTGATAGACTTAAGCATGGCTACGCGCGGGGGGTTGGCATTGTCCCCATCGTCGAGTGGCACCTCGAGGTCTTGCTGGATCGGGTGCTCTCCTAAGGCGCGTATCGCATTCCATTCGTCGATCTCGGCATCAAGCGCGGCCCTTGCGAGAGCCTCCTGCGTTTCTAAACCTAACGGAGCCGGGACATTGGCGATTAGCGGGGCTAACGGCTCAGCATGTTCTATGTCCTCAAGGTTTACGAAGTGTGGGGTTATTATCGCGAGTTGGCGAGTGAGATACGCGGTGTTATCTTCTAGTGTCTGAAGGCGCTGGTCTTGATAGGTCGAGGTGCGCTCGAGAGCTTCGATGGCGCGGGTGATATGGCGCAGATCGCGCGGTGTGGCTGGGGTCTCCATCACGAAGTGACGGTGGTAGGTGAGTTTGTGGGGGGTCGTGGAACGTCACAAAGACTGCTCGCACGACTGGGGGGGGGGGTGAGGTGAGGGGTGCTGCAGTATGTCCAAAGGACAACTTGCACTGGCGGATGATGGTACCCTGAGTTGTGGGCGATGGCGGTTGTGGGCGAAGTTGATGCGGATTGCGGGAAACTGGGGACGAATACACAAATCTGTAATGAGGATGATTATTGTTAGCCGACATAGAGGGTTGAATAGACAACGTCGTTGAGAATGGAACCAAGACTGTCTGTAAGGATGTTGACTGTAGTTGCCGGCTCCGCCCCTTGTGGTCCTTGCTCGCATCTTATCTGCTGTGTGAATTCCTCCGCGGATGGTTGTAAATACCTGTGTGACGACATGGTGTTGTATTCGAGTGTCCTTATCGCTTGTTGCATCTTGCTCGTCAGGCTCTGTTTACGTCGAGTCCGCGCGCGAGTTGTAAAACGTATGGCCGACCGACCTTATCATACCGGAATTGGTACGTTTACAACCAGCGGCAGGACCGCGTGGCAACTTCGTAGCAATGTGTAGGCCTCTGACGTAGTCGTCTCCGGTTTGCGTGATCGATGACGACATGTGAATGATGAATTCCGGAGTACTGTGATGTACCCCATGATGACATGTGGATGACGTTTCTCCGATTGTCGTGCTCGTGAAAGTTTGGGGGTTTGCTCAGGACCTATACGAGGGCCGTCACAAATGGGGATACGCAAAGAGAGCCTCCAATGAAAATAGAACGTCATCTGCTCCGGTGATCTGCAGATAGGATGAAACTTGGGTAAAGTAATAAAGCGAGAAAAAAGAAAAATGTCCGGCTTCAGTCCCTCCGGCGGGGATGTCTGGTTCTTGCCCCTCCAGAACAGGGGTGTCCGGCTTCAGTCCCTCCGGCGGGGATGTCTGGCTCTTGCCCCTCCAGAACAGGGGTGTCCGGCTTCAGTCCCTCCGGCGGGGATGTCTGGTTCTTGCCCCTCCAGAACAGGGGTGTCCGTCTTGCAGTCGCTACGGCGGCGATGTCCAGATTGTCACGCACTGGACTGCGGCTTCCTTTTTTCCGTACTCCGCACACTACCTGGTATCCTCGTCTCTGTCCCGAGACGAGGGAGTCAATGGGTTTGGGGGGCTCGCAGAGGGGCACTACCTTCCCCTCGTTGAGCAAAAAGAAGTACCGAAAAAAAAGGGAATGAGACCCTGTAGTCTCGTATTTACTGCACCGCCGGTTGATCAGGCCGGCGGGGGTCTCACGCTTCTCACTACTACACTAAATTCATCGTGAAATAACCTTACTGAGCCGTATTCTCACATCGAAACGAAAACTAAAACTTAGGGGCAATTCGAATTGCTCATGGAATCAAGATTGAACAGGCTATACTACTGGGACTTACTTTTTCCGAGGATATGGTGTAAAATCCGTCGAAAACACTTCGCTGCTACCAATGTAACGACTTGGCCGGGTCGTTATTATAGAATACAGAGAACACGTTAGTATAGTTATAAGGTTTATTGGGAATAAGGAGAGTAGCAGAGCGTCGGCGCCGAGGCGCCGACCAAGGAGGGTAAGACCCCTTATCAGTCCTTCGTGGGGGTTTATATAGGGGACGCTGGCACCGTTACAATAATTATCAGTTATCGATTTTTTTTGGATTTTTTCCCAATCCGTCTCGATCACCACTATATTTTTATATGAAAGGCATATCAATATACTATATGGAACTGTTCTCAGTGATTGTGGGTTCGACTTTGGTAGGGTCGAAAAAAATTAAAAGCCAAGTTCAACCCAATTTTTGAGATTTCATCTGAAATTTTCAGCATCTCAAAATGAAATTCAAATATGAGTCTCTTCACAAAAAATGCTCAGAATGAGATGCTCTTTCGAATGGTTTTTGTTTCATTCAGATCGGAGAAAATTTTCAAAAATGATTATCAGTTATCGATTTTTTTGGATTTTTTCCCAATCCGTCTCGATCACCACTATATTTTTATATGAAAGGCATATCAATATACTATATGGAACTGTTCTCAGTGATTGTGGGTTCGCCTTTGGTAGGGTCGAAAAAAATTAAAAGCCAAGTTCAACCCAATTTTTGAGATTTCATCTGAAATTTTCAGCATCTCAAAATGAAATTCAAATATGAGTCTCTTCACAAAAAATGCTCAGAATAAGATGCTCTTTTGAATGGTTTTTGTTTCATTCAGATCGGAGAAAATTTTCAAAAATGATTATCAGTTATCGATTTTTTTGGATTTTTCCCAATCCGTCTCGATCACCACTATATTTTTATATGAAAGGCATATCAATATACTATATGGAACTGTTCTCAGTGATTGTGGTTTCGACTTGGGGAGGGTCGAAAAAATTTTAAATGTGTTTTTTGAACTATAAAATGAACATTTTCTGGTCTTAAAAGTGGTGATAAAATTAAGTGATAAACTGCAAAAGTGCATAAAAAAGTGTGTTCTATCGAATGGTCAAAGAATTATCAAAATCGGTCGACGGAGAAAAAAGTTGGTTTTTCGACTTTGCTTGTCTGTAATTCCAGCCAAGGGGGGCAGAGCCTCCCAAAATGTGGTACATATGTCTTACAACTAATGTACCCACACACACACAAAATTACAGCGCTCGAGGATCGTTTTGAAATCCTAGTGCCCTCTACATTTCGAGTTTCTCAGAGAACGTGTCTTAATTGACCACAAGTTTGATATCTGTAACTTTTCAAAAATGGAGAGAAATGAGAGGAAAATTGAGAGGGAACGAGACGAAAAACTGAGCAGAACAAGGTGGAAGACGCTGGAACGATGAACAGGGAAGGAGAGTAAAGGAAAACAACGGGAAATGGGCAAATATTTGGGCAAGATATGGATTTCTGTTAAGGTAATTGAAATGATGACTCATCACAAGGACGCCAGGGATGAGTCATCGATGACTCATTGTCGGCATCCTCTCCCCCTCCTCCGGAGACCACCCAGGCAACAGAGATTGGTGAAAGGGTCCCATGAAAGTCGTTATCCGAATTGGGAATCGAGTTATGCTCATTTGAACCGTTATACGCCCGTTCCCTCAGGTTCCAATGAGGGGAACCGGGACGTATATTCTACGGACTAACACTAATACATTAAGATCTTAGACTACAGTTTATTCAAGGTTAAATATTAAAGGGAATAAATATAGAAATAAGAATAAGATAGAGAATAAGAGAGCGGACCCTAAGGTCCACCTCACCAGCACCGTCCAGACCACACTGACTAGTCTCCATCTCGTCTGCTCTCCTGTGCGCAAGGGGGCGGGGCTAGATGACCTTGAGCCGCGTGTAACATCCCCCCTTTTCCATCAGTCGAGCGCCCTCGCTCGATCCTTCCTTATAGCAATCCTTCTGATGTTTTTCCATGTGACCAATAACTTTGCTAGGATGAGGGCGATGTAGTTGCTCGATCTTGTTGTTGCTCGATGATGGTAGTAGCTCGATGATGATGACGATATGAGCTGATTGCGCAGAGAGTCTGTTGTCTTCTTGTGATCAGTGTGACTTTCAAATGTTGGTGAAGTTTTCCAGAAGGTCCAGTGATTAACTGCAATACAAAAATAGATAGGAAAGATTAAATAAATGAGGATTAAAATGCATAACTTGAAGAGATGAATACTTACTTAGAATTTAGAACTTAGATTAAATGATTAAATGATAAACTTAAATGAGTAATTGATTAAATGATTAAATTAGATGATAGCTTACTTAAATTTTGAAGAAAAAAAAAAACTTAAACAGAAAAAGAAAAATTACTCCTACAAACTTAATTACTAGAAAGACAACTAGAAAAAAAACAAAAATGAAACAAATCCATCAATCCACGTATTCCAATCAATCTTCGGCGTTGTACTCGTTCAGTTTTACTTCTTCCTTATCAGCATTCCTGACCATCCATGCATACGTCCATCTTCCTTTCCATTCATTGACTTTTGTTGTACGGCTCCTCTGATCTCCTTGATCACTTCCTGATTTGTTTATTGATTTCTTCAAGTGCTTCTCGTAACCTTATCCGTAGTAGTACAAAAACTTCTTCATTATTCCATAGCGATTGTCCACGAAATTAGTAAAATGTGAACCAATCAGAGTTTAGAGTGAGTAACTTCACATCTAAATTTGCTTGTTTCCATTCACTAATGATGACAAATCTCCACATTGATTCGATGAATGAACTCGACTGTTCTGTTATCACGATTGAAACAGTACAGTGAGCGTCTGATATCCAATATCTCAAAAACTTCCACGAACTGTTTCGATTTGAAGTTTGATCAACTGTAAATCAGAGAAATCTTCGAATTTCAAACGTCAGAATGAATTCTTCCGTAAGAACTTCCACTATCGAATTGGCATCTTCTTTCGCTACGAAATATCCAAGACGTATGATGTTAAACGTCTTCCATCACGAAAATATCGAATTCTTCCTTTCATGACTGAAACAGTCCACAAATGTCTTCATTTGCCATTTCGATGATCCACTAAGCCTACTGAGATGTCTCAGCGGTGGTCTAGTTTCTGCATAGAAGATGACTTTCCTTCATTTGACACAAAATCACTGATATCCATATCTTGTGTCAATTACAATTGTGAGATGACATGTCCAGCTTTCACAACTTGATAATGTTCCCAAATGAACATATCCTTTCTTTCATCAGTTTTTCGATAATTTCCTTCCTTTATGATAAGTTGAACTTCTTGATTAAGGACTAGTAACTCTTGTGTGATGGTCGCAAGGTAATCGTGATTCCACGAGGAATTCACGAAATCGATACCGAAAAAATGACCAAGACAACAATCATTATCAGTCACCAAGAATTGGTGTTCAACCATTGTTCCAGCGAGTCTCACAGGTGCGGAAAAGCTTCCTGTGAATCGGAACGATGATCCATTGGCGGTGGTCGCATTACGAACGCGGCCTCCTTTGAGGATCTTGACACCCAGATGTCGTGCAGCACTACTGCTGACATAGCTCACACTTGCTCCAGAATCCCACAAAGCGACGATTCCTCGATCAAAGATGGTAACTTGGACATACGGAATGGGAGTGACTCCATCCGATGACCCAGAAGTGTACACCGCAATCGATGACACGTTGATCGGATCCTCATCGAATTGTGTTAACCAGCTTCCAATGACTTCTTCCGGAAGCAGCTCGGCATTCTCCACTTCTCTCTTCATACGTTGACACGACAGCGTTGAAGCATTGATATCGATGACATTGACGGCATTCAGCATAGATGAAGCGTCCATTGTCGATCCGAACAGTATTCTCGAGACTGAAAAACCAGGAATGGAAGTAAGGGAAAGTTAAAAATACATGCAAAACATAGAAATAACATAACAAGTGTGTGGGTGAATTGAGTGTGGGTGGGTTAGGTTTGGTACGAGACGGAACGAAAAGAATACTTGGAGGGCTACTTGTCTTAAGCTTAAACGCTTTAGCAAAGGACACAGTCAATTGCAAGAACAAGTAAGGTACACGGGCTAGCTCTGAAATACCCCGGGCCAACGTATTCCCCACTAGTGTGCGTCCATCACTAGTGCCGACCACAAGGCCTTAACTCCACATGCACCTCAACCTCTCAACAAAGAGTGGTGAGAATACATTGAGTATCTTTTCGCGGTCCTCTCCTTAATCTCCAAAGGATTGATTTACAATAGGTGGTACAGTGTCTTGTGAGTGTGCGGTTCCCACGGATTACTTTTATTGTGGGCAGCTGTTAATCCAACCTCAATAAAGGTGTGCCGGGGCATCTGTTGCATGCAGGATTTAGGGTGTCGTAACTAATCGGTTCCTGAGAGCAGACAGCTCAAATACGATCCGCCAATCAAACAATGAGATGAGTTATTCAAGTGCACACAAAGACGTAAATCTGTCATTCGGCATTCCTTTGATAGTGAAGTGAGTGACGTAAGAATACGTACAAGAAAAAATGAACTGTGAGAGACTGCTATCATGCATTGAAAAAAATCAATCTGTGTCCGGACACGACGCCTGTCTTGCGGGTCTTACTCACACTGGCCGAACCAGCTGCCAACACGTCTACGATTGTTGGCTTGCAATCAAATATATATAACGTCAGAGATTTTCAAAAAGACACTAGAGTCGACGAACTGCCCAACTCTAACAGCTCACGACCAAATGCAATGCTTACTGTTCTGTCAAAAATCTGAAAGGGTGCATGCGAAATTTTGATAAACTACAACTAGAATCAGCTTGCAAAGTAAGTGTTCGGAGCAACGATAGCGCTACCTTGTGTCATTACCATCCAAAATAAAATAAGCCCAACTCTCTGGCTATTAACCATTTCTCTCGAGAGTTCCTCAAAGTAGAGCCAATCTGAAACATACAAAAATAAACTAACCTGCATCCGGGCGAGGAAGAGATGCAGGATCTCTGACGTATCTCGCCCTTGTTGAACTGCGTCCTCCGTGACAGTTGGGAATAAATAGGGTGGAGGGGAAGAGTGCAACAAGGTGCTCATAATAACTAACGCTTAAACGAAAGAAACTACGAACGTGCGAGACCTACTTAACACATGCGCATTTCAGTTCACTAACGCGAGTCCTAGATCTTAACTTACCTGTCGGAGAGTACCTCGAAGAAGCATCTCCTCAAGGTGGGACCTCCACGTTATACGCCCGTTCCCTCAGGTTCCAATGAGGGGAACCGGGACGTATATTCTACGGACTAACACTAATACATTAAGATCTTAGACTACAGTTTATTCAAGGTTAAATATTAAAGGGAATAAATATAGAAATAAGAATAAGATAGAGAATAAGAGAGAGGACCCTAAGGTCCACCTCACCAGCACCGTCCAGACCACACTGACTAGTCTCCATCTCGTCTGCTCTCCTGTGCGCAAGGGGGCGGGGCTAGATGACCTTGAGCCGCGTGTAACAGAACAATGTCAAGGCAAAAAAAGAAGAAAAGGGGGGAGGAAGACAATGCACCTCGCAGTGCATCAAAAAGGGGGGGGAAGAATGAGCGGAGGAGGATGACTCAGAGTGAGAGAGCAGACGAGTCGAGAGGAAGGGAGATTGGCGGCGACGAGGGAAGACAATGGCGTGTGTGTGTCCCGCCGCTGCTTTATATACTGAGGAGCGAGAGAGTGAGAGAGAGCTGAGAGCGAGAGAGAGAGCTCAAACACCCTCGATCCCCTTTGTCTTTCTCTACCCGTCTGCTCTCTCTCGCTCTCTCGCTCCTCAGTATATAAAGCAGCGGCGGCACACACACACGCCATTGTTTCCCCTCGTCGCCGCCATTCTTCATTCCTCTCGACTCGTCTGCTCTCTCACTCTGAGTCACCTTCCTCCGCTCATTCTTCCCCCCCCCTTTTTGCTGCACTGCGAGGTGGATTGCCTTCCTCCCCTTTTCACCTTGTTTAACCTTGACGTTGTCCAAATGAGCATAACTCCGCTCAAAATGGTCCGTTCGAGCTGGAACGTGGGCAGAGAATAGTCAACTGAACCGGTAACATGGTTTAGTTTGTTCGGGAACAATTTTGCTGCCGTTAATCCGTTCTTTTTTCTGAAAAATGCGCTTCAGTGAGAGGATCGGCAAGGGGAGAGAAACATGTTCTGCTGGCAGAGAAACTTCCGCCTCGTCCCCCGCGTGTCGAGCAAGAGAGTGCGCTGCCACCAGAGACGCCAGACGAGCGACACTCGGGGGCCGAGGTGGAGGTTTCTCGGCCAGCCAAACATGTTTTTTTTGCCTTCCAGATCCTCTCGCTGGAGCGCGTTTTTCGGTGAAATGAAAGGACAATCATTCTTTTAAAAAACTTCTAACTAGCCTGATTTTCTGCTAGTTCCCCAGAGAAGTGTGGTAGCAAACTAGGTAATCCTGACTGGGTGGTCTCTGGGCAAGGGCAACTTCAAAGGATGCCGACAATGAATCATCGATAACTCATCCCTCCCCATGGCGCCCTGGTGATGAGTCATCATTTCAATTACCCTATTAATTTTAATCACCCAAATACGGTATTCATATTTATAATAATGACTCATCCCTGGGGCGCCAGGGTCAGTGATTACTCATTGTTTACTTAATGGCGGCGACATCATTTCATGTTCTTATACGCCCACACTTCTCTTTTCTGATTGTTTTCCTTTACTCTCCCTCTCTGTCTTCCGCCTTGTTTTGCTCTGTTTTCCCCTCGTTTCTTCTCAATTTTCCTCCGATTTTTCTTCATTTTCCAAATATTACAGATATCAAACTTGTGGTCAATGCCACCATCTCCCCGGCCGACCTGATATGGACGCCGTTAGGGTTTCATAAGAGTTGTGATAGAGGATTGGAAGGAGAGTGAGAAGATAACCAGGGCGAGTCAGTCTTCAGTATGGAAAATTCAATGAACAATCGTCTTTTTTCAGATGAAATACAGTTTCCCCAATTGGAGCCGACTGATATGCTGCTCTTTTTTACGAAACGATTTATTTGAATTCCCACTCATTGAGAAGAAGAAGAAGGAGGAGAAGAATTGATAGATTGAATGGAGAGAGCCGCCTGATATGGCAGCTCAACGATTTTTCCTGAATTCAAAACGATTATCGGAAACACTGGAGAATGATGTGAGTGTTTATGACACGTTATCTGAGATTCGCGAGAAGTCCGCAGTACAAGAGGGCACTAGGATTTCAAAACGATCCTCGAGGGCTATAATTTTTTGTATGTGTAGGTATATTAGTTGTAAAACATATGCATAGGCACCGCAACGAGTTTCTTAGCACTTCGAATTTGGCTAAATTTTCGATGGGCATGTGTTCAGAGTGTCGATATGAGTACTTTCCCAAAAAATCTTTCAAAAATATTCGGTAGTTCCCGAGTTATAGCCATTTTAATGAGCAATTTTTTAGTACTGAAGTTCTGACGAGTGGGCGTGGCTTAGCGGTCGCGCAACACGTTCGCGTAGACCGTGCTGTTGGTGCAAAAAGTTTTTTTTTGAAATTGTATGCGCCTTTGAAGTGTCTCTTTCGTTGCGGGACCCACGACACGCCAGAAGCTGACTCACCGATGTTTCGCAACTGCGTTCGCTTGAAAAAATAACGAAATTTCAATCATTCTTCCGACTTATTGGCTTATTTTTCAGTTTCGTTCTTTTCAAAAAACTCAAAGTTTCACTGTCAAACGCTGTGTCAGTTGCTATCGAACTGCAACCGGGCTGCAACAAATTCCAATTACTGGTGAGTTGTGGCGGCAAAGAATTGTCGAGTTTTGAGTCACGGGGTCCTTTTCTCCTGGAGGACAGGAAGTATAGTCACCAGTAATGAGTTCTTAGTACGTCAAACATACCATCTTGCTCGTTGAATCGTCGTTTCGCATGTGTCTTCCCACGATTTTTGACAAAAGACTACCGGCGACAGTTAAATTTTATGCCGCCCTCTCGTTCGCTGAAGCGACTACGCGATCACTCGTTCTGGGGGCTATAACGCTGTCGCAGCTGTTCGATGACTATTCGTGTCCATCGAGAGAGAGAGAGAGAAAGAGAGAATTACAGGAGAAGAGATGGAGTTCACACAGAACCATCCGACGCTTCTGATCGATCTGCAGTGCTACATGCCAAAGGTAGGTCGGGGGCGTCGCGTGTTCGGCCCAACCCAGCACTTGACGTCGTTTTCAGAGACGCCGAACGACGCTTTCGGAGGAGAAGAAGGCGATATTCGACGCGTTCTTTCTGCTCCACGGACGGAAGACTCGAAAAGCACTGTCGAATGCGATTAGAGCAGAGAGGTTGCTCAAAAAAACGGGAATGTCCCGATTAGAGGTTGGGGAGCAGACAGTCTTCCCCTGTTACCAAGAACCCCATCTGCAGATTCGTTATCAGTTGAAATTGAGAATCAAAGAACAGAATAAGGCGTGGAACGGAGGAGTAGATGTGGTGTTCGGACTGACTCCGGAGCAGTTCAAAGAGCAGCACGACAGGAACCAAGCGATCAGAGAGAGGATGAGGGTCAACAGGCAACAACGTCACGACCAGATGGTGCAGAACGGAGAGATCGTGTCGGTGGGTGGAAGGGGGTTGGCGCCCAGGAACCGTTGAGTTCTTCTTTCAGGCCGAAATTTTCCATTTCGAGAACGAGCATCTCATTCAGGCGGCCTACGACGAGCACCCTTATGAGAACGGTTGGATGCGCTTGTGATCGCGACGAACTCGAATAGGGTTTCGGTAGGCGTTCACTCTCGAAGCAATATTTGACATGAGTCGTTTCAGATTTATAACTGGTTCCTCAGAGAAAGAGCCGACGAGCGAAAGTTCATCGGAGACGGGAGACTGCGTGCGAAGAGAGTGATTGTAGAGCATCCAGAGGACAAGGAGAGGATACTCGTCGCGTTCTAATTAGTTATGATTTTTGAAAAGGGCCTATCCTCCGAGTGCCAAAGAAATGAATTTTCCAAAATTTCTCTCAAAAGGCAAACTTTTGAATATGGCGTTATACTACCCTCACAGGTACTTATATTTCCCGAACGAATTCATTCGGTTCTCAGGGTGGTCCATCTGACATGTTCCTTCTTAGAAGGCCCTTTTCAAAAAATCTTTCTTATAGAGAGGGGATTTCAGTGAGAAATCGGTTCTCTCCGAGGAGAGAAACAGTCAACCCGTCTGGGGACTCGGAAAAGGAAAGAATGAACGGGTGTGTTGTCCTCGTTGCCGGTGAGCGAGGGAGGCGTGGAATTTTTTGAAAATTTTCTTCTTGATTACTCAGAAAAGTTTTTCTTTATCAACTCATTTGCACAACAACAGAGATCTTTGCCGAGGTGACTTCTGATTTCATTGGATTTGATCCTCCTCTTATCAGTCTCCATATCAGATTCCTGTACGGCCTGTAAATAAGTAACATAGTGAGTGTTGAGCATATTCCGTGCAACGAGGCGGTGGCCACTGACAGATTGTTGATTGCGATTGCGAACTCCGAAGATTGTTGCGTAATATGTCTGCGGGAAGACGCGCTTTGGCGGCAGATTGCGGTCAGCACTGACAAGGAACACTCCCATTATGTAACGCGGGGATTTCGATGAAAGTAGGGGCGATTGGTAGTACTATGAGAGGTATGAACAGCCATAGTGGGAAATTGCTGCGTCGGGCCTCCTTCCAGAGTTACGGCCATAACAAATTTTTCAAAAAATTACCCAAACTTCAACTTTGAGAAACCATAACTCGCTTCAAATTTATCGTGAAACAAAGTTCAAAAAACGAAATTGTAGGTAATCTCTAAATTACGATCCACAAATAATTGTCTTATCAAATTATCTGTAACTGGCTGAAATTATCACTTTTCTAAAAATGGTCAAATCCTATCTCAAAAACTGACCCTACGATTTCTCTGGAAGTTTTTCCATTCGATCCGCCGTCCAGTTTTGAGCATTTTCCCGATGTCCCTATATATTGGTCATTGGATGGATTTTGAGAAAAATAGGGAAATCTGAAAATAGTACCTAATTTTTTGGGAAAATTGTAGGTTTTTGAGCTGTGAGAGTGGTATTTTCTAATTGTATCAATGGATTTGAGCAGGAAATATTGTAGAATTACTATACAATTACGTCTCCCTTGTTATCACGGAATCTCTTGTCACGAGATTATCACTAAACAGCTTTTCAGAATTTCAGTGTATTTTCCAGCCAGAAAATGTTTTCTGGCGGTCACATTGTACGAAAAATGTAATTATATTATCATACAAACTGATATCAATGAAGATAAGCAAAATATACGTGACACTGAACCGGAAATCGTCATCCGAAGGAAGATCAACGAACTCAGTGCTGATAAGTCTATTTCAAGCCTTCTTTTACACTCCAAGCCCAGAAAATCCTCCAAAATCAAATTAATTTGTTGTGAAAGTACACTGTACGTACAATGTACCGCCAGAAAACATTTTCTGGCTGGAAAATACGCTGAAATTCTGAAAAGCTGTTTAGTGATAATCTCGTGACAAGAGATTCCGTGATAACAAGGGAGACGTAATTGTATACTAATTCTACAATATTTCCTGCTCAAATTGCTCCATTGATACAATTAGAAAATACCACTCTCACAGCTCAAAAACCTACAATTTTCCCAAAAAATTAGGTACTATTTTCAGTTTTCCCCATTTTTCTCAAAATCCATCCAATGACCAATATATAGGGACATCGGGAAAATGCTCAAAACTGGACGGCGGATCGAATGGAAAAACTTCCAGAGAAATCGTAGGGTCAGTTTTTGAGATAGGATTTGACCATTTTTAGAAAAGTGATAATTTCAGCCAGTTACAGATAATTTGATAAAACAGTTATTTGTGGATCGTAATTTAGAGATGATTACCTACAATTTCGTTTTTTGAACTTTGTTTCACGATAAATTTGAAGCGAGTTATGGTTTCTCAAAGTTGAAGTTTGGGTAATTTTTTGAAATATTTGTTATGGCCGTAACTCTGGAAGGAGGCCCGACGCAGCAATTTCCCACTATGGCTGTTCATACCTCTCATAGTACTACCAATCGCCCCTACTTTCATCGAAATCCCCGCGTTACATAATGGGAGTGTTCCTTGTGAGGATACGCACTCATTGCGAGAGGGCTTCAGGCAAGTTGGCATGTGATAAGTGCGCGTGCTTGTCGACGGATAGTTAATTAGAGTAACCTCAAGATTAGTGGGCTCTCCCTCTCACTTACACTTGTTATCACGAGAGGAATATGGAGAATCACTAGCAAACGGGAGGGAGAGAGGACGGGAGAAGGAGGAGGGGTGATTCATCAGGATGAGTGAGTTTTCGATGATGATTACATTTATTTTTTTCACCGGTTGATTAGAAGAAGAGATACACGAAGATGAGAAACTACAGGAAAAAACCTCTACAATCGTTGGAGGAAGAAGGCGATGAAATCCTAGACGGTGACCTTCTTTGGGACGACCAGCTCCAGGACTCCCGGGTTCCCCTCTTGTACCTTTATGCGGCCGGCATAGACTTCAAGCAGCGTCTCCTTGAGGACGGGGACACTCATCTATGAATGGACACCCGTTCCAGTGATCAGCTGGACTACTGGAAAGTAACTGATTGTTGATTGTTGACTCTATGGATTCTCACTCCGATCAGAATGTACGAGACTTCGCTCATTCCTCTTCAAAGCGGCCTCGATGTCGACGACGTAATCGAGTGCTCGGCTCATTGGAAGTCCGTGAAGATCGAAGAGCAGCTTCTCGAAGTCTTGCTCCTCGAGCTCCTGAATGCTGATGTTGCGCTCCCGGACGAGCTGCTCGATCCTCGCCAAACATCTGCGAGCGGCCCCACATTCGTGACGCTTTTCGCAGTCCGTCTTCTCCTTCTGAAAATAACAAAGAGTGATGACTAATTGTGTTGTAACTCACGTAGGCGATATCTATCTGCTTTTGCCTCTCTTTATCAGCAACGAGAAACTTTCTTGTTTCTTCCGCGTCTCCTCCATATTTGTGATACACAAAGATGATCCCATTGTCTTCGGATCTGCATAATCTCGTGCCGAATTCGTCAATTAGTTCAGAGAGCGGCCACATAATTTGGATCTGCAGAGGAAAAGCGCGAACGGTTTGCAAAAAAGAAAGTTTCGCAATGATGCCCAATGTTCGGGGTGTGGCTTGCTGGTCTGTGCGGTTCAGAGGAGAATGTGTGTTCATTACTCATCGCACTGTTCCCACCGCCCGTTCCGCTATCAAAGAAGACACAAAGTTAGAGTTATCTGGTTTATTATAATGAACTGGTGATAGGTATACGTAACAAATAACAGACTTGCGTGATTTGAATGAAAAGAGTAATTGACAAAAAAATCCGATGAGGAGGACTCATGACAAGAGTTTGGTGGAAGAGAACATGAAGACAAAAGCAGGTAGAAAATCTCAAAATTAACAGGAAGCGCTAGAACAGAAATGAATCATTTTCGAAAAGTGTACATTCACAACGACAGAACAACAACTTCAAACGTAAATCATCAAAAGTATTTGGGGGTGTACGGATGGAAACGAACCCAGACGAGTCCAGCGTTGTTCTTGTCGACATATGCTGTGAATCTCGATCTTCGGCTGTGGTTTTCGAGGCGGCGGAGAAGCTCCGTCTGGATGGTGCAAATGCCGTTCCACGAGTGATTGCCATGTCCAGTGACATCGTCCATCTTGTGTATTGGACCTTTGATTGTTCTCTTTGTTTCTGGAAATAAACTGTAACGATAGATGCCTTCGTGCTCTAAATCTTACGTATAAGTCACTCGTTTTCTGCCGCAACTCCTCTCTGGTCGTTTGAAAGTGCTCGCTGTTCCAGAATCCCGCTTTCGTCGGCGACGGCGGTGTGTTGGGTCTCTGAAGAGTCGGTGGGTTAGTGACAGTTGGTTTCCTGAAACCTCACCTTGGTCGCCAGGTATGTCCGTTTGCTCAATGCGTCGCAGGTCTTCTGGAAGTTCTTTCCGCTGCCGAGGAACGTCTCTTGGATGACGTCCGCGTGGATCGTTGGAAACTTCTTCTTGATATCTCTGAGAAGTGTGCTGTCCTTTGAATATGCCATTTTCTCGATGATTGTCTGGAAAAAATGAGTTTGATTAGGTGTTGATGGGAAAGTTGACGATTTGAGAGATGGCAACGAGTAGAAAACTGAGGGAACGAAGTGCTTTTGAGGGCCCGAACTCCCGAGGGAACGATGAGTTCTCCGGCGGTTCGGCATGGATGTTCCTCTACAAAATGAGCAGCTGACCGCTCATATAGAGATACATCCGTCTCGGTGGGCGGAAACGTACGGTCTGCTCACTGATTTGTTTATAACATTCCACAATACGGTATTTCTTTCACGCCTCCGACAGTGAAACTACTACGTTGCTTTCCCACTGGATGGATCCATAGGCGGAGGGGCGGGAGGTCTAAAAAAGAGCGGACACTTCTCGAACGGGTGGTCTATACACGCGATTATGTGAAGAAGGAGAAAGAGGGGAACGAGGCCGGCAAAAAGTGGGACCGGTAGGCGAAGAGGCAGGAGAAAAAGAAAGAGGAGGGAGCAGGACGACGGACAGACAAAGAGCTCATCGAGCAGTCCACAGCTCTACGCGGAGCTGACGGGAACTACTACGTTGCTTTCCCACTGAATGGAAGAGAAGGTGACCGACCACTAAGTTGCGGATCGTACTTGACGCTTCGTCACATCGCAAGGAGCAGCCGTCTTTGAATGACTGCCTACACCCAGGCCAGTCCATGCTGAAGCCCATATTGGGCATACTTCTCAGGGCCAGACAAAAGCGGTACCTCATGACGGCGGACATAGAGAAAGCCTTTCATCAATTCCGCGTACAAGAGACGTTCAGAAACATGTGTCAGTTTCTGTGGCTGAGAGATCCTCTAGGACCAGTGACACCGGCCAATCTTATCACGTACAGATTTACAAGGCTCCCATTTGGAGTAACGTGCTCTCCATTCTTGTTAGCTGTTACCATACTGCTGAACCTGGAGTAGCGACCTTGACCAATAAACCAACGAATCGTTGAGAATATCTATGTGGACAACATATTGTTCACCGCAGATTCCGAAGGAGAACTGAATGGTCTATACTCAGAGTCAAAGAAGGCATTCAACGCCGCAGCTATGAACCTCAGAGAATATGCGTGCAACGCAAGTAATGTCATGAGAACAATACCGTCGCGCGATAGAGCACCAAAAAAGACGCCAAGTCTCCTGGGACACCAGTGGCTCATTGCCCAAGACAGTCAGGCGATAGAATGCCAACTGATCTACCGGTTCGTCCTACGAAACGGGAAGTAGCGAAATTAAGCTCATTACCGTACGATCCGATGGGCCTAGTCACGCCGGTGAGACTGCACACGAAAAAACTAATGAACACTCTTTGGAGTGAAGGATGTAAATGGGACGAACCCATTCCAGACCACCTGCTCCCACTGCAGTATAAGGGAAACGTTTGTTGACCCCCAGTTTGTTTTTCCGCGACAGCTGACGACGAACTACGACTACACGGACATTAAACTGATCATATTCTCGGATGAGAACTTGACACTCACCATTAGATGGAACTCATCGGCCTTGAATGTGCCAGCAACGCGGCGGTCAATCTCATAAGGGAATTACACCTGCCACAGATCAAAGAAGTCATTATCTTCTCCGATAGTACGATCGAACTGTATTGGGTGATCCACAGAGCCCCAGTTGGGCTTGCCATGAATCGGGCGAACAAGATAAGAAAAACCTTGTCAATCCTCGAAAAAAAGGAGTACATACAACCCTGCGATTTGTGCCCGGCACATTGAACCCAGCGGATATAGCCACTAGAGGAGCGACTCTTCGTGAGCTCAAAGAGAATTCCTTATGGAATCAGGGACCCAAATTTCTCACACAGCCCGAGAGCGCGTGGCCAGCGAACCTGGACAACACACCAGCGGACCCGCATATTTTTAGAGCGATAGCTTTAGAACTGGAGTGGATACCGTTCACAAGAATACTACCGCGACAGCACAGGTTAATGTGCGGAACCAACCAGACCGCGCACCAGACCGCGCTCACCACGATCGCGAAACAGACACCAGCGAGATACGAAGCCCTGGTACCGTACAACAGCACCAACAAGATGAATGTGTTGGTAGAGCGGATGCATTTGGTACTGCGATGGGTGTATAACCTGAACAGCAAACGAAACAGAAGGTTCCCGTTGGACCAGTACACATTTTGTGGAGACACAACGCGACAATATGTATACGCAGTGGCCGCGAGAAATGAGATACAAAAGCGAATAATCGCTAAACGGTTTATCATCAAAAAGCTTTACGCTGATGCAGCCACAATGCTGGGGGGAAATACCCTCCGAAGCTGGGACAATCAGCAAGAGCGATGGACTCAGGCGCCACGAGCGCCCATTTGCGAGATCAAGTCTCCACCAAGACAGTTGACGACCAATAATCATTTATCACCGCCATCCATTGGCCCGGCTGATCATACTAGAAGCGCATGAGCGCCTTCTCCACCAGGGAGTGAAAGACGTCATCACCGATGTTCAGTCTAAATATTGGATCAAGCACATCGGACACATAACCCGTTCCATATGTAGCACGTGCGTAACATGTAGGAAGCGAACAGGACGCCCGTTCGCGTACCCATTCCCAAAAGTACTTCCCAAAGCACGATCAGAGAATGCAGGTCCATTTGCCCACGTAGGCCTCGACTATGTCGGCCATATCTACTACCGAACAGCAATAGGTGAGCAAGCCAAGGTGTGGATAATGCTGATTACCTGTTCATTGACACGAGCACTCCACTTGGAAGTCGTCACGGACAGCACCGCCCTATCATTTCTGATGGCTATCAAGCGATTTGTGCCCCGGAGAGGAGTCCCACAATCCATCTTGACAGACAACGCACCCGCATTCAACTTGGGATACCATATCATGAACAGCGACATACGCGACATACAATACAAGAGCAACTCGCTCACAGCGTTCCTCGCAACCCGCGAGATTCTGATCAAGCAGATCACACCTTTCTCCCCTTAGCAAGGAGGAATATATGAGCGACTGGTCGCAATTGTAAAAAAAATTGTTATACAAAACACTTGGCCCGCGAGTAATCACGTTCGTAGAACTACAGACACTCGTGACTGAGGCGGAAGGTATCATAAACAACCGACCTATAACACCTTACAAAGGGCACCCAGCCGACGCCGCGGCTATTAGACCGAGCGACTTCATCAGTCCGCGGAACCCTATGGCTATTCCTCCAGGTACAGAGGAAACCATTCACTCATCAGAAAAAGGAAAAACAACAGAAAGGCTCACGAGACAGCTACTCATGAAACACGAGGTAGTCCGGATTGTTTCAGTGCGGTGATTCTGCCGAGTGGCCAATGGTGTCTCGGTACGTTTGGCGTGTAAATTAACACGGTCATGTCGACGACGGGTGTCAGGCTTGAGTATGCGCCGGTCTTTGGTTGTGATTCACCTAAGTGAGTAAAGTATTCTGTGTAGAATGTTCGCCATAGCTGGTTTACGACTACCTCGTGTTTCATGAGTAGCTGTCTCGTGAGTCTCTCTGTTGTTTTTCCTTTTTCTAATGAGTGAATGGTTTCCTCTGTACCTGGAGGAAGAGCCATAGGGTTCCGCGGACTGATGAAGTCGCTCGGTCTAATGGCCGCGGCGTCGGCTGGGTGCCCTTTGTAAGGTGTTATAGGTCGGTTGTTTATGATACCTTCCGCCTCAGTCACGAGTGTCTGTAGTTCTACGAACGTGATTACTCGCGGGCCAAGTGTTTTGTATGGAAGTTTGCCTCTGGGAATATCGAGTCGACGCAACTTTCCCAAAGGCAAATTGTTGAAGAAAAACGTCAGAAAAAGATGCAAAATGCCCTTCAGAAGCCGCCAAACTCAACCGATCGCTTAGAAAACTGACGTGCATCATGCGGTCACCCTTTATCAGAAAAAATTACAAAAACGAGCAAAAACATTTTTGAAAAATTTTCTTCGAAAAAATGAAAAAATAATAATGTATTTACGAAAAATTTTCAGAAATTTTCCAAACATAAATCCAAAAAATTGTCCTCAAGAATGAAGAAAAAAAATTTCCAAACATTCCAAACATTCATTCAAAAAAAATGTCCGAAAACTTTCAAGATAGGTCCTTCTCTGTATTGCTTTACTCGTCGATAAGAATTTTTTCTGCTTGGAATTTTTTGGATTCATTAAATATTTTTCTGATTTTTCAGAAATTTTCTCTTGAATCTGTAAGATTATCTTTGGATTTATGTTTAGAATTTTCCTGAAAATTATTGAATTTTTTCAGAAAATACATAACATTTTTTAAAATTGTTTCGGTTCAATTTCGTAACTTTTTTTCTGATAATTTTGTAATAGTTTTCTGATTTTTTGAAACTATTTGGAATTAGGCAAAATCGGTTCAGTGGGAGTTGAGACATTCGCTGTCACATACAAACATATTCTTTCCACGCCCACAAAACGAAGATGCAGAATTTTTGGCACGATTGCCGGCATTTTTCGGGCAAATTGCCGCAAAACGCGGCAATCGTGCCGAAAATTCTCTGAGTTCGTGTCTCCCCGTCCTGGTTTCTTCAATTTAAAAAAAACACTCACTTTTCCATCGGGAAGTCGCTTTCCGCGAGGTCTTCGATGATCTTCTCGTAAAGACGATGACGCTGAAAATGAGGAAATTGGAGAAATGTCTGAATTTCGAATGAAAACTCACAATCATACTCCACTGTTGCCAGTAATCAAGGGGGAATTCAGAAAAAGCGGGATAGAGCCCAGATCAGGGTTCTTATGGGAATTCGGGGGGAAATCAGAGAATAAGGGTGGAGTCCATATCAGTACTCAAATCGAAGGGGAAGGGGGGATTTCGGTGAGAAATCGGTACTCTCCGAGGTCTCTAGACAAAAGGGGGAGAGTAGTCAGCCATGTCAGGCGACTCGGGGGGAAGGGGAATGAATGAATGGACGGGTCGATGCGGCCGCTGCCTGAGAGAGAACGACGCAGACGGACATAGAAAGGAGAAATATAATGCGTCGAGTATTCTCGTCGCATCGGGCGTGGAAAGTCGGGCGGTCGAGGGAGAGAGAGTATTGCCTCCCTTTTGTCGACAGAGAGACGCAGACAGTGGGAGGAATGGGGAGAGAAGCGCCCTCTTTCCCCTCGCTCGAATGTTCTTTGTTTGAGGGACACGGTGGCCAGACCCTATCAGGGGGGTTTCGGATACGTAGAATTCGCATTCGACAATGAAATCGTTGTGACACGCAGAGGAACGCACAAAACAGAAAAAAGTCTCTAAAATCAAATGTTTGTTTAGAATGATTTCAATTTCAATTTTAAAAAATCTTCAGAATTTTTTTTTATTTTTTAAAAAATTATTTGAGGAGAGTGCTAATTTTCAGGCCGCAAATTCAAATTGAATTTTAAAAAATGGAAAAAAAAAACAAAAACAATTCTCAGTTCTGACACAGGGGAACGTTTGGCAATTTTTAGAGAACTGCAGAGAAATCAGAAAAGTTATCGGCCAGAGCTGAATTTCGAATATATAGTTTAAGAAGGTATGCCATTGTTTTTTGAATTGCCGGAAAATTATTATATCTCGAGATTGATAAGAGATATCAATAAGTTGTCAACAGCAAATTTGTAGTTCTAGTTATGATTTACAAGTTTGCTGTTCACAAAATTTCGATACCTCTTATCAATCTCGAGGTATAATGATTCTCTGGAAGAGCTCTCCTGACAGCTTCTTCGAAAGTGGTCGGCATGTTCTTCCGTACTTCAGAACGGATTTCCTGGCGCAGTCCGCGGACGAATGCAGCAAGGGACATCGCTTCGGCAATGTTGTCGTCGGTGGGGTATGCACAATTGGAGAGTTTGGCGATGGTCTTGGCGAACTCCGGGACCGATGCTGCTCCTTGCTTCGCTGTGGCCAGCTGAGCCGTGAACTCGGCGCGCTTCTCTGGGGATAACATCTCGGATTGAAGTTTAACAACCGCCTGCCGCCACGTGTCGGTTGGCTGTATGACTTGCCTGTACTGTTCGGATGAAACTCCGGAAAGTAAAAAACAAAAAAGAATGCGAAGAAAGACGTTCAAAAGCAACGGAGATTGATAGAGAATCAAAACGGAAAGTTGTCTGAATTCAAACACAGTAATCTCCTTTTTCGCCGGTTCTTGGTTCTCTCCGATTCTTCGCCGCTTTGGCCGTCGGTTCTCACAGTGCAAAGCTTCGAAGTTTCCGACACTCGGACACTTTCTGTGCGAAACCCCAAACAATTTTCCCCTTTTCTAATTTTCTCTATGTTGGCCAACAATTACCCGATTCTTGAACGACTCTAACAACTACGGGTTGAAGGGGAAAACGTCGCTAGGACGACGATGAAAGCTGCCAACTCGCGACAAACTTGTGGTCACCGGTTATTTTTAAAGCTTCGGCCATCTTTTGACGAAAAATGAGTCCAGTGCGACGAATGTCGGTATTCCTCTTCTCGATACCGTCCTTATTTCTCTTCTCGATACCGTCGGAGGGGGTTATACATCTGACCTGCACTGCTTAACCAGTTTTTCGTCAGGATCTAGTCCATGGCTAAAGGATACGTGAACTACTGTGTTCTCACTTCAATGATAATAATTGTCTGAAATTAGAGGTTTCCTGGCAAAACGATGAAATTATATTGTTGTCCCGAACTGAATTCTTGTTGGAATTTCAAAGAATACGTTTCCGACATTAGCCATTTATAACAGCGGATTGTCTATTCTCTGGATCGCAACTTGAATGAACTATACCGTTCTATCTTCTGAATCTCCAAAGTACTATCTGTCCGTCCGCGACAGAGATCAATTGAGAAAGTAAGTGACGAAGGGTATCGAAAAGAGGAATACCGACGGTATCGAAAAGAGAAATACCGACGGTATTCCTCTTCTCGATACCATACGTCTTCCAACGCACTCACCAACTTTCGAATCAACTACCACCCTCCTGACATATGTATGTCTGATCAGTTCCCCACCCTAGATTCTTATATGCCAAATGGCCCCGAGTTTGGTGCAAAAAGTGTACGACCCTTGTTTTTTGCACCCATCTCGCTCACGCTCGACGCTAGACCGCTCTCACTCACAATTTTCTAGCGTCCGACCCACGAGCTCGTGGGTCTCGCAACGAAGGTGACTCAACAGCCTGTCCTCTCTGCTTCTCTAGACTCTCTCGTTGGCGCCCATATTATATATTTTCATCGAAGTGGCGCGACAGCGACGAGTGGGAGGAATCGGGTCTCGCCACGAGAACAGAAAATTTTTAGAAAATCGACATGCGCCTTTAAAGAAACTACGGTAGACTGTACCTAAAAGTTTAAAGGCGCATGTCAATTTTCGAAAAATTTTATGTTCTCGTGGCGAGACCCGATTCCTCCCACGCTCTGCCATCGTGCCAGATCCAAGGAAATACATAATAGTATTGCTGAAGCGCGCATAGTGCTGCCGGGACGTGTTCAGTGCTGCCAAGCGCTCTTGGTGTTTCTGAGACGCCTTTAGTATCGTCGAGCGCCTCTAGTGTTAGAGAAGTTTCTAGAAACTATCGATTTTTTCGTAATTTTCCTGATTTCAGCGAACAATTGAGTAGATGTTGAAATGTTTAATTTATTGAATAAAATATTTAGGGAAAGCTCTTTAATTTGTTTTATTCATCCCCTATCTCGTTTCCTCTTTTTACGTGTTATATACTTTTCTCGGTGTTAAATGAATAAATAAATAAATAAAAAAGTACCAGTGAAATTACCGTATAGAAGAGCATTTGTTTAGTATTAACATGTCAATCAACACGTGTACCATCCGAGGACGAACCCAAAATGTGAAGAAAACCGGAAAGAAACATTATTCGAAAAAAGATTAGATTTTGTTAGATGTGTAAATAGAACCAGTGCAAAGCGCTAGGGGTGAATTTAATACGGAACAGCAGCCCAAAGGTTGTCGAGACGCTGGAGCCGTTGTTGCTCTTCGATCACGGCCTTCTTCTCATTGAGCAGTTTATTCAACTGGTAGCACAAGAAGATGAGTCCTAAAAAGCAGTATATTATGGGAAATTGTTAATGACAAACCGAAGAGTGCCATTGGAATGATGAGGTAACAGATGATGGGGTGCATGTCGGCAACCAAGGTGCTGATGCAGATGATGAGGAGGGCGGCGATTATGACGCCCAAAATTTTCTGAAATTAATTTCAATTAAATAGTCTCCGAAAAGAATACTTATTGTAATCGCGCGTTTTTGTTCTATAATAATTCATCACATCTCTGCGTCTAAAATTTCTCGATCTATTTCAAGCTGCCCAGACGAAAAAGTGTTCAGAGAATGAGACGCAGACATCACTAGGAGGGCGTTTGCATGTTTTGCATTGGCCGTGACTCACCACCGCAACGGATGCGATCGTTGTGAAATACATTTTTGACAAAACTTCCGGATGGGGTGGATCAATTGGTAATAATAATCTTAGAACCGATTCTGCCCATTGAATCCCCTAGTCCTTTGCCTTTTAATAATAGCAAAGAACCTTTATTGCCAGCACTGTAACAAAGTAACCACGTTGCAGTGTTAACTGCTTATAGGGAAAATGAGAAAAACGCGAGTCCTAATTTAAAATTTCAATAAATGACTCACTTCTCAATCACATCTCCAGTGTTACCAGTAATCGAAGGAAGTTCAGGGGGGAATCAAACAAAGCCCATATCAGGGTTTAATTGGAATTCGGGGGGAAATCAGTTGTAATGGAAGAGTCCATATCAGGTCTCTACACAAAAAGGGGGAGAGTAGTCAGCCAAGTCAGGCGACTCGGGGGAAGGGAGAATGAATGAATGGACGGTTCGATGCGGCCGCTGCCTGAGAGAGAACGACGCAGACGGACATAGAAAGGAGAAATAGAATGGGCGAGAGGTCGATCACTTTCATATCATCGATGCGGGGGAGGTCGAGAGAAAGAGAGAAAGCGTGGCCTCTGTCTTGTCAGCAGAGAGAAGCGGACAGTGAGAGGAATGGGGAGAGACCTCCCTTCGATTGAATGTTCTTTGTTTGCGGGAATGATCAGACACTAGGGTGAGAAAAGATCGATTATTGTCATCGCATCGGGCGGGGAAAGTCGTACAATCGAGGGAGAGAGAGTGTTGCCTCCCTTTGTTGCCTAACTTGCCAGATCGGACGAGATGCTCCGCACGCAAAAGAGGCTCTCTATGCCAACAGAAAGCATGGGGCGTCGGGCATAGACAAGAGCGCGGGCGGCAGCAGCAAGCCTACAGAAATCGAAATTCCTCGATTTAATGTTGTGTTTTTAATTTTTGGGACTTTTTTTCAAATTTCGATAAAAATGGAAACAAAAAATCGTAAAAATGCATGAAATTTTATGAATATTCTAGAAAAAAAGTTGTTTTTTCTTTATTAAAAAATTCCAAAGTTCAAAAAGTTTTGATAGAATTTATTCAAAACTTCTTTGTGAATAAGTCCAGTAAAAAAGGAAAGAACTCAAAAAATAGAAAATCTAAATTTCAGTCAATTTTAAAATTTTCCGAAAATTCGAAAAAATCCAAAAAAGTCGAGAACATAAATTGTGCCATAATATCAAATTTTCAACCAATTTTTTCGTTCGTTTTCGGATTTTTTTTCAGTTTCCAAAGAGGAGGCCGATGCCAGACTGCCAGCCAGACTATTGATTGGGTTTCCGAACAAAACAATTGTTTTCATACAAAAATATCCTCAACCTCAACTCTCAATCGAAACTGCTCACTTGGATTCGATCTCTTGACTAACTGTAGTCAACGTTGCCAGAAATTCATATAGCTTGATTATTTGCCAGAATATGTGAAGGTGTGATGACCGAGTATTGCATGTATGTGAGAAATCGTATTCCCGCATATTCCACACGAATACCATTCTTTTGTGTTTTCTATGTTTTTGTTGAAGGCACAAAGTTAGGTGTGTATCAACTGAAAGAATGTAAAAAAGAAAATATGAAAAGGTGCGTCACGGCGTTGGAGTTTCACATGAACTTTTTAACTGGAGTTTTGAAAAATTTCTGTGACTGTGACTGTGATTATTTCATACATCTGATCTGTGAAAGTTTACTACTTATCTGTTCATTGGTGGAACTTTGATACATTTACTAACAACTTTTCTATTATCTGTTTTCTGGGATGTGACGCGACGCGGCAACTTTCACGTGGAATTCGATTCAAGTTTTTTTTTGAACGCCTTCTTGTAAATCACAAAATTCTTCAAGAAATAAATTCAGCGTGACCTAAGGACCCGCAATCGCAATAGCTGGGTCATTGCGCCACAGTTGAAAAACGAGCGTTGATATTTTCTTGAAAACTTGCGAAACTTGATGAAAAGTTCCCAAATGGTGTTCAACATGAGAGACCACAAAAACAGAAACGATGGGCATCGGAAGAATGATCCTCTTTCTGTATTGAGAAGAAAACAAGACTCTTCCATTCGACTGTCTATGGTTAACGTTTCCGAATGTTGCACGTCAAAGTACTTGATTGGGAATGAAGAAATCTGAACGATAATAAGAAACAGTTTAGCCTCTCACATTTATTAAGGCAGTTTGGTTAGTGGGGACAACGAGTACATTCAAATGTTTTGGGCTTGAATAGAGGTTCAACAACAGAATGTAAGGTTAGGATTGGTTAAAAGTAACAGTGTAGAAGAACTTTGAAAGAAAGGTGCTCTGGGAGCCAATTATTCAGAGGGTACACACGGAGAATACCAAGCGCATGTATTGCACCACGATAGCCACCTTCTTTTCGACTTCTTTGTACTGCTTCAGAAGCTCCGACATCACGTGACCGTCAACCTTGAGAATTGGGTTCTCTTGGCTGGCAAGTTGTCCGTAGGCATAAGCGAGGAACGCCTTATCAATCGGTCCATCATAGAGTTCTACCGCTCTATAGCAATGCGCGGCCGTTTCGAAAAACTCCTTCGAATGCTCCCAATCGAGATTTTCCGCATTAATCATTATCGCTTGCGCACAGATGTAGATGGAAAGTTTTTTCGACTTTACGTCGCCTATAAAATGGATTAGTGGAACAACCTGATAAAAAATGCTCACCATGAAATTGAGCTTTTCCGGTTCGAATTGCAGTTTGATTGTTTGTGTAGTTTGGGACAAAGTTTTGGATGTACTGCTGAGTCCTTTCCAGATTGTTAGCTTTGAAACAGTCGAAGGCGTCAAAAGAATGGGCATTACCCTTTAGAAAAGCGAGCAGATCCAACTCTGCTGTTAGAAGATTTCCGGGGCTGTCATTGAAAAGTTGCTGGGCGTACTTCCGGATTCGAGGGCACATATTATCCAGCATCACGGAGAACAACCGTGCAACCTCGAGATTCCTCTTCCCCTCGTGGAAACGCTTTCGCTTGATCAGAA
This sequence comes from Caenorhabditis macrosperma, assembly GCA_963932285.1. Taxonomy (NCBI): domain Eukaryota; kingdom Metazoa; phylum Nematoda; class Chromadorea; order Rhabditida; family Rhabditidae; genus Caenorhabditis; species Caenorhabditis macrosperma. The sequence continues at coordinate 22,433,227 of OZ010618.1, forward strand.
ACTGCTTGGCTCTTCCTTCTTCGAAATCTGAAGGCATTTTCACTCGAATCGAAACGATATTTCTTACTTACCAATCACAGTTTCAATCTCGGGACTCCGGTTAATATTGATTTTGACCAACCGATCGAGCTCTGCCTTCTTTTGGGCTTCCGCCTCAACTCTGGCGGTTTCGGCTGCTTCCTCTGCTCTTTTGGTTACTTTCTTTTCGGCATTTCTCACTGCATTCTTTTCCTTCTTGTCTGTCACTTGCAGATCCCTAGTTTTTGGAAGACAAGTCGGTGGGCTTGTTGTGGAGTCGTCGGCTGGCACCTTCTCCTCAGAAACCTTGTTGGCAACTATGTCGACACTCTTCGGATCTAATCCCTGCCCATTCTCGTCAACACGAACTTGTCTTTCAGATGTACTGCTGAAAACGGTTGTCTTCATGGCAGCTCTTTTTCTATCTTCTGACCTTGCGCTAGTGGATTCCAGCTGTTCGAGCGCTTCGGATCCCTCAGAACTCCCGACTCCTGGCATAATGTCCTCTTGTGTTAAAAAACTAGCGATACGCTCTTCCGTAGCGTTCGGCTCACCAAGGTCTCCCAACATCTGGTTATCACCCGTCTGCGGAAGTCCAGCTCGCAAGTTTCTCATTGACGCGAATTCCTCTCTAAACACAAAATCCCGTGGAACAATTATCTGGGAATTCAGTAACTAACCTCAGCGTTTTGATATCCGCAAGAAGATCAATACCCTCGGCTTGCACGCTCACCAACTTCTTGTTCACCGCATCCAGTGCCTGTTTGACTTTTTCCTGGCCCTCAACGAATGAAACGACTCGATCAGACAGAGTGTCAAGTTTGGCGGCAAAGTGCGAGTCATATTGCCGAAGGAGGTCCTCGGTAGCTTCGGGCTTGGGCAGCATGTCGTGGGAATTTGATCCGGATGCAGTAGATGTGGATTCGTTGAACATTGCTCTGAAATGAGTATTGTCGTGAGTATTAGAGGGTACCAGGCCACTCGAGGCGGCTAACGCCGCCTCTCAGCCTGGGCTATGCCGTGTTTTCCGCCTCTGCCTCTGGGAAGATAGGCGAGTCGAGTCGACGCAACTTTCCCAGAGGCCCATTTTAGAGGGAAAATACACAAAAATCAGTCCAGGAGCCGTAAAAGTTGACGGATCGCTTAGAAAATTTACGTGCACCTTGCTGTCAATACTTCTGACCTCTGTGCCAAAAATGGGCTAAAACGGTCCAGTAGCGGCTGAGAAATGGCTGTGGACAAAGAAACGGACAGACAGACAGACAAACAGACATCTTTTCCCTTTTAGTAAGAGAAAGATTAGAAGGAATATATTAAAAATTCAAAAAGAAATAGAGAACCCGGAAAAATGAGCGTCAAATATTCATCCTGTCCGAACTGATATGAATTCATTTGAAGCTTTCCACTTGCACCACGTGGAGCCCCATAAAAAAGCGTTATTGTCAGAAATCAGAACAGCTTGATAAAATTTTTAGTTTTTCAATTTGACAAAATTTTGGGAATTTTTGGGATGATCAACTTTCGTCCTGACCCCAGTCGGAACTGAGGGCATTGTTTTTGAGAGTACAGTGCCTGGCTTAAAATGATAGTAGCGGACTTGATATTATTATTAGTTTTTGTTTTATTTTCCAAAAAACATATGTATCAGTACCGGAACGAGTCTCAGGAATGAAAAGTGAGTGAGAGAGAGAAGAAATGCAAACCAGTTGGCATACAGGGGAGAACGAATGAGTGACTCGGCTCAGCCATCAGGCGGGTACTCCTCTACGCACACCGCCCCATTGACTCTGGTCGTCTCGTTCTGCCGGCAGCGAGAGAACATGGCTATGCAGTGCCGCAGACAACTAGACAAACACACCCCTCCGCCCGCCACATTGTAGCCATCCGTTGCGGTAGAATGACCCTTAACTTCATTCTCCTTCTACCTGTCAGCCTGTTTTTCTCCGATGCATCCCAAAGTTTCATTATTTTTTCTTTCAGATTGTTGGCGGCTATTTTTCTGCCTGTGTCTAAACATGGAAATAAGGAGCGTGGCGAATGCTTTCCACCACCATTTCTGATTGTGGTTCCTCAAAACTTTGCTATTCTCAGTCTTGTGGCTCTAGGTCTTCCCATGATGTCGTTTTCATTGCACTTGTAGACTAGGTGGGTTGTGTAGAATGAGAGAAACTTATCACTTTCGACCCTATCAAAGTCGACCGCTGTGTTTTGAAATCCTTTGAAGAATTTTTATCAATGGAGAAACCCGATGCACATTTGCAATGGCGTGTGAGAGCCCATTGAGTCCGCGACATTTGAAAAAAGTTTTGTGCAACTTGGCGTCCATTGGAATCATTTGGAACAAAAAATCCGTCCTTCATACACGATGGGCGCTCCAGCGGCGCTGAGTGTAGTGATAAAAGTTGTCTAAAACATATCCGCTCACTCTGAAAGTATGTGAAAATCTGGTCAACAGACGTTGGAGTATGTGGGAACATCATTCAAGAGTTCACTACGCTGCAAAATAGTCCTGTGTTATTCTAAACTCTTATCAATTCATTTCTTCAGTATTTGGCTTGTGTTCCAGTTGTTTCGGTTTAGTTCTGCTGCACGTAATCTGTACTGAGTAGGCTTTCCGGAAGAGTTACAAACATTGTTCCTTCATGTTCCAACATCTTTTGACAAGATTTTGACAAACTTTCAGAGCTGTTTCCGATAACTTTTATCACTACAATCAGTACCACTGAAACCCATCGTTTTTTCTTCATCACCTACTATTGCTTCAATAGAAGTTTCCGATACTTGTGTTTCAGTTCTCAAGTATCACATGTTCCCGTAATTTTTTTAAAACATAGTTAATTGAAACAATAATTGTACTGCTTAGCCAGATCAATAACTGATCTGTTGATCTTCTTCACCACGCAGAGGTGCAGTACACGAAGAAGTACCTCCGCTCTTAAGATCAGAGATCTTTAGCATCGGCGAATCGAACAAATTTGAGATGAATCAAAAAGAACACAATTCATTCACAAGTAAAACTCAAGTCATGGCGCGTGGACCCAGAGAAGAAAGACAATAAAAAGAAAAAGGCACACAGGCCACGAAATAGTGAGAATGGAACATGAGAGATCAGAGCTCGATTGGGAGATCCCAGCCTTGAATCTCCTTCAAGTGCGCCAACATCTGCTTCGTCTCAACTGGCCAACCCATATCGGATGGCTTGACTCGCGGCTGGAAGTGGATTTCGGAGAAGAACTTCTTGAAGCACTGCTCCTTCTCCGGAAGAGTTTCTCTCAGACGGAAACGCTGAAACATATTCAATTTCAATCAGAAGATGATTTGTTTCAAACTCACCAATGCGTCCTTGACGGCTCCCCACGCCTTCATATCTGCAGCCTGGAACAACAAGGCAGAACGTGACAGAGCCAGCACCATGTACGTTAACTGGTAATAGTCGTCCAGTTCCACATGCTTCTGTCCTTTGATTACATATAGTGGCGTTGAGAAGACCACAGTTGTTCGAATATTCTCGAATGGAGATTCATACGACGTCTCCTTTCGGATTGCCGCTAATCCGAAGTCGACGAGCTTACAACGCGAACCCTGAAATATGACTACTATTGTCGAAAACTGTGGATTCTTACGCCAGGAGTTGGTGAAACGAGAACGTTGCCAAGGGAGACATCACGATGGACAACTCTTTTCGAGTGTAAGAACTGGAGTCCCTCTACCAACTGAACCATGATTGCTGCGATGGTGTGGTTAGGAATGAGACGTCTCTGCTTAAACACATCATGGAGAGACTGACCTTCCTGTGAAAGCACTGAAAAAAGTGTTATGACGCCTAATTCAAGAGTCTTTATCTGTCAAACCAAGGTAACGGCCGAGATTGGAATCGAGGTTGAAGTGAAGCATTTCGGCAGTGAAACGGTTCTTCTTGACAAGCTCGTAGACTCGGATTTCGTGGTTGATCGTCACGTCTTCCGGTTTAGCGACTTTGATGGCGACTGGAGCATCGGTTTCGAGAACCATTCCCGCAACCACTCCGCCGTATGAACCGACGCCGAGAACTTGCAGAATGAGGTACTTGTCGTCGATAACCGACATGAATCTGGATTTCAAAGTTTTCTCAAAATCTTCAGGAGCGGACATCTTGGACACGGCGCGACGGATCTGAAAAAATAACCATGTTGGATGAAGAGGAGAGGGGAGAAGTGAGACGAAAAATGAACGGAAGAAGTAGAAGTCAAAATATGGGGGAAACGACACGAAAAGAAGCATTCCGTCGTGATTTCCAGAGTCGAACCCTTATTCTCCGTTACCCGTCACAACCATGGTAGTCCAATGAACTACCATCTAGTTCCAAGGGCAGGCACCCTTTTCGGATAGAGTCAATCGGAACTGACAGTAAACTGCTTCATTCAGAGTCAACAAACAACGTCCGAAAACGTTTGGTTGTTCTAATAATTGCACCCCGTCTTGCGTTGGAGTATAGTTGCATGTATTAGCTCCAGTATTTCCGCAGTTATCCATGTCTGGATTCCGAATAAGGTGATATCTGCTCTAATGAACCGTCCGCGATTTCATTGATGAATCAAAGAATGCATGACTTTATCTATTTCTTGAGCATATCGTCTTTAACCAACAACATTTGTTATAAACTTCCGATAGAAATGCAGAAAAACGTCAACTTCCATCGACGGATCTGAGCGCCTCAACGCCAAACCCGCACGATTTCAGTCAACGCCGCGAAACAATGGACGACAAGCAAACGCATTGCCCTCCAGAGATCGCTGTTCATCAATTGGGTACATGTAGCACGTGTCCAATGTGTCTTGTTGCTGCTCCGACCCCGAAATGATGATACGATAAGCGCTTCAAATCGGGTTCATTTGACAACAAAAACACAGAAGACAGCCGTCAAATGTCAGCGAAACATACGTCTTCCAACGCACTCACCAACTTTCGAAACAACTACCACCCTCCTGACATATATATGTCTGATCAGTTCCCAACCCTAGATTCTTATATGCCAAATTGACCCGAGTGAAGTGCAAAAAGTGTACGACCCTGTTGTTTTGCACCCATCGCGCTGGCGCTCGACGCTAGACCGCTCTCACTTTTTCTATTTTCTAGCGTCCGGGCCTAGAAAAATTTTTTTTTGAAATTTTTTTTTGAGAGTTATGGGTGCAAAAAAACAGGCTCGTACGCTTTTTGCACTGAACCTAGGTCATTTTGGCATGTAAGGGTGCGAACTGACTAGGGGATTCTTGGCCTTCGGCCCGAATCCCCTAGCCCTGCGGGGCTCAGGGAGCTGACGCTACCTCCGCAGCTAACGCTGCGGCGGTAGCTGATGCTCCCTGCTTCAGACCGCTTCGCGGCCTGTTACCACGTCGAATGAGTATCTTCATTTCTAAGAAAAAAAAACATTTGTCACGGAGTGACCACGAACTTGGGACTCAAAAAACGAAAAGAAAGCGCGTTACCACTGCGCCACAGAGTCGATCGTTTGTGCTGACCTGGTCGACGGTAATGTCCTCGCTGTTTCGCAAAAATAGGAACACCTCGGTCCGCTGGGAGTGGGCCTCTGGGGAAATTTGCCTCTGGGAAGATCGAGCGACGCAACTTTCCCAGAGGCCAATTGTTGAGGAAAAACGTCAGAAAAAGACGCAAAAAGCCCCCCAGAAGCCGTCAAACTTAACCGATCGCTTAGAAAATCGACGTGCATCATGCGGTCACCCTTTCTGACTCATGTGCCAAAAATGGGCAAAAACGGTCCAGTAGGAATTGAGATAATCGCTGTCACATACATACTCACGGAAATTTTTTTTGACATGCCACGCCCCCAAACGCGCACGCTCGGGCAATCGCGATATAATAGAGGAGGCAGATAAGACATATAACGTGTTCTCTGTAAGGATCGAGTATGGTCATAAGAGGGTGTGCCTTAGGGTGTTATAGATGAGTTAGAGTCGAGAAATTTTTGGAGCATGTTCATAGGAACTTATACTACCCATCTGCACCGACTTAGCCTCCGTGCTCTGCCTGGAGGAGTACGGTAGGTGCTCAAAGAGCACAAAATCGACTTTTTTGTTTGTGCTTCGAAAAATCTGAAAAAATTCACAGATATCAAGAACACTTATGCGTATGTCTTCCCGAAATTTCTGGTCTGGAAACTTCCTACTTTTTGAGAAAAAATTCAAAATACTGATTTTGCTTCAATTTTCGGAAGAAATGTGGAGTTTTCAGGTCTTAGCAGGAATTACCGACATTAGGTTTCTGTTGCGAAATATACCCATATGTAACACCTTTTGAATGTACAAGACACGGTCTTAAAACATTTTGCTTATTTCGGTTTCAGATCAGTTTTCAGTATGAATTTTGCAAGTTACGTATTTTTCCGCTCTCGAGATGTCTAAAAATGACGCCATTTACGTCAAATATGCCGTATTATAAGTAAAAACAGTTTCCTAAATCAAATATTCGGAAAAATATGTTCAGATTTTTTGAATTTCAGAATATCTGGAGGTTAGCAGATAGTTGTAACTTGGCTCAATGTGAACGGATCGAACTGAAATTTTCTCAGAAATCATGCCAAAGTGACTGTTATCGATTGCACTCACAGTTATTTGAGTTTCAAAGTTATGGCCACCTAAAGTTCGAGAATTCTGACGGACTTTTTCGAATCTGTCGAATTGATTTTTGACCATTTGAATTCCCCACAACAGTTCTCTGATTTCTTACAGTCTTGGTTCGATAACTGATTCAAATGCAAACTGGGATCAACGGCGTAAAGTCCATGTTGCAACTGGCTCATCGGGAACTCAGAAGGTCCTTCCGGACGTTGAGAGAACTGACTTCTTCCGGCGGTGATGCACATCAACTCGTGAAGTAACCTTGATTTCTCGTTCTTTCCAGTCTTATTGCGGCCACTGTTCCACCCGATTCGAGTAATGATGCTGTCAACGATCAAGTGCCAACTGGCACAGTGGGATCTCAAAAACCCCTCTCGGAAGAAGAGAAAAACGAATTTATGCAACGGTTATTTGCAAAACATCAACGGGTCAGTTGAACGTTTTCGTTCTTTCAGTCTCGTGTCGGCCACTGTTCCACTAGACGGAGATGCTAATTTTGTGCAATATCCCAGTTTTGAGGTCCCACCGCCTAATTCACTTTTTGCGGATTTTTTTCCGCTTCTAAACCACTTTTTCTGCTTCTAAACCACGACTCAACAGACCGAAAAAAGTACCATTTGGTCTCGTAGCTCTTCTGGAAGTTGCCAATGAGCATGTTTTTGACTCCATGGGTTCGCCCTAAATCGGCCTCAAGGATCCAATCACTTTGTCGGGAATCCATTCGAATACTGCAACTTGTGAACTTTCTCATCGGTAGGTTCGCATAATGCGATTGTTTCAACTAATTATTCTTTTCAGTTTGGAGAGCTCACCGAATACAGTGGAGGAGCACGGAGATGCCTTCGGAGAATTGGAGTCCACGATTCGAATGTCTCAGAGAAACAGTTTTTCACTCACAGCTTCATGAGATAAGGACTGAAGAGAAACTCTCTTCTTATCTCACAACGCCGCCCAAATCAACACAGGGTCTCCCTTTCGAGCTCTTTCTTGATCAGATCAGAGGATTCTTGCCTAGGTCTCGCCAACATGAATGTATTTCGTTTTGACCGTCAAAAGTGATGTTTTTCTCACTGGAAGAGACCACTCGAACAGCTTTTAACTTGTTCGGACGACATAGGCAAGAATTCTCTCATCTGTTGGAAGAGCGACGTTAGAGGAGAATAGTGGTAGTTTAGGCGGCGACAAGAAGAAACTTCTCTTTCAGTTTACTTTTGACGCGTGATGTTTTTCGAATTTCTGATGGTGTGGGGTCCCTGGATCACCAATTATCATGAACATTGGCACCCGAGGGTTATTAGGACTGCTAAATCTAACTGCGTTCGCAGACTTTGAAAATGTGCTTTTCTACTGCAAATTGATCAGTCATCATCAGTATTTGAGAATAAGAAAGCAGCTGTAGGTTGACCAGCAACGGATGATTGCAATGCGGTGTGCGAAGATGAAGGGGCGGGGAGACAAAAGGAGAAAAAATGATGAAACTTTGGGATGCATCGGAGAAAAACAGGCTGACAGGTAGGAGGAGAATGAAGTTAAGGGTCATTTTACCGCAACGGATGACTACAATGTAGTGTGAACGTGTGGACTTTGGTCCTCTCTTTCCATCTTGCCCGAGTGTGCGTAGTATGCACCCTGACTGGGGGCCTCATGGCGCCCGAGGGGCACATGACTCGTTACACTCGCATGTCACGCGCAACCACACGCCCACGAGTGGAAGGGCTCGTAAACATCAGTCGAGCATGACGCAGCGGTAGCGAGTGGTCGCTCTCTGGGACCTCCAGCGACCACCCGCTCATACCGCCCTCATATATTTAACCACAATAAAGATATATCTTACCACTCTCATAACCAACACCATAAACATGATATACAAGGAACACGTATATCAATAACGTTTATAGTAGTGTGCGGAGGGGTGTGATTGTCTCGTTGTCTGCGGCACCGAATAGCCACGCTCTCTCGCTGTCGGCAAAGCGACATGACCAGAGTCAACGGAGCAGTGTACGTAGAGGAGTACCCTTGTCCCTGTTGACCGAGCGAGTGTCATTCATTCATTCTCCCCTTCTGTTTCTATGCCAATCGGTCGGCATTTCTCATTCTTGCTACTTGTTCCGGTAAGAATACATAAGTTTTTTTTTTGATAATATCAAAACCTTCTTTTTTAGGTAGCACAGTTTCAAAAGACGAAAAAGCCGACCATGGTACTGTTGGGTTTCAGATAACTTTGCAATACGGATTTTTATTCTTTGGTAGTGTGTTGAGATCAACTGAGAAATTATGATGAACTTCAGGAACCGTATTCGTGATGATAAGAGGTCAGTTATCTTTGTCATTTGTTTCCTGTGTTTTGCTGACCTGTCTCTATCGGCGTTTGATTACTTTGTCGTGAAGATATCAGTTTGTGACAAAGTAATGCTCTGTTTACCTTGTGAGCTCACAAGTATTGACTCGACACATTCAACCAAAAATTGATCAATTACGAATACAATGGTTTGTCCAATAACCGTCATAGTTTTATCATCACACTTTTGCACTAAAATTGACAAGGATCTCTCAGAAACGACATAGTATTTATTTTCCAACCAAAAAAAAAAGATTCCAGACATTGAACAAATTTAGGAGATGCGAAAAGGAACACAATTTGACGATAACGCGGTAGATTTAGAAGCCGTTGAGTACATTGATAAGGTGTCTGCAGCGGAATTTCAGACTAACGTAGGCACGGATAGAGAATCCATATTTGGCGTAGTCCAATCCATTGTCGACCGCCATTTCATACAGAACCATTCCATCAGTGCCATTCGCCATAATGGCTGCTTTGTCGTTTGCTGGACAGTAATTATCCAATGGGGTCACTACATGGTCCACGAATCGCAGAACGTCTTCGGTCTGAAAGAACAAATTCAGTAAAAGATGACTACTTTTGAACTTACAGTCCACTTCTTCAAAAAGTGAGTGAGACCATGCGGCAGATCCACGGGAAGATCAGTCTGAAAAAAACACAATGAATTTCAATTCCACACATGGAATGACTAACCCCGAAACACGTCGACAGCTCCACCGTTTCCGTCTTTATTGCCTTCTCAGCGGTTCTTTCTTGCCCTTTGCTCCTCTCGGCTACCCTTTGCACTAGCTTCGGGATCCAGAAATTGAGCCATTCAACAACCTGAAATACAGTTTGTCTTGCTCATATTTGAGTTGTTCACTCATTCACTCAATCCGTCGAGGCTGACCGTCTTTCCAGAAATAAAAGAGGGGCGGCATAAACCGACCCGAGTGAGCGGGTATGGTTCTTAGTAAAAGTAAGTCAAATAGTATTTACCAATTGCTTATCCTCCACTGACACAACAACCGATGACGCCAGATCGTCGATTTCTTCTTTCGACATGTGCCTCTCTCCGACTTCCTGGAACTTTGTTACCAACTTGTTCTCGAGGACTCCATCCAATCTAATGCCTTTTGGTGTCTTGGACGTCTGAAATTTTGCATGAACTTCAATATAACGGCGACTAAAAAGTGCTTAGTGTCTTCCACAGCTTTCGCAGTGTCAACGACTATTGCTACAACGAATTCAGTTACCTGAGATGTGTGCGTCGTCGCAGATGGCTGGTGAGCAGGAAAAGCTTCTGGTACTTCTGGTACTTGGCGATTCGAATCCGGAGTGTCGACTTCGTTGTCCGAAATGTCGACTTCCATGTCGGAAGTGTCGACTTCGTTGTCCGAAGTGTCGACTTCCATGTCCGAAGTGTCGACTTCGTCGTCCGAAGTGTCGATTTCGTCATCGGAGTCGAATGTGTATCTGGGGACTGATTTAGAGACACATTCCCGCATCGGACGGATTCTTCGGCCAGTTTCGGCGAAACGGCGCGTTCCTGTCGAGCGATGGATGTTTGTCTTTTTACGCGTTTCAGTTTGCTTTCCTCGTTTCTTCTCATTATAGTTTACAACGTTTTTCACCGCTCGGGTTAAGGTAACTCTCGTGCATGGAGCCATTGAAAATCTAAACAAAAAAAATCAGAAATTAATAATTGAGAAAAATATACAAATGTTCCAACTAAAAGAGTAGAAAAATAATGCGTATGAGTGGAAGGAAAACGAAAAACAAGAATGACACTCATGTATCAAATGACCCTATCGATTGGGAGTTTTTGAAAAACATCGATTTTATCCAAAAGTGTCCTCAACCCCAACTCCCAATCGAAACTGATCACTTGGATTCGATCCTACGACTAACTGTAGTCAACGTTGCCTAACTTGTCAGATCGGACGGGTTGCTGCGCGCGCAAAAGAGGCTATCTACGACACAGAAAGCATGGGGCGTCGGGAATAGACAAGAGCGCGGGCGGCAGCCGCAAGCCTTCAGAAATCGAAATTCAAAATCCAATTTTATATTCTCAATTCTCGGGACTTTTTTAAAATTTCGCAAAAAGAAACGAATCGTGAAAATTCAAGGAAACTTTCTGAATATTTTAAAAACTAAAAACAAATTTTTTAACAAAAAAATTACAAAACTTTAAATCTAAACGAAAAAATCAGGAACAACTAATTGAGACAAATAAATAAATGTTTTAATTGAAAAAAATAGAAAAACAAAGCGTATGAGTGGAAGGAAAACGAAAAAGAAGAATGACACTCATATGTTTTGCACTGTGTTTTCGATCTCACTGTGGACCGAACGTGACGCGTCGCGTATCTGCGTTGCGTGTGCGAAAAAGTGTGTGTGCGTGAGAGACCGAGACACGATGGGGTGTAGAAACAATGAGGTCGAACTGTAAAAGGAGACCAGAGAGGAGATAGTATGCAGCGGAGAGAGAGTGGAAACAAATGACGTGTAGGACTTTGTGAGCACCAATAGGCCGGTCCATCAACTTCGTTGACCAAAACGGGAACTGATTATGTACTTGATTACTGTTATAAAGAAGTCGGTCAATTTCATATTCATCAAAAACACATTTGTACTGAAGAACATCGTAAAAAAATGGTGTGCAAAACCAATACCACAGTTAATGCAAATTGCGAACGTTCACTCATTTTTCATAAAATCGAAGCCATGTCGCTTCTTTTGAGGCTGACTCGACGCCTTGTCATTTGGCAGCTTGAACCTCCTCTGCCTCGAGTTCCTGTGGCACCTGCTCACCCTCTACATCTCTCGAGTTATTGCATTTGCAGGATGTTTGCATTGCTTTTTTCATTCGAGTTTTTAAAAATGTGTTTCATACGTTCTACTGTGCCAATTCGACCTGCCAGATGCCAACTGAGCAGACCATATGGACACTCAGGTCATCTTCACTTTCTCACCAATAACAACACCAAATGTCGCCTTTGTTGCAGTTCTTATTGTCCTTCCCCAAATCTTATCTTTCGATCGCACCTCCCGTATCCCCCATCTGGTACATCTGGGACGGGGCGTCGTACTCCTTCCCAGAAGCAAAGTTCCTCCTGGGAAAGGACACGAAGAGTCATTTGTGTCACTCCCGATGGGGTGAAGGATCTCCCTTCTCCCTCCCACCGAGAGCCCTGACATGGGCCCTTATCTCACCGATTTATTCAAATTCCTATTTTTCTACGGAGCCAGACACGATCTTAATCCAGATGACGTCACTGTCTCTCTTTCCCTTTCTCTGATCTACCACCCCCTCATCAATCTTTTCCAATACAAACATCCATCGTTCTGTCATTCCTTCGCATAGCCGATCGTTGTGTTTTCCAATCTTATTGTCGTCTTCTCAATTTCGCAGTTTTCTTATTTTTTGAAAGAATAGCTGATCTAATCTATAGAATTCCTTCTAATCTTGATGATGTCACTGTCTCCCTCTCCTCGATCTACCCCCCCCCCCCAGTCATCGATCTTCTTACCAACCCAACACACAAGACGTTCTTCTCACCCTCTACCGAGAGGCCATTGGCCAGGCGTGGCGTGGCAGTGCCATTTCACATTCGAATGCATAGAGCGGCCAATGTGTGCGCCCCAAACTTGAACAGAACAGGTTTCTGCCGTTTCAATGTCACTGTCCGTTTTTCCAAAACGATGCGTGTAATTAGAAGTTGGAAAACAGATGTGACTAGGCGACTGTACTGAACCATTTCCAAGTGGACATAGTCTTCAAAGTGGGGCTATAAAGGGAGGAGGGGTGTCTGTTAGAAACATCTGGCATCTGGGTTCCCCTCCCCCTATCGGTCATCATTCCCTCCACCAGACACCCCACCATCTTTCCGTCATTCTCCCATTCTCTCCTCTTGGCTCTCCTTTCCTGCTCCACTGACAAGGAATAGTCCCGAATTGTAACGCGGGGATTTTGATGAAAGTAGGGGGGATCGGGAGTACTATGAGAGGTATGAACACCCATAATGGGAAAATGGTGCGCCGGGCCTCCTTTCGGAGTTATGGTCAAAATAATTTTTTTGAAAAAATATCCAAACTTCAACTTTGGAGAATCATAACTCCCTTCAAAATTGAGTTAGAAGGTTGGTTGAAAAACTAAAATGTAGGTAATCATCTCTAGTTTACGATCCACAAATGATTGTTTCATCATGTTATCAGTAACTAACTGATATTATCATTTTTCTGAAAATTGTCAAATCCTATCTCAAAAACTGACCTTAGAATTTCTCTGGAAGTTTTTCCATTCGATCCGTCGTCCAATTCTGAGCATTTTCCCCTTGTGCCTATATACTGGTCGTTGGATGGATTTTGAGAAAAATGAGGAAAACTGAAAATGACACCTAAATTTTTGTTAAAAATGACGGTTTTTTGGCAATAAACGTAGCATTTTCGATTTGTATCGGTAGATTTAAAACGAAAACAATGTTTAATGACTAGAAGAATACATATCCGGTGTTATCACAGAGCCTCTTATCACGAGTTATCACTTAAGAGCTTTTTTTCATTTCAGTGGATTTTTCTTCCAGAAAGTGTTTCCTGGTGTAAATATTGTACGAAAAGCGAACATTCATACGATAAACAAAATATTCGTAACATTGAGCCGAAAATGGTCATCCGAAGGAAGATCAACGAATTCAGTGCTGATAAATCAGTTTCAAGCCGTTTTTTGCTCTCCGAGGCCGAATAATGCTTCAAAATGAATTCGTTTTCTTATGAATGTTCGCTTTTCGTACAATATTTCCACCAGGAAACACTTTCTGGAAGAAAAATCCACTGAAATGAAAAAAAGCTCTTAAGTGATAACTCGTGATAAGAGGTTCTGTGATAACACCGGATATGTATTCTTCTAGTCATTAAACATTGTTTTCGTTTTAAATCTACCGATACAAATCGAAAATGCCACGTTTATTGCCAAAAAACCGTCATTTTTAACAAAAATTTAGGTGTCATTTTCAGTTTTCCCCATTTTCCTCAAAATCCATCCAACGACCAATATATAGGCACAAGGGGAAAATGCTCAGAATTGGACGGCGGATCGAAAGGAAAAATTTCCAGAGAAATTCTAAGGTCAGTTTTTGAGATACGATTTGACAATTTTCAGAAAAGTGATAATATCTGATAGTTACTAATAATATGATAAAACAGTCACATATGGATCGTAAACTAGAGATGATTACCTACATTTTAGTTTTTCAACCAACGTTCTAACTCAATTGTGAAGGGAGTTATGATTCTCCAAAGTTGAAGTTTGGATATTTTTTCAAAAAAATCCTTTTGACCATAACTCCGAAAGGAGGCCCGGCGCACCATTTTCCCATTATGGGTGTTCATACCTCTCATAGTACTACCGATCCCCCCTACTTTCATTAAAATCCCCGCGTTACAATTCGAGACTATTCCTTGTGAGCCAATTTTTCTCGTTTCTCCGTCATCTTCCACTTTTAAAATCCTCTTTCTCTCTCTCAATAATCACTCAATTTTCAGCCTCAAACTTTGGGTGATGGCCTATCTCCCCATTGAGCCGCCTGATCTGGCAGCTATCCTGATTTTCCCGAATCACCACTGATTGCAGCCGCCTGATATGGCAGCTCTACGATTTCCACTGAATTTAAAAGTATTGGAGAGGTGAGTTTCCAAGAAATTCGACGGGAAAATAAATCAAAATCTTCAGGATTCTCTCATTTCTTGCCGCCTGATCTGGCAGCAATCCCGATTTTACTGAATTTCCCACGATTGAGGTTGGTTCTTTTGGAGAGCCCTGTCGGACGGTCGATCATCCGACAGAACTCGCATCGCACGAAGATCCTCCGATGATGATCTCCTTCGCTGTGAGTCTTTTTTCATGTCAGGATCACAATCGTGGCTTTTAACTATAGTGCCATCTTTTCAAATTCAAATATTGTAACATCCACGACATTTAGCTACTGTATTTCCTCGAATAGAGCGGCCCCCAGGATCAGTATATCTCGAGCTTGATATGAGATTTCTAAAAGTTGTCAACAGCAAACTTGTAGTCCAAGTCATTCATTCATCTTTCAGTTTGTCGTCGATTCCGTGGACTGTCAAGCTCGATGCACCATCCGATGGTTGGACACGCGATGCACTGAGAGACCCATCGGAGGAACTCACTCGTAAGTCTCCCGTCTTCTCACCTCTAGTTCTCACAATTCTGTTTGAGAGGATGATGCTCCCTCCACCTTCCACCTTCCTCCTTCCTCAGTTCCTCGCCCTCTTCCTCATCCTTCGAAGCTTCCAGAATCATGCCGATTCCCTAAGCGGAGGAACAACTCGCCGAACTTGGCCAACATCCAGAACTACGCAGCGAGCATCGCCGTCACCGAGAGAGACGATTCGAACGGGGATTACGAGGAGATTCTCAAGTGTCACAAGTGGGAGGCAGAGGCGCAGGAGGAAGCCGTCAGAGCCCAACTGGAGGCTATCAGCGCCAAACTGAACAACGGAGGTCAGCAGAGAGAAGTGAGAAGATTGGGGGCTGATGACGATGATTGTCGGGTTTCAAGGGTGAGACGGTGCACTCGATGTCGACAACGACTTCTGTTGGTTTTGCATTCTTCTTTTTTTTCTGATCATTTCCCATCTGGCTCATAAATAAAGCAGTGATCAGATTAACTCGTTTCATTCCAACCTATCATTGAAAACACACGCCATTTATTATTGAAAAAGTGAATGTTTTTCAATCCTCCAGGTTAACAAGAGGTCGGCTGAAGAACACTAATTATTAGATTTTTCAGTGGCTCTCGAAGCGAACACGATTTTATATAATTTTTGTCCACGCTTTTTTAGTGTTAAGTTATTGCTCTTAAATAAAGTTGATTTTATGAAAAAACGTGTCAACGATTTGCTCGGCGAGCACTATTCCCAGCTCGCTCATAGACCAGATGGGCTCCTCTGAGGAATTTTTAAATCTTACACTGAAACGTCATACATTTTTGATGGATTAGTAGATTCTCCGAAACCGAAATAAAAATCGGTTCTTTGTTATCTCTGAACACTGAAAATGGTTCTCCAAGGCTCAAATGGAGCTAAATTTATCTGTTATTGCAAGTGCGCTCCATCGACATATAGCGCGACTGTGTTTGGTTACGGGTTAAATAATGGAATTATGCACGCTTTATACGACACTGCCACGTCATTAATTTTTTTCTCATCGCCCTGCTCTTTCTCAATCAGTCCATGAGTCCTTGCCACGTCACTAGTCGTTAGTACGCGGTGTATGCACCGCTGCCACGTCATTAGACCTCCTCTACTGTTCTCTCTCCATCATTCCTCCGCGTACCTGTGTACTTGTCCCTATTCCATCAATCGATGGTCGGTGCTGTGTCGCTGTTATTACAAGTGCGCTCCATCGACATATAGCGCGACTGTGTTTGATTACGGGTTAAATAATGAAATTATGCACGCTTTGCATTATTCGGTTTTTTTTTCTGTTTTTCGATCTTGGGTTGCGTGACTGAGTTTTCGGTCACACGAAACGCGTCATTAGCTCGGATTGCGCCTCTGGTTAAGTTTGCTTCTGGGAAGATCGAGTCGACTCACTTTCCCAGAGGCACAAATAACAGGCAAAATACACAAAAAGAAGTCCAGAAGCCGTCAAACTCAACCGATCGCTTAGAAAATTGACGTGCCCGAGGTGTTACTAATGTTGCGAAACAGCGAGGACATGACTGGCGACCAAGTCAGCGCAATCTGTCGACCCTGTGGCGCAATGGTAGCACGCTTCCTTTCGGTTCTTTGGGTCCCAAGTTTGTGGTCACTCCGTGACAAATGTTTTTTTTTCTTAGAAATGAAGATACTCATTCGACGTGGTAATAGGCGATGAAAAACTAGCATGAAACTGCAGAGAAACAAAATTAGCAGTAGAGAAATGCATTCCTTTTTTAAAATCTGTTCCAGCTTCTCCCTGCAAATCCACCAGAAACGTCATACGCTAAACACGCAAAGCGCACGAGAAAGGCGCCAGTAGAACCCGCTTGCAAGCAACGCGACGGGTATGGGCAACATGGTGGTTCACGGTGAAAGAGAGTTTATTTCGAAAAATATCGAATGAAATTTTGGTATTTTCCTTTTCTTTTTTTAGAAAAATGAAACCGAGAGGTGTTTCGGGCGGAATAGTACACAGGAAATGAGCAAAACGATGGGCAGAGTACCAGCAAGTTTGCAGCAAGAGTTGCAGCAAGAGCTCTTTCACGTGAACCACCATACTGCCCGCACCCGTCATATTGCGGGCGAACGAGTTTTCGGAAATTATTTCCGTCGGAAGTTTTTTCTGAGACTTGATTTTTGGAAATTGTTCCGAAAATTTCCGATTTTTTTTCGGAAATTTTTTTTCGGAGATTTTAACTCGAAAAAAAATTTCCGACTTTTTTTTCGGA
This sequence comes from Caenorhabditis macrosperma, assembly GCA_963932285.1. Classification (NCBI taxonomy): domain Eukaryota; kingdom Metazoa; phylum Nematoda; class Chromadorea; order Rhabditida; family Rhabditidae; genus Caenorhabditis; species Caenorhabditis macrosperma. The sequence goes on from OZ010618.1 coordinate 22,450,632, forward strand.
AATTTTTTTTTCGGAATAAAAGTTCCGACTTTTTTTTCGGAAGTTCTTTTTTTTTTTTTTATAAAAAAAAATTTCCGAAAAAAAAGTCGGAAATTTTCGGAACAATTTCCAAAAATCAAGTCAGAAAAAAACTTCCGACGGAAATAATTTCCGAAAAATGAGTTCGGAAAAATTTCCGACGGGAAAAAGTTCCGAAATGAAAAGTCGAAAAAATTTCTGTCGGAAATTATTTCCGAAAATGGTCGGAAATTTCGGAAACTTCGGTAGTTCCGTTTCCGGTTCCGACCAAGCCTGCTCCCGATAGTGTCTGGCCAACGTGTCCCTCAAACCAAGGACATTGAAACAGAGAACAAACAAAGGGCATGTCCGTCTCTTCCCATTCCTCCCACTGTCTGCGTCTCTCTGTCGACAAAAGGGAGGCAACACTCTCTCTCCCTCGACCTTCCCCGCCGGCCGATGCGATGAGAATAATCGACCTTTCTCTCGCCAATTCAATTTCTCCTTTCTTTGTCCGTCTGCGTCGTTCTCTCTCAGGCAGCGGCCGCATCGACCCGTCCATTCATTCATTCCCCTTCCCCCCGAGTCGCCTGACATGGCTGACTACTCTCCCTCTTTTGTCTAGAGACCTCGGAGAGTACCGATTTCTCACCGAAATCCCCCTTCCTCTTCTATTGGAGTACTGATCCGGACTCCACCGTTATTCTCTGATTTCCCCCCGAATTCCCATAAGAACCCTGATCTGGGCTCTATCCCGATTTTTCTGAATTCCACCTTGATTGCTGGTAAAAGCAGAGTAAGATTGTGAGTTTCCATTCGAAATTTAGACATTTCTCCAATTTCCCCAATTTCAGCTTCATCGTCTTTTCGAGAAGACCATCGAGGACCTCGCGGAAAAATAGCGACTTCCCGATGGAAAAGTAAGTGTTTTTTTTTGAAGAAACCAGGACGGGGGAGACACGAACTCAGAAAATTTTTGGCACGATTGCCGCGTATAGCGGCAATTTGCCCGAAAAATGCCGGCAATCGTGCCAAAAATTCTGCATTCTCGCTTTGTGGACGTGGAAAAAATATGTCTGTATGTGACAGCGATTGTCTCAACTCCCACTGAACCGATTTTGCCTTTTTTGCCTATTTTTCAAAAAGTCTGTCTGTCTGTCCGTTTGTTTGTCCACAGCCTTTTCTGAGCCCCTACTGGTCCGTTTTAGCCCATTTTTGGCACAGAGGTCAGAAGTATTGACCGCAAGGTGCATGTAAATTTTCTAAGCGGTCCGTCAACTTTTACGGCTTCTGGACTGTTTTTTGTATATTTTCCCTCTTAATTGCGCCTCTCGATTGACCTGGTAATTCAAGTATAATGGGGTGATTAGACACCTTGCTCTTTCCCCATTGGCTGACAGTATCAAATGCCCGTCTTGCGCTCCGCCCTTTCCCTCCCCTTTTAGTGCCGTCTCTTTCGTTCGGGTCACTCTCGCTCGCTTCTTCCCCTCAGTTTTATTGTTTTCAACATTCATCGCGTATTTTTGCAGGTGATGGACGATGAACCGTCGCCTAACTTGGTGCCCCTCGTCCGAGAAATGATGGATAACCAGGACCTCATCGAACAACTTACAAAGCGAATTGAGGCAATCGAGCAATCTGCTTCGCAACAGGATGGCCAGTCTCGAGAAGTTCGCCCGAGTTCCCGCCGACGAACGTCCAGCGGTTCAGATGCTCAAATCGAACGAGCTGCTGAAAAAGATGGAGGAAGTGAGAGCCGATCGTTGAGCGGAAGTTGAGCGCGAAGAAAAGCAGAACAAAAGTGAGTGTCCTCTTCAAAAATTTGGAATTTTTTAAATAGTTGTTCTCAGATCGCAAGGAGAGCTCTTCCAAGAAGGCGGACAAGATGTGAAGGTTTCGGCAATAACGATGACAACGGCTCCGAGTGAATAACTTTCTTAAAGATATACACTGTTTATGCTTGTTGAATAAACAAATAATAAACGAAATCCCTCGCGCCAATGTCTTCCGCAATTCCATAAAAACTGTTGTTGACAATGCAATACGGTCTCCTCTCTTTTTAACGGGGGCCAGCGGCAGGCACAACGCCAGCCCAAGCCTGTAAAAGCGGCCGGCCGCGTTTACTGTAGCTGTTTAAAGGGACATAACGAATTTTAATAAACTTTTGCGGAATTTTCATTGAATTCTCTCACAAGGAATGCTCCCAAATTGGAACGCGGGGATTTCGATGAACGTGTCCCTCACACAAAGGACATTCGAGCGAGGGGAAAGAGGGCGCTTCTCTTCTCATTTCTCCCACTGTCTGCGTCTCTCTGTCGACAAAAGGGAGGCAATACTCTCTCTCCCTCGACCGCCCGACCTTCCCCGCCCGATGCGACGAGAATACTCGACGCATTATATTCCTCTCTCCTCCATTATATCGCGATTGCCTGAGCGTGCGCGTTTGGGGGCGTGGCGTCTGCGTCTCTCTTGCACCGTCCATCTCTCGGCTCTCTGCTTCCCAATATTGATCCTGCGTCTCTTCAGCCACTCACACTCCATCTCATCGACCACAACATAGACCCTGCGTCTCTCGCCAGAACACCAACTCTCGCCGATTGCCCCTCCCCTCCCTCGCTCACCGGCAGCGGGGGGCAACACACCCGCTCATTCTTCCCTTTTGCGAGTCCCCAGACGGGTTGACTGGTTTTTCTCCTCGGAGAGAACCGATTTCTCACTGAATTCCCCCTTCCCCTTCTATTAGAGCACTGATATGGACTCTACCGTTATTCTCTGATTTCCCCCCGAATTCCCATAAGAACCCTGATCTGGGCTCTATTGTGATTTTTCTGAATTTCCCCTTGATTACTGGTAACAGTGGAGTATGATAAAGTGAGTTTTCATTCGAAATTCAGACATTTCTCCAATTTCCCCAATTTCAGCGTCATCGTCATTTCGACAAGATCATCGAGGACCTCGCGGAAAAATAGCGACTTCCCGATGGAAAAGTGAGTGTTTTTTTTAAATTGAAGAAACCAGGACGGGGAGACACGAACTCAGAGAATTTTCGGCACGATTGCCGCGTAATGCCCATTTTTGGCACATGGGTCAGAGAGGGTGACCGCATGATGCACGTCAGTTTTCTAAGCGATCGATTGAGCTTGACGGATCCCATAGTCTTCTTTCCATGTCCGTTCGCGTCGTTCTCTCCTAGGACTCGCGTTTTTTTACATTTTCCCTATAGGCCGTTTGCAACGTGGTTACTTTGTTACAGTGCTGGCAACAAAGGTTCTTTATTATTATTGAAAGGCAAAGACTAGGGGATTCGATGGGCAAAATCGGTTCAGTAGGAGCTGAGATAATCGCTGTCACAAACATACATTTGTTGACATTGGAATCCCCTAAACGCGCACGCTCGCGATAAAATACATAGAGGAGACAGACTAGACCAATTCAAATTTTCAGCATCAACGAGCCCGATCTCGACGCTACCGTTTGCGAACTGGAGATCAACAATGAGCAAGAAAGAAGAAGAAGAAGCGGTGAGTTTTTTGGGAAAACATCTTCGAAAACAACTTTTCGTGAATTTTCAGAACATTGGAGAGCACGTGGAAGGAATCGTAGCTCGCAAGGAGACGATTGTGTCAGAAGGAGGACGTGGACGCGAGGACGGAGGATTGCCAGATGAGAGGAACGGAGAAGAAGAGCAGGAAGAAGAGAGGCGTGGAATGCTGAGACTGAAGATGGGCTGGATGCAGAATCGAATCAAATGGTACGAGAGGATCCAGGAGTTCGAGAAGCTGGACTTTTGGAAAGGGTCGGTCGTCGAAAGGATCACCTCAAATATTGAGACGAATCAGATGGACAAGAGCAAGGTGGGTGGTCTACTGGAATAAGGACAAGTAAGGGCAAGAAATGAATGTTTTCAGCTCGTTGAGTACGCACAACGCCCGCCTCGCCGATCGTGCGTCAAGTCGAGCGTCGTGGACCCGGACGACAATGCTCCCGGACCAAGCCAGCCAGCTGGAGGGCCACGTCGCATCATCGCCAACGCGTTGACGGTAAACAACCACCATCTTCTTCGATTTTAGCATCTATCTTGTTTCAGATAAGCCAAGTGCAGCAGATTCGGCAGGCGGTCGATGAAAAAAGGTGCACAGATTAGCGGTTAGTTGAATCGGTCGTATCTTGACTTTTCTATCGGAAATCGGCTCTTCTGCAGGTCCACGATGTGCTCAAGGAGCTCAAGGCAGAGAGAGCAGCAGCAGCCGACAACGACGTTCAGCGTCAGTAACGAGAACGATTTTTTGTTGTTTTTTTCTATTGCTCTCCGTTTTTCTTTTGTTCTATTTACAGTGTTCCATTAAGTTGTTGATTTTGCGTAATAAAAACCAAAAAAAAAATTTCACTTCCAATCGAGCGTCATTCTTCGGGGCTATTTAGCTCTTGGCATTGTATCCAGACACGGGCCGTTTGGAATTTTAATCATTCGGAAATCCGAAAAAAAAACCGGAACTAGACACTGAACGGCAAGTTAAGGTGAAGCAAACACTACCGGCAGTAGTGGAAACGAGAGAAAATTCGACCGAAATGAAAAAGCATTATATCTCGAAATTGATAAAAGATACCAGAAAGTTGTCAAGAGCAAACTGTAGATCAGAACTAGGACTACAAGTTTGCCATTGACAACTGTTTGATATCTGTTATCAATCACGAGATATAATAACTTTTCGACAGAGCTCTCCTCGGTTGTGGGGCCATTTCGATGGCATTGACAAACAAGAGGGTCTTTGTTCTGGAAAAAAGGAAAATCATTATATCTCGAGATTGATAAGAAATATAATGATTTTTGTTGAAGCTCCCTTCCCGTGCCTCACAATCAGTCTTGTCATTCTCAATGCCGCCTCTCCCCCTTTTGAGTTGACCCTCCGCCACGTGTTGTTTTCCTCTCTCTCTCTCTCTCTCTCTCTCTCTCTCTCTCTCTCTCTCTCTCTACCGACCGACACGCACGTGCATGTCGCGCTGGCCAAATCCGACATGAACGACGTCCTCGCCTCGAAACTGTTCCTCGTCGGCGTCATGAAGCGCACGTTCCCCGAAACGCTGCAAGACTCGAGATTGATAAGAGATATCAAAAAGTTGTCAACAGCAAACTTGTAGTCTCAGTTATCATCTACAAGTGTTCTGTTGACAACTTTTTGATATCGCTTATCAATCTCGAGATAAAAAGGTTCTCTCGCAGCGTCCTGTTCGGTTGCTTGGTCATTATGAGTTGCAAAGTTTGGAAAAATGGAAAAAAAATCGGATGCGATCGAAATGGCCGTACAACCGAGAGAAGTGCTCCGGCAGAATGATAGTGACTCGAGATTGATAAGAGATAGCCGGTCAAAGTTATGGACCTAAGCTGGTCGGCAAAAAATAGTTTTTTTTTTTCTATTTTCTTCTAATTGTTTTCCAAAGCGTTGACGGCAAAAAATAGAAAAAAATAGACAAAAAAAACTGTTTTTTGCCGATTCGAGATTAGGTCCTTTCATTCCAAATGTCATTCCGAATTCCAGTTTCCGGTTTAAGTTTATGTCATTCCGGACACTAGATTCCGGATTCCGGGCTTTTAGTTCCGGATTCCAATCAACGTTTATAGGTTTCCGGATACCAGATTCCGGATTCCCGTCTTTCTTTACGAGACATTCCGATTCTTCCGGATTCCGCGGCCAACCGTAAACCGTATTCCGACGGCAATTCTGGTGTACGCTGCCCGCAACACAGTTGCGTCACCACGTCGTTAGACATACCACTCCCCCCCCCCCCCCCCCCCCGATTCTTCATGGACACATTGGCGGCGGGAGCCGATGACAAAGATCAGCGAATTCTGGCGCTGAACAAAGTGTTCCTGAACACTGTGGACGAGTTTCTTGGCGCTGAGAATATTCCTGTCATCCAGTTGGAGGACGATGACGATGATGAAGTGAGAGTGTTCCCTGAACCTCACTCGGGTATTTTTGCGCAGGAAACCGCAGAAAATCGGCAGAAATGCCGCAGAAGTGGGCGGAGTTTTGGAGAAAGATGCAAAAATCGCTAAGACGCAGAGAAAAAATGCAGGAGAGAGTGCCCCACCTTACGTAAAGGTGGTTCGGCAAGATTGCCGCAGAAAATCCGCAGGTTTGCGGCAAGAACTTGTCGAAAGTACGACGAACGGCGGAACCCGCGAGATGTCGGGCCATGCGAAAGGTGACCTCTGGCAGTTCCCTATGACTTCATCCGAATCCGACAGTCCAAAACACGCTCAAGTTCAGGTATCCCGAAAGAGAAAACCAAGAACTTTTTTATTTTGGTTCCGCTCACCCGCTGACGTTGCTACGCCAGGTGAAGCAATATATATTCTTGCAATCCTCTTTTCAATATACCCGTCCAAAGTTACCATTTCTCAGTTCTGATCGGTGGCTGCATCAATCGGCAGAAATCGGCAGAAAATTGGCGAAAATGCGGCAAGAAATCGGCGAAAATGCGGCATTCCGCCGCATTTCTGCCGGTTTTCAGGTGAGAAGAGCTCCTAGAAACAATGGATGGTCGCAGGAGTACGGATGTTTTTCAACTATTTTGTTCACTTTTCTTTTTTGCAAACTCAATAAAAACCGATTGATTTTAATTAATATCCGGAAAACGGAATGAACGAAACACCGGAAACCAGAAAACGGAAAACGGATTGGATGAGACTGCGGAAAACAGAAATTCATGTGAAACTCGGATAGTTTGACTTGATTTTCTGCTAAAAATCGCCCCAATAACTAGACATTCAATGATGGAAATCTTCCGAGCGAAAATTCGGGATTCGTGGAAACATTTTCCGTGAGCACACGTTTTCTGATATCCAATTGTCACGAAGATGATAAGATTAAACTGTTTCTGCGTCTTCTGACTCGAAACCCCTTGGAAAACAAATGGTCTGAATCATCAGAGAATAGATGATGTCTAGGGGGACACTTTATCCACTGCTAAACCGCTGGCGTGTACGCAGTGGGTAAAATCGGATCTGCGTGTACGCTGCGCCTACGCTGCGGGTCGCTCGGCTCCATGCCAGATCTCCACAGTGTCTATGCCAGGTCGTTGCTTTCTTTCCCATGTTCTCCCTACTCTTCTGGCTCTTTGTATCCAGCATCCCTTCGCAACTCTTGCTCCTGATCTTATCAATGTTCATCTCCAATCACTTCACATTCCCACTCTCTTCCTGCACATCTTCTATTCCAGACGCATTTCCAGCTGTTGCACTTGCACCTTCTCCCCAAAAGTGACAGTGTCCATTCAACAAAAACATCTGTACATCCACTATTCCCCCCGCGCGACCCCGGCGAGGTCACACCGAGATTGCCCCCATGAGCACAGTACACGTCATTAGATAGACACCCCCCCCCCCCCTCTAACTAACGACGACACGTTCATTGTGTGTTTATTCACATTTACCGCACACACATCCCCCTCTCTCTCATCTTGCCGTCATCCGTCGTTTATTGATCTTCGCCTTGTTGCTCTTTTTCGAACGTCATCCTTCATTTTTCAGTAAAAAATGCTCCCTGGAACTTTTCTGGCAGCCACAATTGCCTCGATGATAGGTAATATGAAGCACTTGGTTGCAGGCAAGCAACCCGTACGGGTGAGTTATCTAGAAGTGCTTTCCAATTGAAAATAACTGTTTTAGATCGATCTGGGAAAGTTTGCCATTATCAAGATCTTGGGATTCAGGAAGCGTGGTTTGAGGAGGAGCTGGAGAACCAGGATCCAGAGCGAGTCATCAAAAGAGGCGCGAGACGTCCTCGCAAATGGAGCCTTGATGCGGAGCCAGCAGCCAAAAAGAAGCATTTTACGAAATTTTGGGGACGAGTCCGAGGTGAAACGTGGAAGAGGGCGACCGAGGAAGATCGAGAAGCCCAAAAGAGGCAAACCGAGTTGCGGACGAAAACGGAACAACGCTGAGATTCTGGACATGGGACTTCTTCGTGTGAGCGCTTATCTATCCTTTAATGTTCAATGAATGTTCCATTTTCAGCAGGCGGACAGAAGAAGCAATTCGTCGAACGGCACCCAGATGCGTTGCAAGGCGATTCGGAGCACACCGCGGAGGATATCGTGAGGGAGTGCGAACTGGAGGCGAATCAGGTGGAAGCGGTAAGTGGAAGAGGTGTGGATCCCGTGGAAATGTGGGTTTTCAGGTGAAAGAGCTCTTGGAGACGATGGAGAATCGGCGAAGCTCGAGGATCAGGAAGGAGTGAGTCGTTGGGATTAGAAGTAGCTTTATTGTTTTATATTGTTCCCCCCCCCCCCCTCTCTTGTTGAATGTTTCCTTATTTTGTTATAGTTTGGATCAGAATATGATCTAGCACAGTTGATAAAGATTAATTATAATAACCTCTGAGAGCTCACTGAAGGGCCGTCTAACTCTTTTGGCAGTATTATTGGGGCGCCCATCCATTGTACCATCTAGCGACCTGGCAGTACCATCTAGCGCCTTGGCAGTACCATCTAGCGACCTGGCAGTACCATTTAGCGCCTTTCCTTGATCGCTTTGATCGGAAAGATGCGTGGGCTGTAGATGTGGAAGTAGGTGGAATCCTGAAAATTTGAATTGGTCTAGTCTGTCTCCTCTATTATATTGCGAGCGTGCGTGTTTGGGGGGATTGCAATGTCAAAAAATGTATGTTTGTGACAGCGATTATCTCAACTCCTACTGAACCGATTTTGCCCATTCAATCCCCTAGTCATTTGCCTTTTAACAATAATAAAGAACGCGAGTCCTAATTTAAAAACATTTTTTTGGGTAATCAGTAAAAAATTGTTATTAGAGTTATCAACTGATAAACATTTGATCCAATTCTAATTAAAAATAACGATTGAAAAGAATATGGTTTTTCGAACACTTTTTTGTGAAGACATCCGTGTTCGAAATTCAGCTCTGGCCATTAAATTTGTTGATTTCAACTCCGCTGCAGTTCTCTAAAAATGCCAAACGTTTCCCTGTGTGTCCGAACTATTTAGCTATCAAAGTCTTTGATAACAAATCTAAAATTGTATTTGTTTTTTCCGTTCATTTTAGTTCAATTTGAATCTGTGTCTTGAAAAATTAGCACTCTCCTCAAATAATCAACAAAAAAGCAACAAAAATTCTGATAACTTTTAAAATTGAAATTTCAAGGATTCTAAACAAACATTTGTTCTTAGGGACTTTTTTCTGTTCTGCGCGTTCCTCTGCGTGTCACAACTATTAGGGTGTTCCATAAGTTCGTGAACACTTCATTTGAATTCGAATTTTTTTGGTTTACTGAGCAATTGAGCTTGATGTTGTGGTGGATTCTAAAGTAGTTTACTTGTGTTTTGTTTACATATAATAGTTTACTTCCGGTCGTTCTTCTATCGAGTACTACGATTGTTGCAAGATGGATGACAAGATTCACCTCCATCTCACTTTGAGAGACCACTTCCGTTCTGGGCACTCGATGAGTCAATCGATAAAGCTAATGAAGGATCAGTTTGACCCCTCAATGCTCTCTCGAGGCTGGGTGTTCAAATGGTGGTGTCGTTTCAAAAAGGGAGACTTCGAACTCGAGGATAAACCACGCTCCGGACGCCCTATGTCTACGGATCCGGCCCCTATTCTCGCCGCCCTGGAGAACGAACCGGAATCTTCTGTACGTGGACTACGAACGACTACTGGAGCTCCACATGCAACAGTGTATTGATCTCTGTTTCGTGCTGATAAGGTGTCGAAACGCCCTCGAACCATTCCTCATCAATTGAGCCCGGCGCAGCTTCAGAAGCGCATTGACACGTGCGACAAAAATGTCCAAAACTCGGGAACGGGAAAGATCATTTGCCGACTATTCTGTCATGGTGAGAAGTGGGTATACTTCTCCAACCCTGCCCACAATCCGATTTTGTGCAGTGTTTGTGAACCCGTGCCCACTCGCTCAAAGCGAAACATTCACTTGAAAAAGCATCTGCTGTCGTTCGCGTTCTCGCGGTACGGTATTGTGCACTATCACATTCTCCCGGAGAACACAACCATCACCGCCCAGACCCTCGCTGTGGAGCTGCAAGAGATGAAGTCAGCTGCTCTCATACTCTCTCCGAGGCTGGCCAAAACATGTCTCCTATGGGACAACGCGAGACCGCACAAGGCGAAAGCGACCTAGGCTGCTCTCGCTTGTCACGGAATCGATTCGCTCGCATACCCATCGTACTCTACGGACATCAGTCCCTGTGATTACCACATCTTCCGGTCGCTCCAGCACCACTTTGATCGGAAGCACCTCAAGACAAGGGCAGATGTCGTTGGCGACATCGACGCCTGGATCGCCTCGAAGAAGACTGCCTTCTGGAAGGCTAGCGTCGACAGTCTGCCCGATCGATGGAGGAAGGTCATTGCTAATCATGGCCAATATATCATTGATTGATGTTTGATTGATCTCGAGTTGTTAATAAAAAATCGAAAAAAATGAAAATGTTCACGAACTTATGGAACACCCTAATATTTCGTTGTTTAATTCGAATCCTACGTATCCGAAAACCCCGATAGTGTCTGGCTAACGTGTCCCTCAAACAAAGGACATTCAAACAGTGAAAAGGACATTCAAACAGTGACAAACAAAGGACATGCCCGTCTCTTCCCATTCCTCCCACTGTCTGCGTCTCTCTGTCGACAAAAGAGAGGCAACACTCTCTCTCCCTCGACCGCCCGACCTTCCCCCGCCCGCCGATGCGATGAGAATAATCGACCTTTCTCTCGCCCATTCTATTTCTCCTTTCTTTGTCCGTCTGCGTCGTTCTCTCTCAGGCAGCGGCCGCATCGACCCGTCCATTCATTCATTCCCCTTCCCCCGAGTCCCCTGACATGGGTTGACTGCATCGATTTCTCACTGAAATCCCCCGTTTCCCCTTATCATAGAGACCTGATATGGACTCTTCCATTACAACTGATTTCCCCTGAAACCCCAATTAAGCCCTGATATGGGCTTTTGTTTGATTTCACCTGCACTTCCTGCGATTAACGGTATCACTGGATATGTGATTGAGAAGTGAGTCATTTATTGAAATTTTAAATTAGGACACGCGTTTTTCTCATTTTCACCTGCTGACCGTTAGGTCGAAAGTTTCGAACAGTCAATGGAATTTCTGTTGGGTTCCGCGACCGAAATTTTGCACTCTAGAATTGAATGCAGTAAAAGAGTCTGAACACACAACCTTTTGCTCCAGGTGTATCCCGAAACGAGTCTGGGCCAAATGAAGAGCATCTGCGTGTCGGATAATCGCCATTGTGAGAACCAAAAGAACCCTTCCTTCTATGCATCATCCATCTCTATTTTCAGAAGCTCAGCTCTCTCACACAGAATCCCCGGCCGTATGTGATGTACTTTGATGATCCGTCACACCCCACACACGACATTTTGAAACTGAATGAGCGGAGATACCAGGTGCTCACCCAACAGGTAGCCTTCGGGAAGGCCGCCAGAATGAATCCGTAAGACAAGTGGCATTTTGTCAAATCCCACAACCTTCCCATTTCCAGGGGCAACCAGACCGTCAATAACTTGTTGCTCAAAATGAATATAAAGCTTGGCGGGCTGAATCACCTGGTTAGAGGCGTTCCGGAGATGTGGGTTCTCAAGTATCTCTTTTTGACACCTCAAATGGACAATTTTCAGATCGAGGTTCTGGGGTCCGACAAGCGACACACTCATCATTTCCTATGATGTTTGCCACTCTTCTGGTTCGGGGGCTGGGGACGAGCCGAGTGTCGTCGGGGTGAGTCTCTCCATTCGGCGCTTCCAGACAAATTCCCGTTTCGTTCAGTTCGCATTCAACACACACAAGAACCCGGAACTCGTCATCGGCGACTTTCACATTCAGAGAGCCCGTCAGGAACAAGTGGACGGGGCCATACTCGAGACGAGAGCCTTCAAGATCATGGAAACGTATCATCGCGGAAAGATGCCGCAGAACGTGTTGGTTCTTCGGGACGGAGTCTCGGAGGGACAGTACCGGATGGTGGAACACCGCGAAGTGGTGGCCATCGAGCGAGGTGTCTCCAAGTATGTGACCTCTCGGAGCGACGCGAGACGTCCGAAATTTGCGGTGATCATCGCGACGAAGCGACACGTGAATCGTCTCTTCACGAAGATCAACGGTAAGCGAAGCAACTGTGCTCTATCGGCAATGCACCGAATTCCGCATTCCGTCTTCCGCACATTTTTAGGACTTCCGTATCCGAACCCGTTTTCCGTAAAAAAAATTAGCCGGTTCCGTTTCCGTTCCGTCTTCCGGGAAAAATCTCAGCCGTTCCGTTTCCGTTTCCGTGATTGCAGCGAAAGAGGCGAGAGACACAGAGACCTACGAATCAAATTTTCCCTGCGCATCGAACTGAAACTGTGCACACACGGCGACGCAAAACTACACAGCGCATCTTCATCTAATTTTCTCGGCGGCTTTCCGATATTTCCGATATTTCGAGAGATTCTGAACTGAAAATAATGAAAACGTTTGTTTTCTAATAGTGCGGCCTGGATTCAAATAGAATAGCTGGCACGTTGCCAACTTGGAACGCTGCCCGAAATTTTGAAAAAAGCGCATTTGCAGCAATTGCCAATGGTCTCTTATTTCAGGCCACGTCGACAACGTGCCTCCACTGATCGCGGTGGACCACACAATCGTTCGAAAGCAGGCCAAAGAAATCCTATTCGTCAGCCATTGTCCACTTAACGGAACCGCGCAGCCACTTCTGCTGAACATTCTCCGCAACGACGGCGTCTTCCGAAGCAACGACGAGGTCGTCAACCTGATGGCAGCTCTCTGCATGGCCCACCAACACTCGACCAACATCATCTCGCTGCCGGAGACCATCTACGCCGCCGACGAGTACGCGAAGCGGGGCGCCGATCTGTTCGCCTCAATCCGAATGTGAGTTTCGATTCTCCCCCCATCCATCCAAACGGTGTATCTCCCGTTTCAGTGGGATGCAGGCCGAGGGCCACACGATGCCACGCCTCGACGACGGTGCACTCGATGAAACTTCGGGACTCTGCCATCGGAGAATGGTTTGAGCGCCGCCGCCTCTTGCTGCTCCAGATGTCGACGTCTTCTCGATATTGTCCTCCTTTGTCTATCCATCGTGCTGTGTTCTGAATGTTGTCCCAATTGCAACTTGCTGTTATTTTGTGAACCCACCGGACTCTTTCCTTCCCACGTATCCATTCTGCCTGACATCTTCTTCTTATCTCTCAAATTCCAAACTCTCAGCACCCCATCTCCCAGTTATCCCACTTGAATCTTCCTCCCATTCCCCCATTCAACTCCCCTTCATTCTCGCCAGGCGTTCACTTTTCAGCGACAGCTCCTACAGCTCCTACTCTATATCCTAACTCTTAGCCCACTCCACCCATCTCTCTCGTATTCCTCTTTCTTCGTTCCCACCTCTTTACACCTTCATCCAACCCCTTCTTCATTCCCTCCGGACGGATCTATCCTCCCTTCTCATCGCATGACCACATGAAACTCTCGAATCCCCCTCCGCCAAAACAGTCATATCCCCCTTCCCCCCATTTGCCCCCTCTCCCCATTCCCCTCCCCTTTTTGGTGTTCACTTTCACATATTCCATATTACTGATGATTATCTATATATATACATTATTTCAGCAAAACAAAATAAACCAGAAAAGAGACACCAAAATCACTCGTTTTCTCTTGGTTGATCTGACTGAGTCGTTCGCTTCTATGTTGTGCCTCTTCTATTATACTCTGAATCGAGAATGGGAATTCGAGAGATTTATGAATTATTCGTTTTATTAAGGAAGATATTTAATATAAAAACGAGAAAAAAGTCGAATCAGAATACAAAAATGACAATAAGAGAAGAGGAAATACGGATAAATTTATAAAAAATGAGAAGAAAATTGAACCGATTCACCAGATCGACTCTTTCTTTATGGCGATTTCCGGCTCTTCCATCCGGTCCTCGAATCGTCCCTGCTTCATCTCTGGCTCAAATTCGTTCAGCTCTTCCTTGTCCATCTTTCTTTTTTGCGCCATCAGCTGAGAAATGAGAAAATGAGGGTTATCAGTGATATCGGATTGACTTACAATTGTTCTTTTTTGCTGCTCGAACTCTGCTTTCACAACCCTCAGCTCACTCGTCAAATTAGTGAGAGAGTTTCCTTCGATCATGTAGAGTGCACAGGTATCAGCGAAGTAGCCGAGATACACTTGGGGAGCTCCACCCAACTTGTACACCGCTGGCTTCACGTCCATTGAATCGAAAAATTCCACAGCGTCGACTGGCACTGGGATCAGTGAGCGCCGTGGAGTCAGGAGTCCTTGGTCCCGAGCAACCTTCCCGATGGCGCTCGGGCCAGACATTCTGGAGATGTTGAGAAGGCAGGGAAACACTGAAAGATGGAGAATAAGTATTTGAGAAGGTTGGAAGGGGAGAAACTTACAGTTGTATCAGTGTCCGATTCGGCATCTGAATCCGAACAGCTGGAGGAGGAAGTTTCGAAATCGGAATCTTCGATTGTGTTTCCAGTAATTCCGCTGATGGTGGGAGATGAGTGGCAGTTGCTTGGCGAGTAGACATCAAATGTCGGGCTGACCGATTCTTCCTCTCCGAAGAGCTCGGAACTCAATGCAATTTCAATCCGCGGATCCTCCATATTGTTGTTGTTGGCATCATGACAGTAGAAGTCCATGATGAACGGCATTCCGTTCGAGATGGTTGGAAGACGTAGAAGACAAAGAATAATACGAACCGACTCTTGGGTGAGAGAGGCGGACAGAAGAAGCAATTCGTCGAACGGCACCAGGTGCGTTGCAAGGCGATTCGGAGCACACCGCGGACGATATCGTGAGGGAGTGCGAACTGGAGGCGAATCAGGTGGAAGCGGTAAGTGGATGAGGTGTGGATCCCGTGGAAATGTAGGTTTTCAGGTGGAAGAGCTCTTGGAGACGATGGAGAATCGGCGAAGCTCGAGGATCAGGAAGGAGTGAGTCGTTGGGATTAGAAGTAGCTTTATTGTTTTATATTGTTCCTCCCCCTCTTGTTGAATGTCCCCTTATTTTGTTATTGGTTTTGATCAAAATCTGATTTAGCACAGTTGATAAAGATTAATTATAATAACCTCTGAGAGCTTATGGAAGGGCCGTCTAATTCTTTCGGCAGTGTTATTGGGGCGCCCATCCATTGTACCATCTAGCGACCTGGCAGTACCATTTTGCGCCCTTGGCAGCACTACTTCGCCCTCTAGCATCTAACGCAATTGTCGTATCATCTAGAGCCCTTGGCAGCACTATCCAGGCGTGCCAGGGGCACAATGCGGCCCCTCGGCAGTACCATCTGACTCTCCAGCAGCACTATTTCGCCCTCTCGCAGCACTATCTAGCACCCTCGGCAGTACTATCTACACCCTCCCCGCAATTTCTGATCTTTTACACAATTCTTATTTCGTAAACATCTGCCCAAATTCCAATACTATTCCCTGAAAACTCCATTAAAAGATCAAGGGGCAGCTGAAAAATGAATCCGCCGCGGTCCGCGTTGACTCCATTCCACACATATTTGCTAAATGGTCGACTTGTCGGTGCAAATCGAGCACCACTACGTACACTTCTACTCAACCCACTGCCCGCCGAACGACAGTATCTTCCAAACGTGGCAATACGAGGCCTACACTGCCCACTTCACAGTAATCACTTTGCTGCCGCTCTACACGTTCGGCGGCTACTGTATCCTTCGCAAGATCCCCAAACTGATGGAATCCTTGAAATGGGTCTATTTCAATCTTCACTTTTGGGTGTCTTTCCTGGACATTATATATATTCGCTTTATTGTGTATAAAGGGCATAACAGGTAAGAGCCCGCAAGAGCTTTACCCGTTGGTTAATACAATAGAAAATCGACATGAATGTGGGGAAAGTATATGGGACAAGGAAAGTGTTAAAGACGGTTAATGCTACTTACAACATAAGGCAAGAAGGTAGACGGGGGAATGAAGCTAGTGTGGTTACGAAATAAGGAGTTCCAAATGGGAACAGTAGAGGCGAAAAAGTCTTTGATTTTAGGGTTAATACAATGAAGGAGCATAGGTCTCCTGCCGGAGTTGGAAAGTCTGACATGGTTATGGAGGTTAGGAATGTGAGAGGCACCGGTAATCAGGTTATATAGAAGTTTAAGCTGAGATAGAAGTTTAAGCTGACATTCTCATGTGCACCCTGATTACGCCCTACTTCTTCCTACCCTCCTTGTCGGGGGTGTCTTTGGGTTTGTTCCTAATTTTTGGCATCCCAGAAGGCATTCAAACCTACATGGGCTTGACTACAGTGACAGTGAGTCTCTCGGAGGGGTCTCTTCAGTTTTCCAATGGAGCGCACTTGCAGTGGTTGGCTCCTCAATGGTAGCGCTATTCGAAAACCGTCAGCACCTTATCATCAACAACATCTTCCGCATTGATAAATCGAAAGTACGCGCCGCCCTCCTCTCCGCCAACTAACTCCTCGGCGCCACCTTCTTCATCCCGTTCCTATTCGACATTCCCGAACAGACAGCTACACGACTAGCCACTCTAGAGGTATCAGTATTCTGATCTCTCCGAATTCTTCCCCCATTTCCCAGCTGATCCCCTGCCCGTCTGTGCTATTCTTCCAAACCGACGTCTTCGTCCTCTCCACCCTGCCGTCAACTCGAGAGAAGTTCGCCCTAGTCGTATTCATCGTTCTATCTGTCATCTCCTCTCTAATCGTCTTCTACAACGCCGTCTTCACCTACTACCTCGTCTTCACCTCTTCTAAAGTGTCCAAGAAGACGGTGTCCCTTCAACGACAATTCTTCATAATGTCTGTGGTTCAGGTGGGAGAGCTCTTCCGGAGAATCACTATATCTCGAGATTGATAAAAGATATCAAAAAATTGTATATAGCAAATTTTCAGATCAGAACTAAGTCTATAAGATTGCAGTTGACAACTTTTAAATATCTCTTATCAATCTCGAGATATATCGATTCTCTCGAGCAGAGCTCTCTTCGGTTGCGGGGCCATGGCTTCCAAACAAGAAGGACCTTGTTTTGGAAAGAAGGATAATCACTCACGCAGACTTCTACGTAGACAAGTGGCCACGTGGGAGTGTGTTCTAGACTGTCCCAGGAACCCAAAGATTTAGGTTTCCACGTGTTCACGTGAGTCTCAGTGCGCAACAAAATACTCACTGCGCATAGATCCTCCTGTAGGCGTCGAGATCGGACTCGTTGACGCGCACCGTCAAATCCGTCGGCAGCCACAGTTGAGTCCCGCTCTCCTTGATTGCCTTGATTGGAAAGATGCGTGGGCTGTAGATGTGGAAGTAGGTGGGATCCTGAAAATTTGAATTGGTCTAGTCTGTCTTCTCTATTATATCGCGAGCGTGCGCGTTTAGGGGATTGGAATGTCAAAAAATGTATGTGTGTGACAGCGATTATCTCAACTCCTACTGAACCGATTTTGCCCATCGAATCCCTTAGTCCTTTGACTTTTAATAATAGTTAAGAACCTTAATTTGCCAGCACTGTAACAAAGTAACCACGTTGCAGTGTGAACGGCCTATAGGGAAAATGAGAAAAACGCGAGTCCTAAATTAAGAAGAAGCGGTGAGATTTTTGGAAGAACATTTCCGAGAACAACTCTCCGTAAATTTTCAGAACATTGTAGAGCACGTGGAAGG
Organism: Caenorhabditis macrosperma; assembly: GCA_963932285.1. NCBI lineage: Eukaryota > Metazoa > Nematoda > Chromadorea > Rhabditida > Rhabditidae > Caenorhabditis > Caenorhabditis macrosperma. The sequence continues at coordinate 22,468,333 of OZ010618.1, forward strand.
AATTGTAGCTCGCGAGGAGACGATAATGTCAGAAAAAGGACGTGGACGCGAGGACGGAGGATTAGAGAGGAACGAGGATGAAGAAAAGGAAGAATAGCAGCGTGGAATGCTTAGACTGAAGGACGGCTGGAAGCAGAATCGAATCAAATGGTACGACAGCATCCAAGAGTTCTTGAAGCTGGACTTTTGGAAAGGGTCGATCATCGAAAGGATCACCTCAAATATTGAGACGAATCAGATAGACAAGAGCAAGGTGAGTGGTCTACTGGAATAAGGACAAGTAAGGGCAAGAAATGAGTGTTTTCAGCTCGTTGGGTACGAGTTCAACCGGTCTCAGTCTTGCACAATGCAAGAAGAAGATCGAGGATCAACGGGACCCGAAAGTGGTAGAGGTGGGAAGATAGCGGAGAACACTAATTATTAGATTTTTCAGTGGCTCTCGAAGCGAAAACGAGAACGTGAAGTGCAAGAAAGATCGACAGACGGGCAATCGACAAGCTCTCAAGTTGGTTTTTCAACATTTGACATGATGTTTAAAGGTGACTTTCAAAGCGAGCCGAGTATTTCCATGCGCTTCTCGTCGAGGTTTGCCGCGGAGCAGGTGAGTAGGCTCAGTAGGCTCAAGGCTGTAGAACCTTATATGATTTCAGTTTGAGCACGAAGCGTTCTGAAGGCCATTCGATTCAGATGGGAATGGACGGTCTCCAGTTGGACGATTCTCAGTTGGAAGCGATGCGGGCCACTATCGAGTCGCGAGGCTGGTCTCTCACGGTTGCACCGCCCGGAACCGGAAGGACGACCGTCGTCGCGATGGCTACGCGGGGCGTTTCTACAGAGCCACGAAAAAAGTTTTTAGGAAGCCACGAAAACCGTGTGGTCATCACATCGACCACCAACGTTGCCGCCGCAAAAGCCATGGCAACAATCGGGAAGGCAACCGCGACGTCAGTCCGCATGAGTCACAGGGCGTCGCAGGCTGCCAACGACACCGCGACGGAAGAGGAACGGAGACAAATGGTCCAGCGCCAAGCTAGGAAGTACGAGCAGTGGCACCCGAAAGAGGTTAGATGCGAGGTGCTGGAAGAACAGACAAGCGAGATCAATGAAGCCCACGAGAAAAAGCTTGCGGACATCAAGGTCCCGCAGATAGTCGCGGACCCAGCGATTCAAAATTGTTTTTCTTCATATTAATCCGGGACGGATTTCTTCATTAGGGGATAGGAATGTAACTGTGCAACCCACCCCTATATAAACCCCCACAACGGACTGATAAGAGGTCTTACCCTCCTTGGTCGGCGCCTCGGCGCCGAGGCTCTACTACTCTCCTTATTCCCAATAAACCTTGTGAACTATACTCGCGTGTTCTCTGTAGTCTATAATAACGACCCGGCCAAGTCGTTACAGCAGCATCACCAGGAACCGGACCAGTGGCAATCTCATACGATCCGATTCCGCCACCAATTCACCCATTTCACAAATGGTCTTCCGACTCCCGGCGTGGTCAGGATGGACAAAGCAATCGCCAACAGCAGTGCGCACCGGAACCCTATCGAACACGCACCCAATGCGATCAGTGCACTCAATGTCATCATCGTGCTCATCAGACCAACCACAGCATCGTGATGTCTTTCCTCAACAACCGAAGACAACACTACGCAACACCCATCCTCTCGAGAATGTTGCCAGACAACGTGTCCAAAATTTTCTTTTTTTCCGGATTTTTTTAGTTCGATTTGAATCTGTGGCCTGAATAAAGTTCCCCTGTGTGTCACAACTGTTTCGTTGTTAAATTCAATTTCTACGTATCCGAAAACCTCCTCCCGATAGTGTCTGGCCAACGTGTCTCTCGGACCAAGGACACTCAAACAGAGGACAAACAAAGGACATGCCCGTCTCTCCCCATTCCTCCCACTGTCTGCGTCTCTCTGTCGACAACAGGGAGGCAACACTTTCTCTCTCTCGACCGTCCCCGCGCGATGTGACGAGAATACTCGACACATTATATTTCTCCTTTCTATGTGCGTCTGCGTCGTTCTCTCTCAGGCAGCGGCCGCATCGACCCGTCCATTCATTCATTCCCCTTCCCCCCGAGTCCCCTGACATGGGTTGACTGCATCGATTTCTCACTGAAATCCCCCGTTTCCCCTTATCGTAGAGACCTGATATGGACTCTTCCATTACAACTGATTTCCCCTGAAACCCCAATTAAGCCCTGATATGGGCTTTTGTTTGATTTCACCTGAACTTCCTGCGATTACCGGTATCACTGGATATGTGATTGAGAAGTGAGTCATTTATTGAAGTTTTAAATTAGGACTCGCGTTTTTTTCATTTTCCCCTGCTGACCGTGAGGTCGAAAATTTCGAACAGTCAATGGAATTTCTGTTGGGTTCCGCGACCGAAATTTTGCACTCTAGAATTGAATGCAGTAAAAGAGTCTGAACACACAACCTTTTGCTCCAGGTGTATCCCGAGACGAGTCTGGGCCAAATGAAGAGCATCGTCGACAAGCTGCGTGTCGGATAAACGACGCCGTCGTCGATCTCGGAAATGGCGTGAGGCAGCTCGTGCAGTTCATCGCGAGAAACTCCACCTGCAAGAAGGTCGTCGGCATTGAGCTGCTCGAGCACAGAGCCAAGGCGGCTCAGAAACTCGACGAGATCGTCACAAGGTCAGTGTGAGGACACCTGGACATCCTTATCCAGATGCGTGTGTCTTTCAGAAACGCGGCGATCATTGGGCGCAAGATGAGCCCTCGTGAGGAGCTTCTTGGAAGAGCAACACCACCGGCTCATCGTCGAGGACCGAGCTCAACGAGGTGCTTCTGAAGAAGATGAAGCCAGGCAACCGGATCGTCACTTCTATCGAGTAAGTCAAAAAATGAATCGTTCTTCCGCAGCAATGGTCTCGAACACTTTTTGGAACTAATTTTGCAATCTTTCGGAAACCTTTTTGTAGAATCCGTTAAAAGTTCCAACCTGTTTTCTAGGCGGCGCTCGTTTTGCTACATTGGGCCGAAAATTGATTTAGCTGTCCCTAGCAGAAACCCATACCTGTCAAAAATAATATCCACTATCCACATTTATCTGCCTCCTCTATTATATCGCGTAAGACCCGAGGTGCGCGTTTTGTGGGCGTGCACGTCAAGTTTCTAAGCAATCGGTTGAGTTTGACGGCTCCTGGACTTCTTTTTGTGTATTTTGCCTGTTGTTTGTGCCTCTGGGAAGGTTGTGTCTCGCCTATCTTCCCAGAGGCACACTTTGAGCGAACCGAAGTGTTTCTATTGTTGCGAAACGGCGAGGACATGACCGTCGATCAGCTCGGTGCAACCTGTCGACCCCGTAGGGGATTCGGGCCGAAGGCCAAGAATCCCCTAGTCTGCACATTTTATTGTGCCAAACTATGTCTGCCGCTCTCTTGTTTCCCCCGCTCTCTCTGCCAGACAGTTCTGCCACGCCATTAGACAGCACATACACACACAGTCGCCCCCGCCCATATGGCTCGCTCACCATCTTCTCATTCACTCTCTCCTCTTCTACACCCCGCCGTCCTCCCGGCTGATCGTCTTTTCATTCAGAGCAGACTGACAGTTTAGAACGTCTCCTATTCTTGTTCTCTCTCTCTCATTCCCTTTTCCAATTCACTCCGTTTCTCTGTTTTAACCTGTAGCACCCTAGACTCATCATTGTATCAGTCACATTTCCAGCAATCACGATGAGCTTCGCGGCACCAATGGGCCCGGCCCAGTGGATCCAGTCGCTGTTGAAAGAGTGGAGAGAGCGCAGAGATTGAAGGAGTACGATAGAACGATAGAGATTCTGGAGGTGCAGTTGGAGGAAGAAACGAGAAAGCGGAGGATAGCCGAGCTGCAGAGGTTGATTGCCGAGGTGAGTGTGTTTCGAGGAATAGACTCTCAGCAGTACCAATGACATTTTCAGGAGCAACAGTGCACGGATCATGTATTATCGGGAGTTCCGCATTCGGATCAAATGCAGCCGAGTGCATCCGCCTCCCCGGCCGTCCAGGACTCACTGCGGTCGACGCCTTCTACGTCGTCCCGGTCGTCAACATCATACGAAGGACACTCGTCTGCCGGACAGCCGACAACACGTCCATCGAAGAACTGGAAGTAAAGAGATTGCTCTTTTGTTATATTTGTTTGTTTCAATAAAATTTCAATGAAAAAGCCCTCTGTAAATCTTCTAGAATCAAGTTTTGAATACGTTTAGAAGTTGGTTGGAACGAAGAAAGGCGAGGGCGGAAATCTGGCGATATGTGGCTGAAAGGTGAGGGAGGTGTCGTATGAGGAGATATGGAGGTCGTGAATGTGGTAGAGGCGACGAGGATTGGCTGAGCCAATCATTCAGTTTTCATGAATCTCTACTATTGGATCCATGGGTTGCCTCTGCAAGTGTCTAACCAGGCCAATTTAAATGAGGACCCGCGTTTCTTTCATTTTCTTACTAAACTCTTACTCTTACTAAAACTAAAACGCCTTTTTCAACCCAATTGCCTCTGATTGTCTCTGGGAAGATGGACGAGACACAATCAACAGGCAAACAACAAAAGACAGACAGAAATCACCTCAGAAGGCGTCAAACTAAACCGATCGCTTAGAAAATTGGCGTGCATCGTGCGGTCACCCTACATGCAACACCCCTAAACGCGCACCTTGGGCCTCACGCGATATATAATAAAAGAGGCAGACAAGAAAACGGTGTCAGGAGGCAGGGTTTCAAAATGCAAATATGGCCTGGATTTTTCTCTCCCAGGTTACCAAAGCCAATCGACGCATCGACGGGTCTCGCCACGAAAACATTAAACTATTTCGAAAATTGACATGCGCCTGTAAAGAATTCACACTAGTCCGTTTAATCTTTTCGTGGCGAGACCTGCCGATGCTGTGAACTGCAGACTTTACCACATACGCTGATATTGATAATTTTGATAACAGATTTTTGAAAAACAACTTCCGTCCCTCAAACTAGACGAAATCAGATAATCGTGGGGCTAAAAAACTTTTTTTTAAATTTTTGTTCGATTAAGCACCCTAATGCAGACACAACGCGCGGGTTCTTCCAATTTCCATCTTGTGCAGTGCCAATTTCCAATATCCAATACTTGTTTCAGCGTGCGGCCACTCCTTCTGCAAACAGTGCATCGAAGACAAGACTGAAAAGGCTCAGAACACCCAGCAAACAGTGGAGACCATCAAGTGCCCAGAATGCAGCCAACCAACAAATGTGCACGCAACGGAGGATGGAACACTTCTCGCCGGTGAAAAGAAGGATGGAATCAAGAAACTGCTCGAATGTCTCAATATGAATTAATTTCCAAAATAAAAGTGGCTTTTTATCAGAAACGGGTTTTATATACTAAAAAAATGTTGACTTTTCTTAAAAACGCAAAGAAGGAACTGAAAATGGTTTATCAATAGAGCGCACTTGCTGCGAAACCAGAGGAAAACGAGAATACCGCTGAAAAACTGGCAAAAAATGTGGTAAAGTCTGCAGTTCACCGCATCAGCAGGTTCACCGCATCAGTCGGTTTAGTTTGACGCCTTCTGAGGTGATTTCTATGTCTTTTGCCTGTTGATTGTGCCTCTGGGAAGGTTGTGTCTCGTCCATCTTCCCAGAGACAATCAGAGGCAATTGGGGATGAAACCTGGCTCTATTCTGGATTCAGTTCAGCAAGAGGTTGGGCGTACACCAACACCGACCCCTATTCCACTGTTCTGAAAGGAGGCATTGAGAATGTGACACCAGGACCCACCAAGGCGCAAAACAAGGGGAAAAGAGTCATCGTTTTGGCAGTTCACACTGAAAATGGCTTCTCGACGGGAGTCCTCAAGTGCTGGTCAGTGGAGAGAAGGTAGAGAATCAGTTGATGGATTATCATCGGATGATGAATGCTGACTCCTTCGAGGGATACATGTCTCTGATACTCCCAAAGTTCAAATCGGAGGCGAGGCTGTTGGGGAGAAAGCCAGTTTTGGTAATCGACAATTCGAGTTATCATCACACCTGTTTGGACTTCCGGAAATTCGGGACTAGCCAAAAATTTTCAAAAATTTTTCCCCCTACCAAAATTTTTTGGAAAATTGGAAAAAAAAATGACGGACGGAACGTGCAAAAAAAATTGACAGAGAAAATGGATAAAGGGGATCGAACTTCGACGGCACACTCGGTGGTGGCGGTGTTCTCTACTGCGCTAAGAGTGCACACGCTACATCGAGGCAGGAGGCGGTAGACAAAGGCGAGGAGAGCGGCGCACCTCACACAGAGTGTGGCACACTGCACGCAGCTACAGAAACAGGAAAGGTGGCATAACGCAGCCAATGGTAGGAGTTAGCCCCTCCAAATTTAACTGGAGGTTAACAAGAGGGATAAAGACACGCTGTTCAATAAGGGGGGGCACGGCTCAAAAACTGAGCGTTTAAGAGGATTTTCTGCCTTTTTTTTCGGATTCCCTATGAAAAACCTAAACTGGAGAGGACAGTTGTATGGCCGTGGCCCCCCTTTTCTGGCTCCGGCCTCATAAGGACGTATGTAAAAGGTTAGAAAAAAACAGATCATGATAAAGCGTCTAGGAAAGCCACAAGAAATGCGTTTCCGCGAAAATTGGGTTTTTTCAGTACATTAGGCCGAAAAAGGCAGAAAATGGAATAAGTCCGTGGGTAGTGGAGCCGCGGCCCCCCTTTTTTGGGGGAGGGTTTCTGACACTCCAGTGACCCTACAGCCAAAAATGGGGGGCCTCGGCTCCACTATCCGTCGACTTATAGAACCCCAAGTGGTCCCCGTGCGCAGCAGTAACGAGAATTTCCAGAAGTAAAGATGGAAAACGGAGCCGCGGCCCCCCATTTTTGGCTGTAGGGTCACTGGAGTGTCAGAAACCCTCCCCCAAAAAAGGGGGGCCGCGGCTCCACTACCCACTGACTTATTCCATTTTCTGCCTTTTTCGGCCTAATGTACTGCAAAAACCCAATTTTCGCGGAAACGCATTTCGTACGGCTTTCCTAGACGCTTTATCATGATCTGTCTTTTTCTAACCTTTTACATACGTCCTTATGAGGCCGGAGCCAGAAAAGGGGGGCCACGGCCATACAACTGTCCTCTCCAGTTTAGGTTTTTCATAGGGAATCCGAAAAAAAAGGCAGAAAATCCTCTTAAACGCTCAGTTTTTGAGCCGTGCCCCCCCCCTTATTGAACAGCGTGTCTTTATCCCTCTTGTTAACCTCCAGTTAAATTTGGAGGGGCTAACTCCTACCATTGGCCGCGTTATGCCACCTTTCCTGTTTCTGTAGCTGCGTGCAGTGTGCCACACTCTGTGTGAGGTGCGCCGCTCTCCTCGCCTTTGTCTACCGCCTCCTGCCTCAATGTAGCGTGCCTTTAGCACAATACAGAAGAGCGCCCCCACTAAGTGTGTCGTTGCAAGTTCGAACCCAGCCGTTGCCAACTGTTTTTTGCAAATTCTGCCTGCCACTAACACTTCCTATAAAATCTCCTAAATTTGTCCCTTTGACTTCATCTGTATTTTCTTCATTAATTGTAAACTATTTTGAACACAGTTTCTAGCCTTGCTGATTGGTTGCAGAGGTCAGTCAGCGTGGTGGCCGAGTTTTTCCCTCCTCTTCCTCCTCTTCCAAGTGAGAGAACAAAAATTTAAAAAAAAAATAATATTTGCAGAAAATTTCTCCAATTTTTTTTTCTTTTTTCTAAAATTTCATTGCGAGACCTTTTTCCCAATTGCCATGCTTCTTTAAATCTTACTATCTTACGGCCCTTTTTTTTAGGACGCCCTCATCCCAGCCAAAAAAAAATTTTAGCCCTATGTTCAGCCTAGCCATTTTTTTTCAAAAAAATGCAGAATTTTTCGAACAGGTGTGGTTATCATTGTCGGCCACTGACCAAATTGCCAACTTCCGCAACCAACAAGTCCGACCTCATCAGCTTCTTCAGATCGAAGGGAGTGACGGTGGGCAAACAGAAGCGTCCGGAGCTTCTTTCCTTGACACAAGCATGGATCAGGGAGCACGGAGGTCGAAAGTCTCTCACTGAGTACTGGATCGACTCCTACGCAAAAGAGCTGGGCGTCGATATCATCCGTCTTCCCCCCTATCACTGCCACCTCAACCCGATCGAGCTTGTCTGGGCGCAACTCAAGTATCATCTCCGATCGCTCGGCAAGGCCGGCAATTCTCTGACACTTGTTGAGAGGAAGAAAGATTAATAGACAAAAAATTACTTTACAGGTCCGTGAACTTGAAGAGGACGATGAGGCTGTGCAATCTCTCATGAGAGAAGTTGATGAGGAACTCGGTGATGAAACCGACTTGGAGGATCCCCTTGATCAAGAAGACCTATTCCAAAACCCAGACGACATTCGTGATATTGCAAATACTGATGCGACAGATTTTATTGTGGTCGACTGACGCAAAGTTCCGTTTCATTCCTTTTCTTTGTCTCGCTGCTCGCTCACCCCGTCTTCTAGTGTCAATGCCTTCTTTAATTCCCAGTGTCGTTTAGCCGTTTCTCTCTGCCCTTCGTTTGAAATCGGCGCCTTTCTCCCGTTTCGAATGGAAAGCTGGAAATTTCTCCGATTAACTGACAAAACTGCTTGTGAGCACATAACCATTCCTTGCATTATTGATTTTTCCGTTTCAGCCGACTGCTTCCATTTTTCAACAGGTTTCTGGAAAATATGACGCTTAAACATGGGAAAATGATAGAAACATAACTCAGCTGTTACATAATATGTGAATTTCTCACAAACTTCCGGGTTGTTGCACTAGATGGCTCTTTTTTCATTTTTTCCAGTCGTCGATGTTGCCGACAGCTTTCTTCCCCTGAAAATGTAGGAATATCAATTAAAGAAGTTATAAATAAATATATTGAACGTAAATCTCGAAGTTTCCGCGAAAAATCCGCGAAAGAATTGGTAAAATTTAAGAAAATCAAGAGGAATTGCGTTTGGTTGAATTAAATTATTTCCACTCCTTCTCGAGGAGTACACGAGATGTACGTTAATCGACACAATGGCGCGGCGAGACCAATAGATCGGCCAACTCTTGGCACTGAGGCAATTATCACTTCTCCGTAAAAATAATAATACATCGAAGTGTTTTAGAAGCCATTCGAAACGCATCAGAATTGACAATGGTAAATCAATAAGGCTAATTGGTCTCAACGGATGACTACAATGTGGTGTGTGGAGGGGTGTGATTTTCTCGTTGTCTGCGGCACCGCATCGCCACGCTCTCTCGCTGTCGGCAGAGCGAGATGACCAGAGTAAATGGGGCAGTGTGCGTAGAGGAGCACCTCCTGTTCCTGCTAACCAAGCCGAGTCATTCATTCATTCTCCCCTTCCCGTTCTTTGCCAATCGGTCGGCATTTCTCCGCTCCCCTCTCCCATTTTTCACACGTTCCAGTACGATCAGTATTTTCTATGAAAGAACATGGGTACACTTTTTACGTGAACGTCTGCTTTTCGTTGGAAGAAGTTTTGCCGAGTGGATCAGAGAAGACACCTAATGAAGTGGGCAGATATGGAAAACTCGCTTACGTTTTTATCAATACTCATAGTCTAGTAAAAAATATGTTGGTCAGAAATCCCGATATTAGTTTTTCATTCGAATTCAAATCAATATTTTGACTCTCTCATTCCATTTTATTCCGTGAGATAAAGACGATCCTCAATTTTGAATATTGTACTATCAAACACCATGAAAATTGTTTCAGGAGTCAACAAATGGTCACAAGGAAGGAGGAAGGAGACGATTGGCTGGATTTGGATCCAAGAACCCGGTCTGCAGGCGGAACTTCGGAGAGAAGAAGCCGTCGAGACGTCATCGGGAACTCTGGAGTGTCTCGGAAACCAGAAGAAATGCGATCGGTGAGTTCTTTGGAACCTCACTCATCTTTCTCACTTTCATTGTTTCAGGAGTCAAGAAATGGTCTCACTGTTTCCAAAGCAGCCATACATCGACGCTTCCGATGTCAATAGTTTTATAAGGATGATAAACGAAGAACAGCCGGGAGCTCAAGCAAGCGAGGAATCTGTGAAACAACTGTTCGAATCCGTTTTGGGGATGAATATTTCAGATTTGCATGGTTAGTGAGACCTCGAATCAATTTATATAAGATCGGTTTTCAGATGTGAGAAAACATACGTTTCCTGTCACTCCGTACATGATTGCCATGGTCTATGTCCACCGCTTCCTCCGTTTCCGTGAATATTTTCCGAACAAATCCGGAAGAAGAAACCGTGAAGGGAATGAATTGCGACGACATTCGTCTAGAATCTCGTTGGTGAAGAGACACCATCCGATGGGATCCTTTGATGCTTCAAAACACGAACGACGTCAACCGGAGAATCAAATTGCGGATTTCTACGACTATCCCGGACCTCAAATGCTCTCCGAGCCGTCTACGTCTCGGCCAAGGAAACGTACAAAGCGACAAGAGGAAGGAGACGATTGGCTGGATTTGGATCCGAGAACCCGGTCTGCAGGCGGAACTTCGGAGAGAAGAAGCGAGACGTCATCGGGGACTCTGGAGTGTCTCGGAAACCAGAAGAAATGCGATCGGTGAGTTCTTTGGAACCTCACTCATCTTTCTCACTTTCATTGTTTCAGGTTTCCCGTGCAATCTCAACGAAGATACATCGTCCATTGGAGTCTCCAAATGCTTCAAAACCCGAACGACACCAACTGCAGCATGATGAAGCGGATTTCCTTGACTATCCAGGATCCTAAGGTGATAGACGATCGATGTTGACATCTTCCCGCCAAATCGAAGAAGCGAATGTCACGAACCTACCTCGAAGCCTCCACGAGATATACGTAGTGAGTTTTGGCTATCACCCGTTATCAGCTATCACATTCTCTTTCAGCAACACTCCCTCAAGATATTGGACGACTCGCTCGTAAAATGGGAAGACAATGATGATAGCGATATTGCGAGATCACTTCAATTTTATCTTGGAAAGATGAGAAGATTGTTCCAGTTGGGAACAAGTACTGAGGAGAAGGGTGACTGTAAATCTCAAGAAAACATCAATGAGATTGTGAGTTCTTCAGTTTTGAGTTGACCGACCATCGCGAACTGACATTTTTCCAGAAAACCCACTTCAAAGCCATCCGAAGCAGTCTGAGCCAGATGACATCGGATGATATTGAGGAGATGAGAACAGATTTGGAATTGGAATTGAGCACTGTCAAAAAGACACTCGAGAATGGAAACGGGAATAGAAGATTGGCTTCCGGAGAGAACTTGCAACCGGGAGCACTGGAACCGGAAGACTATCAGCAAACGGAATCGGTCGTTCAACTCAGAGAGCAGGAAACACTGGTGGTCAAAAAGGTGCGTCCGGACGCAACGGAGCAACAACAAGAAGCACAGCCGGATTCGAACGAAATCACCGAACATGTGCTCCAGGAGGGGACGGTGGAGCAGTTGCAGCAGCAAGATGAGACACCGGACGACCAAACAGAAGCAGCTGACTCGGTTACAATTCCACTGGAGTCGGAGCCCAAACCGATCGTCCAAACGCGAAGAAGCGTCGCTCTGGAAGAACAGGAGCAGCAGGAATACGAAGCTGTCGTGGCAGCGGACCATGAAGCCGTGAAAGAAGAGCAGATGGATGTGGAAGAAGGTGTCCGAGTTAAATATCCGGAAGCGATGGAGCAGCAGCAGCAAGATGGGACACCGGAAGACCAACCAGAGCCACAAGTGAAGCAAGAGCCGGAAGAGGAGCCATTGGCGGATTCGAATTGTTGAGGCAGGGTGGAAGTTTGTTTCGAATTATACTTAATTTATCTACTGATCTCTAAATGAAGTTGTTTTATTCTGTATTCAATCACTCTGTTATCTTTTTTGATTACCTTGCCAACCCGTTGATATCTCACGGTTCTTATCTTTTCTCTCTTATCATTTCTAATCAATCCGCCTTGATTTCTTTCAGATCCACGTAATCTTTAATTCTTGCTCTTCTTCCAGCTCAACATTGCACTGATAACGGTTAGTTATCAAATATATGTAATTCTTATTATTCTTAAAATTATTTTCGCTCACTTGGAAGAGAAATCCAAACCTAGTCCCCCGTTGGTCTCGTATCGATGGGGCGGATCCAGCCTTGCTGATTGGTTGCTGAGGCCAATCAGCGTGGTGGCCGAGTTTTCCCCTCCTCTTCCAAGGGAGCGAAAATTTTTTAAAGAGTAATATTTCTAATGGGCTCCGATGGCTCTGGGGTTACTGTAGCTATAGTAATCCCTTTTTATCTTTTTGATTTCTTCATCAAAGCCGTGTTCCATTATGATTTCCCCCTGTCCGCCCAGTGAATCATATCTGGAGATCTGTTATTTTTCTTCTATTGGAACCTTCTTTGTCTGTAGACTTGTTACCGTTTTCTGTTTCATTGGGTAACCACAAAGGTGCACGCAACGCGACCGCATCGCACCTAATCCACTGTCGCAATCGACTGTCGTCTCTGCGTCTCCGCGTCTCCCTCCCCCGCACACTCTCTCGCCCTGCCTCCCTGAATAGTGTAATTGACCCCGGGACACGTCATTGTTGTGCTCATCTCCTCTCGCCTGTTTCTGTTTGTACACAACCCTCCTTGGTAGATAGGACACTGTTGTTTCGCGGGTTGAATGTCTTTCCAGTTATAGAGGAGAGTGTTCTTACTTCCATTTCTACAGTAATCCTGAATAATCACCAGTTGATAGATTCTTTCAGAAATTCGTTATCTTTTTCAGATGAAACGCGAACTCCGATGGCAGAGGAATAATGTATACGTAAGTGATATTGTATGTCCATCACAAATGCTCTTCTTCTTTCCAGAACTATTACACCAAACATAAGGATGCCTACACATGCTATTCTGGAATTGGGAGACACCTTCGATAAGGATGCTTACAAGAAGATCGCCACAGAGCACAATTTAAAAGTTGGAGGTGTTCAAAATACTCATTGTTCAATGCGACAGATGAAAAGCAATGGAGTTCCCGTGGATCCCCCGCAACCGGAAAGTATAGTTGTCAGGTTAAGAACCCCTCAAATATACAAGTTTTCAGATGATTGAAGAACAGAGACCAGGTGATACAGGAATGGATTTAAATGTAAGCATCCGTTTTCCCGCCGACTGCTCTAAATCTCCAAAGTTCAGAGTTTCAAAATGAACTATGCCGAGTGTTATGAACGTTTGAAAGAAATCGTGGAAAGTGGTCAGCATGTTGGACGAAATCAACTAAAAGACGATTAGGAAAGAAATGCGGGTTCATTTGTTTTTTCATATAAACCTCTTCTAATAAACCTGTTCTAAACGTAATTGGTTTCGAAGAATGATTGAGGATGAAATGCGTCATCGGAAATTCAGATGAACTGTCCTCTGACGAAAGCATGAAAACACACGGTCCGTGTTTCACAACGGTCTCACAAGAACCGGGAATTTGATATTTAACGGAGGACTTAGATGTCCCATTTGCTCTGCTATCATGGAACACAAGATCAACTGGGGAGAGCAACTCTGCTTGATCAGGACTCATCTGACGGACAAGGGACTGTTCGCGAGTTCTTCGAGAATACAACTGTGGATAGATGGCATTTATCCTTTTACAGAAAGCCAAAAGAACGAGAATGTAAGTATTGTCATAAGAACCAGCACTAGAAATGAATATTTAGATTGCCTTACGACGACGAATCGAGAGATTGGAAAAAGATAAGGAGGTATTGGAAACGGCTCAACTGACGCTGAAAACCGATATGGACGTGCTCAAGAAAAACAAAATCATGCTGGAAACCCAGATTTGGCAAGCAGACCGATTTTGTGAACAAGACACAAAAAGGCATATGGATATCATGAAAGCGAAAGATGCGGAGATTGAAGAACTGAAGACCATGAACAAAAAGTTGTCTCTTATCACTTCCAAGATATCCATGGAAATGTGATGCCCATTCAACACGAGAACACGGGTTAGAGAACACTGGAAATGTGTACCCTGGAGATTGAAATTCAAGACAACAACTACTCAATCATATTGAGCTAGGTAGTAATGAATGATTCCCATTCTGAGATCTCAAAATAATCTTCGAGAATTCGACGAAAATCCCGGCACTACCCTTCCTAAAACTGTCAAAATAGGGGGAGAATAGAAGAGAGCCCACTAAATCTGCAGGAAACAATATTCCAAAAATTGACTTTTTCGGCATTTTCTGACGCGTCTTCTCGTGTTGAATGGTCATCACATTTCCATGGATATCTTGGAAGTGATAAGAGATATCAAAAAAACGTTCAACTGCAAAACTGGTCCCCAAGACATGGTCTTTCAAGTTATGTAGCTCACGTTTAGATTAAACAAAGAACCTTGAAATTTTGAAAATTGGGTCTCACTAAAAGTGAAATTTTTTTACGTAAATGATCGGTTACCCCCAGTTTTTATATCATGATTGTAACTCACAACTACCAACAAACCTTGCCCACATAGCGCTATCACTCCATCTTTCCGAAAAGCGATCAAATTCAGAAATAGGGTCTACTGACATTGGAATATTTTCTGACATACGACCTCCAATTCAAAAGATGAATAATCAATTGTATTTTTACCGTAATTTACAACTAATTAGCTCTATTTTCGTTTTTTAACCAACTCGTTTACACAAATTCTAAATTAGTTATGATTTTTTGAAGTGTGCCCATCCTCCGAGTGCCAAAAAAATGGATTTTTCAAAATTTCTCCGGAATAAAGAAAAAAGGCAAACTTTTGAATATGGCGTTATACTACCCTCACAGGTACTCACATTTCCCGAACCAATTCATTCGGTTCTCAGGGTGGCCCATCTGACATGTTCCTTCTTAGTTGGATTTTGAGTGCTTTTATTCGTTTCGGACGTGATCGACGGTCGTGTCCTCGCCGTTTCACAACAAAAGAAACACCTCGGTTCGCTCAAAGTGCGCCTCTGGGAAGATAGGCGAGACACAACTTTCCCAGAGGCACAAATAACAGGCAAAATGCACAAAAAGAAGTCCAGAAGCTGTCAAACTCAACCGATCGCTTAGAACATTGACGTACATCGTGTGGTCACCCTACATGCCACACATTTTTTTTACATGACACGCCCCCAAACGCGCACGCTCGGGCAATCGCGATATAATAGAGGAGGCAGACAAGCCACGCCCCCAAACGCGCATGCTCGGACCAACGCGATTTAAGGGAGGGGGCAGATTAGGGGGAAAACCTAAAGTAAGCGCGCTACCACTGCGCCAGAGGGTCGACAGTTTGCGCTGACTTGGTCGACAGTCATGTCCTCGCCGTTTGACAACATTAGGAAAACCTTGGTTCGCTCGGAGTGCGCCTCTGGGGAAATTTGCCTCTGGGAAGATCGAGTCGACGCACTTTCCCAGAGGCACATTGTTGGAGAAAAACGTCCGAAAAAGACGCAAAAAGCTCTCCAGAAGCCGTCAAACTCAACCGATCGCTTAGAAAATTGACGTGCATCATGCGGTCACCCTTTCTGACCACTGTGCCAAAAATGGGCAAAATCGGTTCAGTGGGAGTTGAGATAATCGCTATCACAAACAAACTCACGGAAATTTTTTTTGACATGCCACGCCCCCAAACGCGCACGCTCGTGCAATCGCGATATAATCGAGGAGGCAGACTAGGGGGTTCTGGGGCTTTGTCCAAATCCCCTAGCAATGCGGGGCTCAGGGAGCGTTAGCTTCAAGTCGCTCTGCGGCCTGTTCTATTCTGCATAGTCGTATTATCCAAAAAATTCCTCGTCGAATAGTTCGAGAACGATCAAAATCGGTTCATTACAAACAGAGTTCCGGAAAGTGGTCCTGAAGCGGCAGCGGGCGCGCGCTTCGGAGTTGGCGGTGACCGGGCAGCACCCACGCACACGCGCGAGAGATGCAGACAGGTTAAACAGTGCCCACGCGAAAAATACAGAAAGGATGCAACAGTTGAAACAACCACCGTAACTGGGTCACTGGGTCAATTTTTGTGACTTTTTTTTTGACAAGCCACGCTTCCAAACGCGCATACTCGGACCGACGGGGTTCAATAAAAAATCAGAGCCCTGAATCCTTGACGAACGCTCGATGGCGACTTCTGCCTCCTCTATTATATCGCGTAAGACCCGAGGTGTGCGTTTGGGGGCGTGGCATGTCAAAAACATGTTTGTTTGTGACAGCGATTATCTCAACTCCCACTGAACGTGAAGGGAATGCTATGTAGAAAGCGAATAAAAAGAAGGATACAAGAAGAACAGGAGGAAAAGGAAAGGAAGAAGGAGGACGGCTAGAAGAAAGACAGGATGAGAGGAGGGAGGAAAATGGGTGGCAAACGAGGAGACGCACGAGAAGGCAGGGTGGGAGGAAAGGAATCATGACAAAATGATCGGAAGGCAATGAGATTGATACAAGAAGCTCTCCCGTGGTCAACTGGCGTCCGTTGCCAATTCAAGCACGCCAGCGAACTGTCGTGGTGCCCCAAACAAGGGTGATCAGAGAGTACGTGGGAGTCCCTCACAAAGTGCAAATGGGAGACGAATGCAAGACGAGGGAGAGACGCAGAGAAGTCTTTGATGAGTGGGGGGAAGCCGACAGGAGAGGTGGAGTTTCAAAATAAAACAAAACAATTTGGTAGGTGGTCCTATCGATATTGTCCGCCTGAATATGGACCATTTCGTGAGTAGGGGCTTAGGGGGAATGATCGGAACATGCAAATTTGGCTCCCGGGGTTATTTTGTATTACAAATCGAACTGTGCTCACAGATTTTTGATATCGCTTCTAGTTTTGCCAGGAGACCCCAAAAAGGGGGTGGCCCTATCGATATTGACCGCACTCTACATGCTCCCCTCCCCCTCTCACTGTCTCACGCGCTTGTTTCGAAGTGACACTTTGCCGTTGTGCCACCACCTTTCTTCCTCTTCACCATTCCGAGTGGCACGACCATGTCATCATCATGTACTTCCTCTTTTTGAGGGGGTACATGACACCCTTCACATGCAACATCAGCCATCTGGAAGGCATCCCGAACACCGAGATTCGGGAGCACATGCGGAAGGAGCATGGAGTGGATAGAATGTCCACTTTGTCAGCACTACTTCCACCCAACTCCTCATGCACATAGATTCGGTGAGAGAGACTGGACGACTGGGCGGCGAGGAGATCATCGCGAAGAGCTATTATCAACCAGAAAGCCTCACACAAGTCATCTCATCGGATCAGCGGGAAGAGAATCAGGAATGTGATCCCATTATTTGAAACTGAGCAAAGATTTCTTATTCTAGATCCAGGAAACTGATTCAGCACCTTTACCGCAAGTCGAAAAATCGAGAAAGTCGTCTTCACCGCGCCGGATCCCACAGGACATTTGATTCGGAAAGCCAACTACCGTTTTTCCTCGAATAGGGTGGCGCAGGAGAACCATTTTATCTCGAGATTGATAAAAGATATCAAATAGTGCTCAACAGGAAACTTGTAGATCAAAATTAGAACTACAAGTTTGCTGTTGACAACTTTTTCATATCTCTCACCGATGTCAAGATATAATGATTCTCCCGCAGGGGTGCCGCTATGTTCGAGGAAATACGGTATCTGCCCTTTTATATCTTCTCTTTTTGGTTCTAATTTCTTGGAGGGCTCATCCCATGTCAATGATTATTCCTTGTTGCTGTTTACACATAATGCGAATGCCCGAGAGCAAACAATGTGTATGGCAGTGAATGGACACGCGCGCCCTGGACAAAAACGAACCGAATTCATTTACCGTAAAAGAATAAAAGCCGGTGTGGTGTACATAAAGAAATCAAAAAATGAAATTCAAAAAAAAAATGAAGTACCAGCGAATTTACAAAAAAACAAGAGACCGGTGGGCGTGTGGGATGAGAACGGTTGTTGGGGTGGTGGGAGACGTTGTTGACCATCAAATCTCGCCTGAACCAGATATCTACACTGCTGAACAGCTGGCGTGTACTCAGCGGCTGAAATCGGATCTGCGTGTAAGCAGCGGACACGCAGCGGGTCCGCTGCGTACCAACAGCGTGTACTCGGCGTACACGCCAGCGGTTTAGCAGTGTATTCGCTGGCAATTGATTCGAATGGCTTACCTAATCGTCAGACAGTCCCATGGCCTGGAACCCCTTGTCGGTGGCCTCGAAGACGGCCCATTCCCACTTCATCCTCTCCGAGTTGCTCAATTTCTTTTTCAGCTCCTTGCGAACCTCGTCCTGGCGTGAGGATCAGATCTTGCCTTTCGGCGTCGGTGAGGCGAACCTCCTCCTCGATGCTGTCGATCTTGACGACGACCGGCTTCTTATTTCTGTTTGGGTTCTCCCACACTGTCATATTGGCGAAGACCTCGTCCAACGGCTCCTCGGTCTGCTGGCCCTGGTTGCGGAGATGTGCGAGCACGAATGGGGCCGCGTGGAGGGTGGTCTCGAAAAAGTTGACGTGCTTTGGCATGGTTTCTGAAAGCGAGAAATGGTTGTCGGAGGGTGTCTAGAAGATGAGTCACAGCGGAAAAATGATCAGGTTAATACTATCGGATGCATCAAAAATAGATAATTTTGTAGGGCCACCGACAGTTTCGCGCCGGCGCGATTTACTGTCGAAAAATTTCGAAAATTTCAAATGACCAAGAAAATTCAATTTCAGCCGTTTTTCCGGGTTCTTTTCGTGTCAATCCATAATTGTATTATTCTAAATATTTTTATCGAAAAATCCGAGTGAAAACCGGCCGGTTACAAATGTTGAGCTTTAGTACCCACTCGTTCGTTGCGAGACCCGCCGGCGGCCGGCACAGTTTTTTTCTCGTCAAAATCTTCATTTCGGATGCATCCGATAGTATAATGATGGAAGTTTCAATGAATCATCAAATTGCTCACAACACACTAAACGGTGTATGATGATGCAAACGCGCTCCGCTGGATTCTGTTGGTCTCGCCACGACTCTCGTGAGACCAACATAAAATCCAGCGGAGCGCAATTGCGCAAGTTTCCAGATAGTGAAAAAGGCTATTTGAGACGGTGTAGACTGATCTAGGCCAATAAGAACAGCGCGAGAGGAAGTCCAGGTGCACTGAAAGCTAAATGAACAATCGATGAATAAACGAGTTGCAAATTGGAAATAATTGCGAAACCGCCCAGAAACTATGTAGAGAAAATGCATCGAGACGAACGGAGAACAGGCACACGAGTCGCCCTATCGATAGGGGAGAGAGTGGACGAGACGACGAGACGCAGAGAAATCCAAAACTTTTCTGCATTTTCTTGTTGGGAGGGGGGGGGATGATTCATCGATGATTAATGCTTTGTTTTTAGGGTCGACTCGGAATCGATTGATTAAGAGAAATGATGGATGAAGGTGAATGAGTGTACCTGTAGTGTTCCAGAGGGAATACACCCCCTCCCAAATTGCCACCAGAAATAGGCGTGTTAGTCATTCACCTTGTTTCGAAATAGGTGTCATCTGAAACTTAGGCATATGGAATTGGTTAACATTTTCAAAGATTTCTCACCGCCTGAGTCCCACGACGTGGGGCCGGTGGTGGAGCCTTTGACGACTTTCCTCCCATTTCTGAAAGACTATGGTTGATGGTTAAGAAGGGACTTACGACGAATCTACGAGAGGGGAACAGGGAATGTAACACAAATGAATGGAAAACCGTTCTCCGGCAAGTTTACCGATAGCAAGGGAGAGAGAGAGCGTGAAATCCGAAATGTTTGGTTTTTTTCTGATTTAGCGTTGAGTAATGTTTTGTTTATGGAGAAAATGCACGAAGAAAATGCGAAATTGGCGCATAAAAAAACGACCACAATGAGTGGGGCACGGGATCAATTCTGGGGACATTTTTTGAGCAATTGCCACGTGGCCAAACGCGCACTTTAGAATTAACGCAATATAGGGGAGGCTGCAGAAGCTCAGCGGTGATTTAAATGGAATAGATCACTCACATCATTCTCCAGTGTTTACGTTAATCGCTTTTAAATTCAGTGCAAATCCGTTTAGCTGCCATATCAGGCTGCTTTCTCCATCCATTCCATTCATTCTTCTCCTCCTTCTTCTTCTTCTTTTCTATGAGTGGTGATTTGAAAAAATCGTTTCGTAAAAAAGAGCAGCATATCAGCAGCTCCAGTTGGGGAAATCGCATTTCATCTAAAAAAAGACGATTGTTCATTGAATTTTCTATACTCGAGACTGACTGACCCTTGTTCTCTTCTCATCCATCCTTCCAATCTTCTTTCACAACTTCAATGAAATACGAACGGCGTCCATATCAGGTCGGCCGGGGAGATGGTTGCATTGACCACAAGTTTGATATCTGTAACTTTTCAAAAATGGAGAGAAATGGGTGGAAAATTGATAAGAAAAGAGAGGAAAAATTGAGCCGAACAAGGTGAAAGACTCTGGAAACGATGAACAGGGAGGGAGAGTGAAGAAAAACAACGAGAAATGGGCAAATTTTTGAGCAAGACAGGGATTTCTGTTGAGGTAATTGAAAAGATGACTGAACACAAGGACGCCATGGGTAGGGATGAGTCATCGATGATTCATTGTCGGCATCTTTTGATGTCGCCCTTTCCCGGAGACCACCCAGTCAACAGAGATTGGTTAAAGGAAGGTCGTTTTTCGAAATGAGATTAGAAATAGGCCATTTTTGAGATATGATTCTAGAAAAACTAAACAATGTTACCGGTCCAGTTGACTATTCCCTGTCCAAGTTCCAGCTCGAATAGACCATTTTGAGCCGAGTCAAGGCAAAAAAAGAAAAACAAAGGGGGAGGAAGTCAATACCCTCGCGGCACAACAAAAAGAGGGGAAGAATGAGCGGAGGAGGGTGACTCAGAGCGAGAGAGCAGACGGTCGAGAGGAAGGGAGAACGGCGGCGACGAGGGAAAACAATGGCGTGTGTGTGTGACTTCGCGGCCTTTTTACGGTAGAGTGAGAGAGTGAGAGAGCGAGAGAGAGAAAACACACACGCCCTCGTTCTCACTGATCGCCGCCCTTCTGATCACTTCTCGACCCCTCTGATTTCCAGAACTTTCATCCCCTTATTCACTCCTCACACTCACAACTCGCAGGGGAGGAGAACGGTGGAGGATAGGGGCCAATTTCCATTCCCATTTCAAATAACGATCCTCCTTTCGCCAATCTATGTTGCCTGTGTGGTCTCCGGGAATGGGCGACTTCAAAGGATGCCGACAATGAATCATCGATGACTCATCCCTACCCATGGCGCCCTAGTGAGGAGTCATCATTTCAAGGCCTAATTAACTACCTCATTAATTTTAATCACCCCGATAATTAAGTAATTATAATGATGACTCATCACTACGGCGCCATGGGGAGGGATGAGTCATCAATGACCCAGTGTCGGCATCAGGGATGCACGGAATTCCGTTTCCGTCTTCCGTCTTCCGTCTTCCGCTCATTTTGGCACTTCCGTTTCCGTATCCGTTTTCCGTTTAAAATTTAGTCGGTTCCGTTTCCGTTTCCGTTTTCCGTTGAAAAAAATTGCCATTCCGTTTCCGTTTCCGTTTTCCGTTTAAAAATGTAGTGCGTTCCGTGCAACAGGAGTTTTTCTATCAGTTGCGAATTCAGCTGTCAAGCGTGGCCTAACCTTCTCACTTTATTTTCCGAGAGAAGTTTGTTGAATAGAAAACTATTATCTGTCTTGCACAAATTGAAACTTCTGCGCCGGCCGCGACGTAGCCGTCAAGTTTCAACTTTTCCGGGAAGATGATACTGTATCGATCTGGCCACGACCGTTAATAAGAATATAAGATATGCTGATAGATTACAATACAGTTTATTAAGATATTGGAGAGGTCGATACAGGGATAGGAGGGACGGGGGTAAGGGTGAGTCTGTGCTTGAGAGGGATGGCGCTGGGACGACATGTTCCCAGCGACAAACCGGGAGGCAACTCCGGGGAGTGTAAGACTGCCTTGTCAGTGCCACCTGTTGGCTTAAGTAGCCGGGTCTTATCAGTGCGGTGGTCTTCTACCCGTTACAATACGAAAGCTCGCCCTGGAGCACTTTTTGTGCAATCTACGTCTATGCGAGAGATTGTTCAATGTAGCCGGCGCCATCTGCTCATCCTCGCGCCATCTCTTATCAACGTACTGGGTGCTGACGGAAACCTCATTTGAATTTTCATTTATCGCGGGCGAATTCAAAATATGCCGGTCTAACTGAATTTTTTCTGAGATTGTCTGGGGAACATAGAAGATACGACGATTCATGTTCTCATACACTGGTGAACCGCTCGCGTGTGCGCAGCGGACCCGCCGAACCGCTGCGGGAGCTTGAGAGTGCACGATATTGCCCACTGCGGGCCCGCTGCATACCCGCCAGCGGCCGAATTCGCTGCGTGTCCACGTTTTCTAGCGCTTACTGCCAGAATTGCTCAAAAAGGAAGTGGATTACTAACAAAGGCCAAAAAAAGCAAGTAGAAAAACCAACCAAAAGCCTGCTTTTTCACTAACTCGCAGCGTTCAAGTGAGAACCGCTGGCGGACACGCTGCGGGTTCATGGGAGCACGCCGCTGGTACAACCCGCAGCGAACCCGCATGCTACCCGCTGCGGTCCGCCGAGCGACCCACAACCGCTGGCGGACCCGCACCGTGTCCGCTTAGTACACGCAGAACCGATTTTAGCCGCTGAGTACACGCGAGCGGTTCACCAATGTAGTGATCGTCAAAGAGAAATTTTAAGAACAGTCGAAATTTGAAAAACCGTCAGTCAAACCGTTTTCAAAGCTGTTTATTATCCTTTTCACGGAGAAGTGATAATTGGCTCAGTGCCAAGAGTTGTCGGCTCTGTTGGTCTCGCCGCGCGCCTTTGTGTCGATTTACGTACACCTCGTGTACTCCTCGAGGAGGAGTGGAAATAAATTAATTCAACCGAACGCAATTTCTCTTAATTTTCTTCAATTTCACCAATTTTTTCGCTGTTTTTTCGCGGAAACTTCGACATTTACGTTTAATATATTTATTTATAACTTCTGTAATTGATATTTCTATGTTTTCAGGGGAAGAAAGCTGTCGGCATCATCGGCGACAGGAAACAATGGAAAAAGAGGCGTCTAGTGCAACAACCCGGAAGTTTGTGATAAATTCACATATTATGTTACAGCTGAGTTATGTTTCTATCATTTTCCCATGTTTAAGCGTCATATTTTCCAGAAACCTGTCGAAAAATGGAAGCAGTCGGCTGAAACGGAGAAATTAATAATGCTTTTCTGGAAAATATGACGCTTAAACATGGGAAAATGATAGAAACATAACTCAGCTGTAACATAATATGTGAATTTATCACAAACTTCCGGGTTGTTGCACTAGACGCCTCTTTTTCCATTGTTTCCTGTCGCCGATGATGCCGACAGCTTTCTTCCCCTGAAAACATAGAAATATCAATTACAGAAGTTATAAATAAATATATTAAACGTAAATGTCGAAGTTTCCGCGAAAAAACAGCGAAAAAATTGGTGAAATTGAAGAAAATTAAGAGAAATTGCGTTCGGTTGAATTAATTTATTTCCACTCCTCCTCGAGGAGTACACGAGGTGTACGTAAATCGACACAAAGGCGCGCGGCGAGACCAACAGAGCCGACAACTCTTGGCACTGAGCCAATTATCACTTCTCCGTAAAAAGGATAATAGGACCTCTCAAAACCAGATGCCGTATACCTTTAGTGGAGCGCACTTGCTGGCCGCGTCGGCCGCAGCACCCCGTGTCAAGTCGACAAACTCATCTTTTGCAATTCGAATCTCAAAGTCAACGGTTTTTCGCCATTCGTTCGCCATTCGCTTCAAGCCATTCGTTTTTTGCTATTAATCTCACTTGTTGCCGCACCGTTTTCAAAAAAAATCGTCCTCCTAGCTCCCTTTTCCGTTTCCGTCTTCCGTTTCCGTCTTCCGCACATTTTTGGCTTTCCGTTTCCGTTTCCGTCTTCCGGAAAAAATCTCAGCCGTTCCGTTTCCGTTTCCGTTTTCCGTTGGAAAAAATTTTCATTCCGTTTCCGTTTCCGTTTTCCGTATAGGAAAATTTTCACTTCCGTGCATCCCTGGTAGCAGGCTGTTCAAAAACTGAAAATGTAAGTAATCATCTCTAGTTTACAATCCACTAATGACTGTTCTATCAAATTATCAGTCACTATCAGAAATTATCAGTTTTCTGAAAATGGTCAAATCCTATCTCAAAAACTGACCTTTTAATCTCTCTGGAAATTTTTCCATTCGATCCGCCGTCCAATTTTGAGCATTTTCCTTATGTGCCTATATACTAGTCATCGGATGGATTTTGAGAAAAATGAGGAAAACTAAAAATGACACCTAAATTTTCGTGAAAAATGTAGGTTTTTCCGTTGTTAGCGAAATATGTTTCGTTCTTTTGCAGTAGTTATGATTAGAAAAACTGTGAAATCACTATTGCAATGTGTTCCGCACATCCCTACCAATCCACTTATCACTTCAATGTTTCTACAGCGTTTTTCACCGGTACCTGTTTTTGTCATTCTGAAAAAGTTGAACCTTTTTCTGAGTGGTCGCAGTATACTTTCAGCATGATTATGGGTCTTTTTAAGCAAAAATACACGGCTCAAAATAGAAATAGTGAAGTTTCTGGACATGAACTGTTCAACAGCAATATTCGTAAAACTGCTGCAGTGGCAATGTTTCACTTTTCATAAATGAAAACTGTCAGCTCTATATCTAAAAATGTTGGGGTTTTTGCATTGACACCGGTATCTTATATTAAAAATTAATGAGTTTCTCACAGAAAGAATAAACAAAATTTGGAAATGAAATATTTGAGAAAAGTGAAACATTGCCACTGCAGCAGTTTTACGGATATTGCTGTTGAACAGTTCATGGCCAGAAACTTCACCATTTCTATTTTGAGCCGTGTATTTTTGCTTAAAAAGGCCCATAATCATGCTGAAAGTATACTGCGACCACTCAGAAAAAGGTTCAACTTTTTCAGAATGAAAAAAACAGGTACCGGTGAAAAGCTCTGTAGAAACATTGAAGTGATAAGTGGATTGGTAGGGATGTGCGGAACACATTGCAATAGTGATTTCACAGTTTTTCCAATCATAACTACTGCAAAAGAATGAAACATATTTCGCTAACAACGGAAAAACCTACATTTTTCACGAAAATTTAGGTGTCATTTTTAGTTTTCCTCATTTTTCTCAAAATCCATCCGATGACTAGTATATAGGCACATGAGGAAAATGCTCAAAATTGGACGGCGGATCGAATGGAAAAATTTCCAGAGAGATTAAAAGGTCAGTTTTTGAGATAGGATTTGACCATTTTCAGAAAACTGATAATTTCTGATAGTGACTGATAATTTGATAAAACAGTCATTAGTGGATTGTAAACTAGAGATGATTACTTACATTTTCATTTTTTGAACATCCTGCTACGTCAATTTTGAAGTCAGTTATGGTTCTTCAAAGTTGAAGTTTCGATAATTTTCGAAAAAATTTATTTTGACCATAACTCCAGAAGGAGGCCCGACGCAGCAATTTCCCATTATGGGTGATCATACCTCTCATAGTACTACCGATCCCCCCTACTTTCATCAAAATCCCCGCGTTACATGTTGGGACGGTTCCTTGTTAGTTTTTCTAATTTTTGTTCATTTTTTTCCTTTCTTTTTTGTTTTTTTTTCCTCGAAAACTTGCTCTTATGAGCATCGGAAACTTGCTCTTATGAGCATTCCCTCCTCCGTCTTCGAGTCCTTCCGATGGCTCTTCTTCGCTGATCCTCCGAAAAACAGTGATTTTTATCACTGAATCCGTCCTTCCGTCAATTCGCCGCTCTTGGAGCACTCGTCTGCTGCTGAATCGTCTCTGCCGTGGTCTTCATCCATTTTCTGCGTTTTTTGCTGTTTTCCGCGCCCTTTCGCTGCCATTGCCGTGTGTTCTCTTCCACTTTCCTTCCGTTCGTTCTCCGTTTGATTTCTCGCTTCTCTCCACTCTATTCGCCTCCTCTAGTTCCTTCTTTCAGTTGGTCCGTCGACTGTCAGCCGTTTCCATTGCGATGTCTTCCGAAGCCGATC
The DNA here is from genome assembly GCA_963932285.1 of Caenorhabditis macrosperma. Classification (NCBI taxonomy): domain Eukaryota; kingdom Metazoa; phylum Nematoda; class Chromadorea; order Rhabditida; family Rhabditidae; genus Caenorhabditis; species Caenorhabditis macrosperma. Next base: position 22,494,409 of record OZ010618.1, read on the forward strand.
AGCAGTTCCTTAGCCGACTCCAGAGCTTCAGCGGGCGTCTTCTCGACAACAAGTACCGTATCCTGGCAGTCATGGGTCATGGGCGATTCGGAGGAGTTGTGTCGGCTGCCAACGCTCAAACTGGACAAAACGTCGCTATCAAGATCCCACGTGAGGATGGTCCAGCACTAGTTCATGAGGCTTATATCTTTTCTCTTCTTGGAAACACGAAGTACACCGTCGACTGCTTCGATCAGAAGGAGGACCTTTTGGATACTCGCTTTCTCGGTTTGCAAGCCTTTTCGTCTTGAATCTTTAGTAAAAGTAGTGTTTTCAGTGATGTCGTTGGAGAAGCAGTCACTTGCCGAGTACTACCAGTTCCATCCGGCCATCTCAAACGGAGTCGTTGCTGCGATTTCGATTGATCTCATCAAGGGACTGAGATTCATGCATAGCCGCGGAGTTGTTCATCGGGATGTCAACCCTGGAAACATCCTCATCCCTCGATCTGAAGGAGTAAGTGTTATTTCCGATCTACTACCGTCTAGTTGTCACTTTTCCAGAAGCTTCGCGCCATTTGGACCGACTTCGGAACTGCAGGAATCAGAGAGGACGGGGATGCGTGGCACTGTGTGTTCGACACGGCTGAGTGTGTGCCGAACTTCTACACGCCGCTGTACGTTGGAACAGGAAGAGCTCCGACACACGTGGAAATGGATGACATGTGGAGCATGACGTACTTGATGCTCTTCCTCAAGCGCAGTTCGATCGTCACTGAGGACCCCGTGGCTTGGCAGAAGGTCAAGAAAGACTTGGTGAGTTCGGAAAAAAGATAGTCTCCTAATATAAATATCTATTGTTTCAGTTTGTCAAGTTGGAGCAGATACTTCCGGAGCCAGAGCGTCCTTTCGAGAAGGTCTTCTGGCAGATCTACTACCGTGGTCGCAACGCCGGACCTCGTTGCAATCTGGATTGTTACAAGAGAGCCAAGAGATACTTCAGGATCGTGCCCGGATACTCTCGCAGTCTGCAGCTGTAGTTCCCTTGTCTCATTCCCATCTTGTACAATTTGTTCGTTTGTTTTCTTTTCCCGGTGCTCATTTAGCCCCGTTGTTCTTCTCGTGCCGGCCTGCGTGCCCAGTTCTTTTGGTTTTTCTGATCTGTGAATAAATTCTTGGTTCCACACTGAAATGTTTTCAATTCGCCGATGATGCTAAAGATCTCTGATCTTAAGAGCGGAGGTACTTCTTCGTGTACTGCACCTCTGCGTGGTGAAGAAGATCAACAGATCTTTATGATCTGGCTAAGCAGTATGAAAACGTGTTTCTATCTGAACTTTGAAAAAAGAGATTCCTGAAAGAAGGGGATGACGGACTCATTCGGCGAAACAGTGTTGTTGCGGCGAAAGACTCACACATATCTATTTTTCCCATCCAATTCACAAACTGAGATCATTGGGGGAAATGCTGAAGTCTATCTGAAAACAATCTAGGTGAATTGATAACCAATGATAACGGAGCGAAGATAAGAACCGTGTGAAATAAACGGGTTTCCAGGTCATTGAAAACGATGGCAGAGAAGTCAAATAAGGAAGAAACGTTTTTTATTCACTGTTTTATCGCCTAAAATCACATTTATTGAGACAAGAGATCCCAAGAATTGCTGTCGATTCAGAATAGACAGCACCGGGTCCTTCTTTAGCACACTCAATGGGCTCTGCAGCCTCAACTCTCTTCTTTCTGGTTAGCCGTATCGTACGGACGACTAGGTCGCATCTAAACCCCACCCACGTGAACTTTGGCTTCGAAATCCAATTTGACTTGTCCTCCACCACAACACCGGCTCGGTTCAAATCTGTTTGTTCGTATCATTTTCACCGCTCTGAGCGCCATTTATCTGCTGTGCGCCAAAATGAAACCTTTCTCAATGTATACAGGGTGGCGCAAAAGTATAGGTGCATCGAAAAACCGATGTAACTCGATTGAAATAAATGAAAACGACACCGGATTCAACCAAAACTTTATTGAATATGTACAAAACAAAACTGCATTGTCACTTTTTGATTTTTCCTTCTTGATTTTTGATGACATCCTTGAGATGGCGCGGGTAAGCATCGGTCATTGTACGCAGGTAGTCCCCGTAGAGATCGTCCCAAGCTTTCACCAAATCAGTTTCTGACAACTTCAAATTAGCGTGACGACGAACACAGACACATAATTGAAGGTATCCTCAAACGACATGGTCCAGCGGATTCAAATCCGGTGACGACGATGGCCATTCCGATCCCTTGGTGAATCTCCTAAAACGAGCTTCGCACAGCTGTTGAGCCGTTTTTGCTGTGTGAGAAGAAGAAAACATTTGTTTGAACGTCCAACTGCTTTCAAAATGTTGCTGAGACCATGGCACAACTTCTTGTTCAAAAACTCGCACATCTGATTGACCTCCACTCCGGATTTATGAAAATGAGCCTTTCGGAGGCCATAAATTCTGGAGGGTGAAAGACTCTGTGAATTGTTCCATCTTTTTGATCAGCATCTCTAGCAAGCATTCTGTGATTTTGAGAGTTGAATTCGGCTTCCACTAGGAAAAAATTCGCATAGGTGAGCAGCGTAGCCAAATGTTCACCTCTCACCGTACGGACAATGAGAGGTTTGAACTTGGAAACTTGTGCTGACATTTTTTTCTCACATAAAATCTCAGCTTTTCTGACTTTGTGATGAGACATGAAAAGACGATCCTTGACGATCCTCGACACCGAGTCTCGAGAAATTTGCAGAATCGCATCACAGAGCTTGCAAGTGCCAACTATGCTACGGAAAATGAGAACTGCAAACTAAAATTTTGGGAAATAATAAAACAATAAGCATACAGTATAACAAAAAAAATTGACCTGAAAAAAATCTTGTCGGCTTCCGCGGTCGTCCGTTCTCCTTGCAACGTGGCCAGCCCATTCCAGTTTTCGTCTTATCACGTGCTTCAGCGGGTCCTTGACTTGCGAGAGCTTCCTCATGTCTTCACGGTGGAGATCTCTTGAGCGTTGTTCGGTCAGGGTGATCCCGACGATCCTTCGTTCCAGAGCAGCGTGGGTAATTCGGATTCGTTGGAGGTGGGCTTTCGTTGGTGACCATGTTTCTCCGGCGTAGCAGAGTGCCGGTAGGACGGTCGTGTCGAACAGATTTGCTCGGGTTTTCGGGTCGGCGATCAGGTCCGACGCTCTTTGGATGGTTCCTAGGGCCGCCCAGGCTGATCGTCTCCTTCGGTGTAGTTCTGGGAGCAACTCGTTGTTCTTGTTCAGGTTCCGTCCGAGGTAGACGTACTCTCCACACTCGTCGATCGGAGCTCCATTCGCGTAGACGGCGGATGTTGGAGCGAATGGGTTGCGCATGCGCTTTGTCTTCGACTCGTTGATCTCCAGACCAACTTTCCTGCTTTCGGCGATGAGTTCGTTGAGCATTTTGGACGTCTCCAGAGGGCAGTGGGAGATCAGGACGACGTCGTCCGCGAAACGAAGATGATTGATGTTCTTTCCATCGATCGGCACTCCGTGGTCGTCCCAGTCGAGATTCCTGAAGACGGTTTCGAGTGTCGCTGAGAAGAGATTCGGGGAAATCGGGTCTCCTTGGCGAACGCCTCTGCTGATCGGAACCTTCAATGCCGTGTGGAACGGAGTGATGTCGGTGAAGCAGTTCTTGTAGCAGAGTTTCAGCACGTCGATGTAGGTTCTGTCCACATTTCGGTCTTCTAGGCTTGACCAGATGGAGTCGGGTTCGATGCAATCAAACGCCTTCTTGAAGTCGACGAAGTTGAGGACCAGTGGCATGTGGTGCTCCCTCCCTGCTTCCAGGAGTCGCGGACAGTGGTTGTGTGGTCGAGGGTGCTGAACTTTCGTCGGAAACCAGCCTGTTCGACGGGCTGTTCTTCTTCCAAGCGGTCTTTGATTCGCCGGAGGATGCACTTCGAGAAGATCTTGTATATCACCGAAGGAAGCGAGATCGGGCGGTAATTGCCTAGGTCTTCTTTGTCGCCTTTCTTGTGGATCAGGATTGTCTTCGAGCTTCTCCACTGGTCGGGTACTTCTTTCTTGGAAATGACGTTGTTGAACAGCTCGGTTATGGTCTTCGTGACTTCTTCGTCGCACATCTTCAGAAAGTCGGCGGTGATTCCATCCGGTCCAGCGGCTTTTCCGTTTGGGAGTGAGCGTATGGCGGCTTCTACTTCTGAATACAGAAATTCTGGGACCGTTGTGGTTGTGGTGGGTGGCTGCGGCAACTGTGGTGAGACGTGTCTGGCTGACTAGAAGAGATTCGTGTAGAAAGTTTTGATTTCTTCTTCGATTTTCGGTCTGGCGGTCAGCCGTTCTCCGGTCGCGTTCTTCAGGCAGGGTATCTTTGCCGCGAATTCTTGGAGTTCTTTTGCGGTCGTTTTCAGACTTTTCCGGTTCGCCACTGTTTGAAGGAGTCGTTCGTCCTTGAAGTCGTTCAGGTCTTTGCGGAGAGATTGTCGACAGTTTTTGGCGATTACATTGTACCCGCTTTTTGTCTTGTCGGCGTTCCTTCGAGCGTTTTGTAGGCGTCGCTTTTCCTTGGATATTCTCTTTTCTGATCTGGTTTGTGGCAGAGTAGTGGCATTTTCTCGCGCTTCGCTGAGGAAGTGTATCAGTTCGTCGTATTGTGTTGTCACTGAACAGTTCCGTGTGGATGTCCGATGACAGAAAGGGCCCTTTCTGTGCTGAGCCTCTACGCGGCGAAAGGGATCAACTGCCTTCTTCTCTCAACACACTTGTGAACTGGACTCCACTAGGAGAAGTTGGCAGGCTACACCGTCTCGTGCCGGTCGGAGGTGGCATCCAACACTCTCCGTTCCCAAGCCGCTCGATTTGGCCCAGCAAGCCCACTTCGAGTTCAAAAGAGACAAAAACCAAAAACTGTCGACAATCTCTTCGCAAAGACCTGAATGACTTCAAGGACGAACGACTCCTTCAAACAGTGGCGAACCGGAAAAGTCTGAAAACCACAGCAAAAGAACTCCAAGAATTCGCGGCAAAGATACCCTGCCTGAAGATTTGGTGTTTTCTTGTGCATACTCTGATCTAGGCTCCGCGCCAACTCGCAACTGTGCGTTTTCGCAACTGTGCGTTTTCGCAACTTTTTGAATTTTCGCAACCTGCCGAATCGCACCCTGCCTTCTCGCAACTCTGCCGTTTCGCAACTGTGCCTGTTCGCAACCCGCCAACTCGCACTCTGCCGGTTCGCAACTGTGCCGCTTCGCAACTATACCTTTTCGCAACCGGCCAATTCGAAACCCGCCTTTCCGCAACTATGCCTCTTGGCAACTATGCCGTTTCGCAACCGGCCAATTCGAAACTATGCCGTTTCGAAACCTGCCGTTTCGAAACCTGCCGTTTCGCAACTCTAGCGTGATTTGAAGCAGCTGCAACCCTTTCATGATTTTTTTGCTCACTTGTTCTCATTTTTACCATTTTAACTGCTCATGAATTTTCAAAGTTTTTCTGATTCTTTTAGAAGGAAAATAGTAAAAAGGGCACTGACGGAGAGCGGGACATGACGGATGTGAGAGCGCCTACGTGTAGAGACGTAGAGTGCGCGTCGGTTACGTGCGACGTGAGAGAGCGTTCACGTGAAGAGACGCAGAATGCGATACGGTTACGTGAGAAACGTTTCTCTTGAAAAAAAAAGTTTATTAAACCGAAAAACATAAACAAAAAGGAACAGTTTTTAAAATGAACAAGAAAAGAGCACAAATTGTTTAATTTCTCCATGCCGCTCGCACCGCTCGGAAGAAGTCGAGACCTTTTAGCGGCAGGTTTGGAAGAGGGGGGGGGGTGTTTTGTACAGTCTTCATGAGTCTCTGATCCTTTATCACGTCTTTGATCTTCCGACTGTGTAGAATCTGAAAAACTAACGGTGTTTGTTTCTATCGACAATTTCACCTTGTACGTGGGGTCGTGGGACAAGGTCTCAATGTCAAATTCCACTTTTTTCCTTCTCTTTTTAAAACCGTGATCAGGTCGCTCACTCGCATTGTCCGTCGACCTGCGCACATCCGAATGCACGACTGAAACGCTGCATGGAGATTTTGAACTTTGTATAAATCTTACGGATAAGTTTCTGTGACTTGATTCTACACAATTAGATGTCCTTGGCATACTTGTCAGCGTGCTCATTCTGACATTCCAGTTGCAACTCGGAAACTTAGCTGTTCCACTTCCATTTCCAATATAGTATCGCTTGACATAATTGACGAACTCTGCAAAAAAAACAGTTTAAATAAGAAGGGGTAATATCATACTGTTCATTGGGAGTGTCAGAGGAAGAGGAAGAATGCCGCAAATTGCGGTGAAGTCTTGGTCAACTTCTGATGGACTTCCGAATGGCAGGCAGCGGAGGAGTGTCCAAAATTCATAGTACTCGTTTCCTGTAATTCCAAACTTGAGTTTTAATTTCATTAACCAATACCGTATTGAATGCTTTTTGTCATTCCGAGTGTTTGAAGTTTTCTTCTCCAACTTTGGAGAAGATGAAAAGGGCAGTAGTGTTCAGTGATAGATGGGAACGTATCCAAGAACGCCTTCTGCTCAGCAGCTTCTAAATCTGCGATCAAGTGCTTCGGATCCCAGTTAGCGAGTTCCGGAGTCTGTCGTATAGCAGTCAATACATGTATATAATCGTCACGCGTTCGTCTTTCCATTAGTACATAAACTATGGGTATAGTAACAGCGTCGGAAACCTGCAAGTAAGAAATTGTAGAAAACAAACATCACGATCTCTGACGTTTCCGTGAATAACCCATAATTGCTCAAAAGGCTCTGGGGCAACGTCAAACGTTCCATCGACAAGTACGATGTCCGACTTTCCTAGAGTTCTCAACATGTACTCCGAGGCGAAGCCGACGCAGCGACCGCCACTTTGTTGACAACTATCGTCGAAAATGAGAAAGGGCTTTCCATCTGAACATTTCTAAGCTGCTTACAGTACATAATGAAACAGGGGGAATACCTTCTCCGGTTTTCATGCTTCCAACAAAGGAAGCTGGATGAGAGTTAGCCATGAACACGTCAATGTCATCCGGTTCTCTTGCTCGATGAACTCGATGTGACAGACTTTCGACTGAGCCCGCCATGGTAACTGCTTTCGAACCATATAACGTGTTCTCTGTAAGAATCGAGTATGGTGTGCCTTAGGGGCAAATTTTTATGTGAGTATGTTGATAAGGACTAGTACTACCCATCTGCACCGACTTAGCCTCCGGGCTCCACCTGGAGGAGTACGGTAGGTGCTCAAAGAGCACAAAATCGACTTTTTTGTTTGTGCTCCAAAGAATCCGAAAAAATTCTGAGATGTCAAGGACATTAATGTGTTTGTGTTCCCAGAATGTGGAGTCTGGGCACTTCCTAATATTTAAGAAAAAATTCAAAATGTCAATTTTTCATCACTTTTTCAGAGAAATGTGAATTTTTCGGATGTTAGTAGAAGTTAGCGGCACTAGTTCTCTGAAGCGAAACATACCCATATGTGATAGCTTTAAAGTTACAAAGAAGTGGTGTCATAACAATTCCATGTTTACAGTTTTACAGCTGAACTTATAGTTCATATTTCACTAAATGCCAGTTTTCTAACCCAGTAGAAGGTTGCGAACAGGGAAATTTCAGTCGGAACCTCAATTTAGTGAGTTAAAAAGGTTCCTTTTATGAGTTTGTGAAAATCAACTTCTCTGGATTTTTAAAAATTCATAGTATCCGAGGTCTGTCAAGAAGACATATCTCCACTTTTGAAGCATGGATCAACTCAAAAATTGAACGAAAATCAGGCCTAACTGACTTCTATCGATAGCACTATCAGTTATCATCAAATCAAAAAAAAAAAAATTTTGGTCCCAAAAATCTTCATGGTTCGGACCCCAAAATATGGTGAAAAGACTTTTTTTTTGATTTTTATTGTTTGAAGTGTGGAATCGATAGAGGTCACATTTATGTGCTTTTTGTGCAAATTTGAGCCTGATACATGCATTTTCTGCCACGTTATGACTACATGAAAGTCGATGCTCACGGAGCTCTCTGAACTTCAAAAAATCAGAAAAAATTATTTTTCACTTTCTGAAAGTGATCACGGTTTTCATCGACCTGAATGCATATTTTGCCAATGTCAGAGCGTTCTGACGGCTTCAAAACGATAATTCGTTTTCTCATTACGAGCGAATCACATCGAAAAATGATCTGGGAAACTGTAAACATGGAATTGTTATGACACCACTCCTTTGTAACTTTGAAGCTATCACATATGGGTATGTTTTGCTCTAGAGAACTAGTGCCGCTAACTTCTACTAAGATCCGAAAAATTCACATTTCTCTGAAAAAGTGATGAAAAATTGACATTTCGAATTTTTTCTCGAGAATTAGAGAGTTTCCAATCTCGACATTTTGGGGAAACATACACATTAGTGTCCTTGATATTTCAGAATTTTTTCGGATTTTTTGGAGCACAAACAAAAAAGTCGATTTTGTGCTCTTTGAGCACCTACCGTACTCTTCCAGGTGGAGCCCGGAGGCTAAGTCGGTGCACATGGGTAGTACTAGTCCTTGTCAACATACTCCCAAAGTTTCTTGACTCTAACTCATCTATAACACCCTAAGGCACACCCCCTTATGGCCATGCTCGATCCTTACAGAGAACACGTTATATATAACATATATGTTGAACGAGCCGAATGTATGATTTCTCTTGGAGCGGAGGTACCAGCTGTAGCCGTGTCTTTCACGAAAATTTTCACGAGGCCGGACTGAAACATAGTTCGAATTAGCTACAGAAAAACAACTCACATTCGCCCTGTCGTCATCGGCGTCGTGACGTTCATGGTCCCTCACTAGTTTAATCGATCCACTGGGGTCTCTGTGACCATAGGCTCGACAGCCGATATACGACTTTCTGAAAACGTGCATTCAGTTTCCATTAACTTGGATATATACCTTTCGGAACAGTAAAGGAGTTGTGTACCATCGGCATTCACTTTCTGGACCCGAAGCAGATATCCTTCATGAGTAAATACTTCGTTCAGTTTTCTTTTCGGCATCTTAGAAACAAAATCCCTGACAACAGTAATTTTACGTGAAAAAAACGTGATTTTACGTGAAAAAACGTGATTTTACGTGAGAAAAACGTGATTTTACGTGAAAAAAACGTGATTTTACGTGAAAAAACGTGATCTTACGTGAAAAAAACGTGATTTTACGTGAAAAAAACGTGATCTTACGTGAAAAACGTGGAAAAATATGAATAAACTGGATAATCCGTGAAAAAAAGTGAGAAAACGTTAATGAAAAAGTGAGAAAACGTGAAAAAATCGTGAGAAGAAACTTTCGAAAATTCGAGATGTGCGTCAGGAAAAAACGTTTCTCACGTAACCGTATCGCATTCTGCGTCTCTTCACGTGAACGCTCTCTCACGTCGCACGTAACCGACGCGCACTCTACGTCTCTACACGTAGGCGGCTCTCACATCCGTCATGTCCCCGCTCTCCGTCAGTGCCCTTTTTTACTATTTTCCTTATAAAAGAATCAGAAAAACTTTTTGAAAAACCCTTTGAGGAGCGAGTAACCGCGCAGGTGAGAGAGAGAGAGAGAGAGAGAGAGAGAGAGAGAGAGAGAGAGAGAGAGAGAGAGAGAGAGAGAGAGAGAGAGAGAGAGAGAGAGAGAGAGAGAGAGAGAGAGAGAGAGAGAGAGAGAGAGAGAGAGAGAGAGAGAGAGAGAGAGAGAGAGAGAGAGAGAGAGAGAGAGAGAGAGAGAGAGAGAGAGAGAGAGGTGAGAGAGAGAGAGAGAGAGAGAGAGAGAGAGAGAGAGAGAGAGAGAGAGAGAGAGAGAGAGAGAGAGAGAGAGAGAGAGAGAGAGAGAGAGCGAGAGAGAGAGAGAGAGAGAGAGAGAGAGAGAGAGAGAGGAGAGACGAGAGAGAGAGAGAGAGAGAGAGAGAGAGAGAGAGAGAGAGAGAGAGAGAGAGAGAGAGAGAGAGAGAGAGAGAGAGAGAGAGAGAGAGAGAGAGAGAGAGAGAGAGAGAGAGAGAGAGAGAGAGAGAGAGAGAGAGAGAGAGAGGAGAGAAGAGAGAGAGAGAGAGAGAGAGAGAGAGAGAGAGAGAGAGAGAGAGAGAGAGAGAGAGAGAGAGAGAGAGAGAGAGAGAGAGAGAGAGAGAAAGAGAGAGAGAGAGAGAGAGAGAGAAAGAGAGAGAGAGTTGCTTCGTTATTTTTTCCGAATTCTTCTGCGGACTTGAGCTGACCACTTTCATGTTCTTTCTTCGAGTCGATTTTTGCTTTGTCAAACACACCCGGTGTTCTGAAAATGAGCCCTCAATACTTCTATAGCACTAGGTTATGTTCTACAAGTTCGTAGTTGACAACTTTCTGATATCTCTTATCAATTTCGAGATTTTATCATTCTCCCGCAGAATGTTCCTCGGTTGCACGGTCATTTCGATGACATCCCATAGTTTTTACATTTTTCACCGAGGAAATGTTCTGCGGGAGAATGATAAAATCTCGAGATTGATAAGAGATATCAGAAAGTTGTCAATTACGAACTTGTAGAACATAACTAGTACTATAATAAAGCTGTTGACACTTTTTCGCTATCTGTTACCAATCTCGAGACATATGGATTCTTTTGTAGGTCCTCTTCGGTTTATGAGCCATTTCGGTTTGCGAAGTTTGAAAAATGGAAAAACTATGGGATGTCATCGAAATGATCGTGCAACCGAACATTTTGAGCTTCTTCGTGCTCCCAACTTCTACATAAGTTTTCAAACACGCTAGAAACAATCTGGTAAAGTTTCATGGCGATCGGAAACCTCTGACTCAAGATATGCTCCAAAAACCAAAATATGATAGCTTTTTTTCCGGTACTGTATAATCATTCTCCGACAGAACATTCCTCGGTCGCGGGGCCATTTCGATGGCATCCGATAGTACGAACACTGGAACACCCTAATAGAATCCTGGGATAAGTAACTATGAACCGAGAGAAGAAGAACATTTTTGATCGACCAGAGAATGTTCTCTTTCCAACGGAACGCTGCACGGAGTCATCACGGAAGCCAAGCGAAACTTTGAGCGGAGCTGTTTCTACATGTCCTTCCAGTGTTTCCTCTAGAATGACATGGACCATAACAGCTTGAGATGGTCTAGGAACTTCCCGTTGATACTTTATTCGAAATCGCCGTTCTTTGTTTCTCCAGAAATGTGTGTCTCCGCATTCTGAGTCATCACCCACATCGCAAGATTGTTTCGAAATAGAGGTGTTTTGGCCGTCCCATGTGTCCCCAACGTTTCGCTGTCTTGCCGGAGAGACCACCCTCCAAACTCCCTCAATCTCTCGCCGAGGGGCGGGGTCTCGCAACCAACGGAAAAAGGCGGGGCGTGCGCGTTGCGACTCAGTATATATAGACCACGAGGACGGGAAATCAAGCACTCTAGCCCCCGTCTAGACTCCACTCTCCATCAAACATCGAACACGTACGGCTATGACGTAACTACACTCGTTATCGGCAATGGATCCGGAATGTGCTTGAGAAGTTTCCTCGGTTTCTCTAGCGCCGGCAGGGCGGTCCTCGTCTTCCTTCACTTATGAATCAGCATTGCGTATGGGCACATACATAGAGAGGCCCTCACACATTTTCCCACCTTTCGAATAGGACCGTTTGTCGCTTGCCTTCTCTTTTATCTTTCCCTGGCTCCCCGCTCCTCTTCATCTCTATTCCTCGCTTCTTCTCTATGTTGCAGAATATGTGAGCAGTTGCACCCCCCCCCTGGTCTTCTCACTACATTTCCTGTTCCAATTGACATCTCGTTGAAAAATCTTGCATTTACTTCGCTCTCTCAAACACCATTCTAAAATTATTCATTTCATTTTTTCAGATACATTAAAAGTTAATCAAAATGTGTGACGACGAGGTTGTCGCCGTGGTGGTGGACAATGGATCCGGAATGTGTAAGGCCGGATTCGCCGGAGACGACGCTCCACGCGTCGTGTTCCCATCCATCGTCGGAAGACCACGTCACCAGGGAGTCATGGTCGGTATGGGGCAGAAGGACTCGTACGTTGGAGACGAGGCCCAAGCAAAGAGAGGTAATCATTTTGACCAACGTAACCGACAATTAATTTGAGTTTTTCAGGTATCTTGACACTCAAGTACCCAATTGAGCACGGAATCGTCACCAACTGGGACGACATGGAAAAAATTTGGCACCACACCTTCTACAACGACCTCCGCGTTGCACCAGAAGAGCACCCAATCCTCCTCACTGAAGCCCCACTGAACCCAAAGGCTAACCGTGAAAAGATGACCCAAACCATGTTTGAGACGTTCAACGCCCCGGCCGTGTACGTCGCCATCCAGGCCGTACTATCTCTCTACGCCTCCGGACGTACCACCGGAGTCGTTCTCGACTCTGGAGATGGTGTCACCCACACCGTCCCAATCTACGAAGGATATGCCCTCCCGCACGCCATCCTTCGTCTTGACTTGGCCGGACGTGATCTTACTGACAACCTCATGAAGATCCTCACTGAGCGCGGATACTCATTCACCACCACCGCTGAGCGTGAGATCGTCCGTGACATCAAGGAGAAACTCTGCTACGTCGCTCTCGACTTCGAGCAGGAGATGGCCACCGCCGCCTCCTCCTCTTCCCTCGAGAAGTCGTACGAACTTCCGGACGGACAGGTCATCACCGTCGGAAACGAGCGCTTCCGTTGCCCAGAGGCTCTTTTCCAGCCATCCTTCTTGGGTAAGGAGTCTGCCGGAATCCACGAGACTTCTTACAACTCGATCATGAAATGCGACATTGATATCCGTAAGGACTTGTACGCCAACACCGTCCTTTCCGGAGGAACCACTATGTACCCAGGAATCGACGATCGCATGCAGAAGGAGATGACCGCTCTGGCTCCGAGGTAAAAACATCCAGTATCATTGTAACATGCTTTAATTTCCAATATTTCAGCACCATGAAGACCAAGATCATCGCCCCGCCAGAGCGCAAGTACTCCGTCTGGATCGGAGGATCCATCCTTGCTTCCCTGTCCACTTTCCAACAGATGTGGATCTCTAAGCAGGAGTACGACGAGTCCGGCCCATCCATCGTCCATCGCAAGTGCTTCTAAGTACTTTGCCGCAATTGGTTCTCTCTATTTTCCTTTTTCACCTTCATTTTTCAATTGTAACCAAATTTTTATGGTCCCTTCTTCTTTTGTGCATATTTGTTTATAATTGCCACTTGCTATACACATAATTTATAAAACAAAATGATTCGGGCTCAATTTTGTTTGTCAGAAAAAAATGCAATCTGACTATGAGAGCTAGTAAGTCGATCTGCTCCACAAGATATGAACATTGCGCGGGTCCATTTAACCGATTAAACGTTTTCAGTTGAAAGTGCACCAACCATCAACGTTGTCATCGATCCCTCTTGGCGTTCCGGAATATTTCCTTCGGTGGTCTATAAGTTCTGAAATGCGAATGAAAGCATTTGCACTTGTTTGTCGGCAGAAATCTTTGCAGACAACGTTCCAGTGGATTGTAGCTACTTCTCCCCGGACGGGCAAAGTTCTTTCCGCCAACTCTTTGGCTTTATTCAAAAAACATCACTGATACAACGTTGTAATTTTTTTAATTTTTTTAAATTTATAGATACTTCACGAAGAAGTGAATAAGGAAAAGAAGAGAATGGGGTGTGGTGACACATGAGTAAACTGATGCGGCGAGATCTAGAAATGTATATTCCAACTGCATTTACATATGAGAGGTATGGACAAAACTTCCTTTTGAAGGCACATGGAAAGCTGATTTAAATGATTTCATGAATAACGGGAACGAGATAAAAAACACAACATGTTGGCTGTCTCCAATCCTTTTCCAAAGTGACGATGGTTGAAAAAGGCAATTTGTAGACGAACTGAATATCCTTTTGGTGTTTTCTTGTGCATACTGTGATCTTTAACTGAAAAGGCACATGGAAAGCTGATTTAATTGATTTCATGAATAACCGGAACGAGATAAAAACACAACATGTTGGCTGTCTCCAATCCTTTCCCAAAATGACGATGGTTGAAAAAGGCAATTTGTAGATGAACTGAATATCCTTTTGGTGTTTTCTTGTGCATACTGTGATCTTTAACTGAAAAGGCACATGGAAAGCTGGTTTAATTGATTTCATGAATAACGGGAACGAGATAAAAAACACAACATGTTGGCTGTCTCCAATCCTTTCCCAAAATGACGATGGTTGAAAAAGGCAATTTGTAGATGAACTGAATATCCTTTTGGTGTTTTCTTGTGCATACTGTGATCTTTAACTGAAAAGGCACATGGAAAGCTGGTTTAATTGATTTCATGAATAACGGGAACGAGATAAAAAACACAACATGTTGGCTGTCTCCAATCCTTTCCCAAAATGACGATGGTTGAAAAAGGCAATTTGTAGACGAACTGAATATCCTTTTGGTGTTTTCTTGTGCATACTGTGATCTTTAACTGAAAAGGCACATGGAAAGCTGATTTAATTGATTTCATGAATAACCGGAACGAGATAAAAACACAACATGTTGGCTGTCTCCAATCCTTTCCCAAAGTGACGATGGTTGAAAAAGGCAATTTGTAGATGAACTGAATATCCTTTTGGTGTTTTCTTGTGCATACTGTGATCTTTAACTGAAAAGGCACATGGAAAGCTGATTTAATTGATTTCATGAATAACGGGAACGAGAAAAAAACCAAACATGTTGGCTGTCTCCAATCCTTTCCCAAAATGACGATGGTTGAAAAAGGCAATTTGTAGATGAACTGAATATCCTTTTGGTGTTTTCTTGTGCATACTGTGGTCTTTAACTGAAAAGGCACATGGAAAGCTGATTTAATTGATTTCATGAATAACCGGAACGAGATAAAAAACACAACATGTTGGCTGTCTCCAATCCTTTCCCAAAGTGACGATGGTTGAAAAAGGCAATTTGTAGATGAACTGAATATCCTTTTGGTGTTTTCTTGTGCATACTGTGGTCTTTAACTGAAAAGGCACATGGAAAGCTGATTTAATTGATTTCATGAATAACCGGAACGAGATAAAAAACACAACATGTTGGCTGTCTCCCATCCTTTCCCAAAATGACGATGGTTGAAAAAGGCAATTTGTAGATGAACTGAATATCCTTTTGGTGTTTTCTTGTGCATACTGTGATCTTTAACTGAAAAGGCACATGGAAAGCTGATTTAATTGATTTCATGAATAACCGGAACGAGATAAAAAACACAACATGTTGGCTGTCTCCAATCCTTTCCCAAAGTGACGATGGTTGAAAAAGGCAATTTGTAGATGAACTGAATATCCTTTTGGTGTTTTCTTGTGCATACTGTGGTCTTTAACTGAAAAGGCACATGGAAAGCTGATTTAATTGATTTCATGAATAACCGGAACGAGAAAAAAACCAAACATGTTGGCTGTCTCCAATCCTTTCCCAAAATGACGATGGTTGAAAAAGGCAATTTGTAGATGAACTGAATATCCTTTTGGTGTTTTCTTGTGCATACTGTGATCTTTAACTGAAAAGGCACATGGAAAGCTGATTTAATTGATTTCATGAATAACCGGAACGAGATAAAAACACAACATGTTGGCTGTCTCCAATCCTTTCCCAAAATGACGATGGTTGAAAAAGGCAATTTGTAGATGAACTGAATATCCTTTTGGTGTTTTCTTGTGCATACTGTGATCTTTAACTGAAAAGGCACATGGAAAGCTGATTTAATTGATTTCATGAATAACGGGAACGAGAAAAAAACCAAACATGTTGGCTGTCTCCAATCCTTTCCCAAAATGACGATGGTTGAAAAAGGCAATTTGTAGATGAACTGAATATCCTTTTGGTGTTTTCTTGTGCATACTGTGGTCTTTAACTGAAAAGGCACATGGAAAGCTGATTTAATTGATTTCATGAATAACCGGAACGAGATAAAAAACACAACATGTTGGCTGTCTCCAATCCTTTCCCAAAGTGACGATGGTTGAAAAAGGCAATTTGTAGATGAACTGAATATCCTTTTGGTGTTTTCTTGTGCATACTGTGGTCTTTAACTGAAAAGGCACATGGAAAGCTGATTTAATTGATTTCATGAATAACCGGAACGAGATAAAAAACACAACATGTTGGCTGTCTCCCATCCTTTCCCAAAATGACGATGGTTGAAAAAGGCAATTTGTAGATGAACTGAATATCCTTTTGGTGTTTTCTTGTGCATACTGTGATCTTTAACTGAAAAGGCACATGGAAAGCTGATTTAATTGATTTCATGAATAACCGGAACGAGATAAAAAACACAACATGTTGGCTGTCTCCAATCCTTTCCCAAAGTGACGATGGTTGAAAAAGGCAATTTGTAGATGAACTGAATATCCTTTTGGTGTTTTCTTGTGCATACTGTGGTCTTTAACTGAAAAGGCACATGGAAAGCTGATTTAATTGATTTCATGAATAACCGGAACGAGATAAAAAACACAACATGTTGGCTGTCTCCCATCCTTTTCCAAAATGACGATGGTTGAAAAAGGCAATTTGTAGATGAACTGAATATCCTTTTGGTGTTTTCTTGTGCATACTGTGATCTTTAACTGAAAAGGCACATGGAAAGCTGATTTAATTGATTTCATGAATAACGGGAACGAGATAAAAAACACAACATGTTGGCTGTCTCCAATCCTTTCCCAAAGTGACGATGGTTGAAAAAGGCAATTTGTAGATGAACTGAATATCCTTTTGGTGTTTTCTTGTGCATACTGTGGTCTTTAACTGAAAAGGCACATGGAAAGCTGATTTAATTGATTTCATGAATAACGGGAACGAGATAAAAAACACAACATGTTGGCTGTCTCCAATCCTTTCCCAAAGTGACGATGGTTGAAAAAGGCAATTTGTAGACGAACTGAATATCCTTTTGGTGTTTTCTTGTGCATACTGTGATCTATGATTGAAAAGGCACATGGAAAGCTGATTTAATTGATTTCATGAATAACGGGAACGAGATAAAAAACACAACATGTTGGCTGTCTCCAATCCTTTCCCAAAGTGACGATGGTTGAAAAAGGCAATTTGTAGATGAACTGAATATCCTTTTGGTGTTTTCTTGTGCATACTGTGATCTATGATTGAAAAGGCACATGGAAAGCTGATTTAATTGATTTCATGAATAACGGGAACGAGATAAAAAACACAACATGTTGGCTGTCTCCAATCCTTTCCCAAAGTGACGATGGTTGAAAAAGGCAATTTGTAGACGAACTGAATATCCTTTTGGTGTTTTCTTGTGCATACTGTGATCTATGATTGAAAAGGCACATGGAAAGCTGATTTAATTGATTTCATGAATAACGGGAACGAGATAAAAAACACAACATGTTGGCTGTCTCCAATCCTTTCCCAAAGTGACGATGGTTGAAAAAGGCAATTTGTAGATGAACTGAATATCCTTTTGGTGTTTTCTTGTGCATACTGTGATCTTTAACTGAAAAGGCACATGGAAAGCTGATTTAATTGATTTCATGAATAACGGGAACGAGATAAAAAACACAACATGTTGGCTGTCTCCAATCCTTTCCCAAAGTGACGATGGTTGAAAAAGGCAATTTGTAGACGAACTGAATATCCTTTTGGTGTTTTCTTGTGCATACTGTGGTCTTTAACTGAAAAGGCACATGGAAAGCTGATTTAATTGATTTCATGAATAACGGGAACGAGATAAAAAACACAACATGTTGGCGGCAATTTATTTTTCGCTACAGTATTTTTCGCTACACTTCGCTACAACTTATTTTTCGCTACAATTATTTTTGACTACATCATATTTTTCGCTACGGCTCTATATGTATTTTTCGCTACACGTTATTATTGGTCGGTTTTTCAGTCAGTTTTCCACTTTTCATCAAAGTGATGATGTTTAATTGGCCAATAATTTTTGACTCGGCTATTTCTGGACTTTTTCCGGTTTTTGACTCGAAGCGATTGTTGACTCGATTTCTGACTTTTTTCGGTTTCTATATCGGACGAAGTGGAATAAGGAAAGAGACGAGAAGTGTTCAATTAATGAGAGTGGGTGTACTGTAGAAACCTCCAAACCGGATTAAACTGAAATAAGAAGTTGAAGTTCTAACGGTTGACTATGTGCGGGAGGTTTCAGGTCCCATACCGGGAAGTTCGCTCATTTCCCGTCTTTTCTTATCTGTTCGAAAAAATTTCTTGATGGTTTCCATAATAATTTTCGAATTTTACGCTACTAACTTTCATTTTACTTACCTAGTGAAGTGAGGTGACACTTAAAAAAAGAAAATCACAAGAGCGTCTTCGAACCCGCAACCTGCCACCTACAAGTCGACAGCACTACCACTGACCCACCGCGGCGCTTTCGTGTCGACGCTTGGATGAAGAAGAGTATCATCCGGTCGCCACCAAGCGCGCTCACCAAGCACTACAAGCCGTTCGCGCGTGTATCTGTGGATGCCAGCATGGAAGACTGGGGTGTCCGGAGTCCGGACAGTTGAAGAGTGATACACTATTGGGGATGCTCAGAGCATTTCCGAATACAACTAGTGGTAGCATCTACTGAATTCGCTCGGAAAACGGCTATCTCAGATATTAGTGACGTCACTGGGCTGGCCTAAAATTAATTTTCCTGTCGTTCATTTCGGAGTCTCAGAGAAGGCTCTTTGTTAATACCGATGAGAACACTTCAAGAAATGATAATACAACATTTTTTTCAGTTTTCAGGTATCCTGGTTCATGGAAATCGAAAAAAACAAAGTATGTTTTTTTGAAACATTTTTCGTTTTTGTTCCAAAAAATGATCAATTTGCACGCTGTTATAAATAACATACTAAAACCCCTGCACCCACTCCAAAAACCACTATTCTCGGACAAAAACAAAAAATGTTTCGAAAAAACATAATTTGTTTTTTTCGATTTCCAGGACCCAGGATAACTGAAAACTGAAAAAAAAGTTGTATTATTGTTTCTTGAAGTGTTCTCATCGGTATTAGCGAAAAACCTTTTCCGAGACTCCGAAATGAACGACAGGAAAATTAATTTTAGGCCAGCCCAGTGACGTCACTAATATCTGAGATAGCCGTTTTCCGAGCGAATTCAGTAGATGCTACCACTAGTTGTATTCGGAAATGCTCTGAGCATCCCCAATAGTGTATCACTCTTCAACTGTCCGGACTCCGGACACCCCAGTCTTCCATGCTGGCATCCACAGATACACGCGCGAACGGCTTGTAGTGCTTGGTGAGCGCGCTTGGTGGCGACCGGATGATACTCTTCTTCATCCAAGCGTCGACACGAAAGCGCCGCGGTGGGTCAGTGGTAGTGCTGTCGACTTGTAGGTGGCAGGTTGCGGGTTCGAAGACGCTCTTGTGATTTTCTTTTTTTAAGTGTCACCTCACTTCACTAGGTAAGTAAAATGAAAGTTAGTAGCGTAAAATTCGAAAATTATTATGGAAACCATCAAGAAATTTTTTCGAACAGATAAGAAAAGACGGGAAATGAGCGAACTTCCCGGTATGGGACCTGAAACCTCCCGCACATAGTCAACCGTTAGAACTTCAACTTCTTATTTCAGTTTAATCCGGTTTGGAGGTTTCTACAGTACACCCACTCTCATTAATTGAATACTTCTCGTCCCTTTCTTATTCCACTTCGTCCGATATAGAAACCGAAAAAAGTCAGAAATCGAGTCAACAATCGCTTCGAGTCAAAAACCGGAAAAAGTCCAGAAATAGCCGAGTCAAAAATTATTGGCCAATTAAACATCATCACTTTGATGAAAAGTGGAAAACTGACTGAAAAACCGACCAATAATAACGTGTAGCGAAAAATACATATAGAGCCGTAGCGAAAAATATGATGTAGTCAAAAATAATTGTAGCGAAAAATAAGTTGTAGCGAAGTGTAGCGAAAAATACTGTAGCGAAAAATAAATTGCCCATGTTGGCTGTCTCCAATCCTTGGCAATTTATTTTTCGCTACAGTATTTTTCGCTACACTTCGCTACAACTTATTTTTCGCTACAATTATTTTTGACTACACATTATTTTTCGCTACGCCTCTATATGTATTTTTCGCTACACGTTTTCATTGGTCGGTTTTTCAGTCAGTTTTCCACTTTTCATCAAAGTGATGATGTTTAATTGGCCAATAATTTTTGGACTCGGCTATTTCTGGACTTTTTCCGGTTTTTGACTCGAAGCGATTTTTGACTCGATTCCTGACTTTTTTCGGTTTCTAAATCGGACGAAGTGGAATGAGTAAAGGGACGAGAAGTATTCAATTAATGAGAGTGGGTGTACTGTAGAAGCCTCCAAACCGAATTAAACTGGAATAAGAAGTTAAAGTTCTAACGGTTGACTATGTGCGGGAGGTTTCAGGTCCCATACCGGGAAGTTCGCTCATTTCCCGTCTTTTCTTATCTGTTCGAAAAAATTTCTTGATGGTTTCCATAATAATTTTCGAGTTTTACGCTACTAACTTTCACTTTACCCACCTAATGAAGTGAGGTGACACCTAAAAAATGAAATTCACAGAAGCGTCTTCGAACCCGCAACCTGCCACCTACAAGTCGACAGCACTACCACTGACCCACCGCGGCACTTGCGTGTCGAAGCTTGGATGAAGAAGAGTATCATCCGGTCGCCACCAAGCTCGCTCACGAAACACCACGAGCCGTTCGCGCGTATATCTATGGATGCCAGCATGGAAGGCTTACTGATGGAATGTCCGGACAGTTGAAGTCTGATACACCACTGGGGATGTTCAGAGCATTTCCGAATACAACTAGGGGTAGCATCCTCAGAGTCTCAGAGAAGGTTCTTTGTTAATACTGATGAGAACACTTCAAGAAATGATAATACAACATTTTTTTCAGTTTTCAGGTATCCTGGTCCATGGAAATCGAAAAAAACAAATTATGTTTTTTCGAAACATTTTTTGTTTTTGTCCGAAAATAGTGGTTTTTGGAGTGGGTGAAGGGGTTTTAGTATGTTTTTTATAACAGCGTGTATATTGATCATTTTTTGGAACAAAAACAAAAAATGTTTCGAAAAAACATAATTTGTTTTTTTCGATTTCCATGGACCAGGATACCTGAAAACTGAAAAAAATGTTGTATTATCATTTCTTGAAGTGTTCTCATCAGTATTAACAAAGAACCTTCTCTGAGACTTCGAAACGAAAGACAGGAAAATTAATTTTAGGCCAGCCCAGTGACGTCACTAATATCTGAGATAGCCGTTTCCCGAGCGAATTCAGTAGATGCTACCCCTAGTTGTATTCGGAAATGCTCTGAACATCCCCAGTGGTGTATCAGACTTCAACTGTCCGGACATTCCATCAGTAAGCCTTCCATGCTGGCATCCATAGATATACGCGCGAACGGCTCGTGGTGTTTCGTGAGCGAGCTTGGTGGCGACCGGATGATACTCTTCTTCATCCAAGCTTCGACACGCAAGTGCCGCGGTGGGTCAGTGGTAGTGCTGTCGACTTGTAGGTGGCAGGTTGCGGGTTCGAAGACGCTCCTGTGAATTTCATTTTTTAGGTGTCACCTCACTTCATTAGGTGGGTAAAGTGAAAGTTAGTAGCGTAAAACTCGAAAATTATTATGGAAACCATCAAGAAATTTTTTCGAACAGATAAGAAAAGACGGGAAATGAGCGAACTTCCCGGTATGGGACCTGAAACCTCCCGCACATAGTCAACCGTTAGAACTTTAACTTCTTATTCCAGTTTAATTCGGTTTGGAGGCTTCTACAGTACACCCACTCTCATTAATTGAATACTTCTCGTCCCTTTACTCATTCCACTTCGTCCGATTTAGAAACCGAAAAAAGTCAGGAATCGAGTCAAAAATCGCTTCGAGTCAAAAACCGGAAAAAGTCCAGAAATAGCCGAGTCCAAAAATTATTGGCCAATTAAACATCATCACTTTGATGAAAAGTGGAAAACTGACTGAAAAACCGACCAATGAAAACGTGTAGCGAAAAATACATATAGAGGCGTAGCGAAAAATAATGTGTAGTCAAAAATAATTGTAGCGAAAAATAAGTTGTAGCGAAGTGTAGCGAAAAATACTGTAGCGAAAAATAAATTGCCCCAATCCTTTCCCAAAATGACGATGGTTGAAAAAGGCAATTTGTAGATGAACTGAATATCCTTTTGGTGTTTTCTTGTGCATACTGTGGTCTTTAACTGAAAAGGCACATGGAAAGCTGATTTAATTGATTTCATGAATAACGGGAACGAGATAAAAAACACAACATGTTGGCTGTCTCCAATCCTTTCCCAAAGTGACGATGGTTGAAAAAGGCAATTTGTAGACGAACTGAATATCCTTTTGGTGTTTTCTTGTGCATACTGTGGTCTTTAACTGAAAAGGCACATGGAAAGCTGATTTAATTGATTTCATGAATAACGGGAACGAGATAAAAAACACAACATGTTGGCTGTCTCCAATCCTTTCCCAAAGTGACGATGGTTGAAAAAGGCAATTTGTAGACGAACTGAATATCCTTTTGGTGTTTTCTTGTGCATACTGTGGTCTTTAACTGAAAAGGCACATGGAAAGCTGATTTAATTGATTTCATGAATAACGGGAACGAGATAAAAACACAACATGTTGGCTGTCTCCAATCCTTTCCCAAAATGACGATGGTTGAAAAAGGCAATTTGTAGATGAACTGAATATCCTTTTGGTGTTTTCTTGTGCATACTGTGATCTTTAACTGAAAAGGCACATGGAAAGCTGGTTTAATTGATTTCATGAATAACGGGAACGAGAAAAAAACCAAACATGTTGGCTGTCTCCAATCCTTTCCCAAAATGACGATGGTTGAAAAAGGCAATTTGTAGATGAACTGAATATCCTTTTGGTGTTTTCTTGTGCATACTGTGATCTTTAACTGAAAAGGCACATGGAAAGCTGATTTAATTGATTTCATGAATAACGGGAACGAGATAAAAACACAACATGTTGGCTGTCTCCCATCCTTTCCCAAAATGACGATGGTTGAAAAAGGCAATTTGTAGATGAACTGAATATCCTTTTGGTGTTTTCTTGTGCATACTGTGGTCTTTAACTGAAAAGGCACATGGAAAGCTGATTTAATTGATTTCATGAATAACCGGAACGAGATAAAAAACACAACATGTTGGCTGTCTCCAATCCTTTCCCAAAGTGACGATGGTTGAAAAAGGCAATTTGTAGATGAACTGAATATCCTTTTGGTGTTTTCTTGTGCATACTGTGCTCTTTAACTGAAAAGGCACATGGAAAGCTGGTTTAATTGATTTCATGAATAACGGGAACGAGATAAAAAACACAACATGTTGGCTGTCTCCAATCCTTTCCCAAAGTGACGATGGTTGAAAAAGGCAATTTGTAGATGAACTGAATATCCTTTTGGTGTTTTCTTGTGCATACTGTGATCTTTAACTGAAAAGGCACATGGAAAGCTGATTTAATTGATTTCATGAATAACGGGAACGAGATAAAAAACACAACATGTTGGCTGTCTCCAATCCTTTCCCAAAGTGACGATGGTTGAAAAAGGCAATTTGTAGACGAACTGAATATCCTTTTGGTGTTTTCTTGTGCATACTGTGGTCTTTAACTGAAAAGGCACATGGAAAGCTGATTTAATTGATTTCATGAATAACGGGAACGAGATAAAAAACACAACATGTTGGCTGTCTCCAATCCTTCCCCAAAATGACGATGGTTGAAAAAGGCAATTTGTAGATGAACTGAATATCCTTTTGGTGTTTTCTTGTGCATACTGTGGTCTTTAACTGAAAAGGCACATGGAAAGCTGATTTAATTGATTTCATGAATAACGGGAACGAGATAAAAAACACAACATGTTGGCTGTCTCCAATCCTTTCCCAAAGTGACGATGGTTGAAAAAGGCAATTTGTAGACGAACTGAATATCCTTTTGGTGTTTTCTTGTGCATACTGTGGTCTTTAACTGAAAAGGCACATGGAAAGCTGATTTAATTGATTTCATGAATAACGGGAAAGAGATAAAAAACACAACATGTTGGCTGTCTCCAATCCTTTCCCAAAGTGACGATGGTTGAAAAAGGCAATTTGTAGACGAACTGAATATCCTTTTGGTGTTTTCTTGTGCATACTGTGGTCTTTAACTGAAAAGGCACATGGAAAGCTGATTTAATTGATTTCATGAATAACGGGAACGAGATAAAAACACAACATGTTGGCTGTCTCCAATCCTTTCCCAAAATGACGATGGTTGAAAAAGGCAATTTGTAGATGAACTGAATATCCTTTTGGTGTTTTCTTGTGCATACTGTGATCTTTAACTGAAAAGGCACATGGAAAGCTGGTTTAATTGATTTCATGAATAACGGGAACGAGAAAAAAACCAAACATGTTGGCTGTCTCCAATCCTTTCCCAAAATGACGATGGTTGAAAAAGGCAATTTGTAGATGAACTGAATATCCTTTTGGTGTTTTCTTGTGCATACTGTGATCTTTAACTGAAAAGGCACATGGAAAGCTGATTTAATTGATTTCATGAATAACGGGAACGAGATAAAAACACAACATGTTGGCTGTCTCCCATCCTTTCCCAAAATGACGATGGTTGAAAAAGGCAATTTGTAGATGAACTGAATATCCTTTTGGTGTTTTCTTGTGCATACTGTGGTCTTTAACTGAAAAGGCACATGGAAAGCTGATTTAATTGATTTCATGAATAACCGGAACGAGATAAAAACACAACATGTTGGCTGTCTCCAATCCTTTCCCAAAATGACGATGGTTGAAAAAGGCAATTTGTAGACGAACTGAATATCCTTTTGGTGTTTTCTTGTGCATACTGTGATCTTTAACTGAAAAGGCACATGGAAAGCTGATTTAATTGATTTCATGAATAACCGGAACGAGATAAAAAACACAACATGTTGGCTGTCTCCCATCCTTTCCCAAAATGACGATGGTTGAAAAAGGCAATTTGTAGATGAACTGAATATCCTTTTGGTGTTTTCTTGTGCATACTGTGATCTTTAACTGAAAAGGCACATGGAAAGCTGGTTTAATTGATTTCATGAATAACCGGAACGAGATAAAAAACACAACATGTTGGCTGTCTCCAATCCTTTCCCAAAATGACGATGGTTGAAAAAGGCAATTTGTAGACGAACTGAATATCCTTTTGGTGTTTTCTTGTGCATACTGTGATCTATGACTGAAAAGGCACATGGAAAGCTTATTTAATTGATTTCATGAATAACCGGAACGAGATAAAAAACACAACATGTTGGCTGTCTCCAATCCTTTCCCAAAATGACGATGGTTGAAAAAGGCAATTTGTAGACGAACTGAATATCCTTTTGGTGTTTTCTTGTGCATACTGTGATCTTTAACTGAAAAGGCACATGGAAAGCTGGTTTAATTGATTTCATGAATAACCGGAACGAGATAAAAAACACAACATGTTGGCTGTCTCCCATCCTTTCCCAAAATGACGATGGTTGAAAAAGGCAATTTGTAGATGAACTGAATATCCTTTTGGTGTTTTCTTGTGCATACTGTGATCTTTAACTGAAAAGGCACATGGAAAGCTGGTTGAAGTGATTTCATGAATAACGGGAACGAGATAAAAAAACACAACATGTTGGCTGTCTCCCATCCTTTCCCAAAATGACGATGGTTGAAAAAGGCAATTTGTAGACGAACTGAATATCCTTTTAGTGTTTTCTTGTGCATACTGTGATCTATGACTGAAAAGGCACATGGAAAGCTGGTTTAATTGATTTCATGAATAACCGGAACGAGATAAAAAACACAACATGTTGGCTGTCTCCCATCCTTTCCCAAAATGACGATGGTTGAAAAAGGCAATTTGTAGACGAACTGAATATCCTTTTGGTGTTTTCTTGTGCATACTGTGATCTTTAACTGAAAAGGCACATGGAAAGCTGGTTGAAGTGATTTCATGAATAACGGGAACGAGATAAAAAAACACAACATGTTGGCTGTCTCCAATCCTTTCCCAAAGTGACGATGGTTGAAAAAGGCAATTTGTAGACGAACTGAATATCCTTTTAGTGTTTTCTTGTGCATACTGTGATCTATGACTGAAAAGGCACATGGAAAGCTGGTTGAAGTGATTTCATGAATAACCGGAACGAGATAAAAAAAAACACAACATGTTGGCTGTCTCCAATCCTTTCCCAAAGTGACGATGGTTGAAAAAGGCAATTTGTAGACGAACTGAATATCCTTTTGGTGTTTTCTTGTGCATACTGCGATCTTTAACTGAAAAGGCACATGGAAAGCTGGCTTAATTGATTTCATGAATAACGGGAACGAGATAAAAAACACAACATGTTGGCTGTCTCCAATCCTTTCCCAAAGTGACGATGGTTGAAAAAGGCAATTTGTAGACGAACTGAATATCCTTTTGGTGTTTTCTTGTGCAAACTGTGGTCTTTAACTGAAAAGGCACATGGAAAGCTGATTTAATTGATTTCATGAATAACGGGAACGAGATAAAAACCAAACATGTTGGCTGTCTCCAATCCTTTCCCAAAATGACGATGGTTGAAAAAGGCAATTTGTAGATGAACTGAATATCCTTTTGGTGTTTTCTTGTGCAAACTGTGGTCTTTAACTGAAAAGGCACATGGAAAGCTGATTTAATTGATTTCATGAATAACGGGAACGAGATAAAAACACAACATGTTGGCTGTCTCCCATCCTTTCCCAAAATGACGATGGTTGAAAAAGGCAATTTGTAGATGAACTGAATATCCTTTTGGTGTTTTCTTGTGCATACTGTGGTCTTTAACTGAAAAGGCACATGGAAAGCTGGTTTAATTGATTTCATGAATAACCGGAACGAGATAAAAAACACAACATGTTGGCTGTCTCCAATCCTTTCCCAAAATGACGATGGTTGAAAAAGGCAATTTGTAGATGAACTGAATATCCTTTTGGTGTTTTCTTGTGCAAACTGTGGTCTTTAACTGAAAAGGCACATGGAAAGCTGATTTAATTGATTTCATGAATAACGGGAACGAGATAAAAAACACAACATGTTGGCTGTCTCCAATCCTTTCCCAAAGTGACGATGGTTGAAAAAGGCAATTTGTAGACGAACTGAATATCCTTTTGGTGTTTTCTTGTGCATACTGTGGTCTTTAACTGAAAAGGCACATGGAGAGCTGGTTTAATTGATTTCATGAATAACCGGAACGAGATAAAAAACACAACATGTTGGCTGTCTCCCATCCTTTCCCAAAATGACGATGGTTGAAAAAGGCAATTTGTAGACGAACTGAATATCCTTTTGGTGTTTTCTTGTGCATACTGTGGTCTTTAACTGAAAAGGCACATGGAAAGCTGGTTTAATTGATTTCATGAATAACCGGAACGAGATAAAAAACACAACATGTTGGCTGTCTCCCATCCTTTCCCAAAATGACGATGGTTGAAAAAGGCAATTTGTAGACGAACTGAATATCCTTTTGGTGTTTTCTTGTGCATACTGTGGTCTTTAACTGAAAAGGCACATGGAAAGCTGGTTTAATTGATTTCATGAATAACCGGAACGAGATAAAAAACACAACATGTTGGCTGTCTCCCATCCTTTCCCAAAATGACGATGGTTGAAAAAGGCAATTTGTAGATGAACTGAATATCCTTTTGGTGTTTTCTTGTGCAAACTGTGGTCTTTAACTGAAAAGGCACATGGAAAGCTGATTTAATTGATTTCATGAATAACGGGAACGAGATAAAAAACACAACATGTTGGCTGTCTCCAATCCTTTCCCAAAGTGACGATGGTTGAAAAAGGCAATTTGTAGACGAACTGAATATCCTTTTGGTGTTTTCTTGTGCATACTGTGATCTTTAACTGAAAAGGCACATGGAAAGCTGATTTAATTGATTTCATGAATAACGGGAACGAGATAAAAAACACAACATGTTGGCTGTCTCCAATCCTTTCCCAAAGTGACGATGGTTGAAAAAGGCAATTTGTAGACGAACTGAATATCCTTTTGGTGTTTTCTTGTGCATACTGTGATCTATGACTGAAAAGGCACATGGAAAGCTGGTTGAAGTGATTTCATGAATAACCGGAACGAGATAAAAAAAACACAACATGTTGGCTGTCTCCAATCCTTTCCCAAAGTGACGATGGTTGAAAAAGGCAATTTGTAGACGAACTGAATATCCTTTTGGTGTTTTCTTGTGCATACTGCGATCTTTAACTGAAAAGGCACATGGAAAGCTGGCTTAATTGATTTCATGAATAACGGGAACGAGATAAAAAACACAACATGTTGGCTGTCTCCAATCCTTTCCCAAAGTGACGATGGTTGAAAAAGGCAATTTGTAGACGAACTGAATATCCTTTTGGTGTTTTCTTGTGCAAACTGTGGTCTTTAACTGAAAAGGCACATGGAAAGCTGATTTAATTGATTTCATGAATAACGGGAACGAGATAAAAACCAAACATGTTGGCTGTCTCCAATCCTTTCCCAAAATGACGATGGTTGAAAAAGGCAATTTGTAGATGAACTGAATATCCTTTTGGTGTTTTCTTGTGCAAACTGTGGTCTTTAACTGAAAAGGCACATGGAAAGCTGATTTAATTGATTTCATGAATAACGGGAACGAGATAAAAACACAACATGTTGGCTGTCTCCCATCCTTTCCCAAAATGACGATGGTTGAAAAAGGCAATTTGTAGATGAACTGAATATCCTTTTGGTGTTTTCTTGTGCATACTGTGGTCTTTAACTGAAAAGGCACATGGAAAGCTGGTTTAATTGATTTCATGAATAACCGGAACGAGATAAAAAACACAACATGTTGGCTGTCTCCAATCCTTTCCCAAAATGACGATGGTTGAAAAAGGCAATTTGTAGATGAACTGAATATCCTTTTGGTGTTTTCTTGTGCAAACTGTGGTCTTTAACTGAAAAGGCACATGGAAAGCTGATTTAATTGATTTCATGAATAACGGGAACGAGATAAAAAACACAACATGTTGGCTGTCTCCAATCCTTTCCCAAAGTGACGATGGTTGAAAAAGGCAATTTGTAGACGAACTGAATATCCTTTTGGTGTTTTCTTGTGCATACTGTGGTCTTTAACTGAAAAGGCACATGGAAAGCTGGTTTAATTGATTTCATGAATAACCGGAACGAGATAAAAAACACAACATGTTGGCTGTCTCCCATCCTTTCCCAAAATGACGATGGTTGAAAAAGGCAATTTGTAGACGAACTGAATATCCTTTTGGTGTTTTCTTGTGCATACTGTGGTCTTTAACTGAAAAGGCACATGGAAAGCTGGTTTAATTGATTTCATGAATAACCGGAACGAGATAAAAAACACAACATGTTGGCTGTCTCCCATCCTTTCCCAAAATGACGATGGTTGAAAAAGGCAATTTGTAGACGAACTGAATATCCTTTTGGTGTTTTCTTGTGCATACTGTGGTCTTTAACTGAAAAGGCACATGGAAAGCTGGTTTAATTGATTTCATGAATAACCGGAACGAGATAAAAAACACAACATGTTGGCTGTCTCCCATCCTTTCCCAAAATGACGATGGTTGAAAAAGGCAATTTGTAGATGAACTGAATATCCTTTTGGTGTTTTCTTGTGCAAACTGTGGTCTTTAACTGAAAAGGCACATGGAAAGCTGATTTAATTGATTTCATGAATAACGGGAACGAGATAAAAAACACAACATGTTGGCTGTCTCCAATCCTTTCCCAAAGTGACGATGGTTGAAAAAGGCAATTTGTAGACGAACTGAATATCCTTTTGGTGTTTTCTTGTGCATACTGTGATCTTTAACTGAAAAGGCACATGGAAAGCTGATTTAATTGATTTCATGAATAACGGGAACGAGATAAAAAACACAACATGTTGGCTGTCTCCAATCCTTTCCCAAAGTGACGATGGTTGAAAAAGGCAATTTGTAGACGAACTGAATATCCTTTTGGTGTTTTCTTGTGCATACTGCGATCTTTAACTGAAAAGGCACATGGAAAGCTGGTTTAATTGATTTCATGAATAACGGGAACGAGATAAAAAACACAACATGTTGGCTGTCTCCAATCCTTTCCCAAAGTGACGATGGTTGAAAAAGGCAATTTGTAGACGAACTGAATATCCTTTTGGTGTTTTCTTGTGCATACTGCGATCTTTAACTGAAAAGGCACATGGAAAGCTGATTTAATTGATTTCATGAATAACGGGAACGAGATAAAAAACACAACATGTTGGCTGTCTCCAATCCTTTCCCAAAGTGACGATGGTTGAAAAAGGCAATTTGTAGACGAACTGAATATCCTTTTGGTGTTTTCTTGTGCATACTGCGATCTTTAACTGAAAAGGCACATGGAAAGCTGGTTTAATTGATTTCATGAATAACGGGAACGAGATAAAAAACACAACATGTTGGCTGTCTCCAATCCTTTCCCAAAATGACGATGGTTGAAAAAGGCAATTTGTAGACGAACTGAATATCCTTTTGGTGTTTTCTTGTGCATACTGCGATCTTTAACTGAAAAGGCACATGGAAAGCTGGTTTAATTGATTTCATGAATAACGGGAACGAGATAAAAAACACAACATGTTGGCTGTCTCCAATCCTTTCCCAAAATGACGATGGTTGAAAAAGGCAATTTGTAGACGAACTGAATATCCTTTTGGTGTTTTCTTGTGCATACTGTGATCTATGACTGAAAAGGCACATGGAAAGCTGGTTGAAGTGATTTCATGAATAACCGGAACGAGATAAAAAAAACACAACATGTTGGCTGTCTCCAATCCTTTCCCAAAGTGACGATGGTTGAAAAAGGCAATTTGTAGACGAACTGAATATCCTTTTGGTGTTTTCTTGTGCATACTGCGATCTTTAACTGAAAAGGCACATGGAAAGCTGGTTTAATTGATTTCATGAATAACCGGAACGAGATAAAAAAAACACAACATGTTGGCTGTCTCCAATCCTTTCCCAAAGTGACGATGGTTGAAAAAGGCAATTTGTAGACGAACTGAATATCCTTTTGGTGTTTTCTTGTGCATACTGTGATCTATGACTGAAAAGGCACATGGAAAGCTGGTTTAATTGATTTCATGAATAACCGGAACGAGATAAAAAAAACACAACATGTTGGCTGTCTCCAATCCTTTCCCAAAGTGACGATGGTTGAAAAAGGCAATTTGTAGACGAACTGAATATCCTTTTGGTGTTTTCTTGTGCATACTGCGATCTTTAACTGAAAAGGCACATGGAAAGCTGGTTTAATTGATTTCATGAATAACGGGAACGAGATAAAAAACACAACATGTTGGCTGTCTCCAATCCTTTCCCAAAATGACGATGGTTGAAAAAGGCAATTTGTAGACGAACTGAATATCCTTTTGGTGTTTTCTTGTGCATACTGTGATCTATGACTGAAAAGGCACATGGAAAGCTGGTTGAAGTGATTTCATGAATAACCGGAACGAGATTAAAAAAACACAACATGTTGGCTGTCTCCAATCCTTTCCCAAAGTGACGATGGTTGAAAAAGGCAATTTGTAGACGAACTGAATATCCTTTTGGTGTTTTCTTGTGCATACTGTGATATATGACTGAAAAGGCACATGGAAAGCTGATTTAATTGATTTCATGAATAACGGGAACGAGATAAAAAACACATATATATATATCTCTCTCTCTCTCTACCACCCTTTGAGGAGCGAGTGACCGCGCAGGTGTCAGGGCGCTTTGAATCAACGAGGCCAAACAATGACTCACATTGCGAAACAATGCCAGTCGAATGTGGTGGAAGCGATAGAAACTGGAACGGTGATGTGAACGGCAACGTGTTCCGCGGCGTAGTAGTTATCAAAAAGTGGAACTAGAGGAACATTTGAAATTTCTTCCAGTGTTTGCTCTAGAATGACATGGACCACAACAGCTTGAGATGGTCCTGGAGCTTCCCGTTGATACCTTATTCGACATCGCCGTTCTTTGTTTCTCCAGAAATGTGTGTCTCCACATTCTGAGTCATCACCCACATCGCAAGATTGTTTCGAAATAGAGGTGTTTTGGCCGTCCCATGTGTCCCCAACGTTTCGCTGTCTTGCCGGAGAGACCACCCTCCAAACTCCCTCAGTCTCTCGCCGAGGGGCATAGTCGCGAAACCAACGGAAAAAGGCGGGGCGTGCGCGTCGCGACTCAGTATATATAGACCACGAGGACGGGAAATCAAGCACTCTAGCCCCCGTCTAGACTCCACTCTCCATCAAACGTCGAACACGTACGGCTATGACGTGACAACACTCGTTATCGGCAATGGATCCGGAATGTGCTTGAGAAGTTTCCTCGGTTTCTCTAGCGCCGGCAGGGCGGTCCTCGTCTTCCTTCACTTATGAATCAGCATTGCGTATGGGCACATACATAGAGAGGCCCTCACACATTTTCCCACCTTTCGAATAGGACCGTTTGTCGCTTGCCTTCTCTTTTATCTTTCCCTGGCTCCCCGCTCCTCTTCATCTCTATTCCTCGCTTCTTCTCTATGTTGCAGAATATGTTAGCAGTTGCACCCCCCCCCTGGTCTTCTCACTACATTTCCTGTTCCAATTGACATCTCGTTGAAAAATCTTACATTTACTCCGCTCTCTCAAACACCATTCCAAAATTATTCATTTCATTTTTTCAGATACATTAAAAGTTAATCAAAATGTGTGACGACGAGGTTGTCGCCGTGGTGGTGGACAATGGATCCGGAATGTGTAAGGCCGGATTCGCCGGAGACGACGCTCCACGCGTCGTGTTCCCATCCATCGTCGGAAGACCACGTCACCAGGGAGTCATGGTCGGTATGGGGCAGAAGGACTCGTACGTTGGAGACGAGGCCCAAGCAAAGAGAGGTAATCATTTTGACCAACGTAACCGACAATTAATTTGAGTCTTGCAGGTATCTTGACCCTTAAGTACCCAATTGAGCACGGAATCGTCACCAACTGGGATGACATGGAGAAGATTTGGCACCACACCTTCTACAACGACCTCCGCGTTGCTCCAGAAGAGCACCCAGTCCTCCTCACTGAAGCCCCACTGAACCCGAAGGCTAACCGTGAAAAGATGACCCAAACCATGTTCGAGACGTTCAACGCCCCGGCCGTGTACGTTGCCATCCAGGCCGTACTATCTCTCTACGCCTCCGGACGTACCACCGGAGTCGTTCTCGACTCTGGAGATGGTGTCACCCACACCGTCCCAATCTACGAAGGATATGCCCTCCCGCACGCCATCATTCGTCTTGACATGGCCGGACGTGATCTTACTGACAACCTCATGAAGATCCTCACTGAGCGCGGATACTCATTCACCACCACCGCTGAGCGTGAGATCGTCCGTGACATCAAGGAGAAACTCTGCTACGTCGCTCTCGACTTCGAGCAGGAGATGGCCACCGCCGCCTCCTCCTCTTCCCTCGAGAAGTCGTACGAACTTCCGGACGGACAGGTCATCACCGTCGGAAACGAGCGCTTCCGTTGCCCAGAGGCTCTTTTCCAGCCATCCTTCTTGGGTAAGGAGTCTGCCGGAATCCACGAGACTTCTTACAACTCGATCATGAAATGCGACATTGACATCCGTAAGGACTTGTACGCCAACACCGTCCTTTCCGGAGGAACCACTATGTACCCAGGAATCGACGATCGCATGCAGAAGGAGATGACCGCCCTTGCTCCGAGGTAAAAACATCCAGTATCAATGTAACATGCTTTAATTTCCAATATTTCAGCACCATGAAGATCAAGATCATCGCCCCGCCAGAGCGCAAGTACTCCGTCTGGATCGGAGGCTCCATCCTCGCTTCGCTCTCCACTTTCCAACAGATGTGGATCTCCAAGCAGGAGTACGACGAGTCCGGCCCATCCATCGTCCATCGCAAGTGCTTCTAAGTACTTTGCCGCAATTGGTTCTCTCTATTTTCCTTTTTCACCTTCATTTTTCAATTGTAACCAAATTTTTATGGTCCCTTCTTCTTTTGTGCATATTTGTTTATAATTGCCACTTGCTATACACATAATTTATAAAACAGAATGTTTCGGGCTCAATTTTGTTTGTCAGAAAAAAATGCAATCTGACTATGAGAGCTAGTAAGTCGATCTGCTCCACAAGATATGAACATTGCGCGGGTCCATTTAACCGATTAAACGTTTTCAGTTGAAAGTGCACCAACCATCAACGTTGTCATCGATCCCTCTTGGCGTTCCGGAATATTTCCTTCGGTGGTCTATAAGTTCTGAAATGCGAATGAAAGCATTTGCACTTGTTTGTCGGCAGAAATCATTGCAGACAACGTTCCAGTGGATTGTAGCTACTTCTCCCCGGACGGGCAAAGTTCTTTCCGCCAACTCTTTGGCTTTATTCAAAAAACATCACTGATACAACGTTGTAATTTTTTTAATTTTTTTTAATTTCTAGATACTTCACGAAGAAGTGAATAAGGAAAAGAAGAGAATGGGGTGTGGTGACACATGAGTAAACTGATGCGGCGAGATCTAGAATGTAACGATATTCCAACTGCATTTACTTATGAGAGGTATGGACAAAACTTCCTTTTGATTACGGATCCATTGCGGCGGTATTTCTCAAAATATTTGTTTCAAATGCTGTCGAGGAAGAAACAAATGAAGGAAATAATGAACCAGTTTTGGTT
The DNA here is from genome assembly GCA_963932285.1 of Caenorhabditis macrosperma. Lineage (NCBI taxonomy): Eukaryota > Metazoa > Nematoda > Chromadorea > Rhabditida > Rhabditidae > Caenorhabditis > Caenorhabditis macrosperma. The sequence continues at coordinate 22,529,191 of OZ010618.1, forward strand.
TTTTGGGAAGAAAACAGTGACACTAAGTTTTCGTCTCAATTTTTGGTGATTAGGAGGGCGTGACCTTCTAATAGGAGGGCGTGACCTTCTATGACTGAAAAGGTAGTTGGAGAGCACTTTAAAACGATATTACATACAGGCGCCGTTGTATTCGGGATATGAAAGGTGTCGTGAGAAAGAGTTATCAAAAAGTTGTCAACAGCAAACTTGTAGTCCTAGTTATGGTCTTCTCTTGTGACGTCTCTAAAAATTGTCTTTTCCCCGTGGTTAGAGTTGGAATCAGCATTTCGAATACCAACAGTTTCATTCTGTCCAACTTTGCGAGTGTCTCAGCCTTCGTAATGGAAGTCTATCTGAAACTCACCACCCCACACTCGCTTCCTCCCGCGTGATTCCTCCTTTGGCCATCTCCCCCTCTCCTCGAATCGATAATGATGCCACAGAGTACACGAAGCAGACTGTCGGGAACACAAATAATAACCACCGGCTTCTCCCTTCTGTGTGTTTAGGGAAATCCAAAAACAAAAAAAAAAGGAATATTGGACGTGCCAGGAATTGAACCCGGGAGTCTCTTGTCTCGTATGTCAGATAATTATTACCGCAATCTGGTCGGCGTTACAGAGTCCCCTTCGAGGGTAGAGGACTTCGAGGGTAGAGGGAGGAGGACTTCGAGGGTAGAGGGACTTAGAGGACTTCGAGGGTAGAGGGACTTAGAGGACTTCGAGGGTAGAGGTGGCCGAGAGGTGGAGAGAGGAGAGGAGAGAAGGAAGAGAAGGGAGGAAGGGGACTCTGTTGGCTCTGACTACGAGACAAGTGTGTTAACCACTACACCACACGCCCGCGTGCGAGACCCGTCCTCGGGGCGGTTATAACATGGGGGTAGAGGGAGAAGGACGGCGAGAGGTGGAGAAAGGGGGACTCTGTTGGCCAAAAACGACAGAAGGGAAAGACGAGACACCTGAGCGGTCACTCGCTTCTCGAAGGGTGGCAGAGAGAGAGAGAGAGAGTGAGCAGAAGATACAAATTTATTGATGAGCTAACTAAGAACGTCTTTTATATGATAAGCTTCTGGATATGTTTCCAATACTAGGAAAATACAGTAATTTCGCGCGGAGACGCAGGGAAAAAGAGAGCGAGAGAGAGCGAGAGAGAGCGAGAGAGAGCGAGAGAGAGCGAGAGAGAGCGAGAGAGAGCGAGAGAGAGCGAGAGAGAGCGAGAGAGAGAGAGAGAGAGAGAGAGAGAGAGAGAGAGAGAGAGAGAGAGAGAGAGAGAGAGAGAGAGAGAGAGAGAGAGAGAGAGAGAGAGAGAGAGAGAGAGAGAGAGAGAGAGAGAGAGAGAGAGAGAGAGAGAGAGGGAGAGAGTACAGTGACGGAAGAATGGTGCAGAGAAGCAGAAAAACAACAGTAGCGGCTGAGTTTGTAGAAGATTCCGGAAGATTATTGCGAGAGAGGGTAACTCGCTACTCTCTGCCAAATCTCGGCCGAAATCTTTCCGCAACCTTTTCCCATCCATCGCCATGTCATCGAGGTGTCATGGTTGGAATGGGAAAAAAGGACTCGCACGTGAGAGACGAGATCCAGTCCAAGAAAGGAATCCTCTCTCTCAAATACCCGATCGAGCACGGAATCGTCACCAACTGGGATGACATGAAGAAGATCTGGCAGCATACCTTTGTAACGGTGCAACCCACCCCTATATAAACCCCCACGAAGGACTGATAAGAGGTCTTACCCTCCTTGGTCGGCGCCTCGGCGCCGACGCTCTACTACTCTCCTTATTCCCAATAAACCTTATAACTATACTAGCGTGTTCTCTGTATTCTATAATAGCGACCCGGCCAAGTCGTTACATTGGTAGCAGCGAAGTGTTTTCGACGGATTTTACACCATATCCTCGGAAAAAGTAAGTCCCAGTAGTATAGCCTGTTCAATCTTGATTCCATGAGCAATTCGAATTGCCCCTAAGTTTTAGTTTTCGTTTCGATGTGAGAATACGGCTCAGTAAGGTTACTAACCGATAGATTAAGCGTAGTAGGGAGAAGCGTGAGGCCCCCGCCGGCCCGATCAACCGGCGGTGCAGTAAATACGAGACTACAGGGTCTCATTCCCTCTTTTCGGTACTTCTTTTTGCTCAACGAGGGGAAGGTAGTGCCCTTCTGCGAGCCCCCCAAACCCATTGATTCCCTCGTCTCGGGACAGAGACGAGGATACCAGGTAGTGTGCAGAGTACGGAAAAAAGGAAGCCGCAGTCCAGTGCATGACAATCTGGACATCGCCGCCGTAGCGACTGCAAGACGGACACCCCTGTTCTGGAGGGGCAAGAACCAGACATCCCCGCCGGAGGGACTGAAGCCGGACACCCCTGTTCTGGAGGGGCAAGAGCCAGACATCCCCGCCGGAGGGACTGAAGCCGGACACCCCTGTTCTGGAGGGGCAAGAGCCAGACATCCCCGCCGGAGGGACTGAAGCCGGACACCCCTGTTCTGGAGGGGCAAGAGCCAGACATCCCCGCCGGAGGGACTGAAGCCGGACACCCCTGTTCTGGAGGGGCAAGAGCCAGACATCCCCGCCGGAGGGACTGAAGCCGGACACCCCTGTTCTGGAGGGGCAAGAGCCAGACATCCCCGCCGGAGGGACTGAAGCCGGACATTTTTCTTTTTTCTCTCTTTATTACTTTACCCAATTTTCATCCTATCTGCAGATCAACGGAGCAGATGACGTTCTATTTTCATTGGAGGCTCTCTTTGCGTATCCCCATTTGTGACGGCCCTCGTATAGGTCCTGAGCAAACCCCCAAACTTTCACGAGCACGACAATCGGAGAAACGTCATCCACATGTCATCATGGGGTACACCACAGTACTCCGGAATTCATCATTCACATGTCATCATCGATCACGCAAACCGGAGACGACTACGTCAGAGGCCTACACATTGCTACGAAGTTGCCACGCGGTCCTGCCGCTGGTTGTAAACGTACCAATTCCGGTATGATAAGGTCGGTCGGCCATACGTTTTACAACTCGCGCGCGGACTCGACGTAAACAGAGCCCGACGAGCAAGATGCAACAAGCGATAAGGACACTCGAATACAACACCATGTCGTCACACAGGTATTTACAACCATCCGCGGAGGAATTCACACAGCAGATAAGATGCGAGCAAGGACCACAAGGGGCGGAGCCGGCAACTACAGTCAACATCCTTACAGACAGTCTTGGTTCCATTCTCAACGACGTTGTCTATTCAACCCTCTATGTCGGCTAACAATAATCATCCTCATTACAGATTTGGGTATTCGTCCCCAGTTTCCCGCAATCCGCATCAACTTCGCCCACAACCGCCATCGCCCACAACTCAGGGTACCATCATCCGCCAGTGCAAGTGGTCCTTCGGACATCACTGCAGCACCCATCACCCCCCCCCCAGTCGTGCGAGCAGTTTTCGTGACGTTCCACGACCCCCCACAAACTCACCTACCACCGTCACTTCGTGATGGAGACCCCAGCCACACCGCGCGATCTGCGCCATATCACCCGCGCCATCGAAGCTCTCGAGCGCACCTCGATCTATCAAGACCAGCGCCTTCAGACACTAGAGGATAACACCGCGTATCTCACTCGCCAACTCGCGATAATAACCCCACACTTCGTAAACCTTGAGGACATAGAACATGCTGAGCCGTTAGCCCCGCTAATCGTCAATGCCCCCGCTCCGTTAGGTTTAGAAGCACAGGAGGCTCTCGCAAGGGACGCGATTGATGCGGAGATCGACGAATGGAATGCGCTACGCGCCTTAGGAGAGCACCCGATCCAGCAAGACCTCGAGGCGCCAATCGACGCCGTAGACAATGACAACCCACCGCACGTAGCTATGCTTAAGGCCATCAAGCTGGAGAAGTTCTCCGGGCGCGAAAATTTCCACCGATGGGTGGAGCGGTATGAGGATATTAAGCGATACCTTTCCGAGAAGTTCACAGCCAACCAGAATCTTGCGCTTCGAGCAGAGCTGAAATCGTGTAAGCAGGAGTCACATGAGAACGTGAACGAGTTTCTAGACCGCCTCACGCGCATTTTTGCATCAGACGCAGCCCAATGCGAGTGCAGCCGAATTTGAGACGCGCATCATGCAGGAATTTGTTGAGCGCATCCGCCCCGACATGTTGGCTGTCTCCAATCCTTTCCCAAAGTGACGATGGTTGAAAAAGGCAATTTGTAGACGAACTGAATATCCTTTTGGTGTTTTCTTGTGCATACTGTGATCTATGACTGAAAAGGCACATGGAAAGCTGATTTAATTGATTTCATGAATAACGGGAACGAGATAAAAAACACAACATGTTGGCTGTCTCCAATCCTTTCCCAAAGTGACGATGGTTGAAAAAGGCAATTTGTAGACGAACTGAATATCCTTTTGGTGTTTTCTTGTGCATACTGTGATCTTTAACTGAAAAGGCACATGGAAAGCTTATTGAATTGATTTCATTAATAACGGGAACGAGATAAAAAACACAACATGTTGGCTGTCTCCAATCCTTTCCCAAAGTGACGATGGTTGAAAAAGGCAATTTGTAGACGAACTGAATATCCTTTTGGTGTTTTCTTGTGCATACTGTGATCTTTAACTGAAAAGGCACATGGAAAGCTTATTGAATTGATTTCATTAATAACGGGAACGAGATAAAAAAACACAACATGTTGGCTGTCTCCAATCCTTTCCCAAAGTGACGATGGTTGAAAAAGGCAATTTGTAGACGAACTGAATATCCTTTTGGTGTTTTCTTGAGCATACTGTGATCTTTAACTGAAAAGGCACATGGAAAGCTTATTTAATTGATTTCATGAATAACGGGAACGAGATAAAAAAAACACAACATGTTGGCTGTCTCCAATCCTTTCCCAAAGTGACGATGTTTGAAAAAGGCAATTTGTAGACAAACTGAATATCCTTTTGGTGTTTTCTTGTGCATACTGTGATCTTTAACTGAAATGGCACATGGAAAGCTTATTGAATTGATTTCATGAATAACGGGAACGAGATAAAAAACACAACATGTTGGCTGTCTCCAATCCTTTCCCAAAGTGACGATGGTTGAAAAAGGCAATTTGTAGACGAACTGAATATCCTTTTGGTGTTTTCTTGAGCATACTGTGATCTTTAACTGAAAAGGCACATGGAAAGCTGATTTAATTGATTTCATGAATAACGGGAACGAGATAAAAAAAACACAACATGTTGGCTGTCTCCAATCCTTTCCCAAAGTGACGATGGTTGAAAAAGGCAATTTGTAGACGAACTGAATATCCTTTTGGTGTTTTCTTGAGCATACTGTGATCTTTAACTGAAAAGGCACATGGAAAGCTTATTTAATTGATTTCATGAATAACGGGAACGAGATAAAAAAAACACAACATGTTGGCTGTCTCCAATCCTTTCCCAAAGTGACGATGTTTGAAAAAGGCAATTTGTAGACAAACTGAATATCCTTTTGGTGTTTTCTTGTGCATACTGTGATCTTTAACTGAAATGGCACATGGAAAGCTTATTGAATTGATTTCATTAATAACGGGAACGAGATAAAAAACACAACATGTTGGCTGTCTCCAATCCTTTCCCAAAGTGACGATGGTTGAAAAAGGCAATTTGTAGACGAACTGAATATCCTTTTGGTGTTTTCTTGAGCATACTGTGATCTTTAACTGAAAAGGCACATGGAAAGCTGATTTAATTGATTTCATGAATAACGGGAACGAGATAAAAAAAACACAACATGTTGGCTGTCTCCAATCCTTTCCCAAAGTGACGATGGTTGAAAAAGGCAATTTGTAGACGAACTGAATATCCTTTTGGTGTTTTCTTGTGCATACTGTGATCTTTAACTGAAAAGGCACATGGAAAGCTTATTGAATTGATTTCATGAATAACGGGAACGAGAAAAAAACCAAACATGTTGGCTGTCTCCAATCCTTTCCCAAAATGACGATGGTTGAAAAAGGCAATTTGTAGATGAACTGAATATCCTTTTGGTGTTTTCTTGTGCATACTGTGATCTTTAACTGAAAAGGCACATGGAAAGCTGATTTAATTGATTTCATGAATAACGGGAACGAGAAAAAAACCAAACATGTTGGCTGTCTCCAATCCTTTCCCAAAATGACGATGGTTGAAAAAGGCAATTTGTAGATGAACTGAATATCCTTTTGGTGTTTTCTTGTGCATACTGTGATCTTTAACTGAAAAGGCACATGGAAAGCTTATTTAATTGATTTCATGAATAACGGGAACGAGATAAAAAAAACACAACATGTTGGCTGTCTCCAATCCTTTCCCAAAGTGACGATGGTTGAAAAAGGCAATTTGTAGACGAACTGAATATCCTTTTGGTGTTTTCTTGTGCATACTGTGATCTTTAACTGAAAAGGCACATGGAAAGCTTATTGAATTGATTTCATGAATAACGGGAACGAGAAAAAAACCAAACATGTTGGCTGTCTCCAATCCTTTCCCAAAATGACGATGGTTGAAAAAGGCAATTTGTAGACGAACTGAATATCCTTTTGGTGTTTTCTTGTGCATACTGTGATCTTTAACTGAAAAGGCACATGGAAAGCTGATTTAATTGATTTCATGAATAACGGGAACGAGAAAAAAACCAAACATGTTGGCTGTCTCCAATCCTTTCCCAAAATGACGATGGTTGAAAAAGGCAATTTGTAGATGAACTGAATATCCTTTTGGTGTTTTCTTGTGCATACTGTGATCTTTAACTGAAAAGGCACATGGAAAGCTTATTTAATTGATTTCATGAATAACGGGAACGAGATAAAAAAAACACAACATGTTGGCTGTCTCCAATCCTTTCCCAAAGTGACGATGGTTGAAAAAGGCAATTTGTAGACGAACTGAATATCCTTTTGGTGTTTTCTTGAGCATACTGTGATCTTTAACTGAAAAGGCACATGGAAAGCTTATTTAATTGATTTCATGAATAACGGGAACGAGATAAAAAACACAACATGTTGGCTGTCTCCAATCCTTTCCCAAAGTGACGATGGTTGAAAAAGGCAATTTGTAGACGAACTGAATATCCTTTTGGTGTTTTCTTGTGCATACTGTGATCTTTAACTGAAAAGGCACATGGAAAGCTTATTTAATTGATTTCATGAATAACGGGAACGAGATAAAAAAAACACAACATGTTGGCTGTCTCCAATCCTTTCCCAAAGTGACGATGGTTGAAAAAGGCAATTTGTAGACAAACTGAATATCCTTTTGGTGTTTTCTTGTGCATACTGTGATCTTTAACTGAAAAGGCACATGGAAAGCTTATTGAATTGATTTCATTAATAACGGGAACGAGATAAAAAACACAACATGTTGGCTGTCTCCAATCCTTTCCCAAAGTGACGATGGTTGAAAAAGGCAATTTGTAGACAAACTGAATATCCTTTTGGTGTTTTCTTGTGCATACTGTGATCTTTAACTGAAAAGGCACATGGAAAGCTTATTGAATTGATTTCATTAATAACGGGAACGAGATAAAAAACACAACATGTTGGCTGTCTCCAATCCTTTCCCAAAGTGACGATGGTTGAAAAAGGCAATTTGTAGACGAACTGAATATCCTTTTGGTGTTTTCTTGTGCATACTGTGATCTTTAACTGAAAAGGCACATGGAAAGCTTATTGAATTGATTTCATTAATAACGGGAACGAGATAAAAAACACAACATGTTGGCTGTCTCCAATCCTTTCCCAAAGTGACGATGGTTGAAAAAGGCAATTTGTAGACAAACTGAATATCCTTTTGGTGTTTTCTTGTGCATACTGTGATCTTTAACTGAAAAGGCACATGGAAAGCTTATTGAATTGATTTCATTAATAACGGGAACGAGATAAAAAACACAACATGTTGGCTGTCTCCAATCCTTTCCCAAAGTGACGATGGTTGAAAAAGGCAATTTGTAGACAAACTGAATATCCTTTTGGTGTTTTCTTGTGCATACTGTGATCTTTAACTGAAAAGGCACATGGAAAGCTTATTTAATTGATTTCATGAATAACGGGAACGAGATAAAAAACACAACATGTTGGCTGTCTCCAATCCTTTCCCAAAGTGACGATGGTTGAAAAAGGCAATTTGTAGACAAACTGAATATCCTTTTGGTGTTTTCTTGTGCATACTGTGATCTTTAACTGAAAAGGCACATGGAAAGCTTATTTAATTGATTTCATGAATAACGGGAACGAGATAAAAAACACAACATGTTGGCTGTCTCCAATCCTTTCCCAAAGTGACGATGGTTGAAAAAGGCAATTTGTAGACAAACTGAATATCCTTTTGGTGTTTTCTTGTGCATACTGTGATCTTTAACTGAAAAGGCACATGGAAAGCTTATTGAATTGATTTCATTAATAACGGGAACGAGATAAAAAACACAACATGTTGGCTGTCTCCAATCCTTTCCCAAAGTGACGATGGTTGAAAAAGGCAATTTGTAGACGAACTGAATATCCTTTTGGTGTTTTCTTGAGCATACTGTCATCTTTAACTGAAAAGGCACATGGAAAGCTTATTGAATTGATTTTGAGGTTTGATGATGAGGGCTCGGACGAAGAACTCGGTCCGGCCACGAGACCGTCGGTCGACAGATCATTGTCGTCATCGGTATCGAGCTCTCGTATGTCTCGCTCTTCATCCCGCTGCTTGGCGAGCGCTTCTTCCAACTGCTTTTGAATAGCTCTTTGACGGATGTCGTCTTCCTCCTTGAGTACGGAGTGGAAGAGGTTCATCGACTCTTCGGCAGAGAAATTGTCTAAGAAGCCGAGCATCCTTTGGCGGACCTGAAATGTTCGACATATTTTTTTCATCTCCCCATTAATATTCACCATCTCTAGACTATCACGAGTCGTTCCTGTTGAACGCACGTGTCTTTTGCCTCGGCTCCACACTGTTTCAATAGGATTCATGAAACAGTGATAAGGTGGGAGCCGTAGAATGGTGACACCCTGGCTTTTCGCGAATTCGTCAATCACAAACTTTTTGAACACAGAGCCCCCGCCCATCGTTTCGATGTACTGCTCAATGGCTTCGAAGAGAATTGGCTTCGTGTCTTTGGGCCCGAACGGAATCCCGTGGGTTACCATGAATTCCCTCATGACCGGCTTGGTGCTGCTCTTCGTTGGTGCCTAAACAACGTAAATTGTGCGCCCATTTCTCTTTCCCAAAGCACCTTCTCGAGCGTCCGGTTGTGATACGGCGCATTGTCGATCACGAGAACAGGCGGCCTTCCAACTTTAGCGCCAGCGTCCGCCATGGCCGGAATGACGGTCTCCATCATGTACGTCTCGCAAAGTTCCGCGTTCATCTCTCTATGGTAATCCTCCAACTGATCCCGGCCTCTTCCACCACTAATCCAAATCTTGGCAGTAGGTTTCAGAATGCCGTCTTCAGTGACGACCGCCGCAAAGATTCCCCTCTTTCCTCTTTTTGCTCCCTTCTGCGGACCGGGCACAGGCTCTTCCAGGCAGACCAATCGGGCTCTCCGATATTTGTCCGTCTCCTTCATCTGTCACCCTCTCTCACATACCATCCCCTCGTACACCCATGTCTCGTCGAAGAACCCAAAGTACGAATTCTGTTCCAGATGGAACATCTTCCTCCTCAAGTAGGTTTCCCGCATCTTCTTCAGTTCCAGCTTCTCCGCGATGACTGAATTGTGGGATTTAAGCTTGAAGCAGAGACCCATGCCATGGAGCATTTGACGCAAAACTGTCTTCCCATAGGAGAAGCTAATCGTGTCCTTCGCCCATTCGAACAAGTTGGTCAAGGTGACGTGTCTCTCTTCTTTCCACGATATCTGAAGATGCTGGAAGAGCATGTTTCTCTCTTCTGCCGTCAGTTTCGCAACTGGACGGATGTACGTTTCCTTCCTAGAGGGCGCCGTTTTCAGCAATCTAGAGGCTTTCAAATCGACGGGACAAGTTGATCGGGCTGACACTGATGTACGACTGACGCCCAGAAGGATGGAAGCGAGTTCACAAACATCCGAAAATATCGTTCCTTTCGCCTGAGACCCGAGAAACTCCTTGATTTGTGCAATTCCTTGAATTACGTTTGCAGCCAGGTCTTCACCTCTTCGGGCGATGAGACCGTTGACGGGTTCCGGCTTGATGAGGTCGGCGATTTGAAGAGAATCTACAGCCTTCCCTAGCTCTTTCCATCTCTCTTCGATCTGAAATATCATGCAGAGTGCAGTGTGCAGCGACAACGTGAGTGCGGATGGAGAATAAGTGTATTAAAGTTAGATAGTGTGAATATGGGTGCGGTGAAAACTTTCAATCATTCATGCAAAAATTTTTATTTATTCCAACAATTGTGATGAATAAACGTGTCTTACAGGTCGGATGCTCAGTCAACAACAACGAAAAATGGAGGATATTTATGATAAATATTGATTTATTATAAATAAATGTTGATAATGAACTCAATTGAAATTCGGTTAGGTAGCTTTCACAAGGTGACTAAGGGTGGCGGAGACAACGAAAGTTTTTCAAAAATTATAGAATTTCAAGTTTTTGAAACGAGTGTGCGCTGTGTGACATGTTACTGAGAAGGAAAGTATCCCAAGTGTTACCCAGGGATCAGAATAAAAAGTGTCGGCAAATGATAGTCCCTGGGAAAGTATAATAACGCACTATTCAAAAGTTTGCCTTTTTTTCTTATTCCAGAGAAATTTTGAAAAATTCAATTTTTGTCAAGTGAGGTATGTGTCAACTTTGAAAAATCATAACAAATTTCAAATGTGAGTTTGCGACTTTGTTAAAAAAAGAAAATGTAGCTCCAAACGTCAAGTTTTTAATAAAAATACTTCCCAGTCGATCATTCTCGAAACATCTTTACGAAGTTGAAAAGTGCGTCAACATCAGAAGACCCCATTATCCAATTCGAGCACTTTTCGGAGGGAGACAGCCAAAACACTATGTGGGGTGGGTATATTGACTGTTGTGAAATACAATAACATTGTGAAAACTGGGGGTAACCGGCCATTTTCGAAAAATATTTTCGTTTTTTGGTCAACACGATTTTCGAATTTTCGAGGATTTGAGAAAACTATAATTTTCAATTGTATTTCTTAAAAAATCATTTAATAGGTATCGCTTTTGCAGTTAAACGTTTTCTGATATCTCTTATCACTTTCGAGATATCGACTCCTGGAGGAAGAGCATTCGTTTCACCAACATGGGCAACAAGATCAAAAAATGGCTCGAAATAGTGGAGATTTCATTGGAACTATAATAGATACAGCTTTTGATAAACCCAAAAAATGATAATATAAACATTAGATGAAAAAATGAAATTGAATAGATAGCGAAAACTAATATCGAATCTGCAGGAATTTCCGGTTTTTCAGAGTGTACTAATATGAAAGAGGCCAAATCGGAAGAGCGGAGGGTTATTCATCCAAACTGACTTCAGAACTGAGAAGAACTCGTCATTTTACGTCGAAAAACGCATTGAAAAATTAAGATTCAATTTATCATTTTTTGTCCATTTTTTTGATTTTGTGGCCTATGTTAGTGTAACGAATGCTCTTCTTTGAAGAGTCGATAAGAGATATCAGAAAACGTTCAACTGCAAAAGTGATACCTATTAAATGATCTTTTAAGAAATACAATTGAAAATTATCATTTTCTCAAATCCTCGAAAATTCGAAAATAGGGTTGACCAAAAAACGAAAATATTTTTTGAAAATGGCCGGTTACCCCCAGTTTTGACTATGTTATTGTAACTCACAACAGTCAATATACCCACCCCACATAGTGTTATGGCTGTCTCCCTCTGAAAAGTGCACGAATTGGAGAATGGGGTCTTCTGATGTTGACGCACTTTTCAAGTTCGAAAAGATATTTCAAGACTGATCAACTGGTCCTTATTTTTATTGAAAACTACACTTTTGGAGCTACATTTTTGTTTTTTAACCAAGTCGCAAACTCACATTCCAAAAACACCAAAAGGATATTCAGTTCGTCTACAAATTGCCTTTTTCAACCATCGTCACTTTGGGAAAGGATTGGAGACAGCCAACATGTTGTGTTTTTTATCTCGTTCCCGTTATTCATGAAATCAATTAAATCAGCTTTCCATGTGCCTTTTCAGTTAAAGATCACAGTATGCACAAAAAAACACCAAAAGGATATCCAATTCGTCCACAATATGCCTTTTTCAACCATCGTCACTTTGGGTTTCGTTCTGGAATGCTGCCATCTTTACACATCTTGACGACATCTCTCGTTTTCTCTCAATTTCTCGTGTCCCTTGGTTCGTGTCGATTCCTCTCATTCCCGTTTTTCCTGCACTCGTTTTCCATATTCTCTGGAGGGTGAAAGACTCTGTGAATTGTTCCATCTTTTTGATCAGCATCTCTAGCAAGCATTCTCTGATTTTGAGAGTTGAATTCGGCTTCCACTATGAAAAAATTCGCATAGGTGAGCAGCGTAGCCAAATGTTCACCTCTCACCGTACGGACAAGGAGAGGTTTGAACTTGGAAACTTGTGCTGACATTTTTTTCTCACATAAAATCTCAGCTTTTCTGACTTTGTGATGAGACATGAAAAGACGATCCTTGACGATCCTCGACACCGAGTCTCGAGAAATTTGCAGAATCGCATCACAGAGCTTGCAAGTGCCAACTATGCTACGGAAAATGAGAATTGCAAACTAAAATTTTAGGAGATAATAAAACAATAAGCATGCGTACAGTATAACGAAAAAAATTGACCTGAAAAAAATCTTGTCGGCTTCCGCGGTCGTCCGTTCTCCTCGCAACGTGGCCAGCCCATTCCAGTTTTCGTCTTATCACGTGCTTCAGCGGGTCCTTGACTTGCGAGAGCTTCCTCATGTCTTCACGGTGGGGACCTCTTGAGCGTTGTTCGGTCAGGGTGATCCCGACGATCCTTCGTTCCAGGGCAGCGTGGGTAATTCGGATTCGTTCGGGGTGGGCTTTCGTTGGTAACCACGTTTCTCCGGCGTAGCAGAATGCCGGTAGGACGGTCGTGTCGAACAGATTCGCTCGGGTTTTCGGGTCGGCGATCCGGTCTGACGCTCTTTGGATGGTTCCTAGGGCTGCCCAAGCTGATCGTCTTCTTCGGTGTAGTTCTGGGAGCAACTCGTTGTTCTTGTTCAGGTTCCGCCCGAGGTAGACGTACTCTCCGCACTCGTCGATCGGAGCTCCATTCGCGAAGACGGCGGTTGTTGGAGCGAATGGGTTGCGCATGCACTTTGTCTTCGTCTCGTTGATCTCCAGACCAACTTTCCTGCTTTCGGCGATGAGTTCGTTGAGAATTTTGGACGCTTCCAGAGGGCAGTGGGAGATCAGGACGACGTCGTCCGCGAATCGAAGATGGTTGATGTTCTTCCCATCGATCGGCACTCCGTGGTCGTCCCAGTCGAGATTCCTGAAGACGGTTTCGAGTGTCGCTGAGAAGAGATTCGGGGAAATCGGGTCTCCTTGGCGAACGCCTCTGCTGATTGGAACCTTCACTGCCGTGTGGAACGGAGTGATGTCGGTGGAGCAGTTCTTGTAGCAGAGTTTCAACACGTCGATATAGGTTCTGTCCACATTTTGGTCTTCTAGGCTTGTCCAGATGGAATCGGGTTCGATGCAGTCGAACGCCTTCTTGAAGTCGACGAAGATGAGGACCAGTGGCATGTGGTGCTCCCTCCCTGCTTCCAGGAGTCGCTGGACAGTGGTTATGTGGTCGAGGGTGCTGAACTTTCGTCGGAAACCAGCCTGTTCGACGGGCTGTTCTTCTTCCAAGCGGTCTTTGATTCGCCGGAGGATGCACTTCGAGAAGATCTTGTATATCACCGGAAGAAGCGAGATTGGGCGGTAATTGAACAGAAAAATTTTGACAAAAAAATTTTGTTTTTTGAAAAGTTTTGTTAAGTGCGCTGGCTGTGGCCATTATTAGAGAACGACTAGACCCAGTTCTATAAGACTCAATCATCGCAAATGCTTTACTCACCAGAATTTCAAACTTTCCGAAGATTGAGCAAGTACAGTAGAACGATATCATCCAATTACTTTTTGAGGTAGCTCAAAATTAAAAGTTTCTTGTATAAAAAAATACAAAAAGCGAGTACAAAGTAATCGCCAAAAACTGTCGACAAACCCTTAGCAAAGACCTGAACGACTTCAAGGACGAACGGCTCCTTCAAGCAATTTTTTAAATTTACCTGAATTAAATATTAAATTCCAAAAATATAATTTCAACAGGTTTAGGATACAAATGGACCGTTGAGAACATAGAATAAAATTTAAATTTTTCCGATTGCTGGAAAGGGAGAATTACCAGTTTTTCTTTTATTTTCCAGATGTATGCAATTTTTTAATTTACTTGAATTAAATATTAAATTCCAAAAATATAATTTCAACAGGTTTAGGATACAAATGGACTGTTGAGAACACAGAATAAAAATTAAATTTTTCCGATTGCTGGAAAGGGAGAATTACCAGTTTTTCTTTTATTTTCCAGATTTATGCAATTTTTTAATTTACCTGAATTAAATATTGAATTCCAAAAATATTATTCCAACAGGTTTAGGATACAAATGGACCGTTGAGAACATAGAATAAAATTTAAATTTTTCCGATTGCTGGAAAGGGAGAATTACCAGTTTTTCTTTTATTTTCCAGATGTATGCAATTTTTTAATTTACTTGAATTAAATATTAAATTCCAAAAATATAATTTCAACAGGTTTAGGATACAAATGGACTGTTGAGAACACAGAATAAAAATTAAATTTTTCCGATTGCTGGAAAGGGAGAATTACCAGTTTTTCTTTTATTTTCCAGATTTATGCAATTTTTTAATTTACCTGAATTAAATATTGAATTCCAAAAATATTATTCCAACAGGTTCAGGATACAAATGGACCGATGAGAACATAAAATAAAATTTAAATTTTCCCGATTTCTGGAAAGGGAGAATTACCAGTTTTTCTTTTATTTCCCAGATTTAGGCAATTTTCTAATTTACCTCATTTAAATATTAAATTCCAAAAACATAATTTCAATAGGTAAAAAAAAACTTGCACCTAGACCTGAAGAAAGCCAAAAAGGAACGAATTCTCTCCAGGAAGCCACCTCGGAAGCTCCTCGACCCGACCGACGTCGCCCGCCTCACCTGCCAACCCCGGACATCCACACAGAACTGTTCAGTGACAACACAATACGACGAACTGATACACTTCCTCAGCGAAGCACGAGAGAATGCCACTACTCTGCCACAAACCAGATCGGAAAAGAGAATCTGCAAGGAAACGCGACGCCTACAAAACGCTCGAAGGAAAGCCGACAAAACAAAAAGCGAGTACAAGGTAATCGCCAAAAACTGTCGACAATCTCATCGCAAAGACCTGAACGACTTCAAGGACGAACGACTCCTTCAAACAGTGGCGAACCGGAAAAGTCTGAAAATGACCGCAAAAGAACTCCAAGAATTCGCGGCAAAGATACCCTGCCTGAAGAACGAGACTGGAAAACGGCTGACCGCCAGACCGAAAATCGAAGAAATCAAAACCTTCTACACGAACCTCTTCCAGTCAGTCGGACACGTCTCACCACAGATGCCGCAGCCACCCACCACAACCACAACGGTCCCAGAATTTCTGTATTCAGAAGTAGAAACCGCCTTACGCTCACTCCCAAACGGAAAAGCCGCTGGACCAGATGGAATCACTGTCGACTTTCTGAAGATGTGCAACGAAGAAGTCACGAAGACCATTGTCGAGCTGTTCAACAACGTCATATCCAGAAAAGAAATATCCGACCAGTGGAGAAGCTCGGAGACAATCCTGATCCACAAGAAAGGCGACAAAGAAGACCTAGGCAATTACCGCCCGATCTCACTTCTTCCGGTGATATACAAGATCTTCTCGAAGTGCATCCTCCGGCGAATCACGGACCGTTTAGAAGAAGAACAGCCCGTCGAACAGGCTGGTTTCCGACGAAAGTTCAGCACCCTCGACCACATAACCACTGTCCAGCGACTCCTGGAAGCAGGGAGGGAGCACCACATGCCACTGGTCCTCATCTTCGTCGACTTCAAGAAGGCGTTCGACTGCATCGAACCCGACTCCATCTGGTCAAGCCTAGAAGACCAAAATGTGGACAGAACCTATATCGACGTGTTGAAACTCTGCTACAAGAACTGCTCCACCGACATCACTCGGAGTGAGAGCCTAAGGCTTAGAGCACACTTGCATGGTTACAGAGATTAGTGAAAGGGGGAAGGGGCAAATGTCTCTCCAATCCCCATGTTGTGGATACTCCTCCGAGAAGTATCTCACAACTTATATTCCACTCGAGAGAGCCGATATCCGACCCTCTGTCGTGGAATTTCCTCATGGGACGTTAAAAGTACCTGGAGTCGCTTTTCTGGGTCGACCTGGTGGCGTTCAAAGTGCGCATTTCGTCGCCCAGATTTTCCAGATTTTCGCTGTCGACAGTAATCCTCAAAAATTCCAAAATGTACTGAGTCTGCAGAGAACGGCGTCTGTGTTGAAACATGTTTTGCGCGTGATTGCAGACTCAGTGCATTTTGGAATTTTCGAGGATTACTGTCGACAGCGAAAATCTGGAAAATCTGGGCGACGAAATGCGCACTTTGAACGCCACCAGGTCGACCCAGAAAAGCGACTCCAGGTACTTTTAACGTCCCATCAGAAATGATCTGAAATATCATCATTCCTGACAATTCCCCGAAATCGCGGCGAAATTCTGTGCATTGAGAGATACCTCTATGCGCCTTTAACTTTCGAATTCAAATTATAGTTCGTTTTTCTTTTAATTCTCTTCAATATTCTACTTTATTCACCGATTTTATCTAGTTTTTCCCACGATTTCCTCATATATTCCCTTTGTTCACCCTTTTACTCCCCTTTTATCACCATTTCCACGAAATTCCACGCCATTTTGACCGAATTCACCCCAATTTCCTTAATTCCAATTTAGGCCAGGACTAGCTTGGCCTAAATTACCGTCTTTTCCTAATATTTCTCTTATATGTATCTATTTTCCTCTCTTTATTCCGTTAATTGACCTCTATTGTATCGCTCCACGTCTTTTGAGTAATAAATTCATGTTTCAACTCTGAGGTTTACCCGAGGGGGATGAATAAAGAGGTTTACCCGGGGGGGGGGATGAAGGGACCGTTCCCTTTTGTTCCACCTCAACACCCCATGGTGCTCATGACGGTTGTTATTCGAAATGGGAATCGGAATCGGTGCCCATCTCTCACCGTTCTCCTCATCTGCGAGTTGTGAGTGTGAGCGGATGAGGGGAATGAGGGGCGGAGTGGAAAGATGACCCCACAGCTATGGCTAATTTGCGCAACAAATGTGTTCAGAGGTATCCTATTACACGCACACTTGTTTTGTTACAGATAATAATAATTTCTATATTTCGTATAAATGTTTTCTCTTTTCTTCTCTTTCTCCGCAACAATTCAGCTCACTTTCAAGTTGGAACTCCCCGTAGCGCAGCGAAAAGAAGGGAAGAATGAGCGGAGGGGATGACGTCGCGGCCTTTTAGACGGGAGAGTGAGAGATGAAGAGACGAAGAGGTAGAGAGAACACGAAAGGGGCGCCTCTCACTCGTTCCCCCGTCGCCCCTCTCACACGGTCGCCATGAATCACACCGTCTGCTCGTCTGCGTCTTTCCGCCGCCACATAAGAGACGCACTCTCTAAACACAGTTTGAAGCACGCCAGACACGTCTCTCCCGACTGTGTACTCTCTCGCATCGTCTGCGTCTCTATCGTCGCGTTGCCTGGCGGAAACCAGCCGGCCGGCCGTTCATTCATTCTCTCCCCGAGTCCCCAGACGGGTTGACTGCTCCTCCGGGAGTACCGCTTTCCCACCGAATTCCCCCTTTTCCCCTTATCATAGACTCCTGATATGGACTCTACACTTACTACGTATTTCTACTGAATTCAAATTGATTTCTGGCAACAATGGAGACTGGTAAGCATTTTTTAGAATTTTTCAAGAGTAAAAAAAAGAAACAATCGATTGGAAGTCTTTGGAAAACAGACCACGGAAACGGTTAAATAGAGTAGAGCAGGTCACGTAGGTACAGTGCTGGCCAAAAAGGTATGCTGTTTTGGTTTTTTGAGCGCTGCGGGAGAATCATTATATCTCAAGATTGATGAAATATATCAAAAAATTGTCAACAGCAAATTTGTAGTCCTAGTTATAAACTACAAATTTGCTTCGGACAACATTTCGATATCTCTTATCAATCTCCAGATATAACAATTCTCCGGCAGAGCTCTCCTTGGTTGCGGGGCCCTGCAGGAGAATCGTTATATCTAAAGACTGATAAGAGATATCAAAAAGTTATCAATGGTGAACTTGTAGTGCTAAATATGATCTATAAATTTGCTGTTGACAACTTTTTGATATCTCTTATCAATCTTGAGATATAACGATTCTCCCGCCGGGCCCCACAACCGAGGACAGCTCTGCCGGAGAATTGTTACATCTGGAGATTGATAAGAGATATGGAAATGTTGTCAAAAGCAATTTTGTAGTTCATAACTAGGGCTACTAATTTGCTGTTGACAACTTTTTGATATCTTTTATCAATCTCCAGATATAATGATTCTCCGGCAGAGCTCAAAAAATCAAAACGGCATTCCTTTTTGGCCAGCCTTGTATGTGGAGCAGTGTATAGTATCCCCATTTTGGAAGTGCAGTATCCCTCAAATACTATGGTATCCCTAAAACTACAGTATTCCCATTTTTCGTACAGTATCCTTCAGAATCTACAGTCTCCCCTAAACTCCGCAGTAGATCTTTTTTGAAACTACAGTATCCCAGTAGCTACCGTAGCCTCAAAACACTACCGTATCCCCCTACAATAATCCCATTCTGAAAGCACAGTATTTACAGTGTACCCAAAACGTTACAGTATTGCTAAAACTACAGTATACCGGTGATTCTACAGCGTCCTCAGTTTGAAACTACAGTATATTCGTTGAAACTACAGTATCCCTAAAACTACAGTATCGCATCCTTAATGTACACATTTTTCAGCAATTTCTCATTCTTTCCATCTCGATCATGTCATCCACTAACGATCTCGCCACCTTCTCAAAATCTCCAGAAGAAATGACACCGGAAGACTACGTGAGTATTTGTGATCCGGAAAAAACCGGAATCTTTCCGGAAACCCTGTAACCGCCGTTTGACTGACTTCGTAGCATAAGAAGCCAGAACCGCGGGTTCCGTTTTCCGGAAGCACTAGAAGCCTAAAATGACGAAGCGCAATTTCCAGGAGTACTATGTCCGTCTAGCAATGCAACCTGGAGCCAGACAGGAGACCGGACAAGCAACCGGACAGGCGACCGTTCCGGAAACCATTTCTGCGTAAGCTCTCCACTTATCCCCCTCTTCCCCCAACTCCGCTCATCTTCCAGCGTCGTCTCATTCGGTTTCCCTGCCCGTCCGAACCTTGGCTCCGTAGGGCGTGAGATCCAACTCCACGCCAACTACTTCCCCGTCCACCTGTCCCTGTTGTCCATCCATCGCTACCGCGTCGAGATCAAGCCGGACAAGTGCTCGAAGGAGGTCAATCGGAAGATCATCGACGCCTTCTTCCGCCGGTCAACGGTGCTACAAGCAGCTCACCGAGGATCATTCGAGGCAGATGATTGGAGGAATCGCGCCGAATGCAATCAGAAAGAGATCGAGGAGATTTATTTATTTATTTTTATTAATAAATACTTTATGAAGAAGTGAATGAGAAAAAGAAAAGAATGGGTGTGGTGATACATAGGTAACTGATGCTGTTAGATCTAGAATTTGTCGGCTTCCGTCGCAGCGCGTTGTCTCCATCTGTGCCAGACGTCATCGGAAGAGGGACCTCGAATCGTTGTCCTCGGAGATTTGTCTATTGGTCCATGCAGTCCAAAGTCCATTCGGTAGAAGATGGTCCTTTTGCGGAAGTGAATGGGCGGCGCCGACGTGGTGAGCTCACCGAACTTCCACGTATCGGGTTCGCACTTCGAACTGCTGACGACTGTCTCGTTGGACTGACATCCTTCGACCGCATTCGGAATACCTACTGCTCGGCAAAAGTTTGGCGGATTTGCCGCAGCAAATCGGCGGATCCGCGGCAAAAGTGGGCGGGGTTTAGCAGAAAGATGCGCAATTCGATGAGACGCAGAGAAAAGTACAAATCGGCGGAATCGCCGCGGAAAATCGGCGGATCCGCGGCAAGAGCTAGTAGAAAGTACGGCGACGGGCGGAACCCGCGAGATGTCGGACCATGCGAAAGGTGACCTCTGGCAGTTGCCTCTACCTCCATCTCGAAACACACTCAAGTTCAGGCCTCTCGAAAGAGAAAGCCGAAAAACTGTATATTTTGGTTCCGCTCGCCAACTGACGTTGTTACGCCAGGTGAAGCATTATATTCTTGCACTCCATTTTCCCATGTCTCAAACGAAGACACCATTCCTCTTTTTTGGTTGCTGTTAACCTCGCTCGCGGCGGATCCGCCGCAACGAATCGGCGGTTTGCGCCGCAACAAATCGGCGGATCCGCCGCATTCCGCGGCGATTTTGCCGATTTGCTGCGGCGGATCCGCCAAACTTTTGCCGAGTGATTGCTCTTCCTCACCCTCTTGCGTGACCGATTCCTCGTTGACTTGGTTGCTGTCTTCTTTTTCCTCGTGGGGTAAATATGTTGGGACTGTTCCTTGTAAGTGGTTATTTTTCTGTTCCTGTTGAGCCGTTGGGTTATTGAATTCCTCCAGTAAAAGTTTGATTCTCTCCTCTATGCGCTTCACCAACGAATTCTCCATCAATTCATTAGCTTCTACTATTCGCTTCACCAACGAATCCTCAAATCTTGCCAACCTTGCTTCTGACCACCTTGACATTTTCTATTCCGGTGATGATTCCGTGTTCTTTTTCTTCTTTTTGCCCTTCGCCATTTTGCCAACCGAAGAAGCTCACTCCTCGTGAAAATAAAATACGGAATGAAAATAAAACACGGAATGATGGTGAGGCGAGTGAAGCAAGTCAATGATCCACTCGCCGACGACTTTGGCATCTGAGAAGGAACATGTCAGATAGGTCACC
The DNA here is from genome assembly GCA_963932285.1 of Caenorhabditis macrosperma. NCBI lineage: Eukaryota > Metazoa > Nematoda > Chromadorea > Rhabditida > Rhabditidae > Caenorhabditis > Caenorhabditis macrosperma. The sequence continues at coordinate 22,550,341 of OZ010618.1, forward strand.
CTGGGAACCGAATGAATTGGTTCGGGAAATGTGAGTACCTGGGAGGGTAGTATAATGCCATATTCAAAAGTTTGCTTTTTTTCCTTATTCCGGAGAAATTTTGAAAAATTCATTTTTTTGGCACTAGGAGGATAGGCCCTCTTCAAAAAATCATAACAAATTTAGAAACTGTGTAAACGAGTTGGTTAAAAAACGAAAAAAGAGTTAATTAGTTGTAGATTACGGTAAAAATACGAGTGATTATTCATCTTTTGAATTGGAGACCGTATGTCAGAAAATGTGCCCATATCAGTCGACCCTATTTCTGAATTTGATCACTTTTCGGAGAGATGGAGTGATAACACTATGTGGGCAAGGTTTATTGGTAGTTGCGAGTTACAATCATGATATAAAAACTGGGGGTAACCGATCATTTACGAAAAAAATTCCACTTTTAGTGAGACCCATTTTTCGAAATTTCAAGGTTTTTGGCTCAATCTGAAAGTGAGTTACATAGCTTGAAAGACCATGTCCTGGGGACCATTTTTGCAGTTGAACGTTTTTTGATATCTCTTATCACTTCCGAGATATCGACTGAGAAATGATGTCCACTCAACACGAGAACACGCGTCAGAAAATGCCGAAAAAGTCAATTTTTGGAATATTGTTATTTTGTTCTGTTTCCACAAATACAACATGAAATGGGTTCATACGAACAAGTTTCAGTATCAAATCTAAGAATAAACACTTATTTCCTGCAGATTTAGTGGCCCACTTTCTATTTTCCCCTCACTTTGACAGTTTTAGGAAGGGTAGTGCCAGGATTTTCGTCGAATTCTCAAAAATAATTTTGAGATCTCAGAATGTGAATCATTCATTACTACCTAGATCAATATGATTTAGTAGCAGTTGTCTTGAATTTCAATCTCCAGGGTACCCATTTCCAGTGTTCTGTAACCCGTGTTCTCGTGTTGAGTGGACATCCTTTCTCAGTCGATATTTCGAAAGTGATAAGAGATATCAAAAAACGTTCAACTGCAAAAATGGTCCCCAGGACATGTTCTTTCAAGCTATGTAACTCACTTACCGATTAAACAAAAAACCTTGAAATTTTGAAAATTGGGTTTCACTAAAAGTGGAAATTTTTTCGTAAATGATCGGTTACCCCCAGTTTTTATATCATGATTGTAACTCGCAACTACCAACAAACCTCGCCCACATAGTGTTATCACTCCATCTCTCCGAAAAGTGATCAAATTCAGAAATAGGGTCGACTGATATGGGCACATTTTCTGACATACGGTCTTCAATTCAAAAGATTAATTGCGCCTCTCGATTGACCTGGTAATTCAAGTATAATGGGGTGATTAGACCTTCCTCTTTCCCCATTGGCTGACAGTATCAAATGCCCGTCTTGCGCTCCGCCCTTTCCCTCCCCTTTTAGTGCCGTCTCTTTCGTTCGGGTCACTCTCGCTCGCTTCTTCCCCTCAGTTTTATTGTTTTCAACATTCATCGCGTATTTTTGCAGGTGATGGACGATGAACCGTCGCCTAACTTGGTGCCCCTCGTCCGAGAAATAATGGATAACCAGGACCTCATCGAACAACTTACAAAGCGAATTGAGGCAATCGAGCACTCTGCTCCGCAATTGGCCAGTCTCGAGAAGTTCGCCCGAGTTCCCGCCGACGAACGTCCAGCGGTTCAGATGCTCAAATCGAATGAGCTGCTGAAAAAGATGGAGGAAGTGAGAGCCGATCGTTGAGCGGAAGTTGAGCGCGAAGAAAAGCAGAACAAAAGTGAGTGTCTTCTTCAAAAATTAGGAATTTTTTAAATAGTTGTTCTCAGATCGCAAGGAGAGCTCTTCCAAGAAGGCGGACAAGATGTGAAGGTTTCGGCAATGACGGTGACAACGGCTCCGAGTGAATAACTTTCTTAAAGATATACACTGTTTATGCTTGTTGAATAAATAAATAATAAACGAAACCCCTCGCGCCAATGTCTTCCGCAATTCCATAAAAACTGTTGTTGACAATGCAATACGGCCTCCTCTCTTTTTAACGGGGGCCAGCGGCAGGCACAACGCCAGCCTACAAAAGCCCACCTTCTCCACTATCTTTCTTATACTAAAAGGGAAAGGATGTGTCTGTCTGTCTGTCCGTTTGTTTGTCCACAACCGTTTCTCAGCCTCCACTGGACCGTTTCGGCCCATTTTTGGCAGACAGGTCGGAAGTATTGACCGCAAGGTGTACGTGAATTTTCTAAGCGGTCCGTCAACTTTTACGGCTTCTGGACAGTTTTTTGTGAATTTTCCCTCTTAGTTGTGCCTCTGCGAAGGTTGTGTCGACTCAACTCGCCTATCTTCCCAGAGGCAGGTTTGGTAGAAGGGGGCGGAACGAACTGCAGAGCCTAGGCAGAGAGGCGGCGTTAGCCGCCTCGATTGGCCCGGTTCTAGCTACTAAGTACGTCTTAAAACTGCAATGCCGTTTTGCCCCAGATGGTACTACACAACGAGGCGTTGTGCTCTTTGCCAGAGGCATTTTCTCCGCCTCTTCTCGTACGACGAGCCTCTTGGTCAGCGATCTCATTCATTAACCCCATTTGTATCACTCCCGATAAGGTGAATGATCTCCCTTCTCCTTCCCATCGGAAGCCCTGACATGGGCTCTTTCACCTGATTTTATTGAATTTCCCTCACCCTTTTAGGACCCTGACATGGGCCCTTACCCGATTTATTTAAATTTCTATTCCTCTGATTACTGGCAACACTGGAGACGGACTTTGAAAAGGTAAAGATATTTCTTGAAATCCAATTCATTCATTCATCTTTCAGTTTGTCGTCGATTCCGGGGACTGTCAAGCTCGATGCACCATCCGATGGTTGGACACGCGATGCATTGAGAGACCCATCGAAAGAAGGACCCATCGGAGGAACTCACATGTAAGTCTCCCGCCAGAGCAATTTTGAGCGAAATCTGCCGCGCGCGGTGTAGTTTCGCCGCCGTGGCCGAGGTTCACCAATCCCGAGAAAGCTAGGTCAATTTCACTTTGAAAATCACCAAAAATTCGCGAATTTTTAAAAATATTCTGGGACTTCGCAGACATGACCCCCCCCCAACTAATACGCAACTTTATAGCCAACGTGTCCCTCAAACGAAGGACATTGAAACAGAGAACAAACAAAGGACATGTCCGTCTCTTCCCATTCCTCCCACTGTCTGCGTCTCTCTGTCGACAAAAGGGAGGCAACACTCTCTCTCCCTCGACCTTCCCCGCCGGCCGATGCGATGAGAATAATCGACCTTTCTCTCGCCAATTATATTTCTCCTTTCTTTGTCCGTCTGCGTCGTTCTCTCCTAGGCAGCGGCCGCATCGATCCGTCCATTCATTCATTCCCCTTCCCCCCGAGTCGCCTGACATGGCTGACTACTCTCCCTCTTTTGTCTAGAGACCTCGGAGAGTATCGATTTCTCACCGAAATCCCCCTTCCCCTTCTATTGGAGCACTGATATGGACTCCACCGTTATTCTCTGATTTCCCCCCGAATTCCCATAAGAACCCTGATCTGGGCTCTTTCCCTATTTTTCTGAATTCCACCTTGATTACTGGCAACATTGGAGTATGATTGTGAGTTTCCATTCGAAATTCAGACATTTCTTCAATTTCCCCAATTTCAGCTTCATCGTCTTTTCGAGAAGATCGTCGAGGACCTCGCGGAAAAATAGCGACTTTCCGATGGAAAAGTGAGTGTTTTTTTTAATTGAAGAAACCAGGACGGGAAGACACGAACTCAGAAAATTTTTGGCACGATTGCCGCGTAATGCGGCAATTTGCCCGAACAATGCCGGCAATCGTGCCAAAAATTCTGCATCCTCGTTTTGTGGGCGTGGAAAAAATATGTTTGTATGTGACAGCGATTGTCTCAACTCCCACTGAACCGATTTTGCCTTTTTTGCCTATTTTTTAAAAAGTCTGTCTGTCTGTCCGTTTGTTTGTCCACAGCCTTTTCTGAGCCCCTACTGGACCGTTTTAGCCCATTTTTGGCACAGAGGTCAGAAGTATTGACCGCAAGGTGCACGTAAATTTTCTAAGCCGTCCGTCAACTTTTACGGCTTCTGGACTGTTTTTTGTATATTTTCCCTCTTAAATGCGCCTCTCGATTGGCCTGGTAATTCAACTATTAGGGTGTTCCATAAGTTCGTGAACACTTTCATTTTCTGGGATTTTTTATTAATATTTCGAGAGCAACCAAACATCAATCAATGATATATTGGACATGATTAGCAATGATTTTCCTCCATCGATCGGGCAGACTGTCGACGCTAGCCTTCCAGAAGGCAGTCTTCTTCGAGACCCTTGTCTTGAGGTGCTTCCCATCAAAGTGGTGCTGGAGCGACCGGAAGATGTGGTAATCACAGGGACTGATGTCCGTAGAGTACGATGGGTATGAGAGCGAATCGATTCCGTGACAAGCGAGAGCAGCCTAGGTCGCTTTCGCCTTGTGCGGTCTCGCGTTGTCCCATAGGAGACATGTTTTGGCCAGCCTCGGAGAGAGTATGAGAGCAGCTGACTTCATCTCTTGCAGCTCCACAGCGAGGGTCTGGGCGGTGATGGTTGTGTTCTCCGGGAGAATGTGATAGTGCACAATACCGTACCGCGAGAACGCGAACGACAGCAGATGCTTTTTCGAGTGAATGTTTCGCTTTGAGCGAGTGGGCACGGGTTCACAAACACTGCACAAAATCGGATTGTGGGCAGGGTTGGAGAAGTATACCCACTTCTCACCATGACAGAATAGTCGGCAAATGATCTTTCCCGTTCCCGAGTTTTGGACATTTTTGTCGCACGTGTCAATGCGCTTCTGAAGCTGCGCCGGGCTCAATTAATGAGGAATGGTTCGAGGGCGTTTTGACACCTTTCCAGTACGAAACAGAGATCAATACACTGTTGCATGTGGAGCTCCAGTAGTCGTTCGTAGTCCACGTACAGAAGATTCCGGTTCGTTCTCCAGGGCGGCGAGAATAGGGGCCGGATCCGTAGACATAGGGCGTCCGGAGCGTGGTTTATCCTCGAGTTCGAAGTCTCCCTTTTTGAAACGACACCACCATTTGAACACCCAGCCTCGAGAGAGCATTGAGGGGTCAAACTGATCCTTCATTAGCTTTATCGATTGACTCATCGAGTGCCCAGAACGGAAGTGGTCTCTCAAAGTGAGATGGAGGTGAATCTTGTCATCCATCTTGCAACAATCGTAGTACTCGATAGAAGAAAGACCGGAAGTAAACAATTATATGTAAACAAAACACAAGTAAACTACTTTAGAATCCACCACAACATCAAGCTCAATTGCTCAGTAAACCAAAAAAATTCGAATTCAAATGAAGTGTTCACGAACTTATGGAACACCCTAATATAATGGGGTGATTAGACACCTTCCTCTTTCCCCATTGGCTGACAGTATCAAATGCCCGTCTTGCGCTCCGCCCTTTCCCTCCCCTTTTAGTGCCATCTCTTTCGTTCGGGTCACTCTCGCTCGCTTCTTCCCCTCAGTTTTATTGTTTTCAATACTCCTCGCGTATTTTTGCAGGTGATGGACGACGAACCGTCGCCTAACTTGATGCCCCTCGTCCGAGAAATAATGGATAACCAGGACCTCATCGAACAACTTACAAAGCGAATTGAGGCAATCGAGCAATCTGCTTCGCAACAGGATGGCCAGTCTCGAGAAGTTCGCCCGAGTTCCCGCCGACGAACGTCCAGCGGTTCAGATGCTCAAATCGAATGAGTTGCTGAAAAAGATGGAGGAAGTGAGAGCCGATCGTCGAGCGGAAGTTGAGCGCGAAGAAAAGCAGAACAAAAGGTGAGTGTCCTCTTTAAAAATTTGGAATTTTTTAAATAGTTGTTCTCAGATCGCAAGGAGAGCTCTTCCAAGAAGGCGGACAAGATGTGAAGGTTTCGGCAATAACGATGACAACGGCTCCGAGTGAATAACTTTCTTAAAGATATACACTGTTTATGCTTGTTGAATAAACAAATAATAAACGAAATCCCTCGCGCCAATGTCTTCCGCAATTCCATAAAAACTGTTGTTGACAATGCAATACGGTCTCCTCTCTTTTTAACGGGGGCCAGCGGCAGGCACAACGCCAGCCCAAGCCTGTAAAAGCGGCCGGCCGCGTTTACTGTAGCTGTTTAAAGGGACATAACGAATTTTAATAAACTTTTGCGGAATTTTCATTGAATTCTCTCACAAGGAATGCTCCCAAATTGGAACGCGGGGATTTCGATGAACGTGTCCCTCAAACAAAGGACATTCGAGCGAGGGGAAAGAGGGCGCTTCTCTTCTCATTTCTCCCACTGTCTGCGTCTCTCTGTCGACAAAAGTGAGGCAACACTCTCTCTCCCTCGACCGCCCGACCTTCCCCGCCCGATGCGACGAGAAGTGCGCGTGCGCGTGCGTGCGCGTTTGGGGGCGTGGCGTCTGCGTCTCTCTTGCACCGTCCATCTCTCGGCTCTCTGCTTCCCAATATTGATCCTGCGTCTCTTCAGCCACTCACACTCCATCTCATCGACCACAACATAGACCCTGCGTCTCTCGCCAGAACACCAACTCTCGCCGATTGCCCCTCCCCTCCCTCGCTCACCGGCAGCGGAGGGCAACACACCCGCTCATTCTTCCCTTTTGCGAGTCCCCAGACGGGTTGACTGGTTTTTCTCCTCGGAGAGAACCGATTTCTCACTGTGTTCCCCCTTCCCCTTCTATTAGAGCACTGATATGGACTCTACCGTTATTCTCTGATTTCCCCCCGAATTCCCATAAGAACCCTGATCTGGGCTCTATTGTGATTTTTCTGAATTTCCCCTTGATTACTGGTAACAGTGGAGTATGATAAAGTGAGTTTTCATTCGAAATTCAGACATTTCTCCAATTTCCCCAATTTCAGCGTCATCGTCTTTTCGACAAGATCATCGAGGACCTCGCGGAAAAATAGCGACTTCCCGATGGAAAAGTGAGTGTTTTTTTTAAATTGAAGAAACCAGGACGGGGAGACACGAACTCAGAGAATTTTCGGCACGATTGCCGCGTAATGCCCATTTTTGGCACATGGGTCAGAAAGGGTGACCGCATGATGCACGTCAGTTTTCTAAGCGATCGATTGAGTTTGACGGATCCCATAGTCTTCTTTCCATGTCCGTTCGCGTCGTTCTCTCCTAGGACTCGCGTTTTTTTACATTTTCCCTATAGGCCGTTTGCAACGTGGTTACTTTGTTACAGTGCTGGCAACAAAGGTTCTTCATTATTATTAAAAGGCAAAGGACTAGGGGATTCGATGGGCAAAATCGGTTCAGTAGGAGCTGAGATAATCGCTGTCACAAACATACATTTTTTGACATTGGAATTTCCTAAACGCGCACGCTCGCGATATGATAGAGGAGACAGACTAGAACAATTCAAATTTTCAGCGTCAACGAGCCCGATCTCGACGCTACCGTTCGCGAACTGGAGATCAACAATGAGCAAGAAAGAAGAAGAAGAAGCGGTGAGTTTTTTGGGAGAACATCTTCGAAAACAACTTTCCGTGAATTTTCAGAACATTGGAGAGCACGTGGAAGGAATCGTAGCTCGCGAGGAGACCATTGTGTCAGAAGAAGGACGTGGACGCGAGGACGGAGGATTGCCAGATGAGAGGAACGGAGAAGAAGAGCAGGAAGAAGAGAGGCGTGGAATGCTGATACTGAAGATGGGCTGGATGCAGAATCGAATCAAATGGTACGAGAGGATCTAGGAGTTCGCGAAGCTGGACTTTTGGAAAGGGTCGGTCGTCGAAAGGATCACCTCAAATATTGAGACGAATCAGATGGACAAGAGCAAGGTGGGTGGTCTACTGGAATAAGGACAAGTAAGGGCAAGAAATGAATGTTTTCAGCTCGTTGAGTACGCACAACGCCCGCCTCGCCGATCGTGCGTCAAGTCGAGCGTCGTGGACCCGGACGACAATGCTCCCGGACCAAGCCAGCCAGCTGGAGGGCCACGTCGCATCATCGCCAACGCGTTGACGGTAAACAACCACCATCTTCTTCGATTTTAGCATCTATCTTGTTTCAGATAAGCCAAGTGCAGCAGATTCGGCAGGCGGTCGATGAAAAAAGGTGCACAGATTAGCGGTTAGTTGAATCGGTCGTATCTTGACTTTTCTATCGGAAATCGGCTCCTTTTTGCAGGTCCACGATGTGCTCAAGGAGCTCAAGGCAGAGAGAGCAGCAGCAGCCGACAACGACGTTCAGCGTCAGTAGTGAGCACGATTTGTTGTTGTTTTTTCTATTGCTCTCCGTTTTTCTTTTGTTCTATTTACAACCAAAAAAAAATTTCACTTCCAATCGAGCGTCATTTTTCGGGGCAATTTACAATGTTAGCTCTGGGCAGTGTATCCAGGCACGGGCCGTTTGGAACTTGAATAATTCGGAAATCCGGAAAAAAACCGGAACTAGACACTGAACGGCAAGTTAAGGTGAAGCAAACACTACCGGCAGTAGTGGAAACGAGAGAAAATTCGACCGAAATGAAAAAGCATTATATCTCGAAATTGATAAGAGATACCAGAAAGTTGTCAACAGCAAACTTGTAGATCAGAACTAGGACTACAAGTTTGCTGTTGGCAACTTTTTGATATCTCTTATCAATCTCGAGATATAATAACTTTTCGACAGAGCTCTCCTCGGTTGTGGGGCCATTTCGATGGCATTGACAAACAAGAGGGTCTTTGTTCTGGAGAAAAGGAAAATCATCAAATCTCGAGATTGATAAGAGATATCAAAAAGTTTTCAACAGCAAACTTGTAGATCAACACTAGGACTACAAGTTTGCAATTAACAACTTTTTGATATCTCTTATCAATCTCGAGATATAATGAGTTTTGTGGCAGCTCCCTTCCCGTGCCTCACAATCAGTCTTGTCATTCTCAATGCCGCCTCTCCCCCGGCCGCTCGCACATATTCCCCCGCTCTCCCTCGCTGGTTATTTGTGTTGTGTTCTTCTTTCGCCTCCCGCCGTCTCCCATCTCTCTCTCTCTGTTGTCTCCTCATTAATCACCCAATTTCCTTTAGCTGATTTCGCATTCAAAAAAACGTTCAATTTGCAAAAAAGAAGGAGGAGAACACATCGATTTTGAGTTGACCCTCCGCCACGTGTTGTTTTCCTTCTCTCTCTCTCTCTCTCTCTCTCTCTCTCTCTCTCTCTCTCTCTCTCTCTCTCTCTCTTCCCTCACACACCGCTTGGCTAGTCTTTCTCCGTCTGCGTGTCCCCAACCTCTCGTCGTTCTATTTCATTGCAAAACGCACAACTTTTCCTCGTTCTTCTCCCCTCAATTGCTTCCTCTTTTTCCAGCCAGCCGCAAGAGCAACGCGCCGTCGACGCCATCGCGGAGCTCATCGAGATGACGAACGTGGTGATTTGCGAGGACGGCACGCCGACGGGACTCAAACTGCGCGCGCTTCTCGAGCGCAACGTGCTCGAGGAGCTCGCGAGGCAGAAGCGCTACGGGATGCTCGATCGGGATCACGAGGATCGGGAGAAGGAGGAGGTCTTTGTCAAGGAAGGGCCCCTCGATGAGGATGATGATGATGACGTCATCGAAGTGGAATGATCGTCGCCCAATCGTTGCCCTTATCTTATAGGAAAAATCTCAAACAATCACGTGTCGCCCCCGTGTGCAACTGTTTTGTATCAACCTCGGTTGATTATGATTATGATAACAATAAACAAAATGTTTGTGATAAGGAAGTGTTCGAATTGCGTCAAATTCTCGGGTTTCCGCGGTTTTTCCGTATTCCGGATACCTTAGATTCCGGATTCCGGTCAAAGTTATGGACCTAAGCTGGTCGGCAAAAATAGTTTTTTCTATTTTTTTCTAATTGTTTTCCAAAGCGTTGACGGCAAAAAATAAAAAAAAATAGAAAAAAAAACTATTTTTTGCCGATTCGAGCTTAGGTCCATTAGCGACATTCCGGATACTAGAGATTCCGGTCAACGTTTATGGCATTCCGAATTCCAGTTTCTGGTTTAAGTTTATGTCATTCTGAACACTAGATTCCGGATTCCGGGCTTTTAGTTCCGGATTCCAATCAACGTTTATAGGTTTCCGGATACCAGATTCCGGATTCCCGTCTTTCTTTACGAGACATTCCGATTCTTCCGGATTCCGCGGCCAACCGTAAACCGTATTCCGACGGCAATTCTGGTGTACGCTGCCCGCAACACAGTTGCGTCACCACGTCGTTAGACATACCACTCCGATTCCGCACGAAGATCTTCTAGAGTCAGTCGAGCGCTTTCGTCTCGCAATCGGCCGCATGATCACAATATGCGAAAATTGCCGCCAGGCCTTCCCGGCTACAAGTACCCGCGATGGGTGAGTTAACCAGGAGCCTGAAGTCCAGCAATATGAGCAGGAGCCAGCGCTGCGGGAGTTCCCTGAATCTCACCAACAGCAGCCAGTGCACCTGGATCTCGAGCAACAAGCGCCCAAGCACCAACACAAGGCAGTGCAGTGTGAGCCACAACTTGAGGATCCCGAGGAACAGATGGCTGAGCAGCAGGAACCGATGCTCCAGGAACCACGACCAAAGAGAGGACGGCCGAGGACGCGTGTTTTGCCGGACGTCGGAGCGCCGAAAAGAGGCGTCGGACAACCCAAAAAGATCGTCCCTCAGGGTGCCGAAAAGCCGAAAAGAGGTGTCGGAGCGCCGAAAAGAGGCGTCGCACGAACCGAAAAGATCGTCCCTCAGGGTGCCGAAAAGTGCCGGATTTGTGAGTTGGCCACCTTTTAGCTCTCTTGACATGATCTTCTTTGAGACCTCCATTGACATTGCGCCAATGGCCTCAATAAGGATGTGACTGTGGTGTGCGGAGACATTTAAACTGATCTGGAGGGGATTTCGGTGAGAAACTCAGAATAGGGGATCATTGTGACTAGATAATGCAGTTCATGTCTTCAGGAGGCGAGGTTCCGATGGCAACTCGTCATGGACACATTGGCGGTGGGAGCCGATGACAAAGATCAGTGCATTTTTGCGCTTAACAAAGTGTTCCTGAACACTGTGGACGAGTTTCTTGGCGCTGAGAGGATTCCTGTCATCCAGTTGGAGGACGATGACGATGATGAAGTGAGAGTGCTGCCGGGCAATCCACGTGCTCAGGGAAATCAAGAGCCGGTGCTGGAAGGGCTCGAGCCCCAGGAGCCGGTGAACCAGGAGCCTGAAGTGCAGCAATATAACGTGTTCTCTGTAAGGATCGAGCATGGCCATAAGGGGGTGTGCCTTAGGGTGTTATAGATGAGTTAGAGTCAAGAAACTTTGGGAGTATGTTGACAAGGACTAGTACTACCCATGTGCACCGACTTAGCCTCCGGGCTCCACCTGGAGGAGTACGGTAGGTGCTCAAAGAGCACAAAATCGACTTTTTTGTTTGTGCTCCAAAAAATCCGAAAAAATTCTGAAATATCAAGGACACTAATGTGTATGTTTCCCCAAAATGTCGAGATTGGAAACTCTCTAATTCTCGAGAAAAAATTCGAAATGTCAATTTTTCATCACTTTTTCAGAGAAATGTGAATTTTTCGGATCTTAGTAGAAGTTAGCGGCACTAGTTCTCTAGAGCAAAACATACCCATATGTGATAGCTTCAAAGTTACAAAGGAGTGGTGTCATAACAATTCCATGTTTACAGTTTCCCAGATCATTTTTCGATGTGATTCGCTCGAAATGAGAAAACGAATTATCGTTTTGAAGCCGTCAGAACGCTCTGACTTTGACGAAATACGCATTCAAGTCGATGAAAACCATGATCACTTTCAGAAAGTGAAAAATCATTTTTTCTGATTTTTTGAAGTTCAGAGAGCTCCGTGAGCATCGACTTTCATGTAGTCGTAACGTGGCAGAAAATGCATGTATCAGGCTCAAATTTGCACAAAAAGCACATAAATGTGACCTCTATCGATTCCACACTATATGTCTTCTTGACAGACCTCGGATACTATGAATTTTTAAAAATCCAGAGAAGTTGATTTTCACAAACTCATAAAAGGAACCTTTTTAACTCACTAAATTGAGGTTCCGACTGAAATTTCCCTGTTCGCAACCTTCTACTGGGTTAGAAAACTGGCATTTAGTGAAATATGAACTATAAGTTCAGCTGTAAAACTGTAAACATGGAATTGTTATGACACCACTTCTTTGTAACTTTAAAGCTATCACATATGGGTATGTTTCGCTTTAGAGAACTAGTGCCGCTAACTTCTACTAACATCCGAAAAATTCACATTTCTCTGAAAAAGTGATGAAAAATTGACATTTTGAATTGTTTCTTAAATATTAGGAAGTGCCCAGACTCCACATTCTGGGAACACAAACACATTAGGGTCCTTGACATCTCAGAATTTTTTCGGATTCTTTGGAGCACAAACAAAAAAGTCGATTTTGTGCTCTTTGAGCACCTACCGTACTCCTCCAGGTGGAGCCCGGAGGCTAAGTCGGTGCAGATGGGTAGTACTAGTCCTTATCAACATACTCACATAAAAATTTGCCCCTAAGGCACACCATACTCGATTCTTACAGAGAACACGTTATATGAGCAGGAGCCAGCGCTTCGGGAGTTCCCTGAACCTCACCAACAGCAGCCAGTGCACCTGGATCTCGAGCAACAAGCGCCCAAGCACCAACACAAGGCAGTGCAGTGTGAGGCACAACTTGAGGATCCCGAGGAACAGATGGCTGAGCAGCAGGAACCGATGCTCCAGGAACCACGACCAAAGAGAGGACGGCCGAGGACGAGTGTTTTGCCGGACGGGTAATTAGGCGTCAAAGTTGACGGATCGCATAAAAAATTCTTCTGCATCATCGGGCCAACATTTCTGACCTTCCTGTCCAAAAACGGTCCAAATCGGTCCAGTAAGCGCTGAGAAAAGGCTGCGGACGGACAGACAGACAGACAAACTTTGTCGTTTAATAAAAGTAATGATTTCTGTTTTCCGCAGTCTCATCCAATCCGTTTTTCGTTTTCTGGTTTCCGGTGTTTCGGTCATTCCGTTTTCCGGATATTCATTAAAATCAATCGGCTTTTATTGAGTTTGCAAAATGAAAAGTGAACAAAATAGTTGAAAAACATTGGTACTCCTGCAACCGTTCATTGTTTCTAGAAGCTCTTCTCACCTGAAAACACCCATTTTCATTGAATCTCCAACTCTTTCACTTACCGAATCCAATCGAATAATTTGGAGTCGTCTAATTCTGTGCATCCGACTCCTCGTCGACATCCGGAAGAACAGGCTTCTTCGGCCGTCCAACACTTCTTTTCGGTTTTTCGGCACCCGGAGGAACGATCTTCTCGGGTCGTGCGACGCCTCTTTTCGGCGCTCCGACGCCTCTTTTCGGCTTTTCGGCACCTTGAGGGACGATCTTTTTGGGTTGTCCGACGCTTCTTTTCGGCGCTCCGACGTCCGGCAAAACACGCGTCCTCGGCCGTCCTCTCTTTGGTCGTGGTTCCTGGAGCATCGGTTCCTGCTGCTCAGCCATCTGTTCCTCGGGATCCTCAAGTTGTGGCTCACACTGCACTGCCTTGTGTTGGTGCTTGGGCGCTTGTTGCTCGAGATCCAGGTGCACTGGCTGCTGTTGGTGAGATTCAGGGAACTCCCGCAGCGCTGGCTCCTGCTCATATTGCTGGACTTCAGGCTCCTGGTTAACTCACCCATCGCGGGTACTTGTAGCCGGGAAGGCCTGGCGGCAATTTTCGCATATTGTGATCATGCGGCCGATTGCGAGACGAAAGCGCTCGACTGACTCTAGAAGATCTTCGTGCGGAATCGGAGTGGTATGTCTAACGACGTGGTGACGCAACTGTGTTGCGGGCAGCGTACACCAGAATTGCCGTCGGAATACGGTTTACGGTTGGCCGCGGAATCCGGAAGAATCGGAATGTCGCTAATGGACCTAAGCTCGAATCGGCAAAAAATATTTTTTTTTCTATTTTGTCTATTTTTTGCCGTCAACGCTTTGAAAAACAATTAGAAAAAAATAGAAAAAACTATTTTTGCCGACCAGCTTAGGTCCATTACTTTGACCGGAATCCGGAATCTAAGGTATCCGGAACACGGAAAAACCGCGGAAACCCGAGAATTTGACGCAATTCGAACACTTCCTTATCACAAACATTTTGTTTATTGTTATCATAATCATAATCAACCGAGGTTGATACAAAACAGTTGCACACGGGGGCGACACGTGATTGTTTGAGATTTTTGCTATAAGATAAGGGCAACGATTGGGCCACGATCATTCCACTTCGATGACGTCATCATCATCATCCTCATCGAGGGGCCCTTCCTTGACAAAGACCTCCTCCTTCTCCCGCTCCTCGTGATCCCGATCGAGCATCCCGTAGCGCTTCTGCCTCGCGAGCTCCTCGAGCACGTTGAGCACCATCTCGTAGAACATTCGAATGAACGGATGGATGTGCTCCTCGTGGACGGCCGCCCTGATGCGGTGGCAAATCGCGAACCATCTGATGTCGGTGTCGGCGAACACTTCCTGAAAGGCGATTATGTTCTAAGGGGGAGGGGGGGCGAAGGGGAATCCGAATCTCACCGGTGCATAGGAGATCTTCGTCTGGATCACACTCGTGTCCACCGTCGGCATCTCCTCGTTGAATGCGTGCGGCTTCATCGCGTAATCGACCGCCTCCAGCAGCGTCGTCCTTCGGATTGTCTTCTCGAAGCCGAACCGCGGTGCCGCTCGTTTGACGATGCGCTCGAGAAGCGCGCGCAGTTTGAGTCCCGTCGGCGTGCCGTCCTCGCAAATCACCGCGTTCGTCATCTCGATGAGCTCCGCGATGGCGTCGACGGCGCGTTGCTCTTGCGGCGTTTCGGGGAACGCGCGTTTCATGACGCCGACGAGGAACAGTTTCGAGGCGAGGATGTCGTCCATGTCGGATTTGGCCTGTGCGACATGCACGTGCGTGTCGGCGATCGTCTCGGCGAGCTTCTCCGATGACATGTTCATGATGTTGGCCTGGCTGGAAAAAGAGGAAATTGAGGGGAGAAGAACGAGGAAAAGTTGTGCGTTTTGCAATGAAATAGAACGACGAGAGGTTGGGGACACGCAGACGGAGAAAGACTAGCCAAGCGGTGTGTGAGGGAAGTAACCACGTTGCAGTGTGAACGGCCTATAGGGAAAATGAGAAAAACGCGAGTCCTAACTTAAAATTTCAATAAATGATTCACTTCTCAATCACATCTCCAGTGATACCAGTAATCGCAGGAAGTTTAGGGTAAATCTAGCCCATATCAGGGCTTAATTGGGGTTTCAGGGGAAATCAGTTGTAATGGAAGAGTCTATATCAGGTCTCTATGATAAGGGGAAACGGGGGATTTCAGTGAGAAATCGATGCAGTCAACCCATGGCAGGGGACTCGGGGGAAGGGGAATGAATGAATGAACGGGTCGATGCGGCCGCTGCCTGAGAGAGAACGACGCAGACGGACAAAGAAAGGAGAAATATAATACGCGAGAGGTCGATTACTCTCATCGCATCGGCGGGCGGGGGAAGGTCGGGCGGTCGAGGGAGAGAGAGTGTTGCATTCTTTTGTCGACAGAGAGACGCGGACAGTGGGAGGAATGGGAAGAGACGGGCATGTCCTTTGTTTGTCCACTGTTTGAATGTCCTTTGTTTGAGGGACACGTTGGCCAGACACTATCGGGAGGGGGTTTTCGGATACGTAGAATTCGAATTAAACAACGAAATAGTTGTGACACGCAGAGGAACGCGCAAAACAGAAAAAAGTCTAAAAACAAATGTTTGTTCAGAATTATTTAAATTTCAATTTGAAAAAATCTTCAGAATTTTTATTTATTTTTTTGTTAATTATTTGAGGAGAGTGCTAATTTTCAGGCCACAAATGCAAATTGAATTTAAAAAAATGGAAAAAAAAACAAAAACAATTTTAGACACGCTATCAAAGATTTTGATAGCTAAGCAGTTCTGACACACAGGGTGAACCTTTGGCATTTTTTTAAGAGAATTTCAGTCAAGCAGAAATCAGAAAAGTTATCGGCCAGAGCTGAATTTCGAATATACAGTTACGGCCAAGAAGGTATGTCGTTGTTATTTGAGTTGCCGGAAAATCATTATATCTCGAGATTGATACTTACTTACTTACTTAGTTACTTAGACGATCTGTAGTTCGCCGAGGTGGCGCGGATCACAGCTTTCCATGTTGGGCGGTCTCTGGCCAGAGTCGTCCAGTTTGTTGCTAGTTGGTTGTCGTTGTCCCGGACAGACAGGTCCTTCTTCATCTTGTCGGCCCAGCGCATCGGTGGACGTCCTCTTTGGCGTTTCCAGTCGCTCGGGTACCAGTGAAGTGTGCTTGTCGTCCAGCGGTCGTTCGTTCTCCTTGCAACGTGGCCAGCTCATTCCAGTTTCCGTCTTATCGCGTGTTTCAGAGGGTCCTTGACTTGCGAGAGCTTCCTCATGTCTCCGCGGTGGAGATCTCTTGAGCGTTGTTCGGTCAGGTTGATCCCGACGATCCTTCGTTCCAGAGCAGCGTGGGTAATTCGGATTCGTTCGAGGTGGGCTTTCGTTGGTGACCACGTTTCTCCGGCGTAGCAGAGTGCCGGTAGGACGGTCATGTCGAACAGATTCGCTCGGGTTTTCGGGTCGCCGATCAGGTCTGACGCTCTTTGGATGGATCTTAGGGCCGCCCAAGCTGATCGTCTCCTTCGGTGTAGTTCTGGGAGCAACTCGTTGTTCTTGTTCAGGTTCCGCCCGAGGTAGACGTACTCATCACACTCGTCGATCGGAGCTCCATTCGCGTAGACGGCGGTTGTTGGAGCGAATGGGTTGCACATGCACTTTGTCTTCGAATCGTTGATCTCCAGACCAACTTTCCTGCTTTCGGCGATGAGTTCGTTGAGCATTTTGGACGCCTCCAGAGGGCAGTGTGAGATCAGGACGACGTCATCTGCGAAACGAAGATGGTTGATGTTCTTTCCATCGATCGGCACTCCGTGGTCGTCCCAGTCGAGATTCCTGAAGACGGTTTCGAGTGTCGCTGAGAAGAGATTCGGGGAAATCGGGTCTCCTTGGCGAACGCCTCTGCTGATCGGAACCTTCACTGCCGTGTGGAACGGAGTGATGTCGGTGGAGCAGTTCTTGTAGCAGAGTTTCAACACGTCGATATAGGTTCTGTCCACATTTTGGTCTTCTAGGCTTGACCAGATGGAGTCGGGTTCGATGCAGTCGAACGCCTTCTTGAAGTCGACGAAGATGAGGATCAGTAGCATGTGGTGTTCTCTCCCTGCTTCCAGGAGTCGCTGGACAGTGGTTATGTGGTCGAGGGTGCTGAACTTTCGTCGGAAACCAGCTTGTTCGACGGGCTGTTCTTCTTCCAAGCGGTCTTTGATTCGCCGGAGGATGCACTTTGAGAAGATCTTGCATATCACCGGTAGAAGCGAGATCGGGCGGTAATTGCCTAGATCTTCTTTGTCGCCTTTCTTGTGGATCAGGATTGTCTCCGAGCTTCTCCACTGGTCGGGTACTTCTTTCCTGGATATGACGTTGTTGAACAGCTCGACTATGGCCTTCGTGACTTCTTCGTCTTGAGAAAGTCGGCGGTGATTCCATCTGGGCCAGCGGCTTTTCCAACCTTTGGCATAATTATTTGAGGAGAGTGCTAATTTTCAGGCCACAAATGCAAATTGAATTTAAAAAAATGGAAAAAAAATTTTCCAATTGAAAATCACTGTTTTAGATCGATCTGGGAATGTTTGCCATTATCGTGATCCACGAAGCACAAGGAAGGAGGATTTGGACCTTGATGGCCATCCTCGAAGGGATCTTTCACAGGTTTTACCCTTTGCTTGGTTTGGTAAGTGATCCCGGTCCCACTTCTCTTTTCACACTTCTCCTCTTATCATTCCATCATTTCAGAAAGCTCCAGTACCAGGAACGCTCCGCAATATCCTCACCGCCCGCCTCTCCGCCAATGGACTTGATAAGGATAGGGATAGGATGGGCCTGGGAGCACTCGATAAGAGCCGTTGCATTTTGGCAATGAATCGAGTGTTCCTGGGCACGGTGGAGGAGATGTTGAAGATGCAGAACGGAGATTTGGTTCCTCCTGTGGATCCTGAGGTGATGGGAACCGACTCAAGGAAGTTCCAGAGGAAAGGACATTCCGGTGATTGATTTGCTTGATGACGACGAAGAGGATGGAGCTGTGGAGCCAGTGGACTTGATAAGGATAGGACACTGAACAACAATATCATCGGAAGAGGTCCGGATCGGAGCATGATCTGGTCGAGTTGAGTGACGATGAGGATGATGTCATTGAAATCAGCGACGACGACGACGACGATTCGAGTCAACCTGAACCGGAGCCCATGTTCTTCGATGCTGATGAAATTCCCGTTGAGTTCGAGGAAATCGTCGAAACTTGTGCGACGGATTGAGAAATTGCGAAGGCGCTGGAGGCACAATACCAGGAACTCTACCACGAAGTGTCAGAGTATCAGGTTCCGGAGATTGGGATTCAGGAAGCGTGGTTTGAGGAGAGCCGGAGAACCAGGATCCAGAGCGAGTCATCAAAAGAGGCGCAAAACGTCCTCGCAAATGGAGCCTTGATGCGGAGCCAGCAGCCAAAAAAAAGAATTTCGAGAAGTTTTGGGGACGAGTCCGAGGTGAAACGTGGAAGATGGCGACCGAGGAAGAGCGAGAAGCCCAAAAGAGGCAGACCGAGTTGCGGACGAAAACGGAACAACGCTGAGATTCTCGACATGCGACTTCTTTGTGTAAGTGCTTTTCTATCCATTAATGTTCAATGAATGTTCCATTTTCAGCAGGCGGACAGAAGAAGCAATTCGTCGAACAGAAGAAGCAATTCGTCGAACAGAAGAAGCAATTCGTCGAACAGAAGAAGCAATTCGTCGAACAGAAGAAGCAATTCGTCGAACAGAAGAAGCAATTCGTCGAACAGAAGAAGCAATTCGTCGAACGGCACCCAGATGCGTTGCAAGGCGATTCGGAGCACACCGCGGAGGATATCGTGAGGGAGTGCGAACTGGAGGCGAATCAGGTGGAAGCGGTAAGTGGAAGAGGTGTGGATCCCGTGGAAATGTAGGTTTTCAGGTGAAAGAGCTCTTGGAGACGATGGAGAATCGGCGAAGCTCGAGGATCAGGAAGGAGTGAGTCGTTGGGATTAAAATATGATCTAGCACAGTTGATAAAGATTAATTGTTTTATATTGTTCCTCCCCCTCTTGTTGAATGTCCCCTTATTTTGTTATGGTTTTGATCAGAATATGATCTAGCACAGTTGATAAAGATTAATTATAATAACCTCTGAGAGCTCACGGAAGGGCCGTCTAACTCTTTCGGCAGTATTATTGGAGCGCCCATCCATTGTGCCATCTAGCGCCTTGGCAGTACCATCTAGCGACCTGGCAGTACCATCAAGCGCCCTTGGCAGCACTATTTCGCCTATTTTGTAAACATCTGCCCAAATTCCAATACTATTCCCTGAAAACTTCATGAAAACATCAAGGGGCAGCTGAAAAATAAATCCGCCGCGGTCCGCGTCAACTCCATTCCACACATATTTGCTGAATGGTCGACTTGTCGGTGCAAATCGAGCACTACTACGTACACTTCTACTCAACCCACTGCCCGCCGAACGACAGTATCTTCCAAACGTAGCAATACGAGGCCTACACTGCCCACTTCACAGTTATCACTTTGCTGCCGCTCTACACGTTCGGCGGCTACTGTATCCTTCGCAAGACCCCCAAACAGATGGAATCCTTGAAATGGGTCTATTTCAATCTTCACTCTTGAGTGTCTTTCCTGGGCATTCTCATGTGCACCCTGATTACGCCCTACTTCTTCCTACCCTCCTTGTCGGGGGTGTCTTTGGGTTTGTTCCAACTTTTTGGCATCCCAGAAGGCATTCAAACCTACATGGGCTTGACTACAGTGACAAGTGAGTCTCTCGGAGGGGTCTCTTCAGTTTTCCAATGGAGCGCACTTGCAGTGGTTGGCTCCTCAATGGTAGCGCTATTCGAAAACCGTCAGCACCTTATCATCAACAACATGTTCCGCATTGATAACTCGAAAGTCCGCGCCGCCCTCCTCTCCGCCAACTACCTCCTCGGCGCCACCTTCTTCATCCCGACTAGCCACTCTAGAGGTATCAGTATTCTGATCTCTCCGAATTCTTCCCCCATTTCCCAGCTGATCCCCTGCCCGTCTGTGCTATTCTTCCAAACCAACGTCTTCGTCCTCTCCACCCTGCCGCCAACTCGAGAGAAGTTAGCTCTAGTCGTATTCATCGTTCTATCTGTCATCGCCTCTCTAATCGTCTTCTACAACGCCGTCTTCACCTACTACCTCGTCTTCACCTCTTCTAAAGTGTCCAAGAAGACGGTTCAACGACAATTCCCTTCAACGACAATTCTTCATTATGTCTGTGGTTCAGGTGGGAGAGCTCTTCCGGAGAATCACTATATCTCGAGATCGATAAGAGATATCAAAAAATTGTATACAGCAAATTTGCAGATCAAAACTAGGTCTATAAGATTGCAATTGACAACTTTTAAATATCTCTTATCAATCTCGAGATATATCGATTCTCTCGAGCAGAGCTCTCTTCGGTTGCGGGGCCATGGCTTCCAAACAAGAAGGACCTTGTTTTGGAAAGAAGGATAATCACTCACGCAGACTTCTACGTAGACAAGTGGCCACGTGGGAGTATGTTCTAGGCTGTCCCAGGAACCCAAAGATTTAGGTTTCCACGTGTTCACGTGAGTCTCAGTGCGCAACAAAATACCCACTGCGCATAGATCCTCCTGTAGGCGTCGAGATCGGACTCGTTGACGCGCACCGTCAAATCCGTCGGCAGCCGCAGTTGAATCCCGCTCTCCTTGATCGCTTTGATCGGAAAGATGCGTGGGCTGTAGATGTGGAAGTAGGTGGGATCCTGAAAATTTGAATTGGTCTAGTCTGTCTCCTCTATTATATCGCGAGCGTGCGCGTTTAGGGGATTGGAATGTCAAAAAATGTATGTTTGTGACAGCGATTTACTCCTACTGAACCGATTTTGCCCATTCAATCCCCTAGTCATTTGCCTTTTAATAATAAGAAAGAACGCGAGTCCTAATTTAAAAACATTTTTTTGGGTAATCAGTAAAAAATTGTTATCAGAGTTATCAACTGATAAACATTTGATCCAATTCTGATTAAAAATAACGATTGAAAAGAATATGGTTTTTCGAACATTTTTTTGTGAAGACATCCGTGTTCGAAATTCAGCTCTGGCCATTAAATTTGTTGATTTCAGCTCCGCTGCAGTTTTCTAAAAATGCCAAACGTTTCCCTGTGTGTCTGAACTATTCAGCTATCAAAGTCTTTGATAAGAAATTTAAAATTTTATTTGTTTTTTCCGTTCATTTTAGTTCAATTTGAATCTGTGTCTTGAAAAATTAGCACTCTCCTCAAATAATTAAAAAAAAAGTAAAAAAACATTCTAAAGATTTTTTTAAATTGAAATTTCAAGGATTCTGCAGAAACATTTGTTTTTAGAGACGTTTTTCTATTTTGCGCATTCTTCTGCGTTTCACGTCACACCTGTTTTGCTCTACGTATCCGAAAACCCCCGCCCGATAGTGTCTGCAACGTGTCCCTCAAACAAAGGACATTCGAGCGAGGGGAAAGAGGGCGCTTCTCTTCCCATTCCTCCCACTGTCTGCGTCTCTCTGTCGACTAAAGGGACGCAACACTCTCTCTTCCTCGACCTTCCCCGCCGGCCGATGCGATGAGAATAATCGACCTTTCTCTCGCCCATTCTATTTCTCCTTTCTTTGTCCGTCTGCGTCGTTCTCTCTCAGGCAGCGGCCGCATCGACCCGTCCATTCATTCATTCCCCTTCCCCCCGAGTCCCCTGACATGGGTTGACTGCATCGATTTCTCACTGAAATCCCCCGTTTCCCCTTATCAAAGAGACCTGATATGGACTCTTCCATTACAACTGATTTCTCCTGAAACCCCAATTAAGCCCTGATATGGGCTTTATTTGATTTCCCCCTGAACTTCCTGCGATTACCGGTATCACTGGAGATGTGATTGAGAAGTGAGTCATTTATTGAAATTCTAAATTAGGACTCGCGTTTTTCTCATTTTCCCTATAGGCCGTTTACACTGCAACGTGGTTACTTTGTTACAGTGCTGGCAATAAATGTTCTTTGTCTCCGCGTTCAACCGAGATACTAATCTCCGCGTTCAACCGAGATACTAATCTCCGCGTTCAACCGAGATACTATCGGATGCATCCGAGATGAAGACTTTGACGAGTTTCCGCGAGAAAAAGTTTTCTAGGCCACCGACAGTTTCGCGCCGGCGCGAATTACTGTGGAAAAGTTTTGAAAATTTCAAATGACCAGGAAAATTCAGTTTCAGCTGTTTTCCCAAATGTTTTTGTGTCAATTGATTCTCCTGTCATGCTTAATTCGTTTTATCGAGAAATCCGAATGAAAACCGGCCGAATACCGTCTTTTTAGTCCAAGGCTTACGGTTACAAACGTTGAGCTGTGCCTCGTTCGTTTCGAGACCGCCGGTGGCCGCCAAAGCTTTTTCTCGCCAAAATGTTCATTTCGGCTGCATCCGATAGTATTTTTATCTGAAAATTGATGAACACTGCTGGCGGCCCTCTTTTCCACTGTTTGGTTCCACCAGCTCCCCCAACATCAGATTTTGAGCAACTGTCAGATGGAAATATCTCAGTTGAACGCGGAATTTCGCAGTTTTGGTCAGCTGAAGAGTTGTTCAGAATGACCTCAAGAATGCGTATTTTGTAGAGAATTCTATGAGATGAGACGGTTCGAAAAGGTTTCCGTTTTCAATGTAGAGCCATGTCAAGAAAACGAAACAAAAACGAAATTCCCGTTTCAAAGAAGTTTATTGAGCAACTTAATGCTCACTTTTATTAGGTTGGTGCATAAGTTTCGATCACTTCTGGAGTCTCATCTTTGGCAGTTTTTTTCTGGCCGCAGGATTGTTTTCCAAGGCTGTTATCTTGGCAAGTAACACATCATATTTAGTACTGCTAGACCACTTTTTCTTTCATTGCCAGCGTCCACAGTGGTCGAGAATTATTCCTGTCTTTTCACCTAACAAACTTTGCGTTCGGATCATACTTTTATTTTAGACTATTTCTGACTTTGTAGTTACTGACATTAACAAGAAAATGATGAATTCGTATCACGGATATAGTCCCTCAAACAGAACCGTAATGTTCTGGGTAAAACTATTCGAGCCCGAGGGATGCAGCCTCAAAGATAAGCAGCCTCCATGTCAGCAGTACTATTTTCATCTCGACATTTTCTGGACGTTGGTGGAGTTAGATCCATTCAAGACTAAGGGTGTGATGGTGACCACTCTCGAGGTTAACCAACCCACTATCAGACATGAATTTAAATCTATTGGAAAAGTTTGAAAATTAGGGCGATAGTTGCTGAACGCTTTTGATGACATTGCCAGTAATTGATTAGTGGGTACAGGTTCGGCGCTTCTAATTTCTGACAAGACTCATGCTTAACTGAATGATATGATTACGGGCGATAAGTAGTGGGTCTACTGTTCTAACTATGCGCCAGAGAAATAGTGGATTGGTAATGTTCAAAAGCCCAAAATATGAACTTTATGCGAGACAGGTGATATTCGGCATTTGGTGGTCCGCGCTGAAAACTGAATAATCGAAGCTGCTTGCTGGCTGCGAAACAGTAAATGGGGGTGCATGTACTACCTAACTGCAAAAACTGAAGGATGCCGTCCAACCTAGTCGTCGAGAAAAACCCCGAATTCATAACCGGCGTGGTAGTATGCCAACTCACGTGACAAAACCAACAAATACCAAAGGGGCTAAATTTGACTGGATCTTACTCTTGCGCGCACAGTACTTATCAGACCTTCCCTCATTAAAATACCACTTCGCTAGTCATCTTCAACGACGTCTTAACGGAGAAAAGTTCGACGCAAAATATGATAGCAAAACAGCATTGATGTCAATTTTCGATTAGGGGCCGCCGTTCTTCAGAGATACAGGAATTAAGCAACTGCCTGCGTGTTGGCAGGGGACTAGTGATACATATAAGCAAGAATTTCAATTTGTGAAGCGTCACTATTTTTCAAGAAATTGACATGAAATTTCATCTACAAAAGATCGAAACTTATGCACCAACCTAATAGCAATCGCTGATGGTTTCGCATACTTTCCAGAGTTGGGTGGACTCTGTTTTCTGGATTCTGAAACAGAAGATTGCATTCCGTTTTTCCGTTTACCTCTTCCGCGAAACCTGCATTTTTCCGGAATTTTTGGGGGTGTTTTCGAGCAAAAAAAAACAGTTCAAAATATCCGAATTTCCATTACATTTTCCGGGAAAAACATTTCTTTCCGTTTTTGCGGATTCCGGAACCAAATTTTGTTCACCGACATTTTGTTTCGCCACACAGTCCTTCACTATAGTTTGCTGTCCTTTCCCGTTCCCGTTCTCAAAGTTCGCAATGCTATCTTAATCGTTCTCCCATTTTTCAGCAATTCCTCACCAATTACGATAAACAACAACAACAACAACAATCCTCTGGAACCTCCGTACGAGGAGTTCAGAGTGCCCCACCGGAAGGCGCCAGACTTGCCGCTTCTCATGGGAGACGACGGAAAACCGGTGCCGGAAGCGTTCACCAACTTCGCGTGGCATACGTTCGACTCGGAGGAGCGCTTTCCGCGCCCCCTCTTCTCGGGACTCTACACCCAAGAGACTGTCGAGGCGGCGTTCTACGCCGGAAGACATCCGACTGTGAGGTTCAGACTTCGGAAGCCGTGGTGCAAACCTTCCAAGACAAGACATCGGATCCAGATATCCAGATTGTGTTTGAATCGGAGCCCGTCTCCAGAGTATCCACTGCTCCGACGAAGACCGTCAAAATGAAAGTGAAAACGATGCGACGAATCAGAAAGAAAGGCGTTCGACTTGTGGCGACGTCGAAGAGAAAGTACACGAAGAAGAATAAGACTGCTGAACCTGTTGCAATGGTAAGAAGATCTCCAGAGATGTTATCAATCAATCAATTCTTCTAGGTGGTCGACCAGCCGATCGCCGACTCGACGGATGAGCAGCCACCCACTTCCACTCCAGCCACCGTGAGTTGTACCCATCAGATTGCCGCTATTCGTCGCCCGAAATCGAGAAAAAGATCATCTACGATCACAAACACTGATCCGAACGCGAGGAAGATCAGAAGATCGGAGAAGAAGGAGAAGATGAGAGAGGCCGCCGAGAGGATGAAAGCCGAGGAGGAGGAGAGGAAGAAGGTAAGAAGGATGGGAGGGGAGGATAGAGAATGAATGGTTGATGATTGCAGGAGGAGGCGAGGAAGCGCGAGCAGAGAGCAATGTTTCGACAGTGGTGACGTGGTCCGACCACCTCAATTTGCACGTTTCGCAACAACTCGCCTTTCATGGATCCTAATTCAGCTTGAAGGACCTACATATTCAACTCTTTTCTCATAAACTTCTTCGACATTATTCCCAACTTGTAACTTTGACGAAAAACCCGTATTTCTCGACAACGACATTCCCCGTAGAGGAATGTCGAGAATCTTCTTTCCCAACTGCATCTCTGATTAGCTCAAAGTGCAAAACCCTTATCAGTCCCCCCCTTAACATGTCCTCCTCGCTTCCTACCCACCTCTGATCTCTCCCACTAGATATCATTGTGGTCTCGCAGCGACTTCTCAGTGCTAAATGGAAAACTCGAAAACTGTTCCCATTTTGGCGATATTTTCTGTTTCTGGCTAGCAAAAACAATTCCAACAAGGTACACACTCCAGTCCGATGGACGGAGTGCTCTCAACAATTATTCCATCCCGATATTAATTCGCCATCCACAGTTTTATATTTTCAAAGTCTCACGTTCAAAAATTAGTTCAGTTCGCCAGTTCATTTCAAGGCAAGCCAGCTATTGTTGAGAAATAGATAACATCTTCCAATTCTTCCCTCCCTCATCTCTACATTTCCTCTCTCTCTGTATCACTTGTCCGTGTTGATCCCCTTCTTTCTCTTTTTGGTCTGTTTTCGGTGTTTTTTTTTAAATTTTATCTCTCCTCTCACATCGAATGATTCTTCTCCCCTCCTTCTCAATAATTCGCATGTTTCTCATCAATTTTCTGTTTCTTATCATCATCATAAATACATGAATGCTTGATGGACGTTATCAAACTCATACAGATCCTCAGATTTTTAATATTCTTCCCAATAAAAAAAACTCGAACTTATCAGTTTCAAAGAAACTTTTTGATCGCTCGGTATATCCGATGAACCTGTTTCTGATGCGAAATCCACTTAAATGAGAGAATTTTGAGCGCCAAAATACGCTCAAATTGAGGGAGAAAATGCGTCGAAATCCCTAAAAACAACTGTTGGTCAAAAAGTTGATCAGACGAAAGATGTACATTTTCCTCGGTCAAAATGCTCCAGAACTCCGGAATTCCGGCACCGGAATCACTTTTATATTCCGATTTGTCTATCGGCCGATCGGCAGCCTAGCGAGACAGTTCAGCGCGACGCAGAGACGCAGACGACGCCGAGAATCGCGTCTGGACTATCAGCGTTTCAGGTGTTTTCAGTAGCAGAGTAACAGAGGAAACACCCAACCTCGAACCGTGTCCTCCTCCATTCTTGTTTTCCTTCAAATATTCCCCGTTTCAACTGATTCTTGTAAATGTTATGAGATTGTTAGCATTTTGTGAGAAACATTGTCTCTAGGTACCTGTGCTCGGGTGAATCTGTGCTGCAAATTGGCGGAGGTTGCCGCCGATAAGAATCGAGCACAGTTAGCCGGAGCGAATAATAATCTTTACTTTTATTAAACGACAAATTCTGTCTGTCTGTCCGTCCGTTTGTTTGTCCGCAGCCTTTTCTCAGCGCCTACTGGACCGATTTGGCCCATTTTTGGACAGGAAGGTCAGAAATGTTGGCCCGATGATGCACGTAAATTTTTTTGAGCGATCCGTCAACTTTGACGCCTTCTGGAGCACATATTCTGCTTTTTTAGCCTCTCCGCGGTAGGGATGGCACGCGGGGCCCCCCATTCTCGGGGGCGCCCCGTTTGGGGGGCGGGGGCGGGGGCGGCCCCCGCGCCCTGCTGCCGGGGCTGGGCAGCCTCGTGTTGAGTGTACATCATTTCTCAGTCGATATCTCGAAAGTGATAAGAGATATCAAAAAACGTTCAACTGCAAAAATGGTCCGCATGACATGTCCTTTCAAGCTATGAGACTCACTTTTAGATTTAACAAAGAACCTTGAAGTTTTGAAAATTGGGTCTCACTAAAAGTGGAAATTTTTTTCGTAAATGATCGGTTACCCCCAGTTTTTATATCATGATTATAACTCACAACTACCAAGAAACCCTGCCCGCATAGTGTTATCACCCCATCTCTCCGAAAAGTGATCAAATTCAGAAATAAGGTCTACTGACATTGGCACATTTTCTGACATACGGCCTTCAATTTCAATGCTGAATAATCAGTTGTATTTTTATCGTAATCTACAATTGATTAGCTCTGTTTTCGTTTTTTAAACAACTCGTTTACACAATTTCTAAATTAGTTATGATTTTTTGAAGAAAGCCTATGCTCCGAGTGCCAAAAAAAATGAATTTTTCGAAATTTCTCCGGATTAAGGAAAAACGGCAAACTTTTGAATATGGCGTTATACTACCCTCTCAGGTACTCACATTTCCCGAACCAATTCATTCGGTTCTCAGGGTGGCCCATCTGACATGTTCCTTCTAAGATGATATCGTTTCGCATTCAAAGTTCGGGCGTTGGAACGTGGCAATGAGGTCAATGAGCACGTTGAACACGGCAGGTTGATATCACGTTCGAGTGTGGCAAATTGGCGGAATTTCGAATCTCGGAAACCAACAGTGATTATTTATTAAGCATTATAAAATTAAAATTAATATAAAATAGCAAGTAAATTGAACGAAGCACTTGACGATTCACTGATCACCCGCTTCAAACTCCTCCGGCTCGTCCTCATACAGCTCCTCCGACTCCTTCTCCTTCTCCGGCTCCTCCTCCTTCTCCTCCTCCGGATCGCATTGGAAATGCACTCGAGATCACTTCTGGAAAATTTTTTATCTCAAGGGATTTATGTTTTTTGCTGGATTACTGTTGGAGGGGAACCAAAAACATCGTCCTCTTCGTCATCTCGCATAGTTTGTGGTGTCCTGAGCCACAATGACTTCAACTTTTTGTTCATGGTCAGTTCTTCAATCTCCGCATCTTTCGCTTTCATGTTATCCATATGTCTCTTTGTGTCTTGTTCACAAAATCGGTCTGCTTGCCAAATCTGGGTTTCCAGCATGATTTTGTTTTTCTTGAGCACGTCCATATCGGTTTTCAGCGTCAGTTGAGCCGTTTCCAATACCTCCTTATCTTTTTCCAATCTCTCGATTCGTCGTCGTAAGGCAATCTAAATATTCATTTCTAGTGCTGGTTCTTATGACAATACTTACATTCTCGTTCTTTTGGCTTTCTGTAAAAGGATAAATGCTATCTATCCACAGTTGTATTCTCGAAGAACTCGCGAACAGTCCCTTGTCCGTCAGATGAGTCCTGATCAAGCAGAGTTGCTCTCCCCAGTTGATCTTGTGTTCCATGATAGCAGAGCAAATGGGACAATTAAGTCCTCCGTTAAATATCAAATTCCCGTTTCTTGTGAGACCGTTGTGAAACACGGACCGTGTGTTTTCATGCCTTCGTCAGAGAACAGTTCATCTGAACTTCCGATGACGCATTTCATCCTCAATCATTCTTCGAAACCAATTACGTTTAGAACAGGTTTATTAGAAGAGGTTTATATGAAAAAACAGATGAACACATTTCAATTAATCCAGTCGTTCTTGTCGTCTTTGCTCAGCTCGTTTTTGATCTATTAGCAGAAAAACATAACACTCGGCATAGTTCATTTTGAAACTCTGAACTTTGGAGATTTAGAGCAGTCGGCGGGAAAACGGATACTTGCATTTGAATCCATTCTGTACCTCTGACCTGGTCTCTGTTCTTCAATCACCTGAAAACTTGCATATTTGAGGGGTTCTTAACCTGACAACTATACTTACCGGTTGCGGGGGATCCACGGGAACTCCATTGCTTTTCATCTGTCGCATTGAACAATGAGTATTTTGAACACCTCCAACTTTTAAATTGTGCTCTGTGGCGATCTTCTTGTAAGCATCCTTATCGAAGGTGTCTCCCAATTCCAGAATAGCATGTGTAGGCATCCTTATGTTTGGTGTAATAGTTCTGGAAAGAAGAAGAGCATTTGTGATGGACATACAATATCACTTACGTATACATTATTCCTCTGCCATCGGAGTTCGCGTTTCATCTGAGAAAGATAACGAATTTCTGGAAGAATCTATCAACTGGTGATTATTAAGGATTACTGTAGAAATGGAAGTAAGAACACTCTCCTCTATAACTGGAAAGACATTCAACTCGCGAAACAACAGTGTCCTATCTGCCAAGGAGGGTTGTGTACAAACAGAAACAGGCGAGAGGAGATGAGCACAACAATGCCGTGTCCCGGGGTCAATTACACTATCCAGGGAGGCAGGGCGAGAGAGTGTGCGGGGGAGGGAGACGCAAAGACGCAGAGACGACTGTCGATTGCGACAGTGGATTAGGTGCGATGCGGTCGCGTTGCGCGCACCTTTGTGGTTAGTGGAAATAAATTAATTCAACCAAACGCAATTCCTCTTGATTCTCTTAAATTTTACCTATTCTTTCGCGGATTTTTCGCGGAAACTTTGACATTTACGTTCAATATGTAAATCGACACAAAGGCGCGGCGAGACCAATAGATCGGCCAACTCTTGGCACTGAGGCAATTATCACTTCTCCGTGAAAATAATAATACATCGAAGTGTTTTAGAAACCATTCGAAATGCATCAGAATTGACAATGGTAAATCAATAAGGCTAATTGGTCTCAACGGATGACTACAATGTGGTGTGCGGAGGGGTGTGATTGTCTCGTTGTCTGCGGCACCGCATAGCCACGCTCTCTCGCTGTCGGCAGAGCGAGATGACCAGAGTAAATGGGGCAGTGTGCGTAGAGGAGCACCTCCTGTTCCTGCTGACCAAGCCGAGTCATTCATTCATTCTCCCCTTCTCGTTCTTTGCCAATCGGTCGGCATTTCTCCGCTCCCCTCTCCCATTTTTCACACGTTCCAGTACGATCAGAATTTTCTATGAAAGAACATGGGTACACTTTTTAAGTGAACGTCTGCTTTTCGTTGGAAGAAGTTTTGCCGAGTAGATCTGAGAAGACACCTAATGAAGTGGGCAAATATGGAACACTCGCTTACGTTTTTATCAATACTCATGAACTAGTAAAAAATATGTTGGTCAGAAATCCCGATATTGGTTTTTCCTTCGGATTCAAATGAATATTTTGACTCTCTCATTCCATTCTATTCCGTGAGATAAAGACGATCCTTAATTTTGAATGTTGTACTATCAAAAACCATGAAAATTGTTTCAGGAGTCAACAAATGGTCTCACTGTTTCCAAAGCAGCCATACATCGACGCTTCCGATGTCAATAGTTTTATAAGGATGATCAACAAAGCACAGCCGGGAGCATTGTTCCAGTTGGGAACAAGTACTGAGGAGAAGGGTGACTGTAAATCTCAAGAAAACATCAATGAGATTGTGAGTTCTTTAGTTTTGAGTTGACCGACCATCGCGAACGGACATTTTTCCAGAAAACCCACTTCAAAGCCATCCGAAGCAGTCTGAGCCAGATGACATCGGATGATATTGAGGAGATGAGAACAGATTTGGAATTGGAATTGAGCACTGTCAAAAAGACACTCGAGAATGGAAACGGGAATAGAAGATTGGCTTCCGGAGAGAACTTGCAACCGGGAGCACTGGAACCGGAAGACTATCAGCAAACGGAATCGGTCGTTCAACTCAGAGAGCAGGAAACACTGGTGGTCAAGAAGGTGCGTCCGGACGCAACGGAGCAACAACAAGAAGCACAGCCGGATTCGAACGAAATCACCGAACATGTGCTCCAGGAGGGGACGGTGGAGCAGTTGCAGCAGCAAGATGAGACACCGGACGACCAAACAGAAGCAGCTGACTCGGTTACAATTCCACTGGAGTCGGAGCCCAAACCGATCGTCCAAACGCGAAGAAGCGTCGCTCTGGAAGAACAGGAGCAGCAGGAATACGAAGCTGTCGTGGCAGCGGACCATGAAGCCGTGAAAGAAGAGCAGATGGATGTGGAAGAAGGTGTCCGAGTTAAATATCCGGAAGCGATGGAGCAGCAGCAGCAAGATGGGACACCGGAAGACCAACCAGAGCCACAAGTGAAGCAAGAGCCGGAAGAGGAGCCATTGGCGGATTCGAATTGTTGAGGGAGGGAGGAAGTTTGTATCGAATTATACTCAATTTATCTACTGATCTCTAAATGAAGTTGTTTTATTCTGTATTCAATCACTCTGTTATCTTTTTTGATTACCTTGCCAACCCGTTGATATCATACGGTTCTTATCTTTTCTCTCTTATCATTTCTAATCAATCCGCTTTGATTTCTTTCAGATCCATTTCCAGAAGTGAACAGTATTCCGACCTTCTCAAAATTAATTGGAACGTGTTTTTTCAATTGGTTCATTTTTTGAAAGTATCACCAATATGTAGTTTAGATTATTGATTTTCATTACCATCTTCTTCCTCCTTGGAAAAAGAGCCCCATGTTCAGAATAGATGGGAATTTTGAGAAAAAATACGAATTTTCAGAAAAAAAGAGTGACTAGAGATGATTGTTGTTGCTAGGAATTGTTAGTGGTGAGAGATGATAGGCCTATAGTTTCGTTTTTTGAACATGCTCCGCCAATTTTGAAGCGAATGATGATTTCTCAAAGCTGGAGTGTAGATACTTTCAATAAAATTGCGATTTCGTCATAACTCCAGAAGGAAGCTCGACGCACCATATTTGGATTATTGGAATTCATAATTCTCCTACTCCCATGAAAATCCCCGCGTGGCACAATGAGACTATTCCTTGTGAGCATAGAATACAGCCGGGAGTATGTAAAGGTGCGAATAAGCCTTTATCGAAGGAAAGTGAAACGTGTTATCAGTCCGTCAGCGGGGTTATATCAGGAATGTGAAGTCTTCTCGTGACAAAGAACAGCAATACGTTTGGATTATAAATCCACAAGCTGAAAAATCCGCTCCCTATTTCGGAAATACGATCAGTTGAAGCTCATCTTTCGAGTTCCCAGTTTCTTTTTGAATTTCACTTGTCTTCAATCAATGTTACATGAAACTTCCAGCGTTTCCTCGTTTTTCGTAGCTGGCAGCAGTGATTGTGAAAACAGCAGGGTTGTTGGTGCATGTACTGTTTTTGTTCTAACTTATTGATAGACCTTCATGCGATACATGACCCGCAACGGATGGCTACAATGTGGTGTGCGAGGGGGAGGGCTGGGGTCGTCTCGTTGTCTGCGGCACCGCATCGCCACGCTCTCTCGCTGCCGGCAGAGCAAGACAACCAGAGTCAACGGGGCGGTGTGCGTAGAGGAGTACCCCGTGCTGGCCGAGCCGAGTCATTTATTGTTGCGACGTCGGTCGGTGGTCGTTCCTCACCTCACACCCCCCTGCAGCTTACGTTGATCTCTTCTTCTGTTTACACCACTTTCTTGCCTTTTTCGGAGTTCTCTTCTCTTGTGCTCACCAGCAGAGTCTTTTCGATACTGCCCAAAACAATATCCCATTCACAACGACTCAATTTCAGTGATTCATCTCGTACAATGTCCAACGAATCAATATCTACTGCATCCGGATCAAATCCGCACGACCCGCCGCACGACCTCGAAGCTGCCGAGGACATCCTTCGCCAAACCGACTTGGATTTCGCCGCCAAAATTGACACTCTGACAAGTCGAGTTAATTTGTTCGTAAAAGGCCAGGAAGAAGTCGAACAGGCACTGGTGCTTATCAGCAAGCTCCCGAACACGCTTGTCGCTTCAATTAATGAATTGAAAGAGAAAATGGTGACCATGGAAGCCGTAGACGCTCAGCTTGTTACGGATATTGAAGCGCTAAGGTGAGTTACTGAATTCACAGCTAATTGTTCCACGGGATTTTGTGTTTAGAGACAGTTTTCTCGCGTCAGTGAGAAACTTGCGAGCTGGACTCCCACGAACTGGTGATGGCCAGATATCAGGAGACTCTGGTGACTCTGGTGATCCGAAGTGTATCGACAAAGTTGTCAACGAGGTTTCTGAGGAGAAGGCGCAAGCCGACGACTTGGCGCACTCCGCTACAACAAGAGAAGCCGCTAGAGTTGAGGCGGAAGCCCAGAAGATGGAAGATCTGGATCGTCTGGTCAACGAAGTGAATCGGCAGGTTGACTCTGTGATTAGTAAGTGAAACATTTTGTTTTGAATCGAGTGAGAACGAGTCGTTTCATCCGTTACAGGCCAGGAAGAAGTCGGACTGGAACTGGCGTGTACCAACGAGCTCGCGAACACGTTAGTCGCTTCAATTGATAGTCTGAACGGGAATTTGGTGACGATGGAAGCGAAGAACACTCAGGTTCGTTCGGACATCGAAGCGCTGAGGTTAGTTACTGAATTCACAGCTAATTGTTCCACGGGATTCTGTTTTTAGAGACAGTTTTCTCGCGTCAGTGAGAAACTTGCGAGCTGAATTTCCACAGACTGGTGATAACCAGATATTACGAGACCTGAGTGAGCCGAACGCTATGGGAGAGCGTATCGGCGGTTCTTCAACACAAATGGGCACTTTGTCAGGAGTCGAGAGTGCTGAGATATCCAAAGCGCTCGAAGAGCTGGAATCAACTAGCGCAAGGTCAGAAAATAGAGAAAGAACTTTCATGAAGATTATCATTTCCAGAATTGCTTCTGAAATGCAAGGTTGTGACGAAAATGAGCAGGGATTGGATCCGAAGTGTATCGACATAAGTGACAACAAGGTTTCTGAGGAGAAGGCGTCAGCCGACAACTTGGCGCACTCCGCTACAACAAGCGAAGCCGCTAGAGTTGAGGCGGAAGCCGCTAGAGTTGAGGCGGAAGTCGCTAGAGTCGAGGCGGAAGTCGCTAGAGTCGAGGCGGAAGCCGCTAGAGTTGAGGCGGAAGCCGCTAGAGTTGAGGCGGAAGCTCAAGAACAGCAAGAACTCGATCGTCTTATTAGGTTGTACCTTCGCGAGAATCAGCTAGAAGTTATCGTGCCGAATCAAGTGATGACGCCTTCAGAACTCGAAGAAGAAAGAGTCAAGCAGTTCCGGGGCATGCAGTTCCTGACCGAGCGACTGCGTTTCCTCGAGGAGGAGAATTATCACGAGTTGGCACGGCTGTTCACCGTGATGCTGGACAACTTGTGCCCTCGGATTGTGAAGCACGGTCGGCAACTCCGCAAGGTGCATGAAAGGAAGCCCGAAAATCTAATGACAGCAGAGTTCGATCTGCTTGCTCATCTTAAGGCTTATGGTCATTATGTTGACGCCGCCGAGTGTTACAAGGCTGAGAAGGAAGCTGGAAATCTGGAAAGGACCCAGAAATATATCCAAAACTGTGTCGAGAACTACACAGACAATCAAACTGCAATTCGAGCCGGAAAAGCTGTATTTGAAGGTGAGCATTTTCTAGCAGGTGGTTTGTTTCACTGATCCATTCTACAGGCAAGTTCGAAATCAAAAATCTGTGTGCGTACATCTGTGAAAAAGCGAAGAAGATTGATGCGGAATCACTCGACTGGAAGGTTTCGAAGAAGTTCTTCGAGGAAGCTGAGCGTTTCTACAGAGTACGCTGTTATGAACCAAAGAATCAATTCTTCGCATACGCCTTCGGTCAACTTGCCAGGCACGAGACCTCGATTTTCAAAGTCGACGGTCACGTGATGTCGGAGCTTCTGAATGAGTCAAAAAGAGTGGAAGAGAAGATCGATTTCTACTTGTACTACATCTTCTTGGTGTTCTCCGTGTGCACTGTCTGAATAATTGGCTCAAAGAGCATCTTTCTCTATTCGTTCTTTTGAACTTTTTTTAGTTGTATTAACCCACCTCTTCGTGAACCAATCCTCACATGTTTTAACCTCTAACCCTCTCCAAACACAAACAATTTAAATGTTCCCTGTACTAACCAATTCAAATCATATCATAATAAAAGTGAGAGGCTAAGCTGGTTTTTATTGTCTTTACGTGCAACATTCGAAAATTATAACCTCAGACAGTCGAATGGAAAAGTCTTTTTTTCTTCTCATTATTCATCATCCAACACCTTTCGTTTCTGTTTTTGTGGTTCTTCGAATATCTTTCTGGAAACTTTTCAAAGAATTTCGCAAACTTTCAAGAAAACAGCAACGCTTGACCATCCTAGTTTTCGGTTGGAATATCAAAAATAGATGGCAACATTGGTGACCGAATATTTGGTTCAGGTTTATAAACGAGCTGAACAACACGGTCAACATAGTCGGGGACCATCCATATATTCAGAAAGTTAATTTATGAGAATGCATGCTAATTCAACATTACTCTGTGAAACTAGTTTCAGAAATAGTTAGTCCACTTTAAAAGACGTTATTAAATGTGTCAACGTTCGATGTCCACCAATGGCTCACAGATTATTTGTAAATTTTCAAAGATCTTTTTGTAATGATGGCCTAAGGATTTGTGTATGTGAAGGAAGCGGAGAAAGAACAGTTCTCATTCATAAGGTAATCTCAGAATTGTCGGATTTTCCTATTTAGGTAAAGTCGCCCAGGATGAGAAGCCGGGTCTACTGTATTGCTTGGCACGGTCGAATACGCACCACGAAGGAGCTACTGGGGAGTCTTTCACGAAAGAAGGTCGCGACCAGTGGAGGAAAACGACAGAATTTGGGCCGACGCGGGAGAGGAGGTAGGGAAAACGAGGAGAGCACGCAGGTTTCACGAATGATGAACAGGACGGGAAATACCGGATTTGAGGGAAATAATAGAGTGGTAGACAAGTAGAATGGATATAATGCGACGGTGAGTGAGGGAGATTTGGTCAAAGGGGGATTCTCTATCTTCATAAGAGGAGAAAGACAAATTGCATTGTTGGGCAACAACTCCAAGCCTATAAAAGCAGCCCATGAATCTCTGGGATCTCGACTGTCACGTCATCCATCATCTCGACAACAGCCGTGAGTTCAGCCCTATTCTGCAGTGTGAACGTTCCCTCAGGAGCATCTTATCTTTTGGGCAAGTACACGAGCAGTCCATTGTTCCCCATCCCATTCAGTCGCACCACTTGAATACCCCCTCCCCCGTTGCGGTGAGCTCGTCTCCCTTGTTCTCCTTGACATCTGATGCGTTGTAGTTTTTACCCTTACCATCTATTTAGCCTGTGATTCCACATTCCCCTTCTCCCTACCAGAGATATTACTGGACAAGTCATTTCTTGAAGTGGATCCAAACCAAGCATCGTTTAATTGTGAACGTTCTATTTCGTTCTTCTCATTTGTCTTCTTTGTGCTACAATTTAGTTCACAGTTACCTCGCTAATCTTTCTAATCTCCGTATATTCGCTCTTTCTCAACCTAACAAATTTATATTCAGATGAATTCCGCAGTGATCTTTACAATTCTGGCGATTGCCGTGTGCCGTGGAGCCGAGACGGATTGGGATTACCTGGTCGGCGGCCCGATCTTCCCGCGGTCTTGGTGCAGAAGCAGTGCATCCAAATAGAGTGGAATGACGTTGATGGAGAAATCTCGGATTATTTTTCAATACAAAGACAGGTATCAGAAGCAAGAAAATGTTGTTCCGGACAGGAGTAAATAAGGAATTCAAGAAGTATGTGGACACTAAAGTGAGTTATTTCTGGCTGCTTGTCCCACAAACCGAACTTTCGCCAATTACAGGTGATCATTGTTGGATACTGTAGTAATGTCGTATGTTATGACGCGCCTGTGCGTACACCGTGACGCAAGATTGCGGACTTTTAAATCATCCTTTTTCTAAGTGAGAATCTCGTTGTTCTGTTTCTTTTCCCCACTTAGTTGTACTTCATTTTCCTTTATTATTTTAGATAAATTATTGTATTTTATTATTTACGATTAGCATCGTAACAGTGGCGATCAGTATTTTTTAATTTCTGTCGAAATTGCGCGTACATTTTGTGAAAATTGTTTTCTTTACAAATCGCAACTAATTCCAAAAAATTCTCTGAATTTTCGGATTACTGCTGTTACTTGTCACCGCATCAACTCGCTTTTGCATTCGCATTCGCATCTATTCACTCTCTCTCTCCCTCGTTCCGTCTCTAACGTAGTTCAGGTGAATTATGGACGAGTTGGCAAAAACGCTTCAGCAGGAGCTGCAAGCGGAGCGTGAAGCACATCGAGCGCAGATGGAGAGGCTGATCGAAGTGTTCGCGAAGCAGATGGCGCCTGCAACCGCAGCTGTCGCCGGAAACGACGAGTCGACATCGAAACCATCGACTGGACAGCAATCTCAGACCGCTCTGATGAACGCCGTCGCGACTCGGATCCCGAAGTTCGATTTCGATCTGGAGGAGGACCTCACTTTCGACAAATGGTGGGCCCGTTACGGAGAGCTGGTGGAGAAAGAAGACCGCTTGTCGGATGAGTCGAGAAGACAAGTTGTCGCGGAGAGATTGTCGGAAAGATGCTACGATCAACTGGTCACCGCCATCGCGCCGAAGAAGGTCTCCGACTTGAAGCTCGAGGACATCGTCGAACAGCTCAAGAGTTTGTTCACGGTGCAGCGCAGCGTCTTCGCCGCACGATACGCAAGCGTGACGACCGCACGAGGCGTCGCGGAAGGATCGATTGAGTACGCAAACGGAGTGAATGTGCGAGTCGAACGAGCACTCATCGACGGACTCACTCCCGACGACTGGAAGGTATTCTGCTTCGTCAAGGGCCTGGAGCACCCAAGCTATATGGAGCTCAGGCGCCATTTGATGCAGTTCGTCGAACTGCGCTACCGGCAGACACCGAGGATCAAGACGACGCTGGCGGATCTTCTCGAAGAAGAAAAGCAGTTGCAAAGTCTCCAGATGGACGTCGCGGAAGTTGAATCCGGAGCGAGACAAGTGAACCGAGTTTTGACAGAAAAGGACTCAAAGAAGAAGAGTGGAGGAAAAGGAAGCAAGGGTTTCAAGAACCCGAAGGACGAGAAGAAGGAGTTTCGCAAGAAACGAGTTTCCGAATCTTCCAGCAAGAGGCGTGATGACAGCAAGAGAGTTTGCTGGTTCTGCGACAAACCGGGACACACCATGGCGGAGTGCCGGGCGTTGAAGCAGAAGAAGGCGGCGAAGGTGAAGCAAGTCACCTCGTCGTGTGCCGTGCAAGCGACGCGTCAATACATGACGGTCGGCGTCAACGGAAAGAACGTCGAGTTCCAACTCGATACCGGATCGGACATCACGCTGATCGGAACGAAGGAGTGGGAATCGATTGGTTGCCCGCCTCTTGAGCAGTCGCCAGTGGTCGTGAGATGCGCCAACGGCGAGGAGATGGAGATTCGAGGACGTTGCGCCGTCGGATTCCAGCTGAAAGACGTCACCGGAAAAGGATTCGTGTATGTCCGCGAAGAGGGTACTCTACTCGGACTCGACTGGATCGCGCAAT
This sequence comes from Caenorhabditis macrosperma, assembly GCA_963932285.1. NCBI lineage: Eukaryota > Metazoa > Nematoda > Chromadorea > Rhabditida > Rhabditidae > Caenorhabditis > Caenorhabditis macrosperma. Next base: position 22,589,073 of record OZ010618.1, read on the forward strand.
CTCCGAAGATGCGATACCACATGGATCAGTTGGTAAACCGCACAGAAGTCGTGGCAGCCGTGAAGGACACTGCCGAGCAGATCAAAAGTGAGTTGCTCAACGATTTTCCAGAGGTTTTCGCTGAAGGTCTCGGACGGTGCACCAAAGAGAAGGCGTCGCTGCGCGTCAAGGATGGAGAGAAGCCGGTTTTCGTGAAAGCGCGGCCGGTGCCGTACGGATCGATCGAAATCGTCGAGAACGAGGTCAATCGGATGCTGGATCTGGGCGTCCTCAAGAAGGTCATTCACAGCGATTGGGCTGCGCCCGTTGTAGTCGTGCGTCACAAACGGACTGGAAAGTTGCGGATGTGCGTCGATTTCAAGACTGGACTAAACGCCGCTCTAGAAGGAGAAGTTCATCCGCTGCCGGTGCCCGAGGACATCTTCGCATCGCTCGATGGAGGATCGATTTTTTCACAAATCGACCTCGCGGACGCATATTTGCAAATCGAGCTCGACGAGGAGTCAAGATCGTTCTGCACGATCAACACGCATTTGGGTCTCTTCCAATTCCAACGACTGCCTTTCGGCGTGAAGACCGCGACCATGATATTCCAAAGGCTCATGGACAAAATGCTCGCTGGAATCCCAGGAGTGGCGGCCTACTTGGATGATATTCTTGTCGTCGGAAAGTCGATCGCGGAGCATCGGGAGCGTTTGAGGATGGTCTTCGATCGGATTCGAGAGTATGGATTGCGTGTCAAGCTGGCAAAGTGTTCGTTCGCAACGGCGAGCATCGAATTCCTCGGATTTCGGCTGGATAAAGAAGGAAGAAGACCGACTCAGAAAGGAATCTTACCGATTCAGAACATGATGCCGCCGCAAGACAAGAAACAGCTGATGAGTTTCTTAGGAATGATATCCTACTACGGCAAGTTCGTTCCGGAGCTCAAGTCTATGAGAGGACCGTTGGATCGTCTACTGCATCAAGACGTCGACTGGAACTGGACGCAGCACGAGCAGGCTAAGTTTGAGGAGTTAAAGTCGGTAATTGTTTCTGATTTGAACTTAGTCAACTATGATCCTCGATTACCATTGCTGATTGCAGCTGACGCGTGTGAATATGGAATCGGAGGAGTACTGTCGCACCAGTGCACGGACGGAAAGGAGCGTCCAATCGCTCACGTGGCTCGATCGTTGAATGCTGCAGAGAAGAACTACTCGCAGATCGAAAAGGAGGCTCTCGCGCTCGTCTGGACCGTCAAACGGTTTCACAAGTACGTGTACGGCCGCCGCTTTCGCTTGAAGACGGATCACAAGCCACTACTCGCCAGTTTCGGAGAGAAGAAGACGTTGCCGGTGCACTCGCAGAATCGACTCGTGCGATGGGCGACAACGCTGATGGGATACGATTTCGCCATCGAGCACGTCACCACGGAGAAGTTCGGACACGCCGACGCATTGTCTCGGATGATGCAGAAGACGCCGAGCGAAGATGACGAAGTCGTCGTGGCTGAGGTAGAGGTGAATCTTTTACAGGCCGCCGTCCGTCGTCTTCCCGTGTTCAGCAAGGACATCGCCGCTGCAACCGCTCGGGATGTGAGTCTCGCTGAAGCCGCCAAGTGCATCAAGGAAGGAAAATGGCCAAAAATTGGATCGTTGAAGGACGATCTCAAGGCGTTGTTCCAAAAGCGCGATGCTCTAGTCGTGATGGATGGATGTGTGCTCTGGCTTGATCGTGTCGTGATTCCGGAGTCACTCAGGTACGAAGTCTTGCAGGAACTTCACAGAAACCATCCGGGAATCGAACGAATGAAGCAGTTTGCACGCTCATTCGTATACTGGAGAGGACTCGATCATGACATCGAGGAATTCGTGCGCAAGTGCCGGAGTTGTCAAAGCTGCCGGAAATCGCCGACAAAAGTGCCACTCGAGCCGTGGACTAGACCGTCGGAGCCGTGGCAACGCGTGCACATCGATTTCGCTGGACCCGATCACGGAGTGTGGTACCTGGTCGTCGTCGACGCGTCCTCGAAGTGGCCGGAAGTTGTCACAATGTCATCTACAACCACGTCGCGGACGATCGCCGCGCTGCAAGGTATATTTGCTCGCAACGGTTTTCCAGAGACAATCGTGTCGGATAATGGAACTCAATTCGCATCGGAGGCTTTCGCCGAGATGTGCCGCGAGCGAGGAATTCGCCATATCCGTTCTCCCGCGTACCATCCACAGTCCAACGGACTCGCTGAACGTTTCGTCGACACGCTGAAACGAGGATTGAGAAAGTTAAAAGGGGAGGGACCGGTGTCGCAATCGATTCTGGACGAGTTCCTGATGTACTATCGCTCGACACCGATGGAAGTTCTCGACGGGAAGTCTCCCGCCGAAGTACACGTTGGTAGACAGTTGCGGACGCGACTGACGTTGATGAAGCCGTCGGATGGTTCCGAGGCGTTGGAGAAGGATCTCCGAGAAGTCTCCATGAAGGAGCACTTCGATCGCAAGCACGGAGCCGTCGCCAGAAGTTTCTCTGTTGGAGAGCAAGTCTCCGCGAAAGTGTTCAAGAGAAATTCGTGGAGCTGGGCCGATGGTGTAGTCAAAAGAGCCCTAGGTCAGGTAATGTACGAAGTGGAAGTCAACGGTAAGGAAAAACGATTCCATGCGAATCAATTGTTGAGCCGGGAAGTTTCCAAGACGTCGCGGGTTATTCCCTTGTCGCTGCTCAGCGATATTTTCGCTGTTCCTCTCAAGAAGATCGTTGCAGGTGCCAGTGATCATCAACCAGCCGAGCAGCAACCGCCGTCAAAGCCGAAACCGTCGCTCATTCCCGTTCCTGTTGTCGTCTCCAATCCGCCTCGTGCCGTTGTCGTCGCAACACCACCTACCTCCACGCCACTCGTTGCTGCATCCACAACTCCCGTCTCCGTCGCTGCTGCTCCACCGCTTCGAAGATCAACTCGTGTTCCAAAGCCAATCGTTCGCTTTGATCCCTCGCACACTGCATCTACGAGGAGAAACAATCGGAAGTAATCGTCGTCGTCAAGTTCAATCGTCTACTGCTGCCGCCGCCGTCGTCCTTGGATTCGATCGTCGTTGTAATTCTTCTTTATTTTCGTTGTAATTTCGTTGTTGTTCTCTCGTTGTAAATTATTGATTTTGTAGTCTAGGTTAGTAGGTTCCCTATGTTCTGAGATTTAGTTATCTTGTCAAGTTTTTAGATCCCCGTAGTTCTAATTTTATTGTTCGTTCCGCCAATGCGTATTCTGCTATTGGTCCCACACACAGCCGTCATCTATCCCGAACCGTGGTTCACACGTCACCCGAACCTTCTTCGTTCCTCTGTCCACAAGTCAACCGGACACCCCTCGTACACCTCATCCGACCATCATGCTTCTATTGAGTTCACAAGTCAACCGAGCTCCCCCCTCATGGTCTCTTGCTTCTGTCTCCTTGTTCCTATCCAAACAAGGGAGGTGTTGGATACTGTAGTAATGTCGTATGTTATGACGCGCCTGTGCGTACACCGTGACGCAAGATTGCGGACTTTTAAATCATCCTTTTTCTAAGTGAGAATCTCGTTGTTCTGTTTCTTTTCCCCACTTAGTTGTACTTCATTTTCCTTTATTATTTTAGATAAATTATTGTATTTTATTATTTACGATTAGCATCGTAACAATCATGAACAGATTCCCGCTGTGGAGCAGAGCACATGCGCTGACTTTTGAAATTGGTTGCAACCAGAAGAATTTATTTCCGTCAAAAGTGTGCGATGAGAATCAATCGAATGGAGAAGTAAAACAGGTGGATTTAGAATATCTCGTATGAAATGAAGAGAAGTGGTTCCAGATTGTATCGTTAGGATATTTCTCGGATAATGGCCTCAAGTACAAAAAGCTGGATTTGCCGGACTATGAAATGAAAGGAGAGGGAGGAGCACCGGTCACGTGCACATCCACTAAAGTGAGCAAAGGTCTTCCGTTATACAAATCATTTTATCTCATGCAGGGATCAAAACAATACTACTGTAAACCAATCAACGGAAACATTGAATGCACGACAAAGCAACCGGAACACTGTAAAGTATCAGAGACGTCAGTGAGAGGGGTTTATGTCCAGATCTTTGCCAACTTCTTCTTCGTGGATACCGTGGTGAAGGTGAGTGACGATGAAGAAACTAAATGCATTATGAATTCGTTGTTAAGACAATGACAGTGATAACGAACGATGGAAAAGAGATCGTCCAAAAAGTGCCGCCGTCTGGGAAGTTCATTGTGACTCTGTCCGCGGACTACAATCTGTCAGTAGATCACACGGTTCTCATGGGCACACTTCTAGACGGGGCAAGCGAAGGCTACCGAATTATGGAAATCGGAGATAATATGGTCAGTGTTAATGAGGTTTCAGTGGAATAACTCCTTTTTTCTCAGACTTGGGAACACAATGAGCATTTGAAGTTTGTGCGCAGTCGAACAGGACCTAATGTTCATTACGAGAAGCCGGTGAGATGGTTAGACAGAGTTAACTATATGATTAATCTAATCACAGGTGATGATCCGAAGACATGTTGCTGATAAAGAGGCGATGAACTCCCAAGAAAGTACAAACTGCGGCAACGACATATGGGAGCAATGAGAAAACACACAGCAGTGACTTAATTGTTAGTCTTCGTGTTTCGTTCAAAGTAGCTTGGCTGAGACTGTCGGGATTGGGAAACCGTTCAAAGTGAATAAAAACGAGATTCAGCATAGATTTCGAAAAGTAACCCAAGTCCGCAATGTACGCGAACACCGTACCTAAAGGATATGTTTATTGCGATCAGGATTTAGAATTACGGTTTCCACTGGAAACTATGCTAGAACCTGAGCGTTGTTCGAATCCGAGCTGAACTAAGCCGAGCTACTTTGAACACAACATTACGCTTCTACTCGTTTTAAAAGCAACTCAAACCCTTTTCTATGCTTTCCCTTCTTTTCTCAATGTTTGTTGAGATATCACATATCCCGTTGCTACACGGTAGCTACATGAATTGGCTTGAAACTGCGGTAACTTTTGTCTCACTTCCTCTTTATTTAATAATTCGAAAATGGAGTGTAAGCGGACTGGCTTAGCCCCGCAAGAAGCGAGAGCCAGAGGGAGGGAAGGGGACAGGGAAACGGTTAGTTGAGAAAGAAGAGAGTGATGAGAACGAGGAAATGGGAGGAGGGGTTAGAAGTTGATAATCAACTGGGGTGGAGGAGAAATGAGGGCTGGTTAAGAAAGGGGTTGTTCTTTAAGGGAGTTACAACTGAGAAAAAGTCATTCGTGTGGAGGATAAGGAAGATGGGCAGCATGGGACGACGAGTGGAAGTAGTGAGGCAAATATGGATATCTAGATCAGGAAAATGGACGAAACCTGTGAGCATTTTGTGAACGAGAGAGACGGCGTTTGCGAACAGAAGAGAATTTGATAATTGTGAGAAAAGAAGGCGGTGAGGACTTGAATCTGTTTAGAAGTTGGTGGGAACGGGAAAGGGCAAGGGCGGAAGTTTGGCGATATGTGGTTTAAAGGTGGGGGAGGTATCGAGAAGGAGACCGAGGTTTCAATAGGCCACAGGGTTCAGTCAGTGACTGGAACTTTGAACAAGCTGAAACTGATTTTCAGTTGTAATTATTCAGTTCCAAATGTTTCCTATGTGCCGTTTCAGTCATAGTACATGTTGAATACTTGAAAATACTCAGCCAACCCTCACCACCTCTACCACATTCACGACCCCCTCCATGTTCTAAATTAAGGAACCTCGGTCTCCTTCTCGATACCTCCCTCACCTTTAAACCACATATCGTCAAACTTCCGCCCTTGCCCTTTTTCGTTCCCTTCAACTTCTAAACAGATTCAAGTCCTCACCGCCTTCTTTTCTCACAATTATCAAATTCTCTTCTGTCCGCAAACGCCGTCTCTCTCGTTCACAAAATGCTTACAAGTCTCGTCCATTATCCTGATCTAGATCTCCATATTCGCCCCACTACTTCCACTCGTCGTCCCATGCTGCCCATCTTCCTTATCCTCCTCACGAATGACTTTTTCTCAGTTGCGATTCCCCTAAAGAACAACCCTTTTCTTAACCAGCACTCATTTCTCCTCCCTTTATACCACCCCAGTTGATTAGTCACTTCTAACCCCTCCTCCCATTTCCTCGTTCTCATCACTCTCTTCTTTCTCAACTAACCGTATCCCTGCCCCTTCCCTCTCTCTGGCTCTCGCTTCTTGCGGGGCTAAGCCAGTCCGCTTACACTCCATTTCCGAAGTATTGTGCAATAAATGAATGGTTCGCATACTAGATAGCCTGATTAGACACCTGCAATGGTCAACTGGAATTCTTGATAAGTAATTGATTGAAACATTGTTTGTACTGCTTAGCCAGATCAATAACTGATCTGTTGATCTTCTTCACCACGCAGAGGTGCAGTACACGAAGAAGTACCTCCGCTCTTAGGATCAGAGATCCTCAGCATCATCGGCGAATTGAAAACTGATTTCAATTAAAAAACAAATAAACCCTTTATACGAATGACACTGGTAGAGAGCGAGGCACATTGGCCGAAACAGGAAAAGATCCAGGAAAAAAGAGAGAAAGAACGAACAAATGGCACAGGATAAGAAGGAAGAGATGCCTAAAGTCTAAGGCCCATCTGAAAGCCGGGAATGGAGATCAGGTACGGAATCATCTCTGTGCAATTGGGAACTCCTTGGCGAGGTTTCGAGTAGACACAGAGGAAGAAGTTGAGAAAGTCGTAGTCATCCATCGGCAGAGTTCCGTACAAGTTGAAGAACTGAAATCAATTTGATTAACATCAGAATACATTATTTCAATCAAAACTGACCAGATTGTGCTTGCGGGCCATCATAGCGTCTGAGGAGGCATCCATGAAGACCGACCCCTTCAACCCTAGGATAAGGAAGACGAGTTGGTGATAGTCATCGATCGGCATATATGGCTTGCCGATGAATACGAAGTATGGCGTCAACATGTTCTGCTCCATCATCGCCGCATCGAACACGCTCTGATACGATCCATCGTCTCTGCTCAGCCCGGCAAGTCCGAAATCGGTGAGCACGAAGCCGAGTTTCTGAAAACAGACGACTAGATACTTGTAAACTGATATGGATAATCACTCCTTCCGATCTGCTTATGAGAATATTCCCCGGGTTAAGATCACGGTGGACGACACCGCGGAGGTGGAGGAAGTTGAGCGCCTGGATCACATCGAAAGAAATGGAGGCGAGAACGCCATTCGAGATGAAAGGATAGTCTTCGAAAAAACTGCTCAGCGACTGTTTCTCCAAAGACAGAACTGGAAACATAACTATTTCTAACAGTCTGGAATTTCGAAAGATATCAAACCTATGAAAGGGAGAGGGACGGATGCCAATCCTGAATGAACGAAAGATGATGTGAACGGATTCTCGCCGATACGAATGTAAACTCGTTCCTCATGAGAGAGCGTCTCATCGTCCTGCTTTCCGAACTTGACAGCCACGTGTTTGGAAGTTCTTATCTCGATTGCCGACACGACAGCTCCAAACGACCCGCATCCAAGCAGTTCAACAATGCGGAATTGGTTGTCAACGACGTCGTTGGGAAGAGCGGCGAGCATAGCACGGAATTCGGCGGACATCTTAGAGAATAAGCGAGAACTGCGGCTGAAAGAACGAACTAATTCATGCGAAAACAGAGAAGAGGAGAAAGCGGCGCGTAAAATTGAAAAAGCAGAGCGTAATAAAAGAAAACGATGAGATTTCGTCGAACTACATCTAGTCTCAAGGGCAGGCACCCTTTTCGGATAGAGTCAATCGGAACTGACAGTAAACTGCTTCATTCAGAGTCAACAAACAACGTCCGAAAACGTTTGGTCTGTTCTAATAATTGCACCCCGTCTTGCGTTGGAGTATAGTTGCATGTATTAGCTCCAGTATTTCCACAGTTATCCATGTCTGGATTCCGAATAAGGTGATATCTGCTCTAATGAGCCGTCCGCAATTCACTGATAAATCAAAGAATGCATGACTTTATCTATTTCTTGAGCATATCGTCTTTAACCAACAACATTTGTTGTAAACTTCCGATAGAAATGCAGAAAAACGTCAACTTCCATCGACGGATCTGAGCGCCTCAACGCTAAACCCGCACGATTTCAGTCAACGCCGCGAAACAATGGACGACAAGCAAACGCATTGCCCTCCAGAGATCGCTGTTTATCAATTAGGTACATGTAGCACGTGTCGAATGTGTCTTGTTGCTGCTCCGACCCCGAAATGATGATACGATGAGCGCCTCAAATCGGGTTCATTTGACAACAAAAACACAGAAGACAGCCGTCAAAATGTCAGCGAAACATACGTCTTCCAACGCAGTCACCAACTTTCGAAACAACTACCACCCTCCTGACATATATATGTCTGATCAGTTCCCAACCCTAGATTCTTATATGCCAAATTGACCCGAGTGAAGTGCAAAAAGTGTACGACCCTGTTGTTTTACACCCATCGCGCTGGCGCTCGACGCTAGACCGCTCTCACTTTTTCTATTTTCTAGCGTCCGGGCCTAGAAAATTTTTTTTTGAAATTTTTTTTTTGAGAAGCATGGGTGCAAAAAAACAGGCTCGTACGCTTTTTGCACTGAACCTAGGACATTTTGGCATGTAAGGGTTGCGAACTGATCAGACATATACAGTGTGGTCAATATCGATAGATACCGTGTTTTTGGTCGTTTAGAACGTCAGATGTGCAAGTACCGTGGTTAAAAGTATTCCAGAACTATATTCATATGTATTAGGCCCCAAGCCAGTCATTTATTCTTACTTTCCTCATGGGCCCAGCCGCTGTTTTCTCCCTAAACGCAACTGGATGTGACGCATCTAATCGGATATTCCTTCCGCCAGATGGTACGAGAGATTCAGAAGAGCTGGTCAGTTATTACCTGATTCTTGAACGACCCCAACAACTACGGGTTGAAAGGGAAAACGTCGCTAGGACGAAGATGAAAGGTAACAAATCGCGACGAACTTGTGGTCACTGGTTGTTTTTGGCGCTTCGGTCATCTTTTGACAGAAAATGAGTCCAGTGCCACGAATGACGTTTCGAATAATGTTCTTGCAAACATCCCGCCACAGTTCTTTTCTCACTCCGCTCAGACTCTTCCGAGAATTCGAAACGACTCGGAAAATGTTCCATTCGTCCTTTCATCTTTGTCCTAGCGACGTTTTCCCCTTCAACCGTAGAGGGAACAGCGGCTGGGCCCATGAGGAAAGTAGGAATAAATGACTGGCTTGAGGCCTAATACATATGAATATAGTTCTGGAACACTTTGAACTACAGTACTTGCACATCTGACGTTCTAAACGACCAAGAACACGGTCTCTGAGCTGATGTTTCGGTTCTCTCTTCGCTCGAAGCCCGATCGGCCCGGATTTGGTTCGATTGCACCGGAATATGTCGGAAACAACGTGAAACGGACAAAAAACGTTCAAAAACACAGATATACTGATTTTTGTGACACTTTCGCGCCAAAAATAGCACTAAAAACTCGAACTTGGTAGGTGGTCCTATCGATATTGACCGCCTGAATATCTTTATTTTGACCATAACTCGAGAAAGAGTCCCGACGCAGCATTTTCACATTGTGGGTGTTCATACCTCTCATAGTGCTACCGATCCCCCCTACATTCATTAAAATCCTCGCGTTACATGTTGGGACGGTTTAGGATATGTATTCTCGACTTCAATTCAAGCTGAAATATAAAAAAACTAAAAAAGTCAAGTGGAGATGACGTTTCAGTGACTTCAGGTGAAACATGGAAAATTCTTACCGGAAACGGTGACTTACGCGGCACGTAGGGATGAACGTCTTTGTTCATCTGAGAGGAGAGGGGGTTGTCGAATTGAAGAGCAAGAGCCTGCACAAGATACACTTTCTCGACCTTTTTTCGGATTCTTGAAATTTCAGAACTGGGTTTACAGAATATTTGGGTGCGCACTCTTTGCCTCTGGGAAGATCGAGTCGACACAATTTTCCCAGAGACAAATTGTTGAAGAAAAATGCCAAGTTCGTGGTCATTCCGTGAAAAATGTTTTTTGTTTCAATTCCCCGTGAAAATATCATACTTAGTTAACCGTAAAACATCTGTTCTTTCCTTCAATCAGATCTGCTTTTTCAGTTGAGAGACGAGTTTGTTGAGGTGCTTGTTGATGGTATCAGTAGTAAGATCGGATTGCTTTGAAGAGCTACTTTTATTTAGAAACGCGTTTCTAAGTACATACGATAACGAAATTCTCTTTTCAATTTCATTTTTCATCGATGTAGAGGGACAGTGTAACAGTAAATACAACAACAGCTATGAAATATGAACAGTGCAAAGGAAATGTTAAAAAATGTACAACATAAATAAAGTGGTAGCGAAAAGATCTTAGAACAGAAAACAACTATCGTTTTAGAACATTAAATGATAAAAATTTACACGTCGTACTGATCGCCAGCGTGGCGGAGGTGGTGACTGGTCGTATGGGCGTTGTCTCCAGTAGCACCACACACCTGCATACGGAGCACGGGACATCTGAGAATTTGACTTGATCAACTATATTTTAATCCAAAAACTTACACGACGACGCCGCGTGCGACGCTTTGGTGACGGGACCACGGTCTGTCCTCGTCCTTGCTCGGTAGCGGCCTATTGTGCTCTCGAGCTCGCTCCACGGCCGTTCCATACACTGCTAAACCGCTGGCGTGTACTCAGCAGCTGAAAACCAGCGTGTACTCGGCGTACACACCAGCGGTTTAGCAGTGTAGCAGAAGCAGCAACAGTGCTGGAATAAGTGGGTTAGATTTGAAAGTCAGAAGAGTACTTACTGGGCGGCGGATTGGGCGAGGGGGCACAGGGGGGGGGGGGAAGACGACGAAGGGAGGGTTCTGAAACAGTTTGTTGGATACTGTACAACTGTCGTATAATCTGACGCGCGCCTGTGTGCATGCACCACATGTGACGCAACATTGCGCACTTTTGAGTCATTATTTTCTAAGTGAGATTCTCGTTGTTCTTGGTTTTTCCCTCACTTAGTTGTACTTTGTTTCTAGTTTATTATCAGATGAATTACTGTTTTATATTACGATACATGCGTCGTAACACAGTTATTTCGGATTGCTTCAGATACGATCACCTACTTTCGGAATGAAGCGGTGAGCGGCTGCAGCTCCGGCTCCAGCAACAACGGCGTCTCCTGGGAACCATCGTTGAACCGCGTCGCGGCACTTGGTGAGCAACTCGACGTTTCGGACGACCTGAACAATTGGGTTGCATCTACGCAGCTGAGAATCACAACAACCTTTTCTTGGTTCTTTCTTGAGCTCCTTCTGTCTACAATAACTCCAATCGGAGACGGCGGCGATGGCGGGTGGTAGCGGGAGAAGAGTGGCGTCACGGTGAAACTCGGGTAGAAGAGTTCCACTCCGAAGTCTTTTCCAATAGGCCTTCGTAGCTGAAAAATAGAACGTGTGTACTCAGAAGACTCTTGTCATTCACCTCCTCTGAACCATCCGTTGTCGTCGTCTCAGTACTTGACGCTGCGTTCCGTCGCTTGTTCAGTCTACTGTTATTCTGCAAAAAAAAGAAATATAGAGTGAATGTTTCACTTAGAGAGCTCAAAATTCGAGTTCTCCCTACTATAAAAATGACCACATCTTTTCAAAAGTGAACAGTATTCCGACCTTCTTAAAATTAATTGGACGGTGATTTTCCAAAAGGTCAATTTTTTTTTAAAGTATCACCGAAATTTAGTTTAGATCATTGATTTTCATTACCATCTTCCTTGTTGGAAAAAGAGCCGGGATCATTTTCCGAAATCCTCCATATCAGTTACGGGTGAACATCAAGAAAAAGTTGGGAACGGGCTTCCCAGAGGCAATCAGAGGCTATTAGTATAAAAGGGGCGGGGTCTCGCGAAATATCGGTTACTGATGACGGATTTGAAGAAGGGGGCCGAAGGCCAAGAATCCCCTAGTCTATTGGAGACCTCTAGACTTGGCTCCGGGACATCCCGAAACCGGACATTTCGAAACCGCGACATTTCGAAACCGCGACATTTCGAAACCGGACATTTCGAAACCGGACATTTCGAAACCGCGACATTTCGAAACCGGACATTTCGAAACCGCGACATTTCGAAACCAGACATTTCGAAACCGGACATTTCGAAACCGTTAAAAATGCTTGAATAATCGAACTTTGGCGAACTATTCTATATAGACCTGCGATTTTTCAATAGAACTACACGAAATTGGCTGATTTTTCAGAAGTCTATGTTAAATGAGCTGCCGAAACACAAAGTATCCCAAATGCTTTCCCAAATGCTCTCTAGTTCAACCAATGTCCCGACACCTCGCGGGTTCCGCCGCGCAACGCCCTCTTCGCATTCCTCAGCTTAAAATGCGCACACTGCGTTTGTTTTCGTTTGTTTTCGTTTATTTACTGATTTATTCGATTATTCACCGTTTTCTTCTAATTCGTTCTATTTGAAAAGGAACATTTTCACAAAGTTTTGTTTCTTCAAGTAATTTTGGATGTTTTTTTCATAATGCCGAAAAGATTTCTTCGCCCAATTTACCCCCACCAGGGTTTTGCTTTACGTCCCGTGAAGGTGATATCGGACGGAGCCGAACTGCTCCATTGTGTGGAGAGGTAGATTTGAAAAAGGTATATTCACAACATGTTATTATTTTCAAGAAAAACAATCATCAACTGCGGTGCTCTCGGTCGTCGTGAAACCGATGGTTCCATTTCAATTTCAAAACCGCACGCCGGTCACTTGCCAAACGACGATATTGTGAATGTAGCCTGCTATGTAATGATTGAAACAAGATTTGTGTGTTTAGGCTAAATTAGCGCGATTCGAAATTAAAGAAAAATCACAATCAACAACTATGGCTCCTAGAGACATTTTGCATGAGACTAAAGTTAAATTCGGAGTTCGACCGGTCATGGTTGCCGGTTCGGTGTCCACTATAAACAGAATAATCAGCAGACAACGTGATGAAAAGTGTCTCGATACTGAGGCTGCTGATTCGGCTAGTCCGGTTTTTCAAGGAAGAATGGCCAAAGACAATGGTGAAAAATGATTTTTTTTAAATTTAATTTTCTTCTATAGATGGTGATAAATTTTTGCTTTTCGACGACGTTTGTCCAACCACCACTGGAAGGCATGCGGCTTTTGCCTCTGAACTTGAACTCTCTGTTCTTGAAACATCCAGATTAGTCCTGAGCGATGGAACGTTTGATGTGGCGAGAGCGCCTTTCAAGCAGCTGTGGTGTATTCATGCCCAGGTATATGAGAAAACTTTAAAATAAGTCAATTAAAAATAATTGTGTAGTTCGAAGATAGCATCGTGCCTGTTGTCCATGTCTTGATGTCGTCACGTTCGAAACGAGATTATGAATTCGTTCTTCAAAATTTGATAAATATCTTACCAAATTGGAACCCAACCGATTACCTCGGGGGTGAGTAAAATTTTCAGTAACATATTTAGTATTGCATGAGTAAGACTTGGAAATTGGTCAAGCGAAAGGTTTTACCAGCACTTTTGCAACAATCCGAGTTAGTTTTTGCTATTTTCACTTAATCCAAGCTTGGTTCCGACGGCTGAAGCAATTGAAGATTGATGATTATACTACTTACGGTAATATCTGATGACTATGTATTCAACAAGAACTGGTATACATAGGTGGCACCATGTTTGAGTTCTGGACTCTAATGAAATGCCTTCCTTTTGGTGACAGTTCCGTCGTGCAACAAGATTTTGATGATTTGTGGAACCTGGTCCCCCAACCAGTCACTCAAAACATGCAAAGTAAGACTCTGCTCATATTAAAACACACATAGATAGTAATTTTTTAGAGTTCTACGACTACATCGTCAAGTTCTATGTAGGAAACAACAGACATGTGTCAACAATGTTTCCTCCCAGCACTTGGAATGTCGTCAGCCGTTCTGTTCGTCATCTTCCACGCACAACAAATACAGTGGAATCATCGCATCGCAACCTCGAACGTTGTGTCCAATCAACAAGAGGACGATCTACTCCTCTTCTCTCTGAGCTTCTGAAATGTCTCCGCCAAGAGGCAAACAAATTGAAATTCGATCTAGAATCGCTTAACATTGACCCTAGTTACAAGGTTTGTGTTTCAAATTATCATTCAAAAATGAAATTTTTTCTCTCTCAGGTGTCCAGTCAGCGAAAAATCAAAGATGAACTGAAAGACAGACGCATTTTGAACGCCATAACGAATCCCCAAGGACTTCAAGGAGTGTCGTTTTTCAAGTCTATCAGAGCTGCACGAAAGTATAATTAAAATGTTTTCCACTTTTTCTCACTTGTTTTTCACATTTTTAAAACATTATCCTTGTTTCGTTGAAATAAATTCAATTTTTGAAATTTTGAAGTTTAAATACTTACACTATTATCTTCTCTTCGAGCCAAGCTTCTCCAATTCATTGTGATTTGCGACAAACCGTTCGGAGCAGTTTTGAGAAATAGAAGATGGCGCAAAAGTCCTGAAACATGAGGCGGAGAGTACCAGGAACTCAAAACAAGTTAACATCGAAACTAACCGCCGAATTCGCTCATTTTTCCGTTTCGTTTTCGGCCATTCTTTGTGTTTTCGCTTTCAGTGGTGCCTGAAAATATTATTTATAAAAAATTACCAACATTTGCCAAAAAAAAATGAAAAATGAACAAAATTACGATATAAACCACGAAAATTCACTCGTCTGCGCGGGACACGAGAGACGCGCCAGTGATCGCGAAGTGCGTCAGTAACATTCGTTTTGCGCTTCCCTGGTGTAGGAGGAGAGCGTGCTTCGTTGTCAAAGTTCGATTATTCAAGCATTTTTAACGGTTTCGAAATGTCTGGTTTCGAAATGTCTGGTTTCGAAATGTCGCGGTTTCGAAATGTCCGGTTTCGAAATGTCGCGGTTTCGAAATGTCCGGTTTCGAAATGTCCGGTTTCGAAATGTCGCGGTTTCGAAATGTCGCGGTTTCGAAATGTCCGGTTTCGGGATGTCCCGGAGCCCTAGACTTGACAGCACAACATTTGGAGTTCATACGCATTGAAACATGTTCAGTAACTACACAAGACCGTTCTTTTATGATTTTCTAGGTAGGCAGAAAAAGAAAAAACAACGTCCTCTCCCTGTACATGTGTTCGGGTCGGTGAGGACAAAGTGTGATGCGTAAGGGTGCACACAGAAGGCACTGTATGACATCACTCTCTTTTCCCGAAACACTATTAGGTTGCGAAGGGGAGAACAGTCACCGAGCGAGAACCCCTTCCTCCACACTCTCCCTCTCTCCCCGCACACTGTCTAGCGTCTCTCTCGTTTCTCAGGAAAGTGATCGTGCTCGGCGGCTGCCTCAACAGGCAGCGAAGGGGAAGAAGAGACAACGGCCTCTCCCTGTATATGTGTGCGGGCTACTTGCTGGCAGGGAGGTAGGGGGAGGCGGACAGTACGTGATGCGTGAGGACACACACGGGAGATCTCAATCACTCTCCGTGTGGTGGGTGCTCATGTCTGTTCCGTTTCTGTTATCTCTTTCTTTTGGTCTGCCCTTCCCTCCCACCACAGACACATATAAAAGAGGTTGTATCCCCCTGCAGATTTTTCTCGAAGAAAACCAAAGAAATAGCTCGAAGAAGGCTGGGTTAACGCAAGTAAGTCTCATTCAAAAATTTCATTAGTTTCGTAGAGATAATGATAACAAATGTCCCTTTAATTCACAAGACACATGTCTAAAAACGTACGCAAAGCAGGATTTTTTGATAGTGACCGGGTGTGAACGTTCACGAGACTTCTTCGTGTCTGCGGAATGTATCTGAAACTACGCGCAAGCACAACAACAACAAAGGGTACAAAGTAGATCCGTTATTCAAGCTCTAGGAGCTGCGGACCTCGGATATCAGGTTCCGAAAACACCGGATGGTGATCCGATTTTAATTTCAAAATGCTTTCGACAATTTTCGAAAAATTGATAAGAAGATTTTTTTTTAATACAAAAATACTTAAATGTAACAACAAAAATATTGTTTTCTTCCTCTTATTTTCATTCTCCTGCTTTCGACGATCAATTACAATTTAAATTTGCAGAGAATTCCCAGGAAAAACGAGCGGCGTTAAGGAGGAAAATTGGATGAAGCTCAAAGAAGCGTTTCCTGACATGATGGTTTCAAAATAGGAGACGTTAGTTATTTTTTAGTTTTCTAATTGATCGACTTGAAATTCTTTGCAGTCTTACGTTTTCCTCAAACGAGCAGCTCATATCGTGAATCCGTATCCTGTACAATCTACGGTGCCAATTCCGCACTTCCTCACTACGCATTAAACCAATCAAAAACCGAGCGAAGATAGTCACAGGAACTCCGAATCGTTCCAAATGATCCGTCAGCTGATAATTTTCATGGATATCCCAGAAATGAGCGGAACAATTGACTGCTCTGCGGACCTGGCCAATTTCACTGAAGAGAATAGGAGAAAGAAGCGCACATCCGATGCAGGTGAGTGGATGACCCCCTTTTGTCAAAAGATTGCCCTGGCGCTCCCACTGAACATGAGCGGATGAGAGTTATATGCAGCGACGCGTTCGAGCAATGGATGAATGTATTCAATTAGTTTAAAGAAAACGAAATGGAATTCCCGAGATATTGCAGAGAAAAGAAACCAAAGAAGGGTCGTATCATACGACTCGTATGCTTTCAAACTCGGACACTCATGCGTAATTGAAAAGGACGTTCATTATCGGGATCGAAACGTTCCACCTTGCGGTGGTCATCAAAATATATGAAGTAAGTGGAAAAAAGTGTGACATTGTTCAAAAATCACTGTTCCAGGAAGGGTGTTCCTTCTGGATATCGGAAAGGTGGAAAGAATCGCGATGTTCCCGGACTCAAAGGTATAAGATAAATTATCAACGTTTTTCAGTAATTTCACCATGTCTCAGGACTTTGAAAGCAAGGTTGCAGAAGTCGGTATGTTCGTCACAAGTTATGGCAAAGCAACATAGTCGAATGGTCGAGCAACATGGTCGGGTCATGTCAAATCTCTTCTTCCGGCGGAAATCAAGAAATATGGGGACTCGACATTCGCAGCTCTCTTCCGTGTCATGCTTCACCCGCCATGGAAACACTAAATTATTCGAAAAAATACTTGGTTTTATCATTTTCTAATTTTCATATTGTTCACTGTTTACTTTCAAAAAAGAATTAAAATGACTACTGACACACATTTTCTTTTGTAGCAGACTTCACGTTGTTGAGCGAAGTTGTACGGGGTCGATTCGTCAGCTGGAAGAGAGGAAAGTTGAGTTATGCTGATAACCATTTTTTGAGTCTAGAAAGTGTCACTGATAGCTGATCAGATGCCTTGAAACGACTCTAAGAGAGAGAGTAGGAATCTACCGTATTTCATCGAACATAGCAGCACCCGAAATGCTGCCGGAGACTCATCGTATCTCGCAATTTATAAGAGATATCAAAAAGTTGCCAACAGCAAACTTGTAGTCTTAGTTATGATCTACAAGTTTGCTGTTGACGATTTTTTGCTATCTTCTATCAATATCGAGATATAATGATTCTCTTTGAGGTGCCGCTTTATTCGATGAAATACAGGAGAGTGCTTGTGTGTGACATCCTATCTGCTTCCACGTCACTAAGGTTTAGGAACACCACTGCCACGTCACTAAAAACACTCACCTCCATTCTTCGAACTCCCTTACCTCCACTTTCACCGGCCTTCATCGGCGGATAGAAAAACTCGTCCCTGTTTGCTTCATCTTCCTCACTCCAATTGGTCATTTTCGTTGACGAATGCCATTTGCTCTGTATCTTATTCTTGGAATCGGACAGCTTAGAAGCAGGGGGATTCGGAGAAGGATGGACGCTCTTCCGGCTGCTCTGAAGATCCGGAACTGCGTCGATGGACATCAGGAGCATGCTAGAACGGGTACCTGGAAGAAGTAGTTCGTTAACCATTCTCACTGTTCATTGCTGCCACGTCACTATCCGACGCTAACAACCTACCTCCTCCTTCATAATTCGGAGTCTCTGAGTTCTCGCCATCAACGTTAAACCCCGGCGACCAGTCAAACAGGCTCAGCGACGAGATGTTTCTGCTAGTTTCCTCTGGCCACCCGGTGCGCATTGGAATGTCGAGGGGAGGGGCGATGTGTTCGCTGACCTCGTTCTCTGCAAAAGTGATGTTTTGGATGTTATTTGCGTTATTAACACTGGATTGCCGACACGAAAAACCCACCTCCATCCTCATCATCGAGCATATCACGAGACCAAATCACCATGCTCTGATCGCTCAACTAAGCCATCTTTGTCGGTGGAGAAGAGCTGCCGCTCCTCGTCATAGCCGAATCATGCGACAAAGAATCGAGAGAATTGTTGATCTGCTGGGTGCTCTGGAATGGCTGAAGAAGGTGAAATCCAGTCGAATATAACACTCACATCATTCTCCAGTGTTTCCGTTAATCGTTTTGGATTCAGTGCAAATCCGTTTAGCTGCCATATCAGGCTGCTTTCTCCATCCATTTCATTCATTCTTCTCCTCCTTCTTCTTCTTCTCCATTAGTGGAAATTTAAATAAATCGTTTATCGAAAAGCAGCATATCAGCCGGCTCCAATTGGGGAAACTGTATTTCATCCGAAAAAAGACAATTGTTCATTGAATTTTCTATACTAGAGACTGACTCACCCTTCTTCTCTTCTCATCCACCCTCCAATCTTCTATCACAACTTCAATGAAATATCAACGGCGTCCATATCAGGTCAGATGGGAGATGGTTGCATTGACCACAAGTTTGATATCTGTAACTTTTCAAAAATGGAGAGAAATAGGAAGAAAATTAAGAAGAACCGAGAGGAAAAACTGAGCAGAACAAGGTGGAAGACGCTGGAAACGATAAACAGGGAGGAAGAGTAAAGGAAAACAACGGGAAATGGGCAAATATTTGGACAAGACGGGGATTTCTGTTGAGGTAATTGACATGATGACTCATCACAAGGACGCCATGGGTTGGGATGAGTCATCGATGACTTATTGTCGGAAAGAGTTCGGGTACGTACAAGAATATGAAATGATGTCGCCGCCACTAAGAAAACAATGAGTCTGGCCCTGCTGCCCCAGGGATGAGTCATTATTACAAATATGAATACCGGATTCGGGTGATTAAAATTAATGAGGTAATTGAAATGATGGCTCATCACCAGGGCGCCATGGAGAGGGATGAGTCATCGATGATTCATTGTCGGCATTCTTTGAAGTTGCCCTTGCCCAGAGACCACCCAGTCAGGATTACCCAGTTTGCTACCACACTTCTCTGGGAAATTAGCAGAAAATCAGGCTTTTTGAAAATTTCCAAAAAAATATCGCCCTTTCATTTCACTGAAAAACGCATTCCAGTGAGAGGATCTGGAAGGGAAAAGAAACATGTTTGCCTGGCCGAGAAACCTCCACCTCGGCCCCCGAGTGTCGCTCGTCCGGCGTCTCTGGTGGCAGCGCACTCTCTTGCTCGACACGCGGGGGACGAGGCGGAGGTTTCTCGTTTCTCTCCCCTTGCAGATCCTCTCACTGAAGCGCATTTTTCAGAAAAATGAACGGATAATAGCAGAAAAATTGTTTCCAAACACTCAGTTTTTGAGATATGATTATAGAAAAACTGAACCATGTTACCGGTCCAGTTGACTATTCCCTGTCCAAGTTCCAGCTCGAACGGGTCATTTTGAGCCGAATTCTGCTCATTTGAACAATGTCAAGGCGAAAAAGAAGAAAAGGGGGAGGAAGGGAATACCCTCGCAGTGTAACGAGAAGAGGGGAAGAATGAGCGGAGGAGGGTGACTCAGAGTGAGAAGGCAGACTGGTCCAGAGGAAGGGAGAATGGCGGCGACTAGGGAAAACAATGGCGTGTGTGTGCCGTTGCCGCTTTTTGTACTGAGGAGCGAGAGAGAGAGCTCAAACACCCTTGATCTTCCTCGTCTTTCTCTAGACGTCTGCTCTCTCTCGCTCTCTCGCTCCTCAGTATATAAAGCAGCGACGGCACACACACACGCCATTGTTTCTCCTCGTCGCCGCCATTCTCCCTTCCTCTGGACCAGTCTGATCTCTCACTCTGAGTCACTCTCCTTCGCTCATTCCTCCCCTCTTCTCCTTGTTTCGCTTTTACATTGTACATTGTGAGAAGCGGACAGATTTCGAAATGCATTGAGTCATCGTGATCATGACGAATGCAATTAGTCATCAAATTTGCGTACCACCTCCCATTTTTCACTGTCCCTATTATTCAACGTTCTCGTTCCGAACTTACTGGATTATAGTTAACCCTTTCCCTATCCTAGGGGAGCTGAAACGTACTATACATTGCCTGGAACCGTTATCGACCACGAGAGCAGCTATTTCGTCGTCGCAAATGTTCGATATTTGGTGGAGAGTGGGTGTGGATGGAGCTGGAGTGCGTGGTTCTCCTCTCTCGTGGGCTATTTATGTTGGGTCGCGACGCATGCCCCGCCTTTTTCCGTTGGTTGCCCTCGGCGAGAGACTGAGGGAGTTTGGAGGGCGGTCTCTCTGGCAGGACAGGAAAACACCGTGTCGCCTCTATTTCGAAATAATCTTTCGATGTGTATGATGTCTCAATATGCTGAGACACGACACACATTTTTAGGAAAACGAGAAAAAAAAGAGTATCGCGGGCCTTTGTTTTCGCAACAATGTGTGTCTTCGCATTTTGAGTCATCGCCCAGATGGGAAGATTATTTCGAAATAGAGGCGACACGGTGTTTTGCTGTCTTACCGGAGAGACCGCTCTCCAAACTCCCTCAATCTCTCGCCGAGGGCAACCAACGGAAAAAGGCGGAGCGTGCGTCACGACCCAGTATAAATAGTCCACGAGAGGGGAGAACCACGCACTCCAGCTCCATCCAGACCCCACTCCACCAAACATCGAACATGCGACGACGAAATAGCTGCTCTCGTGGTCGATAACGCTTCCAGGATATTTATTGTACGTTTCAGCTCCCCTAGGATAAGGAAAGGGTTAACTATGATCCCACAGTAAATTCGGAACGGGAAAATTAAAGAATAGACATTGTGAAAGAATGACTACGCCGCGCAATGAGCTTTTTTTGCCTCATCGGTTGCGTTTCTGTTCCTCATTTCATATTTAATTTGCATTGTTTTGCAAAGAATTGTGGCCTCAGTGATTCATAGCGT
Source organism: Caenorhabditis macrosperma (assembly GCA_963932285.1). Lineage (NCBI taxonomy): Eukaryota > Metazoa > Nematoda > Chromadorea > Rhabditida > Rhabditidae > Caenorhabditis > Caenorhabditis macrosperma. Next base: position 22,610,337 of record OZ010618.1, read on the forward strand.
CCTGATACCTGTGGTCACTCGCTTCTTGTCTCTTTTTTTCGAATATGGGACCACGTGCTCACTCAACATCCCATTGGGAAAAGAGGGGTGTGGTCGCACGGAAACTTTTTTGGGTAGTTTTGTGAAAGGCCAATCAAAGAATGATGACTCAATGCATTCTCTAGTGTTGACGATGACTCAGTGCATTCTCTAGTGTAGATCATGGTTCAGTGCATTCTCTAGTGTTGACGATGACTCAGTGCATTCTCTAGTGTTGACGATGACTCAATGCATTTCGAAATTTGTCCGCTTCTCAATGTGCTGCTACGTCTGCCTCCCATTCGCCCCTTTCCCCATTTAATCACATTTCATCACGAGTCACCTCCTCTTCTCTCTTCCTTTTTGCTGCGCTGCGAGGTGTATTCCCTTCCTCCCCCTTTTCTTCTTTCTTCGCCTTGACATTGTTCAAATGAGCATAACCCGGCTCAAAATGGTCTGTTTGAGCTATAACTTGGACAGGGAATAGTCAACTGGACCGGTAACATGGTTTAGTTTATCTAGAAACATATATCAAAAACTGAATGCTTGAAAACAATTTTGCTGCTAATTTTTGAAAAACTTAAATTTACATTTTGAGCTGTTCTTTTTTTCAACCTTTTGCAATTGCCAAATTGTGTCTAAGGATTGGTAGAAACATCTCCTGAACGCTTCAAGTGGCTATGTCGGATTGGTAATGTCTCCGTTGGTTACTGAATTGGATATTTTCCAAAATGGCTGCTTTCCGGAACTCGCAGAGGAGGAGAACGATGAAGGATAGGGGCCAATTTCTATTCCCTTTCATTCGGATTTCTCGATAAAACAAATTAAGCATGATTAGAGTATCAATTGACACAAAAACATCTGGAAAAACAGCTGGAATTTTTCTGGCCATTCGAAATTTCCAAAACTTTTCCACAGTAATTCGCGCCGGCGCGAAACTGTCGGTGGCCTAGAAAACTCTTTCTCGCGAAAACTCGTCAAAATGTTCATCTCGGATGCATCCAATAGTACGTACCCAAACTTTTTCCGAAAATAAGTCATCGATGACTCATCCCAACCCATGACGCCCTTGTGATGAGTCATTATTTCAATTACCTGAACAGAAATCCCCATCTTGTCCAAATATTCGCCCATTTCCCGTTGTTTTCCTTTATTCTTCCTCCCTGTTTATCGTTTCCAGCGTCTTCCACCTTGCTCTGCTCAGTTTTTCGTCTCGGTTCTTCTCAATTTTCTCCGATTTTTCAACATTTTTGAAAAGTTACAGATATCAAACTTGTTGTCAATGCAACCATCTCCCTGGCCGACCTAATATGGACGCCGTTAGTATTTCATAAGAGTTGTGAAAGAAGATTGGAAGGATGGATGAGAAGAGAAGAAGGGTGAGTCAGTCTCTTGTATAGAAAATTCAATGAACAATCGTCTTTTTACAGATGAAATACAGTTTCCCCAATTGGAGCCGGCTGATATGCTGCTCGTTTTCATCAAACTATTTACTTAAAACCCCACTAATGGAAAAGAAGAAGAAGGAGGAGAAGTATGGATGGATTGGATGGAGGAAGCAGCCTGATATGGCAGCTGAACGGATTTGCACTGAATTTAAAACGATTACCGGAAATACTGGAGAAAGATGTGAGTGTTCTATTCGATTGAATTCATTTTAATAGTTTTGAACTTAGATGGAACATGTCAGATAGGCCGCCTTGAGAACCGAATGAAAAGTGTCGGGAATTGTGAGGCCCTGAGAGGATAGTATACATATTATGAATTTTAAAATTTTTGAAGCCTGCGCAAACGCGCTCCGCTGGACTCGTGTTGGTCTCGACACGACTCTTGTCTGCGTCTCTCGTCGAATATACGAGACAGAGACGATAGTCGTGGCGCAACCAACACGAGTCCAGCGGAGCCCGTTCGCGCAGGTTTTAAGATTTTTGATAGTATAATATTCAGAAGTTTGCCTATTTTTCTTATTCCGGAGAAATTTTGAAAAAATCAATTTTGACAGTTAACGACTCCGTTGAAAAAACGAAAATATAGCTGAATAGTTGTTATCAGTGATAATACTATGTGGGATGGATTTTCTGGAGGTTGTTAGTTACAAACATAACATAAAACTGGACGGTAATCAGCCATTTACGAAGCATTTTTCTGCCCCCTCCTTTAAATCGCGTTGGTCCAAGCATGCGCGTTTGGGGGCGTGGCTTTGTAGAAATGAAGAAATTTTGTCACAAAAATGGGCGGAGTTTTGTCCAAAATTTTGTCCTGAAGTGGTCAAAAAAGTGTCGAAATGAGCCGTGTCCTATAGCGTTCACGTGAAATGAAGGTATCACTTTTTTGATTGATTGGATGGCTGACGTGTGCCCGCCAGAAATGGGCCTCTAAACGCGTCGTGTGTTTCTGTCGTGATGACCTTCCTCATTCCTGGAATTCTGGAATTCTGGAATTCTGGAAGAGCGCGCGCCCCCGGGAGGCTTACAGGACCACTTGACCGTTTTGGGCGGTTCTTGGACCATTCGACGCAGAATTTCACGGCGATCACGGATATGATGATGGCTCTTGGTGTTGATGAGCCGTTTGATGGGCATTGATATAATTTCCACAGAAATGAAGATGTTCATTTCTCGCGTTCTGGTGGGTGCGCAGAAATGAGCACGCGGAGGGGGTCATCTAATTCTCACGTCAGTGATCATCCGGTTGCTCATTTCTGCTCACGTAACCTTATTTCTCTTGTGCTCACAGGGGCGCGTGCTCCGGGCTCTTACAGGACCACTTAGCTCAAACTGCTCCGTTTTGGACCCAACTTGGACCAATCGACGCAGAATTTCGCAGAGAGTCAGATTAAACAGGCCGCGAAGCGGCCTGAAGCCGGGAGCGTCAACTACCGCCGCAGCGTCAGCTGCGGAGGTAGCGTCAGCTCCCGGAGCCCCGCAGGGCTAGGGGATTCGGGCCGAAGGACAGCGATTATCTCAACTCAATTTTTTTAAAGCAATCTGTCAACTTATACGGCTTCTGGACTTCTTTTTGGTACTTTGCCTGTTTTTTGTGGCTCTGGGAAGGTTGCGTCCTCCCAGAGGCTTTTCGGGTACTATTATCGGTCAGTGCAAAAAATTGCAGGAGCTGCCACGTCTTCTGCTGACACTGTTCCTGAAGCACAAACAGAAGGCCGTCGAGCCGGCGTTCGAGTTCTTCGAGGCCACCGAGTTCAAGAGCACCGAGGCGAAATTCAAGAATTTTGCAAAAAACTTTGGAAAAGTGAGTGAGGCTTGCTCAGAATTCTCTAGGCATCTTGAACAGCCATCGTCGCTTTTGGAGCCAAATAGGGTATATAGCTCTAGAAGTGGTTGCACCTCGTTGATCTAATGGTTCCCGGAGCCTAGACGTGTTCCAAGAGCCAGTTTACAATAGTAGGCTCAAACATTTTCAAAGGTGCGCGTTTTGTGGGCGTGGCTTCGCAAAATGTCCGTGAGTAAGTATGTGACAGCGATTATCTCAATTCCCACTGAACCGGTTTTGCCCATTTTTGGCACACGGGTCAGAAAGGGTGACCGCACGATGCCCGTCAATTTTCTAACCGATCCGTCAACTTTTACGGCTTCTGGACTTCTTTTTGGTAATTTGCCTGTTTTTTGTGCCTCTGGGAAGGTTGCGTAGACTCGACTCGCCTATCTTCCCAGTGGCAATTGGGGAAGAACTGCGGAGCCCAGCCAGAGAGGAGGCGTCAACCGCCTCGATTTGGCTGGTGCCCATTAAACATTGAAACATCCCGACTGTTCTCTCCATCATTATATTGACTCACCAATTTTCCGCGGTGACTCATCCTCTAGACACTCTCAAAACCATTTTCCCTTTTTCAGAAATCATGCCAAAGCACACCTTTTTCGCTGAAAACCGCTTGGATGAGCAAGACTGCGCACCTCTCCGCCCGCTTCCCATGAGGCCAACTTCTTCGAGACTACCCTCAACGCGGCCCCATTCGTGCCCTCTCATCTCCGCAACCAGTTGGGATCCACTGTGGCTCTGACCGGGTCTGGATCCGAGCCAGTAGACGAGGTCTTCGCCAACATGACAGTGTGAGAGAAACCAAACAGAAAGAAGAAGCCGATCGTCGCCAAGATCGAGGAGGAGGAGGCACTGACGCCGAAGTGGAAATGCTGATTCTCAGTCAGCGCCAGGACGTGGTTCGCATGGAGTTGAAGAGAAAACTGGGCAACTCGGAGCAGATGAAGCAGAAATGGGCTGTCTTCGAGGCCACCGACAAGGGGTTCCATCAGCTGAGAGAGAGCAATTAGGTAGGTCATTAGAATCGATCCTTTTATTGTCAGCAAATAGATATCTGTTTCAGGAGAGATTGGATGGTCAACTACTACTGCACCGTTTCCTCACGCAAAAACACGTCTCTTGTTTTTTTGTAAAATTGCTGGTATTTTGTTTTTCAAAATTTTTGTTCTGATTTTTAATATGTACACCGGTCTTTTATGGTAAATGAGTTTGAATCCTTCCTGTCCATACACATTGTTTTCTTTCATCACGGTGGACATTCGCATTATTTCTCAATAGCAGTATTTAAGGAACAATGGTTGGAAATATAATCAAAAAGTGAAGAAATGAAAAAGAAGAACAAGCTGGAACGACGGGGAATTTTGTGGGGAACACAAAAACGAGAGTGGTTTCTAACAGATGAGATAATATACTGCTTTTGCCCCCTTCACGCATGACCGTTTGGGGGCCCCGTTTCGCAGAAAAAAATAAAGTTGTAAAAATAAATTCTGGCATTACTCAACCGGTTGGTGCGGTTCTAAGACTATTCTACGCAGAATTACACGAAGAACACGATTATGATTATAGATACTGTAGCAGAGAACTTAGACAGAAATCAAGAATTTCCTAGTCACGATTATTGACAGAAATGACAGCAGATATTATCGTTTTCTCGCAAAATGGCAGTGAGGACGAAGAAAAGCGCGAATGGGCGAGACGCCGGTCTCGAAACGAACGACACAGCTCAAGGTTTTGTTACCGTAATCCTTGTTCTGAAAAGAGGGTTTCCGATATTTTTTCGTGCGGATTTTTGAACGAAAAATCAATAGAAGCAATAAAAAAATTTTAGCACAAAAAATTTCTGGAAAATCGGACGAAATCGATTTTTCCTGGCCAGTTGAAATTTTGAAATTTTTTTACAGTAACCCGCGGGGCCTAGAAACCGCCGCTGGCCTAGAAATCTCTTAGCTCTTCCACACTGCCACTGTTGGAGAAAAAGATAATAGAAAACACAAAAGAATAGTATTCATGTGGAATATGTGGGAGTACGAGTCCTCACGAACGTCCTATGCTGGGTCTTCAGATTACGTCAAATCATCAGGCTGTATGAATTCCTGTTATGGTTTTCGGTATTGATTCATGAACAAGAACAGAAATAGCACATAGAAAACACAAAACAATGGTATTCGTGTGGAATCTGTTGGAGTAATAGTCCTCACAAACGTCCTATGCTGGGTCTTCAGATTACGTCAAATCGTCAGGCATTTCTGTCCTTGTTCATGAATTAATACCGAAAACCATAACAGGAATTCATATAGCCTGACGATTTGACGTATTCTGAAGACCCAGCATAGGACGTTCGTGAGGACTCGTGCTCCAACAGATTCCACACGAATACCATTTTTTTGTGTTTTCTATGTGCTATTTCTGTCCTTGTTCATGAATTAATACCGAAAACCATAACAGGAATTCATATAGCCTGACGATTTGACGTAATCTGAAGACCCAGCATAGGACGTTCGTGAGGACTATTACTCCAACAGATTCCACACGAATACCATTGTTTTGTGTTTTCTATGCGCTATTTCTGTTCTTGTTCATGAATTAATACCGAAAACCATAACAGGAATTCATATAGCCTGACGATTTGACGTAATCTGAAGACCCAGCATAGGACGTTCGTGAGGACTATTACTCCAACAGATTCCACACTAATACCATTTTTTTGTGTTTTCTATGCGCTATTTCTGTTCTTGTTCATGAATTAATACCGAAAACCATAACAGGAATTCATATAGCCTGACGATTTGACGTAATCTGAAGACCCAGCATAGGACGTTCGTGAGGACTCGTGCTCCAACAGATTCCACACGAATACCATTTTTTTGTGTTTTCTATGTGCTATTTCTGTCCTTGTTCATGAATTAATACCGAAAACCATAACAGGAATTCATATAGCCTGACGATTTGACGTATTCTGAAGACCCAGCATAGGACGTTCGTGAGGACTCGTGCTCCAACAGATTCCACACGAATACCATTTTTTTGTGTTTTCTATGTGCTATTTCTGTCCTTGTTCATGAATTAATACCGAAAACCATAACAGGAATTCATATAGCCTGACGATTTGACGTAATCTGAAGACCCAGCATAGGACGTTCGTGAGGACTATTACTCCAACAGATTCCACACGAATACCATTGTTTTGTGTTTTCTATGCGCTATTTCTGTTCTTGTTCATGAATTAATACCGAAAACCATAACAGGAATTCATATAGCCTGACGATTTGACGTAATCTGAAGACCCAGCATAGGACGTTCGTGAGGACTATTACTCCAACAGATTCCACACTAATACCATTTTTTTGTGTTTTCTATGTGCTATTTCTGTTCTTGTTCATGAATTAATACCGAAAACCATAACAGGAATTCATATAGCCTGACGATTTGACGTAATCTGAAGACCCAGCATAGGACGTTCGTGAGGACTATTACTCCAACAGATTCCACACTAATACCATTTTTTTGTGTTTTCTATGCGCTATTTCTGTTCTTGTTCATGAATTAATACCGAAAACCATAACAGGAATTCATATAGCCTGACGATTTGACGTAATCTGAAGACCCAGCATAGGACGTTCGTGAGGACTATTACTCCAACAGATTCCACACTAATACCATTTTTTTGTGTTTTCTATGCGCTATTTCTGTTCTTGTTCATGAATTAATACCGAAAACCATAACAGGAATTCATATAGCCTGACGATTTGACGTAATCTGAAGACCCAGCATAGGACGTTCGTGAGGACTCGTGCTCCAACAGATTCCACACGAATACCATTTTTTTGTGTTTTCTATGTGCTATTTCTGTCCTTGTTCATGAATTAATACCGAAAACCATAACAGGAATTCATATAGCCTGACGATTTGACGTAATCTGAAGACCCAGCATAGGACGTTCGTGAGGACTATTACTCCAACAGATTCCACACGAATATCATTTTTTTGTGTTTTCTATGTGCTATTTCTGTTCTTGTTCATGAATTAATACCGAAAACCATAACAGGAATTCATATAGCCTGACGATTTGACGTAATCTGAAGACCCAGCATAGGACGTTCGTGAGGACTATTACTCCAACAGATTCCACACGAATACCATTTTTTTGTGTTTTCTATGTGCTATTTCTGTCCTTGTTCATGAATTAATACCGAAAACCATAACAGGAATTCATATAGCCTGACGATTTGACGTAATCTGAAGACCCAGCATAGGACGTTCGTGAGGACTATTACTCCAACAGATTCCACACGAATACCATTTTTTGTGTTTTCTATGTGCTATTTCTGTTCTTGTTCATGAATTAATACCGAAAACCATAACAGGAATTCATATAGCCTGACGATTTGACGTAATCTGAAGACCCAGCATAGGACGTTCGTGAGGACTATTGCTCCCACAGATTCCACACGAATACCATTTTTTTGTGTTTTCTATGCGCTATTTCTGTTCTTGTTCATGAATTAATACCGAAAACCATAACAGGAATTCATATAGCCTGACGATTTGACGTAATCTGAAGACCCAGCATAGGACGTTCGTGAGGACTCGTGCTCCAACAGATTCCACACGAATACCATTTTTTTGTGTTTTCTATGTGCTATTTCTGTCCTTGTTCATGAATTAATACCGAAAACCATAACAGGAATTCATATAGCCTGACGATTTGACGTAATCTGAAGACCCAGCATAGGACGTTCGTGAGGACTATTACTCCAACAGATTCCACACGAATATCATTTTTTTGTGTTTTCTATGTGCTATTTCTGTTCTTGTTCATGAATTAATACCGAAAACCATAACAGGAATTCATATAGCCTGACGATTTGACGTAATCTGAAGACCCAGCATAGGACGTTCGTGAGGACTATTACTCCAACAGATTCCACACGAATACCATTTTTTTGTGTTTTCTATGTGCTATTTCTGTTCTTGTTCATGAATTAATACCGAAAACCATAACAGGAATTCATATAGCCTGACGATTTGACGTAATCTGAAGACCCAGCATAGGACGTTCGTGAGGACTATTGCTCCCACAGATTCCACACGAATACCATTTTTTTGTGTTTTCTATGTGCTATTTCTGTTCTTGTTCATGAATTAATACCGAAAACCATAACAGGAATTCATTTAGCCTGACGATCTGACGTAATCTGAAGACCCAGCATAGGACGTTCGTGAGGACTCGTGCTCCAACAGATTCCACACGAATACCATTGTTTTGTGTTTTCTATGTGCTATTACTGTCCTTGTTCATGAATTAATACCGAAAACCATAACAGGAATTCATATAGCCTGACGATTTGACGTAATCTGAAGACCCAGCATAGGACGTTCGTGAGGACTCGTGCTCCAACAGATTCCACACGAATATCATTTTTTTGTGTTTTCTATGCGCTATTTCTGTTCTTGTTCATGAATTAATACCGAAAACCATAACAGGAATTCATATAGCCTGACGATTTGACGTAATCTGAAGACCCAGCATAGGACGTTCGTGAGGACTCGTGCTCCAACAGATTCCACACGAATATCATTTTTTTGTGTTTTCTATGCGCTATTTCTGTTCTTGTTCATGAATTAATACCGAAAACCATAACAGGAATTCATATAGCCTGACGATTTGACGTAATCTGAAGACCCAGCATAGGACGTTCGTGAGGACTATTACTCCAACAGATTCCACACGAATACCATTGTTTTGTGTTTTCTATGCGCTATTTCTGTCCTTGTTCATGAATTAATACCGAAAACCATAACAGGAATTCATATAGCCTGACGATTTGACGTAATCTGAAGACCCAGCATAGGACGTTCGTGAGGACTATTACTCCAACAGATTCCACACGAATACCATTGTTTTGTGTTTTCTATGCGCTATTTCTGTTCTTGTTCATGAATTAATACCGAAAATCATAACAGGAATTCATATAGCCCGACGATTTGACGTAATCTGAAGACCCAGCATAGGACGTTCGTGAGGACTATTACTCCAACAGATTCCACACGAATACCATTGTTTTGTGTTTTCTATGTGCTATTACTGTCCTTGTTCATGAATTAATACCGAAAACCATAACAGGAATTCATATAGCCTGACGATTTGACGTAATCTGAAGACCCAGCATAGGACGTTCGTGAGGACTATTACTCCAACAGATTCCACACGAATACCATTGTTTTGTGTTTTCTATGTGCTATTACTGTCCTTGTTCATGAATTAATACCGAAAACCATAACAGGAATTCATATAGCCTGACGATTTGACGTAATCTGAAGACCCAGCATAGGACGTTCGTGAGGACTATTACTCCAACAGATTCCACACGAATACCATTGTTTTGTGTTTTCTATGCGCTATTTCTGTTCTTGTTCATGAATTAATACCGAAAACCATAACAGGAATTCATATAGCCTGACGATTTGACGTAATCTGAAGACCCAGCATAGGACGTTCGTGAGGACTCGTGCTCCAACAGATTCCACACGAATACCATTGTTTTGTGTTTTCTATGTGCTATTACTGTCCTTGTTCATAAATTAATACCGAAAACCATAACAGGAATTCATATAGCCTGACGATTTGACGTAATCTGAAGACCCAGCATAGGACGTTCGTGAGGACTCGTGCTCCAACAGATTCCACACGAATATCATTTTTTTGTGTTTTCTATGCGCTATTTCTGTTCTTGTTCATGAATTAATACCGATAATCATAACAGGAATTCATATAGCCTGACGATTTGACGTAATCTGAAGACCCAGCATAGGACGTTCGTGAGGACTCGTGCTCCAACAGATTCCACACGAATATCATTTTTTTGTGTTTTCTATGCGCTATTTCTGTTCTTGTTCATGAATTAATACCGAAAATCATAACAGGAATTCATATAGCCTGACGATTTGACGTAATCTGAAGACCCAGCATAGGACGTTCGTGAGGACTATTACTCCAACAGATTCCACACGAATACCATTGTTTTGTGTTTTCTATGTGCTATTACTGTCCTTGTTCATGAATTAATACCGAAAACCATAACAGGAATTCATATAGCCTGACGATTTGACGTAATCTGAAGACCCAGCATAGGACGTTCGTGAGGACTATTACTCCAACAGATTCCACACGAATACCATTGTTTTGTGTATTCTATGTGCTATTACTGTCCTTGTTCATGAATTAATACCGAAAACCATAACAGGAATTCATATAGCCTGACGATTTGACGTAATCTGAAGACCCAGCATAGGACGTTCGTGAGGACTATTACTCCAACAGATTCCACACGAATACCATTGTTTTGTGTTTTCTATGCGCTATTTCTGTTCTTGTTCATGAATTAATACCGAAAACCATAACAGGAATTCATATAGCCTGACGATTTGACGTAATCTGAAGACCCAGCATAGGACGTTCGTGAGGACTCGTGCTCCAACAGATTCCACACGAATATCATTTTTTTGTGTTTTCTATGCGCTATTTCTGTTCTTGTTCATGAATTAATACCGAAAACCATAACAGGAATTCATATAGCCTGACGATTTGACGTAATCTGAAGACCCAGCATAGGACGTTCGTGAGGACTATTACTCCAACAGATTCCACACGAATACCATTGTTTTGTGTTTTCTATGCGCTATTTCTGTTCTTGTTCATGAATTAATACCGAAAACCATAACAGGAATTCATATAGCCTGACGATTTGACGTAATCTGAAGACCCAGCATAGGACGTTCGTGAGGACTCGTGCTCCAACAGATTCCACACGAATACCATTGTTTTGTGTTTTCTATGTGCTATTACTGTCCTTGTTCATGAATTAATACCGAAAACCATAACAGGAATTCATATAGCCTGACGATTTGACGTAATCTGAAGACCCAGCATAGGACGTTCGTGAGGACTATTACTCCAACAGATTCCACACGAATACCATTGTTTTGTGTTTTCTATGTGCTATTACTGTCCTTGTTCATGAATTAATACCGAAAACCATAACAGGAATTCATATAGCCTGACGATTTGACGTAATCTGAAGACCCAGCATAGGACGTTCGTGAGGACTATTACTCCAACAGATTCCACACGAATACCATTGTTTTGTGTTTTCTATGCGCTATTTCTGTTCTTGTTCATGAATTAATACCGAAAACCATAACAGGAATTCATATAGCCTGACGATTTGACGTAATCTGAAGACCCAGCATAGGACGTTCGTGAGGACTCGTGCTCCAACAGATTCCACACGAATACCATTGTTTTGTGTTTTCTATGTGCTATTACTGTCCTTGTTCATGAATTAATACCGAAAACCATAACAGGAATTCATATAGCCTGACGATTTGACGTAATCTGAAGACCCAGCATAGGACGTTCGTGAGGACTATTACTCCAACAGATTCCACACGAATACCATTGTTTTGTGTTTTCTATGTGCTATTACTGTCCTTGTTCATGAATTAATACCGAAAACCATAACAGGAATTCATATAGCCTGACGATTTGACGTAATCTGAAGACCCAGCATAGGACGTTCGTGAGGACTATTACTCCAACAGATTCCACACGAATACCATTGTTTTGTGTTTTCTATGTGCTATTACTGTCCTTGTTCATGAATTAATACCGAAAACCATAACAGGAATTCATATAGCCTGACGATTTGACGTAATCTGAAGACCCAGCATAGGACGTTCGTGAGGACTCGTGCTCCAACAGATTCCACACGAATATCATTTTTTTGTGTTTTCTATGCGCTATTTCTGTTCTTGTTCATGAATTAATACCGAAAATCATAACAGGAATTCATATAGCCTGACGATTTGACGTAATCTGAAGACCCAGCATAGGACGTTCGTGAGGACTATTGCTCCAACAGATTCCACACGAATACCATTGTTTTGTGTTTTCTATGCGCTATTTCTGTTCTTGTTCATGAATTAATACCGAAAATCATAACAGGAATTCATATAGCCTGACGATTTGACGTAATCTGAAGACCCAGCATAGGACGTTCGTGAGGACTATTACTCCAACAGATTCCACACGAATACCATTGTTTTGTGTTTTCTATGCGCTATTTCTGTTCTTGTTCATGAATTAATACCGAAAACCATAACAGGAATTCATATAGCCTGACGATTTGACGTAATCTGAAGACCCAGCATAGGACGTTCGTGAGGACTCGTGCTCCAACAGATTCCACACGAATATCATTTTTTTGTGTTTTCTATGCGCTATTTCTGTTCTTGTTCATGAATTAATACCGAAAACCATAACAGGAATTCATATAGCCTGACGATTTGACGTAATCTGAAGACCCAGCATAGGACGTTCGTGAGGACTATTACTCCAACAGATTCCACACGAATACCATTGTTTTGTGTTTTCTATGCGCTATTTCTGTTCTTGTTCATGAATTAATACCGAAAATCATAACAGGAATTCATATAGCCTGACGATTTGACGTAATCTGAAGACCCAGCATAGGACGTTCGTGAGGACTATTACTCCAACAGATTCCACACGAATACCATTGTTTTGTGTTTTCTATGCGCTATTTCTGTTCTTGTTCATGAATTAATACCGAAAACCATAACAGGAATTCATATAGCCTGACGATTTGACGTAATCTGAAGACCCAGCATAGGACGTTCGTGAGGACTCGTGCTCCAACAGATTCCACACGAATATCATTTTTTTGTGTTTTCTATGCGCTATTTCTGTTCTTGTTCATGAATTAATACCGAAAACCATAACAGGAATTCATATAGCCTGACGATTTGACGTAATCTGAAGACCCAGCATAGGACGTTCGTGAGGACTATTACTCCAACAGATTCCACACGAATACCATTGTTTTGTGTTTTCTATGCGCTATTTCTGTTCTTGTTCATGAATTAATACCGAAAATCATAACAGGAATTCATATAGCCTGACGATTTGACGTAATCTGAAGACCCAGCATAGGACGTTCGTGAGGACTATTACTCCAACAGATTCCACACGAATACCATTGTTTTGTGTTTTCTATGCGCTATTTCTGTTCTTGTTCATGAATTAATACCGAAAACCATAACAGGAATTCATATAGCCTGACGATTTGACGTAATCTGAAGACCCAGCATAGGACGTTCGTGAGGACTATTACTCCAACAGATTCCACACGAATACCATTGTTTTGTGTTTTCTATGCGCTATTTCTGTTCTTGTTCATGAATTAATACCGAAAATCATAACAGGAATTCATATAGCCTGACGATTTGACGTAATCTGAAGACCCAGCATAGGACGTTCGTGAGGACTATTACTCCAACAGATTCCACACGAATACCATTGTTTTGTGTTTTCTATGTGCTATTTCTGTTCTTGTTCATGAATTAATACCGAAAACCATAACAGGAATTCATATAGCCTGACGATTTGACGTAATCTGAAGACCCAGCATAGGACGTTCGTGAGGACTCGTGCTCCAACAGATTCCACACGAATACCATTGTTTTGTGTTTTCTATGCGCTATTTCTGTCCTTGTTCATGAATTAATACCGAAAACCATAACAGGAATTCATATAGCCTGACGATTTGACGTAATCTGAAGACCCAGCATAGGACGTTCGTGAGGACTATTGCTCCAACAGATTCCACACGAATACCATTGTTTTGTGTTTTCTATGCGCTATTTCTGTCCTTGTTCATGAATTAATACCGAAAACCATAACAGGAATTCATATAGCCTGACGATTTGACGTAATCTGAAGACCCAGCATAGGACGTTCGTGAGGACTCGTGCTCCAACAGATTCCACACGAATACCATTGTTTTGTGTTTTCTATGCGCTATTTCTGTCCTTGTTCATGAATTAATACCGAAAATCATAACAGGAATTCATATAGCCTGACGATTTGACGTAATCTGAAGACCCAGCATAGGACGTTCGTGAGGACTATTACTCCAACAGATTCCACACGAATACCATTGTTTTGTGTTTTCTATGCGCTATTTCTGTTCTTGTTCATGAATTAATACCGAAAACCATAACAGGAATTCATATAGCCTGACGATTTGACGTAATCTGAAGACCCAGCATAGGACGTTCGTGAGGACTCGTGCTCCAACAGATTCCACACGAATACCATTGTTTTGTGTTTTCTATGCGCTATTTCTGTCCTTGTTCATGAATTAATACCGAAAACCATAACAGGAATTCATATAGCCTGACGATTTGACGTAATCTGAAGACCCAGCATAGGACGTTCGTGAGGACTATTACTCCAACAGATTCCACACGAATACCATTGTTTTGTGTTTTCTATGCGCTATTTCTGTCCTTGTTCATGAATTAATACCGAAAACCATAACAGGAATTCATATAGCCTGACGATTTGACGTAATCTGAAACCCAGCATAGGACGTTCGTGAGGACTCGTGCTCCAACAGATTCCACACGAATACCATTGTTTTGTGTTTTCTATGCGCTATTTCTGTCCTTGTTCATGAATTAATACCGAAAACCATAACAGGAATTCATATAGCCTGACGATTTGACGTAATCTGAAGACCCAGCATAGGACGTTCGTGAGGACTATTGCTCCCACAGATTCCACACGAATACCATTGTTTTGTGTTTTCTATGTGCTATTTCTGTTCTTGTTCATGAATTAATACCGAAAACCATAACAGGAATTCATATAGCCTGACGATTTGACGTAATCTGAAGACCCAGCATAGGACGTTCGTGAGGACTATTACTCCAACAGATTCCACACGAATACCATTGTTTTGTGTTTTCTATGCGCTATTTCTGTCCTTGTTCATGAATTAATACCGAAAACCATAACAGGAATTCATATAGCCTGACGATTTGACGTAATCTGAAACCCAGCATAGGACGTTCGTGAGGACTCGTGCTCCAACAGATTCCACACGAATACCATTGTTTTGTGTTTTCTATGCGCTATTTCTGTCCTTGTTCATGAATTAATACCGAAAACCATAACAGGAATTCATATAGCCTGACGATTTGACGTAATCTGAAGACCCAGCATAGGACGTTCGTGAGGACTCGTGCTCCAACAGATTCCACACGAATACCATTGTTTTGTGTTTTCTATGCGCTATTTCTGTCCTTGTTCATGAATTAATACCGAAAACCATAACAGGAATTCATATAGCCTGACGATTTGACGTAATCTGAAGACCCAGCATAGGACGTTCGTGAGGACTATTGCTCCCACAGATTCCACACGAATACCATTTTTTTGTGTTTTCTATGTGATATTTCTGTTCTTGTTCATGAATTAATACCGAAAACCATAACAGAAATTCATATAGCCTGACGATTTGACGTAATCTGAAGACGCAGCATAGGACGTTCGTGAGGACTCGTGCTCCAACAGATTCCACACGAATACCATTGTTTTGTGTTTTCTATGTGCTATTTCTGTCCTTGTTCATGAATTAATACCGAAAACCATAACAGGAATTCATATAGCCTGACGATTTGACGTAATCTGAAGACCCAGCATAGGACGTTCGTGAGGACTCGTGCTCCAACAGATTCCACACGAATACCATTGTTTTGTGTTTTCTATGCGCTATTTCTGTTCTTGTTCATGAATTAATACCGAAAATCATAACAGGAATTCATATAGCCTGACGATTTGACGTAATCTGAAGACCCAGCATAGGACGTTCGTGAGGACTCGTGCTCCAACAGATTCCACACGAATATCATTTTTTTGTGTTTTCTATGCGCTATTTCTGTTCTTGTTCATGAATTAATACCGAAAATCATAACAGGAATTCATATAGCCTGACGATTTGACGTAATCTGAAGACCCAGCATAGGACGTTCGTGAGGACTATTACTCCAACAGATTCCACACGAATACCATTGTTTTGTGTTTTCTATGCGCTATTTCTGTTCTTGTTCATGAATTAATACCGAAAACCATAACAGGAATTCATATAGCCTGACGATTTGACGTAATCTGAAGACCCAGCATAGGACGTTCGTGAGGACTCGTGCTCCAACAGATTCCACACGAATATCATTTTTTTGTGTTTTCTATGCGCTATTTCTGTTCTTGTTCATGAATTAATACCGAAAACCATAACAGGAATTCATATAGCCTGACGATTTGACGTAATCTGAAGACCCAGCATAGGACGTTCGTGAGGACTATTACTCCAACAGATTCCACACGAATACCATTGTTTTGTGTTTTCTATGCGCTATTTCTGTTCTTGTTCATGAATTAATACCGAAAATCTTAACAGGAATTCATATAGCCTGACGATTTGACGTAATCTGAAGACCCAGCATAGGACGTTCGTGAGGACTATTGCTCCAACAGATTCCACACGAATACCATTGTTTTGTGTTTTCTATGCGCTATTTCTGTTCTTGTTCATGAATTAATACCGAAAATCATAACAGGAATTCATATAGCCTGACGATTTGACGTAATCTGAAGACCCAGCATAGGACGTTCGTGAGGACTATTACTCCAACAGATTCCACACGAATACCATTGTTTTGTGTTTTCTATGTGCTATTACTGTCCTTGTTCATGAATTAATACCGAAAACCATAACAGGAATTCATATAGCCTGACGATTTGACGTAATCTGAAGACCCAGCATAGGACGTTCGTGAGGACTATTACTCCAACAGATTCCACACGAATACCATTGTTTTGTGTATTCTATGTGCTATTACTGTCCTTGTTCATGAATTAATACCGAAAACCATAACAGGAATTCATATAGCCTGACGATTTGACGTAATCTGAAGACCCAGCATAGGACGTTCGTGAGGACTATTACTCCAACAGATTCCACACGAATACCATTGTTTTGTGTTTTCTATGCGCTATTTCTGTTCTTGTTCATGAATTAATACCGAAAACCATAACAGGAATTCATATAGCCTGACGATTTGACGTAATCTGAAGACCCAGCATAGGACGTTCGTGAGGACTCGTGCTCCAACAGATTCCACACGAATATCATTTTTTTGTGTTTTCTATGCGCTATTTCTGTTCTTGTTCATGAATTAATACCGAAAATCATAACAGGAATTCATATAGCCTGACGATTTGACGTAATCTGAAGACCCAGCATAGGACGTTCGTGAGGACTCGTGCTCCAACAGATTCCACACGAATACCATTGTTTTGTGTTTTCTATGTGCTATTACTGTCCTTGTTCATGAATTAATACCGAAAACCATAACAGGAATTCATATAGCCTGACGATTTGACGTAATCTGAAGACCCAGCATAGGACGTTCGTGAGGACTCGTGCTCCAACAGATTCCACACGAATATCATTTTTTTGTGTTTTCTATGCGCTATTTCTGTTCTTGTTCATGAATTAATACCGAAAATCATAACAGGAATTCATATAGCCTGACGATTTGACGTAATCTGAAGACCCAGCATAGGACGTTCGTGAGGACTATTACTCCAACAGATTCCACACGAATACCATTGTTTTGTGTTTTCTATGTGCTATTACTGTCCTTGTTCATGAATTAATACCGAAAACCATAACAGGAATTCATATAGCCTGACGATTTGACGTAATCTGAAGACCCAGCATAGGACGTTCGTGAGGACTCGTGCTCCAACAGATTCCACACGAATATCATTTTTTTGTGTTTTCTATGCGCTATTTCTGTTCTTGTTCATGAATTAATACCGAAAATCATAACAGGAATTCATATAGCCTGACGATTTGACGTAATCTGAAGACCCAGCATAGGACGTTCGTGAGGACTATTACTCCAACAGATTCCACACGAATACCATTGTTTTGTGTTTTCTATGCGCTATTTCTGTTCTTGTTCATGAATTAATACCGAAAACCATAACAGGAATTCATATAGCCTGACGATTTGACGTAATCTGAAGACCCAGCATAGGACGTTCGTGAGGACTCGTGCTCCAACAGATTCCACACGAATACCATTGTTTTGTGTTTTCTATGTGCTATTACTGTCCTTGTTCATGAATTAATACCGAAAACCATAACAGGAATTCATATAGCCTGACGATTTGACGTAATCTGAAGACCCAGCATAGGACGTTCGTGAGGACTCGTGCTCCAACAGATTCCACACGAATATCATTTTTTTGTGTTTTCTATGCGCTATTTCTGTTCTTGTTCATGAATTAATACCGAAAATCATAACAGGAATTCATATAGCCTGACGATTTGACGTAATCTGAAGACCCAGCATAGGACGTTCGTGAGGACTATTACTCCAACAGATTCCACACGAATACCATTGTTTTGTGTTTTCTATGCGCTATTTCTGTTCTTGTTCATGAATTAATACCGAAAACCATAACAGGAATTCATATAGCCTGACGATTTGACGTAATCTGAAGACCCAGCATAGGACGTTCGTGAGGACTATTACTCCAACAGATTCCACACGAATACCATTGTTTTGTGTTTTCTATGCGCTATTTCTGTTCTTGTTCATGAATTAATACCGAAAATCATAACAGGAATTCATATAGCCTGACGATTTGACGTAATCTGAAGACCCAGCATAGGACGTTCGTGAGGACTATTACTCCAACAGATTCCACACGAATACCATTGTTTTGTGTTTTCTATGCGCTATTTCTGTTCTTGTTCATGAATTAATACCGAAAACCATAACAGGAATTCATATAGCCTGACGATTTGACGTAATCTGAAGACCCAGCATAGGACGTTCGTGAGGACTCGTGCTCCAACAGATTCCACACGAATATCATTTTTTTGTGTTTTCTATGCGCTATTTCTGTTCTTGTTCATGAATTAATACCGAAAACCATAACAGGAATTCATATAGCCTGACGATTTGACGTAATCTGAAGACCCAGCATAGGACGTTCGTGAGGACTATTACTCCAACAGATTCCACACGAATACCATTGTTTTGTGTTTTCTATGCGCTATTTCTGTTCTTGTTCATGAATTAATACCGAAAATCATAACAGGAATTCATATAGCCTGACGATTTGACGTAATCTGAAGACCCAGCATAGGACGTTCGTGAGGACTATTACTCCAACAGATTCCACACGAATACCATTGTTTTGTGTTTTCTATGCGCTATTTCTGTTCTTGTTCATGAATTAATACCGAAAACCATAACAGGAATTCATATAGCCTGACGATTTGACGTAATCTGAAGACCCAGCATAGGACGTTCGTGAGGACTCGTGCTCCAACAGATTCCACACGAATATCATTGTTTTGTGTTTTCTATGCGCTATTTCTGTTCTTGTTCATGAATTAATACCGAAAATCATAACAGGAATTCATATAGCCTGACGATTTGACGTAATCTGAAGACCCAGCATAGGACGTTCGTGAGGACTATTGCTCCCACAGATTCCACACGAATACCATTGTTTTGTGTTTTCTATGCGCTATTTCTGTCCTTGTTCATGAATTAATACCGAAAACCATAACAGGAATTCATATAGCCTGACGATTTGACGTAATCTGAAGACCCAGCATAGGACGTTCGTGAGGACTATTACTCCAACAGATTCCACACGAATACCATTGTTTTGTGTTTTCTATGTGCTATTTCTGTTCTTGTTCATGAATTAATACCGAAAACCATAACAGGAATTCATATAGCCTGACGATTTGACGTAATCTGAAGACCCAGCATAGGACGTTCGTGAGGACTCGTGCTCCAACAGATTCCACACGAATACCATTGTTTTGTGTTTTCTATGCGCTATTTCTGTCCTTGTTCATGAATTAATACCGAAAACCATAACAGGAATTCATATAGCCTGACGATTTGACGTAATCTGAAGACCCAGCATAGGACGTTCGTGAGGACTATTACTCCAACAGATTCCACACGAATACCATTGTTTTGTGTTTTCTATGCGCTATTTCTGTCCTTGTTCATGAATTAATACCGAAAACCATAACAGGAATTCATATAGCCTGACGATTTGACGTAATCTGAAACCCAGCATAGGACGTTCGTGAGGACTCGTGCTCCAACAGATTCCACACGAATACCATTGTTTTGTGTTTTCTATGCGCTATTTCTGTCCTTGTTCATGAATTAATACCGAAAACCATAACAGGAATTCATATAGCCTGACGATTTGACGTAATCTGAAGACCCAGCATAGGACGTTCGTGAGGACTATTGCTCCCACAGATTCCACACGAATACCATTGTTTTGTGTTTTCTATGTGCTATTTCTGTTCTTGTTCATGAATTAATACCGAAAACCATAACAGGAATTCATATAGCCTGACGATTTGACGTAATCTGAAGACCCAGCATAGGACGTTCGTGAGGACTATTACTCCAACAGATTCCACACGAATACCATTGTTTTGTGTTTTCTATGCGCTATTTCTGTCCTTGTTCATGAATTAATACCGAAAACCATAACAGGAATTCATATAGCCTGACGATTTGACGTAATCTGAAACCCAGCATAGGACGTTCGTGAGGACTCGTGCTCCAACAGATTCCACACGAATACCATTGTTTTGTGTTTTCTATGCGCTATTTCTGTCCTTGTTCATGAATTAATACCGAAAACCATAACAGGAATTCATATAGCCTGACGATTTGACGTAATCTGAAGACCCAGCATAGGACGTTCGTGAGGACTATTGCTCCCACAGATTCCACACGAATACCATTGTTTTGTGTTTTCTATGTGCTATTTCTGTTCTTGTTCATGAATTAATACCGAAAACCATAACAGGAATTCATATAGCCTGACGATTTGACGTAATCTGAAGACCCAGCATAGGACGTTCGTGAGGACTATTGCTCCCACAGATTCCACACGAATACCATTTTTTTGTGTTTTCTATGTGATATTTCTGTTCTTGTTCATGAATTAATACCGAAAACCATAACAGAAATTCATATAGCCTGACGATTTGACGTAATCTGAAGACGCAGCATAGGACGTTCGTGAGGACTCGTGCTCCAACAGATTCCACACGAATACCATTGTTTTGTGTTTTCTATGTGCTATTTCTGTCCTTGTTCATGAATTAATACCGAAAACCATAACAGGAATTCATATAGCCTGACGATTTGACGTAATCTGAAGACCCAGCATAGGACGTTCGTGAGGACTATTGCTCCCACAGATTCCACACGAATACCATTGTTTTGTGTTTTCTATGTGCTATTTCTGTTCTTGTTCATGAATTAATACCGAAAACCATAACAGGAATTCATATAGCCTGACGATTTGACGTAATCTGAAGACCCAGCATAGGACGTTCGTGAGGACTCGTGCTCCAACAGATTCCACACGAATACCATTTTTTTGTGTTTTCTATGCGCTATTTCTGTCCTTGTTCATGAATTAATACCGAAAACCATAACAGGAATTCATATAGCCTGACGATTTGACGTAATCTGAAGACCCAGCATAGGACGTTCGTGAGGACTCGTGCTCCAACAGATTCCACACGAATACCATTTTTTTGTGTTTTCTATGTGCTATTTCTGTTCTTGTTCATGAATTAATACCGAAAACCATAACAGGAATTCATATAGCCTGACGATTTGACGTAATCTGAAGACCCAGCATAGGACGTTCGTGAGGACTATTGCTCCCACAGATTCCACACGAATACCATTTTTTTGTGTTTTCTATGTGATATTTCTGTTCTTGTTCATGAATTAATACCGAAAACCATAACAGAAATTCATATAGCCTGACGATTTGACGTAATCTGAAGACCCAGCATAGGACGTTCGTGAGGACTATTGCTCCCACAGATTCCACACGAATACCATTTTTTTGTGTTTTCTATGTGATATTTCTGTCCTTGTTCATGAATTAATACCGAAAACCATAACAGGAATTCATATAGCCTGACGATTTGACGTAATCTGAAGACCCAGCATAGGACGTTCGTGAGGACTATTGCTCCCACAGATTCCACACGAATACCATTGTTTTGTGTTTTCTATGTGCTATTTCTGTTCTTGTTCATGAATTAATACCGAAAACCATAACAGGAATTCATATAGCCTGACGATTTGACGTAATCTGAAACCCAGCATAGGACGTTCGTGAGGACTCGTGCTCCAACAGATTCCACACGAATACCATTGTTTTGTGTTTTCTATGCGCTATTTCTGTCCTTGTTCATGAATTAATACCGAAAACCATAACAGGAATTCATATAGCCTGACGATTTGACGTAATCTGAAGACCCAGCATAGGACGTTCGTGAGGACTATTGCTCCCACAGATTCCACACGAATACCATTGTTTTGTGTTTTCTATGTGCTATTTCTGTTCTTGTTCATGAATTAATACCGAAAACCATAACAGGAATTCATATAGCCTGACGATTTGACGTAATCTGAAGACCCAGCATAGGACGTTCGTGAGGACTATTGCTCCCACAGATTCCACACGAATACCATTGTTTTGTGTTTTCTATGTGCTATTTCTGTTCTTGTTCATGAATTAATACCGAAAACCATAACAGGAATTCATATAGCCTGACGATTTGACGTAATCTGAAGACCCAGCATAGGACGTTCGTGAGGACTATTGCTCCCACAGATTCCACACGAATACCATTGTTTTGTGTTTTCTATGTGCTATTTCTGTTCTTGTTCATGAATTAATACCGAAAACCATAACAGGAATTCATATAGCCTGACGATTTGACGTAATCTGAAGACCCAGCATAGGACGTTCGTGAGGACTATTACTCCAACAGATTCCACACGAATACCATTGTTTTGTGTTTTCTATGCGCTATTTCTGTCCTTGTTCATGAATTAATACCGAAAACCATAACAGGAATTCATATAGCCTGACGATTTGACGTAATCTGAAGACCCAGCATAGGACGTTCGTGAGGACTCGTGCTCCAACAGATTCCACACGAATATCATTGTTTTGTGTTTTCTATGTGCTATTTCTGTCCTTGTTCATGAATTAATACCGAAAACCATAACAGGAATTCATATAGCCTGACGATTTGACGTAATCTGAAGACCCAGCATAGGACGTTCGTGAGGACTATTACTCCAACAGATTCCACACGAATACCATTGTTTTGTGTTTTCTATGCGCTATTTCTGTCCTTGTTCATGAATTAATACCGAAAACCATAACAGGAATTCATATAGCCTGACGATTTGACGTAATCTGAAGACCCAGCATAGGACGTTCGTGAGGACTCGTGCTCCAACAGATTCCACACGAATATCATTTTTTTGTGTTTTCTATGTGATATTTCTGTTCTTGTTCATGAATTAATACCGAAAACCATAACAGGAATTCATATAGCCTGACGATTTGACGTAATCTGAAGACCCAGCATAGGACGTTCGTGAGGACTCGTGCTCCAACAGATTCCACACGAATACCATTGTTTTGTGTTTTCTATGCGCTATTTCTGTCCTTGTTCATGAATTAATACCGAAAACCATAACAGGAATTCATATAGCCTGACGATTTGACGTAATCTGAAGACCCAGCATAGGACGTTCGTGAGGACTATTGCTCCCACAGATTCCACACGAATACCATTGTTTTGTGTTTTCTATGTGCTATTTCTGTTCTTGTTCATGAATTAATACCGAAAACCATAACAGGAATTCATATAGCCTGACGATTTGACGTAATCTGAAGACCCAGCATAGGACGTTCGTGAGGACTATTGCTCCCACAGATTCCACACGAATACCATTGTTTTGTGTTTTCTATGTGCTATTTCTGTTCTTGTTCATGAATTAATACCGAAAACCATAACAGGAATTCATATAGCCTGACGATTTGACGTAATCTGAAGACCCAGCATAGGACGTTCGTGAGGACTATTGCTCCCACAGATTCCACACGAATACCATTGTTTTGTGTTTTCTATGTGCTATTTCTGTTCTTGTTCATGAATTAATACCGAAAACCATAACAGGAATTCATATAGCCTGACGATTTGACGTAATCTGAAGACCCAGCATAGGACGTTCGTGAGGACTATTACTCCAACAGATTCCACACGAATACCATTGTTTTGTGTTTTCTATGCGCTATTTCTGTCCTTGTTCATGAATTAATACCGAAAACCATAACAGGAATTCATATAGCCTGACGATTTGACGTAATCTGAAGACCCAGCATAGGACGTTCGTGAGGACTCGTGCTCCAACAGATTCCACACGAATATCATTGTTTTGTGTTTTCTATGTGCTATTTCTGTCCTTGTTCATGAATTAATACCGAAAACCATAACAGGAATTCATATAGCCTGACGATTTGACGTAATCTGAAGACCCAGCATAGGACGTTCGTGAGGACTATTACTCCAACAGATTCCACACGAATACCATTGTTTTGTGTTTTCTATGCGCTATTTCTGTCCTTGTTCATGAATTAATACCGAAAACCA
This sequence comes from Caenorhabditis macrosperma, assembly GCA_963932285.1. Classification (NCBI taxonomy): domain Eukaryota; kingdom Metazoa; phylum Nematoda; class Chromadorea; order Rhabditida; family Rhabditidae; genus Caenorhabditis; species Caenorhabditis macrosperma. Next base: position 22,635,104 of record OZ010618.1, read on the forward strand.
TAACAGGAATTCATATAGCCTGACGATTTGACGTAATCTGAAGACCCAGCATAGGACGTTCGTGAGGACTCGTGCTCCAACAGATTCCACACGAATATCATTTTTTTGTGTTTTCTATGTGATATTTCTGTTCTTGTTCATGAATTAATACCGAAAACCATAACAGGAATTCATATAGCCTGACGATTTGACGTAATCTGAAGACCCAGCATAGGACGTTCGTGAGGACTCGTGCTCCAACAGATTCCACACGAATATCATTGTTTTGTGTTTTCTATGTGCTATTTCTGTCCTTGTTCATGAGTTGGCGGTGAATTCCTTCTCACCGTCTCGGGTTCCAAAAATACAACGATAGTCAATGAATTGTACTCAAGTCACCAACTATTTCAACAAGACTCACAGAATTGTTCTCAATTCACGTTTATCTTCAAGAAAACAACGATCAATAACAACGAAACACAGGAAGAAAAGCAATGAAATCAAAACACTTGATTTCGAACACAAAACTTAATCGGAAAAAACCAGAACCGATTAGTCATCAAAACCAGGGAAACTAACTGCTTTCGAAAAACAAGAAACGCGGGCTGCTAAACCACGCGCTGGTGTACTGCGGAGCGTCGTTGATGAGAGAGCGCGCGCTCGGCAGAGACGCAGGCGGGCGAGGGTCGCGGGGCGCCGTAGACCCAACTTCCCCCCCTCCTCCAAGATGGCTGTCCCCAGCCATGACATCTTATAGAGCAGCTTCTCCTCAACCTCACGACACGCCTGCACACCCTTATTACTACTTAAAACTCATATAATTCTACTAAACTTATACAATTCTTAACATTACTTAACTAGGATTACTATTTTGGGTTACTAAAACAAAAACAACGGGGTACACACATGATTAATTAAATACTGTTCACCCTTCCTACACGCGGGCTCGCTTCTTCGTCCCAACCTCTGCAGTCGCCGACCTCGGATCATCCGTTGCTACCCCACACGCGTCGTTGATGCTCGCGACGTTGTCCTCCACCGCATTGTTCAGGTACTCCGCCAGCTCCATTCTTGTTGACACCGTGCTGCTCAAGATCAGCGGAACACGTCCGCCGTCTCCACATCCTTTCGTCGGGTTCACAACCACAGCTCCTTGGAACGTCTGTTTCCAGTCGTCGTAGATGCACTGTAGTTGTTCAAACTTGCACTCCATTGACGCCGGCACGATCACAACTTGTTTCTTGTGGTTCAAGAACTCTTTGACCATATTCTTGGCTTCTGTGTTGTACTCTCCATCCAGAGTGTATGTGACGAGAACAATAACTGCAGTCGCATGTTCGTCGTTGAAGTTTTGGTGGAAGTTCTTCAACCCTCCTTGTCGGACTCCGTAGATGCCTGGTCCTCTGATTTTTGAGTCTGGCATGACGATCGCAATTCCCTTGCGCATGGTCACCATTTTTGGCCTCCATTTCGTCGCCGCTTCTTCACGAATCTCTTGCATTACACTGGTCCATTCGGACGATTCCTTCGGCAGCTCCATAACAAGCTTCGCCACTTGTCTACAGCTGCTTGCGAATCTCTTCAGTGCGTCTTTCCGTTCTTCATCGGTTACCAAAGATTTCAGTTCCTTTGATGCAACGGCGAGTCGAATATCTTGTACGGGAACAAATTTCTTCTTTGCCACCACACAAACAGCCAACTCTTCTGCGGACTCGCACTTCAATCCGTGCTCGAACACACTGCAACGACCTCCGTCGCATGTACATCCTTCCACGAGCGTTTCTCTGCAAGATGACTGATTTAGTTCCATAGAAACGAAGTGAATGTTTTGCTCATTCGCTTGTCCCTCATCCTTCCTAGGGCGTCCTCTTTTTCCGCGGCTTTTCTGCGTCACAACTTCCACTCCGTCACGAACTTCATCCGCTACTCTGCGAATCTGTTCCCACGGCACTTTCAGTCTATTTGCTTTGCCAATCATTGCAACTACTTCTGCCGAAGTGTCTGTTACGCTGATCACTCTATACGGTCCTTGCCACTCGTTGACAAGTTTTGGATTTCGCGCACCCATCTTTTCCGCTGGAATTCTGATCAGTACACGATCCCCAACAACTGGAAAATGTTTCTTTTCCACCTGATGTTTTTTATCAAACCATTGCTTGGCTTTATCCCGTTCTACTTGCGCATTCTCCCGAATCGCCTCATACGTCTGACTGATCTGCTCAGCATGACGCAACTTGTAGTCGTCGATATCACCTTGATACCTTCCGACTCGATCTTCTGGAGCTGTTGTCAATGGGATTCTTGGATCCCTTCCATACATCAAAAAGTATGGAGTTTCTCCAGTTCCATCCTGTCGGCAACTGTTATATGCAAACACGGCATACGGTAGTTTTTCGTCCCATTCACACGGTATTGTTGTTATTTTCTTCAACACCGTTTGGATAGTTCTGTTGAATCTCTCAACTGCACCATTCATTCTACTATTATAACCCTTGGTCAGGATCAACTTTATATCTGACTTTTTCGCTAGCTGCTGGAATGTCGAGTTTGCGAATTCCAGTCCTTGATCTGTCAAGATGCTCTGCGGGAATCTTCCCTCTCTGAGCAACCAATTTTCAGTGAAAACTTTCGCGACAGTTTCTGCTTTCTTATCGGGAATCGCAATAGCACTTCCGTACCGGCTGAACAAGTCAATCATCGTTAACGCGTAACGATTTCCCGTTGCGGAACGTCCAAAGTCTAAGAGATCCAACGCCACAATTTCCAATGGCTCGCTAGTCTCGATTGGTTTCAATGGTGCTTTCAGTGGTACTCTCGCATTAGCGCAGAGGCACTGTTGGCATTCTCGAGTCCATTTAGTTACGAGAGCTCGCATTCTTGGCCACCAGAATCTTTTCTCCAGAATCCCCAAAACTTTTTCACTTCCCCAGTGTCCAGCAAATGGCCCTGCGTGCGCCTCTTGGAACAACTGTTTCTGCACTTCTTGCGGTACGACTTTCCGGGTCCCCCCGTACTTTGTCACCCAATACAATTCGTCATTGATCAGTAGAAACTCCTGAACGACCATGTTCCCTGCCTGCGGCACGGCAACATCTCCCTTTTCTTCTTTTTCCACTTTCTCAATCAACTCTTTCCACAGAATGTCCTCTTCTACCAGCTTTCCTCTCCATCTGGTCTGAACACCAGTTTCCACGTTATCCTCGGTTATCAGATTGATAACTCTCACGATATCATGACTGATTTCCGCATCAGCTTCTTTCATTTCAGCTGCTTCTTGCGCACCTCCTCTTGAGAGCGCGTCCGCAACTCCGTTAGCTTTACCCTTTAAGTACACAATATTCAATGCAAAATCTTGCATTTCCATGCTCCACCTCAAAAGTCTGTCCGCTAGAGTCTTCCCTTTGAACAAACTCGTGAGCGGCTGGTGATCAGTGTAGACTGTCGTCGGACAACCGAACAAGAAATGTTTGAACCGACGCGTCGCAAATAAGACTGCCAGTGCTTCCTTGTCCGAAACGTGGTAGTTCTTTTCTGCCGGAGTCAATGCCTTGGATGCAAACGCTATTGGATGGATCTGCCCATCTTCTCCTTTTTGCGCCAATACTGCTCCGATTCCTCTATTCGACGCGTCTGTGAAGACACAGAACGGTCGTTCGAATGATCTTGCTGCTTCGATGTCCGGCTGCGCAAGAACTGGCGCTTCCGTCATCTTCTTCTTCAGTTCATCGAATGCTTCTTGTTGCTCCTGTGACCACCTCCATGCGACTTTCGGCGAAGTCAGTGGTGTGAGAGGAGCTGTTATAGCTGCATATCCTCTTATAAACTTTCTGTAGTACGTACACATTCCTAAGAACGTGTGCAACTCTTTTCTATTTTGTGGTACCGGATAGTTTTCTACTTTCCGCACCTTTTTCTTATCCGTACTGATCCCTTCCTTGTCTACGACATGGCCGAGATACTCCACAGATTTTTGCGCAATCTTGCACTTCTGTGCTTTCAACTTCAACCCACTTTCTCTGATCCGTTCTAGCACTTGAGCAAGATCTCTGACGTGTTCCTCTTCATCCCGACTAGCAATGAGCACGTCGTCAATGTACACGAATACGGACTTCCCGAGCAACCCTTGAAGCACACCCTCCATAGCAGCTTGAAAGATTCCCGGACTCGTCGATAACCCAAACGGCATAACTTCGAATTCATAAAGCTGGTTCATGACTGTGAACGCTGTTTTCTCTTTTGAAGCCTCCTCCATCGGGATCTGCCAGTAACCCGCCAACAAGTCCAACGTAGAAAATATTCTTCGATCACTCAATGCTTGTAGCGTTGATTCGATATGCGGAAGTGGATGTGCATTTAACTTTATGACACCGTTCAGCTTCCTGTAGTCGATACACATTCGAATTGATCCATCCTTCTTTTTGACAAGTACCACTGGGCTTGCCCATGGCGAAGTACTCTTCCTTATCACTCTCCGATTCTCCATATCCGACAACATCACTTGCACTTTGTCTTGTACTGCTAATGGCACCGGTCGACACTTTTGTTTAATTGGTTTTCCTTGTTCAACTTCAATGTGGCACTGCGCAACATTAGTCTGAGTCAGTTCTCCATCTTCGATTGCGAATATATCCGCGAATCTTCTCACAAGATTCTGAATACGCTCGTTCTCTATCACTCCGTCTTCCTGCAGGATCTTCAACACTTTTTCCACTCGTTCTGCTCCCTGCAGAGGTGGTTTCTTGTCTAAATCCATCATTCGAACGTTTTTGTCCGGCAAGTTGACGACTTCGTATTTGTTCGACACAATTCCAACAATCTGATTCTTCTTTATCAGCAGTGGGATGTCCTCCCAATTTGATATCATTGCCATGATCTCGTTCTGATCTGCTTGTACGATTCCGTCAGTTAACCACTTCTCACTGGACTCTATCAGTAATTGCTTACCAATATCGACATCCGCTTGGATTCTGACTTGTGCTCTTGTCTGAGGCGGAATACGAATGTTCTCCTTCGTGATCGCCACAGCTGCCTCTGGTTCCCACTTCAGCGCAACCCCCAAATCTTTGAAGGCACTGGTGCCAATTATGAAGATCTCCTTCACATTTTCCCAGATTTGGAATACTACTGGCACAGTACGTCCTTTCACAGTCACTGCTGTACGCACTTGACCTTTCACAGGTATCACATTCATTTGTGCGTCCCGTAACACGAAACTTGGAGCCTTTAGCATTTCACACTGTTTCTCCCAGTTGACACAACCGCTCACGAGTCTCTCCCACGCCGTAGTGGTTATACCCGAAACCGCTGCGCCACTGTCGATGGTGAACAACCTCTTTTGTCCAAGGATCTCGCACATCTCCGTGCTGTCACCTCCCGCAGACTCAACCGACTCTACTGTCTCACTTTTGCCGACTTTATGGACTCTTGTCCTATTGCATTCGGACGCGAAATGTCCCATACCTCTGCATGCAAAACACTGTACAGACGTTTTGTCCATCGGAGCGCTTCGTCTTGCATCGCCTGACTCACTCTTTTCTCGAGTTTCGCCCTGCGTGCTCGGATTTCCCGCCTTATCCTTTCCCGGATGGTATGCACTTCTATCTTTCAGTGGATGGTATGCACTTCTATCTTTCAGTGGTCCGAAACTTTTTTTCCGTCCACCTCCAGGCTCTCTTTTACCATACTCGTGCTGAATGGCCATCTCTTTCAACTCTTCATACTGATCTTCTTTTGGAACGGATCTTTTCCGCATGAGCATCAGATCTCTCAAATGAGAATTCCGCCCTATCGCTCGCATTAGCTTCGCAATTCGGTGTTCACTCAAGTCACATTCCCTCGCTTTTGGCTGTGCCCTTCGCGACCATTTTTCAATCTCGATGCAGTAATCCCAGATCGATTGGTCTGGCTTTCGCTCCAGCCGATCGTAAGTCTCTGTCGCTTGCAACACTCTATCGCCGAAGCGCTTATCGAGTTTGGTTTCAAGCTCTGCGAACAACTGCTCGATTTTCTTCGACCGAAAGTTTGGCAGTGACAAGAATAACGTCTTTGCTATTCCCGTCAAGTATTTCTGTTCTAGCAACGCTACTAAGTCCTCATCCCTCCGGGTCACTGCACCAAATTTATTTAAGAATGTCCTCTTAAAATCCGTAAGGCTTCCGTTACCGTCAAAAGGTTTCGGATCGGGCAACGCGTTGACTCTCATCATTTCTGCCATATGCGTTACCGCTTCATGCACTGAAGATCGTCGGCTACCGGCTGAGATACTCTCGTAATCATGTGCACTAGGCGCTTTTCCGTTGTCGCTATGCGCACTGTCACACGTTTTCTGTCGCCACTTCTCTGCTTCTTCGCGAGCGTTTTTCTCAATTTCTGCGCGTTCCAACTGCTCACCTCTTTCTTTCTTGCTGCCTTCGAATTGCGACGTGTTTCTGAAGTTCCTGGTCGACGACGCTTCGGAGCGTACTTGTTGTACTTGTTTCTGCAGCCAGTCGAACTGAAACCCAACTAACTTTGGTTTTTCGTTTTCCTCCTCTCTCTCACCCGAGATCTCCAATTTCTCGGCGCGGAGCTTATCCGACCGAGCCTTCTCCTTCTTGTATTCTTTCTTGACCATTTCAACCTCTTGCTTGAGTTTTTCCACAGTCTGTCTTCCTTTCTCATTTGCATCTCGCATCGCTTCATTTTCTTTTTGAAGTTGTGCGAGTCGATCTTCGGCTCTTCTCCTTTCCTTCTCCAATTGCTCCTGCAACAATTCATACTGCTTTTGCCATTTCGGAGAACTATCGCTAATTTTATCGTTCGCAGACAGCTTTTCTAACTCCTGCCTTACTTTCCCCAACTCTTCAGCCATCTCACTCGCGTTCTTTGCGATTTTTCCGGCTTGTGTCAGATACTCGGCGAGCATTAGCCCCGATTCAATCTCTGTTTCCGCCATGACATCCAAAACGGTCGTCCACCAAGTGGACATTTCCATTTCTTTCCAGTCGCGCACAATTTTCTGTTTCCATTCCAAAACTGGTTTCAGAACAGTGTCTTGTTGTCTGACTGTGAGCTTTGTGGCCATTTTCAGATTTGTGCGCGCCTCGGTCACTGCTTTCTCACTTTCTTTGGTGAGAACCTTTTGCAAATGCATTAGGATTTTTCTTCTGTCAGCTACGCTCATGCTCTTTTTGGCGTCGCTTACCTCTACACCCTCCTTTTGCTCCTTCAGAATTGGATCCATCGCGGCTCCATCGTCTTCCGGCTGCTCCTTCTCGATAGTGACGGTTTCGTCTTCGCGACCTTCTTCGTCGCTGTGCTCTTCATATTGGTGGTGCTCTCGGCTCTTTCTTGACGCCACACTCTCCACCGAAGTCGCAGTGCTCGCGACCTCTCCTTTCTTCTCTCTGTTGCTTTTCTCGTTGTCCATTTTCGGCGTTCTGCAGAAATCTGTCTTATTTCGGCGTCCGCACGAAACGAATCGATAACTTGCGAAAATTTATCGCTTTCCGTCAAGGGAAACCGACAAAATCAACGAATTATCAATTTTCTTGCTATCCGGCCAGAAAATCAATAAAATTTCGAAAAATCGGCGCGATTGTCAAAAACCTGCACGAAAATTCGAAAGAATTCAGTGAAATATCAATTTATCCTGCTATCCGGCAAGGAAAATCGAACGTATTCCAAAGAATTCAACCAGCTGCACGAGAAATGTACTCAAATCACGTGACAGTGGTTTATCAATCTGTCTTGCGCACGAGAAATGTACTCAATTCTCGTGTCGGCAAGAAAATCGATGTAAAAGTCCGTTCGGCCCCCAAGTTGGCGGTGAATTCCTTCTCACCGTCTCGGGTTCCAAAAATACAACGATAGTCAATGAATTGTACTCAAGTCACCAACTATTTCAACAAGACTCACAGAATTGTTCTCAATTCACGTTTATCTTCAAGAAAACAACGATCAATAACAACGAAACACAGGAAGAAAAGCAATGAAATCAAAACACTTGATTTCGAACACAAAACTTAATCGGAAAAAACCAGAACCGATTAGTCATCAAAACCAGGGAAACTAACTGCTTTCGAAAAACAAGAAACGCGGGCTGCTAAACCACGCGCTGGTGTACTGCGGAGCGTCGTTGATGAGAGAGCGCGCGCTCGGCAGAGACGCAGGCGGGCGAGGGTCGCGGGGCGCCGTAGACCCAACTCATGAATTAATACCGAAAACCATAACAGGAATTCATATAGCCTGACGATTTGACGTAATCTGAAGACCCAGCATAGGACGTTCGTGAGGACTATTGCTCCAACAGATTCCACACGAATATCATTTTTTTGTGTTTTCTATGTGATATTTCTGTTCTTGTTCATGAATTAATACCGAAAACCATAACAGAAATTCATATAGCCTGACGATTTGACGTAATCTGAAGACCCAGCATAGGACGTTCGTGAGGACTCGTGCTCCAACAGATTCCACACGAATACCATTGTTTTGTGTTTTCTATGTGCTATTTCTGTCCTTGTTCATGAATTAATACCGAAAACCATAACAGGAATTCATATAGCCTGACGATTTGACGTAATCTGAAGACCCAGCATAGGACGTTCGTGAGGACTCGTGCTCCAACAGATTCCACACGAATACCATTGTTTTGTGTTTTCTATGTGCTATTTCTGTCCTTGTTCATGAATTAATACCGAAAACCATAACAGGAATTCATATAGCCTGACGATTTGACGTAATCTGAAGACCCAGCATAGGACGTTCGTGAGGACTCGTGCTCCAACAGATTCCACACGAATACCATTGTTTTGTGTTTTCTATGTGCTATTTCTGTCCTTGTTCATGAATTAATACCGAAAACCATAACAGGAATTCATATAGCCTGACGATTTGACGTAATCTGAAGACCCAGCATAGGACGTTCGTGAGGACTCGTGCTCCAACAGATTCCACACGAATACCATTGTTTTGTGTTTTCTATGTGCTATTTCTGTTCTTGTTCATGAATTAATACCGAAAACCATAACAGGAATTCATATAGCCTGACGATTTGACGTAATCTGAAGACCCAGCATAGGACGTTCGTGAGGACTCGTGCTCCAACAGATTCCACACGAATACCATTGTTTTGTGTTTTCTATGTGCTATTTCTGTTCTTGTTCATGAATTAATACCGAAAACCATAACAGGAATTCATATAGCCTGACGATTTGACGTAATCTGAAGACCCAGCATAGGACGTTCGTGAGGACTCGTGCTCCAACAGATTCCACACGAATACCATTGTTTTGTGTTTTCTATGTGCTATTTCTGTTCTTGTTCATGAATTAATACCGAAAACCATAACAGGAATTCATATAGCCTGACGATTTGACGTAATCTGAAGACCCAGCATAGGACGTTCGTGAGGACTATTGCTCCCACAGATTCCACACGAATACCATTGTTTTGTGTTTTCTATGTGCTATTTCTGTTCTTGTTCATGAATTAATACCGAAAACCATAACAGGAATTCATATAGCCTGACGATTTGACGTAATCTGAAGACCCAGCATAGGACGTTCGTGAGGACTCGTGCTCCAACAGATTCCACACGAATACCATTGTTTTGTGTTTTCTATGTGCTATTTCTGTCCTTGTTCATGAATTAATACCGAAAACCATAACAGGAATTCATATAGCCTGACGATTTGACGTAATCTGAAGACCCAGCATAGGACGTTCGTGAGGACTATTGCTCCCACAGATTCCACACGAATACCATTGTTTTGTGTTTTCTATGTGCTATTTCTGTTCTTGTTCATGAATTAATACCGAAAACCATAACAGGAATTCATATAGCCTGACGATTTGACGTAATCTGAAACCCAGCATAGGACGTTCGTGAGGACTCGTGCTCCAACAGATTCCACACGAATACCATTGTTTTGTGTTTTCTATGTGCTATTTCTGTTCTTGTTCATGAATTAATACCGAAAACCATAACAGAAATTCATATAGCCTGACGATTTGACGTAATCTGAAGACCCAGCATAGGACGTTCGTGAGGACTATTGCTCCCACAGATTCCACACGAATACCATTGTTTTGTGTTTTCTATGTGCTATTTCTGTTCTTGTTCATGAATTAATACCGAAAACCATAACAGGAATTCATATAGCCTGACGATTTGACGTAATCTGAAGACCCAGCATAGGACGTTCGTGAGGACTCGTGCTCCAACAGATTCCACACGAATACCATTTTTTTGTGTTTTCTATGTGCTATTACTGTTCTTGTTCATGAATTAATACCGAAAACCATAACAGGAATTCATATAGCCTGACGATTTGACGTAATCTGAAGACCCAGCATAGGACGTTCGTGAGGACTCGTGCTCCAACAGATTCCACACGAATACCATTTTTTTGTGTTTTCTATGCGCTATTTCTGTTCTTGTTCATGAATTGATACCGAAAACCATAACAGGAATTCATATAGCCTGACGATTTGACGTAATCTGAAGACCCAGCATAGGACGTTCGTGAGGACTATTACTCCAACAGATTCCACACGAATACCATTGTTTTGTGTTTTCTATGCGCTATTTCTGTTCTTGTTCATGAATTAATACCGAAAACCATAACAGGAATTCATATAGCCTGACGATTTGACGTAATCTGAAGACCCAGCATAGGACGTTCGTGAGGACTCGTGCTCCAACAGATTCCACACGAATACCATTGTTTTGTGTTTTCTATGTGCTATTTCTGTTCTTGTTCATGAATTAATACCGAAAACCATAACAGGAATTCATATAGCCTGACGATTTGACGTAATCTGAAGACCCAGCATAGGACGTTCGTGAGGACTCGTGCTCCAACAGATTCCACACGAATACCATTGTTTTGTGTTTTCTATGTGCTATTTCTGTTCTTGTTCATGAATTAATACCGAAAACCATAACAGGAATTCATATAGCCTGACGATTTGACGTAATCTGAAGACCCAGCATAGGACGTTCGTGAGGACTCGTGCTCCAACAGATTCCACACGAATACCATTGTTTTGTGTTTTCTATGCGCTATTTCTGTTCTTGTTCATGAATTAATACCGAAAACCATAACAGGAATTCATATAGCCTGACGATTTGACGTAATCTGAAGACCCAGCATAGGACGTTCGTGAGGACTCGTGCTCCAACAGATTCCACACGAATACCATTGTTTTGTGTTTTCTATGTGCTATTTCTGTTCTTGTTCATGAATTAATACCGAAAACCATAACAGGAATTCATTTAGCCTGACGATTTGACGTAATCTGAAGACCCAGCATAGGACGTTCGTGAGGACTATTGCTCCCACAGATTCCACACGAATACCATTGTTTTGTGTTTTCTATGTGCTATTTCTGTTCTTGTTCATGAATTAATACCGAAAACCATAACAGGAATTCATATAGCCTGACGATTTGACGTAATCTGAAGACCCAGCATAGGACGTTCGTGAGGACTCGTGCTCCAACAGATTCCACACGAATACCATTGTTTTGTGTTTTCTATGCGCTATTTCTGTTCTTGTTCATGAATTAATACCGAAAACCATAACAGGAATTCATTTAGCCTGACGATTTGACGTAATCTGAAGACCCAGCATAGGACGTTCGTGAGGACTATTGCTCCCACAGATTCCACACGAATACCATTGTTTTGTGTTTTCTATGCGCTATTTCTGTTCTTGTTCATGAATTAATACCGAAAACCATAACAGGAATTCATATAGCCTGACGATTTGACGTAATCTGAAGACCCAGCATAGGACGTTCGTGAGGACTCGTGCTCCAACAGATTCCACACGAATACCATTTTTTTGTGTTTTCTATGTGCTATTTCTGTTCTTGTTCATGAATTAATACCGAAAACCATAACAGGAATTCATATAGCCTGACGATTTGACGTAATCTGAAGACCCAGCATAGGACGTTCGTGAGGACTCGTGCTCCAACAGATTCCACACGAATACCATTTTTTTGTGTTTTCTATGTGCTATTTCTGTTCTTGTTCATGAATTAATACCGAAAACCATAACAGGAATTCATATAGCCTGACGATTTGACGTAATCTGAAGACCCAGCATAGGACTTCGTGAGGACTATTACTCCAACAGATTCCACACGAATACCATTGTTTTGTGTTTTCTATGTGCTATTTCTGTTCTTGTTCATGAATTAATACCGAAAACCATAACAGGAATTCATATAGCCTGACGATTTGACGTAATCTGAAGACCCAGCATAGGACTTCGTGAGGACTATTACTCCAACAGATTCCACACGAATACCATTGTTTTGTGTTTTCTATGTGCTATTTCTGTTCTTGTTCATGAATTAATACCGAAAACCATAACAGGAATTCATATAGCCTGACGATTTGACGTAATCTGAAGACCCAGCATAGGACTTCGTGAGGACTCGTGCTCCAACAGATTCCACACGAATACCATTGTTTTGTGTTTTCTATGCGCTATTTCTGTTCTTGTTCATGAATTAATACCGAAAACCATGACAGGAATTCATATAGCCTGACGATTTGACGTAATCTGAAGACCCAGCATAGGACGTTCGTGAGGACTCGTGCTCCAACAGATTCCACACGAATACCATTGTTTTGTGTTTTCTATGTGCTATTTCTGTTCTTGTTCATGAATTAATACCGAAAACCATAACAGGAATTCATATAGCCTGACGATTTGACGTAATCTGAAGACCCAGCATAGGACTTCGTGAGGACTATTACTCCAACAGATTCCACACGAATACCATTGTTTTGTGTTTTCTATGTGCTATTTCTGTTCTTGTTCATGAATTAATACCGAAAACCATAACAGGAATTCATATAGCCTGACGATTTGACGTAATCTGAAGACCCAGCATAGGACTTCGTGAGGACTATTACTCCAACAGATTCCACACGAATACCATTGATTTGTGTTTTCTATGCGCTATCTCTGTTCTTGTTCATGAATTAATACCGAAAACCATAACAGGAATTCATATAGCCTGACGATTTGACGTAATCTGAAGACCCAGCATAGGACGTTCGTGAGGACTATTACTCCAACAGATTCCACACGAATATCATTTTTTTGTGTTTTCTATGTGCTATTTCTGTTCTTGTTCATGAATTAATACCGAAAACCATAACAGGAATTCATATAGCCTGACGATTTGACGTAATCTGAAGACCCAGCATAGGACGTTCGTGAGGACTCGTGCTCCAACAGATTCCACACGAATACCATTGTTTTGTGTTTTCTATGCGCTATTTCTGTTCTTGTTCATGAATTAATACCGAAAACCATAACAGGAATTCATATAGCCTGACGATTTGACGTAATCTGAAGACCCAGCATAGGACGTTCGTGAGGACTATTACTCCAACAGATTCCACACGAATATCATTTTTTTGTGTTTTCTATGTGCTATTTCTGTTCTTGTTCATGAATTAATACCGAAAACCATAACAGGAATTCATATAGCCTGACGATTTGACGTAATCTGAAGACCCAGCATAGGACGTTCGTGAGGACTCGTGCTCCAACAGATTCCACACGAATACCATTGTTTTGTGTTTTCTATGCGCTATTTCTGTTCTTGTTCATGAATTAATACCGAAAACCATAACAGGAATTCATTTAGCCTGACGATTTGACGTAATCTGAAGACCCAGCATAGGACGTTCGTGAGGACTATTGCTCCCACAGATTCCACACGAATACCATTGTTTTGTGTTTTCTATGCGCTATTTCTGTTCTTGTTCATGAATTAATACCGAAAACCATAACAGGAATTCATATAGCCTGACGATTTGACGTAATCTGAAGACCCAGCATAGGACGTTCGTGAGGACTCGTGCTCCAACAGATTCCACACGAATACCATTTTTTTGTGTTTTCTATGTGCTATTTCTGTTCTTGTTCATGAATTAATACCGAAAACCATAACAGGAATTCATATAGCCTGACGATTTGACGTAATCTGAAGACCCAGCATAGGACGTTCGTGAGGACTCGTGCTCCAACAGATTCCACACGAATACCATTTTTTTGTGTTTTCTATGTGCTATTTCTGTTCTTGTTCATGAATTAATACCGAAAACCATAACAGGAATTCATATAGCCTGACGATTTGACGTAATCTGAAGACCCAGCATAGGACTTCGTGAGGACTATTACTCCAACAGATTCCACACGAATACCATTGTTTTGTGTTTTCTATGTGCTATTTCTGTTCTTGTTCATGAATTAATACCGAAAACCATAACAGGAATTCATATAGCCTGACGATTTGACGTAATCTGAAGACCCAGCATAGGACTTCGTGAGGACTATTACTCCAACAGATTCCACACGAATACCATTGATTTGTGTTTTCTATGCGCTATCTCTGTTCTTGTTCATGAATTAATACCGAAAACCATAACAGGAATTCATATAGCCTGACGATTTGACGTAATCTGAAGACCCAGCATAGGACGTTCGTGAGGACTCGTGCTCCAACAGATTCCACACGAATACCATTGTTTTGTGTTTTCTATGCGCTATTTCTGTTCTTGTTCATGAATTAATACCGAAAACCATAACAGGAATTCATATAGCCTGACGATTTGACGTAATCTGAAGACCCAGCATAGGACGTTCGTGAGGACTATTACTCCAACAGATTCCACACGAATATCATTTTTTTGTGTTTTCTATGTGCTATTTCTGTTCTTGTTCATGAATTAATACCGAAAACCATAACAGGAATTCATATAGCCTGACGATTTGACGTAATCTGAAGACCCAGCATAGGACGTTCGTGAGGACTATTACTCCAACAGATTCCACACGAATACCATTGTTTTGTGTTTTCTATGCGCTATTTCTGTCCTTGTTCATGAATTAATACCGAAAACCATAACAGGAATTCATATAGCCTGACGATTTGACGTAATCTGAAGACCCAGCATAGGACTTCGTGAGGACTATTACTCCAACAGATTCCACACGAATATCATTTTTTTGTGTTTTCTATGTGCTATTTCTGTTCTTGTTCATGAATTAATACCGAAAACCATAACAGGAATTCATATAGCCTGACGATTTGACGTAATCTGAAGACCCAGCATAGGACGTTCGTGAGGACTCGTGCTCCCACAGATTCCACACGAATATCATTTTTTTGTGTTTTCTATGTGCTATTTCTGTTCTTGTTCATGAATTATTACCGAAAACCATAACAGGAATTCATATAGCCTGACGATTTGACGTAATCTGAAGACCCAGCATAGGACGTTCGTGAGGACTCGTGCTCCCACAGATTCCACACGAATACCATTGTTTTGTGTTTTCTATGCGCTATTTCTGTCCTTGTTCATGAATTAATACCGAAAACCATAACAGGAATTCATATAGCCTGACGATTTGACGTAATCTGAAGACCCAGCATAGGACGTTCGTGAGGACTATTACTCCAACAGATTCCACACGAATACCATTGTTTTGTGTTTTCTATGCGCTATTTCTGTCCTTGTTCATGAATTAATACCGAAAACCATAACAGGAATTCATATAGCCTGACGATTTGACGTAATCTGAAGACCCAGCATAGGACGTTCGTGAGGACTATTACTCCAACAGATTCCACACGAATACCATTGTTTTGTGTTTTCTATGCGCTATTTCTGTCCTTGTTCATGAATTAATACCGAAAACCATAACAGGAATTCATATAGCCTGACGATTTGACGTAATCTGAAGACCCAGCATAGGACTTCGTGAGGACTATTACTCCAACAGATTCCACACGAATATCATTTTTTTGTGTTTTCTATGTGCTATTTCTGTTCTTGTTCATGAATTAATACCGAAAACCATAACAGGAATTCATATAGCCTGACGATTTGACGTAATCTGAAGACCCAGCATAGGACGTTCGTGAGGACTATTACTCCAACAGATTCCACACGAATACCATTGTTTTGTGTTTTCTATGCGCTATTTCTGTCCTTGTTCATGAATTAATACCGAAAACCATAACAGGAATTCATATAGCCTGACGATTTGACGTAATCTGAAGACCCAGCATAGGACTTCGTGAGGACTATTACTCCAACAGATTCCACACGAATACCATTGTTTTGTGTTTTCTATGCGCTATTTCTGTTCTTGTTCATGAATTAATACCGAAAACCATAACAGGAATTCATATAGCCTGACGATTTGACGTAATCTGAAGACCCAGCATAGGACGTTCGTGAGGACTATTGCTCCCACAGATTCCACACGAATATCATTTTTTTGTGTTTTCTATGCGCTATTTCTGTTCTTGTTCATGAATTAATACCGAAAACCATAACAGGAATTCATATAGCCTGACGATTTGACGTAATCTGAAGACCCAGCATAGGACGTTCGTGAGGACTATTACTCCAACAGATTCCACACGAATACCATTGTTTTGTGTTTTCTATGCGCTATTTCTGTCCTTGTTCATGAATTAATACCGAAAACCATAACAGGAATTCATATAGCCTGACGATTTGACGTAATCTGAAGACCCAGCATAGGACGTTCGTGAGGACTCGTGCTCCAACAGATTCCACACGAATACCATTTTTTTGTGTTTTCTATGTGCTATTTCTGTCCTTGTTCATGAATTAATACCGAAAACCATAACAGGAATTCATATAGCCTGACGATTTGACGTAATCTGAAGACCCAGCATAGGACGTTCGTGAGGACTCGTGCTCCAACAGATTCCACACGAATACCATTTTTTTGTGTTTTCTATGTGCTATTTCTGTTCTTGTTCATGAATTAATACCGAAAACCATAACAGGAATTCATATAGCCTGACGATTTGACGTAATCTGAAGACCCAGCATAGGACGTTCGTGAGGACTATTACTCCAACAGATTCCACACGAATATCATTTTTTTGTGTTTTCTATGTGCTATTTCTGTTCTTGTTCATGAATTAATACCGAAAACCATAACAGGAATTCATATAGCCTGACGATTTGACGTAATCTGAAGACCCAGCATAGGACGTTCGTGAGGACTCGTGCTCCAACAGATTCCACACGAATACCATTTTTTTGTGTTTTCTATGTGCTATTTCTGTCCTTGTTCATGAATTAATACCGAAAACCATAACAGGAATTCATATAGCCTGACGATTTGACGTAATCTGAAGACCCAGCATAGGACGTTCGTGAGGACTATTACTCCAACAGATTCCACACGAATATCATTTTTTTGTGTTTTCTATGTGCTATTTCTGTTCTTGTTCATGAATTAATACCGAAAACCATAACAGGAATTCATATAGCCTGACGATTTGACGTAATCTGAAGACCCAGCATAGGACGTTCGTGAGGACTATTACTCCAACAGATTCCACACGAATACCATTGTTTTGTGTTTTCTATGCGCTATTTCTGTCCTTGTTCATGAATTAATACCGAAAACCATAACAGGAATTCATATAGCCTGACGATTTGACGTAATCTGAAGACCCAGCATAGGACGTTCGTGAGGACTATTACTCCAACAGATTCCACACGAATATCATTTTTTTGTGTTTTCTATGTGCTATTTCTGTTCTTGTTCATGAATTAATACCGAAAACCATAACAGGAATTCATATAGCCTGACGATTTGACGTAATCTGAAGACCCAGCATAGGACGTTCGTGAGGACTCGTGCACCAACAGATTCCACACGAATACCATTGTTTTGTGTTTTCTATGCGCTATTTCTGTTCTTGTTCATGAATTAATACCGAAAACCATAACAGGAATTCATATAGCCTGACGATTTGACGTAATCTGAAGACCCAGCATAGGACGTTCGTGAGGACTCGTGCTCCAACAGATTCCACACGAATACCATTGTTTTGTGTTTTCTATGTGCTATTTCTGTTCTTGTTCATGAATTAATACCGAAAACCATAACAGGAATTCATATAGCCTGACGATTTGACGTAATCTGAAGACCCAGCATAGGACGTTCGTGAGGACTCGTGCACCAACAGATTCCACACGAATACCATTGTTTTGTGTTTTCTATGTGCTATTTCTGTTCTTGTTCATGAATTAATACCGAAAACCATAACAGGAATTCATATAGCCTGACGATTTGACGTAATCTGAAGACCCAGCATAGGACGTTCGTGAGGACTATTACTCCAACAGATTCCACACGAATACCATTGTTTTGTGTTTTCTATGCGCTATTTCTGTCCTTGTTCATGAATTAATACCGAAAACCATAACAGGAATTCATATAGCCTGACGATTTGACGTAATCTGAAGACCCAGCATAGGACGTTCGTGAGGACTCGTGCTCCAACAGATTCCACACGAATACCATTTTTTTGTGTTTTCTATGTGCTATTTCTGTCCTTGTTCATGAATTAATACCGAAAACCATAACAGGAATTCATATAGCCTGACGATTTGACGTAATCTGAAGACCCAGCATAGGACGTTCGTGAGGACTATTGCTCCCACAGATTCCACACGAATACCATTTTTTTGTGTTTTCTATGTGCTATTTCTGTCCTTGTTCATGAATTAATACCGAAAACCATGACAGGAATTCATATAGCCTGACGATTTGACGTAATCTGAAGACCCAGCATAGGACGTTCGTGAGGACTATTACTCCAACAGATTCCACACGAATACCATTGTTTTGTGTTTTCTATGCGCTATTTCTGTCCTTGTTCATGAATTAATACCGAAAACCATAACAGGAATTCATATAGCCTGACGATTTGACGTAATCTGAAGACCCAGCATAGGACGTTCGTGAGGACTCGTGCACCAACAGATTCCACACGAATACCATTGTTTTGTGTTTTCTATGCGCTATTTCTGTCCTTGTTCATGAATTAATACCGAAAACCATAACAGGAATTCATATAGCCTGACGATTTGACGTAATCTGAAGACCCAGCATAGGACGTTCGTGAGGACTATAGCACTTGTCTCCCTCTCTCACTTGCCTCCCTCTCTCACTTGCCTCCCTCTCTCCTCGGACCGGATATGTCATCCAAAAGACCGATGGACTTCTCGCCTCCTGGATCGGGAAAATGTGCTCGTTTGATGTCCCCGGAGCCTGCTACGGAAAAAGCCTCGACTTTGGAAAATGAGGCTACGACTACTGAGAGTTTGGAGAGTCTCCCGTCGGAGATATCGATTTTTGACGTGTATCGATTGGTTTCGAACATGTCCTCTTCCATTGAGACTGTCCTCAAGCAAAACGAGGCTCTCTCCAAAACGAACGGAGAACTTTTGAAAAAGATCGCGGATCTGGAAACATCGGTGGCCATACTCAAAACTGGAATCGCCCCAACAAGAAAATCGTTCGCTGACGCCGTCTCCGCTGGTCTTTCGTCAGCGACCGGCCAGGTCACTCTTATGCGTGCTGCGGAGCTCGCATCTAACGCCGTTTGCAGGAAATCCACCATTATCATTGACAAGGTGGCTGTCTCTTCTGATGAGTCTGATGATGTCCCGCTCGTTCACGACATTCTTGCAAAATGCGGGATTGCGCCCTACAAGGAGTCGTCGGTTTTTCGTCTTTCTCGGAAGAGTGCCCCGCCTCTTCTGAAAGTCCAGCTTGCGTCCAAGGAAGACGCTCGGAAGGTCATGTCCAACTTTAAATCGTTCAGAAGCAGTGTGAAGGGGTCCGACGCTGCCGTGGTGAGACCGGACCTGTCGAAACCGGAACGAGAGAAACTCCGACAGTCGTGGAAGAAAGCGATCGAGGAGAACAACAAGTCGGGGAAGTTCTTGTTCACCGTGAGAAACCTGGAGCCTGTCAAGGTCGTCTACGCTGCCGGAGAACTGCCTCGGGAGTGGATAGTTCGTCAAAAACAACAACAGTAAGGACGATCCGAATCGGGTACGCCAATTGCTTTTCTATCAAAAATAAGATTCCCCTTCTCGAATTAGTCGTCAAAACTAACGATTTTGATATCATTTGCCTTACAGAAACTAAGCTTGATGCCTCCTTCCCTGATTCCCTTCTCTCTCTCAATTCTAGTTTTCATGTTTTTCGTAATGACCGGAATAGGCATGGTGGTGGGGTCGCCATACTCGTATCAACAAAATTCAAAATTTCCAAAATTTCTTTTTCGGATTCTCACATGGGTTTGGAGGTAGTTGGGGTAGATGTGTTCTCAAATTATGGTAGAGTTCGGTTACTCACAGTTTATCACCCAAATCATAGTCACTCCTTGGACCGCCTTTTGGGCTGTCTCAAGGATCTCACTTCTGTCAGGGGTCACTGTGTCGTTCTCGGTGATTTCAATTGTCCTCACATTGATTGGTCTGCCTCCAAGGCTTCTGACACTGCGTGTAAAAAATTATTAACTTTCGCTAACAAGTGTGGCCTAACTCAACATGTTTTGTCCCCCACTCGTCTCAACCCTGACCACATTCTTGATCTATGTTTCTCAACTCCCAACATCCTCAAAGACCTCACCGTAGGCGATTTGTTCAGTGACCACCGTCTCATAAATGTCTCCCTGTCTCTCTGCACCACCAACCGTAACCAGTGTTCCACATATAAATGTTTCCCTAAAGGTAACTACGAAGAGATTGGACGAATGATCGGCTCCGTCGACTGGGATCTCCGTTTCTCCACCTTATCTGTTGATGAGATGTATCATGATCTTGTTGCCTTCATTCTCTCACTTATTGACGAATTCATCCCCACAAAAACCCATAAACCGCACAAGGTATCGCATTCTTCGGAAATACGTAATATCCAAAGAGAAAAGCTGAGAATTTGGAGACAAGAGGGGAATTCTGATCAGTACAGATCTCTCTCCAATCTCTTAAAAACCCAGCTCGCTACTGAGGAGAAGCGTATGACGGAGAAGCGTCTTTGTGAGGGTTCCTCTCCTAACTCATTTTTCAAATTCGTCAATTCTAAACTTAGAAGCAACGAGAGCATTGGTACACTCCGCGATGGAGATGGTGGTGCGGAGGTAACAGAAGACTCGGAAAAGGCAGCACTCTTCTCTACAGCCTTCTCTAAAGTGTTCACTCAAGACGACGGGAGCATGCCCTCTTTTACTGATCGCACCCTGCACCGCTTATCCTCCGTCGACGTCAGTCCCCATATTGTTGAATTGTTCTTATCTCGTGTCCCCGCCAAAGTCTGGCTCTCTCCCATCCGCGTGGAAAACTGCCATTGTCAAACCCCTACACAAAAAAGGACCACGAAATGACCCCAACAACTACCGTCCTATCAGCCTCACGTCGTCTCCATGTAAAGTCCTCGAAAAAACTGTCCGTTTCCATCTCACCAAGTTTCTCAACTCTCATCACTTGATCGCTGACACTCAGTTTGGGTTCCGTTCCCGACGTGGCACTGTCTCCCAACTTCTTTCTTATCAGTCCCTGTTGCATGGCAATGTTATGTGTAAATCCACTACCGAAGCAGTCTACGTCGACTTCAAGAAGGCCATTTCTTCAAATCTTTCGTAATGAGTCGGCTGCTGGCTAGATGAAGCAGTACGTAAGTGGCACTGAACAGGTCGTCCACCGGCTGACAATCTAACCCGTTTGAAGCAGGTTCTTCCAGTGCTTTTCCGCAGGGCCTAACGTAGTTTCAGTTGTTGATCGAAATGGAAAACCTTTGAAAATAATCGAAATAATAATAATAGTTTATTGAAGGACTAATGGCCAGTTATACAATACATAAAGAATAGTTGAAATGTTCAGTTGATAAATAGATGATGTGTTAAATTTAAACTTTTCAAAATACATTTGAATTCATTTAAGTTAGAGGGGAAAATAGTAAAAATGGAAAACCTTTGAAAATGAAGGAAAGCAATCGAATATTTTATTTCAAACCGGTGGTTTCTGTAAGGATCGAACTCAAGCACCAGTTGGCAAGAGGCGCTGAATACCGAAACTTCTATCCATGAATCTGATGGTCAAGGTGACATTTGTCTCCGCACACTTATAGAACAAAGTGTTCGGATCAGTTTCGTCGCGCGTGAGATCCGGGAACGAGTCTGCAGTCAATTGGAAGCGGGGGCTGCAGAAGAAGCTCACTTTCGAGAAAGTCTCGGTTCTCGCATAATGCTGAAAGTGAGTGTTTTTGGTAAAATACATTACATCAGAATGCTCTTACATCCAGAAGTTGCTCGACGGTCTCCTTGCTGATGTTATCAATGCGGAGTGAGAGAACAGGAACATCCCAATAATCGCGAATGTCATCCAGTTGACAAGACCAGAACATGATAGAGTGGGCGTTTTTCCATTGCACACTTCCAGTGATCTCTCTTGTATTGAATCTGGCGTTCATGGACTCGTTCTTGAAGTGAGTGATATTCTTGAGCACAGTCTCGTCAAGTGAGTGCAAAAACAATGTGAAATCGATGCCTGTGCTCTCGCGCGAGCAGTGGACGGAGAGCTCCTTCACCTTGAGGCGACGATTCAGAGATCGAAACATTTCCGCAATCGCGGCATGTGTCTCAGAGAAAAAGCGCTCCAGGTTTCCTCTGAGCCGCCAGAATAAACCCTGCGTGTCAAGCTCCAGCTTATCGATGACCAAATGAGGATTCGAAAAAATGTCGCAGAGAATTTGAGCCACCATACGACTCCCATTTTCGTAGCTGACGATTTTCCTAGTCTCTGTTCCATTTTTGTAGCGGCAATCGACTCGGAATTCGTGAGTTGTCCAATGCACACAGAGAAGACTAATTTCGCGGTCTCTGGCATTACAGAAATCACGGATGGACCCGCAAGTTGAGCGGAGCTTGACTCTGGAAAAACTTATTGTTTTTTGGGTACGTATTTTTGTGTTCTGTACCTCGCGTCATATCCGGCAGCATCGAATATCTTATCGGCGATTACGAGTGGCATGTCCAGTAGAGACTTTTGCTCCGGGATATCCATTGTTCTGGAAGTTCAACATAAAGTGGGAAGAGTTTCAATTGCGAAACGGGGACGGAGAAGGAAGGAAAACAACTGATGCCTCGAAAACGATCCTATTTCGAGGTGAGGAGGTACGCAAACAGGGCCAGCGCCTTTGTTTTTCAATTAAAAAAAACAAGGAAACACAGAAAAAAGAAAGAAAACGAGAGATATCGTCGACATATGCGGAAACATTCTAGAACGAATTGAGTCATTCTCGATATTTCGAAATAGGTGAGTTTGTAGGCAAAATTGCGGGCAGTTTCTCTAGACAATGACTCATAATCACAAGGAATTCGGAAAACAATAATACATCGGAGTAGAATTGCGGCGAGGAGGGGAGGGGGGACACACACACACCACTACAAGCAGGCATGTCCGTTGGCGACGAAATGAAAACAGCCGGTGACAAAAAATATCGAGTAGTTTCTAGGAGGAATACCCACCGGGTTAGCGCCTGTGTTTCAATTAACAGGGCGAAAGAGTGCAGGAAAAACGGGAATGAGAGGAATCAACACGAACCAAGGGACACGAGAAATTGAGAGAAAACGAGAGATATCGTCAAAAATGTGTAAAGATGGCAGCATTCCAGAACGAAGTTTCGAAATAGACGAATGGACTGTTTGTCCGGACGTACCTCATAATCACGGCGAGGGGTGAGAAAGGGGGGGGGGTGCGCACACCGGGTCAGCGCCAGTGTTTTGACCGGTCGACACAAAGAGGCGACATAGCCGAGAGGGGGAAGCTTCTGTAGTAGAGAAAGCGTGCGGGACGAGAAGTACGAGAAGAGACCAACAGAATCCAGTGGAGCGCGTTTGCGTATTCTCTAACAAAATGAGTCATTTTCGATATTTCGAAATAAACGAATTTGCAGGCAAACTTTCGGACTGTTTGTCCGAATGTAGCTCATATTCAAGGCGATGGGTGAGAAAAGGGGGAGGGGTGCGCACACCGGGTCAGCGCCAGTGTTTTGACCGGTGGGCCCGAAGAGATAGCCGAAGGAGAGGGGGGCAAGCTTCTGTAGTAGAGAATGATGAAACGATTGAGACAGAAATTTCCAGAACTATTTCGAAATTCATCAATGGAGCGCAATTGTATTGGGTTTGATGATTCATGGAAGACGCTGTGTTTCAGAGGCACTTCCAGGATTTGGACACCATGGATCCCTTAGAATTGGTCCAAAAGACTGTAGCGAGGGCAGCGGACGTTAAACAAACAAACACTGGTAAGTGATAAGAGAAGACAGTGGACAATGTCTATGTAGAGACGCAGACACTTGGAGAGTGGACAGCAAGGTGCCTGCTAGCAACATTTTTATGGGGGGGGGGGGTTCGGACACCAGATCCTGAAAAGTGGGCGGGGCCTATCTTGCAACCGTCGCTCGAAAATTCGCAACTCTGCCGCACGCCCTAGTCCAGGCATCGAATGTGAATTGTTCGGGTCAAGTTGTGCAAATTAATTTTGTAGTTCTCCCTTCCGGAGTTTCAAAACACTCATCTGGCCTGGATTTTTTCTTTCACGTAGCTTTGAGTTTTGGTGTTTTCTGTAGCGCGTACTCAATTTCTCGAATTGAAAGTCACCGGCTCGCGGAGCTCAGGAGCGGAGCACAGGAACTGATAACGGATTATTTTCGTGTTCTGGAAAGGGGTCAGCTGTAGCATACGAGTTCGAGGATGAAAAAATGAGGGAGAATCAGGGACATTCCAACCTAAGACCTGCCGGTACGTCTACAATGCAACAAGTTCACAGTTTGAGGTGCCCTCGAGAAGTCCTCCATTACTCTACAAGCTCCAAAATCTTGTAATGAGCCCCAAAATGACCTTCTGAGAATCCCTGTAACGCTCTGATCTCTATCACTGGTCGAGAAGTTCCTTTTATTTTCGGTTATTGGGAGATATATTGATGATAACGATATCATGGTTACAACAAAAACGGGACAATGTTAGAGATCATCGATGATATCTATGATCCTATGAGATCTAGAAAACATGCTGATAATAGGTGATATTATAAAAGGGACTTATGAATTTGAGACGTCATAGGTGACAAGGACAAATTAAGTTATCAGTAACTTCCGGCCGACGAGGCGTTGAACCGGTTCCGACGATTTCTCCGTCTCGTAACGTCAAAGAGGGTTTTCACGTTGCTCTTGTCCACCACCAGCTCATCGGCGGCTTTTTTGATCTGCTCAGGGAATTGTTGGATTCTGGAAAACGAGGAAATTCGAAATTTGATGTATTTTTCTTTAAAACCAACCTTCCAACTTTGGCTCCATTCAGGTTCATTCAGCTTCTTGGTCTTTCCAGCTCATCATAAGCCACTCGTAGAGGCACTCATAATGTTCCCGGCTCATCTTCAGATTTTCCCGCTGCTTCGGGTCCAAGATGAGGCTCGATAGGAAGCTCTGCTTCTTTTTCAGCACTTTCTCCGCAAAGAGAGTCTGACTGATTCCGCGCTTCTTCAGCTCGAGGTGGATCCTCCGGCTCGAGTTCACAGTGTCAATAACGCCTTCTGACCTGGTCAACGGAAGGGTCAGGGCATGGGTATAGCCGTCGTTCAGCTCCTTTTCGCGAATCTCCGCTCGCTGCTTCGCCAAAAATCTCCTCGAGTTAACTGAAATTGAAAACGTTATGATAGGGATGTATTTTGACTCATATCTCAAAACTGATAAGAGGTATCGAAAAGTTGTCAACAAGAAAATTGTTCAATGATTGATAAGGAGTTCATCAGTTGTTGACAACTTTTTATCAATTCTCATGGTTCGTGAGATATCAATGGATTAGTGATAGTTATACTTACCTATCATCCCCACAGGAACCAGCTCGCCAATTTTTGAAAACGAGACTCAATTTGTTTGATCGCCGGGCTCTGTAACATCATAGCAATTAGTGATATCAAAAAGTGATCAACTGAAAAATTACTCAGTGACTGATAAGGATCTTATGTCTAGTTGACAGTTTTCTGATAACTCTATCGGTTCTCGAGACATCAACTGATAAAGCATGCTCACCTTGAAACAGCACCTCCTCTTCGGGATTGGATAAGAATGCGATCATTTTGCGGTCCCGGATTCCATTCGACGTCTTCATCGTCTTCAGACTGCCGATTTTTTCAGCCGTTTTGTACGGGTTGATCCTTTTTTCACAGGGAACCCATTGGCCGCATCATCATAGTGAAGCCGCTGGACCGG
This sequence comes from Caenorhabditis macrosperma, assembly GCA_963932285.1. Classification (NCBI taxonomy): domain Eukaryota; kingdom Metazoa; phylum Nematoda; class Chromadorea; order Rhabditida; family Rhabditidae; genus Caenorhabditis; species Caenorhabditis macrosperma. The sequence continues at coordinate 22,661,218 of OZ010618.1, forward strand.
GGTTGAATCCAGTGGGACACGTGGCATTGAATCGACTCCTCGGTCATTCGCTCTTTATTCCTTGGAGCAGCTGGATACATCGCGTGATAGGCGCTCATTCCAAGCCAGATCAGCTGTCCCGTTGCCCTCGAGCTGTCCGAGGAAAGCATTATCGTCATCTCGCAGTGGCCATTCCGGTGAGAGAAAGTTGTCTCCCGGGCTAAGAGTGATGTGGGACGATGGCTGGTTATTGGCAGCGAGAAAGTTATAGTGAGAATCCATGTTTGCACGCTGAAAAATTGGTTTTTTACTGGGAGAGAGAGAGAGAGAAAGAAGGGAGAAGTGAATAAAAGAGGTAACTTTGTTCCGTTTGGACTCATATGAGACCAATTAAGAGATATCGGAAAGTCGTCAACTAAAGAAATGTTAAGAAATTGATAAGAAATAAGACATTAGCTGACAACTTTTCAATGGCTCTCATGGTTTCCGAGATATCGATTTATTACTGACGCTCACCAAATTTGGTGGGAAACACGAATAAAAGAACGAGAAGAGTAGTAAGGAAACAAGTGACGGAAGGGGAGAGAGAGAGGGGGAGAGCGTGAACGCCAATATTGTTGCACAACACCTCCCCCACGTCTTCTCCACATTTGACGGCGTTCTTCCTCCTAGAAACTGTTCTGGAGGAAGAGAGACGGGGGGGGGGGACAGGGATCAATACAGTTTAGGTCGAGCGCTATTTTACAGGTGCTGTGGATGGCCCAAGGAAAGGATGGTTGTCCTGAGATCATAAACACATTCACGTCAGAATCATAACTGTCAACTGAAACGGGGAATTAGGCCGAACAGAGTTTCTCTCGAGTTCAGTTGATTACGTGAAAACATACGTTTTCTCAAATTGAATGTATCTCTTTCAATTTAGGAGCTACCGATAAGCAATCGAAAGAAAAGTTGAACATTTTCAAGTGTTCTAATCAATTCTGATGGATAAATATGTGCCATTTTTCATTCTCGCGGAGGTTGAAAACAGCTCAAACTGTCACGGGAGCTTTGGCGGTGTGCTATTTGAATTCCCGCTTTGCCGATTTGAAAATTTTTCAAATTTGGCTGTGAGCGTTGCCTGAGTAGTCAACGTTTAGCGCATATAATTAGGCGTTGAATACTCAGGCACCGCTCGCAGCCAAATTTGGCTAATTTGCAGTCCACCGCACATATCTAAAGCTCTCGGGACAGTTGACGTTTAGTAAATGGAGTGTTGCTTTTTCAGATTGCAAAGTGATGAAAAGAAATCGATTGATATAGGAAGGAATATGTGCGGGAAGAGAAGATTAGTGCAGAACACACAGAGAACGGGAAACGATTCAGAAAAGATTCACTAACCAATGCAACACAACGCACACAAATGACAGAGGGGAAATTGTGCATTTCTTGAGTATCTGAACCCGTTGTCCATTCTCACCTTCAATGCGCTCTCCTCGATTTCGCATCTCCACACCGGGTGCTCCCACTTCTTGCCCTCCCAAGAGACCAGATAGCGAATGGTTCCGTTGTCATTGCGATGAGCAATGATCTCTTTCACTTCGTACACACCTGGAAACCGTGAATGCAGAAATGAGAGAAGAAGGGAGAAATGTTCGGCTCCCACAGGTTAGATGTGGTTTAGACTCACGAGATTTTCCATCGTACGAGACGCGCGAGATCAGTGTCTTGTAATCAGTGAGCTTGTTATAGAGGTCGTCCTGGAAACGGATCAATTGGAAGGAGGTGTTTTGATGAAGTTGCAAAACTCACATCCATCTCGTACTCCTTCAGCTCAATGACTTCCCCACTGCTCAGTTCCACGAAATAGACGACGTAGCTCTTTTTGGAGACTCGGTGACCGAAGATCTTCGCGTTGGTGAGTGAAAGAGAGCTGGAAAGAGTACGCAGTCGAATGAGCAATCCCTGAAAGCTTACTGTTCAGACGAGTTGGTGGATATCATATTTGACGGGAAGTCCCACGAATTGATGCCTGAAAGGAACAACCGATAGGATGACTGGCATTCAAAGAACGGAACGGTTGGCAAGAGATGGGAAGGGTGCTGCTCTGTGAATGTTGAAGAGGAAATATAAATAAAGTATATGGTATGGTTCCCCCCGCACCACAATCATAAGAAACGGCGACGGACGCGTGGTTCGATAACAACGGAGAGATGGCTGGGAAACAAATAAATGGGGTGGTGCATTTGGTTAACAAGAGGGGGGCCCTTTTGGATGCAGAACAGTGCGCAGTTGAGGAAAAATGATCAGCGTAACAAACATATTATCAGTTTTCGAAGCGCACGAAGTCTAAGAAAATAACGAAGATATCGGGTGGATATGGTATAATGGAAGAGGAATGGGGTCTCGCCACGAGAAGGTTGAACATTTTTGAAAATCGACATGCGCCTTTGAGGAAACTACGGTAGAAAATAACTCAAAACATGGAATTCACAGTAGTTTGTCCGAAGGAGCATGTCGATTTTCAAAAAAGTGCACTGTTCTCGTGGCGAGACCCCATTCCTCCCACGCTCTGTCATTGCGCCACATTCCAGGAAATACTAAATTACGAAAACATTTGAAAACGCATTTTTATGTATTTGCACAGAGAGAGAGAGGGGCGTCGGGGGAATCAGTGAGGGCAAATGGGTAGTGTCTATCCTCCCGTTACAAAGGCTGGCAAGGATCACTCCTATTATGTAACGCGGGGATTTTGATGAAAGTAGGGGATCGGTGGTACTATGAGTGGTATGAACACCCATAATGGGTAATTACATCGTCGGACCTCTTTCTGGAGTTACGGCAAAACAAATGTTCAAAAAAATGACCAAAATTTCAATTTTAAAAAAGTCATAACTAGCATAGGATGATCCTATCTCAAAAACAGACCTTACGATTTCTTTGGAAGTGTTTCCATTCTATTTGCCATACACTTGCGTTTTCCCCATGTGCCGATATACGTGTGCCAATGTACTGGTAATTAGATGAATTTTGAGAAAATGGAGAAAACTGAAAATGACACCTAAACATTGGTAAAACTCTTCGGTTCGTTCAGGAAACATTGTGACACTACTCCCATGTTATAACGGAATCACTTACCACTAGATTATCACTAAACAGCATTTCAGCTTTTTAGTGAATTTTCCAGCCAGAAAACGTTTTCTGGTGGTCGTTCAGTGTGCTTTCACAACAAATTAAATTTGTTTCGGAGAATTTTCTAGGCTCTGCCGCATAAAAGGGCGCGGAGCCACCCTCCTCCGCTTATTCTTCCCCTTCTTCCAACAAAAACTGTTCTGAAACTATTTAATCTTCATCTTTTATCATATCTCTATCAATTGATGCACATAACATGAGTATTTGACCAAATTCCGATGGTGGCCTAGAAACCCAAATGGCTGGACCTGGCCTAGAACCCGACCAGAAATCATTAAAAGTCATGTACTAAATTTCCTCCATCTGGTTTTTTCATGGCCTAGAAACCCCATTTCGTGGCCTAGGATTACGACAAATATTTTTTGACACATGGATTCGTGCTCAGCGTAAAATTATGCGTCGATTGATGTAACTATGTGTTTTCTATGTGCTATTTCTGTTTTTGTTCATGAATTACTACGGAAAAACGTTACAGGATTTCATATAGCTTGATGATTTGCCAGAATATGTGAAGGTGTGGTGACCGAGTATTGCATGCTTTGTTTTTAGGGTCGACTCGGAATCGATTGATTAGGAGAAATGATGGATGAAGGTGGACGAGTGTACATGTGGTGTTCCAAAGGGAATACAGCCCCTCCCAAATTGCCACCAGAAATAGGATTGTTACTCATTCACCTTGTTTCGAAATAGGTGTCGAATCTTGGCGGAATCTTTTTATTTTATTATGCAGACATTTTACAGGAATACGACAGAAAAGATGGGATAAAAGTATTGGATAAATAAAGAAATTACAGAAAATTTAGCAATCACAAGGCGGGTTGAGTAAAATGTGATGATTCCGAGACAAGCGGGAGACGAGAACATCTGGAACGTAGCCTTATGGAATTTGTGAACATTTTCAAAGATTTCTTACCGCCTGAGTGATGGGGTGTTCATCACTTCTTGACAGCTTCCTTCTCCTCCACCTTCGTCTGCTCCGCCATGAGTGGCTCGATGGGCTTCTTGGCGGGTGTGCTCGCCGGTCTCAGATGGCGTGGAGGCCACTGCGTCGGCGGGCGGCGCAGTGGGCCAAAACGTGGGCCACGACGTGGGGCCGGTGGTGGAGCCTTTGACGACTTTCCTCCCATTTCTGAAAGACTATGGTTGATGGTTAAGATGGGATTTATGGCGAGTCTACGATAGGGGAACAGGGAATGTAACACAAATGAATGGAAAACCGTTCTCCGGCAAGTTTACCGATAGCAAGGGAGAGAGAGAGAGTGAAATCCAAAATGTTTGGTTTGTGTTTCTAATTTAGCGTTGAGTAATGCTTTGTTTATGGGGTGGGACTCTGCACCGATTGATACATTGATTAGAGGGAGAATGATAGAAGAAGGTGGAAACATGATTCATCGATGATAAATGCTGGAAACTCAGCTCCAAAGCCTTTTGGATGCACTTTTTCCAGGAGATTCCAGCCGTTTTGTATCTCGCCTAAGTGAGACTGGTTGCCTAGTCGCGTGAAAAAGATACACGAAGAAAATGCGAAATTAACGCATAAAAAACGACCACAATGAGTGGGGCACAGGATAAATTCTGGGGACATTTTTTGAGCAATTGCCACGTGGCCCACGTGGCCACTTTAGAATTGACACAATAGAGGGGAGGCGACAGAAACTCGGCGGTGAATTAAATGGAATAGATCACTCACATCATTCTCCAGTGTTTACTTTAATTTTTTAAATTCAGTGCAAATCGTTTAGCTGCCATATCAGGCTGCTTTCTCCATCCATTCCATTCATTCTTCTCCTCCTCCTTCTTTTTCTTCTTTATTAGTGGTAATTCAAGTAAATCGTTTGATGAAAACGAACAGCATATCAGCAGCTCCAGTTGGGGAAATCGCATTTCATCTAAAAAAGACGATTGTTCATTGAATTTTCGATACTAGAGACTGACTCACCCTTGTTCTCTTCTCATCCATCCTTCCAATCCTCTATGACAACTTCAATGAAATACGAACGGCGTCCATATCAGGTCGGCCAGGGAGATGGTGACATTGACCACAAGTTTGATATCTGTAACTTTTCAAAAATGAAGAGAAATCGGAGGAAAATTGAGAAGAAAAGAGAGGAAAAGCTGAGCAGAACAAGGTTGAAGACTCTGGAACGATGAACAGGGAGGGAGAGTGAGAAAAGACAACGAGAAATGGGCAAATATTTGAGCAAGACAGGGATTTCTGTTTAGGTAATTGAAAAGATGACTCATCACAAGGACGCCATGGGTAGGGATGAGTCATCGATGATTCATTGTCGGCATCTTTTGATGTCGCCCTTTCCCGGAGACCACCCAGTCAACAGAGATTGGTTAAAGGAAGGTCGTTTTTCGAAATGAGATTAGAAATAGGCCATTTTTGAGATATGATTCTAGAAAAACTAAACAATGTTACCGGTCCAGTTGACTATTCCCTGTCCAAGTTCCAGCTCGAATAGACCATTTTGAGCCGAGTCAAGGCAAAAAAAGAAAAACAAAGGGGGAGGAAGGCAATACAACTCGCAGCGCAGCGAAAAGAGGGGAAGAATGAGCGGAGGAGGGTGACTCAGAGCGAGAGAGCAGACGGTCGAGAGGAAGGGAGAACGGCGGCGACGAGGGGAAACAATGGCGTGTGTTTGTGACTCCGCGGCATTTTATACTGAGGAGCGAGAGAGTGAGAGAGCGGAGAGGCGAGAGAAAAAACACACACGCCCTCGTTCTCACTTATCGCCGCCCTTCTGATCACTTCTCGACCCCTCTGATTTCCAGAACTTTCATCCCCTTATTCACTCCTCACATTCACAACTCGCAGAGGAGGAGAACGGTGGAAGATAAGGGCCAATTTCTATTCCCATTTCAGATAACGATCCTCCTTTCACCAATCTATGTTGCCTGTGTGGTCTCCGGGAAAGGGCGACTTCAAAGGATGCCGACAATGAATCATCGATGACTCATCCCTACCCATGGCGCCCTAGTGATGAGTCATCATTATAATTACCTCATTAATTTCAATCACCCCGATAATTAGGTAATTATAATGATGACTCATCACTACGGCGCCATGGGGAGGGATGAGTCATCAATGACTCAGTGTCGGCATCCTTCGATGTCGCACTTCCCCGGAGACCACCCAGTCAGGAATACTCCGTTTGCTACCACACTTCTCTGAGAAATTAGCAAAAAATTAGACTGTTCCAATTTTTTTAAATTAGCAGCAAAATTGTTTCCAAACATTTAGTTTTCAAGATATGATTCTAGAAAAACAAAACAATGTTACCAGTCCAGTTCCAGCTCGAACAGACCATTTTGAGCCGAGTCAAGGCGAAAAAAGAAGAAAAGGGGGAAGGAAGTCAATACATCTTGTAGCGCAGTGAAAAAGCGGAAAGAATGAGCGGAGGAGGGTGACTCAGAGTGAGAGAGCAGAGAAGTCGAGAGGAAGGGAGAATGGCGGCGACGGAGGGAAACAATGGCGTGTGTGTGTGTGCCGCCGCTGCTTTATATACTGAGGAACGAGAGAGCGAGAGAGAGCAGACGGGTAGAGAATGAGGAGGAGGGACGAAGGTGTTTGAGCTCTTTCTCTCGCTCCCTTCTCTCTCTCACTCTCGCTCTGCCGTATAAAAGGGCGCAGAGCCACCCTCCTCCTCCCCTTATTCTTCCCCTTCTTCCGACAAAAACTGTTCTGAAACTGTTTATTCTTCATCCCCTAACATTCCTCTATCGATTGATGCGCATAACATGACTATTTGGGCATATTCCGTTGGTGGCCTAGAAACCCAAATGGCTGGACATGGCCTAGAATCCGACAAAAACTGTTCTGAAACTGTTTATTCTTCATCTCCTAACATCCCTCTATCGATTGATACGCATAACATGACTATTTGGGCATATACCGTTGGTGGCCTAGAAACCCAAATGGCTGGACATGGCCTAGAATCCGACAAAAACTGTTCTGAAACTGTTTATTCTTCATCTCCTAACATCCCTCTATCGATTGATGCGCATAACATGACTATTTGGGCATATTCCGTTGGTGGCCTAGAAACCCAAATGGCTGGACATGGCCTAGAATCCGACAAAAACTGTTCTGAAACTGTTTATTCTTCATCTCCTAACATCCCTCTATCGATTGATGCGCATAACATGACTATTTGGGCATATACCGTTGGTGGCCTAGAAACCCAAATGGCTGGACATGGCCTAGAATCCGACAAAAACTGTTCTGAAACTGTTTATTCTTCATCTCCTAACATCCCTCTATCGATTGATGTAAAAATCTTGAAATTTGGTTACTTTTTTTTCATGGCCTAGAAACCCTTTTTGGTGGCCTAGGATTTACGTTAAAAAATTTTCGACTACGGATTCGTACTCAGCGTAAAATTCTGCGTCGATTGATATAACTATGTCCATACTTTTGAAAACCATATTTTCGGTCAAAATTTGAATTCCCGCCACAATGGATGGTCTCGCCACGTAAGGTCTCGCCACGATGTTCCTTTAACTACAGTAACTCAGAGCTGGTCCCAAACTTCTCCTAAAAGGTGTCATTCTTTTCATTCTTCCCATTTTGTGCTCCCTCTTCTCCCCCTCCTCCCTCCCCTCCCCTCCGGCCCTTTCACTCCATTCAAAATGCGTACGTACGTTAATTTTGATGCTGATTCCGATGCGCATATTCTCAGCTGCCTATTTCCAACGGATCCACCCGGAAAAGTGAGTTTTTCGTAATTTCTTGAAAAGTGGCCTATTTAATTTCACCATTTCGGTTTTGACCGAACAAAGTTTCTGAAACTCTCCAAAAGTGATCATCTAACCTCTCTGAGTAATTTGCATAAGTAATTTGGAACTTTTAACGGTCAATTTTCAAAATGGAGAGTCTTGAAAATGGAAAATTTTCAAAAAACTCGAAAAAATGACTTTTTTTAGTTATTTTTTTTCCGAATGCCTTCCAAATTTTTGTGTATATGTAAACAAACACTGCAAATCGATTGGAATAGTTTTTGAGAGCCTAGAAAAATTAACAAAAATAATAAAAATCAATTTCTTCTGAAAAATGATAATTTGTTCCCAGAGAGAGCCCGAGGACCTTCGGATAGCCGTTAGTGGAGCAGAAATTGGACCAAAAGACTTCTGGGACCTTCTGGAGACATCAACAGCGACTACTATTCGGAGCTGAGTGCGATTTAAAGGTGCGTTCCTCAGGTATGCTTTTTTTTCGAAAAAAATAGGGATTATTTTGGGATAACTCGTAGTTCTTTTTTGAAATTTAGGAAAATTTCGCTGCAACTTCAGCAAATAGTTGGGGAATATTAGAAAACTTTTGAAAAACATGTTTTTAAATTTTGCTGGGCTAAAAAAATAAAATAAATTTAGTGAAAATTCACAAAACTTAGGAAAATTTTCAAATTTTTTGGGATAATTGGCATTTTAAGCAATTATATTTGCGAATATATTTCTCAATTTCTGATTTAGGGCACAAATAGTCTGAGATTCTAAAAAAAATGCATTGATTCAAAAAATCAGCGCTATGATTGCGCCGAACGCAGTATTTTTTTAATTTTTTCCTTTTTTTTGTTTTTTTTTGTTTTTTTTACTCGAAAACTTGCTCCTATGATCATCGTCGTCGTCGGAGTCCCTCCTCCGTCATCGAATCCTCCCGATGGATCTTTTTCGCGGTTTCTCCAAAAAATAGTGATTTTTATCACTGAATTCGTCCTTCCGTCAATTCGCCGCTCTTGGAGCACTCGTCTGCTGCTGAATCGTCTCTGCCGTGGTCTTCTTCCATTTTCTGCGTTTTTTGCTGTTTTCCGCGCCCTATCGCTGCCATTGCCGTGTGTTCTCTTCCACTTTCCTTCCGTTCGTTCTCCGTTTCTTTTCTCGCTTCTCTCCACTCCATTCGCCTCCTCTAGTTCCTTCTTTCAGTTCGTCCGTCGATTCTCAGCCATCCATCACGATGTCTTCCGAAGCCGATCAGCAGTTCCTCAGCCGCCTCCAGAGCTTCAGCGGGCGTCTTCTCGACGATAAGTACCGTATCCTGGCAGTCATGGGTCATGGGCTATTCGGAGGAGTCGTGTCGGCTGCGCACGCTCAAACTGGACAAAACGTCGCTATCAAGATCCCACGTGAGGATGGTCCAGCACTGGTCCATGAAGCCTATATCTTTTCTCTCCTTGGCAACACAAAGTACACCGTCGACTGCTTCGATCAGAAGGAGGACCTTTTGGATACTCGCTTCCTCGGTTTGCTAGCCTTTTCGTCTTGAATCTTCAGAAAAGTAGTGTTTTCAGTTATGTCGTTGGAGAAGCAGTCACTTGCCGAGTATTACCAGTTCCATCCGGCCATCTCAAACGGAGTCGTTGCTGCGATTTCGATTGATCTCATCAAGGGGCTGAGATTCATGCATAGCCGCGGAGTTGTTCATCGGGATGTCAACCCAGGAAACATCCTCATCCCTCGTTCTGAAGGAGTAGGTGTTATTTCCGGTCTACTAGCGTCTAGTTGTCACTTTTTCAGAAGCTTCGCGCCATTTGGACCGATTTCGGAACCGCTGGAATCAGAGAGGACGGGGATTCGTGGCACTGTGTCTACGACACGGCTGAGTGTGCCCCCAACTTCTTCACCCCGCTGTACGTTGGAACTGGAAGAGCTCCGACACACGTCGAAATGGATGACATGTGGAGCATGACGTACTTGATGCTCTACCTCAAACGCAGTTCGATCGTCACTGAGGACCCCGTGGCTTGGCAGAAGGTCAAGAAAGACTTGGTGAGTTCGGAAAAGAGATAGTCTCCTAATATAAATATCTATTGTTTCAGTTTGTCAAGTTGGAGCAGATTCTTCCGGAGCCAGAGCGTCCTTTCGAGAAGGTCTTCTGGCAAATCTACTACCGTGGTCGCAACGCTGGACCTCGTTGCAATCTGGATTGTTACAAGAGAGCCAAAAGATACCTCAGGATCGTGCCTGGATACTCTCGCAGTCTGCAGCTGTAGTTCCTCTGTCTCATTCTCATCTTGTACAATTTGTTCGTTTGTTTTCCTTTCCCGGTGCTCATTTAGCCCGGTTGTTCTTCTCGTGCCGGCCTGCGTGCCCAGTTCTTTTGGTTTTTCTCATCTGTGAATAAATTCTTCGTTCCACACTGAAATGTTTTCAATTCGCCGATGATGCTGAGGATCTTCGATCCAATATGCGGAGGTACTTCTTCGTGTACTGCACCTCTGCGTGGTGAAGAAGATCAACAGATCTTCTCGATCTGGCTAAGCAGTACGAAACGTGTTTCTATCTGAACTTTGAAAAAAGAGATTCCTGAAAGAAGGGGATCACGGACTCATTCGGCGAAACAATGTTGTTGCGGCGAAAGACTCACACATATCTATTATTCCCATCCAATTCACAAACTGAGATCATTGGGGGAAATGCTGAAGTCTATCTGAAAACAATCTAGGTGAATTGATAACCAATGATAACGGAGCGAAGATAAGAACCGTGTGAAATAAACGAGTTTCCAGGTAATCGAAAACGATGACAGAGAAGTTAAATAAGGAACAAACGTTCTTTATTCACTGTTTTATCGCCTAAAATCACATTTATTGAGACAAGAGATCCCAAGAATTGCTGTCGATTCAGAATAGACAGCACCGGGTCCTTCTTTAGCACACTCAATGGGCTCTGCAGCCTCAACTTTCTTTTTTCTGTTAGCCGTATCGTACGGACGACAAGGTCGCATCTAAACCCCACCCACGTGAATATTATATTTTCCCGAGAAGAGCGAATTGATTCGGTCCTTTTTGGGTAAATTTCCGGCCGGTTCAAGGGTGAGCGCGCACAGAAACGAGGTTACAGCAGACGCAGAGTGCGCGACCTTTAAAGGGACAGGGACTTTTGAGCGGCGGAGGTCCCGCCACGCTCGAGGCGCAGCGTGTTTCCTGCCGGAATTTGAACCATTCTACGGCGTATTTTTCGATTTGGTAGTCGTTTTTTGTAGGTTTTGATCGTTTTTGTTTGATAAAAGCACATTTTTGTCAATTTCGAAAGTGAAAAATTAGAATCAGTCAGGTCTGAGCGGGTTTCTAACCCCATTTAGTAGGATTTTTCGTATTTCCGCGGTTTTGTTCCTAAAAAATTCAAGTTCAGGTTGTTATTGGGTCTAGAAAATAAGAAGATGGAGAATCTTGAAGAACAAGAAGACGGACAAGGTCAACACGTCGAGCAGTCGCCAGAACAGTTGCAGTCGCTTCAGCATCGGCTGATACAACAACAGATTCGGCAAATTCAACAGCTGCAGCAGCAGCAACAACAGCAGCAGCAGACATCAGGAGCGAGCAGTGGGGGACAGATGCAGATCACGGACGTTCAAGCGGAGTCGTTCAAAAAGCATTTGATCGCGATGATGAAGCCCGAGCTGGTGAATTTGTTTGGACGAAAGGAGGAGGTCGCGCCGAAGGTGAATTCGAAGGGAATACAACACCAGCTGGATCTGAACACGAAGGTTATCAATAACCTGATGGGTGCGCAACCCGAAGGCGCTCAGGAAGCGATCAAGGAGGCGGTCGATCTACTCAGACGGAGAAACCAAGATCTTCTGCTGCTCGACTCGAATCCAGAAGCCTTAAAGGCGAAGGAACAAGTGGAACAATTGGCGGCGGCGACTGGGTGGAGTGGAAGTTCGGATACGACAACGCTGATGCTTATGTCGCAGCTGCTCAAGTCGGACAAGAAGAGGACAAGGTCGCCATCGTCGAGTAGAAGTTATCGGCCCTTTTGTCACCAGGGCGCCAGTGGTAACCGCAATGACGCCCGTAACAACGAATGGTTCGAACGCAGAGGACAAGCAAATGCAAGATTGGACTCGACTACTCAACGGTCTACTAGCAGGTGCTTCAGGTGCCACAACATCGGTCACTACCCCAACAATTGTCCGCAAAGAAAGTGAGTTTTTTCCCGAGAGGATGTCGGGGCGTTTGAAATTTTGGGAGAGCGTGACAACCGATGCTTGGGTGAGAAGCGTGATTCGAGACGGCTATCAGATTCCAGTAGAAGTAGACGCTTACTTACCGGCACCCCAAGGGTTTCGCAAATCGACGAGAGATCACATGGAGTTCGTCGAGAAAGAAATCAATAAGCTGCGTGAGAATGAGGTGGTTAGAGAATGTGAAAATCCTTTAGTCGTGTCCCCGTTGCACGTAGCCGTGACAGATGCGAAGAAGCGCTTGATCTTAGACCTAACTAAATAAAATCAGCTCCTAGATCCTCCCAAGTTCAGACTCGAAAATTGGAAGACGGTCGCGAGCTCTGTCTTCAACAATTGCGGTCGCTCAACAACAATCACACAACAACAATCGACGTGTGAAATTGGACGCAGGTGAGTCGGCAGAACTCGAGTTCTGGGAGGTAAATTTGAAAAGACTGTGGTCAAGACGACTAGATTCGGAGTTTGTACTGAAATGGCGAGTCTATACGGACGCTTCGGCAGACGGAGTGGGCGTCGTTCTGAAAGGAACGAGTGATTCGACAGTAGCGAGGTTCTCAAGACCAGGGGCGAATAGTTTCAGTGAAGAATCGAGTACCATGAGGGAACTTAGAGCCGTACAATTCGCCTCAGAGAAATTGAGAAAGTGGGTTAGAGGCCCAGTTCTAGTTTTCATGGACAGCCAGGCGGGCGCTATAATTCTGAAGAAAGGTTCAATGAAGCCAGATTTGCACGAGATCGCGCTAGGAACATGGAGTAACTTGAATCGGGTGGGAGAACACAGAGTGGTATGGATCCCGAGAGGCGAGAATACAGAGGCGGACGAAGCTAGCAGAGATTTTGATTTCGACGACTGGTCGTTGAAAGATTGGGTAGTGGAAGAGGCGACGCGCAAGTGGGGGCGGATCAAGTGCGACTGGTTCGCAGATAGTACTAATAAGAAATGCAGTCAGTTCTTTTCACGCGGCCCGACTTTGGGACGAAGGGGGCAGACGTCTTCGAATACAGTTCAGAAGCCGTCGCTCTCGGTTTGGGGCTTTGGGTCCCACCACCACTTCTGATCCCAAAACTACTGAGACTCGCTAAGAAGAAGAAGGCCACGGGAATTCTAGGCATGCCTTTGTGGAGGACGCATGCTAGTTACGCGGCAATAGTCGACAACAGAGGGAATTTCATAAAAGAAATTACGGATTATCGCGTATTCCCGAAGAATTCGAAGATTATCTCCCCAGGCCCGGGTTCCGTGACGGGGAAGAGGATGTCATCAGAATTCTGTCGATCAGAATTTCTAATAGCACGGGTCGATTTTTCAAATAATTAGGCCCCCGGCTTTGCTGTTTCTACTCAAATACCGCTGTTACACCCTAAATAAACTCTGTAATATCGATAACCCTTACAATCCATTCGCTCTGACATCGGGAAAAGATGTTCTTCGCGAGCGAAGCGAGAGGAGAATATTATATTTTCCCGAGAAGAGCGAATTGATTCGGTCCTTTTTGGGTAAATTTCCGGCCGGTTCAAGGGTGAGCGCGCACAGAAATGAGGGTAGAGGAGACGCAGAGTGCGCGACCTTTAAAGGGACAGGGACTTTTGAGCGGCGGAGGTCCCGCCACGCTCGACGCGCAGCGTGTTTCCTGCCGGAATTTGAACCATTCTACGGCGTATTTTGCCCACCCACCCACCCCACACACTCAGCGTGACCAGAAAGAGGGCGAGCGATAGGTGGTTATATAAGTACATCTTTTCAGTACCACTTCGGAACCACCTATTGGAGGATCTAAAAGAAATCTGCACCCCAGAAAAAGGGCTCTTGGATTTAGTCGACAAGATTCGAGAGGCTCCATATGGCGCGAGAGCACCGAGCACAACTTCTTTGTACTATCGACTGAACAAAGCGAGGACGAATTGGTTAACAGAGCAAGATCTACCGAAGAACGACAGGAGTCTTCTGTTGTTCATGGCCCACACGTCGGCGTCAGCGGGAAGTTCTACTCTGGCACAGATCCAGGCGGCGTACAAATTCCAAATGGAGCGTCTCCCACCAGATTCAGAGACACTAGCATCAGAGTTCATCAAGGCGAAGCGTAGAGCCGAAGCCGAATCAAGAATCAAGCCGAAGGTCGTCAAGCAGGCCGACATTCAGAAGATCATCGACGCGGTCTCCAGAGAAGGAGGTCCCAAGAAGGAAAGAGACGCTCTTCTAGCGTTGCTGTCCTGGTTGGCTCTTCTAAGAGCATAGGAGGTCGCAAATTTGGAGTGGAGCGATCTGAAAAGGTCCGGAGACCTTCTAGAGGTAACCATAAAGAGGGTCAATAACGATCAGCTAGGACTAGGGAGGAAAATCTAAAAAAAACCAGTGCCTTTTGTTGTTACTAGCTTTAGATCGTCTTCCTCTGTTCTATTTGAATTCCAATGTGTTTTACTAATCCTAGATCTCCCTCTTACTCCCCCATCATCACATTCTGGTCTCCTCGTGCCCCGTGCCCCCGTGTTCGACTACCTCAAATACCGCTGTTACACCCTAAATAAAAGATCCGATTTCACAATTGTCCTCACCGTTTCTCGATTCACTCCGATCTCCGCAGCCGTTTTTCTCAATGATCTTCTGTTGTTGCGTTCGATTCGCTTCTTGATTTTTTTCCTGAGTTCCGAGGTGTTTACTGTGCGTTTTCTTCCTCGGCCGGGCTTGTCAGACATCGTACCTCGTTTGAGAGTATTGGAAACCAAGCTGGATCCACATTTCAGTCTTCTGGAGATCTCACAATTCCTCACTCCCAACTCGTTCAAACGCAGAATTGCGGGTCTCAGAGAACTCGCCTTCATAATTACCTGAGAATAAGGTGAAATAACACAACGTTTCGATAAAACTGTTTAAAAACAATGAAAAAATGAATATAAAACTAAAAATCTGAAAAAATGTTTTCATCCGCGCCAGTGCGGCAGAGAGCGTTTTGCGTCCATAATTTCTTGTCACCCTGTATACAGGGTGGCGCAAAAGTATAGGTGCATCGAACAACCGATGTAACTCGATTGAAATAAATGAAAACGACACCGGATTCAACCAAAACTTTATTGAATATGTACAAAACAAAACTGCATTGTCACTTTTTGATTCTTCCTTCTTGATTTTTGATGACATCCTTGAGATGGCGCGGGTAAGCATCGATCATTGTACGCAGGTAGTCCCCGTAGAGATCGTCCCAAGCTTTCACCAAATCAATTTCTCACAACTTCAAATTAGCGTGACGACGAACATAGACACATAATTGAAGGTATCCTCAAACGACATGGTCCAGCGGATTCAAATCCGGTGACGACGATGACCATTCCGATCCCTTGGTGAATCTCCTAAAACGAGCTTCGCACGGCCGTTGAGCCGTTTTTGCTGTGTGATAAGAAGATAAATGTTGTTTGTACGTCCAACTGCTTCCAAAATGTTGCTGAGACCATGGCATAACTTCTTGTTCAAGAACTCGTACATCTGATTGACCTCCACTCAGGATACATAAAAATGAGCCTTTCGGAGGCCATAAATTCTGGAGGGTGAAAGACTCTGTGAATTGTTCCATCTTTTTGATCAGCATCTCTAGCGAGTATTCTGTGATTTTGAGAGTTGAATTCGGCTTCCACTATGAAAAAATTCGCATAGGTGAGCAGCGTAGCCAAATGTTCACCTCTCACCGTACGGACAATGAGAGGTTTGAACTTGGAAACTTGTGCTGACATTTTTTTCTCACATAAAATCTCAGTGTTACGTTTCGTGAACGTAATATAAAAAAAGCAATAATTTATATAATAATAAATAGGAAACTGAAGTACAACTAAGTGGGGAAAAGAACAGAACAACGAGATTTCTCACTTAGAAAAAGGATGATTTAAAAGTCCGCAATTGTTGCGTCACGGTGTACGCACAAGCGCGTCATAACATACGACATTATTACAGTATCCAACACCTCCCTTGTTTGGATAGGAACAAGGAGACAGAAGCAAGAGACCATGAGGGGGAGCTCGGTTGACTTGTGAACTCAAATAGCAGCATGATGGTCGGGTGAGGTGTACGAGGGGTGTCCGGTTGACTTGTGGACAGAGGAACGAAGAAGGTTCGGGTGACGTGTGAACCACGGTTCGGGATAGATGACGGCTGTGTGTGGAACCAATAGCAGAATACGCATCGGCGGAACGAACAATAAAATTAGAACTACGGGGATCTAAAAACTTGACAAAATAACTAAATCTCAGAAATAGGGAATCTACTAACCTAGACTACAAAATCAATAAATTACAACGAGAGAACAACAACGAAATTACAACGAAAATAAAGAAGAATTACAACGACGATCGAATCCAAGGACGACGGCGGCGGCAGCAGCAGACGATTGAACTTGACGACGACGATTACTTCCGATTGCTTCTCCTCGTAGATGCAGTGTGCGAGGGATCAAAGCGAACGATTGGCTTTGGAACACGAGTTGATCTTCGAAGCGGTGGAGCAGCAACAGTAGAGACGGGATTTGTGGATGCAGTAACGATTGGCGTGGAGGTAGGTGGTGTTGCGACGACAACGGCACGAGGCGGATTGGAGACGACAACGGGAACGGGAATGAGCGACGGTTTCGGCTTTGACGGCGGTTGCGGCTCGGCTGGTTGATGATCACTGGCGCCTGCAACGATCTTCTTGAGAGGAACAGCGAAAATATCGCTGAGCAGCGACAAGGGAATAACCCGCGACGTCTCGGAAACTTCCCGGCTCAACAATTGATTCGCATGGAATCGTTTTTCCTTACCGTTGACTTCCACTTCGTACATTACCTGACCTAGGGCTCTTTTGACTACACCATCGGCCCAGCTCCACGAATTTCTCTTGAACACTTTCGCGGAGACTTGCTCTCCAACAGAGAAACTTCTGGCGACGGCTCCGTGCTTGCGATCGAAGTGCTCCTTCATGGAGACTTCTCGGAGATCCTTCTCCAACGCCTCGGAATCATCCGACGGCTTCATCAACGTCAGTCGCGTCCGCAACTGTCTACCAACGTGTACTTCGGCGGGAGACTTCCCGTCGAGAACTTCCATCGGTGTCGAGCGATAGTACATCAGGAACTCGTCCAGAATCGATTGCGACACCGGTCCCTCCCCTTTTAACTTTCTCAATCCTCGCTTCAGCGTGTCTACGAAACGTTCAGCGAGTCCGTTGGACTGTGGATGGTACGCGGGAGAACGGATATGGCGAATTCCTCGCTCGCGGCACATCTCGGCGAAAGCCTCCGATGCGAATTGAGTTCCATTATCCGACACGATTGTCTCTGGAAACCCGTTGCGAGCAAATATACCTTGCAGCGCGGCGATCGTCCGCGACGTGGTTGTAGATGACATTGTGACAACTTCCGGCCACTTCGAGGACGCGTCGACGACGACCAGGTACCACACTCCGTGATCGGGTCCAGCGAAATCGATGTGCACGCGCTGCCACGGCTCCGACGGCCTTGTCCACGGCTCAAGCGGCACCTTTGTCGGCGATTTCCGGCAGCTTTGACAACTCCGGCACTTGCGCACGAATTCCTCGATGTCATGATCGAGTCCTCTCCAGTATACGAATGAGCGTGCAAGCTGCTTCATTCGTTCGATTCCCGGATGGTTTCTGTGAAGTTCCTGCAAGACTTCGTACCTGAGTGACTCCGGAATCACGACACGATCAAGCCAGAGCACACATCCATCCATCACGACTAGAGCATCGCGCTTTTGGAACAACGCCTTGAGATCGTCATCCCGAGCTGTTGCAGCGGCGATGTCCTTGCTGAACACGGGAAGACGACGGACGGCGGCCTGTAAAAGATTCACCTCTACCTCAGCCACAACGACTTCGTCATCCTCGCTCGGCGTCTTCTGCATCATCCGAGACAATGCGTCGGCGTGTCCGAACTTCTCCGTGGTAACATGCTCGATGGAGAAATCATATCCCATCAGTGTTGTTGCCCATCTCACGAGTCGATTCTGCGAGTGCACCGGCAACGTCTTCTTCTCTCCGAAAATGGCGAGTAGTGGCTTGTGATCCGTCTTCAAGCGAAAGCGGCGGCCGTACACGTACTTGTGAAACCGTTTGACGGTCCAGACGAGTGCGAGAGCCTCCTTTTCGATCTGCGAGTAGTTCTTCTCTGCAGCATTCAACGATCGAGCCACGTGAGCGATTGGACGCTCCTTTCCGTCCGTGCACTGGTGCGACAGTACTCCTCCGATTCCATATTCACACGCGTCAGCTGCAATCAGCAATGGTAATCGAGGATCATAGTTGACTAAGTTCAAATCAGAAACAATTACCGACTTCAACTCCTCAAACTTAGCCTGCTCGTGCTGCGTCCAGTTCCAGTCGACGTCTTGATGCAGTAGACGATCCAACGGTCCTCTCATAGACTTGAGCTCCGGAACGAACTTTCCGTAGTAGGATATCATTCCAAGGAAACTCATCAACTGCTTCTTGTCTTGCGGCGGCATCATGTTCTGAATCGGTAAGATTCCTTTCTGAGTCGGTCGTCTTCCTTCTTTATCCAGCCGAAATCCGAGGAATTCGATGCTCGCCGTTGCGAACGAACACTTTGCCAGCTTGACACGCAGTCCATACTCTCGAATCCTCTCGAAAACCATCCTCAAACGCTCCCGATGCTCGGCAATCGACTTCCCGACGACAAGAACATCATCCAAGTAGGCTGCCACTCCTGGAATTCCAGCGAGCATTTTGTCCATGAGCCTTTGGAAAATCATGGTCGCGGTCTTCACGCCGAAAGGCAGTCGTTGGAATTGGAAGAGACCCAAATGCGTGTTGATCGTGCAGAACGATCTTGACTCCTCGTCGAGCTCGATTTGCAAATATGCGTCCGCGAGGTCGATTTGTGAAAAAATCGATCCTCCATCGAGCGATGCGAAGATGTCCTCAGGCACCGGCAGTGGATGAACTTCTCCTTCTAGAGCGGCGTTTAGTCCAGTCTTGAAATCGACGCACATCCTCAATTTTCCAGTCCTCTTGTGACGCACGACAACAACGGGCGCAGCCCAATCGCTGTGAATGACCTTCTTGAGGACGCCCAGATCCAGCATCCGATTGACCTCGTTCTCGACGATTTCGATCGATCCGTACGGCACCGGCCGCGCTTTCACGAAAACCGGCTTCTCTCCATCCTTGACGCGCAGCGACGCCTTCTCCTTGGTGCACCGTCCGAGACCTTCGGCGAAAACCTCTGGAAAATCGTTGAGCAACTCACTTTTGATCTGCTCGGCAGTGTCCTTCACGGCTGCCACGACTTCTGTGCGGTTTACCAACTGATCCATGTGGTATCGCATCTTCGGAGATTGCGCGATCCAGTCGAGTCCGAGTAGAGTACCCTCTTCGCGGACATACACGAATCCTTTTCCGGTGACGTCTTTCAGCTGGAATCCGACGGCGCAACGTCCTCGAATCTCCATCTCCTCGCCGTTGGCGCATCTCACGACCACTGGCGACTGCTCAAGAGGCGGGCAACCAATCGATTCCCACTCCTTCGTTCCGATCAGCGTGATGTCCGATCCGGTATCGAGTTGGAATTCGACGTTCTTTCCGTTGACGCCGACCGTCATGTATTGACGCGTCGCTTGAACGGCACACGACGAGGTGACTTGCTTCACCTTCGCCGCTTTCTTCTGCTTCAACGCCCGACACTCCGCCATGGTGTGTCCCGGTTTGTCGCAGAACCAGCAAACTCTCTTGCTGTCATCACGCCTCTTGCTGGAAGATTCGGAAACTCGTTTCTTGCGAAACTCCTTCTTTTCGTCCTTCGGGTTCTTGAAACCCTTGCTTCCTTTTCCTCCACTCTTCTTCTTTGAGTCCTTTTCTGTCAAAACTCGGTTCACTTGTCTCGCTCCGGATTCAACTTCCGCGACGTCCATCTGGAGACTTTGCAACTGCTTTTCCTCTTCGAGAAGATCCGCCAGCGTCGTCTTGATCCTCGGTGTTTGCCGGTAGCGCAGTTCGACGAACTGCATCAAATGGCGCCTGAGCTCCATATAGCTTGGGTGCTCCAGGCCCTTGACGAAGCAGAACACCTTCCAGTCGTCGGGAGTGAGTCCATCAATGAGTGATCGTTCGACTCGCACATTTACTCCGTTTGCATACTCAATCGATCCTTCCGCGACTCCTCGTGCGGTTGTCACACTCGCGTATCGTGCGGCGAAGACGCTTCGCTGCACCGTGAACAAACTCTTGAGTTGTTCGACGATGTCCTCGAGCTTCAAGTCGGAGACCTTCTTCGGCGCGATGGCGGTGACCAGCTGATCGTAGCATCGCTCTGACAATCTCTCCGCGACGACTTGTCTTCTCGATTCATCCGACAAGCGGTCTTCCTTTTCAACCAGCTCTCCATAGCGGGCCCACCATTTGTCGAAAGTGAGGTCCTCCTCCAGATCGAAATCGAACTTCGGGATCCGCGTCGCGACGGCGTTCATCAGAGCGGTCTGAGATTGCTGTCCAGTCGATGGTTTCGATGTCGACTCGTCGTTTCCGGCGACAGCTGCGGTTGCAGGCGCCATCTGCTTCGCGAACACTTCGATCAGCCTCTCCATCTGCGCTCGATGTGCTTCACGCTCCGCTTGCAGCTCCTGCTGAAGCGTTTTTGCCAACTCGTCCATAATTCACCTGAACTACGTTAGAGACGGAACGAGGGAGAGAGAGAGTGAATGGATGCGAATGCGAATGCAAAAGCGAGTTGATGCGGTGACACGTAGCAGCAGTAATCCGAAAATTCAGAGAATTTTTCGGAATTAGTTGCAATTTGTAAAGAAACAATTTTCACAAAATGTACGCGCAATTTCGACAGAAATTTAAAAATACTGATCGCCACTGTTACGATGCTAATCGTAATATAAAATACAATAATTTATCTAAAATAATAAATGAAATGAAGTACAACTTAGCGGGGAAAAGAACAGAACAACGAGATTTCTCACTTAGCAAAAGGATGATTTCAAAGTCCGCAATTGTTGCGTCACGGTGTACGCACAAGCGCGTCATAACATACGACATTATTACAGTATCCAACAATTTGAATGGAATGGAATTTGGAAAGTGAA
Organism: Caenorhabditis macrosperma; assembly: GCA_963932285.1. Classification (NCBI taxonomy): domain Eukaryota; kingdom Metazoa; phylum Nematoda; class Chromadorea; order Rhabditida; family Rhabditidae; genus Caenorhabditis; species Caenorhabditis macrosperma. Next base: position 22,682,426 of record OZ010618.1, read on the forward strand.
GAATAGGAAAATGAACTGGCTTTCTGAACATTTAAATATCTTGGCTCCAAATGCTCCAAACAACCTGAAAATTTCACACTGTATAGAAAAAAAGCATTTGTAATCATTCCTTATGCAAGTGGAGCAGCGACTTAAAGTCCATTTCCTGAAAGAAATACAATGAGATTTGCTCGAAGAATAGGGCTGTTACCGTTTTGGTCATTTCTCTGGGCTCCGGGAACCTGGTCGAGATACTGGAATTGGGCTGGTGCTCCGTTGGCTCGTACTCCGTTCCCATACTGCTCAGCACTCGGAGCTTCCTGCTCGCGGTGTCCAGGGTGCGGGATAGAAATTGTGGGTCGCTCAAAGAGCTTCGCGATTCCGACGATCTCCTGGTAGATGGAGCTCACTGAAGTGTTCATTTTCGAGGTTGTTGTTTCTGAAAGAAGAAGAAAATGAGAAGGGGACCAAATATGGAGAACGGAGAGGTTAAGGAAAACCGAAGAAATAAAAGATGAATTGAAGATTAGCAGAACCGTCGGCTCAGAGAAAGATGGATCGGATGACTGGTATATGAGCAGAAAACAGGAATCAGGTGTTCCGAGTACTGACCAGGAGTTCAAGAAACTGATTGAGTAATCTGTGACCACAATAAACTCAGTCTCCGGAAAGACCACCGACTCTAAAAGTTCCAAGTGGATATTGTCCTCGAGTTCCCGGTAGAGAGATACGATGGGTACGTAGCGATAAGCCGGTACCACTAGCATCATATCCTCCAATTTGGCGTTTTTCAGTCGCGCCGAAGCGGGTCCTTTCTTGTACTCCGATCGCTTGTTGAAGATCTTCTTGCGGGACAAATCGAAGCTGTTCGCCATTGCCTCTGCTTCGGTTTTCTTCTCCGAGAAGATTTCCTTGGATTCCCATTGTAAATTCCTCGTTTCGTTCGCCTCCTCCGTCCACTTTCCTTGCACGTAGGTGCACTTGCGAGGGCTCTGGATTGTCATTCTCAAACCAACCGTGTATTTGCTCTCGGGGAGCAGGTTGATGAATTTGAGCTCAATTCTCGGGAAGAGCCCTCTTCCGCAATTAAGTACCTTCATCTCATTCGTCTTCTCGTAGAAGGATTGCCAGTGATCGCTGTTGTTGAGCGTCACGTGTTGGGGGACCCTATGGGTTTGCGTGAGCTCGCAAGCTGGTCCTGAAGAAAAACATGTAAGACGGGAGTTTCACTTACCATTTTTATCAAAAGCTAGAGCATCGTACGAGTTTGGTTGATAAAACAGCTCCTGATGATCCATGGAAGGAGCAATCGGCTGAACAAAGAATTCAGCCATCAGATCTTCCTTCGGATCGATTTCTTGGAGTCCATGCAAGTGATTGGCTGGTTGTGGAGCACCGACTGAGAGCTGTGCATTTTCAACTTGACCTGGTGCAGACATCAGATTCTCCCCAGGAGCATTATAAAAAAAGTGAATTGTATTACTGTAAATGTCTCATCAGGCCACGTCCTAATATAAACTCCGCCTCTTGGCAGACCCGACCCAGAAATACTAAAAGACCCATTTATCCATCTATCCAGTCTGCCAGTCCATTAGCTCTCAGTTCCTTGGACCACTAGGCTAATGTCCTTCTCTCAATCCACTCCAGTTATTCTCATTCCAGAATGGATCGCTGAAACCGATGAAAAACGAGAACAAACACACGAGGGATGATGTGAGGGAACAATCCAGGATCTCCGTTTTTTCGTCTTCTGGAGACAACACGTCTCCGCAATACTTCCAGGTAGATGGCAATCAGTGTCACCAATTCTAAACTCCAGTTGTTTTGTTATGTATTCATTTTTCCTTTTGATAATAATATGTGTATGGTTAAAAAATACATGTACCAACTGCTAGGTACCAGTTCAAATAGAAATATATATAAATAACAGTGACTTTATCTATGTTTTTGACGGAAATGTTCATGTCTCAGCTCATCGAATCCCTTGAGAATTCGGGTGACTAATCGAGTGATCATCAACTTATCATTTTCTTCTACTCTCATCATTTTCACAACACTCTTTTTAACGAAAACGAGCATTCAAAAGACAGTTATGTAAACCAGTCTGTTCGCAGCGGCTAACGGCGGCACTCCGGTTGTGTCTTTGGGAAGTCGGCACTTTACTCCCGAAACGCCCACATTATTGCGCTCCCTGAAAAAGTTATGAAAAATCGGTGAATGCATTTTCCTACCGAGAGCCCAGGTGCAGTGAACTCTTGATTCTCACGAATTCGCACTTTTTTGACGGGATCCTTTCTTGAAATCTTCATCTTCCGTCTCTACATTTTTTGCCCTCTTTGCTTCGGGAAACAATAGATCGCTTGCTGGTTCGTCGAAAAACACCGTTCAAGTAATTGCAACGATTCCTCTCGGGACGATCATGTTACTGTCAACGCTAACATCAGGTGCGCGGGTGTTGCAAGAGAAGTTTCTGGAGGAAGTGGTTTTTATAGGATCCGCAGCCGACTTACTGAAACATCCAAACTGACTTATTGAAACATCCAAACAGTTTGCACACTGCTACAGAAGTTATTTATAAGGTGTTCTCTTTACAAAGCAGAAGCAGAGCGCCGAGACTGCCGCGGAGCAGTCATCGGAGCATTTGTCCCAGACGTTGTTCTTCCACTCGGTCGCTGCAAGAATTCCGAAATTCGACTACGAAATTGAAGAAGACCAGACGTTTTCCAAATGGTAGAGCAGACACGCAGAGTTGATCGAGGAAGAGGAACGCCTGTCACAGCTGGCAGCCTTGATCTTTCCGACGAAGGTCGTGGAGTTGCAGCTGTCGGAGATCGTTGAGAAGATCGCGGAGCAGTTCAATTTCCAAATGAGTCTGCTTGCGTGCCAATACATTCTTGGCAATGATTCGATCTGCCTCAGATGGACAGGTTTGAATATGTGAGTGGTGTGAGCGAGAGAGGCGAAAGAGTGCAAGTCGGCGACATGTCAACTGAGAAGTGTTTTGTTTGCTCATTTCCTCAAGGGGGCTGGATCACCTGTGATATTTAGATATAGTGACATTTAGATCAGGCATAGGACAGAATTCAGAATCGGCACTGCGTTTCATAAACCTCTTCCTTCTTTGTTAGTCGTAATTTCTAGAAAAACAACTAAAATGTGAGCGAGCGCTCTCTAGCTTATCAGGATGTTGCCGCTCTGAACGCCCAGTCTAATTATTGATATTATTAGTTTATTAGATGTAAAAAACCAGTTTGAAATGTATCAATTATGTGTGTGGGGGTGAGAGAAATTTGGGAGATATTTAAAAAATAAGGGAGAATGGAAATGTTCAATTTTAAGCTTTGGGATCTTTCGACAGGGGTTACATAGAAAATTACAAGAATCTGAATGAGACAGTGCATTTGAGCACAATTTTCAAATGAAGGCCGTCGAAGAGATTGGGAGAGAAATAAGATCAGACTATTAGAAAAAAACAAGGTGAGGGGTATTATTAAATGTTTGTTCTTAATTTAAGAACAAAAACTAACCATGTTGTACAAGAGTGTAGATCCCTTTCGGATTCATTCCTTCTTCTTCCGTGCGTCAAGTTGAAAAGTTGAGCAAGACTCGGATGATTCCGATGAACTCTGCAAAAACGTTCTGCTGCTGCTGCTACTTCTGTAAGAATTCGTTTGTCTTCCTTATTCTTCACCTAATTTAATGACAACTTCGAAATATCTGGAGAAAAACTGTAAAACGCACTAGATAAAGGTTTCTGATGGCTGATGACGTCAACAACGATAATTACTGTTTTTACAGCTATTTTTCCTTATTTTCTCCGTTTTTATTCACTATTTTCTTAAAAACCGACCCGACTTGAAAGAAATTCAGATGGCAAAAAAGGAGGAAAAGATTTCCATTTTGGCACGCGAAATCGACAGGTAATTCGCATTCTACTGTTTGTTCCGTGGAAAATCCATTCTCCGTAGAACAAGATTCAGTTTTCAGATCTCTCCGGTGATGTAGTGTGAGAAAATGGGGAAATGATTCAAAAACACAGACACAACATTTACGATACAGAAAATAGGATTCTGTTCAGAAGTATTCAGATGGGGTCTTCCCACAGCACTCTGTCTCTTGGAAACGTGCGAATATATATTACATTCAATGTCTTGTTTCGTAAAACTTCAATTCTCCGTAGAAAAAAAGTTCAGTTTTCAAGTCTTCCCGGTCATTTTCAAGAGTGTGAGAAGATGAGGAATGAATCAGCAATGGAAGCCATAGAAACGAATAGAAACATCAGGAACAACGACAGTATCAATGTGGACGTATTGTGGATGGATTTGTGTTATAGAATTTCAGCAAAAAAGATGGAAGTAATAGAATAAACTGTACTCCCGAAGCGGTCGGTACATCAATTTCTTGTATCGCTGGATGTCAACAGTCGAACTCCAATACATTTGGGCCTTGCAACCAATGGTTTTCTGGAATGCGGACAAAATGCATAATACTGCAAACTTGTTGTCATTGCCGAAAAACAGCAGGAAGAAAATCCGTCGAGACATTCAATATTTTCCAAACACAAAGGCATCGAACAACAAAGTTAGCAGAGATTCCTCCCCGACCTCATCATTACTACCCAAACACTAGTCCTAGGAGGAAACACGTATTCAGTTGGAGGCTCTGGAATGATTTCAAAAGAAAGTGCTTGCGAATGAAGAAAACGCAGCTTGGACCAATTTCAATGAGACGACGACGATTTCATTGGAGGGGCGACATTAACGAATAGTAGAATGCAAAAAGTGGAACAAACACGCAAGTTTGACATTTTAAAAAACGCCACAGAGGTAACTAAACGAATATCAAAAATCATGAGTCCTATTCTATTCAATGTGGCTTCCTATTCTTATCCCAAACTGTCTCATCAATCTAAAAATCTGAATCAATTCTGTAAGTTCGACAATTAGCTCTCAACAGTATACTTCACAGTAGAGCGGGGGGAGACGGCTGCCAGCAACCCCCTCCGTCTCCTCGTTCTGCAGGCGGCACCCTCAGTTGAGAGAGAAAAAGGATCAGAATAGTTTCGGTAACTTTTTAGCGGGTCACTGTAACATGACACCGCTTTCCACGGCCCATCTGCGACAGACAGGCCATCTGGCTCAATGCGTCTCTATTGACAACTTCAACGGAGTCTACGCACCATAAAACTTTCGGCAACTTTTCGGCAGGCAGTCTTTGCGCACCCAGCTCACAGTGTCTTTCTTGATAACTCCCAATTTAGCGCACACGCATTGGGGATCACGTCATCTTATTTGATTGACTATCTTCTTGGGTTGACGACTTCATCATGACGTTTCTTGGAAACACTATGTTTTGGTTTCTTGTTGCCGTTGGAAGTACTCAATCTGAAAAATGAATTCAAGATAAATTCAGTATGAGAACTAAACGATGTTGTCGAAAACCTTCGTGAACGATTCGTAGACGGCGACGATGAGATTGATGACAATGGACAATTCCGTGCTTTTTTCATTTGGTGTTTTCGCTTTTTGTGCCTTACTATAGAAGAATCCAGTGACGATGTATGGAGAATTCTAAAAAAAACCAGAGAATATGAAGACGCTGTATGCAGATTCATCAGGGGAAGCCAGAAAATCCGCCGTGAATCCAATGAAATCTCGGTAATTCAGAATAATCGGAAAACAGGAGAGCAACAAGAGCTCTAATTTGTAAGAAAATATGTGGAGATTCAGTGAGAAATCAGTAGGAACCCTTGCGGGTGAGGCGTCTGCTCTTCGGAGAACGCAGATGGGAATAAAGGAAATGGATATTCTCCCGTTCTTTTGAAACCCCCAAAGCGCCAAAAAACCTCCCAAGACAGAGAACGAACGGAAGGAGTCAGAACTGAGATTTCGTACTGCTTAGCCAGATCGAGATGATCTGTTGATCTTCTTCACCACGCAGAGGTGCAGTACACGAAGAAGTACCTCCGCATTTCGGATCAGAGATCCTCAGCATCATCGGCGAATTGAGCGAATTTTAACTTGTGGAGCTGTGAGAGATACTGCTTGATGTCTGAGCAAAGGTCTTTGTATACTTCCAAACGAAAATGTCCTTCGGAGCGACGGTAAGATCGCTCTCTTGAAACGAGAACTCATTGACCTTGAGCACATCTAGGAGGTGCTTCGAGGGCATATCCGATATGGCCGTGCAATCCTATAGACTGCTCTCCGGTTGCTCCGTTGCTCTTGTAGAGGGGAATAGTGGAGATTCAGTGGGGTATCCGAGAAGAGCAGGGCTCTTGGAGAGGGGAATAGTGGTGATTCAGTGATAAATCAGAGTAGAACCCATGTCAGGGCTCTCAGAGGGAAAGGGAATGAGAGGGAGAACAGTACAGCACATCAGAATGCCTCTCCCAAGAGTCTCGAGATTCCGAAGAATCACTGCTCCCCGAAGGGACTCGAGAGGGGAAGACTGAAGACTGACTGTGAGAATGAGGTCCAACGGGCTCCTTATATACTGCTCCGTGAGGAGGTGTAGCACTTTGAGGGGGAGGAGGGGCGGGGTTTACGGTGAGAATGTGGAGAGAGACAAGTTTTACGACGTGCCATATTACTGTCATTGTCTTAGGAGCTGTAGACATACTGTAGAGGTGCTGTGAAAGGTGAGAATGTCTTGGGCGGCAGAGGATCAGAAGGTGACATAGTGTGAAAGTGGTGGTGTTGGGAACAGCTGGCAGAGGGGTTATTCGAATATGGTCCGACCTCAAAGTTTAACAGTGTGCCATATTCCAGACGAGACGTTAACTGATAACAATAAGAATGGAAATTCGGAAATGTTAAAATTGTTGAAGAAAGACTTTCCAATGGCATGGAACACTGGCAATTTTCAAAAAAAAAGAACAAGAATATATGTAAATTTGATGAAGATTGGCCAGAGAAAAGCCTTGTGAACCTAGAGAATGAACGCTGTTGACTCGTTTCAATTGGCGTTTCGAGCGTTTTCCAACTCCGCTGATAAGTCCCTTATTATATATTTCAAAAATCTTGGAGACTGCGCAAACGCTTTCCGCTAGATTCTGTTGGTCTCGCCACGACTATTGTCACTGTCTCGTGTATTTCACTAGCAGGAATTAACGACATTAGGTTTCTGTTGCAAGATATACCCATATGTGAAACATTTTGAATGTACAAGACATGGTCTTAAAACATTTCGCTTTTTTTCGGTTTTTTGATTAGTTTTTAGGATGATGGATAACTGAGAAATTTTTCATCTCTTGTCAGAATTGACGGTGCTCGACTACGAGAAGAAGATCCACATGAACCAAAAACTGGATGGATTGGTTTTTGTCTAGAGTCGAGCCGTACATTTCGCAATAGAAACCTAATGTCGGTAATTCCTGCTAGTGAAATACACGAGACAGTGACAATAGTCGTGGCGAGACCAACAGAATCTAGCGGAAAGCGTTTGCGCAGTCTTCAAGATTTTTGAAATATATAATAAGGGACTTCTAGATGTGTTCAAGGTCAATAAGTTCTCCTTTCAAGAGAGCAATCTTACCGTCGCCCCGAAGGACATTTTCGTTTGGAAGTACGCAAAGACCTTTGCTTCTGTGGAATCCAGCACTGCTTCCAATAATTTGATCATGAAGCGGTTTGCAGTGACTTCTAGAACCGATGGAAGTCTCCAGTATTCTGGTCTTTTGAAAATGGAGAAGACCGCCGAATAGTGGAACAAATTGGCAACGCACTCATCCGCAGTGCGTTGTCCAACCTTGTGCTGCGCTTCTGCCTCTCCGAGACAACCCGATCAATCCATCTGGATGATAGAGAGGAGGACCTGAAAAGGAAAGAGAGGACTAGCAGTAATTGGTCTCTCTCTCAGAAATTACTCAAGGAATTCAGTCGGATCTGAAGGTTTGGTCCACTGCCATGCAGACGTCAAGCAGTATCTCCCACAGCTCCACAAGTTAAAATTCGCTAAATTCGCCGATGATGCTGAGGATCTCTGATCCGAAATGCGGAGGTACTTCTTCGTGTACTGCACCTCTGCGTGGTGAAGAAGATCAACAGATCATCTCGATCTGGCTAAGCAGTACGAAAGCTCAGTTCTGACTCCTTCCGTTCGTTCTCTGTCTTGGGAGGTTTTTTGGCGCTTTGGGGGTTTCAAAAGAACGGGAGAATATCCATTTCCTTTATTCCCATCTGCGTTCTCCGAAGAACAGACGCCTCACCCGCAAGGGTTCCTACTGATTTCTCACTGAATCTCCACATATTTTCTTACAAATTAGAGCTCTGATTGTTGCTCTCCTGTTTTCCGATTATTCTGAATTACCGAGATTTCATTGGATTCACGGCGGATTTTCTGGCTTCCCCTGATGAATCTGCATACAGCGTCTTCATATTCTCTGGTTTTTTTTAGAATTCTCCATACATCGTCACTGGATTCTTCTATAGTAAGGCACAAAAAGCGAAAACACCAAATGAAAAAAGCACGGAATTGTCCATTGTCATCAATCTCATCGTCGCCGTCTACGAATCGTTCACGAAGGTTTTCGACAACATTGTTTAGTTCTCATGCTGAATTTATCTTGAATTCATTTTTCAGATTGAGTACTTCCAACGGCAACAAGAAACCAAAACATAGTGTTTCCAAGAAACGTCATGATGAAGTCATCAACCCAAGAAGATAGTCAATCAAATAAGATGACGTGATCCCCAATGCGTGTGCGCTAAATTGGGAGTTATCAAGAAAGACACTGTGAGCTGGGTGCGCAAAGACTGCTCCTGTTACAATGGCAGTCACAAGATTGTCAGAGAAGTTGCCGAAAGTTTTATGGTGCGTAGACTCCGTTGAAAATGTCAAGAGAGTCACGTTGAGCCAAATGGCCTGTCTGTCGCAGATGGGCCGTGGAAAGCGGTGTCATGTAACAGTGACCCGCTAAAAAGTTACCGAAACTATTCTGATCCTTTTTCTCTCTCAACTGAGGGTGCCGCCTGCAGAACGAGGAGACGGAGGGGGTTGCTGGCAGCCGTCTCCCCCCGCAGTATACTGTTGAGAGCTGATTGTGAAACTTACAGAATTAATTCAGATTTTTAGATTGATGAGACAGTATGGGATAAGAATAGGAAGCCTGAATAGAGAAGGGATACATTTTTCGAGAGGAAGTTATTCGAAAATACAGAAAACGGTGAACATAAAAACCGAGGGGACACAACAGAATTCAACAACAAAGTAAGATTAATAGAGATGATAACAAAGGAGAAGATAACAGATGGGTGATCAAAAAATACGAGAAGAATGTGGTGGGCTGACGCGGATAAGATGTGATGTGAGTTGAATGCTTATGATAAGAAGGCGACGCTTCTGTACCCATATCAGTGCTGTCCGGACTTTGCGATGGGGTAACCAGAGCATAATTGGGAACAGGAGAAACCTGCTGGAGGATTCGGAACATCGCGTCTTGATTGTTAAGTTCGTGGTGGTTGTACGACCACATGCCAGGTAGTTCATGAGCAAGTGATCTAGAAAGATTTCTTCAATTACAACGTCACTGGAATCCCTCCACTCAGCGCTGATCTGAGCCCATATCGACCCTATCCAGACTTTGCGACGGAGACATCTGATCATAGTCGGACACCAGTTCACGAAGGCGGAACAGCTCGTCTTCCGCTTCGAAATGGTTGTTTGGACAGTTGTTTGGTTTGTCGTAAGTGGAAGATATGGAAAGACAAATTGATCTTTCATTCCAGCCGGGTAACCCCTCAACTCACAGTTTCAGATTTTGCGGAATAGCCATCAGTATGCTGTCAGGGGTATGGGCAGTCAGTTGAACAATCGCCGCGAGATTATCATCCGAAATGGGAATAACGAGTCGTATTATCGTTTTCGAAGATTGAGGAAATTTGGCGCACTAGTTTAGTTTAGCGCACTAGCTCATCTTATTTGATTGACTATCTTCTTGGGTTGACGACTTCATCATGACGTTTCTTTGGAAATACCGTAAAAACTCTATTTTAACGGCATGCCGTTAAATTGTATTTTTTTTAAAATGAGAAACGACTATATGGAGGGTGCCGTTAAATAAAGGGCGCCGTTTATTTAGGGGTGCCGTTAAAATAGAGTTTTTACGGTAATTTTCTTTTCGAATTCAGTTCCGCTTCTTCATCCTCATTCGCACTTCCATTCGTCGTTTTGGTTATGATGTCACTTATGCTCCATTGATAAGAATACATAAAAACAAAATTATATTAATTATATAATAAGAGGGGGAAGAGTGCAGTTAGTAGTTGAAGTAGTCATTCATGCCACTGAATCAGTGATTTCGACGTTCAACTATTAGTAAGTGAGAAATCTCCACTCGTTGATGCTCATTCGAGCACAGTTCGGTGTCAAAAACAGCTGAATAACGAGAAAACGTTAGTTTCCGTTTTCGAGCCGTCCATCTTTCAAATGAATTGCCCACCTGTTTTGCAAACGAAGAAAAACGAGATCATGATTGCTCCGGATAAAGACCACGTCATCATGGTCATCATGAAGTGGCCAAATGGAAAGACAGACCAAGGAACTGCTAATGTAACTAATATCAGCTTTTTTATTTGCATAAATGATTCATGTGCAATAGGAACAATAGACCAACAAGTATTGAAAAGATAAATTAGAAGGACTGCAAGAGGTGGAATTTGTTTCGTTTGGGAACGCAACAATTTGACTTTTGCTTCTGATCAGACCCTCAGGTCGTCCACAGGAACCAAAAGCCGAATTGGCTGGTATCACCCTATTCTTCATAAGTTCAACCTGTCGGAAGCACTGAAACAAGGAGACTGAGTATCCGACGTTGAGTAATTGGAACAAGATTGGCAGAAATTATCCCGTTGTGGGGATAATTAGTAACGACGCACGAGACGGTTAACAAAATTTCCAGCGGTTACCGCATTCGAGGCAGAAGACGAAGGTGGTCATCGGTTCGTCGGAGGAGCGAGTTTGGAGTTGAGTGTATGTGCAGTTCTTCAGTCCGCACTTTCCACACTTGAACATATCCGATGGTGTTCCTGGAATAATTTCAGATGATTTCGCTGAAAATGAGATGAATGAGCTTACCTGTCTGCACACTCATCTGGTGCTCATGAATAGCTTCCTTAGTGAACTTAACACGCATTTCACGAATCTCCGGCGACGCCATCTCTTCGGAAGTCATCGTAGCGAACTTCTCTGGGCGAACAACGCCAGTTAGAACATTCTCACGGAGAGCTGGGTTCCTCTTATCGCGCAAGTTGAAGACACGACTGCGAACAGCAGCAGAGTAGCTCTTGTTCGTGTCACGGTGGACCTGAAATTGGAAAAATAGAAGACCGTTTGGCAGCAATGGCATGCTTACCGTGTACAGTTTTTCCTCTATCTGAACAGCCAAACTTTCCGGATCGAGAGTTCCTTGTGGCGTTTCTCGGTGTCGAAGAGCGGAAAGTAGCAGCTGAGCCGACTTGAGGCGAGTCTCGTCTTTCTCAAGATGCTTCGGAGGGAACGAAGCACTCTCGAAGTTCGCCACAATCGATGCCCGCTTTGACGATGACTCTGGCTTTTTGAACGAAGCTTCCTTCTTTTTCTCGGACTTTGATTCGTCAACACTTTCCTTCCTCTGTCTTTTAGCTGGAGGACAGTCAGAGTCGTCGTTCTTCACTTTTCCGTCTACCATGTTCTTCCATTCCTATCAATCAAAAACTGACATACAGAGAAAGAAAATTGAAAAAATACTTACCTTTATGATCTTCTTGGCGCGCTTCGCCATCGCCTCATCAGGAACCATCTTGCGCATTGTATTCACTTTAATTCCAATCCTCGTTTCCTGAAAAGAAACATTTGTGGAAAGAAGTTCGACGAATATGAAAACAACTTACTCTGATGATGTCGACATCCATTGGAATTTTTGCGAGTTCGTTCAAAATTTGGCTGCATTGTTCCTTGGATTCGACTCCGTGCTCGCAAATCCGATCGACTTGTTCGCAGAGGCCGATAGCTTGCTCGAGAGCCGTCATTTCTGCTGGAAACGAAGAGTAAACTGAACTAAGACAGAAATGGAACGCAAATACGATTTCGGGTGAATGTGTAGAACCAAAAATGTGTAGAACCAAACATGTGACGAACCGAATGATGTGGAGAAGAAAGAGGTGTTCTGCGCGTACCAATTCCAAATTTGGTCGCACGCGAGGAAGACGCCGACGAGGAGGACACCACAGCAACGATGGGAGGGCGTGATTCTCACAAGGAATGGTCCCGAATTGTAACGCGGGGATTTTGATGAAAGTAGGGGGGATCGGTAGTACTATGAGAGGTATGAACACCCATAATGGGAAAATTGTGCGTCGGGCCTCTTTCTCGAGTTATGGCCAAAAGAATTTTCGAAAAAAATTACCCAAACTTAAACTTTGAGAAACCATAACTCACTTCAAAATTGAGTTAGAAGGTTGTTTAAAAAACGAAAATGTAGGTAATCATCTCTAGTTTACGATCCACATATTATCAAATTATCAAGTTATCAGTTGCTATCAGATATTATCAGTTTTTTGAAAATTGTCAAAACCTATCTCAAAAACTGACCTTTTAATCTTTCTGGAAGTTTTTCCATTCGATCCACCGTCCAATTCTGGTCATTTTCCCCATGTGCCTATATGCTGGTCATTGGATGGATTTTGAGAAAAATGAGGAAAACTGAAAATGACACCTAAATTTTTGTAAAAAGTTCATGTTTTTGAGCTGTAAAAGTGGTATTTTCGATTTGTATGAGTGGATTTGAACTTGAAACAATATAAAATTACTATCAAGGTATGTTTCCCTTATCATCACAAAACCTCCTATCACTGGATTATCACTGAACAGCTTTTTAGCATTTCAGTAGATTTTCCAGCCAGAAAGTATTTCGTATCGGTTGCAATGTCAGGAAAGTGTGATTTTACAACAAAATAAGTCAATTTCGGAGCATTATTTGAGCCAGGGGAGCAGAAATCAGGTTGAAACTGTCTTATCAGCACTGAATATGTTGATCTTTCTTCAGATGACCATTTGCGGCTCGTTTCCCCTCAATTTGTAGCTTATTTTTATTGATAGTAGCTGGTAAGATATTGAAGTTACACTTTTCTTACATTGCGACCACTAGGAAATACTTTCTGGCTGGAAAATCTACTGAAATGCTAAAAAGCTGTTCAGTGATAATCTAGTGATAGGAGGTTTTGTGATGATAAGGGAAACATATCTTGATAGTGATGTCACATTGTTTCAAGTTCAAATCCACTCACACAAATCGAAAATACCACTTTTACAGCTCAAAAACATGAACTTTTAACAAAAATTTAGGTGTCATTTTCAGTTTTCCTCATTTTTCTCAAAATCCATCCAATGACCAGTATATAGGCACATGGGGAAAATGACCATAATTGGACGGCGGATCGAATGGAAAAACATCCAGAAAGATTAAAAGGTCAGTTTTTGAGATAGGGTTTGACAATTTTCAGAAAACTGATAATATCTGATAGCAACTGATAACTTGATAATTTGATAATATGTGGATCGTAAACTAGAGATGATTACCTACATTTTCGTTTTTTAAACAACCTTCTAACTCAATTTTGAAGTGAGTAATGGTTTCTCAAAGTTGAAGTTTGGGTAATTTTTTTCGAAAATTCTTTTGGCCATAACTCGAGAAAGAGGCCCGACGCACAATTTTCCCATTATGGGTGTTCACACCTCTCATAGTACTACCGATCCCCCCTACTTTCATCAAAATCCCCGCGTTACAATTCGGGACTATTCCTTGTCAGTTGTGCGCAGAAGAAGATTCCGATTGTTTATGTTTATCATCTGCACCGATATTTTGCTTTTTTCGGTTTTTCAGATCAGTTTTCAGTCTGAAATATACAAGTTACGTATTTTTTCGCTCACAAGTTATCTAATGATGACGCCATTCACGTCAAATACGCTGTAGTATAGATAAAAAACAGTTTCCTGCATCTAAATTTCGAACAAAAATTTTTCAGATTTTTTAAATTTCAGAAGTGCTCTTTGAGCACCTACCGTACTCCTCCAGGTGGACCCTCAAACCTAACAAGGGAAGTGTTTAGGGTGACCAAGCTATATTTGGCTGAAATTTTAACCAGGGGTAGGTAATGGTCCCAATAGACACCTCCAATGCTCGGTTTCCGCCGGAGAAGCTTTTAAAGCTTCATCTCGACAAAAAACCGTAGGAGCTTCGTAGAGAGTTGAGAGTTGTATTTTCGGAATCAGTGGATCTTGAGGGTCTCGAATATGTAATAATAATTGAGGCTCAAAAAATGAGCTTTTGAAAATTTATTGAAACTTGGAGCTCGCCCGGTCTCGGGAACACCGTGCACCTATACGCCCTCAGTTCCATTGTTCTGCAACGAATGGGTGGTTCAGTCGGTTGAAGGCGCGAGTATGATGTGGAGGGTCTATGGTTCGAAACCCGTTTTTTTAGAATTTTTTAATTTTTTTTGTTAGGCTTGGTTTGTCTGAAAACCGGTTTAAAAGTGGTGTTTCATGCTCCGAATAGGTGTAGGATTGTTTTTCAGCAAGTTCCAGAAAAAAAAATCTGTCAAAAATTTTCGACCCTTGGAATGCATTTCTCGAAATTTTTGAAGTTCTTCATTTTGCCTGAAAATTGAGCAGTACTATCTTTACACCATTTCTAATAGCTCAAGACCAGTTTAAGCGCAATTTCAGACAAAATATGTTTGACTGAAAAAATAGCAAAAAATTATAACCTATTGGAGGATCGAACCCACACCTGACACTTGCTACCCGCCCCCTCACCCACTGAACCACTCAACCGCTGTCGGCGGTCAGTTTTGAGGGTGTATAGGTGCGCGATGGATTTCGACGCGCCGAGCTTGATGTTTTAGCCCTTAACCATAGGGTTGGAAGCTGACTTCAAGGTATCCCAGATATTATTTCATATCTGAGATCCTCGTTATCTCAGGATTCCATACGATACTGCGCGACATCTCTACGAAGCGCCTACGGTTTTTTGTCGAGATGAAGCTTCAAAAGCTTCTCCGGCGGAAACCGAGCATTGGAGGTGTCTATTGGGACCATTACCTACCCCTGGTTAAAATTTCAGCCAAATATAGCTTGGTCACCCTAAACACTTCCCTTGTAAGTCGGTGCAGATGGGTAGTATTAGTCCCTATGAACATGTTCAAATAAAAATTGACCCCAAAGGCACTCCAAACGCGATCCATACAGAGAACACGTTATATGAGAGAGCTTGAAGAACCCTATGATAATTAAACGGAATCTTCTTCTGCGCACAACTGAGAATCACGCCCTTCCATCGTTGCTGACGCACTATTGGTGTCCTCCTTATTGGCGTCTTCCTCGCGTGCGACCAAATTCGGTTTAGTTGCACCGGTACGCGCAGAGAACCTCTTTCTTCTCCACATCATTCGGTTCATCACATTTTTGGTTCTACACATTTTTGGTTCTACACATTTTTGGTTCTACACATTTTTGGTTATACACATTCACCCGAAATCGTATTTGCGTTCCATTCCTGTCTTAGTTCAGCTTACTCTTCGTTTCCAGCAGAAATGACGGCTCTCGAGCAAGCTATCGGCCTCTGCGAACAAGTCGATCGGATTTGCGAACATGGAGTCGAATCCAAGGAACAATGCAGCCAAATTTTGGACGAACTCGCAAAAATTCCAATGGATGTCGACATCATCAGAGTAAGTTGTTTTCATATTCGTCGAACTTCTTTTCACAAATGTTTCTTTGCAGGAGACGAGGATTGGAATTAAAGTGAATACAATGCGCAAGATGGTTCCTGATGAGGCGATGGCGAAGCGCGCCAAAAAAATCATAAAGGTAAGTATTTTTTCAATTTTCTTTCTCTGTATGTCAGTTTTTGATTGGTTTATTCAAGATAATAAATTGTAATTATTGAGAGTTAGTTGTTGTTGTTTCTTGTTTTTAGTTAACAGGTTTATGCGAGATAATAAATTGAAATTATTTACTGATTTAACAAATTCAATCAGTGGAAACATGTAATCCTCCAGATTGATCTTTGTAAATCTTCACAATTCTTCAAATGATGGTTTACCCATCGAACCACGTGATTATCGTTTTTGATCAGGTTTTTCGTGAAACAAGCTCTAATTCTCTTGTTTCCCCACTTTATTGCCTTTTTGATGAGTAAATAGAGGCAATAATATCCACAAACAGATGAAAGCATATCCAGGACTGGTATCAGGTTTTTCATGAAACAAGCTCGAATTCTCTTGTTTCCTCACTTTTCCTGTTGTTTCACGCTGGTGCAGTATTCCAAATTAAACCAATTGGCCGTTGTGTGGTTCTTATATTTGGCGAAAATCACTCGGGAAAACGCAACTAAAGTGAGAGCGGGTGAAGTTGCAAATCTCGAGAACAGTCTTCAGGTCGATTGTTGTCAGGGACTGGGTTAATGAGAGAAAAACGTCTGTACTTTGTGCTCAACTGACTCTTTTCACTTATGCGAAAAAAAAGGTAATAACATACTCCTCGGACGGGGCCATTGCGGGCGCCGGGGGTGGGCGCACGGTGGGCGCCCGGTGGTCTCCCAGGTTTCACACCCCGAACTGAGAGCGAAATTTGAGAGGGAAAGTGAGTGCGCCAAAGTTTTCCGCGAAAGTTGTTCCCGCATTTTCCCCGGTTTTAATTAGTTGTTGTTTCTCGTTTTCACATTTAATTATCAGGGGTTTATTCAAAATAATACAACTGTCTCTCAGGCTTCTGCCAAAATTTGAGAGGGAAAGTGAGTGCGCCAAAGTTTTCCTCGAAAGTTGTTCCCGCATTTTCCCGTCATTTTTACTTTTAGTTGTTGTTGTTGTTGTTGTTGTTGTTTCTCGTTTTCAGTAACACAGTTGATTAATAGACATCGATGGATCTTTTCCGAATTGAGGAAACGCGTATACAGAGGCCGTTATAGACAGATCGGGGAGAGAGGGGGAAATCGTGGAGACTCAGAGGTGGCCGGCCTGAGACAAGGTTCTCGACAAACAGTGACGAATTCCTTCTGAGAGATTGCCGGAATTTGGTTACGGAAAGTGGAAATAAGCCGAAGCCGTGTTGGCTGGCGAAGTGGAGCTTGGCCGAGCGAGGTGAGGGCAGACGGCGGGAGAGATACAATGATTATTGTAGAGGCGGAGACGGAATCATCGCAATAACTCCCTGGAAAGCAAGAGAGTCGACACTTCACACGTTCGTGAAAACACTGATTAAAACGATTATCACATGGTTCGAGGAGCAATACCGAGAAATTCCGCTCCATCACCCTCACGTTCCACTTGTACATGCCCGTGTAGGCAACTTGTTTCCTCTCGGCGTTGTATGGGTCTGAGTACTGAAACACTAATGTTTGGTAAATTTGGTGAAATAAAATATTGTTCCCCCAACTGAGTCATAAGATTCATGCTGAGTTCGGGAGGGACGCTACTTTGTTAATGGATCCTTATGCTGTAAAGTGGGTACACACCCGGGTAATGTCTCACGGGGAAAACTTATTAACCAACTCATTTCCCTTCCCAACCACAATGGAATATGTTTCTCGACTCTCCCTTATCCCAGCTATCAGACCTTGGTATCTACAGCAACCAACCGACAAGGTTAGACCCGGTTAATCTTATTCTTCTTATTATTATCAATGTTTAGATGGAGGACGCAACCTTGGCTGAGTACTTCCGCGCTCGCGGTTGGGTTCTCCAGCGCACACGAGGGCCACTCCCCATGGACCAACTGATCGAAATGGAGAACACCCTCAGGCAGATCCAGATCATCGAAGCCTGGGACGTGTGCGCTGGAGAACCCAACCGCGAGCGCGGAAGTACTCAGCCAAGGTTGCGTCCTCCATCTAAACATTGATAATAATAAGAAGAATAAGATTAACCGGGTCTAACCTTGTCGGTTGGTTGCTGTAGATACCAAGGTCTGATAGCTGGGATAAGGGAGAGTCGAGAAACATATTCCATTGTGGTTGGGAAGGGAAATGAGTTGGTTAATAAGTTTTCCCCGTGAGACATTACCCGGGTGTGTACCCACTTTACAGCATAAGGATCCATTAACAAAGTAGCGTCCCTCCCGAACTCAGCATGAATCTTATGACTCAGTTGGGGGAACAATATTTTATTTCACCAAATTTACCAAACATTAGTGTTTCAGTACTCAGACCCATACAACGCCGAGAGGAAACAAGTTGCCTACACGGGCATGTACAAGTGGAACGTGAGGGTGATGGAGCGGAATTTCTCGGTATTGCTCCTCGAACCATGTGATAATCGTTTTAATCAGTGTTTTCACGAACGTGTGAAGTGTCGACTCTCTTGCTTTCCAGGGAGTTATTGCGATGATTCCGTCTCCGCCTCTACAATAATCATTGTATCTCTCCCGCCGTCTGCCCTCACCTCGCTCGGCCAAGCTCCACTTCGCCAGCCAACACGGCTTCGGCTTATTTCCACTTTCCGTAACCAAATTCCGGCAATATCTCAGAAGGAATTCGTCACTGTTTGTCGAGAACCTTGTCTCAGGCCGGCCACCTCTGAGTCTCCACGATTTCCCCCTCTCTCCCCGATCTGTCTATAACGGCCTCTGTATACGCGTTTCCTCAATTCGGAAAAGATCCATCGATGTCTATTAATCAACTGTGTTACTGAAAACGAGAAACAACAACAACAACAACAACAACAACTAAAAGTAAAAATGACGGGAAAATGCGGGAACAACTTTCGCGGAAAATTTTGGCACACTCACTTTCCCTCTCAAATTTCACTCTCAGTGCGGGGTGTGAAGCATGAGAAACAGTTCTCGGGTGAGATAGTGTTAGTTCGAGAGATACGCAGTTCCCTAGCGAAATAGTGTTAGTTCGGGAGAGACACAGCATAGGGAAACATGAGGGCCGCTCGGGGTGGCCGCCATCGGGCGCCCAGCCCCGGCACGCCGGGTCGAGATAGTGTTAGTTCGAGAGAGACGCAGCATAGGGAGTTGTGCACAGAGTACAGACGTTTTTCTCTCATTAACCCAGGATGTCCCTGACAACAATCGAGCTAAAGACAGTTCTCGAGATTTTGCACAATTATCTTATGTTGTTTAGAATGACCCCTGAAAATAAAATTATTTACCGGTGGAATTTTGTTGAGATAAGGTTGTGCACCCATTTTTATTGGGTGTACGGTGGACGGTTGGTGCTACCTCGATCTCCGATCGTTGTGGACGGGAATGGAATTTGGCGACCGCTCGAGGTTGTCGCAATTCGATTCAACCCGAATTGATAAAGAGGTTTATTTTTATTTGATAAGGTTGAAAGAAAGAATTGTGAAGATTTACAAAGATCAATCCGGAGAATTGCATATTATATTTGTTAACTCTTTAAATAATTTTAATTTATTGTCTTGAATAAACCCTGTTAATTAAATGTGAAAACGCAAAACAACAACAACTAATTAAAACCAGGGAAAATGCGGGAACAACTTTCGAGGAAAACTTTGGCGCACTCACTTTCCCTCTCAAATTTTGGCAGAAGCCTGAGAGACAGTTCTCGGGCGAGATAGTGTTAGTTCGCGAGATACACAGTTCCCCAGCGAGATAGTGCTAGTTCGGGAGAGACGCAGCATAGGCAAACATGAGGGACGGCCGGGCGCCCCCCGCCGGGCGCCCACCCCCGGCGCGCGCCCCGGCCCCGCGCGCCGGGTATATAAACGACCAATGCCCCTGGGTGTTTGCTTACACCTTTAGTGTTTTGGGTGAGTGCGCCGACCAGGTGCACACGGCCACGGGTTCGAACCCCCGCGGCGACCAAACCAACTTTGCAAAAATCTCGATGAAAACCAATCAAAGTAATAAAAATCAATAAAAAGTAATTAAAAGTAATGAAAAGTAATGAAAATCAATAAAAAAGTAATTAAAAGTGATGAAAACGATAAAAATCAATAAAAATAGATAAGAGTAGCATCATTGGATAGAGCTCAAAAAATGGAGTCGAATGAATACCATATATGGGGTAATTAAAATTAATGAGGTAATTAAAAATTAATGAGGTAATTAAAAAATTAATGAGGTAATTAAAATTAATGAGGTAATTAATTAGGTAATTAAAATGATGACTCATCACTAGGGGGCAGGGGTACCGATGACTCATCGATGACTCATCGAGGCGGCATCCCTTTGGAATACGCAGTTTGCTACCACACTTCTCTGTCGTGAGAGGAGTAATCTTCAGATCCTCCAATTCGCGACATTCCCGGGGGCCGCGGGGGCGAGCGGGAGCATGTGTTCACGTAGTTGACTCCGTGATTCGCTTGTCGATCCAAGAATGGTCGAGTGCGTAAAGACGGAGCAACTGGATGTGCATCCGTCGGTTCTTCTTCAGTAGCAGGATTCTCACGGATGATGACGTGGTCATCGTTGCGTTTCGCCTGTACCTGAGAAGGAACATGTCAGATGGGCCACCCTGGGAACCGAATGAATTGGTTCGGGAAATGTGAGTACCTGAGAGGGTAGTATAACGCCATATTCAAAAGTTTGCCTTTTTTCCTTATTCCGGAGAAATTTTGAAAAATCCAGTTTTTTGGCACTCGGAGGATAGACCCTCTTCAAAAAATCATAACTAATTTAGAATTTGCGTAAACTAGTTGGTCAAAAAACGAAAACAGAGCTGATTAATTGTAGATTACGGTAAAAATACAAATGATTACTCAGCTTTGAAATTGGAGACCGTATGTCAGAAAACGTGCTCATGTCAGTAGACCCTATTTCTATATTTGATCACTTTTCGGACAGATGGAGTGATAGCACTATGTGGGCAGGGTTTTTTGGTAGTTGTGAGTTACAATAATGATATAAAAACTGGGGGTAACCGATCATTTACGAAAAAAATTTCCACTTTTAGTGCGACTCAATTTTCAAAATTTCAAGGTTTTTAGTTTAATCTGAAAGTGAGTTACATAGCTTGAAAGACCATGTCCTGGGGAACATTTTTGCAGTGGAACGTTTTTTGATATCTCTTATCACTTCCGAAATATCGACTGAGAAAGGATATCCACTCAACACGAGAACACGGGTTACAGAACACTGAAAATGGGTACCCTGGAGATTGAAATTCAAGACAACTACTACTCAATCATATTGATCTAGGTAGTAATGAATTATTCCCATTCTGAGATCTCAAAATAATCTTCGAGAATTCGACGAAAATCCCGGCACTATCCTTCCTAAAACGGTCAATATATGGGGAAAATAGAAAGGGGGCCACTAAATCTGCAGGAAAAAAGTGTTCATTCTCAGGTTTAATACTGAAAATTGTTCGTATGAACCCATTTCATGATGTACTCGTGGAAATTTAACAAAATAACAATATTCCAAAAATTGACTTTTTCAGCATTTTCTGACCCGTGTTCTCGTGTTGAGTGGACATCATTTCTCAGTCGATATCTCGAAAGTGATAAGAGATATCAGAAAACGTTCAACTGCAAAAATGGTACCCAAGACATGGTCTTTCAATATATTAAACTCACTTACCGCTTAAACCAAAACCCTCGAAATTTTGAAAATTGGGTCTCACTAAAAGTGGAAATTTTTTTCGTAAATGATCGGTTACCCAGAGTTTTTATATCATGATTATAACTCACAACTACCAAGAAACCCTGCCCACATAGTGTTATCACTCCATCTCTCCGAAAAGTGATCAAACTCAGAAATAGGGTCCACTGACATTGGCACATTTTCTGACATACGGTCTCCAATTCAAAAGATGAATAATCATTTGTATTTTTACCGTAATTTACAACTAATTAGCTCTTACTTCGTTTTTCGACCAACTCGTTTACACAAATTCTAAATTAGTTATGATTTTTTGAAGAGGGTCTATCCTCCGAGTGCCAAAAAACTGGATTTTTCAAAATTTCTCCGGAATAAGGAAAAAAGGCAAACTTTTGAATATGGTGTTATACTACCCTCCCAGGTACTCACATTTCCCGAACCAATTCATTCGGTTCCCAGGGTGGCCCATCTGACATGTTCCTTCTGAGCCATGTCGGATGAACCTTTCGCCGTTTTGGCGGAACACATGCTAGAGACGAGTTCTCGTCGTTTCACGTCTACATCCTCAATCTCCAGCGGGATCAGTTGATTCACCGATCGTTTGATCGCCTTTCGATTGCACCGTAGCGTAACTGATCTAATCAGTCCGTCGGCTGATGGAACGTGAACCTTTTGTTCTCTGAGTTCTTGCCCCTCCTTTTCAGAGAGCTTCGTGACCGCAATTGTTGTAGTCAATTTTTTGTAAGAGGTCAAGTGCAGAGTTTCGCTGCGACCACTAATCGGATGGACTACTTGCACGTCAAATATGGAGGCTGCGTAGATTTCACTACTTCCGACTCCTCTGATTCGTATTGTTCGTTTACTCGAGGGTTGCAGATGCAGTCGTGCTGCTGTCTCTTCTGATATTAGGAAGCAGTTGGCTCCCGTGTCTATCAGACCAACGAGTTTTTCATGCGTGCTCGTAACAACTTGCATAGAGGCTAAGTTGTTCGAGCTTTCAGAACCCAAATTGACCTCGAAAGACTTCGGATCTGCGATCTCATTCGCTAGCCGGTTAAGACCGTGCGTCTCAGTGAATGATGATGAAGTGGGGGTAGGGGAAGTAGAGATGGGGAATGGGTGGGGAACTGTGCTGCTAGTGGAAACGAGTATGTTGGCCACAGTGCTTGGCCTGCGAGCGTCTTGGCCCGGGAGCTTACTGTTGCCCTGCAGATACGTTGTTCCCGTACTGTGGGTTATTGTGCCGCCATGTGCTCCTCTGTCTTGATCGCCTTCCTGATGAGTTCCGTGACCCATGAGAACAACTGGTCGAAAGAGCCCTCGTAGGCTCTATCTTCCACCTTGCCCACCAACTCTCGGTGCATGGCGCTCGGGAGTTTGTCCAAGAAGGGATAGTAAATGGATGGATCGTCAATGTTTCCATTCTCATTTTGGATCTGGTACACGATGTTGGCCAGACTGTGAACGTCCACCATCATCTGCTCCAGGTCCGTCTGGGCGATTTTGAATTCCGCGAACCGTTTGTGCAGCCGAGCTACCGATCTCACATCGGTGCGGTAGAACATCTCGAGGCGGTACACCGCGAGCGCGAAGTTATCTTGCTCGAGTGTCACCTCGATCGCGTCCACCAGCGCCAGTGCACTGCCCGTGAGGCATTCTTTCAGATGGAACAGTTTTGTCCAATTGTCAAGGTTGGGGTTGTTCCCATATATGGTCATAAAGATGGCCATCCACTGCTTGAACTTATAGCTGTCTTCCCCCGAGAATTTTGACATCTCGAAGGGTTTCACTTTCACATCGCGCCACTTCGTCGCGTCTGCAGTAAAGGACGGAGTACGCTTCTCGATGTGCGCCCCTTGGTTTGGGAGCGAGTGGAGCACTAGAACCGGTGTCGGCTCCTTCTCCGCTTCGGAATTTCTCGGAAGCTCTGTTTTGACGGGAGCGATGCTCTCGTACTTGTTGAACAAACCAGGTGGCTGGAGCAACTGTTGGTTGTTCATGTACTCTTGTGTGCTCTGTGTGAAGCCGCTCGGTGGGGTCCATGACCTCGAGCTGGCTTGAGTCGGAGCCATATGTGGGGCGCTGCCTCTCTGGGTTTCGTCGCGCAACTGGGGAGCTGGAGGGTGTTGGTTCACTCTGGGAACCATGGAGTTTGACTCCTGGTGTACATCGGGCCGATGCGGGTGTTGCAACCCCGCACTCGCGCCCAGAGCTCCCGAGAGAAGAAGTTCGAACTTCTTTTACATAGATGCCATGCACCGACGCATGTCGGCAACCTCTTGGTAGTTGTTCCTCAAGAGCTGGTACTCATCTCTCGGGATCTGCACCATCTTGACAGCCCGTCTGACCGGGTGATTACCCTTCATAGATCGAACGATCGGAGCAGGTGCGGTAAGAATGGGAGTTTCCTCCATGGAACGGCTGCCATCGGCAGTATTAGCACCTATCGGAATTGCTTCCGACCACCGCTCGGGGAGTAACTCGGGAAGATCACAGTGCGCTGTTTCAGCACCTGCGTCTTCCGAATCCTCCTCCGGGAACGGCGTTGGGAGGTTCATGCGCCATGGCTCATGAAGTGGGCTCTTAGCCTCGATCAATTCTTCGATCGCGCCTAAGACTGTCTCCAGATCCTTTCGGATCCCGGCGAAGCCCAGGACGTCGCAGTAGTTGGTCATTAGTCGAGTATAGCACTCGACCATGGTTGGCTCCGCAGATGCTTTGACATCGCGTGCTATTTCTTCCTGGATCCACTGGTCGATATCAACCAGCTGTTCCAGAGCCCCTTGGGCATCGGCTTGAGAACGCAAAACGTCCTCCTTTACGGACATCAGATCGAAGTCTCCGTCACGGATCCCCGTCAACAGAGAACGAGCTCGCTCGAGACGTTCTCGAGAGAGAACCGCCATACGGCCGAGGGCTCGCTTCTGTGAGGTTATCTCCGTTTGGAGTACGATTCGATTTTTCATGGTGGGTGGCATTGGTCGTTGTTGTTGATACGTTGTGGGGAGTGCGGTGTACACTTCGAATGATCCAAGTCCTGAAATGAAGTCACATTGGTTACTACCATCGGAGGGCAAGAGGGAAATCGAACGGAGTACGACACAACAGAACGGACGAATCAACAACAATGTTAGGTGATCTACCTTCGGGAGTGACCCCTTCAGGCTCATATAATGTTTCAGATGAGAAGTATATGACGTCTTGTAACAAAGGCATCACTTCTCATAGTTCCAGTGACTTTGACTAGATTGAAAGACATCAGGTGAATTAATCTTGATGGTTTCGAAGCGTTTCGATTTTCCAGATTTTCGATGTAGACAGTAATCCTCAAACATTCCAAAATGTACAGAGAATTAGTCGAAAGCATGCCAAAGTGGCTCCAATTATGAGAGACTAGATGAACAGAACTATCGTTGTCGTTTTGTTCGAAGAATGTCGAACCTCTTTCAGTTATTAACGTATCCAAAATGAATATTCGTTTTTCACGCACTCTATACACGCTTATCTGGAGTCTCATCAAGCAAATGGAGAACAAAGTCATGCGATGTCTAGTAAAGGTGGAGATAAATGGAAAACTGAATTTATAAGTTTTAACAAACCTCAAAATGGAGTGGAGTGCGAGAATGTGTGAAAACGTTATGCAAAAAAGTGTGTATAGTTGTAACACGTAGTTGTCCTTCCTCTTCCCCTCTTTTATGGGACGTTAAAAGTACCTGGAGTCGCTTTTCTGGGTCGACCTGGTGGCGTTCAAAGTGCGCGTTTCGTCGTCCAGATTTTCCAAATTTTCCCTGTCGACAGTAATCCTCAAAAATTCCAAACTGCACTGAGTCTGCAATCACGTGCAAAACATGTTTCATCACAGACGCCGTTCTCTGCAGACTCAGTACATTTTGGAATTTTTGAGGATTACTGTCGACAGCGAAAATTTGGAAAATCTGGACGACGAAACGCGCACTTTGAACGCCACCAGGTCGACCCAGAAAAGCGACTCCAGGTACTTTTAACGTCCCATCATTTATTTGCGTTTCTCGGTGAAATAAAACTCAATATTAATACGCAAACTATCGTTTTTCAAATTCAATCAAGTCGTGTTATTACCAGTGTTATCACCAGTATTATCACAAGTTCAATTATATCAAATTTCTTCGCGTGTGCTCCGCGATCGGGTTCAACGTGCTTTTTCGCAATTTGAACCATTGAAACTACGAGAATGATGGTTTTTACCAGGTATTCGCAAGTATTTTGCTATTCTTTCTGAAATTAGCCGTTCCGTTCTGGCTACTCTAATCAGCTTGGGAATGAAAATAAGAATGCTCCACTTCTGGAGCCTTGGATCCTCTGCGTCATGACCTATTGGTTCTTATCTCAAGCGACGTTTTTACTGAGAAGTCCAACCTGGAACAAGGAACAGTACAAGATAAAAAACATCTGAAAGGAAAATAGGAGAAGTTATTTAGAAATCAGATTTTTTTTATCGGGAAAGTATATTATGAATGATAAATCAAAATTTTTTGACACTTTAATGAAAAGACCAGTTCAGATAGTTTAGTGCCGGAATTGGATGAGAGACAAGTGAGCAATGAGAGCAAACTAAGAATTACTGAATTACAATGAAAACATGAATAGAAATGTTTTTAGATACAAAGAACTTCAGAACTTGCTGCGAAGGAATCCGGAAGCGGTCATTTCTGAAAATCCCCTATCCTGATGAGACGAGAATGACACACTCACTCTTAGGTGTCTTCTGCGCGTACACCTCCACGGCCTCTTCATGGACTTCATCGACATTGTGAAGTCCTTTTTTGACAGCACCAGAACAGCGAGCTTCTCTACGTCCAACGCCTCGTCCTCTTTCTGCTGGACACTCTCGATCTTCTCTTTCATCTCCTTCGCCTTTCTCTCGGTCTCCTTCCTCAGCTTCTCGACGGCCTCCATTTTTTGTCGCTCGAAGTCTCTTTCGATCTCCTTCACTTTTGCTTTGAAGTCGTTACTGTTGACCACAAATCTTTTCTTCAGCTGCTCTTTCTTGACGATCTCATATTCTCCTTCTTCATCTTGATCTTCTTCATGTCGTCCTTCAGGTTTCATTTCATGTACTTCGCCACATTGTGTTCATGTGATGAACACGCCGCGCAGAAAATCGCATTCTTTCACGACTTCTTCTGGAATACACACAAATCAATTGGTTCTTCTCGATCAGTCCACTCACTTTGCAGACGAACTCCGCGAGGTTGCTATTGTTGTCCTCGTTTTCTGCGATTCAGGAGGAATCTGCAAAGTTCAAAACGAATAAAAATGAATTCAATCGAATAGAACACTCACATCATTCTCCAGTGTTTCCGTAAATCGTTTTTAAATTCAGTGCAAATCCGTTAAGCTGCCATATCAGGCTGCTTTCTCCATCCAATTCATCCATCCTTCTCCCCCTCCTTCTTCTCCATTATTGGAAATTTAAATAAATCGTTTGATGAAAACGAACAGCAGATCAGCGGCTCCAGATAGGGTAACAGTATTTCATCTGAAAAAAGACGACTGTACATTGAATTTTCTACACTAGAGACTGACTCACCCTTGTTCTCTTCTCATCCATCCTCCAATCTTCTTTCACAACTCTTATTAAATACCAAAGGCGTCCATATCAGGTCGGCAGGGAAGATGGTGGCATTTACCACAAGTTTGATATCTGTAACTTTTCAGAAATGGAGAGAAATTGGAGGGAAATTGAGAAGAAACGAGAGGAAAAACTGAGCAGAACAAGGTGGAAGACGCTGGAAACGATAAACAGGGAAGGAGAGTAAAGGAAAACAACGGGAAATGGGCAAATATTTGGGCAAGACGGGGATGTTGAGGTAATTAAAATGATGACTCATCACAAGGAGGCCATGGGTTGGGATGAGTCATCGATGACTCATTGTCGGAAAGAGTGTGGGTACGTACGAGAACATGAAATGATGCCGCCGCCATTAAGTAAACAATGAGTGATCACTGGACCTGGCACCTTAGTGATGAGTCATCATTTGAATTATGAATACCGTATTCGGGGTGATTAAAATTAATAGGTTAATTGAAATGATGGCTCATCACCAGGGCGCCATGGGGAGCGGTGAGTCATCGATGATTCATTGTCGGCACCCTTTGACATCCCCCTTCCCCGGAGACCACCTAGTCAGGAATACGTTTGCTACCACACTTTTCTAGGAAATTAGCGGAAAATTAGGCCAGATCGCAAATTTCTGTTGAAATTATGAAGTTCCATAGAGCACACTTGCATAGTTTCCGAGAATGGTTAAAGGGGGAAGTGAAAATGCCTACATCTCTCATGATGCCTATGAAAATTGTGATTCGAAATGGAAATGTAAATTGGGCCTCTATCTCTTATCGTTCCTCCTCGGCGAGTTGTGAGTTTGAGGGAGGAATGAGGGTGTGAAAGTTCCAACCGATCGGAGATATGGCCACTCGAAACTTCAGCCCATTTTCACACTGATACTCGTAAAAGATAGGAAAAAAATGTTCTCAATATATCAGTTCAGGGAACGTTTCTGCCAAACCTTAGACAGACACATTTTTACACTAACAAAAGTTGAAAAAGACAACAGCTGAACGTATATAGTTTCACATTCTGAAAAATTGAAAAAAATTTGTGTTTAGACACAAAATGATTATAAAAAATTATGCCATGTTACCGATTAGGTTGACTATACCCTGTCCAAGTCCCAGCTCAAACGGATCATATTGAGCCAATTTATTCTCATTTGAACACTGTCAAGGCTATAAACAGAGGAGTGCGGCGAAAAAAGGGGAAGAATGAGCGGAGGGGTGACTCAGCGGGGCCTTTTATACGGCAGAGCGAGAGAGTGAGAGAGAGCAGAGAGCGAGAGAAAGAGCTCAAACACCCTCGTCCCCCCTCTTCATTCTCTACCCGTCTGCTCTCTCTCGCTCTCTCGCTCCTCAGTATATAAAGCAGCGGCGGGACACACAAACGCCATTGTTTCTCCTCGTCGCCGCCATTCTCCCTTCCTCTCGACCCGTCTGCCTTCTCACTCTGAGTCACCCTCCTCCGCTCATTCTTCCCCACTTTTCGTTGCGCTGCGAGGTGTATTGTCTTCCTCCCCCTTTTCTTTTTTCCTCGCTTTGACATTGTTCAAATGAGCATAATCCGGCTCAAAATGGTCCGTTCAAGCTGGAACTTGGGCAGAGAATTGTCAACTAGACCGGTAACATGGGTTAGTTTTCCTCGAATCACATCTCAAAAATTGAATGTGGGGCCAATTTCTATCGGAACCTGTTCATCAATCTCTGTTGCCTGGATGGACTCCGGGGAAGGGGGACATCAAAGGATGCCGACAATGAGTCATCGATGACTCATCCCTACTCATAGCGACCTAGTGATGAGTCATCATTTTAATTACCTCATTAAATTTGATCACTCCCAATACGGTATTCATAATTAAAATGATGACTCATCACTAGGGAGCCAGGGAAAGTGATTATTCATTATTTTTAATGGCGGCGGCATCATTTCACGTTCTTATACGCACAAACAATTCTCTTTTCCGATTTTTTCCCTTTACTCTTCCTCTCTGTTTGTCTTCCGCCTTGTTTTTCTCAGTTTTTCCTCTCGTTTTCTTTCAATTTTCCTCCGATTTCTCTCCATTTTCCAAAAGTTACAGATATCAAACTTGTGGTCAATGCCACCATCTCTCGGGCCGACCTGATATGGACGCCGTTGGTATTTCATTGGAGTTGTGAAAGAAGATTGGAGGGTGGATGAGAAGAGAAATAGGGTGAGTCAGTCTTCAGTATAGAAAATTCAATGAACAATTGTCTTTTTTCAGACGAAATACAATTTTCCCAATTGGAGCGGCTGATCTGCTGCTCGTTTTCATCAAACGATTCACTTAAATTACCACTCATATAGAAGAAGAAGAAGAAGGAGGAGAAGAATGGATGGAATGGATGGAGAAAGCAGCCTGATATGGCAGCTGAATGATTTCCCCCTGAATTTAAAAACGATTATCGGAAACACTGGAGAATGATGTGAGCGTTCTATTTGACTTGATTCATTGCTGAGTTTCTGCCGCCTCCCCTATATTGAGTTGATTCTAAAGTGCGCGTTTGGCCACGTGGCAAATGTTAAAAAAACTGTCCCCAGAAGTGATACCGTTCCCCACTTATTGTGATCGTATTTTTCCTCGTCAATATTTTTTACGCGTAGTCCCCCGAGCGGTCGGCGAAGGCCAATAATCCCCTAGTTTGCTTCCTCTATCAAATCCCGTTGGTCCAAGCATGAGCGTTTCAAAATGTCCAAAGAAATGTCCAAAATTTGACCCAGTGACCCAGATTTGATAGTGGTCTCTATTATTGCGTCACTTTTGTATTTTTCGCGTATCTCTGTTTCTCTGTGTCTTTCGCGCGAGTGAGTGTGCGGGTCAGCGTCCGGCTCCGGTGCGTGCACCCGCCGCCGCCGCTTTAGGACTATTTTTGGTAATTCCACTCATAGTGAACCGTTTTTGGACTATTCGTCGAAAATTTTGTGAAGAATACGAATATGTGAGTGAATTTTGAAAAGTGTATCCTGGAAAGGTGTTTTTGGGGGAAACTCGACAGAGTCGGTTGTGGTTTTGCATTTTTTGTCGAAATTCTTGCCAACCTGCGCGTGTGTGTGGGTGCCACAGTCACGGTCAGCTCCAGTGCGCGCGCACCGCCGCCGCCTCAGTCGACCGATTTTGATAGTTTTTGAACCAATCCACAAGGAATTTGGTGGAGAATACGACTATGCTTAATAAAACAGGCCGCCCCTAGTTTGCCGCCTCCCCTTTATCTTGTTTGTCCAAGAGTGCGCGTTTGAGGGCGCGGTCTATAATTTAAAAAATGTGAAAATTGACCCAATGACCCAGTTTTGATGGTTGTTTATTGCGTTTGAACCTTTTTTCGTGAATATGTTTACCTTCTGCGTTTCTCTAGCCTCTCTGCGTCTGCGGAACGTGTGTGAATGCTACTTGGTCGGGTTCGGCACCGGTGCGCGCGCTCGCCGCTTCATGACCATTTTTCGGAATTCCGGTCAAACTAACCGATTTTTATTGTGTTGGGGCCGGTGGTGGAGCGTGGCTGAATTTGTGCCACTACTTTGTCGTCATTAGACTTCAACGATTTCGTACCCATTTCTAAAAAATTACAGTTGACGGTCAAGAAGGGGAAAGCAGACAATGCAACGCAAATGAATGGCAAATCACAGTGAGCCGCCATGCCATTTCAGACCGGCTTCGAGCACACCCGACAACATGCCCATCATTGCTGGAGGAGCTGAACGCCGTCTTGAAATTGAGGGTTGAACGCCAGGAGAAGACTAATAAGGGAAGTGTTTTCACACAAACTTCTGGAATTTGCTACAAATTTGCAAGGGTACACTTTTTCATACTGGGAATCGGTTCCGCATAGTGGCCACCTGCGCAAACTTCTAATTTTCCAGATATTTCGGCTCAAAGTGAACGAAAACGCAATTTTGGTGACTTTGAGATGAGATATATGGAAAACTAGAAATTTTCGCTTGTAGCCACTATATGGAATCGATTACCAGTATCAGAAAATGTCATTCTGAAATTTAATAGAACATTCCAGATCTTTGTGTAAAACACTTCCCTCGTAAGCTGGAAAAAAAAGAAAGGCATAGCTGTCAAGAAGTGCTGAACATCTCATGTAGTTTCTATTTATTAACTGCTTTTAACCACACCTTTTTTTGTAACCCTGTTTAGCTACCTTCTTCCACCTTTATCCATCATTCCTCTAATCAATCGATTCCGAGTCCACCCTTCTTACACCATAACCAAAGCATTAATCATCGATGAATCATCACGCGCCCCGAAAAAATACAGAAAAGTCGTGAATTTCTCTGCGTCTTGTCGTCTCGTACACTCTCTCGCTCTGCCCCCTCCTATCGATAGGGCGACCCGTGTGCCCGTTCTCCGTTCATCTCGACGCATTTCTCTCGAGTTTTTGGGCGGTTTCGCAATTATTGTCAATTTGCCAATTGCTTACATATTGAAACGTTTATTTGAGTGAACAAAGTTGAATTCCTGTAACGGTTTTCGGTGTTAATTCATGAACAGAAAACACAAAACAATGGTATTCGTGTGGAATCTGTTGGAGCACGAGTCCTCACGAACGTCCTATGCTGTGTCATCAGAATACGTCAAATCGTCAGCCTATATGAATTCCTGTAACGTTTTTCCGTATGCATTCATGAACAAGAACAGAAATAGCGCATTGAAAACACAAAACAATGGTATTCGTGTGGAATCTGTTGGAGCACGAGTCCTCACGAACGTCCTATGCTGGGTCTTCAGATTACGTCAAATCGTCAGGCTATATGAATTCCTGCAACGGTTTTCGGTATTAATTCATGAACAAGGACAGAAATAGCGCATAGAAAACACAAAACAATGGTATTCGTGTGGAATCTGTTGGAGCACGAGTCCTCACGAACGTCCTATGCTGGGTCTTCAGATTACGTCAAATCGTCAGGCTATATGAACTCTTGTAACGGTTTTCGGTATTAATTCATGAACAAGGACAGAAATAGCGCATAGAAAACACAAAACAATGGTATTCGTGTGGAATCTGTTGGAGCACGAGTCCTCACGAACGTCCTATGCTGGGTCTCCAGATTACGTCAAATCGTCAGGCTATATGAACTCTTGTAACGGTTTTCGGTATTAATTCATGAACAAGGACAGAAATAGCACATAGAAAACACAAAACAATGGTATTCGTGTGGAATCTGTTGGAGCACGAGTCCTCAAGAACGTCCTATGCTGGGTCATCAGATTACGTCAAATCGTCAGCCTATGTGAATTAATGTTATGGTTTTCCGTATTGATTCATGAACAAGGACAGAAATAGCACATAGAAAACACAAAATAAATGTATTCGTGTGGAATCTGTGGGAGCAATAGTTCTCACGAACATCCTATGATGTGTCATCAGATTACGTCAAATCGTCAGGCTATATAAATTCCTGTTATGGTTTTCGGTATTAATTCATGAACAAGGACAGAAATAGCACATAGAAAACACAAAACAATGGTATTCGTGTGGAATCTGTTGGAGCACGAGTCCTCAAGAACGTCCTATGCTGGGTCTCCAGATTACGTCAAATCGTCAGGCTATATAAATTCCTGTTATGGTTTTCGGTATTAATTCATGAACAAGGACAGAAATAGCACATAGAAAACACAAAACAATGGTATTCGTGTGGAATCTGTTGGAGCACGAGTCCTCACGAACGTCCTATGCTGGGTCTTCAGATTACGTCAAATCGTCAGGCTATATGAATTAATGTTATGGTTTTCGGTATTAATTCATGAACAAGGACAGAAATAGCACATAGAAAACACAAAACAATGGTATTCGTGTGGAATCTGTTGGAGCACGAGTCCTCACGAACGTCCTATGCTGGGTCTCCAGATTACGTCAAATCGTCAGGCTATATGAATTAATGTTATGGTTTTCCGTATTGATTCATGAACAAGGACAGAAATAGCACATAGAAAACACAAAACAATGGTATTCGTGTGGAATCTGTTGGAGCACGAGTCCTCACGAACGTCCTATGCTGGGTCTTCAGATTACGTCAAATCGTCAGGCTATATGAATTAATGTTATGGTTTTCGGTATTAATTCATGAACAAGGACAGAAATAGCACATAGAAAACACAAAACAATGGTATTCGTGTGGAATCTGTTGGAGCACGAGTCCTCACGAACGTCCTATGCTGGGTCTCCAGATTACGTCAAATCGTCAGGCTATATAAATTCCTGTTATGGTTTTCGGTATTAATTCATGAACAAGGACAGAAATAGCACATAGAAAACACAAAACAATGGTATTCGTGTGGAATCTGTTGGAGCACGAGTCCTCACGAACGTCCTATGCTGGGTCTCCAGATTACGTCAAATCGTCAGGCTATATAAATTCCTGTTATGGTTTTCGGTATTAATTCATGAACAAGGACAGAAATAGCACATAGAAAACACAAAACAATGGTATTCGTGTGGAATCTGTTGGAGCACGAGTCCTCACGAACGTCCTATGCTGGGTCTCCAGATTACGTCAAATCGTCAGGCTATATGAATTAATGTTATGGTTTTCCGTATTGATTCATGAACAAGGACAGAAATAGCACATAGAAAACACAAAACAATGGTATTCGTGTGGAATCTGTTGGAGCACGAGTCCTCACGAACGTCCTATGCTGGGTCTTCAGATTACGTCAAATCGTCAGGCTATATGAATTAATGTTATGGTTTTCGGTATTAATTCATGAACAAGGACAGAAATAGCACATAGAAAACACAAAACAATGGTATTCGTGTGGAATCTGTTGGAGCACGAGTCCTCACGAACGTCCTATGCTGGGTCTCCAGATTACGTCAAATCGTCAGGCTATATGAATTAATGTTATGGTTTTCCGTATTGATTCATGAACAAGGACAGAAATAGCACATAGAAAACACAAAACAATGGTATTCGTGTGGAATCTGTTGGAGCACGAGTCCTCACGAACGTCCTATGCTGGGTCTCCAGATTACGTCAAATCGTCAGGCTATATGAATTAATGTTATGGTTTTCGGTATTAATTCATGAACAAGGACAGAAATAGCACATAGAAAACACAAAACAATGGTATTCGTGTGGAATCTGTTGGAGCACGAGTCCTCACGAACGTCCTATGCTGGGTCTCCAGATTACGTCAAATCGTCAGGCTATATAAATTCCTGTTATGGTTTTCGGTATTAATTCATGAACAAGGACAGAAATAGCACATAGAAAACACAAAACAATGGTATTCGTGTGGAATCTGTTGGAGCACGAGTCCTCACGAACGTCCTATGCTGGGTCTTCAGATTACGTCAAATCGTCAGGCTATATGAATTAATGTTATGGTTTTCGGTATTAATTCATGAACAAGGACAGAAATAGCGCATAGAAAACACAAAACAATGGTATTCGTGTGGAATCTGTTGGAGCACGAGTCCTCACGAACGTCCTATGCTGGGTCTCCAGATTACGTCAAATCGTCAGGCTATATAAATTCCTGTTATGGTTTTCGGTATTAATTCATGAACAAGGACAGAAATAGCACATAGAAAACACAAAACAATGGTATTCGTGTGGAATCTGTTGGAGCACGAGTCCTCACGAACGTCCTATGCTGGGTCTTCAGATTACGTCAAATCGTCAGGCTATATGGATTCCTCTAACGGTTTTCGGTATTAATTCATGGACAAGGACCGAAATAGCTCATAGAAAACACAAAACAATGGTATTCGTGTGGAATCTGTTGGAGCACGAGTCCTCACGAACGTCCTATGCTGGGTCTTCAGATTACGTCAAATCGTCAGGCTATATGGATTCCTCTAACGGTTTTCGGTATTAATTCATGGACAAGGACCGAAATAGCTCATAGAAAACACAAAACAATGGTATTCGTGTGGAATCTGTTGGAGCACGAGTCCTCACGAACGTCCTATGCTGGGTCTTCAGATTATGTCAAATCGTCAGGCTATATGGATTCCTCTAACGGTTTTCGGTATTAATTCATGGACAAGGACCGAAATAGCTCATAGAAAACACAAAACAATGGTATTCGTGTGGAATCTGTTGGAGCACGAGTCCTCACGAACGTCCTATGCTGGGTCTCCAGATTACGTCAAATCGTCAGGCTATATGAATTAATGTAATTGGTTTTCGGTATTAATTCATGAACAAGGACAGAAATAGCGCATAGAAAACACAAAACAATGGTATTCGTGTGGAATCTGTTGGAGCACGAGTCCTCACGAACGCCCTATGCTGGGTCTCCAGATTACATCAAATCGTCAGGCTATATGAATTAATGTTATTGGTTTTCGGTATTAATTCATGAACAAGGACAGAAATAGCGCATAGAAAACACAAAACAATGGTATTCGTGTGGAATCTGTTGGAGCACGAGTCCTCACGAACGCCCTATGCTGGGTCTCCAGATTACATCAAATCGTCAGGCTATATGAACTCTTGTAACGGTTTTCGGTATTAATTCATGAACAAGGACAGAAATAGCGCATAGAAAACACAAAACAATGGTATTCGTGTGGAATCTGTTGGAGCACGAGTCCTCACGAACGTCCTATGCTGGGTCTTCAGATTACGTCAAATCGTCAGGCTATATAAATTCCTGTTATGGTTTTCGGTATTAATTCATGAACAAGGACAGAAATAGCACATAGAAAACACAAAACAATGGTATTCGTGTGGAATCTGTTGGAGCACGAGTCCTCACGAACGTCCTATGCTGGGTCTTCAGATTACGTCAAATCGTCAGGCTATATGAACTCTTGTAACGGTTTTCGGTATTAATTCATGAACAAGGACAGAAATAGCGCATAGAAAACACAAAACAATGGTATTCGTGTGGAATCTGTTGGAGCACGAGTCCTCACGAACGCCCTATGCTGGGTCTCCAGATTACATCAAATCGTCAGGCTATATAAATTCCTGTTATGGTTTTCGGTATTAATTCATGAACAAGGACAGAAATAGCACATAGAAAACACAAAACAATGGTATTCGTGTGGAATCTGTTGGAGCACGAGTCCTCACGAACGTCCTATGCTGGGTCTTCAGATTACGTCAAATCGTCAGGCTATATGAACTCTTGTAACGGTTTTCGGTATTAATTCATGAACAAGGACAGAAATAGCACATAGAAAACACAAAACAATAGTATTCGTGTGGAATCTGTTGGAGCACGAGTCCTCACGAACGTCCTATGCTGGGTCTTCAGATTACGTCAAATCGTCAGGCTATATAAATTCCTGTTATGGTTTTCGGTATTAATTCATGAACAAGGACAGAAATAGCACATAGAAAACACAAAACAATGGTATTCGTGTGGAATCTGTTGGAGCACGAGTCCTCACGAACGTCCTATGCTGGGTCTTCAGATTACGTCAAATCGTCAGGCTATATGAATTAATGTTATGGTTTCCGGTATTAATTCATGAACAAGGACAGAAATAGCACATAGAAAACACAAAACAATGGTATTCGTGTGGAATCTGTTGGAGCACGAGTCCTCACGAACGTCCTATGCTGGGTCTTCAGATTACGTCAAATCGTCAGGCTATATGAACTCTTGTAACGGTTTTCGGTATTAATTCATGAACAAGGACAGAAATAGCACATGGAAAACACAAAACAATAGTATTCGTGTGGAATCTGTTGGAGCACGAGTCCTCACGAACGTCCTATGCTGGGTCTTCAGATTACGTCAAATCGTCAGGCTATATGAATTCCTGTTATGGTTTTCGGTATTAATTCATGAACAAGGACAGAAATAGCACATAGAAAACACAAAACAATGGTATTCGTGTGGAATCTGTTGGAGCACGAGTCCTCACGAACGTCCTATGCTGGGTCTCCAGATTACGTCAAATCGTCAGGCTATATGAACTCTTGTAACGGTTTTCGGTATTAATTCATGAACAAGGACAGAAATAGCGCATAGAAAACACAAAACAATGGTATTCGTGTGGAATCTGTTGGAGCACGAGTCCTCACGAACGTCCTATGCTGGGTCTTCAGATTACGTCAAATCGTCAGGCTATATGAATTAATGTTATGGTTTCCGGTATTAATTCATGAACAAGGACAGAAATAGCACATAGAAAACACAAAACAATGGTATTCGTGTGGAATCTGTTGGAGCACGAGTCCTCACGAACGTCCTATGCTGGGTCTTCAGATTACGTCAAATCGTCAGGCTATATGAACTCTTGTAACGGTTTTCGGTATTAATTCATGAACAAGGACAGAAATAGCACATGGAAAACACAAAACAATAGTATTCGTGTGGAATCTGTTGGAGCAATAGTCCTCACGAACGTCCTATGCTGGGTCTTCAGATTACGTCAAATCGTCAGGCTATATGAACTCTTGTAACGGTTTTCGGTATTAATTCATGAACAAGGACAGAAATAGCACATAGAAAACACAAAACAATGGTATTCGTGTGGAATCTGTTGGAGCACGAGTCCTCACGAACGTCCTATGCTGGGTCTCCAGATTACGTCAAATCGTCAGGCTATATGAACTCTTGTAACGGTTTTCGGTATTAATTCATGAACAAGGACAGAAATAGCGCATAGAAAACACAAAACAATGGTATTCGTGTGGAATCTGTTGGAGCACGAGTCCTCACGAACGTCCTATGCTGGGTCTTCAGATTACGTCAAATCGTCAGGCTATATGAATTAATGTTATGGTTTCCGGTATTAATTCATGAACAAGGACAGAAATAGCACATAGAAAACACAAAACAATGGTATTCGTGTGGAATCTGTTGGAGCACGAGTCCTCACGAACGTCCTATGCTGGGTCTTCAGATTACGTCAAATCGTCAGGCTATATGAACTCTTGTAACGGTTTTCGGTATTAATTCATGAACAAGGACAGAAATAGCACATGGAAAACACAAAACAATAGTATTCGTGTGGAATCTGTTGGAGCACGAGTCCTCACGAACGTCCTATGCTGGGTCTTCAGATTACGTCAAATCGTCAGGCTATATGAACTCTTGTAACGGTTTTCGGTATTAATTCATGAACAAGGACAGAAATAGCACATAGAAAACACAAAACAATGGTATTCGTGTGGAATCTGTTGGAGCACGAGTCCTCACGAACGTCCTATGCTGGGTCTCCAGATTACGTCAAATCGTCAGGCTATATGAACTCTTGTAACGGTTTTCGGTATTAATTCATGAACAAGGACAGAAATAGCGCATAGAAAACACAAAACAATGGTATTCGTGTGGAATCTGTTGGAGCACGAGTCCTCACGAACGTCCTATGCTGGGTCTCCAGATTACGTCAAATCGTCAGGCTATATGAACTCTTGTAACGGTTTTCGGTATTAATTCATGAACAAGGACAGAAATAGCACATAGAAAACACAAAACAATGGTATTCGTGTGGAATCTGTTGGAGCACGAGTCCTCACGAACGTCCTATGCTGGGTCTCCAGATTACGTCAAATCGTCAGGCTATATGAACTCTTGTAACGGTTTTCGGTATTAATTCATGAACAAGGACAGAAATAGCACATAGAAAACACAAAACAATGGTATTCGTGTGGAATCTGTTGGAGCACGAGTCCTCACGAACGTCCTATGCTGGGTCTTCAGATTACGTCAAATCGTCAGGCTATATGAACTCTTGTAACGGTTTTCGGTATTAATTCATGAACAAGGACAGAAATAGCACATAGAAAACACAAAACAATGGTATTCGTGTGGAATCTGTTGGAGCACGAGTCCTCACGAACGTCCTATGCTGGGTCTCCAGATTACGTCAAATCGTCAGGCTATATGAACTCTTGTAACGGTTTTCGGTATTAATTCATGAACAAGGACAGAAATAGCACATAGAAAACACAAAACAATGGTATTCGTGTGGAATCTGTTGGAGCACGAGT
The DNA here is from genome assembly GCA_963932285.1 of Caenorhabditis macrosperma. Classification (NCBI taxonomy): domain Eukaryota; kingdom Metazoa; phylum Nematoda; class Chromadorea; order Rhabditida; family Rhabditidae; genus Caenorhabditis; species Caenorhabditis macrosperma. The sequence goes on from OZ010618.1 coordinate 22,721,469, forward strand.
CCTCACGAACGTCCTATGCTGGGTCTTCAGATTACGTCAAATCGTCAGGCTATATGGATTCATGTAATGATTTTCGGTATTATTTCATGAACAAGGACAGAAATAGCGCATAGAAAACACAAAACAATGGTATTCGTGTGGAATCTGTTGGAGCAATAGTCCTCACGAACGTCCTATGCTGGGTCTTCAGATTACGTCAAATCGTCAGGCTATATGGATTCATGTAATGATTTTCGGTATTAATTCATGAACAAGGACAGAAATAGCACATAGAAAACACAAAATAAATGTATCCGTGTGTAATCTGTGGGAGCAATAGTTCTCACGAACGTCCTATGCTGTGTCATCAGATTACGTCAAACCGTCAGCCTATGTGAATTCCTGTTACGTTTTTCCGTATTGATTTATGAACAAGGACAGAAATAGCACATAGAAAACACAAAATAATGGTATTCGTGTGGAATCTGTGGGAGCAATAGTTCTCACGGACGTCCTATGCTGTGTCATCAGATTACGTCAAACCGTCAGCCTATGTGAATTCCTGTTACGTTCTTCCGTATTGATTCATGAACAAGGACAGAAATAGCACATAGAAAACACAAAATAAATGTATCCGTGTGTAATCTGTGGGAGCAATAGTTCTCACGGGCGTCCTATGCTGTGTCATCAGATTACGTCAAATCGTCAGCCTATGTGAATTCCTGTTACGTTTTTCCGTATTGATTCATGAACAAGGACAGAAATAGCACATAGAAAACACAAAATAATGGTATTCGTGTGGAATCTGTGGGAGCAATAGTTCTCACGGACGTCCTATGCTGTGTCATCAGATTACGTCAAACCGTCAGCCTATGTGAATTCCTGTTACGTTTTTCCGTATTGATTCATGAACAAGGACAGAAATAGCACATAGAAAACACAAAATAAATGTATCCGTGTGTAATCTGTGGGAGCAATAGTTCTCACGAACGTCCTATGCTGTGTCATCAGATTACGTCAAACCGTCAGCCTATGTGAATTCCTGTTACGTTTTTCCGTATTGATTCATGAACAAGGACAGAAATAGCACATAGAAAACACAAAATAATGGTATTCGTGTGGAATCTGTGGGAGCAATAGTTCTCACGGGCGTCCTATGCTGTGTCATCAGAATACGTCAAATCGTCAGCCTATGTGAATTCCTGTAACGTTTTTCCGTATTGATTCATGAACAAGGACAGAAATAGCACATAGAAAACACAAAATAAATGTATCCGTGTGGAATCTGTGGGAGCAATAGTTCTCACGGGCGTCCTATGCTGTGTCATCAGAATACGTCAAATCGTCAGCCTATGTGAATTCCTGTTACGTTTTTCCGTATTGATTCATGAACAAGGACAGAAATAGCACATAGAAAACACAAAATAAATGTATCCGTGTGGAATCTGTGGGAGCAATAGCTCTCACGAACGTCCTATGCTGTGTCATCAGAATACGTCAAATCGTCAGCCTATGTGAATTCCTGTTACGTTTTTCCGTATTGATTTATGAACAAGGACAGAAATAGCACATAGAAAACACAAAATAATGGTATTCGTGTGGAATCTGTGGGAGCAATAGTTCTCACGGGCGTCCTATGCTGTGTCATCAGATTACGTCAAACCGTCAGCCTATGTGAATTCCTGTTACGTTTTTCCGTATTGATTCATGAACAAGGACAGAAATAGCACATAGAAAACACAAAATAAATGTATCCGTGTGTAATCTGTGGGAGCAATAGTTCTCACGAACGTCCTATGCTGTGTCATCAGATTACGTCAAACCGTCAGCCTATGTGAATTCCTGTTACGTTTTTCCGTATTGATTTATGAACAAGGACAGAAATAGCACATAGAAAACACAAAATAATGGTATTCGTGTGGAATCTGTGGGAGCAATAGTTCTCACGGGCGTCCTATGCTGTGTCATCAGATTACGTCAAACCGTCAGCCTATGTGAATTCCTGTTACGTTTTTCCGTATTGATTCATGAACAAGGACAGAAATAGCACATAGAAAACACAAAATAAATGTATCCGTGTGTAATCTGTGGGAGCAATAGTTCTCACGAACGTCCTATGCTGTGTCATCAGATTACGTCAAACCGTCAGCCTATGTGAATTCCTGTTACGTTTTTCCGTATTGATTTATGAACAAGGACAGAAATAGCACATAGAAAACACAAAATAATGGTATTCGTGTGGAATCTGTGGGAGCAATAGTTCTCACGGACGTCCTATGCTGTGTCATCAGATTACGTCAAACCGTCAGCCTATGTGAATTCCTGTTACGTTCTTCCGTATTGATTCATGAACAAGGACAGAAATAGCACATAGAAAACACAAAATAAATGTATCCGTGTGTAATCTGTGGGAGCAATAGTTCTCACGGGCGTCCTATGCTGTGTCATCAGATTACGTCAAATCGTCAGCCTATGTGAATTCCTGTTACGTTTTTCCGTATTGATTCATGAACAAGGACAGAAATAGCACATAGAAAACACAAAATAATGGTATTCGTGTGGAATCTGTGGGAGCAATAGTTCTCACGGACGTCCTATGCTGTGTCATCAGATTACGTCAAACCGTCAGCCTATGTGAATTCCTGTTACGTTTTTCCGTATTGATTCATGAACAAGGACAGAAATAGCACATAGAAAACACAAAATAAATGTATCCGTGTGTAATCTGTGGGAGCAATAGTTCTCACGAACGTCCTATGCTGTGTCATCAGATTACGTCAAACCGTCAGCCTATGTGAATTCCTGTTACGTTTTTCCGTATTGATTCATGAACAAGGACAGAAATAGCACATAGAAAACACAAAATAATGGTATTCGTGTGGAATCTGTGGGAGCAATAGTTCTCACGGACGTCCTATGCTGTGTCATCAGATTACGTCAAACCGTCAGCCTATGTGAATTCCTGTTACGTTTTTCCGTATTGATTCATGAACAAGGACAGAAATAGCACATAGAAAACACAAAATAATGGTATTCGTGTGGAATCTGTGGGAGCAATAGTTCTCACGGACGTCCTATGCTGTGTCATCAGATTACGTCAAACCGTCAGCCTATGTGAATTCCTGTTACGTTTTTCCGTATCGATTCATGAACAAGGACAGAAATAGCACATAGAAAACACAAAATAATGGTATTCGTGTGGAATCTGTGGGAGCAATAGTTCTCACGGACGTCCTATGCTGTGTCATCAGATTACGTCAAACCGTCAGCCTATGTGAATTCCTGTTACGTTTTTCCGTATCGATTCATGAACAAGGACAGAAATAGCACATAGAAAACACAAAATAAATGTATCCGTGTGGAATCTGTGGGAGCAATAGTTCTCACGGACGTCCTATGCTGTGTCATCAGATTACGTCAAATCGTCAGCCTATGTGAATTCCTGTAACGTTTTTCCGTATCGATTCATGAACAAGGACAGAAATAGCACATAGAAAACACAAAATAATGGTATTCGTGTGGAATCTGTGGGAGCAATAGTTCTCACGAACGTCCTATGCTGTGTCATCAGATTACGTCAAACCGTCAGCCTATGTGAATTCCTGTAACGTTTTTCCGTATCGATTCATGAACAAGGACAGAAATAGCACATAGAAAACACAAAATAAATGTATTCGTGTGGAATCTGTGGGAGCAATAGTTCTCACGAACGTCCTATGCTGTGTCATCAGATTACGTCAAATCGTCAGCCTATGTGAATTCCTGTTACGTTTTTCCGTATCGATTCATGAACAAGGACAGAAATAGCACATAGAAAACACAAAATAAATGTATCCGTGTGTAATCTGTGGGAGCAATAGTTCTCACGGGCGTCCTATGCTGTGTCATCAGATTACGTCAAACCGTCAGCCTATGTGAATTCCTGTTACGTTTTTCCGTATTGATTCATGAACAAGGACAGAAATAGCACATAGAAAACACAAAATAATGGTATTCGTGTGGAATCTGTGGGAGCAATAGTTCTCACGAACGTCCTATGCTGTGTCATCAGATTACGTCAAACCGTCAGCCTATGTGAATTCCTGTAACGTTTTTCCGTATCGATTCATGAACAAGGACAGAAATAGCACATAGAAAACACAAAATAAATGTATCCGTGTGTAATCTGTGGGAGCAATAGTTCTCACGAACGTCCTATGCTGTGTCATCAGAATACGTCAAATCGTCAGCCTATGTGAATTCCTGTTACGTTTTTCCGTATTGATTTATGAACAAGGACAGAAATAGCACATAGAAAACACAAAATAATGGTATTCGTGTGGAATCTGTGGGAGCAATAGTTCTCACGGGCGTCCTATGCTGTGTCATCAGATTACGTCAAATCGTCAGCCTATGTGAATTCCTGTTACGTTTTTCCGTATTGATTCATGAACAAGGACAGAAATAGCACATAGAAAACACAAAATAATGGTATTCGTGTGGAATCTGTGGGAGCAATAGTTCTCACGGGCGTCCTATGCTGTGTCATCAGATTACGTCAAACCGTCAGCCTATGTGAATTCCTGTAACGTTTTTCCGTATCGATTCATGAACAAGGACAGAAATAGCACATAGAAAACACAAAATAAATGTATCCGTGTGTAATCTGTGGGAGCAATAGTTCTCACGGGCGTCCTATGCTGTGTCATCAGATTACGTCAAATCGTCAGCCTATGTGAATTCCTGTTACGTTTTTCCGTATTGATTCATGAACAAGGACAGAAATAGCACATAGAAAACACAAAATAATGGTATTCGTGTGGAATCTGTGGGAGCAATAGTTCTCACGAACGTCCTATGCTGTGTCATCAGAATACGTCAAATCGTCAGCCTATGTGAATTCCTGTTACGTTTTTCCGTATTGATTTATGAACAAGGACAGAAATAGCACATAGAAAACACAAAATAATGGTATTCGTGTGGAATCTGTGGGAGCAATAGTTCTCACGGGCGTCCTATGCTGTGTCATCAGATTACGTCAAATCGTCAGCCTATGTGAATTCCTGTTACGTTTTTCCGTATTGATTCATGAACAAGGACAGAAATAGCACATAGAAAACACAAAATAATGGTATTCGTGTGGAATCTGTGGGAGCAATAGTTCTCACGAACGTCCTATGCGGTGTCATCAGAATACGTCAAATCGTCAGCCTATGTGAATTCCTGTAACGTTTTTCCGTATCGATTCATGAACAAGGACAGAAATAGCACATAGAAAACACAAAATAATGGTATTCGTGTGGAATCTGTGGGAGCAATAGTTCTCACGAACGTCCTATGCTGTGTTATCAGAATACGTCAAATCGTCAGCCTATGTGAATTCCTGTTACGTTTTTCCGTATTGATTTATGAACAAGGACAGAAATAGCACATAGAAAACACAAAATAATGGTATTCGTGTGGAATCTGTGGGAGCAATAGTTCTCACGGGCGTCCTATGCTGTGTCATCAGATTACGTCAAATCGTCAGCCTATGTGAATTCCTGTTACGTTTTTCCGTATTGATTCATGAACAAGGACAGAAATAGCACATAGAAAACACAAAATAAATGTATCCGTGTGTAATCTGTGGGAGCAATAGTTCTCACGAACGTCCTATGCTGTGTCATCAGATTACGTCAAACCGTCAGCCTATGTGAATTCCTGTTACGTTTTTCCGTATTGATTCATGAACAAGGACAGAAATAGCACATAGAAAACACAAAATAATGGTATTCGTGTGGAATCTGTGGGAGCAATAGTTCTCACGGACGTCCTATGCTGTGTCATCAGATTACGTCAAACCGTCAGCCTATGTGAATTCCTGTTACGTTTTTCCGTATTGATTCATGAACAAGGACAGAAATAGCACATAGAAAACACAAAATAATGGTATTCGTGTGGAATCTGTGGGAGCAATAGTTCTCACGGACGTCCTATGCTGTGTCATCAGATTACGTCAAACCGTCAGCCTATGTGAATTCCTGTTACGTTTTTCCGTATCGATTCATGAACAAGGACAGAAATAGCACATAGAAAACACAAAATAATGGTATTCGTGTGGAATCTGTGGGAGCAATAGTTCTCACGGACGTCCTATGCTGTGTCATCAGATTACGTCAAATCGTCAGCCTATGTGAATTCCTGTTACGTTTTTCCGTATTGATTCATGAACAAGGACAGAAATAGCACATAGAAAACACAAAATAAATGTATTCGTGTGGAATCTGTGGGAGCAATAGTTCTCACGGGCGTCCTATGCTGTGTCATCAGATTACGTCAAATCGTCAGCCTATGTGAATTCCTGTTACGTTTTTCCGTATTGATTTATGAACAAGGACAGAAATAGCACATAGAAAACACAAAATAATGGTATTCGTGTGGAATCTGTGGGAGCAATAGTTCTCACGAACGTCCTATGCTGTGTCATCAGAATACGTCAAATCGTCAGCCTATGTGAATTCCTGTTACGTTTTTCCGTATTGATTCATGAACAAGGACAGAAATAGCACATAGAAAACACAAAATAATGGTATTCGTGTGGAATCTGTGGGAGCAATAGTTCTCACGAACGTCCTATGCTGTGTCATCAGAATACGTCAAATCGTCAGCCTATGTGAATTCCTGTTACGTTTTTCCGTATTGATTTATGAACAAGGACAGAAATAGCACATAGAAAACACAAAATAATGGTATTCGTGTGTAATCTGTGGGAGCAATAGTTCTCACGAACGTCCTATGCTGTGTCATCAGATTACGTCAAATCGTCAGCCTATGTGAATTCCTGTTACGTTTTTCCGTATTGATTTATGAACAAGGACAGAAATAGCACATAGAAAACACAAAATAATGGTATTCGTGTGGAATCTGTGGGAGCAATAGTTCTCACGGACGTCCTATGCTGTGTCATCAGATTACGTCAAACCGTCAGCCTATGTGAATTCCTGTTACGTTTTTCCGTATTGATTCATGAACAAGGACAGAAATAGCACATAGAAAACACAAAATAATGGTATTCGTGTGGAATCTGTGGGAGCAATAGTTCTCACGGACGTCCTATGCTGTGTCATCAGATTACGTCAAATCGTCAGCCTATGTGAATTCCTGTTACGTTTTTCCGTATTGATTCATGAACAAGGACAGAAATAGCACATAGAAAACACAAAATAATGGTATTCGTGTGGAATCTGTGGGAGCAATAGTTCTCACGGACGTCCTATGCTGTGTCATCAGATTACGTCAAACCGTCAGCCTATGTGAATTCCTGTTACGTTTTTCCGTATTGATTCATGAACAAGGACAGAAATAGCACATAGAAAACACAAAATAATGGTATTCGTGTGGAATCTGTGGGAGCAATAGTTCTCACGGACGTCCTATGCTGTGTCATCAGATTACGTCAAATCGTCAGCCTATGTGAATTCCTGTTACGTTTTTCCGTATTGATTTATGAACAAGGACAGAAATAGCACATAGAAAACACAAAATAATGGTATTCGTGTGGAATCTGTGGGAGCAATAGTTCTCACGGACGTCCTATGCTGTGTCATCAGATTACGTCAAACCGTCAGCCTATGTGAATTCCTGTTACGTTTTTCCGTATTGATTTATGAACAAGGACAGAAATAGCACATAGAAAACACAAAATAATGGTATTCGTGTGGAATCTGTGGGAGCAATAGTTCTCACGGGCGTCCTATGCTGTGTCATCAGATTACGTCAAACCGTCAGCCTATGTGAATTCCTGTTACGTTTTTCCGTATTGATTTATGAACAAGGACAGAAATAGCACATAGAAAACACAAAATAATGGTATTCGTGTGGAATCTGTGGGAGCAATAGTTCTCACGGACGTCCTATGCTGTGTCATCAGATTACGTCAAACCGTCAGCCTATGTGAATTCCTGTTACGTTTTTCCGTATTGATTCATGAACAAGGACAGAAATAGCACATAGAAAACACAAAATAATGGTATTCGTGTGGAATCTGTGGGAGCAATAGTTCTCACGAACGTCCTATGCTGTGTCATCAGATTACGTCAAATCGTCAGCCTATGTGAATTCCTGTTACGTTTTTCCGTATTGATTTATGAACAAGGACAGAAATAGCACATAGAAAACACAAAATAATGGTATTCGTGTGGAATCTGTGGGAGCAATAGTTCTCACGGACGTCCTATGCTGTGTCATCAGATTACGTCAAACCGTCAGCCTATGTGAATTCCTGTTACGTTTTTCCGTATTGATTCATGAACAAGGACAGAAATAGCACATAGAAAACACAAAATAATGGTATTCGTGTGGAATCTGTGGGAGCAATAGTTCTCACGGACGTCCTATGCTGTGTCATCAGATTACGTCAAACCGTCAGCCTATGTGAATTCCTGTTACGTTTTTCCGTATTGATTCATGAACAAGGACAGAAATAGCACATAGAAAACACAAAATAAATGTATCCGTGTGTAATCTGTGGGAGCAATAGTTCTCACGGGCGTCCTATGCTGTGTCATCAGATTACGTCAAATCGTCAGCCTATGTGAATTCCTGTTACGTTTTTCCGTATTGATTCATGAACAAGGACAGAAATAGCACATAGAAAACACAAAATAAATGTATCCGTGTGTAATCTGTGGGAGCAATAGTTCTCACGGACGTCCTATGCTGTGTCATCAGATTACGTCAAACCGTCAGCCTATGTGAATTCCTGTTACGTTTTTCCGTATTGATTCATGAACAAGGACAGAAATAGCACATAGAAAACACAAAATAAATGTATCCGTGTGGAATCTGTGGGAGCAATAGTTCTCACGGACGTCCTATGCTGTGTCATCAGATTACGTCAAACCGTCAGCCTATGTGAATTCCTGTTACGTTTTTCCGTATTGATTCATGAACAAGGACAGAAATAGCACATAGAAAACACAAAATAATGGTATTCGTGTGGAATCTGTGGGAGCAATAGTTCTCACGAACGTCCTATGCTGTGTCATCAGATTACGTCAAATCGTCAGCCTATGTGAATTCCTGTTACGTTTTTCCGTATTGATTTATGAACAAGGACAGAAATAGCACATAGAAAACACAAAATAATGGTATTCGTGTGGAATCTGTGGGAGCAATAGTTCTCACGAACGTCCTATGCTGTGTCATCAGATTACGTCAAATCGTCAGCCTATGTGAATTCCTGTTACGTTTTTCCGTATTGATTCATGAACAAGGACAGAAATAGCACATAGAAAACACAAAATAAATGTATCCGTGTGGAATCTGTGGGAGCAATAGTTCTCACGGACGTCCTATGCTGTGTCATCAGATTACGTCAAATCGTCAGCCTATGTGAATTCCTGTTACGTTTTTCCGTATTGATTCATGAACAAGGACAGAAATAGCACATAGAAAACACAAAATAAATGTATCCGTGTGGAATCTGTGGGAGCAATAGTTCTCACGAACGTCCTATGCTGTGTCATCAGAATACGTCAAATCGTCAGCCTATGTGAATTCCTGTTACGTTTTTCCGTATTGATTCATGAACAAGGACAGAAATAGCACATAGAAAACACAAAATAAATGTATCCGTGTGTAATCTGTGGGAGCAATAGTTCTCACGAACGTCCTATGCTGTGTCATCAGAATACGTCAAATCGTCAGCCTATGTGAATTCCTGTTACGTTTTTCCGTATTGATTCATGAACAAGGACAGAAATAGCACATAGAAAACACAAAATAATGGTATTCGTGTGGAATCTGTGGGAGCAATAGTTCTCACGAACGTCCTATGCTGTGTCATCAGATTACGTCAAATCGTCAGCCTATGTGAATTCCTGTTACGTTTTTCCGTATTGATTTATGAACAAGGACAGAAATAGCACATAGAAAACACAAAATAATGGTATTCGTGTGGAATCTGTGGGAGCAATAGTTCTCACGAACGTCCTATGCTGTGTCATCAGATTACGTCAAATCGTCAGCCTATGTGAATTCCTGTTACGTTTTTCCGTATTGATTTATGAACAAGGACAGAAATAGCACATAGAAAACACAAAATAATGGTATTCGTGTGGAATCTGTGGGAGCAATAGTTCTCACGAACGTCCTATGCTGTGTCATCAGATTACGTCAAATCGTCAGCCTATGTGAATTCCTGTTACGTTTTTCCGTATTGATTCATGAACAAGGACAGAAATAGCACATAGAAAACACAAAATAAATGTATCCGTGTGGAATCTGTGGGAGCAATAGTTCTCACGGACGTCCTATGCTGTGTCATCAGATTACGTCAAATCGTCAGCCTATGTGAATTCCTGTTACGTTTTTCCGTATTGATTCATGAACAAGGACAGAAATAGCACATAGAAAACACAAAATAAATGTATCCGTGTGGAATCTGTGGGAGCAATAGTTCTCACGAACGTCCTATGCTGTGTCATCAGAATACGTCAAATCGTCAGCCTATGTGAATTCCTGTTACGTTTTTCCGTATTGATTCATGAACAAGGACAGAAATAGCACATAGAAAACACAAAATAAATGTATCCGTGTGTAATCTGTGGGAGCAATAGTTCTCACGAACGTCCTATGCTGTGTCATCAGAATACGTCAAATCGTCAGCCTATGTGAATTCCTGTTACGTTTTTCCGTATTGATTCATGAACAAGGACAGAAATAGCACATAGAAAACACAAAATAAATGTATCCGTGTGTAATCTGTGGGAGCAATAGTTCTCACGGACGTCCTATGCTGTGTCATCAGATTACGTCAAATCGTCAGCCTATGTGAATTCCTGTTACGTTTTTCCGTATTGATTCATGAACAAGGACAGAAATAGCACATAGAAAACACAAAATAAATGTATCCGTGTGTAATCTGTGGGAGCAATAGTTCTCACGGACGTCCTATGCTGTGTCATCAGATTACGTCAAACCGTCAGCCTATGTGAATTCCTGTTACGTTTTTCCGTATTGATTCATGAACAAGGACAGAAATAGCACATAGAAAACACAAAATAAATGTATCCGTGTGTAATCTGTGGGAGCAATAGTTCTCACGGACGTCCTATGCTGTGTCATCAGATTACGTCAAACCGTCAGCCTATGTGAATTCCTGTTACGTTTTTCCGTATTGATTCATGAACAAGGACAGAAATAGCACATAGAAAACACAAAATAAATGTATCCGTGTGTAATCTGTGGGAGCAATAGTTCTCACGAACGTCCTATGCTGTGTCATCAGAATACGTCAAACCGTCAGCCTATGTGAATTCCTGTTACGTTTTTCCGTATTGATTCATGAACAAGGACAGAAATAGCACATAGAAAACACAAAATAAATGTATCCGTGTGGAATCTGTGGGAGCAATAGTTCTCACGGACGTCCTATGCTGTGTCATCAGATTACGTCAAACCGTCAGCCTATGTGAATTCCTGTTACGTTTTTCCGTATTGATTCATGAACAAGGACAGAAATAGCACATAGAAAACACAAAATAAATGTATCCGTGTGGAATCTGTGGGAGCAATAGTTCTCACGAACGTCCTATGCTGTGTCATCAGAATACGTCAAATCGTCAGCCTATGTGAATTCCTGTTACGTTTTTCCGTATTGATTCATGAACAAGGACAGAAATAGCACATAGAAAACACAAAATAAATGTATCCGTGTGTAATCTGTGGGAGCAATAGTTCTCACGGACGTCCTATGCTGTGTCATCAGATTACGTCAAACCGTCAGCCTATGTGAATTCCTGTTACGTTTTTCCGTATTGATTCATGAACAAGGACAGAAATAGCACATAGAAAACACAAAATAAATGTATCCGTGTGGAATCTGTGGGAGCAATAGTTCTCACGGACGTCCTATGCTGTGTCATCAGATTACGTCAAACCGTCAGCCTATGTGAATTCCTGTTACGTTTTTCCGTATTGATTCATGAACAAGGACAGAAATAGCACATAGAAAACACAAAATAATGGTATTCGTGTGGAATCTGTGGGAGCAATAGTTCTCACGAACGTCCTATGCTGTGTCATCAGATTACGTCAAATCGTCAGCCTATGTGAATTCCTGTTACGTTTTTCCGTATTGATTTATGAACAAGGACAGAAATAGCACATAGAAAACACAAAATAAATGTATCCGTGTGTAATCTGTGGGAGCAATAGTTCTCACGAACGTCCTATGCTGTGTCATCAGAATACGTCAAACCGTCAGCCTATGTGAATTCCTGTTACGTTTTTCCGTATTGATTCATGAACAAGGACAGAAATAGCACATAGAAAACACAAAATAAATGTATCCGTGTGGAATCTGTGGGAGCAATAGTTCTCACGGACGTCCTATGCTGTGTCATCAGATTACGTCAAACCGTCAGCCTATGTGAATTCCTGTTACGTTTTTCCGTATTGATTCATGAACAAGGACAGAAATAGCACATAGAAAACACAAAATAAATGTATCCGTGTGGAATCTGTGGGAGCAATAGTTCTCACGAACGTCCTATGCTGTGTCATCAGAATACGTCAAATCGTCAGCCTATGTGAATTCCTGTTACGTTTTTCCGTATTGATTCATGAACAAGGACAGAAATAGCACATAGAAAACACAAAATAAATGTATCCGTGTGTAATCTGTGGGAGCAATAGTTCTCACGGACGTCCTATGCTGTGTCATCAGATTACGTCAAACCGTCAGCCTATGTGAATTCCTGTTACGTTTTTCCGTATTGATTCATGAACAAGGACAGAAATAGCACATAGAAAACACAAAATAAATGTATCCGTGTGGAATCTGTGGGAGCAATAGTTCTCACGGACGTCCTATGCTGTGTCATCAGATTACGTCAAACCGTCAGCCTATGTGAATTCCTGTTACGTTTTTCCGTATTGATTCATGAACAAGGACAGAAATAGCACATAGAAAACACAAAATAATGGTATTCGTGTGGAATCTGTGGGAGCAATAGTTCTCACGAACGTCCTATGCTGTGTCATCAGATTACGTCAAATCGTCAGCCTATGTGAATTCCTGTTACGTTTTTCCGTATTGATTTATGAACAAGGACAGAAATAGCACATAGAAAACACAAAATAATGGTATTCGTGTGGAATCTGTGGGAGCAATAGTTCTCACGAACGTCCTATGCTGTGTCATCAGATTACGTCAAATCGTCAGCCTATGTGAATTCCTGTTACGTTTTTCCGTATTGATTCATGAACAAGGACAGAAATAGCACATAGAAAACACAAAATAAATGTATCCGTGTGGAATCTGTGGGAGCAATAGTTCTCACGGACGTCCTATGCTGTGTCATCAGATTACGTCAAATCGTCAGCCTATGTGAATTCCTGTTACGTTTTTCCGTATTGATTCATGAACAAGGACAGAAATAGCACATAGAAAACACAAAATAAATGTATCCGTGTGGAATCTGTGGGAGCAATAGTTCTCACGAACGTCCTATGCTGTGTCATCAGAATACGTCAAATCGTCAGCCTATGTGAATTCCTGTTACGTTTTTCCGTATTGATTCATGAACAAGGACAGAAATAGCACATAGAAAACACAAAATAAATGTATCCGTGTGTAATCTGTGGGAGCAATAGTTCTCACGAACGTCCTATGCTGTGTCATCAGAATACGTCAAATCGTCAGCCTATGTGAATTCCTGTTACGTTTTTCCGTATTGATTCATGAACAAGGACAGAAATAGCACATAGAAAACACAAAATAAATGTATCCGTGTGTAATCTGTGGGAGCAATAGTTCTCACGAACGTCCTATGCTGTGTCATCAGAATACGTCAAATCGTCAGCCTATGTGAATTCCTGTTACGTTTTTCCGTATTGATTCATGAACAAGGACAGAAATAGCACATAGAAAACACAAAATAAATGTATCCGTGTGTAATCTGTGGGAGCAATAGTTCTCACGGACGTCCTATGCTGTGTCATCAGATTACGTCAAACCGTCAGCCTATGTGAATTCCTGTTACGTTTTTCCGTATTGATTCATGAACAAGGACAGAAATAGCACATAGAAAACACAAAATAAATGTATCCGTGTGTAATCTGTGGGAGCAATAGTTCTCACGGGCGTCCTATGCTGTGTCATCAGATTACGTCAAATCGTCAGCCTATGTGAATTCCTGTTACGTTTTTCCGTATTGATTCATGAACAAGGACAGAAATAGCACATAGAAAACACAAAATAAATGTATCCGTGTGTAATCTGTGGGAGCAATAGTTCTCACGGACGTCCTATGCTGTGTCATCAGATTACGTCAAACCGTCAGCCTATGTGAATTCCTGTTACGTTTTTCCGTATTGATTCATGAACAAGGACAGAAATAGCACATAGAAAACACAAAATAAATGTATCCGTGTGGAATCTGTGGGAGCAATAGTTCTCACGGACGTCCTATGCTGTGTCATCAGATTACGTCAAACCGTCAGCCTATGTGAATTCCTGTTACGTTTTTCCGTATTGATTCATGAACAAGGACAGAAATAGCACATAGAAAACACAAAATAATGGTATTCGTGTGGAATCTGTGGGAGCAATAGTTCTCACGAACGTCCTATGCTGTGTCATCAGATTACGTCAAATCGTCAGCCTATGTGAATTCCTGTTACGTTTTTCCGTATTGATTTATGAACAAGGACAGAAATAGCACATAGAAAACACAAAATAAATGTATCCGTGTGGAATCTGTGGGAGCAATAGTTCTCACGAACGTCCTATGCTGTGTCATCAGAATACGTCAAATCGTCAGCCTATGTGAATTCCTGTTACGTTTTTCCGTATTGATTCATGAACAAGGACAGAAATAGCACATAGAAAACACAAAATAAATGTATCCGTGTGTAATCTGTGGGAGCAATAGTTCTCACGAACGTCCTATGCTGTGTCATCAGAATACGTCAAATCGTCAGCCTATGTGAATTCCTGTTACGTTTTTCCGTATTGATTCATGAACAAGGACAGAAATAGCACATAGAAAACACAAAATAAATGTATCCGTGTGTAATCTGTGGGAGCAATAGTTCTCACGAACGTCCTATGCTGTGTCATCAGAATACGTCAAATCGTCAGCCTATGTGAATTCCTGTTACGTTTTTCCGTATTGATTCATGAACAAGGACAGAAATAGCACATAGAAAACACAAAATAAATGTATCCGTGTGTAATCTGTGGGAGCAATAGTTCTCACGGACGTCCTATGCTGTGTCATCAGATTACGTCAAACCGTCAGCCTATGTGAATTCCTGTTACGTTTTTCCGTATTGATTCATGAACAAGGACAGAAATAGCACATAGAAAACACAAAATAAATGTATCCGTGTGTAATCTGTGGGAGCAATAGTTCTCACGGACGTCCTATGCTGTGTCATCAGAATACGTCAAATCGTCAGCCTATGTGAATTCCTGTTACGTTTTTCCGTATTGATTCATGAACAAGGACAGAAATAGCACATAGAAAACACAAAATAAATGTATCCGTGTGTAATCTGTGGGAGCAATAGTTCTCACGGACGTCCTATGCTGTGTCATCAGATTACGTCAAACCGTCAGCCTATGTGAATTCCTGTTACGTTTTTCCGTATTGATTCATGAACAAGGACAGAAATAGCACATAGAAAACACAAAATAAATGTATCCGTGTGTAATCTGTGGGAGCAATAGTTCTCACGGACGTCCTATGCTGTGTCATCAGATTACGTCAAATCGTCAGCCTATGTGAATTCCTGTTACGTTTTTCCGTATTGATTCATGAACAAGGACAGAAATAGCACATAGAAAACACAAAATAAATGTATCCGTGTGTAATCTGTGGGAGCAATAGTTCTCACGGACGTCCTATGCTGTGTCATCAGATTACGTCAAACCGTCAGCCTATGTGAATTCCTGTTACGTTTTTCCGTATTGATTCATGAACAAGGACAGAAATAGCACATAGAAAACACAAAATAAATGTATCCGTGTGTAATCTGTGGGAGCAATAGTTCTCACGAACGTCCTATGCTGTGTCATCAGAATACGTCAAATCGTCAGCCTATGTGAATTCCTGTTACGTTTTTCCGTATTGATTCATGAACAAGGACAGAAATAGCACATAGAAAACACAAAATAAATGTATCCGTGTGTAATCTGTGGGAGCAATAGTTCTCACGGACGTCCTATGCTGTGTCATCAGATTACGTCAAACCGTCAGCCTATGTGAATTCCTGTTACGTTTTTCCGTATTGATTCATGAACAAGGACAGAAATAGCACATAGAAAACACAAAATAAATGTATCCGTGTGTAATCTGTGGGAGCAATAGTTCTCACGGACGTCCTATGCTGTGTCATCAGATTACGTCAAATCGTCAGCCTATGTGAATTCCTGTTACGTTTTTCCGTATTGATTCATGAACAAGGACAGAAATAGCACATAGAAAACACAAAATAAATGTATCCGTGTGTAATCTGTGGGAGCAATAGTTCTCACGGACGTCCTATGCTGTGTCATCAGATTACGTCAAACCGTCAGCCTATGTGAATTCCTGTTACGTTTTTCCGTATTGATTCATGAACAAGGACAGAAATAGCACATAGAAAACACAAAATAAATGTATCCGTGTGGAATCTGTGGGAGCAATAGTTCTCACGGACGTCCTATGCTGTGTCATCAGATTACGTCAAACCGTCAGCCTATGTGAATTCCTGTTACGTTTTTCCGTATTGATTCATGAACAAGGACAGAAATAGCACATAGAAAACACAAAATAATGGTATTCGTGTGGAATCTGTGGGAGCAATAGTTCTCACGAACGTCCTATGCTGTGTCATCAGATTACGTCAAATCGTCAGCCTATGTGAATTCCTGTTACGTTTTTCCGTATTGATTTATGAACAAGGACAGAAATAGCACATAGAAAACACAAAATAAATGTATCCGTGTGGAATCTGTGGGAGCAATAGTTCTCACGGACGTCCTATGCTGTGTCATCAGATTACGTCAAATCGTCAGCCTATGTGAATTCCTGTTACGTTTTTCCGTATTGATTCATGAACAAGGACAGAAATAGCACATAGAAAACACAAAATAAATGTATCCGTGTGGAATCTGTGGGAGCAATAGTTCTCACGAACGTCCTATGCTGTGTCATCAGATTACGTCAAATCGTCAGCCTATGTGAATTCCTGTTACGTTTTTCCGTATTGATTCATGAACAAGGACAGAAATAGCACATAGAAAACACAAAATAAATGTATCCGTGTGGAATCTGTGGGAGCAATAGTTCTCACGGACGTCCTATGCTGTGTCATCAGATTACGTCAAATCGTCAGCCTATGTGAATTCCTGTTACGTTTTTCCGTATTGATTCATGAACAAGGACAGAAATAGCACATAGAAAACACAAAATAAATGTATCCGTGTGGAATCTGTGGGAGCAATAGTTCTCACGAACGTCCTATGCTGTGTCATCAGAATACGTCAAATCGTCAGCCTATGTGAATTCCTGTTACGTTTTTCCGTATTGATTCATGAACAAGGACAGAAATAGCACATAGAAAACACAAAATAAATGTATCTGTTGAGGGCTTAGCCCCAGGAATTGAACCTGGAGCCCCCTCCACTGGATCGACCATAGGGTTGGATATAGATTTATTGCGATTAAAGAAAGAAATTAATAAAGATTATACGAGAGATGGCGACTAGGGCCCAAGAGAGAGAGAAGGTAAAAAGAGAGATTTAGGGAGAGGAAGGAAAAGAGGGAAAGAGACCTAAAAGGGAGTAAAGAGTTAAAGAAAGGGGAATTTAGGATGAAGGAAATAAGGAATTCTTAAGGGGAAAGTCAAAGATAGAAGAAAATAAAGGAAAAGATTTTAGGCCTAAATTAGGATATGACAATAAGTGGCTACAATGAGGGTGGTTCAGTGGAAAAACATGTAAAACTACTAGAGAATAATATTAGATAATTTTAAGATATAAAATTAGATAGGAAAAATGTGAAAAGATAAGAAAAATTACGAAAGATAAGAGATAATCATAAGAAAGTTGAACAACAAAACATTTCGAAATTAGAAGTGTATGCAAACACCTCTGCTTACAGTAATCCACGGTGTACTGCAGACTTGCGCGTGAGGCGGCGACGAGTGTGTGGCGGCGGCGGCAATGGAGACGCAGACACCGAGAGAGTGTGAGCGGAGAGGAGATTCCAGGCGACGATGTGTTCCAGCGAATCGATTGACTTCAGGGAAGGAAAATGGTTGCTGGCTGCTGTAGACGGGTACAGTGGCAGCAACACTCCGGGGTGGAGGAGGAGACGAATGGGAGCGTCTCGATGGCGCAGACGTAGTCCATGTTCTTGTAGTTCCTCTCCTTCGAAATCCTGTGGAGATACGGTCGGCTGCGGGTGTCTGACTGAACGGCTTGGCTGATGACGGCTGCTGGGCTGGAGACGACTGCTGGGCTGAAGACGGCTGCTGGGCTGGAGACGACTGCTGGGCTGAAGACGGCTGCTTGGCTGGAGGTGGCTGCTTGGCTGGACGAAGGCGGCTGCTGAAGATCCTGATTGTAATCTGGTTCTTGAATTGTAGCCGAAGATTCTGCTGGAGACGACAGCGGTTGTGGTTGCTCTGGCTTCGATGGGTCTTCTTCTACTTCCAATGGGATGAGTTGGCAGACTGCTCGACGGAAGAGTTTCCCTTTACAAAGGACTTCGGCATTGCGTGCGACTCCGTCGGTACTTGGCATGATTTGAACAATTCGAGCCAGAGGCCATTTATGACGTGGCAATTTATCGGTCATTACCAGAACGACTGCGCCGACTCGTGGGACGATGGTGTTGCATCTCCTTTTGGTGTACTTCGCGTCTCGGAGATTCAACAAATAATCTTGTGACCAGTGCTGCCAGAGATCGGCGAGGGCTTCATCGAGCTTTAACAGGTGCTGGCGCGTCTGTGCTTCTGTTGTTGTCATCTTTGATGGGTCGACTGTTGCTGCTGGCGGGTCGAGGAGAACTCCGGGTGTTAAGAAGTCCAGTGGCCGCATTGCTATCGGATCCTCGTGTGATACTGGGTTCGCTGTGATTGGCCGGCAGTTGAGGAAGCCTTCTGTTTGGATCAGAACGTGTTGTAGATCGTAGAAATCCAGTCGACGGCGGCCACACATCTTGTATAAGATTTGCTTGGTGAGCCCAACGACTCTTTCATAAATACCTCCCTGCCATGGCGCCAATGGGGTAATTAGTTGAAAGTCAATAGATTCGCGGACGAGGAATTCCGTTAGGGAAGCGCTCGGTGTCATGTTGTTGATATCATCTGTGATGATGCGGGCTCCCGTGCAGAAAGTCTGGGCGTTGTCGCTCAGGATTGTCTTCGGAACGCCTCTCCGTGCGAAGATGTTTTTCAGTGCTTTCAGATACTCCACTGTTGTGGCGTCGCGGACGAGTTCTAAATGGACGGCTCTGGTGGCGAGACATGTGTACACGAGTCCATATGCCTTTCCGTTGCACTTGTTGTTGATCTCGTACGACAATGGTCCGAAGTAATCCAGTCCAACGTGTTGAAATGGGACGGAAGGTTGTCCACGTGTGGGTGGGCGATCGGTGACGAACGGATATCGGTACGGTCGACCGTTCGATCGCTTGCATACGACACACGTTCTATTCGCCTTCCTCGCAAGTGTGTTCAATGTCGGGATCCAGTAGCCATTTCGCACGCTGGTGATCAGTGATTGAGTCGCCAGGTGACCATTGACGTCGTGTGTCTCCCTCACGATGAGCATGGCGAGTGGGTGCTCCTTGTGGATCAAGATTGGATCGATGGCGTCGGGACGTGCACACGAATTGCGGAGAGGGCGATGGATCCGTAGAAATCCTTCTTCATCCACTGTCGGTTTGAGGTCCGGCGGGAATTTCCAGTTCTCACGCTCCGCTTCTCGATAATGTTCTCGAATGACGTATGCGCGAGCCACCTTGAGTCGCTTTACCACGTTACTGAAGTTTGCCGTGTAGTCTTTCATCGTCCGGCTTTCCCATTTGTGTTGGCGGAATCCATTGCGACAGAATCTGAGGATTCGCTCCGTCGTCGATACCAGGAACGTCAGCGATGGCGTGCGGTCATATGGGATAACTGATCTTACTGCTGTCGTGTCCGTCACATTCATGGAGGCGCTCGAGTAGTTGCCGTATGTGAGATTGACTTCATGCTCCAGCGATAGATTGTCCGGTCTGGTGTTCTTTGGCTCGATGATCTCTCCAAATACGAGTGCTCGGAATTCCTTGGGACATGTGATTGTTCCTTCCAGAGCGCATGGCCACTCCGATTCTGGTTCTTGCAGGAAGCGTGGTCCCTCGAACCACAGTCGGGACTGTTGCAATTCCTTGGCTGAACATCCTCGAGTTGCCATATCCGCTGGGTTGTCTCCCGTCGGGCAATGGTGGAACGATGTCGTCAGCGACTGAAGTTCCGACTTTTGCTGGTTGTCGCGAATCTTCTTGACTCGATTTCCGACCCACACACGCTTCTGGTGGTCTAGGAGGATCCAGAACAGGGCGCACATCGAATCCGTAAAGATCTGGATTCCTGAGATTTTCATGTCGAGCTCCTCGATGATGTTGATGGCGACTGACGATCCAATTTCCACCGCTAACAATTCGAGCTTGGGGATGGTCCACGTAAGACTTTTCGATGGCTTGATCTTTGATTTTGCTGTGAGCAATTGAGTCCGTGTGTCACCATTCGGGAATCGGAAATGAACGTAGATCGCCGTAGCGTAGAAGTCCTTCGACGCGTCACAGAAGACGAACAGATGGGATGATTCATACTCGTAGTTCGTCGTGAGCTGGCGTGGGACTGTTATGTATGGGGTTTCGAAATTCTCACACAGTTTGTTCCACGTTGGTATGAGTCGGCGGGGAATTGGCTCGTTCCAGCGCACTTCGTTTGCCCAGATTTCTTGGATGAGCAGTTTGAATGGCACGATAAGCGGCGCGGCAAGTCCTAATGGATCGTAGGTTTCCGCGAGCTTAGACGCTACTGTCCGTTTTGATGGACGCTCCGATGACAGTTTGGCGAGCTGGATGTCGTAGGTGTCGTCGAGGCTATTCCAACGGTACCCGAGCAGTTTAATGGTGGACTCCTTGGCTCGGTCCGACTCCTCGATGCACTTCATGGCCTATTCCGAATTAGTGATGAATTCTCGCAAGTTCATCAGCATGCCATTGAATGTTGTTTTCGATGACTGTTGGACTTCCAGGATCTCTGCGGACGAATCGGCAAGGAAGAGTAGATTATCAACATAGATGTTACGTTTGATGCGGATGGCGAGCTTCTGATCACTGATCCGGTCAAGGTGGAAGTTGATAGTCATGGTTAGCAAGAATGGCGACGCTGTGACTCCAAATGGCAGTCTTCTGAACTTGAAAATCACGATGTTGTCTCCTGATGGCGGCTTCGAGATGTCACGCACCCAAATGAATTTGGTGGCGTCCTGACATTCTTCCTTGATTCGGACCTGATGGAACGCCTTCTCCAGGTCCCCGATGAGCATGAACCGACGGGTTCTGGAACGCATCAAGATGGCGGGAATTGGTTGGAGCAGCGACGGTCCTGCATACATGCAGTCATTCAACGAGAGCTCGTTTCGCTTGTGCGAGGAGGCGTCCAACACGATCCTCACTTTTGTCGTCAGTGATTCTTTCTTGAGGACGGCTCTGTGAGGAATGAAGTACTCCGGCAGTGAGGTCTGTGAGTCCGAAGGCACTTCTACGATGATGCCTGTCGCTAGTTGAGTGCGAATGATGGCGTCATAGTCTTTTAGCAATTCTGGACGGCGCTCGAGTGATGTGAGTAGTGAGCGTAGGCGAACGATGGCGACGTCGAAATTGTTTGCGAGTCGCGCTTCGTTTCCATTCCAGGGAAACTCTACTTCCAGCTCTCCTTTGCTATTGAATCGGGCTGATTCATTGAACTCCTTGATGAGTGTTTCTGCACCTTTAGAACACTCGTCGTTGGCCTCTGGCTCCGTGATACCGAAGCTTTCTGTTTCCCATAGCTGGCGGAGTGCCTTTGTGATGTGACTGTCCAACAACTCTTCTTCTCGAACTTCCTCGTTGGTAACGTTCGCATCCGCTACCAGTACACTTTCTTTCGGATCCCACATGACTTGGCTCTTGACTGGTGTTGGGTAGACAATGATACCAACTGGTGTGTCATCGACCATTCGGCCACTGGGTAGTTGGATTCGTCTGGTCGAAGTATTGATCCACGATAGCTTGTCATTCCCCAAAATGAGATCGATGGGTACGCCGTCCAGTGACTCGTCTTCGAGGCACGCGGTAAGTACTCCTTGATCGTTCAGGAATTCGCGATCGGTCGCTGACAGATGGGGCTGCTGGAAACGAGTGTCTGGAAGGGCATCTACGCTCGCGAAGAACGTGTTTAGTTCTCCTGATGGCTTCATGGCGATCGAGGCTCCGTAGATCGTGGAGTGAAGTACAGTTCGCTGGGCGAAGCTCCTGATCGTCAGTTGCTGGCTGGCGGTCGGAATGAGCGCCGAGCGGGTTGCTGATGACTTCGAAATGATCGATATGGTCGCTCCGGTATCAATCAAGGCGATTAATTGATGTCCTTGGGTTGTCGCCAATTTGAGGAATGGCATTCGGTTGCTTCGACTGGCGAAGTCCGAGGCCAGAGAGTTCACGGTGTGCTCTTCTGAAAGAAAGATGTGGTTGGCTGACGCCTGACATATTATCTCTCTTACGTTCAAGGGACAGTGAACTGCTGTCAATGGCAAGCGGTAGTGGAGCGACTGGTTGGTTTATATCACGAGATGGTGACCCAGCATCGGATGTTGATGATGGTTGGACCTCTTGCTGTTTTCCTAAAGTAAGGCACGATTGATCGATAACCGTAGCACGATCTCTTACTTTCAATAATTGGTGAATCGCTGTCAGATGATGGTGGTGGCTGGACAGCTTGTTGTTTTTCTAAAGTAAGACACGATTAATCGATAACTACTACGGTACGATTTCTTACTTCCAATAACTGGTGAATCGCTGTCGGATGTTGATGGCATCTGTACAGCTTGTTGTTTTTCTAAAGTAAGACCTGGTCAATTGATAACTGTGGTTTGATCTCTTACTTTCATGGAACAGTGGATAGCTGGTTGTTAATGGCAACTGGATATTTGATAGGTGAGTAGAACAAACGGGTTGATGAGTGAACAGTTGGTCGCTTGGTACATTAGGTGTATCCGTAGATGGCGACGGGATTTCTGGTGGCCAGGCAGAGGTTGATACGGCTAGCAATTGCGCGTCCGTACCGGCCGGCGTCACTTGATTATTGATTGTGGTGTTGGCCACGAAAAAACTGGCTCGGCTCTGGTTGTGGTACTGAGAATTCGAACGTCTTCTTTTCTCGCATCTGCTGGTGGTGAGACGGGCGCATCCGGCATCCAGCGGTCACGTGTGGTCCTCCGCAATGGATGCATCTCTTCTTCGAGCGGCAGCTCATTCGGTAGTGAGCGTTCCGTGCGCACATGGAGCACCGTTGCTCTTGCTCGATCCGATGGCGTACGGCTGCTGGATCCAACGGACATGCGATAATGGAATGGCCGGGTCCGCAGATGGCGCACACTTTTTCCAGATCCGGTGTTTCCGATGGCAACGTCTTCCAAATGAATTGTGGATTGGGTGGGCCCACTACCTTCCAGACATCTTCGTGATTTTGGAGTGTTTGGGGGTTCCTTTGACGCTGCTGATGGTTTCCATGGTTTCCACCCCTGGACTGCTGATTCTGGTTCGATCGCCCTTGATTATTTCCATATGGCTGTTGGGGCTGGTTCGTGCGAGCTTGTCCATTTCCGTTCCGGTTGGCCTGGATGGGGCGGTTCTTGTGTTGAGAGTGTTGGGAGTTCGATCCGGCTGACTGGTGTTGCGAACTGGTGGTTGGTGTGTTTTCCACATGGAATAACTCTTGGTGAGCTGGCAGTTCATGGCGTACTTGATGGTGGCGTTGCGAGCTGTCTTCACCGACGAGAATGCGTTCTCTGATTTTCATTTGAATTTCCTTGACTACTTCCTGGAACGTGCGTTTCTTGCCCAACACCACGAAAAGTTTGACTTTTGCTCTCATTGGATACGGTAGTTTCTCCACTAGCTGCAGCTGGTGGGTTGTGTCATTGATGTCTGTGACTCCCTTGAATCCCATGTGTTCCATGAGCGTCTTGTGTGCTGCCAAGTCAATCAACATCTCATTTGGATCGTGCTGATTGAACGGTAACTCTCGGTACTTTGTCACCATGGATCCTGGCGTATTAACCGCTTCTCCATAAACTTCATCCAAGCTTTCCATCGTTCGCTCATACGCTATCTCTCTGTCTTCAATAGTAGACATGCAGGTCGTCGCTGATCCTTTCAGCTTCGACTCCAGGATGAGCATCTTCGTGTTGGTGTCGAAGTTTGGATTCTTGTCCACCATTGTACTGAATCTAGTAATGAAACTGGTGTACTCGGACGGAATTCCTATAACAACCGGATTACTCATCTGTTGTGTCTACTAGTGTGATACCTGAGAATTCCCCGATGTACTTGTGCGCATCAGTGAAGCTATGCCAATTTTTGTGCGGTGTTGGTTCGGCTGGCGTCCGCTCTTGGTAGACGTTGTCCGATCGTTGTGACTCGATGATCATGGTCGAGTGATCTTCGCGTCTTGGCTGGAAGACGCTCTCATAGGCTGGTTCATCGGTACTGGCGTGTGGGACAGTCTGCGTTGCTCTCAGCTTATTGCGCTCGATCCGGGCTCTCGTTTCTTTCAGTTGTCGTTCCAGGTCTCGCTTCATCTCCTCATTGTGTTCATAAGCGCTTTGCACCGATCGGAGACGTTGGGTGGTCTGACTCTGGTCGCGAGTGGCGACCTCCTCGAGCCTGGCTGCCTTCAATTCTTCGCTGAGCGACTTTACCGAGTCCATGGCTTCTTGATTTTTCTGTAGATAATCTAATGTTGCAGAATGGTCCCTGGTAAAATAGGTTACCATTTTGTCAAAGACGTCCTGTTGGGCCACTGTCGCCGCGACTGCCTGGGTTCTCGTGTTGCCTAGCTGATTCGCTGCGTATCCATCATCGTGATACCCGTATGTCGCTGAACTTGGTCCGAAAAGCTTCTTACACTGGATCATTGGGGTGAGGATCGACGCCGCTTCCTGAGCTGGTTGTGTCAACTTTCCCGGGGTCCTCGGACCGTTCTCTTCCTCTTCTTCGTCGGGGTTCTCATCCTCGGAATCGGTGAAGGGACGGTCCTCCGACGCCGTATACTGTATGTTGTTGACCTCGAGGTATGTCTCCACCTGATTGATGGCGTCGTCCAGTGATTGCACTACCGTGACCATATCTCGTTTCTTCATGTGATCCGTAATGGCCATTAACATTCCTTCGGCATCCTGATGGCGGACTACGATGTCTACTTGGCGGATGTCTTCATATCGTGCTCCAATCTTACGGAACTTTGCATCGCAATTCTGTAAGGTGGTGAGCAGGGCCGTGAGCGTAGCCGCTACATCTTCGGGTGGGTTGTTGTTGGTCAAGGAGAGAGCTGCATTGGCCGTCTTCACCGCCGCAACGGTATCAGTGATGGCGCGCGTGATGCTCGTCTTCAACGGCGTCACGATCTTCTTGATGATCTCCTTGGCGTCCTTCTCATCCACTAACTTTGGCAACCATTCGGGAACGCGTTGGCGATTGTCACTCATCTTTGTCACTAGTCGATAGGGTGTATCGATGAATATGAGTACCAGTCTGTAAGACTCTTATTTATATGGCAACTGAATGTGTTATTAATTGTAATTCTGAAGTATAATATGATGTTACTCTCGACTGAATTTGGGGAATAATGAGATGGTGGGGTGGGGGGGGGGAACTTTCCACCTTGACGTCTCGACCGTCAGCAAGTTCACGTCTTGGTGCCGTTGCATGCGCACTACCCATGTGAACAACCTCTGTAGACAGACGTCTCCGGCAACAGTTGGTTGCTCTAGGAGTGCGGTCCGCTGAAGGCTCCATCCGTGTGGCTTTGAGGTGAAGTGATCAAGTTCACGTCATAACTCCCGCCGCCGGTCGCTACGTATGGTGTCGAGTTGGGGGGGGGGGGGGGTATTACCATCTTACGGCGTGTCCGATCTTATTTGGGAACGGATGCGCTGTAGGTGGTAATAGCACCTAGCTGACTCCTATGTCTCAGCTGTAGGCGCTGTGCGTGCTGGCTGTTCTTATTGTTACACTCCTAGCTACGCGGGGGGTGTCCTAGAGGTACTTATAGGCTCTTTTCGGGACTCAATCGGGAGTGGGGGGATGAGACTGCTCTAGCCCACGACGAATCGGGTCTTATAGCCGTTAAATTCCTGCAGGGGAAGATTCCGCGTGGACTATGCTAGTGCCTAGCTGACTCCTATGTCTCAGCTATAGGCTTGGCGCTTTCTAGATGCTCTTATTGGCTCAATCCTAGTTAGCGCGGGAGTGGCCGAAAAACTACTTCGGCTCTTCTTAGTAGGCAGTCAAGAGTAGGGGGAATTGACTATTCCGCGGAGGCGTGTCCTGGTTGCTTCTTCTGGGCTCCCTTGGGACACTACATCTATGCTGCTGAAGTTCCTACAGTCCATGGCGTGATAAGGTAATGGCGACGACTCAATGGATTGAACGGGCAGCGCAGATGAGTTGAGGGTATCATGACGGGGTATGACTAATTGTTGGTGACCTGTGGGGAACGAATCGATAGCTGAATCAGTGGTTACAGGTAAGAGGTAATGAGTGGTAATCCCGATATCAATTTCAACCAAATATTTGCAGAGATACATCGGATCAATGACCGGAATAATACGCAATAGAATTAAATAAACACGGTGATAATAACGGAGAATAGTAATGCATTATTTATTGATATCAAGGGGGGTCAACGCCTGTCATGAAGAAAAAAGGAGAAAAGATGGTGATCAATTAGTTCGAGTAGATGGCGGCGGGTTCTTGGTGAAGCGAGTCGAGCGATGCATGGCGACTGTGTGGTTGGGTCATGGTGACGACCACTCGTCGTCCGATGTGTCCTCATGGCGTCTCAACTTCGGTTCTCCAGGCAACGGGGCCATCATCTGAACACTGTTACTCACTGGGTTGTTTTTTTTTTTTTACCGGTGGCGGATTACGTCCCGGGTTGTTCTTGTGCGGGTCTCCGAGTGTCTGGTCCGACGGCGGAGGTGGCGCTGATTGTGGTTGCAGCAGATCTTGACTGAGTGGGATGGGCATGTGTGGGACTGCCACTCGATGTTCCACTTGGTGTCCTCTGTTTGCACCTTCCAGTTGTGCTCGGCTGGCGATGTCCTGTAAATTTCTCGAGTCGTTGTGGGTCGATTCGATGTGGACTACTTACTTGTTCGTGAATCGCATTTGGTATCCACCAATCTCTGTGAGACGACCAAGGTCTATGGTCCCAAGTCCGAGTGCACTCTTCCATTGGAGGGCGACAATAGGCGGTGGGTCCTGGGTTGATGCTCGGTCGCGCTGGTGGTCGTTCCCTTGGGTAGCTGCGAAAGTCCTGTTCGAGTTGCTCAAATACTTCTGGATCCACTATTTGATAACGTGGAGCGTAGGCTGGCGACCCCCAATCTGGGCTGATCAAGTGAGGGTAGCGAGAGATCCGACCCAGGTATTCCGTGTCGAGCGGCCAAGGAAATTCGTGCTGTCGGTCAATGAACTGATTGTCCATGGCATCATGCGGCAGTCCATGTAACGTCGTGCGTTCATCCGGCTTGTCGGACCATAACGCGTACATGAGTTGTCCATCCTCTTCCAGACGTCGGATTCGTTCGTAGTGACTCCGGCTGGCTTGCTGGATATGTTCGTTGAGCGGTGAAAACTGGCGACTGAGACGACAATACACTGTTGGGTGATCGTACTTCTGGCATGACTCGCAGATTGGTGCGCAGCGGCAATATCTTTGACGATGGACTCGAGCTTTGGCGGTGCACTTCACGCAGACGCCCGGTGTGTTTGAACTGACGAATGCTAGGAGGGTCGATGGCGGCAGTCTGTGGAGCGGGCAATGGATGGCGACGTGCGACGTGACTGGGTATCCTCCCCAAGCACCCGAGCAAAGTGTACACCTTATCGGCTTGCTATCTTTGTTCCATACACTGGCCGGAATGGCGCCTTGTGCGTTCGATAAGAACCACTGCTTGATGGCTGGGTCGTCGAAATTTTCATATCTGAAAGTGGCAGACTTGATTACCCAGTGACACTCGCCGATGGATTTACCTCGTCGACAATTCGTGCCAATGATCTTCCGGTGACGGCAACATTCCAGTCCTGACCGCGATGAGTAATCCATTGCGTTGATTCGGATGAATCGACGATGACCAACTTTCCGGCTCTATCGCGTTTTTCCACACCGCGTGGAACAAGTAAGGGTCTGCGCGAACGTCTTCGTTGTGAAATACTGCCGCCGTGGTGATGGCGACGGTTCTTGGACGGTCCGAAAGAGCGAGTGCTGGGATCCGACTCGGACCATATTTCACAGACGTTCCATGCACCGTTACTTGGAACGGATTGTGGGTGCTGTTCCGACGGAGTTGTGACATCTTCGAGAACTAGAGTTGGCTGGCTAACTTGATATTGTTGTTAGTAGACTCGGTCCAGTAATGGCGACGGATCTGCTCGGACTGGAGTCAATGTGCTGTAAGGGTAAGGGGTCACGTGATTAATGAGACAATATTTACAATATACAATATTTCTCGGGTGGTAACCCTGAGTATACACGCGGATATGTTCTCGATTAATCCATAACAACAATGATATCTTTATTGATTAAAGATGGTTAACAATGGCTTTCCATGATGCACGTAGTCCTCTAATAAGGGTGGCGACCACGATTGCCTCCCGGATTCGGGCGTCTCTGTCCTCCACGGTGTGAGTTGTTGTTAGCGGCTCTCGCTGGTCCTCGTTCCTGGCGTCCCCCTGGTGGTCCTCGTTGTAGGCGCTGATCCAAGCGTGGGACGTCGTCCGAGCTGCCAGGGTAAGAGAGCTCACACACATCTGGCGGATGGAGAGCCTCCTGCGGTTGGGCGACGCGATTGTGGCACTTGTTGCATGGCACCGGATCCAAGTGGAACTTGCATGGCTCGTGAGTGAGCATTGGCTCGCGACAGTAGATGCATACACCACGTTGAATGAGGACCTGGCGACGGAGAAAAGCGGAAAAATACTGCGGGCACTCGGAGTTGGAATGAGCAAAGGATCCGCAGTACTGGCAGGTGTCCAGGGTCGTCTTTCGCGGAATGCTGGCTACCGCGGTCACCATCTCCTGAGCCTTGCTCTCCAGAGTCGCCAATGACGCCAATTCGGCAGTAGCTCGATCCTTCGCTGACGCCGCGAGCTCTCCGATCTGGGTACTCATTGCTGACATCTGTAACTTATCCAATCTTAGTGGCTATGTGCCGCGCCGTCGTACCTGTCTGGACAGCTCCGTGACGGCGTCCATGATGTTGGTGACGCTCCTGTCCATGGCGACTTGGATTTCGCTGACTTGTTTGGAAATGTCGCGGGTGGCGACCACTTGATCGGCATGGCGACTGTCGTTGATCATATTCATACTTGCCAGTGTGGCGTGAACGTGCTGAAGGGCGACAACCGACTGCTCAACCTTGCTGTTGGCGGCGTCGATCCTTTCATCAGTCCGTTTCCACGACGTCTGCCAGATGGCTTCCATCTTGTTGGTCATCCCAGCGATGGCGTCTTCCATCCGGGTGGCAACACGGACCATGTTGTCCGTCATCATTGTGTACTGTCCACCGCACTCGCTTTGTATGTCGGTGATGGCTTCCTGGAGATCTTGTAGAGGATCGCGAGGCGAGTAGTGTACTGGCGACCCTTCCGGTGCATAATGCAGCGGACCACTGCCTTCGATTGACTCGAGGACTGATGATGTTTTGATGGTCATAGTATGAGTCGCTGGTGGAACATCCTGCTCGTTGAGCTTCTTGGCTTGGTTAGCTTCCATGGTTACCCGATCTGAATGATGCATAAGCAAAGGCATGATTGATCTATCAGATACAGTATCCAGTGTACTTACTGGTAAATGAATTACAGTGGTGATTCATTACCAACAATGATTAACGATAACAATTTATTCATTCATAAATGGCAACAATGGAGATTATGACGGCTTACCATAATTGGAGTCTGTACCTCGGATGTGGCCACTTGTGATGATGACTGGGAGCAGTTGTCTGCTTGGGTCGTGCTTGCGCCTCCCTAGAAGTGACACTCCTTCGCTCGGAACGGACATCCGTAGCCTGAATTATAATCCCTTATACTAATCTGCTATTGTAATTGTACCTTCAACTACTGTTCCCGATGCGATCTTTTCCCGATACCGTCTCTTGATTTCTCGGTGATACAGATGATGGAGACTGCGCTCATCGGCCGCCAAGTCCCTGATGGCGAAGAAAATTTCCGGAATGGCGCGCACATTTCCTTTGCCGAGCTCGGTGACATGGTGTGAAAGACGAAATGTGTGTCTGCGGATTGATTCCATGGACGGCTCGATGGCGCCTTTACCCACTCTTCTGTCGAGTCCTTCCATCCTGTTTCTTGTATCTTGCTGGCGCGCGACATCGGATTTGGTGATCGGTCCTAGTTGTCCGATTTGTTTGATGTGCTGTGCGATGCAAAGATTGCGGAGCGATCGGCTGTCCATGGGTACTTGCCGGTATGACGATCTGCCTGAGCGGTGCCCTGCCGGAGTTGTCTCTTCTGTACCGTGCATGAATGGTGACAGATCACCGTCCAGGAACGATGGTGAGGATCCTCCGTTGAATACTAGCGGTGATAGTCCTCTTCGTTTTGGTGGCGGCGACCATCCTCCCATGGATTGGTCCGATGGCGACGCTCCCCCACCGATGGTCTGGTAGGCCAGTGCTCTGGGATGGTACATATATGATGGCGACAGTGAACTACTTGGTGGCGCTCTCCATCTGGCGTGACATGGCGACGACTCCCCCATACCCGGATAGCTTGCTCTTCCTGGAGGATATGGCGGGATATATATGGTGATCCTTTCCCCCCTGGCTCGACTGCTGGTCGAGTAATGGGTTGGCTTCTGACGGATGTCCTCGTCTTCACTGTCTGACAGCTCGCCTTCTTCCTTGACTTGGTGTTGGTCCGCCGTCAGCAGTTTGTTTGCTTCAGTCATTCCGTCTGGAGGGGCCTTGCGCATCATAGTACTGGAACAATCAGTAGTATCAATAGTTCCTATGTATGTGAGAAAATCCCGTAGGCCTATACGAAGTTGGAGTAACTGCGAAATTTACACAAGTGTTTTTTGTTGTGTGTCCGAAAAATTTTGCGCAGCGTTTTGGGACGCTTGACCGTTTCTGCTAGTCGAATGAAGCAACTATGCTCATTCCTACTTTTTCTAAAGGAAATACTTACTCTAAGTTTGATGGTAGTCTCCAGTAATCACTTCTTGTGCGTATCGTGCGCAGAACTTGGCGACACTGCTTCCTTACGCTTCCTGGTGGATGGCGACTCACTGGAATAATCACTAGGGTGACGTGATGAAGCGGGCCCCCGTTGGTAACCCGCTCGTGCGACGACTCGTCAAATCTCCTAAGTGTTCATGTAAGAAGTTTTTGGGCAGCATTTGGGGACGAATTCGGCTTTTATTCTCATAGCTGACCCGGCACTGATGCTTCTTCTTTTTTTGAAATAAAAAATCGGGCAGCATTTGGGGACGAATTCGTCTTTTAGTCTTTCAATTTTGCGAAACACTGATGCTAAAATACCGACGACGCCCACACCTTCATCAGATTGTGTGCCGAATTTTTTCTAAGTGTTTTTGCAATAAAAAATCGGGCAGCACTTTGGGCTGATTTTGCCTTTTTGCCTCAATTTTTCTGTAACAAACACTTACATCCTTTCTTGATCCGGTCTTCCGATAGCCTCTCTCCTTGCTAGTGTCCAATGGGGATCTCTGATTTCCAAGTCCGGGTGTCGCGATGGCGACTCACTGGAACAATAATGATGCAATGTTGGAAGGAGAGCCACGCGGGGCTACACGGAAATAGACGGCGTGTAAAATAATCACGAGTTGCTGAAAATAGAATTCGGCTGCTGCTGTCATAACTGGGCAGCAATGTCATAATGGCGACGACGTCTTTACTGACGTGCTTCAACAAGAGCTACGGTCTTAAATGCCGGCTGAACGATGCCATAACTGGGCAATTCTAGTCGCAATGGCGACGACGTCTTCACTG
The DNA here is from genome assembly GCA_963932285.1 of Caenorhabditis macrosperma. Lineage (NCBI taxonomy): Eukaryota > Metazoa > Nematoda > Chromadorea > Rhabditida > Rhabditidae > Caenorhabditis > Caenorhabditis macrosperma. Next base: position 22,753,753 of record OZ010618.1, read on the forward strand.
ACGTACTCACAAGAGCTACGGTCTTAAATGCCGTCTATATGTACTTCCACGAGTATTTCGTTCTCGGAACGGGCCACATTTCAATTCATATATCATATCAGCGATCATCTTATCTATTCAATCATTCAACGTATATATATATCGCTCGCAAGCGGACTCTTGGTGGCCATTGCCAAGGTCTGGAGGTAGTGGCGACCTTCGAAGCTAACGCGCTCGTGCGCGGGCGGACCGCGGTCCCGACGCTCCCCTCCATCAGCCAACATTTCCAAGGATCCTTCTCTGGGATCGATCGCTGAGGGGGGCGAGGAAGCCCGACCGGTTGCCAGGCCGGTCAGGGTGCGGCGAAGCTTGAAGCGCTTGCCGCTGGCGGACTACCAGTCCAATCGGCCCCCCCCCCGCCACCGGAGTGGGGATGAGTGGGGGAACCGGAGGACACCGGATGGCTGCCTCTTCCACCGGCGGGCCCCTGGAAAGAACCCGACAGAGACGGGACCAAATCTCTGTCGGGGGATGAGGGTGATGGTCGACCCAGCGACCGGTCCGCCCGACCGCCCCTAGGGACGGCCGGTCAACCGGTCGATGCACCATGTTGAGGGCTTAGCCCCAGGAATTGAACCTGGAGCCCCCTCCACTGGATCGACCATAGGGTTGGATATAGATTTATTGCGATTAAAGAAAGAAATTAATAAAGATTATACGAGAGATGGCGACTAGGGCCCAAGAGAGAGAGAAGGTAAAAAGAGAGATTTAGGGAGAGGAAGGAAAAGAGGGAAAGAGACCTAAAAGGGAGTAAAGAGTTAAAGAAAGGGGAATTTAGGATGAAGGAAATAAGGAATTCTTAAGGGGAAAGTCAAAGATAGAAGAAAATAAAGGAAAAGATTTTAGGCCTAAATTAGGATATGACAATAAGTGGCTACAATGAGGGTGGTTCAGTGGAAAAACATGTAAAACTACTAGAGAATAATATTAGATAATTTTAAGATATAAAATTAGATAGGAAAAATGTGAAAAGATAAGAAAAATTACGAAAGATAAGAGATAATCATAAGAAAGTTGAACAACAAAACATTTCGAAATTAGAAGTGTATGCAAACACCTCTGCTTACAGTAATCCACGGTGTACTGCAGACTTGCGCGTGAGGCGGCGACGAGAGTGTGGCGGCGGCGGCAATGGAGACGCAGACACCGAGAGAGTGTGAGCGGAGAGGAGATTCCAGGCGACGATGTGTTCCAGCGAATCGATTGACTTCAGGGAAGGAAAATGGTTGCTGGCTGCTGTAGACGGGTACAGTGGCAGCAACAGTATCCGTGTGTAATCTGTGGGAGCAATAGTTCTCACGAACGTCCTATGCTGTGTCATCAGAATACGTCAAATCGTCAGCCTATGTGAATTCCTGTTACGTTTTTCCGTATTGATTCATGAACAAGGACAGAAATAGCACATAGAAAACACAAAATAAATGTATCCGTGTGTAATCTGTGGGAGCAATAGTTCTCACGAACGTCCTATGCTGTGTCATCAGAATACGTCAAATCGTCAGCCTATGTGAATTCCTGTTACGTTTTTCCGTATTGATTCATGAACAAGGACAGAAATAGCACATAGAAAACACAAAATAAATGTATCCGTGTGTAATCTGTGGGAGCAATAGTTCTCACGAACGTCCTATGCTGTGTCATCAGAATACGTCAAATCGTCAGCCTATGTGAATTCCTGTTACGTTTTTCCGTATTGATTCATGAACAAGGACAGAAATAGCACATAGAAAACACAAAATAAATGTATCCGTGTGTAATCTGTGGGAGCAATAGTTCTCACGAACGTCCTATGCTGTGTCATCAGAATACGTCAAATCGTCAGCCTATGTGAATTCCTGTTACGTTTTTCCGTATTGATTCATGAACAAGGACAGAAATAGCACATAGAAAACACAAAATAAATGTATCCGTGTGGAATCTGTGGGAGCAATAGTTCTCACGAACGTCCTATGCTGTGTCATCAGAATACGTCAAATCGTCAGCCTATGTGAATTCCTGTTACGTTTTTCCGTATTGATTCATGAACAAGGACAGAAATAGCACATAGAAAACACAAAATAAATGTATCCGTGTGGAATCTGTGGGAGCAATAGTTCTCACGAACGTCCTATGCTGTGTCATCAGAATACGTCAAATCGTCAGCCTATGTGAATTCCTGTTACGTTTTTCCGTATTGATTCATGAACAAGGACAGAAATAGCACATAGAAAACACAAAATAAATGTATCCGTGTGGAATCTGTGGGAGCAATAGTTCTCACGGACGTCCTATGCTGTGTCATCAGATTACGTCAAACCGTCAGCCTATGTGAATTCCTGTTACGTTTTTCCGTATTGATTTATGAACAAGGACAGAAATAGCACATAGAAAACACAAAATAATGGTATTCGTGTGGAATCTGTGGGAGCAATAGTTCTCACGAACGTCCTATGCTGTGTCATCAGATTACGTCAAATCGTCAGCCTATGTGAATTCCTGTTACGTTTTTCCGTATTGATTTATGAACAAGGACAGAAATAGCACATAGAAAACACAAAATAATGGTATTCGTGTGGAATCTGTGGGAGCAATAGTTCTCACGAACGTCCTATGCTGTGTCATCAGATTACGTCAAATCGTCAGCCTATGTGAATTCCTGTTACGTTTTTCCGTATTGATTCATGAACAAGGACAGAAATAGCACATAGAAAACACAAAATAAATGTATCCGTGTGGAATCTGTGGGAGCAATAGTTCTCACGGACGTCTTATGCTGTGTCATCAGATTACGTCAAATCGTCAGCCTATGTGAATTCCTGTTACGTTTTTCCGTATTGATTTATGAACAAGGACAGAAATAGCACATAGAAAACACAAAATAAATGTATCCGTGTGTAATCTGTGGGAGCAATAGTTCTCACGAACGTCCTATGCTGTGTCATCAGAATACGTCAAATCGTCAGCCTATGTGAATTCCTGTTACGTTTTTCCGTATTGATTTATGAACAAGGACAGAAATAGCACATAGAAAACACAAAATAAATGTATCCGTGTGTAATCTGTGGGAGCAATAGTTCTCACGAACGTCCTATGCTGTGTCATCAGATTACGTCAAACCGTCAGCCTATGTGAATTCCTGTTACGTTTTTCCGTATTGATTTATGAACAAGGACAGAAATAGCACATAGAAAACACAAAATAAATGTATCCGTGTGGAATCTGTGGGAGCAATAGTTCTCACGGACGTCCTATGCTGTGTCATCAGATTACGTCAAATCGTCAGCCTATGTGAATTCCTGTTACGTTTTTCCGTATTGATTTATGAACAAGGACAGAAATAGCACATAGAAAACACAAAATAAATGTATCCGTGTGGAATCTGTGGGAGCAATAGTTCTCACGAACGTCCTATGCTGTGTCATCAGAATACGTCAAATCGTCAGCCTATGTGAATTCCTGTTACGTTTTTCCGTATTGATTTATGAACAAGGACAGAAATAGCACATAGAAAACACAAAATAAATGTATCCGTGTGGAATCTGTGGGAGCAATAGTTCTCACGAACGTCCTATGCTGTGTCATCAGAATACGTCAAATCGTCAGCCTATGTGAATTCCTGTTACGTTTTTCCGTATTGATTTATGAACAAGGACAGAAATAGCACATAGAAAACACAAAATAAATGTATCCGTGTGGAATCTGTGGGAGCAATAGTTCTCACGGACGTCCTATGCTGTGTCATCAGATTACGTCAAATCGTCAGCCTATGTGAATTCCTGTTACGTTTTTCCGTATTGATTCATGAACAAGGACAGAAATAGCACATAGAAAACACAAAATAAATGTATCCGTGTGGAATCTGTGGGAGCAATAGTTCTCACGAACGTCCTATGCTGTGTCATCAGAATACGTCAAATCGTCAGCCTATGTGAATTCCTGTTACGTTTTTCCGTATTGATTCATGAACAAGGACAGAAATAGCACATAGAAAACACAAAATAAATGTATCCGTGTGTAATCTGTGGGAGCAATAGTTCTCACGAACGTCCTATGCTGTGTCATCAGAATACGTCAAATCGTCAGCCTATGTGAATTCCTGTTACGTTTTTCCGTATTGATTCATGAACAAGGACAGAAATAGCACATAGAAAACACAAAATAAATGTATTCGTGTGGAATCTGTGGGAGCAATAGTTCTCACGAACGTCCTATGCTGTGTCATCAGATTACGTCAAATCGTCAGCCTATGTGAATTCCTGTTACGTTTTTCCGTATTGATTTATGAACAAGGACAGAAATAGCACATAGAAAACACAAAATAAATGTATCCGTGTGGAATCTGTGGGAGCAATAGTTCTCACGAACGTCCTATGCTGTGTCATCAGAATACGTCAAATCGTCAGCCTATGTGAATTCCTGTTACGTTTTTCCGTATCGATTCATGAACAAGGACAGAAATAGCACATAGAAAACACAAAATAATGGTATTCGTGTGGAATCTGTGGGAGCAATAGTTCTCACGGGCGTCCTATGCTGTGTCATCAGATTACGTCAAATCGTCAGCCTATGTGAATTCCTGTTACGTTTTTCCGTATTGATTCATGAACAAGGACAGAAATAGCACATAGAAAACACAAAATAAATGTATCCGTGTGGAATCTGTGGGAGCAATAGTTCTCACGGACGTCCTATGCTGTGTCATCAGATTACGTCAAACCGTCAGCCTATGTGAATTCCTGTTACGTTTTTCCGTATTGATTCATGAACAAGGACAGAAATAGCACATAGAAAACACAAAATAAATGTATCCGTGTGGAATCTGTGGGAGCAATAGTTCTCACGGACGTCCTATGCTGTGTCATCAGATTACGTCAAATCGTCAGCCTATGTGAATTCCTGTTACGTTTTTCCGTATTGATTCATGAACAAGGACAGAAATAGCACATAGAAAACACAAAATAAATGTATCCGTGTGGAATCTGTGGGAGCAATAGTTCTCACGGACGTCCTATGCTGTGTCATCAGATTACGTCAAATCGTCAGCCTATGTGAATTCCTGTTACGTTTTTCCGTATTGATTCATGAACAAGGACAGAAATAGCACATAGAAAACACAAAATAAATGTATCCGTGTGGAATCTGTGGGAGCAATAGTTCTCACGGACGTCCTATGCTGTGTCATCAGAATACGTCAAATCGTCAGCCTATGTGAATTCCTGTTACGTTTTTCCGTATTGATTCATGAACAAGGACAGAAATAGCACATAGAAAACACAAAATAAATGTATCCGTGTGGAATCTGTGGGAGCAATAGTTCTCACGGACGTCCTATGCTGTGTCATCAGATTACGTCAAATCGTCAGCCTATGTGAATTCCTGTTACGTTTTTCCGTATTGATTCATGAACAAGGACAGAAATAGCACATAGAAAACACAAAATAAATGTATCCGTGTGGAATCTGTGGGAGCAATAGTTCTCACGGACGTCCTATGCTGTGTCATCAGAATACGTCAAATCGTCAGCCTATGTGAATTCCTGTTACGTTTTTCCGTATTGATTCATGAACAAGGACAGAAATAGCACATAGAAAACACAAAATAAATGTATCCGTGTGGAATCTGTGGGAGCAATAGTTCTCACGGACGTCCTATGCTGTGTCATCAGATTACGTCAAATCGTCAGCCTATGTGAATTCCTGTTACGTTTTTCCGTATTGATTCATGAACAAGGACAGAAATAGCACATAGAAAACACAAAATAAATGTATCCGTGTGGAATCTGTGGGAGCAATAGTTCTCACGGACGTCCTATGCTGTGTCATCAGAATACGTCAAATCGTCAGCCTATGTGAATTCCTGTTACGTTTTTCCGTATTGATTCATGAACAAGGACAGAAATAGCACATAGAAAACACAAAATAAATGTATCCGTGTGGAATCTGTGGGAGCAATAGTTCTCACGAACGTCCTATGCTGTGTCATCAGAATACGTCAAATCGTCAGCCTATGTGAATTCCTGTTACGTTTTTCCGTATTGATTCATGAACAAGGACAGAAATAGCACATAGAAAACACAAAATAAATGTATCCGTGTGGAATCTGTGGGAGCAATAGTTCTCACGGACGTCCTATGCTGTGTCATCAGATTACGTCAAACCGTCAGCCTATGTGAATTCCTGTTACGTTTTTCCGTATTGATTTATGAACAAGGACAGAAATAGCACATAGAAAACACAAAATAATGGTATTCGTGTGGAATCTGTGGGAGCAATAGTTCTCACGAACGTCCTATGCTGTGTCATCAGATTACGTCAAACCGTCAGCCTATGTGAATTCCTGTTACGTTTTTCCGTATTGATTCATGAACAAGGACAGAAATAGCACATAGAAAACACAAAATAAATGTATCCGTGTGGAATCTGTGGGAGCAATAGTTCTCACGGACGTCCTATGCTGTGTCATCAGATTACGTCAAATCGTCAGCCTATGTGAATTCCTGTTACGTTTTTCCGTATTGATTCATGAACAAGGACAGAAATAGCACATAGAAAACACAAAATAAATGTATCCGTGTGGAATCTGTGGGAGCAATAGTTCTCACGGACGTCCTATGCTGTGTCATCAGATTACGTCAAATCGTCAGCCTATGTGAATTCCTGTTACGTTTTTCCGTATTGATTCATGAACAAGGACAGAAATAGCACATAGAAAACACAAAATAAATGTATCCGTGTGGAATCTGTGGGAGCAATAGTTCTCACGGACGTCCTATGCTGTGTCATCAGAATACGTCAAATCGTCAGCCTATGTGAATTCCTGTTACGTTTTTCCGTATTGATTCATGAACAAGGACAGAAATAGCACATAGAAAACACAAAATAAATGTATCCGTGTGGAATCTGTGGGAGCAATAGTTCTCACGGACGTCCTATGCTGTGTCATCAGAATACGTCAAATCGTCAGCCTATGTGAATTCCTGTTACGTTTTTCCGTATTGATTCATGAACAAGGACAGAAATAGCACATAGAAAACACAAAATAAATGTATCCGTGTGGAATCTGTGGGAGCAATAGTTCTCACGGACGTCCTATGCTGTGTCATCAGATTACGTCAAACCGTCAGCCTATGTGAATTCCTGTTACGTTTTTCCGTATTGATTCATGAACAAGGACAGAAATAGCACATAGAAAACACAAAATAAATGTATCCGTGTGGAATCTGTGGGAGCAATAGTTCTCACGAACGTCCTATGCTGTGTCATCAGAATACGTCAAATCGTCAGCCTATGTGAATTCCTGTTACGTTTTTCCGTATTGATTCATGAACAAGGACAGAAATAGCACATAGAAAACACAAAATAAATGTATCCGTGTGGAATCTGTGGGAGCAATAGTTCTCACGGACGTCCTATGCTGTGTCATCAGATTACGTCAAATCGTCAGCCTATGTGAATTCCTGTTACGTTTTTCCGTATTGATTCATGAACAAGGACAGAAATAGCACATAGAAAACACAAAATAAATGTATCCGTGTGGAATCTGTGGGAGCAATAGTTCTCACGGACGTCCTATGCTGTGTCATCAGAATACGTCAAATCGTCAGCCTATGTGAATTCCTGTTACGTTTTTCCGTATTGATTCATGAACAAGGACAGAAATAGCACATAGAAAACACAAAATAAATGTATCCGTGTGGAATCTGTGGGAGCAATAGTTCTCACGAACGTCCTATGCTGTGTCATCAGAATACGTCAAATCGTCAGCCTATGTGAATTCCTGTTACGTTTTTCCGTATTGATTCATGAACAAGGACAGAAATAGCACATAGAAAACACAAAATAAATGTATCCGTGTGGAATCTGTGGGAGCAATAGTTCTCACGAACGTCCTATGCTGTGTCATCAGATTACGTCAAACCGTCAGCCTATGTGAATTCCTGTTACGTTTTTCCGTATTGATTCATGAACAAGGACAGAAATAGCACATAGAAAACACAAAATAAATGTATCCGTGTGGAATCTGTGGGAGCAATAGTTCTCACGAACGTCCTATGCTGTGTCATCAGAATACGTCAAATCGTCAGCCTATGTGAATTCCTGTTACGTTTTTCCGTATTGATTCATGAACAAGGACAGAAATAGCACATAGAAAACACAAAATAAATGTATCCGTGTGGAATCTGTGGGAGCAATAGTTCTCACGGACGTCCTATGCTGTGTCATCAGATTACGTCAAACCGTCAGCCTATGTGAATTCCTGTTACGTTTTTCCGTATTCACTCATGAACAAGGACAGAAATAGCACATAGAAAACACAAAATAATGGTATTCGTGTGGAATCTGTGGGAGCAATAGTTCTCACGGACGTCCTATGCTGTGTCATCAGATTACGTCAAACCGTCAGCCTATGTGAATTCCTGTTACGTTTTTCCGTATTGATTCATGAACAAGGACAGAAATAGCACATAGAAAACACAAAATAAATGTATCCGTGTGGAATCTGTGGGAGCAATAGTTCTCACGGACGTCCTATGCTGTGTCATCAGATTACGTCAAACCGTCAGCCTATGTGAATTCCTGTTACGTTTTTCCGTATTCACTCATGAACAAGGACAGAAATAGCACATAGAAAACACAAAACAATGGTATTCGTGTGGAATCTGTGGGAGCAATAGTTCTCACGGACGTCCTATGCTGTGTCATCAGATTACGTCAAACCGTCAGCCTATGTGAATTCCTGTTACGTTTTTCCGTATTGATTCATGAACAAGGACAGAAATAGCACATAGAAAACACAAAACAATGGTATTCGTGTGGAATCTGTGGGAGCAATAGTTCTCACGGACGTCCTATGCTGTGTCATCAGATTACGTCAAACCGTCAGCCTATGTGAATTCCTGTTACGTTTTTCCGTATTGATTCATGAACAAGGACAGAAATAGCACATAGAAAACACAAAATAAATGTATCCGTGTGGAATCTGTGGGAGCAATAGTTCTCACGAACGTCCTATGCTGTGTCATCAGATTACGTCAAACCGTCAGCCTATGTGAATTCCTGTTACGTTTTTCCGTATTGATTTATGAACAAGGACAGAAATAGCACATAGAAAACACAAAATAAATGTATCCGTGTGGAATCTGTGGGAGCAATAGTTCTCACGGACGTCCTATGCTGTGTCATCAGATTACGTCAAACCGTCAGCCTATGTGAATTCCTGTTACGTTTTTCCGTATTGATTTATGAACAAGGACAGAAATAGCACATAGAAAACACAAAATAAATGTATCCGTGTGGAATCTGTGGGAGCAATAGTTCTCACGAACGTCCTATGCTGTGTCATCAGATTACGTCAAACCGTCAGCCTATGTGAATTCCTGTTACGTTTTTCCGTATTGATTCATGAACAAGGACAGAAATAGCACATAGAAAACACAAAACAATGGTATTCGTGTGGAATCTGTGGGAGCAATAGTTCTCACGGACGTCCTATGCTGTGTCATCAGATTACGTCAAACCGTCAGCCTATGTGAATTCCTGTTACGTTTTTCCGTATTCACTCATGAACAAGAACAGAAATAGCACATAGAAAACACAAAATAAATGTATCCGTGTGGAATCTGTGGGAGCAATAGTTCTCACGAACGTCCTATGCTGTGTCATCAGATTACGTCAAACCGTCAGCCTATGTGAATTCCTGTTACGTTTTTCCGTATTGATTCATGAACAAGGACAGAAATAGCACATAGAAAACACAAAATAAATGTATCCGTGTGGAATCTGTGGGAGCAATAGTTCTCACGAACGTCCTATGCTGTGTCATCAGATTACGTCAAACCGTCAGCCTATGTGAATTCCTGTTACGTTTTTCCGTATTGATTCATGAACAAGAACAGAAATAGCACATAGAAAACACAAAATAAATGTATCCGTGTGGAATCTGTGGGAGCAATAGTTCTCACGAACGTCCTATGCTGTGTCATCAGATTACGTCAAACCGTCAGCCTATGTGAATTCCTGTTACGTTTTTCCGTATTCACTCATGAACAAGAACAGAAATAGCACCTAGAAAACACAAAATAAATGTATCCGTGTGGAATCTGTGGGAGCAATAGTTCTCACGGACGTCCTATGCTGTGTCATCAGATTACGTCAAACCGTCAGCCTATGTGAATTCCTGTTACGTTTTTCCGTATTGATTCATGAACAAGGACAGAAATAGCACATAGAAAACACAAAATAATGGTATTCGTGTGGAATCGGTGGGAGCAATAGTTCTCACGAACGTCCTATGCTGTGTCATCAGATTACGTCAAACCGTCAGCCTATATGAATTGCTGTAACGTTTTTTGGTAGAAATAGCGCCTAGTAAACACAAAATAATGTATTTTTACAACTTTCTTCTTTTCTGCGAAACGAGGCCCTCAAACAGTCATGCGTGAAGGGGGCAAAAACAGTATTTTATCTGTTAGAAACCACTCTCGTATTTGTGTTCCCCACAAAATTCCCCGTCGTTCCAGCTCGTTTTTCCTTCTCATTTCTTCACTTTTTGATTATATTTTCAACCATTGTTCCTTAAATGTTGCTATTGAGAAATAACGCGAATCTCCACCGTGATGAAAGAAAAGAAATGTGTATAGACAGGAAGGATTCAAACTCATTTACCATAAAATACCGGTGTACATATTAAAGAAATAACCGGTTTGCATATTAAAAATCAGAACAAAAATTTTAAAAAACGAAATACCAGCAATTATACAAAAACAAGAGATGGGTTTTTGGGTGAGGAAACGGTGCATTAGTAGTTGACCATCCAATCTCTCCTGAACCAGATATCTGTTCGCTGACAATAAAAGGATCGATTCTAATGACCTACCTAATTGTTCTCCCTCAGCTGATGGAACCCCTTGTCGGTGGCCTCGAAGACAGCCCATTTCTGCTTCATCTGCTCCGAGTTGCCTATTCGGTCCGGTTCAGTGGATAATATATTTATTCGAGAATAATAAGAAAATAAAATAATACACAGGTAAAATATTGTCGGGGATCGAAGCAGGAATTGAGTGACCGGGATGGAGACAGCCGGGAACTCAGGAGCGAAGGAGACGGGGGAGGGAATAGGTGTGTTGATGACGGCGACAGTCGGGGAAAAGGGAAAAGGGATCGGGAGAGAGGGATCGGGAGAGAGAAGAAATGGAATGCGGTTCTCTAACGGCCGCGTCGGCCTTTTATAGTAGGGAGGGCCTAAGATCAGATAGTGATCTGTGTTGCAAGATGATCAAATTAGTTCACCGTTACGATCCGTCCTTGATGGAACTTGTTTTCGTCCTTGGCGACGACACTCCCGGCGTCGGCGACGTTTCGAGTTCGTTGAGTTGAAGTTGGTTGGTCGGGAGTTGTTTGGCCGTCCTCCGTACCAATGGCAATGTCGTCGTTGTCTCAGTACAGTTGAGTGGGAGGAAAGAAGAATTCCGGAAGTGTGAGCCAATCTTCCTAATGGCGGAGGTGATCTCCGTCATCTTCCGGCGCCCACGCAAGGTGTTGCGGCGGGTATAAAAACACTGGTTTTCATTATTTTTATTATTGTTTCATATGAAGCTGTATTTTCTTCTTGTATTTTGTGTTTTGCATGCTGGTGCTGTTGTTCCGGAATGGGAAGTCGTGGGTCATTGTGGCGGTTGTCGGTACTGCCTAATGTTACATGGGTGAGTATTCTCTAGGTGATTAGACTTGTGATCACTTCTATTTTAGTTATCAGGAACCTTATTTCTGTATTGCCAAAAAAGATGATATCCCGTGCTGGGTACGTGTTCGCTTATCAGAGAAGATGGCCCGATCGTGTCCGGGGTACTCTTCGGTCTCTGGTGTTTCGTCTAGTACTGTTCCGACTTCGACTATGACTACGGTGGATGCATCTACTTCTGTCCCTGTTACTACATTGCTTACTAGTGCTCCTTTGTTTGCTACGAGTACAATGAGTACAATGGTTCCGCCGTCGCGGTTGTTGTACGGTAGTAACGTTATGTCGGGTTCGTGTACGTGTAACTATTTCATAATTGGCCTTTTATCGTATATTGCCCTTTTGAATTCTGTTGGGGTGTTTTACTTTTTATATAAATCGGTTGTTTCATATTTTATTATTCATAACATGTTTATTCCTAATCGAGATAAAGTTCCGTCGGGATAAGGTTCCTTCGGGATTAGTTCATTTTATCAAATTGGTGTTCCTCCTCTTCGTGGTCGTACTCCGGGGTCAGTTTACACATGCTCTGATGATGGATCTGGTAGTTGTCGCCGCAAATTTTGTTGTTGCATAACTTATTTGTTTGTCGCAATCCGCGGCAGTATATGGGATGGTGGTTCGCCTGGTTAAGGCATATTATGCATATGTTGAGTTTGGTTGCTTCCGCCTGTTTCAATTCTTGTGCGATCATCGTACATTGGTAGGTTGGGTGTGCAAGGTTGCACAGTTTGCATTTCGGTGTGGGAGGTGGTCCGCGGCGAGCGCGTTGTTCCATCCGTCTTTGTTCATCGTTGAAGGCCTTGAGCCCCCACACTACGGCTTGGCGTTTTACTTCTTCGGCGACCTCGTCGTGTAGTTGACGTTTTGCCATTTTTTCTGTAATATTGTAATATTGAGGTTTTGTAATGTTGCTTTGGAGAATCAGAAGATAAAGCTAGGCGGACGGTTTTAATAATAAAAGGGTAGGTGGTTGTATTTGCTGTGGTGTAAAGTTCGATGGGGGGAGTAAATGGAGAGTTCTGAACGTAGGGTTGAGATCTGTGGGAAGGGTTTCTTTTGTGCTGGTTGCAGTTTATACGGCTCTGAATCCGGTGAGTATTCGTATGATCGTGGGGACGCAACATATGTAGACAGATACTGCTACGAGTATTAGGATCATGAGTGATGCCAAAATATATGCTGTTCCTCTTGATAGGGTTGTCAGGATGCTCTTGAAATCGGGGATTGCCCATGGGTGGATTTCGTTGATTCCTTTCTCTGAATTCAGGACATTAGTGAAATATTCTGCAAGTGTGTTGTGAGCAACATACATTAAATGTCCTGATATTTTGTACGAATTGTGTTTGTTTCCGCATGTTACTGTGCAAACTCCTGTTGGATTTGCGGTGTCAAATTTCCTGTGGATTTGGTTCACCATTCCTTTCTTGGTACATGTCAAGATATCTATAAATTCTCCATTATCACAACTCAGTTTTGCATGGGTTGGGTACCATGAGATACAGGTTACGTTTTGTACTGCTCCTTTATAGCAATTATAGCAACCCATGTACGGGGTACTGTCTCTTATGTCGCAGTCTACTTTAGATTCAATACTGGCTATCTCGTATTCTGGGTTGAACTGTAATTGTACATGTACGGCTCCGTGTTTCATTTTAATGGATGGTACATTATCTTCTGTTAGTCCTAATTGGTATCTTTCTGTTATAATCGGGAGGTTGTGCGTTTTATCGTCTATCATTTTGAATAGGTCTGGTACTTTACATGAGCATGACGCTGCGCTATGTGACGTGGTACACGTGCATGTTTCTCTATAATTACATGCTCCTCGTTCGTCACATTCGATGGGGAAGATTTCGTTCGTAATTGTAGCTAGCGCGACCTTATCGTCTTTCTGGATGAATTTCTTCCCAAGGATGCTGAGTCCAGTTTCGCTTACTACGCTTACTAGGCGCGTTTGGATATCTATTTTATCGTCTTCTGTGTGTATTTCCTTATTGCCACCTTGCTGTAACACGTATGATTCTTTGTGTATCTTGTTGTTTACTGTCAAGACTGACGAGAATGCGATTTTGTTTGACCATGCCTCGCACTGGTATATTTGGAATTTACTGTCGCTGGTGGGAGTTGCGTATGTTCTATAGAAAAGGCAGCCTTCCATAGGTAAAAGGCATTTGCACCAGATTCCTCCGCAACTGTTTGTGCAATACGTGTTCCCGGGGTATTTATTTGCTTCTGGGAATTCTACTAATTTGGAGTTGGGTCCTACGTCAAGACATTGTCTATCAACACATTCTCCCATTCCGTAACACCGTTTGGAGCTTTCCGATTGGACTGTTACGTTTTTTGTGTACAAAATAGGTCCTTTTTCGCACCTTCTAAATGTATAGTCAATTGACAGTTTGTATTTCACTAGGACATTTTGTTTAGTTACTAGTTGTAGGCACACTGTTTTTGTTTCTTCATTGAAGAATAAATCTTCTGTTCTCGTGATTTTACATGTTCCGTTTCCGTTACATAACACTTCGTTATGGGTTATTGTGATTGTTTTGTCACAGATTTCTGAGTAGACTGGTACAATTGTTGCTGCCAATACTGCTATTATGGCTAGTGTTGTACTGATAGGAATGATCGGAGGGGTCGGTGTCCTCGATTCTGTTTTCTCTATTTGTATTAGCTCTATTCCATTTTCATTTACGGTCTTTACTTCATAAGTTCGTTTACGTTCGCTTTTCATTGTCGGATATGGACCGGGATTACGTCTAGTAACTACATTAGCGCGTCTGGTTCCTCTATGTCTTCTTATATTTCTGATACGGGCCCATAGACTTGTTGATCTAGGTTGTGATTGTGTTCTTAATGGGATCTCTTCTAATTCCATATTATCATTAATTCTCGTGGTATCTCTGCTTTTTCTACAGCAGAATAATAGGCATGCTAAGTCTCTACAGTATCCGCAATTATCGCAACAAAATAGTAGTGTGCACCCTCGGTAAATTTTTCTTCGCTGATGGAAGAACATTAGGAATTTGAGAGGGATAGCTAATATTGTTATAAAGATGGCTATTGTGACCGTAGGGTAGCATTGCGCGTTAAATAAAAATGATTTGCAGAATATGCAGTCGAATCGTAAGGTGTTTACCTTTTTGCAGAAGTCTCTTGCTGGGCATTCTTTAGAAATTATGGTATATTTACCGTCAACTGGTTTCTTCCAGTGTACTACATGGGAATGGATTGTGTGTTCTGGTGGGATTTTTATTCCAACAATGTTATGTGTATGGGATGGTGTGAGTTCTGTGCACCACCCATCTGTGCATATAATGTGGGACATACTATTAGCTAATTCGTTGTCTATGAGGTTTACTCCTAGGAATGTGCATTCTATTTTGGACGTACTAGCAACTTCTTTCCAAGTTTCTGTAGGTATTACCTTTACTTTCTTTTCTTTGATCTCGTTTGACTGGTGCTCTTCCTCATATGAGGCTGTCGTTGTAGTTGTAGTAGTTTTTGGCAAACTGTTTCTTTTTTGGTTGGTATCTGCTGAAAGAGGTGGGGCTCTTTTGTGCGTTTCTTGTTTTGGGGCGTTACCTGCTACAACTTCTTGTAGTTCGGGGTCTTTTTCTTCATCATATTGGGTTTCTTGGGCTGGTTGAAGTTCGTTCCATGTTTTTGCAGGGGGAACGTTTGAATTCGGGTCAGCTTCTCTGGCCAATTCGTCTTGGATTTCTTGGTTATTTTCCGTTGTTGCTGGGGTGATAGTTTCTGTTGTGGTTGGTCTAGTTGTTGTTGGAGGAGCTGTGGTAGTTGGTTTTGGTTTTCTTGTTGTTGTTGCTGTTGTGGTTGATTTTCTTTGGGTAGTAGTCACTGTAATTGGTGTGATTGGTACTGTGGTTTGAGTTTTAGGTTGTGTGGTGGTGACAATTACTGGGGTGATATTTGTTGTTGTTGGGTTTCTAGTTGTCGTTTTTGGTTTCTTACTAGCTGGTGTATTTGTGGTGGTTACTATTCTAGTTTGTGGGGAGTTTGTTCCTAATGTGTGGTGTTGTACCTCGTTTAAGTCTTCGTTAGATTCTCCAAAAGTTTGCGCATACGCTCCAGTGAGAGTCATACAGGCTATTATAAATATCAGCAGTTTTACTGAAAGGTTTTTAAACCAATTGGTGTTTGGTTTAGTTCTGATTGTGAGGTTTAGCGTTTTTGGTTCATTGGCTACTTTATTTAGGCTGGGCTCGTTTGTTTTAGGTCTTAATTCAAGTGGAATCACCAGTCGTAGTGGTCTGGTAATATATTGGGTTTTAGTGGGGACGTATGGTAGTTGCCCGTCAATGGTTTTCGTTTTATATGTTGTTCGTACTTGAACTGATCGTATTTCGCCATCTCTGCCTACGAGTAGTTTTGTGATTATTCCCATTTTCCACTTGTTGCGAGGTGATTTCTCGTCCACTAGGAGTACGACTTCTCCTTCTACTGGTTTTACTAAGTTAGAGAACGCTCTATTCGGTTGATTGACTGTTTTGAAATTTTTGTATTGTTGTAGGTAATCTCTGTGCCATACTTTCCAAAATCTCTTTATGTGCTCTTGTGCTTGTCTGGTCGTGTATTCACTATATTCTTTTTCCATGGTTTCTAGGTTAAATTCTGGGATTGTGAATTTGGGGGCTATTAAGTCAATCGGTCTTATTACTTTCCAATCTTCGTTATCTTCATCTATATACGTTAATGGTCTACAATTGACTATGCTTTCGCATTCTATCATTATGGTTTCTAAGTCTTTTGTTTTGTAGCGGGAGTCTCCTAGAGCATGTTTTAGTGCCTTTTTTGTTACTCCAACGAGTCTTTCAAAAAATCCTCCTTGCCAGGGAGATAGTGCTGTGTTAAAGTACCATTTTATGCCTTTTCTAGTAGTATTTTCTTCTAAGATTTTCAATTTCTGGACTTGCTCTTTTTCTTTTTCATTCGTTATTGAGTCTATTTTGACTTCTGTTAAGAAGTTCTCATTGCGTTGTGAGCAATGTTTCATTATTTTTGAAGTTAGGGTAAAGGTTGCTGCGTTATCTGAAGTGATTGAATCGGGATATCCTCTACGTGCCATAAAACGTGTGAGGGCCATAAGAAATTCTTCTGTGGATAAGTCATGTACTAATTCGAGAGGTACGAGTCTTGATGATGTGCATGTAAATAGTGCAATGTGCGATGATTCTATTTCGCTGCTCGTGTCTTTTTGGATTTTTATTGGTCCCATAAAGTCTATTCCAATATGTTGGAAGGGCCTACTGGGTGTAGTACGTCTTTCGGGTAAGTAACCTGGTGGTGCTTCTTTAAATGGATGGTTGTTCTTTTTTCTACAAATTGGGCATTTTTTGAGTTCTTTCTTTACAGCTGATTTCCACGCTTTTCCAGCGTATTTTTCCACTATCAAGCCTAGTGTAGTGGCTGGTCCCGCATGAAGGCTGTTTTCGTGAGTATGTTTAGCTATCAGTCTTCCTAAAGCAGATTTAGGTTGAATTACCGGTAAATTATCGTGTCTTTCGAGTCTAAACTTTTGGTAAACTATATGATCAATGGGTGATTGTTCCCAATTCTTCGTTTCGAATTCTTTATTTTTTGGTGTTTTAGTAATTTGGTAGCTAATTTGGTTTGTTCTTATTAAAAGATTTTCGGATTGATATAGTTCTTCAGTTGTGAGACCATTGGTTAAGTCTATCTTATGGTATTCTCTTATTTCTGGTATATTTTGTAAAAACCGTGTTTGGCTTTCTTCGGAAAGTTTGACGTAGATTTTGTTTCTTAGGAAACGGAGTACATACGCTGTTACACGTTTACATTTGTCCAAATTATTAAGTTTTTCTAATGGGAGTAGTGGGTTATCTTCTAGCTTCGCTGTTTTTGTTTTGGTTAAGAGAACTTTTGCTTTTAATTCTTCATCTAATTCTTTGGTTGGAACTGGTATGGGGAATTTATTTCCTTCTTGTTTACTGGGGTTTTCTGGGTCATTTTCCTTTTTTAACCATTTTGGTCCATGAAACCAATTGGTTTTCTTTAATTCTTGTTCGGAAGGGCTACCACGGGTAATATGGTCAGCGGGGTTTTGGTCTGTTGGGACATGTGACAGAGATATTTCTAGGTTCTCATCGTCTGTTTTTATTTTCTGTAGGGTTTTCCATATCTCCCTGCATCTATTTTCTACATAAATGGGTTGTTTTTCTCCTTTAAGGGTAGAATGGTTCTTAATTTGGTCTAGAGCTATGCTCGAATCGGAAAAGATTTCAATTGTTTTTATGTTTAGATTACTTTGTTTCATGGTGTAATCTAGTAGTCTGGTCCCTATTAGGATTCCTAGTAATTCTAGTTTGGGGATAGTTAGGGTTTTTGACTTAGGTGCTAGTCTTTGCTTTGCTATCAATAAGTGAGTGTCGTACTGATCATTTCTAGTTTTGATTTTTAAGTAAATGCACGCACCGTAAGTGTGCTCCGATGCATCTGAGAAGACTGCGAGATGGATCGGTTCGTCCGTTGGGAGGTCGATGTTCCGGTTAAATTTCAGTTCCGACTGGCTGATTTTGTTTCTATAAGAAATTATGTTTTTGATTATCTTTTCGCTGACTAGGTCAGTCCATTTAAGTTGGTGATCAGATATTTCTTGCATAATTCTTTTGCCTTCTAGGTATAGTGGTGCAAAGTATTGCAGTGGATCGAATATTGTGGCGATTTCACTTACCGCTTTCCTTTTAGTCATTTTTATCAATTGATTACTAGTGTTGGTTTGCAAAGTTAATTCTGGTTTCTTAACTTCCATCGTGTCTTTATCTAGGTCGTATATGTACCCAAGTATTTTTATATTATCTGTATTCACTGTTTTGTCAACGGGTTGTATGAATTCGTCGGTAGTATTAATACTGAACTCTCTTATGTTCATACCTATTTCTTTAAAGTATGACTTCGACTGTGCGTATATATCTTTCAGTGTTTGAAGGTCATTTGATGTTACGAAGAGGTTATCAACGTAGCACATCTCATCGATTGCTCTTTTGAGCTGTTCTGGGGCATTCGTATTTTGAATTCCATGTTTGATTGCCATGGATAGTAGAAATGGTGAGCAGTTGACTCCGAATGGTAGTCTTTTAAATCGCATTATACGGATGTTACTATTGAAGGGGGGTTTTATTGGGTCTTTTAACCATAAGAATCTTAATGCATCTCTATCTTTTTTGTTTACTTCTACCGCGTGGAATGCTTTTTCAATGTCTCCACTTAGTACGTACTTTCCTTGGCGGATTCTGAGTAGAATTCCTTGCAGGTCTGGGATTAGAGATGGACCTTGGTGTAAGGCGTTATTAAGACTTATTTCTCCCGCTTTTTTACTGGACGCGTCAAAAACCGTTCTGACTTTGGTAGTATTACTACTGTTATTGAATACTTGTTGGTAGGGAATGTAGTATCCTATATTCGGATCGTTATCAACTTCTTCAATTATATCGGTTTCTTCCATTGTTTGAAAGCTGTCTATTAGCTTTGCCCAAGCTTCTTTCTCATGAATCGCATTAAATTGTTGTTTTAGTCGGCAGTATGCGACATTTTTATTATTCGCTAATTTTTCTTGTTGTCCTTCTTTCCAAGGGAGGGAAACGATAATTCTTTTAGTTTCTGGGTTCACTGCTACAGTGTTTTTGAATTTTTCTATAATTTCTTCGTTTGAGGGATCGGTTATGTTTTCTGTTATACCTATATTACTTAGTTCGAAGTATTCTTCTAGGTTGGTTTCTGTCATATTTTCCGATTTATGTTCTTTTATTTTGGTTATGAGTGCATGTGTGGTCGTTACTGATCGTTTTTCGGTTTTGCCGCACACTAGTTTTCCTATGTGTGTTGGAATTAGATATTTGCCGGATGGCAGTTGTATTTTGTCTTCGTTAGAGATTAATCTCCAAAATACATCGCAACCTAGTAGAGCGATAGGTGCTTTTGGTTTCTTGATGTTAATTGTTTCGTGGTTCTGGTTTTGTAGGAAGTAATTATCTTCGCTACTTATCTCAATGGGATCGAATAGATCTGTGATTTGAGGTACTGTTAAGGCTTCGACAAGTATTGTTTCTTTGTTCGTTAGGATTTCGAATTCTACTTTGTTCGTAGTTATCGTTGATGGGCTTTTTCCAAAAACTGCAATGTCGATTGCTACATTTTCTTCTATGATTTTTAGATCCATTTCATCTGCGTAAGATTTCAAAATGAATGATTGATCTGCTCCTGAGTCTAGGAGTACGGGTATTTTTTCTATGCTTTCGTTAATGACGATTGGTGCGTCAGCTATCATTAGAGATGTCTGCGCTGCGTTAACTGCGTATCCATTAATTTTTTGGGTTTTTTGTTCGGTGTTTTTCTTTTGTTGCGTACCTTGGTTAATTTGTTGTGGTTGCCATTGGTTTTGGCGTGTTTGCCAGTGCTGTGGTTGTTGCGTACCTTGGTTATTTTGTTGTGGTTGCCATTGATTTTGGCGTGTTTGCCATTGTTGTGGTTGCATTTGCCATTGTTGTGGTTGCGTTTGCCATTGTTGTGGTTGCATTTTTTGTGTGTTTCTATTCGGATTCATTGGTCTGGAATTATTCGAGTTACTGTTTTGGTACTGGTTTTGGTTTTGATTCTGCTTGAAACCATTTTGGTTTCTGAACTGATTTTGGGATTGGTTCTGGAACTTTTGTGCCTCATGTGTTTTTGTTTGTTTAGGGCAAATGGCGCTATTATGCTTCGAGTTGCATAATCTACATGGTTGGCTTCGACATAATTTTGTCTGGTGGCCTGTGTTTAGGCAGTTATAACACAATCTGTTGTATTTTATAAATTCTTTTCTGTCATTAATTGACGACACTTTTCTGCATTCAATCGTTTTGTGATTTGTTTTGTTGCAGAATTTGCATGGTTTGTTGCTTTGTTTGACCGCCAGTACGGTTCTTTCAACATTTTCGCTTGGGTTCAGTGACCGATTTACGAGTTCTTCTCGTATGACAACTTTGTCTAGGGCCTCTAGTAACTTTGTCGTGTTTTCTGGGCTTTCCTTTAGACATTCGCTCAAAATTCTCTTAGGGAGTTTTGATCTGATGACGGACTGTAGTAGTTTTGCTTCAATGTCTCCATGGCTTTTGAGACTATTTATTATAGCAAACATTTCATTGTGTGTTTTTCTTAAACTACTTGCTGTTTCTTTTGAAACAGGTAACGATTGGAGTCTGTTCCATAAATTTTCGTATTGTTTATCGCTAGAGTCGTACATTTCTACGAGTCTCTTAAGAGCTATTTCAAATTCGGAGCCATCTGTTTTATATGGCTTGATGAGTTCAAATGCTGATCCTTTAAGGTGATTTCTTAATATGTTGTGTTTCATTACGTTATGAGTATCTTCATCGTCTGCTACGATGGCTTTAAATATCATATAAAATGCACTCCATTCTTCGATGTCTCCGTGAAATATAGGTAGTTCCATATGTCTACTGGATAAATTAGTTCTTTGAACTTTCTTTTCGTTAGTGGTAGTATTGTTGACTTGGACCGTTCTCATTTTGAGTTCTCTCTCTAGTTCGTCATAAGTCGGGTATAGGTTGAATTCTCTTGGTACCATGCCGGTTACCATTTCCTCTTCGGCTAAAGTGTTGACTTGTTCGAGTCTAGTTCTTAATCTTTCTTGCAGTTGCTTGGCTAGTTTTTCTACTTCTTTATCATTAGTTTGCATCTTATTAATAGCGTTCATCGTCATCATACCTATTATTCCTTCTCCTCCATTAGTGCTTAAGTCGCTTATTGTTTCTGTTATTTTTTGTTTGTAGCGTTTTAGTTCGCTTTTAAACTTTTCTTCCTCATTTACGAGGTTTAAGGTGAATTCGCTTAGATATTCTTGAATATCTTTGTTGTCTTTTCCCGCGCTTTCTTTTTTGGGCACGTTAAATACTTTTTTGTTGAGAGAATTGGTTAATTCTTTTTTTATTTCTTCTTGCTGTTCGGATATCATTTTTCCGGCTTTGTCTAGATGAATCAGGGTGATGGCGTTGTTTGCCATTGTGGTCTTTTTTCTTTGTAGCGCTTCGGCTTGCTCTATAAGCGTGCACTTTGGCTGGTTTTGTTTGGGTAATTCACGTTTGGTAAAAAAACAAAAAAAAACTCACGTTCGGTCGATGCACCAGTATTCGGTCCGGTTCAGTGGATAATATATTTATTCGAGAATAATAAGAAAATAAAATAATACACAGGTAAAATATTGTCGGGGATCGAAGCAGGAATTGAGTGACCGGGATGGAGACAGCCGGGAACTCAGGAGCGAAGGAGACGGGGGAGGGAATAGGTGTGTTGATGACGGCGACAGTCGGGGAAAAGGGAAAAGGGATCGGGAGAGAGGGATCGGGAGAGAGAAGAAATGGAATGCGGTTCTCTAACGGCCGCGTCGGCCTTTTATAGTAGGGAGGGCCTAAGATCAGATAGTGATCTGTGTTGCAAGATGATCAAATTAGTTCACCGTTACGATCCGTCCTTGATGGAACTTGTTTTCGTCCTTGGCGACGACATTGCCCAATGTTTTATTCAACTCCATGCGAACCAAGTCCTTGTGTCTGACTGAGGATCAGCATTTCCATTTCTGCGTCGGTGCCTCCCTCTCCTCGATCTTGGCGATGATCGGCTTCTTCTTTCTGTTTGGGTTCTCTCACACTGTCATGTTGGCGAAGACCTCGTCCACTGGCTCGGAATCAGACCCGGTCAGAACCACAGTGGATCCCAACTGGTTGCGGAGATGTGAGGGCACGAATGGGGCCGCGTTGAGGGTGGTCTCGAAGAAGTTGGCCTGAAAATGGTTTTGAGAGTGTCTGGAGGATGAGTCACGGCGGAAAATTGGTGAGGTAATATGATGATGGAAAGAACAGTCAGGATGTTTCAATGATAGTTGCAGATATCTCAAACTTCACTCTCGAAGATACTCATTTTCAGTGTTTTCGGCCCTTTGTTTGCGAGTTTAATGGGCATCACATTTCCATTGATATCTCGGAAGTGATTAGAGATATCAAAAAACGTTCAACTGCAAAAATCATTCCTATAACATGGTCTTTTGAACTGTGCAACACATTTTAATGAATAACAGAAAACTTCAAAATTTCGAAATTTTGGTCTCACAAAAGCTAGAACAAAGAGGGAAAATGATCGCTTACAATATCCAAGTCCATTCGCGATGAATCCACGTCGAGACTGCTCAGATTGACCTTCTCGAAGAACTAGAACAAAGAGGGTAATGATCGCTTAGTCTCTGGAAGCTCACCGATTCCGGAAGGTATTCTTTGAGGAGGCGTCGGAAAGCGCTTTTCGTGATCGTCAAGACGCGGATTTCGTGATCGTCGTTCTTCTCGTACTTCCTGCTCATACATTGCGACGCTGATTTTTGTTGGGCATGTTGGGCTCAATCTTTAGTTTCTTTAGTTTCTTTTTTCTTAATCCTTCCCGATTTCCCCCTCTATTTGGTACTTCATCTCGTTGATTTTAAACTTTGAACAATCTGTCGACATTTTCAATGAACAATTATCATTGCCAAATATTCAGAGTCATTCGTTTTTATTTGACCACAAAGAAAGATAAAACAAAGAAAATTTAGCGAATCGTCGTCGGCGTCCCAAACGTCCTGGTTCAGGAAGTGCTTGTCCACTTTCTGGCGCATCATCTCCATCTTTCCGGACGCCTCGAGGATCTTGGATCCTAACTCGGAGACTGCACACTTTCCGAGTGTCTGAAGGAATAGAGTGTGACATGTTTGAAGAAATCATGTCAGTGAAAACTCCACATTCTTCATTTCGAAAAACAACTCACCTCGACACTCATAGCTAACGTCACTCCGTCCAGCACTGCTCCCAAAACGGCGACATTGTGCAGAACTCGATTGTTCTTAGGGATACAAACTTTTGCCCGCTACTGTACATTTCTTTGACATGCCACAAAACGCACACGCTCGGGCAATCGCGATATTATAGAAGAGGCAGACAAGGGGATTCTTGGCCTTCGGCCCGAATCCCCTAGCCCTGCGGGTAACTATTTGTAACTAACAGCCTCCAGAAAATCCATCCCACATAGTGTTATCACTGATAACAACTATTCAGCTATATTTTCATTTTTCAACGGAGCCGTTAACTGTCAAAAATTGATTTTTTTTCAAAATTTCTCCGGAATAAGAAAAATAGGCAAACTTTTGAATATGGCGCTATTATACTATCAAAAATCTTGAAGAATGGACTCCGCTGGACTCGTGTTGGTTGCGTCACGACTATCGTCTCTGTCTCGTACATTCCACGAGAGACGCAGACAAGAGCCGTGTCGAGACCAACACGAGTCCAGCGGAGCGCGTTTGCAGGCTTCAAAAATTTTGAAATTCATAACATGTATACTATCCTCTCAGGGCCTCACAATTCCCGACACTTTTCATTCGGTTCTCAAGGCGGCCTATCGGACATGTTTCATCTAAGTTTAAAAATGAATTCAATCGAATGGAACACTCACATCAATCTCCAGTGTTTCCGATAATCGTTTTGAATTCAGTGCAAATCCGTTCAGCTGCCATATCAGGCTGCTTTCTCCATCCATTCCATCCATTCTTCTCCTCCTTCTTCTTCTTCTCAATAAGTGGTGATTTAAGTAAATCGTTTAATGAAAAGCAGCATATCAGCCGGCTTCAATTGGGGAAACTGTATTCCATCTGAAAAAAGACGATTGTTCATTGAATTTTCTATACTGGAGACTGACTCACCCTTGTTCTCTTCTCATCCATCCTCCAATCTTCTTTCACAACTCTTATGAAATACCAAAGGCGTCCATATCAGGTCGGCCCAGGAGATGATTTAATTGACCACAAGTTTGATATCTGTAACTTTTCAAAAATGGAGAGAAATGGGTGGAAAATTGAGAGGGAACGAGACGAAAAACTGAGCAGAACAAGGTGGAAGACGCTGGAACGATGAACAGGGAAGGAGAGTGAAGGAAAACAAAATGGAAATGGGCAAATATTTGGGCAAGACGGGCAAATATTTGGGCAAGACGAAAAGAAATGGGCAAATATTTGGGCAAGACGAAAAGAAATGGGCAAATATTTGGGCAAGACGGGGATTTCTGTTGAGGTAATTGAAATGATGACTCATCACAAGGACGCCAGGGATGAGTCATCGATGACTCATTGTCGGCATCTTTTGATGTCGCCCTTCCCCGGAGACAACCCAGGCAACAGAGATTGGTTAAAGGATTCCATGAAAGTCGTTATCCGAATTGGGAATCGAAATTGACCCTATCCTTCACCGTTTAAAGCAGTCATTTTGGAGAATATCCATTTCAGTAACCGAACGGAGACATTACCAATCCGACATGACCACTTGAAGGGTTCAGGAGATGTTTCTACCAATCCTTAGACACATTTTTGCAAAAGCAACACGTTAAAAAGAGAACAGCTCAACATTTAAATTCAAGTTTTTAAAAAATAAGCAGCAAAATTGTTTTCAAGCATTCAGTTTTTGAGATATGTTTCTAGAAAAACTAAACCAGTTGACTATTCCCTGTCCAAGTTCCAGCTCGAACAGACCATTTTGAGCTGAGTTATGCTCATTTGAACAATGTTAAGGCGAAAAATGAAGAAAAGGGGGGAGGAAGACAATCCACCTCGCAGCGCAACGAGAAGAGGGGAAGAATGAGCGGAGGAGGGTGACTCAGAGTGAAAGAGCAGACGGGTCGAGAGGAAGGGAGAACGGCGGCGACGTGGGAAGACAATGGCGTGTGAGTGTCCCGCCGCTGCTTTATATACTGAGGAGCGAGAGAGCGAGAGAGAGAGCTCAAACTCCCTCGATCCCCTTTGTCTTTCTCTACCCGTCTGCTCTCTCTCGCTCTCTCGTTCCTCAGTATATAAAGCAGCGGCGGGACACACACACGCCATTGTCTTCCCTCGTCGCCGCCATTCTCCCTTCCTCTCGACCCGTCTGCTCTCTCACTCTGAGTCACCCTCCTCCGCTCATTCTCCCCCCCCCCCCTTTTTGCTGCACTGCGAGGTGGATTGCCTTTCTCCCCCTTTACTCCTTGTTTAACCTTGACATTGCCCAAATGAGCATAACTCGGCTCAAAATGGTCCGTTCGAGCTGGAACTTGGACAGGGAATAGTCAACTGAACCGGTAACATGGTTTAGTTTGTTCGGGAACAATTTTGCTGCCGTTCATCCGTTCATTTTTCTGAAAAATGCGCTTCAGTGAGAGGATCGGCAAGGGGAGAGAAACATGTTCTGCTGGCAGAGAAACCTCCGCCTCGTCCCCCGCGTGTCGAGCAAGAGAGTGCGCTGCCACCAGAGACGCCAGACGAGCAACACTCGGGGGCCGAGGTGGAGGTTTCTCGGTCAGCCAAACGTGTTTCTTTTGCCTTCCAGATCCTCTCACTGGAGCGCGTTTTTCGGTAAAATGAAAGGGCAATCATTAAAAAAAATTTTCAAAAAGCCTGATTTTCTGCTGTTTCCCAGAGAAGTGTGGTAGCAAACTAGGTAATCCTGACTAGGTGGTCTCTGGGCAAGGGCAACCTCAAAGGACGCCGACAATGAATCATCGATGACTCCTCCCTCCCCATGGCGCCCTGGTGATGAGTCATCATTTCAATTACCCTATTAATTTTAATCACCCGAATACGGTATTCATATTTATAATAATGACTAATTCGTGGGGCGCCAGGGTCAGTGATTACTCATTGTTTACTTAATTTCGGCGACATCATTTCACGTTCTTATACGCCAACACTTCTTTTTCCCCGTTGTTTTCCTTTACTCTCCATCTCTGTCTTCCACCTTGTTTTGCTCTGTTTTCCCCTCGTTTCTTCTCAATTTTCCTCCGATTTTTCATCATTTTCCAAATATTACAGATATCAAACTTGTGGTCAATGCCACCATCTCTCCGGCCGACCTGATATGGACGCCGTTAATATTTCATAAGAGTTTTGATAAAAAATTGAAAGGAGATTGAGAAGAGAAAAAGTGTGAGTCAGTCTTCAGTATAGAAAATTCAATGCACAATCGTCTTTTTACAGATGAAATACAGTTTCCCCAATTGGAGCCGGCTGATATGCTGCTTTTCGATAAACGTTTTATTTAAATTTCCACTGATGGAGAAGAAGAAGAAGAAGGAGGAGAAGAATGGATGGATTGGATGGAGAAAGCAGCCCCATATGGCGGCTGAACGGATTTGCACTGAAATCAAAACGATTATCGGAAACACTGGAGAATGATGTGAGTGTTTATGACACGTTATCTGAGATTCGCGAGAAGTCCGCAGTACAAGAGGGCACTAGGATTTCAAAACGATCCTCGAGGGCTATAATTTTGTGTATGTGTAGGTATATTAGTTGTAAAACATATGCATAGGCACCGCAACGAGTTTCTTAGCACTTCGAATTTGGCTGTATTTTCTATGGGAATGTGTTCAGAGTGTCGATATGAGTACGTTCCCAAAAAATCTTTCAGGACAAAATGTTCGGTGGTTCCCGAGTTACAGTCATTTTAATGAGCAATTTTTTAGTACTGAAGTTCTGACGAGTGGGCGGGGCTTAGCGGTCGCCCACAGCGCGGCGGCGGACCCCGGTCGACCGATCGGCGGCCGGGCGTGGTACCACTACACCAAAAGGGTGCACTCGTGGTCGACTTCGCACAGTGCGTTGATATTCTCGCGCCGCGCGGCCGCTCTTGGCGCTCAAAAAATGACGAAATTGGAATGGAAAAACGTTTTGAAATTTGAACATTTTGGAAAATCAGTTATTGCTCTTGTGCTCCGCGAGCCGGTGAAACGAAATCTCATCGAAAGTATCCGTGACGACCTTCTGCGAAGTGTCTGTTGGATTCTGTACATAATTCTGAACATCAAGTTTTTGACCACTTCCCCAGGGAGGTCCAACGGAAGGAATCAGTTCGTGAACAGGAGGACAACATCGAGTGATGGCAACACGTTCGCGTAGACCCTGCTGTTGGTGCAAAAAGTTTCGAAATTGTATGCACCTTTGAAGTGTCTCTTTCGTTGCGAGACCCACGACACGCCAGAAGCTGACTCACCGATGTTTCGCATTGAAAAACTAACGAAATTTCAATCATTCTTCCGACTTATTGGCTTATGTTTCAGTTTCGTTCTTTTCAAAAAACTCAAAGTTTCACTGTCAAACGCTGTGTCAGTTGCTATCGAACTGCAACCGGGCTGCAACAAATTCCAATTACTGGTGAGTTGTGGCGGCAGAGAATTGTCGAGTTTTGAGTCACGGGGTCCTTTTCTCCTGGAGGACAGGAAGTATAGCCACCAGAAATGAGTTCTTAGTACGTCAAACATACCATCTCGCTCGTTGAATCGTCGTTTCGCATGTGTCTTCCCACGATTTTTGCCAAAAAACTACCGGCGACAGTTAAATTTTATTCGTGTCCATCGAGAGAGAGAGAGAAAGAGAGAATTACAGGAGAAGAGATGGAGTTCACACAGAACCATCCGACGCTTCTGATCGATGCGATGGGCAATCTGCAGTGCTACATGCCAGAGGTAGGTCGGCGCGTCACGTGTTCGCGTCGCGGCTCGGCCCAACCCAGCACTTGACGTCGATTTCAGAGACGCCGAACGACGCTTTCGGAGGAGAAGAAGGCGATATTCGACGCGTTCTTTCTGCTCCACGGACGGAAGACTCGAAAAGCACTGTCGAATGCGATTAGAGCAGAGAGGTTGCTCAAAAGAACGGGAATGTCCCGATTAGAGGTTGGGGAGCAGACAGTCTTCCCCTGTTACCAAGAACCCCATCTGCAGATTCGTCATCAGTTGAAATTGAGAATCAAAGAACGGAATAAGGCGTGGAACGGAGGAGTAGATGTGGTGTTCAGACTGACTCCGGAGCAGTTCAAAGAGCAGCACGACAGGAACCAAGCGATCAGAGAGAGGATGAGGGTCAACAGGCAACAACGTCACGACCAGATGGTGCAGAACGGAGGGATCGTGTCGGTGGGTGGAAGGGGGTTGGCGCCCAGGAACCGTTGAGTTCTTCTTTCAGGCCGAAATTTTCCATTTCGAGAACGAGCATCTCATTCAGGCGGCCTACGACGAGCACCCTTATATCGAGGGAGAACGGTTGGATGCGCTTGTAATCGCGACGAACTCGAATAGGGTTTCGGTAGGCGTTCACTCTCGAAGCAATATTTGACATGAGTCGTTTCAGATTTATAACTGGTTCCTCAGAGAAAGAGCCGACGAGCGAAAGTTCATCGGAGACGGGAGACTGCGTGCGAAGAGAGTGATTGTAGAGCATCCGGAGGACAAGAAGAGGATACTCGTCGCGTTCTAATTAGTTATGATTTTTGAAAAGGGCCTATCCTCCGAGTGCCAAAGAAATAAATTTTCCAAAATTTCTCTCAAAAGGCAAACTTTTGAATATGGCGTTATACTACCCTCACAAGTACTTATGTCGCAAAGGTGGTTTAGTGATTTGCGAATGCTGACTTCCGGTTTCGAGAGAGTCTAAAGACCGAGCAGGAGAGAGAATGAGAGAAGGATTTTACGTAACAAGAAACACACTCAGACTTTATCTGTCCCAAATGGGCAAAAGACAAGAATGATCGGCATCTCGTCGGGGATCTGGCTGTCGGAGGGAAACGGCAGAGCCGACCGTGTGTAGAACCAGAACTGACGTGTTTCCTTGCGGTCGGGGACGGCGAGACGATTCCACGTGGCGAGTCGGGCGGCGAGGGCGGTGAGGTCACGTTCACGCGGCAATAACTGGTGAGGCGGCGGCACGTCCACGTGGAGGAGGAGAAGCATAATCCGTCGTCGATCGGGGAAGCACGAGTAGAAATAGTAGAGAACCGATGATCTTTGCACATTGAGTAGAGTGTTACAGTTGAGAGGTGGAGAGGTCGTGAGAGGAGTAATCTTCAGATCCTCCAATTCGCGACATTCCCGGGGGCCGCGGGGGCGAGCGGGAGCATGTGTTCACGTAGTTGACTCCGTGTTTCGCTTGTCGATCCAAGAATGGTCGAGTGCGTAAAGACGGAGCAACTGAATGTGCATCCGTCGGTTCTTCTTCGGTAGCAGGATTCTCACGGATGATGACGTGGTCATCGTTGCGTTTCGCCTGTACCTGAGCCATGTCGGCTGAACCTTTCGCCGTTTTGGCGGAACACATGCTAGAGACGAGTTCTCGTCGTTTCACGTCTACATCCTCAATCTCCAGCGGGATCAGTTGATTCACCGATCGTTTGATCGCCTTTCGATTGCACCGTAGCGTAACTGATCTAATCAGTCCGTCGGCTGATGGAACGTGAACCTTTTGTTCTCTGAGTTCTTGCTCCTTCTTTTCAGAGAGCTTCGTGACCGCAATTGTTGTAGTCAATTTTTTGTAAGAGGTCAAGTGCAGAGTTTCGCTGCGACCACTAATCGGATGGACTACTTGCACGTCAAATATGGAGGCTGCGTAGATTTCACTACTTCCGACTCCTCTGATTCGTATTGTTTGTTTACTCGAGGGTTGCAGATGCAGTCGTGCTGCTGTCTCTTCTGATATTAGGAAGCAGTTGGCTCCCGTGTCTATCAGACCAACGAGTTTTTCATGCGTGCTCGTAACAACTTGCATAAAGGCTAAGTTGTTCGAGCTCTCAGAACCCAAATTGACCTCGAAAGTCTTCGGAAGCTCTGCGATCTCAGTCGCTAGCCGGTTAAGACCGTACGTCTCTGTGAATGATGATGTAGTGGGGGTGGGCAAAGTAGAGATGGGGAATGGGCGGGGAACTGTGCTGCTAGTGGAAACGAGTATGTTGGCCACAGTGTTTGGCCTGCGAGCGTCTTGGCTCGGGAGCTTACTGTTGCCCTGCAGATACGTTGTTCCCGTTCCCGTACTGTGGGTTATAGTGCTTCGGACCATTCCCGTTTGGGTAGAAGCCACTATCGCCTTGATTTCCGCTTGGGGAATGTCCGGTATCGGCTCTCTCTTGGCCGCCGGGTGCACGGTTTCCGTGTCTTCTTTTCGAGTTCCTCGCCAAGTGTTCATGGAACATGGTCGCATGATCCTCGGCTCCGCAGCCGGCCACACGGCACTGGAATCCGATGGTGCCCTTGTGAGGGCACGCGTCAGTTCTGTGGCCCGGTCTGCGACAGACGAAACACAGCTTTTTGATCCGCGCAATGAGCGCCGATGTTGTCGACGACGTAGAGCACTTGAATTTCGAATGATCGGTTGGCTCGCCGTCAATGTGTCGCCAGCACGGCTGATGCGGTCCGCTTTCTTGCGACTGTGAGCCAGTTTTTTCGGGCTGGCCGCCCTCTTTCCGAAACAACCGTTGTCCGTCTCCGGACCGTTGGGAGTCGGGAGTCGCACTGATGGCATTGAAATCCGTGTCGACTACATCAAAGTCTATCACTTTTTTTGTCTGGCCTCTGGCCGCCATGTTCTCCTCTGTCTTGATCGCCTTCCTGATGAGTTCCGTGACCCATGTGAACAACTGGTCGAAAGAGCCCTCGTAGTCTCTATCTTCCACCTTGCCCACCAACTCTCGGTGCATGGCGCTCGGGAGTTTGTCCAAGAAGGGATAGTAAATGGATGGATCGTCAATGTTTCCATTCTCATTTTGGATCTGGTACACGATGTTGGCCAGAGTATGAACGTCCACCATCATCTGCTCCAGGTCCGTCTGGGCGATTTTGAATGCCGCGAACCGTTTGTGCAACCGAGCAACCGGTCTCACATCGGTGCGGTAGAACATCTCGAGGCGCTGCACCGCGAGCGCGAAGTTATCTTGCTCGATTGTCACCTCGATCGCTTCCACCAGCGCCAGTGCACTGCCTGTGAGGCATTCTTTCAGATGGAACAGTTTTGTCCAGTTGTCAAGGTTGGGGTTGTTCCCATAGATGGTCATAAAGATGGCCATCCACTGCTTGAACTTATAGCTGTCTTCCCCCGAGAATTTTGACATCTCGAAGGGTTTCACTTTCACATCGCGCCACTTTGTCGCGTCTGCCGTAAAGGACGGAGTGCGCCTTTCGTCGTGAGCCCCCTGGGATGGGAGCGAGTGGAGCACGGGAGCCGGTTTCGGTTCCTTCTCCGCTGCGAGTTCTCTCGGAAGCTCCGCTTTTACGGGTGCGACGTTCTCGTACTCGTAGAACAGACCGGGTGGCCGAAGCGACTACTGATTGTTCATGTACTCTTGTGCGCTCTGTGTGAAACCGCTCGGTGGGGTCCATGACCTCGAGCTGGCTTGAGTCGGAGCCATATGTGGGGCGCTGCCGCCCTGGGCGTTGTTGCGCAACGGGATGGCTGGAGGGTGCTGGTTCATTCTGGGAGCCATGGAGTTTGGCTCCTGCTGTATCTCGGGCCGATGCGGGTGTTGCAACCCCGCGCTCGCGCCCAGAGCTCCCGAGAGAAGAAGTTCGAACTTCTTTTCCATAGACGCCATGCACCGACGCATGTCGGCAACCTCTTGGCAGTTGTTCCTCAAGAGCTGGTACTCATCTCTCGGGATCTGCACCATCTCGACAGCCCGTCTGACCGGGTGATTACCCTTCATAGATCGGACGATCGGAGCTGTTGCGGTAAGAATGGGAGTTTCCTTCATGGAACGGCTGCTGTCGGCAGTATTAGCACCTATCGGAATTTCTTCCGACCGACGCTCGGGGAGTAACTCGGGGAGATCACAATGCGCTATGTCAGCACCTGCGTCTTCCGAATCCTCCTCCGGGAACGGCGTTGGGAGGTTCATGCGCCATGGCTCATGAAGTGGGCTTCTAGCCTCGATCAACTCTTCGATCGCGCCTAGGACTGTCTCCAGGTCCTTTCGGATCCCGGCGAAGCCCAGGACTTCGCAGTAGTTGGTCATGAGTCGAGTGTAGCACTCGACCATGGTTGGCTCCGCAGACGTTTTTACATCGCGTGCGATTTCTTCAGTTTCCAAAGAGGAGGCCGATGCCAGCCAGACTATTGATTGGGTTTCCGAACAAAACAATTGTTTTCATACAAAAATATCCTCAACCTCAACTCTCAATCGAAACTGCTCACTTGGATTCGATCTCACAACTAACTGTAGTCAACGTTGCCAGAAATTCATATAGCTTGATTATTTGCCAGAATATGTGAAGGTGTGATGACCGAGTATTGCATGTATGTGAGAAATCGTATTCCCACATATTCCACACGAATACCATTCTTTTGTGTTTTCTATGTTTTTGTTAAAGGCACAAAGTTAGGTGTTTATCAACTGAAAGAATGTAAAAAAGAAAATATGAAAAGGTGCGTCACGGCGTTGGAGTTTCACATGAACTTTTAAACTAGAGTTTGGAAAAATTTCTGTGACTGTGACTGTGATTATTTCATATATCTGATCTGTGAAAGTTTACTACTTATTTGTTCATTGGTGGAACTTTGATACATTTACTAACAACTTTCTATTATCTGTTTTCTGGGATGTGACGCGATGCGGCAACTTTCACGTGAAATTCAACTCAAGTTTTTTTGAAACGCCTTCTTGTAAATCACAAAATTCTTCAAGAAATAAATTCAGCGTGACCTAAGGACCCGCAATCGCAATAGCTGGGTCATTGCGCCACAGTTGAAAAACGAGCGTTGATATTTTCTTGAAAACTTGCGAAACTTGATGAAAAGTTCCCAAATGGTGTTCAACATGAGAGACCACAAAAACAGAAACGATGGGCATTGGAGGGATGATCCTCTTTCTGTATTGAGAAGAAAACACGACTCTTCCAATCGACTGTCTATGGTTAATGTTTCCGCATGTTGCACGTCAAAGTACTTGATTGGGAATGAAGAAATCTGAACGTGAATAAGAAACAGTTTAGTTTAGTTAAGAAACAGTTTAGTGTAGTTTTGGACAAAGTTTTGGATGTATTGATGAGTCCTTTCCAGATTATTAGCTTTGTAACAGTCGAAGGCGTCAAAAGAATGGGCATTACCCTTTAGAAAAGCGAGCAGATCCAACTCTGCTTCCGGGGCTCTCATTGAAAAGTTGCTGGGCGTACTTGCGGATTCGAGGGCACATATTATCCAGCTTCACTGAGAACAACCGTGCAACCTCGAGATTCCTCTTCCCCTCGTGGAAACGCTTTCGCTTGATCAGAAACTGCTTGGATCTTCCTTCTTCGAAATCTGAAGGCATCCTCACTCGAATCGAAACGATATTTCTCACTTACCAATCACAGTTTCAATCTCGGGACTCCGGTTAATATTGATTTTGACCAACCGATCAAGCTCTGCCTTCTTTTGGGCTTCCGCCTTAACTCTAGCGGTTTCGGCTGCTTCCTCTGCTTTTTTGGTTGCTTTCTTTTCAGCATTTTTCAATGCTTTCTTGTCCTTCTTGTCTGTCACTTGCAGATCCGTAGTCTTTGGAAGACAAGTCGGTGGGCTTGTTGTGGAGTCGTCGGCTGGCGCCTTCTCCTCGGGAAACTCGATGACAACTATGTCGACACTCTTCGGATCCCATCCCTGGATATTCTCGCCAACACTACCTCGCCTTTCAGATGTACCGCTAAAAACGATAATATTCATGAGAGCTCTTTTTCTATCTTCTGACCTTGCGCTAGTGGATTCCAGCTGTTCCAGCACTTCGGATCCCTCAGAACTTCCGACTCCTGGCATAATGTCCTTTTGTGTTGAAAAACTGGCGATTCGATCTTCCGTAGCGTTCGGCTCACCATAGTCTCCTAGTATCTGGTTATCACCCGTCTGCGGAAGTCCAGCTTGCAAGTTTCTCATTGACGCCAATTCCTCTCTGAACACAAAATCCCGTGGAACAATTATCTGGGAATTCAGTAACCAACCTCAGTGTTTTGATATCCGCAAGAAGATCAATACCTTCGGCTTGCACGGTCACCAACTTCTTGTTCACCGCATCCAGTGCCTGTTTGACTTCTTCCTGGCCCTCAACGAATGAAACGACACGACCATGCAGAGTGTCAAGTTTGGCGGCAAAATGCGAGTCAATTTGCCGATGGAGGTCCTCGGTAGCTTCGGGGCTGGGCAGCATGTCGTAGGGATTTGATCCGGATGCAGTTGATGTGGACTCGTTGGACATTGCACTGAAATGAGTATGGGAGTGAGTATTAGAGGGTATTACAGGGGTAGATTGAAATTTAGAAAAGAAACAGAGAACCCGGAACCCGGAAAAATGAGCGACAAATAGTTTATTTGGAGTTTCCCACTCGCACCACGTGGAGCCCCATAAAAATGGCGTTATTGTCAGAAATCAAAACAGCCCGATAAAATTATTAGTTCTTCAATTTGACAAAATCTTGGAAATGTTTGGGATGATAACCTTTCGCCCTGACCCCAGTCGAAACTGAGTGCATTGTTTTCGAGAGTGAAGTGCCTGGCTTAAAATGATAGTAGCCAACTTGATATTATTTTTTAAAACCATTTTTATTTGTACCGGAACGAGCCTCAAGAATTAGAAAGTGAGTGGGAGAGAGAAGAAATGCCCATTCTTCTCTCGCTTCGCTCGCGAAGAACATATTTTCCCGATGTGAGAGCGAATGGATTGTAAGGGTTATTGATATTACAGAGTTTATTTAGGGTGTAACAGCGGTGTTTGAGGTAGTCGTAACACGGGGGACACGGGGCACGAGGAGACCAGAATATGGGAGAGGGGGAGATTTGGGTTTAGTACAACACTTTGGAATTTAAATAGAACAGAGGTAGACGATCTAAAGCTAGTAACAACAAAAGGTACTGTGTGTACCGGAGACATGATAATAACTACACGATAAAACGACATAAAACATGATAGAACTCTCTATAGATACTGATTATATTTTGGTATGGGACATCTGGCTGGTGGTTCTCGGGAACTGCGAACTGGTTGGCACTTGTGGCGACGACGAAGTGGAAGATTGGGCAGAGTCGGAGATGGGTTGGAAGTGCTGTAATCAAGAGGTGAATTCTGGCTTCAAACTGCCTACCTGCTTCTGCTCGGAGGTAGATTACTTACTCCTTGGCCTTCGGGGGTGTCTCTTAGGTATCGGGCTAGACCGGCATCTGATCTCCACCTCCCTCTAGTCTTCACTTGTTCGGGCGACAGACCGTCCATCAGAAGTTGATTCGCTGCTCCTCTCCTGATGGCATGATGCGAGGTGTCTCGCAAACCCACGGATTGAAGAACTTTCTTCGTAGTAGCTGACACTGCGTTCGGCGACAACTTGCCCCACGTCGTCAAATTTGGGAAGACCCACTGAGATTTGTGGCTGCTTCTTGCTCTCCACCGACACAGTAGGACGTCGATATCCGAACCGTCCTTATACTCGACGTAGGTTTTCCTCCCTAGTCCTAGCTGATCGTTCTTGGCCCTCTTTATGGTTACCTCTAGAAGGTCTCCGGACCTTTTCAGATCGCTCCACTCCAAATTTGCGACCTCCGATGCTCTTAGAAGAGCCAACCAGGACAGTAACGCTAGAAGAGCGTCTCTTTCCTTCTTGGGACCTCCTTCTTTGGACACCGCGTCGATGACCTTCTGGATGTCGGCCTGCTTGACGACCTTGGGCTTGGATCTCGATTCGGCTTCGGCTCTACGCTTCGCCTTGATGAGCTCCGACGCTAGTGTCTCTGAATCCGGTGGGAGTCGCTCCATTTGGAATTTGTACGCCGCCTGTATCTGTGCCAGAGTAGAACTTCCCGCTGACGCCGACGTGTGAGCCATGAACAACAGAAGGCTTCTGTCGTTCTTCGGTAGATCTTGTTCTGCTAACCACGTCGTCCTCGCTTCGTTCAGTCGATCGTACAGAGAAGTTGTGCTCGGTGCTCTCGCGCCGTATGGAGCCTCTCCGATCTTCTTGACTAACTCCGAGAGCTCCCTGTCCGGGATGCAGTACTCTCTTAGATCTTCCAACACGTGTTTCCGAAGCGGTACTGAAAGATATATATACATATATAAGTATACCTACTGCTTGCCCTCTTCTGGTCACGTTGCGTGTGTGGGGTGGGTTGGTGGGGAAAAACACGCCGTAGAATGCCTCAAATCCCGACAGAAAACGCGCTGCGCGTCGGGCGTGGCGGGACCTCCGCAGCCAGAAAGTCCCTGTCCCTTTAAAGGTCGCGCACTCTGCGTCTCCTCTACCCTTGTTTCCATGCGCGCTGACCTTCGGACCGATCGGAAATTTACACCAAAAAGGAAAAAAAAGGGACCGAATCAATTCGCTCTTCTCGAGAAAATACAATATTCTTCTCTCGCTTCGCTCGCGAAGAACATATTTTCCCGATGTCAGAGCGAATGGATTGTAAGGGTTATTGATATTACAGAGTTTATTTAGGGTGTAACAGCGGTGTTTGGGTAGAACAACAAAGCCGGGGGCCTATGTATTTGAAAAGTCGACCCGTGCTATTAGAAACTCTGATCGGCAGAATTCCGATGACATCCTCTCCCCCGTCATGGACCCCGGACCCGGGGAGATAATCTTCGAATTCTTCGGAAATACGTGGCAGTCCTTAATCTCTTTTCTGAAATTCCCTCTGTTATCCACTATTGCAGCGTAGCTAGCATGCGTCTTCCATAACGGCATCCCTAGAATCCCCGTGGCCTTCTTCTCTTTAGCGAGTCTCATTAATTTTGGGATCAAAAGTGGTGGTGGGACCCATAACCCCAGGCCCAAAGCGACGGCTTCTGAACCATACTCGAAAACGTCCGCGCCCTTCGTCCCGAAGTCCGGCCCGCGTGAGAAGAACTGACTGCATTTCTTATTGCTACTGTCTGCGAACCAGTCGCACTTGATCTGTCCCCACTTGCGCGCCGCCTCTTCCACTACCCAATCTTTCAGCGACCAGTCGTCAAAATCGAAATCTCTGCTAGCTTCGTCCGC
Source organism: Caenorhabditis macrosperma (assembly GCA_963932285.1). NCBI lineage: Eukaryota > Metazoa > Nematoda > Chromadorea > Rhabditida > Rhabditidae > Caenorhabditis > Caenorhabditis macrosperma. The sequence goes on from OZ010618.1 coordinate 22,791,346, forward strand.
CTCTGTATTGTCGCCTCTAGGGATCCATACCACTCTGTGTTCTCCCACCCGATTCAAGTTACTCCATGTTTCTAGTGCAATCTCGTGCAAACTTGGCTTCATTGAGCCTTTCTTCAGAATTATAGCGCCCGCCTGGCTGTCCATGCAAATTAGAACTGGGCCCCTAACCCACTTACGCAATTTCTCTGAGGCGAATTGAACGGCTCTAAGTTCCCTCATGGTACTCGATTCTTCACTGAAACTATTCGCGCCTGGCCTTGAGAACCTTGCTACTGTCGCCTCACTCTTTCCTTTCAGAACGACTCCCACTCCGTCTGCGGAGGCGTCCGTGTACACTCGCCATTTTGGTACGAACTCTGAGTCTAGCCGTCTTGACCATAGTCTTCCCAAATTCTCCTCCCAAAATTCAAGTTCTGCCGACTCACCTGCGTCTAATTTCACTCGTCGACCGTTGCTGTGTGAATGCTGCTGGGCGACCGCGATCGTTGACGACAGAGCTCGAGACCTCGCCACCGCTTGATCACCTAGAATGACGTCCATTGATACTAGCGAACCGAGAAATTGCTGTCGATTCAGAACCGACGGGACCGGGTCCCTCTTCAATACTTCCAGCTGGTTCCGAACTCTCAACTCTCTTCTCTCCGTTAAACTTATCGTACGGGCGACCAGGTCGCACTTGTAACCGAGCCACGTGAACTCCGGACTCGGGTCCCAGTTTGATTTGTCCTCGGCAACTACCACGCCGGCCCGACTCAGATCTGCTCTTACTATATTTACCGCTCTGAGCGCCTCTTCTCTGCTTTCCGACAGAATCAAACCATCATCGAGGTAAATAAAAACCTTTATCCCCTCTATTCTCCATTTTCCCAATAGCGGACGGAACAGTTTGGTAAACACCCAGGAGGCAGTCGCAATGCCGAATGGGAGTGCGTGGAAGGCATAGAATGGAGGCGCCGGTTCCTCGGTCAAACAGAACGCCAGAAGCCTAGTTGAGCCTTGAGCTATCTTAACATGGTGGTAACCGGCGCGAAAGTCAAACGTGGCCGCGAACTTCGCCTCTGCCAAAAACGGCCAGACCGTCTTCCAATTTTCGAGTCTGAACTTGGGAGGATCTAGGAGCTGATTTAATTTAGTTAGGTCTAGAATCAAGCGCTTCTTCGTGTCCGTCACGGCTACGTGCAACGGGGACACGACTAACGGATCTTTACATTCTCTAACCACCCCATTCTCGCGCAACTTATTGATCTCTTTCTCAACGAACTCCATGTGGTCTCTCGTCGACTTGCGAAATCCTTGGGGCGCCGGTAAGAAAGCGTCTACTTCTACTGGGATCTGATAGCCATCCCGTATCACACTTATCACCCACGCGTCGCTTGTCACGCTCTCCCAAAATTTCAAACGCCCCGACATCCTCTCGGGAAAAAACTCACTTTCGCAGGGGACAGTTGTTAGCGTAGTGGCCGATGTTGTGACATCTGAAGCACCTGCTAGCAGACCGTTGAGTAGACGAGTCCAATCTTGCGTTTGTTTGTCCTCTGCGTTCGAACCATTCGTTTGTACGGGCGTCACTGCGGTTACCACTGGCGCCCTGGTAACGAAAGGGCCGATATCCTCTACTCGATGATGGCGATCGTGTCCTCTTCCTGTCTGACTTGAAGAGTTGCGACATTAGCATCAATGTTGTTGTATCCGTACTTCCGCTCCACCCTGTCGCCGCCGCCAACTGCTCCGCTTGTTCTTTCGCTTTTAAGGCTTCCGGGTTCGAGTCTAGCAACAGCAGATCCTGATTCCTCCGTCTGAGTAACTCCACGGCTTCTTTGATCGCCTCCTGAACGGCTTCGAGTTGCGCTCCCAGCAGGTGATTTATCACTTTCGTGTTTAGATCCAACTGGTGTTGTATTCCCTTTGAATTCACCTTCGGCGCGACCTCCTCCTTCCGCCCAAACAGATTCACCAACTCGGGCTTCATCAAAGCGATCAAATGCTTCTTGAACGCCTCTGCTTGAATTTCCGAGATCTGCATCTGGCTCTCGCTGCTCGCTCCTGGTGTCTGCTGTTGTTGTTGCTGTTGCTGCTGTTGCAGTTGCTGGATTTGACGCATCTGTTGTTGTATCAGCCGTTGCTGGAGTAATTGCAGCTGTTCTGGCGACTGCTCGACATGTTGACCTTCGCTTTCTTCTTGTTCCACTTGGTTCTCCATCCTCTTGTCCTCTAGAACCCGTAACAACCTGAACTTGAATTTTTTTTTTTAGGAACAAAAACGCGTAAATACGAAAAATCCTACTAAATGAGGTTTAAAACCCGTTCAAACCTCCCTGATTCCAATTTGTACCTTCGAAATTGCTAAAAAATGTACTTTTTCCAAACAAAAACAACGAAAACCTATAAAAACGACTACCAAATCGAAAAACACGCCGTAGAATGCCTCAGATCCCGACAGAAAACGCGCTGCGCGTCGGGCGTGGCGGGACCTCCGCAGCCAGAAAGTCCCTGTCCCTTTAAAGGTCGCGCACTCTGCGTCTCCTCTACCCTCGTTTCCATGCGCGCTGACCTTCGGACCGATCGGAAATTTACACCAAAAAGGAAAAAAAAGGGACCGAATCAATTCGCTCTTCTCGAGAAAATACAATATTAATTGGGGAGAATGAATGAAGGACTCGGCTCGGGTACCCCTCTACACACACCGCCCCATTGACTCTGGTCGTCTCGCTCTGCCGGCAGCGAGAGAACGTGGTTGTGCAGTGTCGCAGACAACGAGACAACCACACCCCTCCGCACGCCACATTGTAGTCATGCGGTAAAATGACCCTTAACTTTATTCTCCTCCTACCTGTCAGCCTGTTTTTCTCCGATGCATCCCAAAGTTTCATTATTTTCTTTCAGATTGTTGGCGGCTGTTTTTCTACCTGTGTGTGAACATGGTAATGAGGAGCGTGTCAAAAGCTTTCCACCACCATTTCTCATCGTGGCTACTCAAAACTTTGGTATTCTCAGTCTTGTGGCTCTAGATCTTCCCATGATGTCGTTTTCATTGCACTTGTAAATAAGGTGGGTTGTGTAGAATGAGAGAACTTATCACTCGCGACCCTATCAAAGTCGACCGCTGTTTTTTTAAAAACCTTTGAAGAATTTTTATCAACGGAGAGACCCGATGCGCATTTGCAATGGCGTGTGAGAGCCCATTGAGTCCGCAACGTCTGAAAGAATTTTTGTACAACTTGGAGTCCAATGGAATCATATGGAACAAAAATTCCTCCTTTATACACTATGAGCGCTCCAGTGGCACTGTTTGTAGTAATAAAAGTTGTCTAAAACATCTCCACTCACTCTGAAAATATGTGAAAATCTCGTCAACAGACGTTGGAGTATGTGGGAACATCGTTCAGGAATTCACTATACTGCAAAATGGTCCTGTGTTATTCTGAAGTCTTATCAAGTCATTTCTTCAGTTTCTGGCTTGTGTTCCAGTTGTTTCGGTTTACTTCTGCTGCACGTATTCTGTACTGATTAGGCCTTCCGGAAGAGTTACAAACATTGTTCCTTCATGTTCCAACATCTATTGACAAGATTTTGACAAACTTTCAGAGTGAATGGAGCTGTTTCAGATAACTTTTATCACTACAATCAGTACCACTGAAACCCATCGTTTTTCCATCATCACCTACTATTGCTTCAATAGAATCTTCCGATACTTGTTTTTCAGTTCTCAAGTATCACATGTTCCCGTAAATTTTTTCAAAACATAGTTAATTGAAACAATAATCGTACTGCTTAGCCAGATCAATAACTGATCTGTTGATCTTCTTCACCACGCAGAGGTGCAGTACACGAAGAAGTACCTCTGCTCTTAAGATCAGAGATCTTTAGCATCGGCGAATCGAACAAATTTCAGATGAATCAATAAGAACACAATTAATTCACAGGTAAAACTCAAGTCATGGCGCGTAGACCCAGAGAAGAAAGACAATAAAAAGAAAAAGGCACACAGGCCACGAAATAGTGAGAATGGGACATGAGAGTTCAGAGCTCGATTGGGAGTTCCCAGCCTTGAATCACCTTCAAGTGCGCCAACATCTGCTTCGTCTCAACCGGCCAACCCATGCCGGATGGCTTGACTCGCGGCTGGAAGTGGATTTCGGAGAAGAACTTCTTGAAGCACTGTTCCTTCTCCGGAAGGGTTTCTCTCAGACGGAAACGCTGAAACATATTCAATTTCAATCAGAAGATGATTTGTTTCAAACTCACCAACGCGTCCTTGACGGCTCCCCACGCCTTCATATCTGCAGCCTGAAACAACAAGGCAGAACGTGACAGAGCCAGCACGATGTACGTTAACTGGTAATAATCGTCCAGTTCCACATGCTTCTGTCCTTTGATTACATATAGTGGCGTTGAGAAGACCACAGTTGTTCGAATATTCTCGAATGGAGATTGATACGACGTCTCCTTTCGGATTGCCGCTAATCCGAAGTCGACGAGCTTACAACGCGAACCCTGAAATATGACTACTATTGTCGAAAACTGTGGATTCTTACGCCAGGAGTTGGTGAAACAAGAACGTTGCCGAGGGAGACATCACGATGGACGACTCTTTTCGAATGCAAGAACCGAAGACCCTCTACCAACTGAACCATGATTGCTGCAATGGTGTGGTTAGGAATGAGACGTCGCTGCTTGAAGACATCATGTAGAGACTGACCTTCCTGTGAAAGCACTGAAAAAATTGTTATGACGCCTAATTCAAGAGTCTTTATCTGTCAAACCAAGGTAACGGCCGAGATTGGAATCGAGGTTGAAGTGAAGCATTTCGGCAGTGAAACGGTTCTTCTTGACAAGCTCATAGACTCGTATTTCGTGGTTGATCGTCACGTCTTCCGGTTTAGCGACTTTGATGGCGACTGGAGCATCGGTTTCGAGAACCATTCCCGCAACCACTCCGCCGTATGAACCGACGCCGAGAACTTGCAGAATGAAGTACTTGTCGTCGACAACCGAAAAGAATTTGGATTTCAACGTTTTCTCAAAATCTTCAGGAGCGGACATCTTGGACACGGCTCGACGGATCTGAAAAAATAACCATGTTGGAGAGAGGGGAGAAGTGAGACGAAGAATGAACGGAAGGAAAGAAGTAGAAGTCAAAATATGGGGGAAACGATACTAAAAGAAGAATTCCGTCGTGATTTCCAGAGTCGAACCCTCATTCTCCGTTACCCGTCACAACCATGGTAGTCCAATGAACTACCATCTAGTTCCAAGGGCAGGCACCCTTTTCGGATAGAGTCAATCGGAACTGACAGTAAACTGCTTCATTCAGAGTCAACAAACAACGTCCGAAAACGTTTGGTCTGTTCTAATAATTGCACCCCGTCTTGCGTTGGAGTATAGTTGCATGTATTAGCTCCAGTATTTCCGCAGTTATCCATGTCTGGATTCCGAATAAGGTGATATCTGCTCTAATGAGCCGTCCGCAATTTCATTGATAAATCAAAGAATGCATGACTTGATCTATTTCTTGAGCATATCGTCTTTAAACAACAACATTCGTTGTACAATTCCAATGGAAATGCAGAAAAACGTCAACTTCCATCGACGGATCTGAGCGCCTCAACGCTAAACCCGCACGATTTCAGTCAACGCCGCGAAACAATGGACGACAAGCAAACGCGTTGCCCTCCAGAGATCGCTGTTCATCAATTGGGTACATGTAGCACGTGTCTAATGTGTCTTGTTGCTGCTCCGACCCCGAAATGATGGTACGATAAGCGCTTCAAATCGGGTTCATTTGACAACAAAAACACAGAAGACAGCCGTCAAAATGTCAGCGAAACATACGTCTTCCAACGCACTCACCAACTTTCGAAACAACTACCACCCTCCTGACATATATATGTCTGATCAGTTCCCAACCCTAGATTCTTATATGCCAAATTGCCCCGATTTGAGTGCAAAAAGTGTACGACCCTGTTGTTTTGCACCCATCGCGCTGGCGCTCGACGCTAGACCGCGCTCACTTTTTCTATTTTCTAGCGTCCGGGCCTAGAAAAATTTTTTTTTTGAAATTTTTTTTTGCGAGTTATGGGTGCAAAAAAACAGGCTCGTACGCTTTGCACTGAACCTAGGTCATTTTGGCAATTAAGGGTTGCGAACTGATCAGACATATAACGTGTTCTCTGTAAGGATCGAGTATGGTCATAAGAGGGTGTGCCTTAGGGTGTTATAGATGAGTTAGAGTCGAGAAATTTTTGGAGCATGTTCATAGGAACTAGTACTACCCATCTGCACCGACTTAGCCTCCGTGCTCTACCTGGAGGAGTACGGTAGGTGCTCAAAGAGAACAAAATCGACTTTTTTGTTTGTGCTTCGAAAAATCTGAAAAAATTCACAGATATCAAGGACACTTATGCGTATGTCTTCCCGAAATTTCTGGTCTGGAAACTTCCTACTTTTTGAGAAAAAATTCAAAATACTGATTTTGCTTCAATTTTCGGAAGAAATGTGGAGTTTTCAGGTCTTAGCAGGAATTACCGACATTAGGCTTCTGTTGCGAAATATACCCATATGTAACACCTTTTGAATGTACAAGACATGGTCTTAAAACATTTTGCTTTTTTCGGGTTTAGATCAGTTTTCAGTATGAATTTTGCAAGTTACGTATTTTTCCGCTCTCGAGATGTCTAAAAATGACGCCATTTATGTACGTCAAATATGCCGTATTATAAGTAAAAACAGTTTCCTAATTTAAATATTCGGAAAAAAGATGTTCAGATTTTTTGAATTTCAGAATATCTGGAGGTTAGCAGATAGTTGTAACTTGGCTCAATGTGAACGGATCGAACTGAAATTTTCTCAGAAATCATGCCAAAGTGACTGTTATCGATTGCACTCACAGTTATTTGAGTTTCAAAGTTATGGCCACCTAAAGTTCGAGAGTTCTGACGGACTTTTTCGAATCTGTCGAATTGATTTTTGACCATTTGAAAATGGGAATGGTTTTTAATAATGCTCACACATATTTTGTCACGAATACGGTCTTTTTGAACACTCTAGACAAGAAAAGTTTTTCAGTGTGGTTAGCTATCATCCATCAACTGATCTAAAAAACAGAAAAAAAGCTCCACACTGAAAAACTTTTCTTGTCTAGAGTGTTCAAAAAGACCGTATTCGTGACAAAATATGTGTGAGCATTATTAAAAACTATTCCCATTTTCAAATGGTCAAAAATCAATTCGACAGATTCGAAAAAGTCCGTCAGAATTCTCGAACTTTAGGTGGCCATAACTTTGAAACTCAAATAACTGTCTATAAATCACTTCAAATGGACATAATATTATGCTGAAATGCTTGAGTGTTGCAAAATATGTCCTAAATTCAAGAAAATGAGATACTAGGTGCTTTCAGTGTTGCAAATTCACATTTTGATGTTGATAGTCTCAAGTTTAGCTGGAGGACAATGTGTAGTCAAGGGACCGAACAGAGTCAGTTGTTCGGTCACATATCGAATTCATAACGGATGGATCACAATATAGTGCAGAAGTTAATTTCTCGAAACTCGAGCGGTTGTAATACAAATCGAACAAGCTACTCCGGTAAGTATTCAAGTTCAAAAAATCGTTGAATTTTCACGGCGATTTTAACCGTCAAAAAATCAATAAAAGTCGATGATACTGTGAACGGGTGGACTTTGGTCCTCTCTTTCCATCTTGCCCGAGTGTGCGTAGTAATAACGCCCACGGGGCACATCTTCGTTACACTCACATGTCACGCGCAACCACACGCCCACGAGTGATAGGGCTCGTAAACATCAGTCTTGGATCACACAGCGGTAGCGAGTGGTCGCTCCTGGGACCTCCAGCGACCACCCGCTCCTACCGCCCTCACATATTTAACCCTAATAAAGATATATCTTAAACACTCTCATAACCAAACACCATAAACATGATATACAAGGAACACGTATATCTTAACGTTTATAATACCCTGGACAGATTCTTGTTTCGGATATATTGGTCGCAATACGATTTCCACTCGCTCTTTTTGAAATTTGATCGCAAGTGTCTTCACACTTGTAATGCTTTCATTGGCAATTGTCATGGGCATTGTGGAAGCTCACCCAGCTCAACTTTCTCCCAATTTCGATTAAAATTGCCAATTGAAACTGTCACTTGTGAATTTTCAGATGACTTCTTGTTCACTATTCAGTTAAGTAAAACACGGGCAAGCTAATGTTCTGAGTTTTTCGGTAAATTCAAGATGGACAACATCAGAAGAGAGGCTAAGAATTTATTAAACTCCAATACAGAATAATGTCAGTGATGGCAATGTTCTCCAACGATTCCTAACTAGAAGAGACACTGTTCAGAGCACTTTTTGAAATCAACTTACATTGATTTTTTTGTCATTGTCTGAAATCAAACATTTAGGAATGTCTTGAGTTCGTGAGCATTGCAAAAAGACCAACAATTCCAAAAAAGGAAGAACCGGCGCAGTTATGTGTCCCGTTGCCAAAAGGACAGGACACATTGGTCTCTCAGAATACCTCTTCTGAGAAGGAAGGGAATGATTTCTCCAGACGGTCGGTCACAAAATTCCCCACAACAGTTCTCACAGTTGATTTTTTACAGTCTTGGTTCGATAACTGATTCAAATGCAAAGTGGGATCAACGGCGTAAAGTCCATGTTGCAACTGGATCATCGGGAACTCAGAAGGTCCTTCCGGACGTTGAGAGAACTGACTTCTTCCGGCGGTGATGCACATCAACTCGTGAAGTAACCTTGATTTCTCGTTCTTTCCAGTTTTGTTGCGGCCACTGTTCCACCCGATTCGAGTAGTGATGCTGTCAACGATCAAGTGCCAACTGACACAGTGGAAGCTCAGAAAACCCTCTCGGAAGAAGAAAAAAACGAATTTATGCAACGGTTATTTGCAAAATATCAACGAGGCACTTGGGCGTATTCATTCTTTCAGTATCGTATCGGCCACTGTTCCACTCGACGGAGATGCTGATTTTGTGCAATCGAGGTCCCACCGCCTAATTCACTTTTTGCGGATGAGAAGGCTGCTTCTGAACCACGACTCAACAGACCGAATAAAGTACCATTTGGTCTCGTAGCTCTTCTGGAAGTTGACAATGAGCATATGATTGACTCTATCGGGTCGCCCCAAGTTGATCTCAAAGATCCAATCACTTTGTCGGGAATCCATTCGAATACTGCAACTGGTGAACTTTCTCATCGGTAGGTTCGCATAATGCGATTGCTTCAACTGATTATTCTTATCAGTTTGGAGAGCTTATCGAATACAGTGGAGGAGCACGGAGATGCCTTCGGGCAATAGGAATCCACGGTTCGAATGTCTCAGCGAAACAGTTTTTCACTCACAGTTTCATGAGATAAGGACTGAAGAGAAACTCTCTTCTTGTCTCACAACGCCGGCCAAATCAACACAGGGTCTCCCTTTCGAGCTCTTTCTTGATCAGATCAGAGGATTCTTGCCTAGGTCTCCCCAACATGAATGTATTTCGTTTTGACCGTCAAAAGTGATGTTTTTCTCACTGGAAGAGACCACTCGAACAGCTTTTAACTTGTTCGGACGACATAGGCAAGAATTCTCTCATCTGTTGGAAGAGCGACGTTAGAGGAGAATAGTGGTAGTTCGGGCGGCGACAAGAAGAAACTTCTCCTTCAGTTAACTTTTGGCGCGTGATGTTTTTCGAATTTCTGATGGTGTGGGGTGCCTGGATCACCAATTATCATGAACATTGGCACCCGAGGGTTATTAGGACTGCTGAATCTAACTGCGTTCACAGACTTTGAAAATGTGCTTTTCTACTGCAAATTGATCAGTCATCATCAGTATTTGAGAATAAGAAAGCAGCTGTAGGTTGACCAGCAACGGATGATTGCAATGCGGTGGTGCGAAGATGAAGGGGCGGGGAGACAAAAGGAGAAAAAATAATGAGGCTGTCAACGCCAAACTGAACAACGAAGGTCAGTAGAGAGAAGTGAGTGGATTGGGGGCTGATGACGATGATTGTCGGGGTTTCAGGGTGAGACAGTGCACTCGATGTTGACAACGACTTCTGTTGGTTTTGCATTCTTCTTTTTTTTCTGATCATTTCCCATCTGGCTCATAAATAAAGCAGTGATCTGATTAACTCGTTTCATTCCAACATACCATTGAGAACACACGACATTTAATATTGAAAAAGTGAATGTTTTTCAATCTTCAAGGTTACCAAGAGGTCGGCTGAATGTTATGTAAAGCTCATGTTCACTTGGTACCACTATTCCACTCAATGTTGAATTAGAATTCGAATAAGCCAACATCGGACGGAATACGGTAACCCGGGGTTCCCATAAACGTCGTCACAAGGGAAAGTGTCGCCTCTTCCAATTCACCGGCCGGCGGCACTTTGTCATTTTTTCCCTTGTTTTTGTGTTGACGACACGGGGAAAAAATGCAAATATAGAAAATTAGAAAAGGGGGAAATTGTTTGGGGTTTTGCACGGGAAGTGTCCGAGAGTCGGAAACTTCGAAGCCTTGCACTGTGAGAATCGACAGTCGAAGCGGCGAAGAATCGGAGAGAACCAAGAACCGGCAAAAAGGGAGATTACTGTGTTTGAATACAGACAACTTTCCGTTTTGATACTCTATCAATCTTCGTTGCTTTTGAACATCTTTCTTCGCATTATTTTTTGTTTTTTTTTCTTTCCGGAGTTTCATCCGAACAGTCAATGAATACTGCAACGCCAAAGTTCGAACTGAAGCCAATGCCGTCCAATCTCTCCCGCATTCGTCCGCGGACTGCACTAAGAAATCCGTTCTGAAGTACGGAAGAACATGCCGACCACTTTCGAAGACGATGTCAGGAGATCTCTTCCAGAGAATCATTATACCTCGAGATTGATAAGGGATATCGAAATTTTGTGAACAACAAACTTGTAAATCATAACTAGAACTACAAATTTGCTGTTGACAACTTATTGATATCTCTTATCAATCTCGAGATATAATGATTCTCCGGCAACAAACCCCCTCCCGACTTAAAAAACCACATCGGCATACCTTTTTGGCCGTAACTGTATATTCGAAATTCAGCTCTGGCCGATAACTTTTCTGATTTCTCTGCAGTTCTCTAAAAATTGCCAAACGTTCCCCCTGTGTCAGAACTGAAAATTGTTTTTGTTTTTTTCCGTTTTTAAAATTCAATTTGAATTTGTGGCCTGCAAGTTAGCACTCTCCTCAAATAATTAACAAAAAGTAAAAAAATTCTGAAAATTTTTTAAAATTGAAATTTAAATCATTCTAAACAAACATTTGTTTTTAGAGACTTTTTCTGTTTTGTGCGTTCCTCTGCGTGTCAAAACTATTTCGTTGTCGAATTCGAATTCTACGTATCCGAAAACCCCCTCCCGATAGTGTCTGTCCAACGTGTCTCTCAAACAAAGGGCAAACAAAGGACAAACAAAGGACATGCCCGTCTCTTCCCATTCCTCCCACTGTCTGCGTCTTTCTGTCGACAAAAGGGAGGCAATACTCTCTCTCCCTCGACCGCCCGACCTTCCCCGCCCGATGCGACGAGAATACTCGACGCATTATATTTCTCCTGTCTGCGTCTCTCTTACACCGTCCATCTCTCGGCTCTCTGCTTCCCAATATAGACCCTGCATCTCTTCAGACACCCACACTCCATCTCATCGACCGCAAGTTAGACGCTGCGTCTCTTCGCCGGAACACCAACTCTCGCCGATTGCCCCTCGCCTCCCCCGCTCACCGACAGCGGGGACAACACACCCGCTCATTCTTTCCTTTTCCGAGTCCCCAGACGGGTTGACTGGTTTCTCTCCTCGGAGAGAACCGATTTCCCACCGAAATCCCCCTTCCCCTACTATTGGAGCACTGATATGGACTCCACCGTTATTCTCTGATTTCCCCCCGAATTCCCATAAGAACCCTGATCTGGGCTCTATCCCGATGTTTCTGAATTCCACCTTGATTACTGGTAAAAGAAGAGCAAGATTGTGAGTTTTCATTCGAAACTTAGACATTTCTTCAATTTCCCCATTTTCAGCTTCATTGTTTTTTTGAGAAGATCATCGAGGACCTCGCGGAAAAATAGCGACTTCCCGATGGAAAAGTGAGTGTTTTTTTTAATTGAAGAAACCAGGACGGGGAGACACAAACTCAGAGAATTTTCGGCACGATTGCCGCGTAATGCAACAATTTGCCCGAAAAATGCCGGCAATCGTGCCAAAAATTCTGCATTCTCGTTTTGTGGGCATGGAAAAAATATGTTTGTATGTGGCAGCGATTGTCTGAACTCCCACTGAACCGATTTTGCCTATTTCTAATTAATTTCAAAAAATCAGAAAATTATTAAAAATTTATTAAAAATTCCAAAAATTCCAAGCATAAAATCAGAAAATTTTCGAAAATTTCCAAGATTGGTCCTCCTGAAAATTTCTGAGAAAATAGAAGCATCCGAATACTCCCGACACTGACGGAGACATTTCTGAAAACTCCGTGCTCTCCTGATGGCTCGAAACTGAGGAGAATAGGGGTAATTCTTATCGACGAGTAAAGGTTTACAGAGAAGGACCTATCTTGAAAGTTTTCGGACATTTTTTGAATGAACGTTTGAAATTTTTGGAAACGAAGTTTCGAAGTTTTTCATAAAATTCAATGCAATTTTCGGTAACTCTACAGTAGTAAAATTATTAAATTTCTGAATGTTCAGTGTTTTTAAAAAATATTTTCAAGTGAATGTGAAAAAGAAAGGGTCATGTTTACAGTACCAGACAAAAAGATATTGTATTGCTCTGCCGGAAAATCATTATATCTTGAGATTGATGAGAGATATCAAAAAGTTGTCAATTGAAACTTTGTTTTTCTAATTGTGATCTACAAGTTTGCTGTTGACAACATTTTGATATCTCTTATCAATCTCGAGATATAATCATTCTCCGGGACATAATTTGGGGCGGCGCTGGAAAATACACAAAGTTCAAATTGGAAGCTGAATATGTTCCCATTTTGCAGGAATCACTCGAAGAACCGTACCGAGAGTCCGTGTACAAGTACCTCGAGACGCATCCAGCGGAGGCCAAATGGATGACCGGCTACTCGCGCGGCCTCTACTTCTCCGACTACACCCGCCTCGTGCCCGTCATCTTCTCCTCGCCGGCCGTCTACTACGAGTCGGAACTCGTCGCCAAATACGGATCCGAAATCGATAAGAACCTGCTGATAGAGGCTGATATGATAGGATACGAACGCGACGAGCACCTCGTCCAGTTGAGCATCTGCCGTCGGTGGATATGCGCGCGGATGATCTCGTCGAGACCCAAATACTTGACGGGCGGCATGGACAAGTACCTGACGAGCGAGCCGAACGCACTGAAGGCGTTGCGGTTGAAGTTGGCTTATGAGCTGATCAGCAAGAATGGAGCTGTTCCGCAGCCGACGCATCTCTCGGAACAGCTGAGAGCCTGTGTGCTGAACACGTTCCAAATGGAGGTCAGTTGAGGGATCTTTGAATTGCATCGGAGATTTGAAAGGAGATTTGAATTCCCGCGCTGCCGGAATGCAAATTTGGCTGCGACCGCGTTACCTGAGTATTCAACGCTTAATCATATCGACACAACGATCCACACGCTTAAACGTTAATAACTCAGAAGGAACATGTCAGATGGGCCACCCTGGGAACCGAATGAATTGGTTCGGGAAATGTGAGTACCTGTGAGAGTAGTATAACGCCATATTCAAAAGTTTGCCTTTTTTCCTTATTCCGGAGATATTTTGAAAAATCCATTTTTTTGGCACTCGGAGGATAGACCCTCTTCAAGAAATCATAACTAATTTAGAATTTGTGTAAACGAGTTGGTCGAAAAACGAAAATGGAGCTAATTAGTTGTAGATTACGGTAAAAATACAAATAATTATTCATCATTTGAATTGGAGACCGTATGTCAGAAAATGTGCCAATGTCAGTAGACCCCATTTCTGAATTTGATCACTTTTCGGAGAGATGGAGTGATAACACTAGGTGGGCAGGGTTTCTTGGTAGTTGTGAGTTACAATCATGATATAAAAACTGGGGGTAACCGATCATTTACGAAAAAAATTTCCACTTTTAGTGCGACCCAATTTTCAACATTTCAAGGTTTTTTGTTTAAGCGGTAAGTGAGCTTAATATCTTAAAAGATCATGCTCTGTGGACCATTTTTGCAGTTGAACGTTTTTTGATATCTCTTATCACTTTCGAGATATCGACTGAGAAATGATGTCCACTCAATATGAGAACACGCGTCAAAAAGTGCCGAAAAAGTCAATTTTTGGATTATTGTTATTTTGTTGAATTTCCACGAGTACAACATGAAATGGGTTTATACAAACAATTTTAAGTATAAAGTCTAAGAATAAACACTTATTTCCTGCAGATTTAGTGGCCCCCTTTCTATTTTCCCCATATTTTGACCGTTTTAGGAAGGGTAGTGCCGGGATTTTCGTCGAATTCTCGAAGATTATTTTGAGATCTCAGAATGGGAATGATTCATTACTACCTAGATCAATATGATTGAGTAGTTGTTGTCTTGAATTTCAATCTTCAGGGTACACATTTTCAGTGTTCTATAACCCGTGTTCTCGTGTTGAGTGGACATCATTTCTCAGTCGATATCTCGAAAGTGATACGTGATTTCAAAAAACGTTCAGATGCAAAAATGGTCCCTAAGACATGGTCTTTCAAGCTATGTAACTCACTTTCAGATTGAACAAAAAACCTTGAAATTTTGAAAATTGGGTCTCACTAAAAGTGGAAATTTTTTTCGTAAATGATCGGTTACCCCCAGTTTTCATATCATGATTGTAACTCACAACTACCAACAAACCTTCCCCACATAGCGTTATCACTCCATCTCTCCGAAAAGTGATCAAATTCAGAAATAGGGTCCACTGACATTGGCACATTTTCTGACATACGGTCTCCAATTTTAAAGCTGAGTAATCATTTGTATTTTTATTGCAATCTACAACCAATCAGCTCCACTTTCGTTTTTTAACCAACTCGTTTACACATTTTCTAAATTAGTTATGATTTTTTGAAGAGGGCCTATCCTCCGTGTGCCAAAAAAATGGATTTTTCAAAATTTCTCCGGAATAAGGAAAAAAGGCAAACTTTTGAATATGGCGTTATACTACCCTCACAGGTACTCACATTTCCCGAACCAATTCATTCGGTTCCCAGGGTGGCCCATCTGACATGTTCCTTCTCAGGCGACGCAGCCAAATTTGAAAAATTCGCAGTCCGGCAGCGCGGGAATTCGAATCTCCTTTTTTTTCCTTCGGCCCGAATCCGCACGCTCGTGCAATCGTGATATAATAGAGGAGGCAGATTCCATGATTAGGTCCTCCTCTGCAATCGGACCTTATATTATTTCAGTTCAAGCACGAGGAGCCTCATGAGCCCACCAGATGTTGAAAGAGTATGGCATCCGCCAGGACCGAGAAGCTGCTCCATCCACCAGCTACCAGGTTGGTTTTTTCAACAGATGACATGTGTAAAAGTGACTTTCAGAGCGAGCCGAACATTTCTCCGGTCTCGGTCTTGAACAATGCAAGAAGAAGATCGAGGATCAACGGGACTCGGAAGTGGAAGAGGTGGGGAAGATAGCAGAGAACACTAATTGTTTGATTTTTTCAGTGGCTATCGAAGCGAACACGATTATATATAATTTTTGTCCACGTTCTTTTCGTGTTAAAAATTATTGCTCTTAAATAAAGTTGATTTTATGAAAAAACGTGTCAGCGATTTGCTCGGCGAGCACTATTCCCAGCTCGCTCATAGACCACTGAAACGTCATGCATTTTCGATGAGTTAGTAGATTCTCCGGAACCGAAAAAAACCGTTATTTGAGGGGTTTCGTTATGGGAACCGCGGCACCGTAAAAGAATGGGAACCGCGGTACAATAAAAGAATGAGAACCGCGGCACAGTAAAAGAAGGGAACGGTTAGATAAGATGAGAACGTGAATAGGTATGGGAACGATGGCCGCGGTTCCCATTCTTTTACGGTGCCGCGGTTCCCATAACGAAACCCCTTTGACCAAACTGTCTATGAGGGTTTCGACAAAACGAGTATTACTGACGCGTTTCGCGTGATCGAAAACCCAGTCGCGCAACCCAAGACCGAAAAACGGAAAAAAACCGAATAATGCAAAGCGTGCATAATTCCATTATTGAACCCATAATCAAACACAGTCGCGCTATATGTCGATGAAGCGCACTTGCAATAACAGCGACACAGGAGAGAGAACAGTAGAGGAGGTCTAATGAGGTGGCAGCATCGTATACACCGCGCACTAACGACTAGTGACGTGGCAAGGATTCGTGGACTGATGGAGAAAGAGCAGGGCGATGAGAAAATAATTAATGACGTGGCAGTGTCGTATAAAGCGTGCATAATTCCATTACTTAACTCGTAATCAAACACAGTATTTAACCCGTAATTAAACATATGTCGATGGAGCGCACTTGCAATAACAGCTAAATTTAGCTCCATTTGAGCTTTGGAGCACCATTTTCAGTGTTCAGAGATAACAAAGAGCGGATTTTTATTTCGGTTTCGGAGAATCTACTAATCCATCGAAAATGTATGACGTTTCAGTGAAGTATTCAAAAATTCCTCAGAGGAGCCCATCTGGTTTATGAGCGAGCTGGGAATAGTGCTCGCCGAGCAAATCGCTGACACGTTTTTTCATAAAATCAACTTTATTTAAGAAACAACTACTGCACGACAAGACATCAATCATCCCCAGATCCACAGAACTTCCGGACATACTCATTGGACAGGACTACATCGGACATATCTTGGGAGAAACCGTTTCAACAACGTTGCCGAACGGGACACGTCTTCACTACACAGAATACGGACCAATTGTCACTGGACGAGAGGCGACGACGCAAGCAGCTCTCCGTTCACTTCTGGAGAGATTTTGGAGCCTGGAGTCGTGTGGGATATTCGAATCACGTCGTACCACGGATGACGAAATCACTGCTTTTGTTCTCTACACCGGAGAATCGCTACTCCCAAAGCTCTTGGGAGTACTGCTGCGAATGAGAAACTTGGAGATCCTCATCTCTGGAGACATTGAAAATGCGTTCTTGATGTTGGCTCTCCATCCACAAGATCGAGATGTTTGTCGGTTCTTGCGGACACCTCCAGGAAAGACTGAAGCTCAACACACACAGACACTATCAGGGGGGTTTTCGGGTACGTAGAATTCGAATTCGACAATGAAATAGTTGTGAAACGCAGAGGAACGCACAAAACAGAAAAGAGTCCCTAAAAACAAAAGTTTGTTTTTTGAGTTGCCGGAAAATTATTATATCTCGAGATTGATAAGAGATATCAAAAAGTTGTCAATGGCAAACTTATAGTCCTAGTTCTGATCAACAAGCTTGCTGTTGATAACTTTCTGGTATCTCTCATCAATCTCAAGATATAATGCTTTTTCACTTCGGTCGAATTCTCTCTCGTTTCCACTACTACCAGAAAGTTGGCAACAGCAAATTTGTAGATCATAATCAGAACTACAAATTTGCTGTTGACAGCTTTTTGATATCTCTTATCAATCTCGAGATATAATGATTTTCCGGCAACTCAAAAAACAACGACATACTTTTTTGGCCGTAACAGTATATTCGAAATTCAGCTCTGGATAACTTTTCTGATTTCTCTGCAGTTCTCTAAAAATTTCCAAACGTTCACCCTGTGTCAGAACTGAAAATTGTTGTTGTTCTTTTCTCCGTTCTTTGAAATTCAATTTGAATTTGTGGCCTGAAAATTAGCACTCTCCTCAGATAATCAACAAAAAAATATAAAAAAAATTCTGAAGATTTTTTAAAATTGAAATTCAAATTATTCTAAACAAACTTTTGTTTTTAGAAACTTTTTTTCTGTTTTGTGCGTTCCTCTCCGTGTCAAAACTATTTCGTTGTCGAATTCGAATTCTACGTATCCGAAAACCCCCTCCCGGTAGTGTCTGGCCAACGCGTCCCTCGGACCACGGACATTCAAACAGACGACAAACAAAGGACATGCCCGTCTCTTCCCATTCCTCCCACTGTCTGCGTCTCTCTGTCGACAAAAGGGAGGCAACACTCTCTCTCCCTCGACCGCCCGACCAGAGTTGCGCGGAATTCCGACTTCCGACTTCCGCATTCCGACTTCCGGACCTTTTGGGAGCTTCCGTCTTCCGGATTCCGGATTCCGGAAAATGAAAATTCACTTCCGACTTCCGACTTCCGAATTCCGGAAAATGAAATTTTACTTCCGACTTCCGACTTCCGACTTCCGGAAAAACACCTTCGAATGCGGAAGTTCGTGCGGAAGTACGATGCTCCGCGATTCCGGAGTTTACGATTTATCGTAAATCGACACGGTGTCTTTTTTTTATTTTCGAAATGTATTTTTTTGTTGCTTTCCATCACAAACATTTTTTCCAAAGATAAGAAAAAAAACATCATCTTTCAACTTCCAACTTCCAACTTCCGACTTCCGAATTCCGCGTAAAAATTCACTTCCGTCTTCCGGATTCCGGATTCCGGAAAATGAAAAATCACTTCCGACTTCCGACTTCCGGATTCCGGAAAATGAAAAATTACTTCCGACTTCCGGATTCCGGATTCCGGAAGATGAAAATTCACTTCCGACTTCCGACTTCCGACTTCCGTTTTTTCAAAAAGTCACTTCCGCGCAACTCTGCGCCCGACCTTCCCCGCCCGATGCGACGAGAATACTCGACGCATTATATTTCTCCTGTCTGCGTCTCTCTTACACCGTCCATCTCTCGGCTCTCTGCTTCCCAATATAGACCCTGCATCTCTTCAGACACCCACACTCCATCTCATCGACCGCAAGTTAGACGCTGCGTCTCTTCGCCGGAACACCAACTCTCGCCGATTGCCCCTCGCCTCCCCCGCTCACCGACAGCGGGGACAACACACCCGCTCATTCTTTCCTTTTCCGAGTCCCCAGACGGGTTGACTGTTTCTCTCCTCGGAGAGAACCGATTTCCCACCGAAATCCCCCTTCCCCTACTATTGGAGCACTGATATGGACTCCACCCTCATTCTCTGATTTCCCCCCGAATTCCCCATAAGAACCCTGATCTGGGCCCTATCCCGATTGTTTTGAATTCCCCCTTGATTACTGGTAAAAGTAGAGCAAGATTGTGAGTTTTCATTCGAAATTCAGACATTTCTTCAATTTCCCCATTTTCAGCTTCATCGTCTTTTCGAGAAGACCATCGAGGACCTCGCGGAAAAATAGCGACTTCCCGATGGAAAAGTGAGTGTTTTTTTGATTGAAGAAACCAGAACGGGGAGACACGAACTCAGAGAATTTTCGGCACGCTTGCCGCGTATTGCGGCAATTTGCCCGAAAAATGCCGGCAATCGTGCCAAAAATTCTGCATCCTCGTTTTGTGGGCGTGGAAAAAATATGTTTGTATGTGACAGCGATGGTCTCAACTCCAACTGAACCGATTTCGCCTATTTTTGCCTATTTTTTTATCTGGGCTTTCATTCGATTTTTCCTAAATTTCCTTCGATTACTGGTAATACTGGAAATGTAATTGAAAAGTGAGTCATTTATTGAAATTTTAAATTAGGACTCGCGTTTTTCTCATTTTCCCTATAGGCCGTTCGCACTGCAACGTGGTTACTTAATCACAGTGCTGTCAATAAAGGTTTTTTACTATTATTAAAAGGCAAACGACTAGGGGATTCGATGGGCAAAATCGGTTCAGTAGGAGTTAAGATAATCGCTCTCACAAACATACATTTTTTGACATTGCAATCCCCTAAACGCGCACGCTCGACATTCCGAATACTAGAGATTCCGGTCAACGTTTATGGCATTTCGAATTCCAGTTTCCGGTTTAAGTTTATGTCATTCCGGATACTAGATTCCGGATTCCGGGCTTTTAGTTCCGGATTCCAATCAACGTTTATATCCCCCCCCCCCCCCCCGCAGCACCATTCATTTATTGATTTTTTTGGCGTTCCCCTACCCCCCTCCGCGTTCCTCCCGCTCCCCGCCCGTCTTTTCAACCGCTTTCTCCTTTTTCAGCTCTCATGGATTCCGATTCCGCACGAAGATCTTCTAGAGTCAGTCGAGCGTCTCGCAATCGGCCGCATGATCAACAATATGCGAAACTTGCCGCCAGGCCTTCCCGGCTACAGTACCCGCGATGGGTGAGTTCTTTTCTTTTTTCCTTTCCCTAGTTCCCAATTTCCATATTCAGAACAATTTGGTCCATTTTGCCACGCGCATCTTCGACGAGCCGGTCCGAAAGTACCTACTATCCCTGCTCGACCTATTCGGGATTGTGGTGGACTCGTGTAGCAGCACCTACGGATTTGTGAGTTGGCTACCTTTTAGCTCTCTTGACATGATCTTCTTTGAGACCTCCGTTGACATTGCGAAGCTCTGCGAGGTGCTCATCGGCCAATTCGCCGCCAATGACCTCAATAAGGATGTGACTGTGGTGTGCGGAGACATTAAAACTGGTCTGAAGGGGATTTCGGTGAGAAACTCAGAATAGGGGATCATTGTGACTAGATAATGCAGTTCATGTCTTCAGGAGGCGAGGTTCCGATGGCAATTCGTCATGGACACATTGACGGCGGGAGCCGATGACAAAGATCAGTGCATACTGGCGCTGAACAAAGTGTTCCTGAACACTGTGGACGAGTTTCTTGGCGCTGAGAGGATTACTGTCATCCAGTTGGAGGACGATGACGATGATGAAGTGAGAGTGCTGCCGGGCAATCCACGTGCTCAGGGAAATCAAGAGCCGGTGCTGGAAGGGCTCGAGCCCCAGGAGCCTGAAGTCCAGCAATATGAGCAAGAGCCAGCGCTTCGGGAGTTCCCTGAACCTCACCAACAGCAGCCAGTGCACCTGGATCTCGAGCAACAAGCGCCCAAGCACCAACACAAGGCAGTGCAGTGTGAGCCACAACTTGAGGATCCCGAGGAACAGATGGCTGAGCAGCAGGAACCGATGCTCCAGGAACCACCACCAAAGAGAGGACGACCGAGGACGCGTGTTTTGCCGGACGTCGGAGCGCCGAAAAGAGGCGTCGGACGACCCAAAAAGATCGTCCCTCAGGGTGCCGAAAAGCCGAAAAAAAGTGTTGGACGGCCGAAGAAGCCTGTTCTTCCGGATGTCGACGAGGAGTCAGATGCACAGAATTAGACGACTCCAAATGATTGGATTGGATCCGGTAAGTGAAAGAATTGGAGATTCAATGAAAATGGGTGTTTTCAGGTGAGAAGAGCTTCTAGAAACAATGGACGGTCGCAGGAGTACCGATGTTTTTCAACTATTTTGTTCACTTTTCATTTTGCAAACTCAATAAAAATCGATTGATTTTAATTAATAACCGGAAAACGGAATGAACGAAACACCGGAAACCAGAAAACGGAAAACGGATTGGATGAGACTGCGGAAAACAGAAATTCATGTGAAACTCGGATAGTTTGACTTGATTTTCTGCTAAAAATCGCCCCAATAACTAGACATTCAATGATGGAAATCTTCCGAGCGAAAAATCGGGATTCGTGGGAACATTTTCCGTGAGCACACGTTTTCTGATATCCAACTGTCACGAAGATGATAAGATTAAACTGTTTCTGCGTCTTCTGACTCGGAACCCCTTGGAAAACAAATGGTCTAAATCATCAGAGATTAGATGATGTCTAGGGGGCACTATATCCACCGTTGGCGTGTACGCAGCGGGTAAAATCGGATCTGCGTGTACGCTGCGCCTACGCTGCGGGTCGGTCGGCTCCATGCCAGACCTCCACAGTGTCTATGCCAGGTCGTTGCTTTCTTTCCCATGTTCTCCCTACTCTTCTGGCTCTTTGTATCCAGCATCCCTTCGAAACTCTTGCTCCTGATCTTATCAATGTTCATCTCCAATCACTTCACATTCCCACTCTCCCCCTGCACATCTTCTATTCCAGACGCATTTCCAGCTGTTGCACTTGCACCTTCTCCCCAAAAGTGACAGTGTCCATTCAACAAAAACATCTGTACATCCACTATTCCCCCCGCGCGGCCCCGGTGAGGTCACACCTTGCCCCCATGAGCACAGTACACGTCATTAGATAGACACGCCCCCCCTCTAACTAACGACGACACCTTCATTGTGTGTTCATTCACATTTACCGCACACACATCCCCCTCTCTCCCATCTTGCCGTCATCCGTTTCGTCCTCTCCACCCTGCCGCCAACTCGAGAGAAGTTCGCCCTAGTCGTATTCATCGTTCTATCGGTCATCTCCTCTCAAATCGTCTTCTACAACGCCATCTTCACCTACTACCTCGTCTTCACCTCTTCCAAAGTGTCCAAGAAGACGGTTCAACGACAATTCCCTTCAACGACAATTCCCTTCAACGACAATTCTTCATTATGTCTTACTTACTTACTTGGATACTTGGATAGTCCATATCTAGCTGTTGTAGCTGTGGACTAGACACTTCCAGGAACTTCTGGATCTTGCTAGGCGTGGCCAGGGGACGTGTTCGGCGATTATTCCTATCCGTCTCCTTCCTGATCTTCCCAGGCCTATTAAATTGCGATTGTGCTGATGTATCTTCACTTCGTTCACCACGTCATCTTCCCATCTCTTCTTCGGTCTGCATTTGCGTCGCTTGAATTCATCGATTCCTTTCGGAATTTCCCATTCGGTGATTCTCTTACAAATTCTTGCGGGTGGCATTCTGGCGACGTGTCCTGCCCACTTCAACTTCTTCTTGATGATTACATTCTCGAGATTCGGCGGTGTTCCCGCGTCGGCTGCGTACCAGATGTGACTCGCAGCTCTGTTGATTCTCTTGACGTCTTCTACTTTCGTATTCCATGTCTCGCATGCGTAAGTCATGGCGGGGATGGAAGTGGTCATCAAGTAGTGGTGCTTTTCAGCTACTGGGATCTCTTTGATGTAGTCCTTGATGTTGTTGAAGGCGGCCCATCCAGCTCGTATCCTGTTGTCGATCTCGAAGTTCAGTTTGCCGTCTTTCTGGAGAGTTCTTCCCAGGTACTTCATCTTGTCGACGTCTTCGAGTGGCTCGTTCTTCGAGTGGCTCAATTTTTAAATATCTCTTATCAATCTCGAGATATATCGATTCTTTCGAGCAGAGCTCTCTTCGGTTGCGGGGCCATGGCTTCCAAACAAGAAGGACCTTGTTTTGAAAAGAAGGATAATCACTCACGCAGACTTCTACGTAGACAAGTGGCCACGTGGGAGTATGTTCTAGACAGTCCCAGGAACCCAAAGATTTAGGTTCCCACGTGTTCACGTGAGTCTCAGTGCGCAACAAAATACTCACTGCGCATAGATCTTCCTGTAGGCGTCGAGATCGGACTCGTTGACGCGCACCGTCAAATCCGTCGGCAGCCGCAGTTGAATCCCGCTCTCCTTGATCGCCTTGATCGGAAAGATGCGTGGGCTGTAGATGTGGAAGTAGGTGGAATCCTGAAAATTTGAATTGGTCTAGTCTGTCTCCTCTATTATATCGCGAGCGTGCGCGTTTAGGGGATTGGAATGTCAAAAAATGTATGTGTGTGACAGCGATTATCTCAACTCCTACTGAACCGATTTTGCCCATTCAATCCCCTAGTCATTTGCCTTTTGATAATAATAAAGAACGCGAGTCCTAATTTAAAAACATTTTTTTGGTTAATCAGTAAAAAACCAGGCCAATCGAGGCGGCTAACGCCGCCTCTCAGCCTGGGCTATGTCGTGTTTTCCGTCCCCTTTTACCCAAACGTGCCTCTGGGAAGATAGGCGAGTCGAGTCGACGCAACCTTCCCAGAGGCGCAATTAAGAGGGAAAATACACAAAAAAAAACAGTCCAGAAGCCGTCAAAGTTGACGGATTGCTTAGAAAATTTACGTGCACCTTGCGGTCAATACTTTTGACCTCTGTGCCAAAAATGGGCTAAAACGGTCCAGTAGCGGCTGAGAAACGGCTCTGGACAAACAAACGGACAGACAGACAGACAGACAGACATCCTTTCCCTTTTAGTATAAGAAAGATTGTTATCAGAGTTATCAACTGATAAACATTTGATCCAATTCTGATTAAAAATAACGATTGAAAAGAATATGGTTTTTCGAACATTTTTTCATGGTTTTTCGAACATCTTTTTGTGAAGACATCCGTGTTCGAAATTCAGCTCTGGCCATTAAATTTGTCGATTTCAGTTCCGCTGCAGTTCTCTAAAAAATGCCAAACGTTTCCCTGTGTGTCTGAACTATTTAGCTATCAAAGTCTTTGATAACAAATCTAAAATTTTATTTGTTTTTTTCCGTTCATTTTAGTTCAATTTGAATCTGTGTCTTGAAAAATTAGCACTCTCCTCAAATAATTAACAAAAAAGCAACAAAAATTCTAAAGATTTTTTAAAATTGAAATTTCAAGGATTCTAAAGAAACATTTGTTTTTAGAGACGTTTTTCTATTTTGCGCATTCTTCTGCGTTTCACGTCACAACTGTTTCGCTCTACGTATCCGAAAACCCCCGCCCGATAGTGTCTGGCCAACGTGTCCCTCAAACAAAGGACATTCGAGCGAGGGGAAAGAGGGCGCTTCTCTTCCCATTCCTCCCACTGTCTGCGTCTCTCTGTCGACAAAAGGGAGGCAACACTCTCTCTCCCTCGACCTTCCCCGCCGGCCGATGCGATGAGAATAATGGACCTTTCTCTCGCCCATTATATTTCTCCTTTCTATGTCCGTCTGCGTCGTTCTCTCTCAGGCAGCGGCCGCATCGACCCGTCCATTCATTCATTCCCCTTCCCCCCGAGTCCCCTGCCATGGGTTGACTGCATCGATTTCTCACTGAAATCCCCCGTTTCCCCTTATCATAGAGACCTGATCTGGACTCTTCCCTTATAACTGATTCCCCACTGAATTCATTCCTAATAAGCCCTGATCTGGGCTTCTATTCGATTTTTCCTAAATTTCCTGCGATTATTGATAACACTGGAGATGTGATTGAGAAGTGAGTCATTTATTGAAATTTTAAATTAGGACTCGCGTTTTTCTCATTTTCCCTATAGGCCGTTCACACTGCAACGTGGTTACTTTGTTACAGTGCTGGCAATAAAGGTTCTTTATTATTATTAAAAGGCAAATGACTAGGGGATTGAATGGGCAAAATCGGTTCAGTAGGAGTTGAGATAATCGCTGTCACAAACATACATTTTTTGACATTCCAATCCCCTAAACGCGCACGCTCGCGATATAATAGAGGAGACAGACTAGACCAATTCAAATTTTCAGGATCCCACCTACTTCCACATCTACAGCCCACGCATCTTCCCGATCAAGGCGATCAAGGAGAGCGCGCGTTCGGAATGATCGGTGAGTGGAGAGGTATTGAAACTACTGATAACTTGCTAGCTATCACTGTTGGCAAAAAGTTATCAACGGACAAATTGATCTAGTTGACCATTTTTGAATTTGACTTGTGGTTGAGGAGTTACAACGCAGCCGGATTCGGGCCAAAGGCCCCAGAATCCCCTAGTCCATTTGTGTGAAATTCGAACGGTTCCGTTTTCCGTGTTAATTCTTCTTCTCTGTGATCGTAAAACAGTCTAATACTATTTTCAGACCACTAACAATGTACGAGCGGCAGTTTACGCTGAGACACGCTGCGAAGGACTTTCCGGAGCTGAAAGACAAATACACTGCAAAAGAAGAACATTTTGGTGTACCATGGTAAGAAAACGACCTGATAACCACATAGTTGTGTTGAGAAGCGTCATCAGTAGATTCTCAGAAATCAAGCAAGAGCTTTGAAAAGTTAACTATCATCGATCTGGAAAATGTGAATGCCGACGATTTACAATGCCTTCTGGAGGTTCTTCACGGAAAATCGAGCATTGACGGTAAGAATCGAAAAAAAAACTCCACGAAAGATTGACCAGTTTTCAGAAGAAAATGTCGAAAACCTGTTGACGCTGGCTAATCGATTCAATTTTGAAATGGTGAAGAATAGATGCGTCGAATTTCTGATCCACAATAGTCTCATCGCGAACAAGCAAAAATTCCGAATCGCTGATGCTCACCGACTTGACACCCTGAAAGTATGAAAACAGTTTGTTTTTTTCCATCGAAAACGTAAAAATTTGAGGACCACTGCCTGAAACAGGCAAAGTCAATGGACGACGTCAAGTCTCTTCTTCCGGCGGACATCAAGAAATTTGACGAGTCTACACTTGCAGCTCTCTTCCGCGTCACGATTCATCCGCCATGAAACGACTAAGTTACTCGAAATATTTAATACTCACGTGCCAGTTTTATCATTTTCCCACTTTTTCAATTTTCCAATGTCTCATCTCCAAAATACATTTAAAATATCACTGTCCCTTGTTCTTTCATTATCTCCAGCGGTTTCTTTTTCACCGTGTTTTTATTTTCAAATTGTTCTCGTATAGAACTGGCCGTAATTGATTTCAGATTGAAAACCACTAACAATGCGGGAGCGGCAGTTCGAGATAAGACACGTCGTCACGAACTTCTCGAAGATGACAGAAGAGCACAGCGAAACGGAAAAACATTACGGCGTGCCATGGTGAGAATTTACTTCTAAAAATCGAAAAAAAAGTCAAATGTTGCAGGAAATTGATCCTGAAGCACGAGAAAAATCATCTCGTGATGTTTCTACATTGCGAGAAAAAAGACGAGGAGGGGTGGGAAATCGGAGTCGACTTCGAGTGCAGGATTGTTTCGACTTCCGGAAAAAAGCAGTTGGCAATTGAATCCGACCACGATTTCGCTGAAGATGAGTGCGAAAAATGCGTGAAGCTCGACAATTGGGACGACATCGTCGCGAATCACGTCGTCGATGACACTCTCATCGTTGAGAGCGACGTGACGATCAAGATGATGGAGGGAATTGCTCGCGAGCAAACGGTCAATTTCGATTGCCCCGATGAGAACCTGTTCGATGGCATTCTGATCTTTGGCGACCGGAAGTTTCATGTTTTGAAAGCCGTGAGTCGGAGAATATCTGACAAGGAATACTCCCAACATGTAACGCGGCGATTTTGATAGAAGTAGGGGGGATCGGTAGTACTATGAGAGGTATGAACAGCCATAATGGGAAAATTGTGCAAAACTCCTCGTTTTCGAGTTATGCCCAAAATAAAAAATTTAAAAAATTACCTAAACTTCAACTTTGAGGAACCATAACTCGCTTCAAATTCATCGTAAAATAAAGTTCAAAAAACGAAATTGTAGGTAATCATCTCTAAATTACGTATATTGACAGTACAATAGAACAACATGAGAGCAATTTCCAGAAGGAAAATACACTGAAATGCTGAAAACCTGTTTAGTGATAATCCAGTGATAAGAGATTTTGTGATAATAAAACAGACGTGTTTTCATAGTAACTTAACATTGTTTCCTGCTCAAATCCATTCATAAAAATTGAAAATACCGTGTTTACAGCTGAAAAACCAACAATTTTTCACAAAAATTTAGGTGTCATTTTCAGTTTTTCCTATTTTTCTCAAAATCCATCCGATTATCAGTATATAGGCACACTGGGAAAATGGTCAAAATTGAACGGCGGATCGAATGGAACAACTTCCAGAGAAATCGTAAGGTCAGTTTTTGAGATAGGATTTGATCATTTTCAGAAAAGTGATAATTTCAGCCAGTTACTGATAATTTGATAAAACAGTTATTTATGGATCGTAATTTAGAGATGATTACCTACAATTTCGTTTTTTGAACAATGTCTTACGATACATTTGAAGTAAGTTATGGTTTCACAAAGTTGAAGTATGGGTAATTTTTAAAAATTTTTATTTTGGCCATAACTCGAAAACGAGGAGTTTTGCACAATTTTCCCATTATGACTGTTCATACCTTTCATAGTACTACCGATCCCCCCACCTTCTATCAAAATCGCCGCGTTACATATTGGGAGTGTAACTTGTGAGAACATTTCCAGATTAGTGTTGATTTCAGACGTTGGCTCTTTAATCGCAATATTTCCACGCGTTATTCTTCGGAAATTTCTCCGAATCAAGCCAGTCGGAGATTCACCTGAAGGATCAAGGTGTGAACGCTGACGATTTTCACCTGTTTCTGGAGGTCATCTACGGCAAATCGAGCATCTACGGTTCGCGGAACAAAGATAATTCTTTAAATCAGCGAAAGTTTTTGAATTTTCAGCTGAAAACGTTGATGATATGCTCTACTTGGCGGATAAATACGGTGTGAAAATGGTCAAAAACCATTGTGAAGAGATCTCCATTTCCACCTCCACAATCACGGACAAGCAGAAATTGGAGATGGCTGATTTGTACGATTTGAAGAAACTGAAGGTGGGGAGTTATCTGTTGAAAAAAGTGTTTCGAAGTTGAACTTTTCAGAAGCACTGCCTAAAGAATGCGACGTCGATGGAAGCCGTTCGAGACCTTCTTCCGGCAGACATCGACGAATTCGGCGATTCGACACTCGCCGCTCTTTTCCGCAAATCGATCACCCTGCCTTCGGATATCATTACGTTAAATTCAAGTTTCACTGTGTAGTTCGGGTCGGCGTCTCCACAAGTCTCTAACAATTTCAAGCTGCGTAGCCAAAATAGCGGGAAAACAAGCGAGACGCAGACATTATGGAGCGGAAGAGCACGATTGCATTGGACGCGCACTTTATGATTCCGTGGCTCAACTTCTAATGAAAATCAGCGGCTCTACCCGCTAAAAGAGGGATTTAGAAAAAAAAGAGGGATTTAGAAAAAAAAGAGGGATTTAGAAAAAAAAAGAGGGATTTAGAAAAAAAAAGATGGACTTAGAAAAAAAAGAAGGATTTAGAAAAAAAAGAGGGACTTAGAAAAAAAAGAGGGACTTAGAAAAAATAAAGGGATTAAGAAAAAAAAGAGGGATTTTCAGAAAAAAGAGGGATTTTCAGAAAAAAGAGGGATTTTCAGAAAAAAGAGGGATTTTCAGAAAAAAAAGGGATTCTCAGAAAAAAGAGAGATTCTCAGAAAAAAGAGGGATTCTCAGAAAAAAGAGGGATTCTCAGAAAAAAGAGGGATTCTCAGAAAAAAGAGGGATTTAGAAATGATAGCATAAAAATGATGAGTTATCAGAAACAGTGTTTTTTCCGACTGGTTCATTTTTTCAAAGTTTCCCAGACTTCGATGACTTATGGCAAAGTAACCTTAACCACTCCTTTCGTTGACACTTTTTGAAGATGTATTCGGAGAGTTTCTGATGCTCATACCACGATTGCCAACCTCTTTTTTAGTTTGTTTATTGATTTCGTCTATTTCGGGTAACTTTTTCGAGTATGAGACGATACCCCTCTATCAGTTTCTTTCTCTCCAACTAGTTTCTCTGTTCCAGAGGAACGAAAGATTGACGAGTCCGTTCCCCACTTTTTGTACATGATGTTCACCCGGGACTGGTATAGAGCATCGACCAAGTTGACCGTGTACTAGGCCATAAATAACACGGGGTGCTGAGGAAAACCTCATTTGAATTTTCATTTTTCGCGGGGCGAATTCAAAATATGCGTGTCTAACTGAATTTTCTCCGAGATTGTTTGGTGTAGAAAACACGACGATTCATTTTCGCAAAGTAATCGGCGGAGGGCTATTTTAGGAACAGTCGAAATTTGAAAAATCGTCCGCTAAACCGTTTTTTTAAAGTCGTTTAGGACCTCCCAAAACGAGGTACCGTATATACCTTTAGTGGAGCGCACTTGTTGACCACGTCGGCCGCAGCACCCCGTGAAATAATCGAAGTCTGGTCTACTTTGAAAAAATGAACCGGTCGGAAAAACACTGTTTCTGATAAGAAATCGAAAAATCTGATGAGGAATTGAATAATAAATAAATAAATATCAAAAAGGGTAACATGAACTTTGAATATTCGAATACTGTTCATTTTTAGAAAAAATGCTATAGACTCATCTGCTATCATTTCTAAATCCCTCTTTTTTCTGAAAATCCCTCTTTTTTTCTGAAAATCCCTCTTTTTTTCTGAAAATCCCTCTTTTTTCTAAATCCCTCTTTTTTTCTAAATCCCTTTATTTTTTCTAAGTCCCACTTTTTTTTCTAAGTCCCTCTTTTTTTTCTAAGTTCCTCTTTTTTTCTAAATCCCTCTTTTTTTTCTAAATCCCTCTTTTTTTTCTAAATCCCTCTATTTTTCTAAATCCCTCTATTTTTTCTAAATCCCTCTTTTTTTTCTAAATCCCTCTTTTTTTTCTAAATCCCTCTTCTTTTTTTGCGGGTAGAGCCAAATCAGCTTATTTCTATTCTTATTTTTTCTACTCTGTTGTTTTGAGTCGGTTTCTCAACAACCAAACCAGTTTCTTTCTTTTCCAACCTCAAAATATTCAACTTCATCTGTCACGTTTAATTTTCAAATGCGGATGCCAATTCTAGGTCGAAAGATGTTCGAGCGAAAATTCAAAATGAAACATATTTTGAGAATTGGGTCGAAAATTGAAAACGAATACGGCAAGGTGGAAGAGTATTTCGGTGTGCCATGGTATGGAGATAAGCTTTTGAAAAACGAGTGCTCCCATGAAATCGTATTACAGGAGATTGAGCGCGAACCACGACGGAGACTATCTGGGGGTCTACCTGCACTGCCAAAAGAAGATCGGCTGAAGAAACCGTGGTCGATCAGTGTGGACTATACGTTTCATGTGGTTACGACGACGCAGAGGAATCAGCGAAAACTAACAAGGCACCACAAGTACACGTGTAGGAATGAGTATGGTTTTACGAGATTTCATGTTTGGGATGATCTTATTGATAACTACAGTGCGCGTCATAAGTATAAGCCCCCCCCT
This sequence comes from Caenorhabditis macrosperma, assembly GCA_963932285.1. NCBI lineage: Eukaryota > Metazoa > Nematoda > Chromadorea > Rhabditida > Rhabditidae > Caenorhabditis > Caenorhabditis macrosperma. The sequence goes on from OZ010618.1 coordinate 22,822,238, forward strand.
CGATTTTGGGTGTATCGGAAGAACCAGAAGTTTTCGTGAAAATCTGTGAATGCAGTTCGATTCAGAATCCAAAATAACCCGATCGAGTACATGATCAATAACATTGTGATCATCGAGTGCGAGGTCACAATCAGGAAAATGATTGGGACGTGGTTCTGAAAGTCGACGACGAGGAGTTCAACGTCTCCAGAGTGGGGCTAGCCGTTCAATCGTCCTACTTCAACACGTTGTTCTTCGGAAATTTCAAAGAATCGAAAATATCCGAAATCGTGCTGAATGATGTGGATCCCACCGCTTTCCAGATATTTCTCCAAGCGATTTATGGATAATCGAATGTCACAAGTATCAAAAACCGATGCTTCAAATTGAGAAGCTCGCGCCGCACTCACAATTAGTGTTAGTAACAGTATCCACGAGAAATTAATCATTCATGAGCTTCAGAACGAGTGTCTAGACTCGATCAATTCGACAGATGAGCTCAGGGAATTGCTGCCGAACGATTTGTGGAATCTGAGCCATTCAACCCTTATCGCTCTTTGTTGGATACTGTAATAATGTCGTATGTTCTGACGCGCCTGTGCGTACACCGTGACGCAACATTGCGGACTTTTAAATCATCCTTTTTCGAAGTGAGAAATCTCGTTGTTCTTGTTCCTTCCCCGCTTAATTGTACTTCATTTTTCTATTTATATTTTAGATAAATTATTGTTTTTTTATATTACGATTGACATCGTAACAGTGGCGATCAGGTTCGTTTAAATTTCTGTCGAAATTGCGCGTACATTTTGTGAAAATTTTTTTCTTTACAAATTGCAACTAATTCCGAAAAATTCTCTGAATTTTCGGATTACTGCTGCTACTTGTCACCGCGTCAACTCGCTATTGCATTCGCATTTGCATCTATTCACTCTCTCTCTCCCTCGTTCCGTCTCTAACGTGATTCAGGTGAACAATGGACAATGGAATGGGAAGCCCAAAAGAGGCAGACCGAGTTGCGGACGAAAACGGAACAACGCTGAGATTCTGGACATGGGACTTCTTCGTGTGAGCGCTTATCTATCCATTAATGTTCAATGAATGTTCCATTTTCAGCAGGCGGACAGAAGAAGCAATTCGTCGAATAGAAGAAGCAATTCGTCGAACGGCACCCAGATGCGTTGCAAGGCGATTCGGAGCACACCGAGGACGATATCGCGAGGGAGTGCGAACTGGAGGCGAATCAGGTGGAAGCGGTAAGTGGAAGAGTTGTGGATCCCGTGGAAATGTAGGTTTTCAGGTGAAAGAGCTCTTGGAGACGATGGAGAATCGGCGAAGCTCGAGGATCAGGAAGGAGTGAGTCGTTGGGATTAGAATATGATCTAGCACAGTTGATAAAGATTAATTGTTTTATATTGTTCCTCCCCCTCTTGTTGAATGTCCCTTTATTTTGTTATAGTTTTGATCAAAATCTGATCTAGCACAGTTGATAAAGATTAATTATAATAACCTCTGAGAGCTCACAAAGAAGGGCCGTCTAACTCTTTTAGGAAGGGCCGTCTTACTCTTTCGGCAGTATTATTGGAGCGCCCATCCATTGTACCATCTAGCGACCTGGCAGTACCATCTAGCGCCTTTTCCAGGACCATCTAGCGCCTTGGCAGTACCATCTAGCGACCTGGCAGTACCATTTAGCGCCCTTGGCAGCACTACTTCGCCCTCTAGCATCTAACGCAATTGTCGTATCATCTAGAGCCCTTGGCAGCACTGTCCAGGCGTCCCAGGAGCACAATGCGGCACCTCGGCAGTACCATCTGACTCTCCAGCAGCACTATTTCGCCCTCTCGCAGCACTATCTAGCACCCCCGGCAGTACTATCTAAACCCTCCCCGCAATTTCTGATCTTTTACACAATTCTTATTTCGTTAACATCTGCCCAAATTCCAATACTATTCCCTGAAAACTCCATGAAAACATCAAGTCCGCCGCGGTCCGCGTCGACTCCATTCCACACATATTTGCTAAATGGTCGACTTTTCGGTGCAAATCGAGCACTACTACGTACGCTTCTACTCAATCCACTGCCCGCCGAACGACAGTATCTTCCAAACGTGGCACTACGAGGCCTACACTGCCCACTTCACAGTCATCACTTTGCTGCCGCTCTACACGTTCGGCGGCTACTGTATCCTTGGCAAGACCCCCAAACTGATGGAATCCTTGGTCTATTTCAATCTTCACTTTTGGGTGTCTTTCCTGGACATTCTCATGTGCACCCGGATTACGCCCTACTTCTTCCTACCCTCCTTGTCGGGGGTGTCTTTGAGTTTGTTCCAATTTTTTGGCATTCCAGAAGGCATTCAAACCTACATGGGCTTGACTACAGTGACAAGTGAGTCTCTCGGAGGGGTCTCTTCAGTTTTCCAATGGAGCGCACTTGCAGTGGTTGGCTCCTCAATGGTAGCGCTATTCGAAAACCGTCAGCACCTTATCATCAACAACATGTTCCGCATTGATAACTCGAAAGTCCGCGCCGCCCTCCTCTCCGCCAACTACCTCCTCGGCGCCACCTTCTTCATCCCGTTCCTATTCGACATTCCCGAACAGACAGCTACACGACTAGCCACTCTAAAGGTATCAGTATTCTGTTCTCTCCGAATTCTTCCCCCCCCCCCATTTCCCAGCCCGTCTGTGCTATTCTTCCAAACCGACGTCTTTGTCCTCTCCACCCTGCCGTCAACTCGAGAGAAGTTCGCCCTAGTCGTATTCATCGTTCTATCTGTCATCTCCTCTCAAACCGTCTTCTACAACTTCACCTACTACCTCGTCTTCACCTCTTCTAAAGTGTCCAAGAAGACGGTTCAACGACAATTCCCTTCAACGACAATTCTTCATTATGTCTGTGGTTCAGGTGGGAGAGCTCTTCCGGAGAATCACTATATCTCGAGATTGATAAAAGATATCAAAAAATTGTATATAGCAAATTTGCAGATCAGAACTAGGTCTATAAGATTGCAGTTGACAATTTTTAAATATCTCTTATCAATCTCAAGATATATTGACGCGCACCATCAAATCCGTCGGCAGCCGCAGTTGAATCCCGCTCTCCTTGATCGCCTTGATCGGAAAGATGCGTGGGCTGTGGATGTGGAAGTAGGTGGATGCCTGAAAATTTGAATTGGTCTAGTCTGTCTCCTCTATTATGGTGCGAGCGTGCGTGTTTGGGGGGATTGCAATGTCAAAAAATGTATGTTGGTGACAGCGATTATCTCAACTCCTACTGAACCGATTTTGCCTATTCAATCCCCTAGTCATTTGCCTTCTAATAATAATAAAGAACGCGAGTCCTAATTTAAAATTATTTTTTCGGGTAATCAGTAAAAAATTGTCATCAGAGTTATCAACTGATAAACATTTGATCCAATTCTGATTAAAAATAACGATTGAAAAGAATATGGTTTTTCGAACATTTTTTTGTGAAGACATCCGTGTTCGAAATTCAGCTCTGGCCATTAAATTTGTTGATTTCAGCTCCGCTGCAGTTTTCTAAAAATGCCAAACGTTTCCCTGTGTGTCTGAACTATTTAGCTATCAAAGTCTTTGATGAGAAATCTAAAATTTTATTTGTTTTTTCCGTTCATTTTAGTTCAATTTGAATCTGTGTCTTGAAAAATTAGCACTCTCCTCAAATAATTAACAAAAAAGCAACAAAAATTCTGATAACTTTTAAAATTGAAATTTCAAGGATTCTAAACAAACATTTGTTTTTAGGGACTTTTTTCTGTTCTGCGCGTTCCTCTGCGTGTCACAACTATTTCGTTGTTTAATTCGAATCCTACGTATCCGAAAACCCAGATAGTGTCTGGCTAACGTGTCCCTCAAACAAAGGACATTCAAACAGTGAAAAGGACATTCAAACAGTGACAAACGAAGGACATGCCCGTCTCTTCCCATTCCTCCCACTGTCTGCGTCTCTCTGTCGACAAAAGAGAGGCAACACTCTCTCTCCCTCAACCGCCCGACCTTCCCCCGCCCGCCGATGCGATGAGAATAATCGACCTTTCTCTCGCCCATTCTATTTCTCCTCTCTATGTCCGTCTGCGTCGTTCTCTCTCAGGCAGCGGCCGCATCGACCCGTCCATTCATTCATTCCCCTTCCCCCCGAGTCCCCTGCCATGGGTTGACTGCATCGATTTCTCACTGAAATCCCCCGTTTCCCCTTATCGTAGAGACCTGATATGGACTCTTCCATTACAACTGATTTCCCCTGAAACCCCAATTAAGCCCTGATATGGGCTTTTGTTTGATTTCACCTGCACTTCCTGCGATTAACGGTATCACTGGATATGTGATTGAGAAGTGAGTCATTTATTGAAATTTTAAATTAGGACTCGCGTTTTTCTCATTTTCCCCTGCTGACCGTTAGGTTGAAAGTTTCGAACAGTCAATGGAATTTCTGTTGGGTTCCGCGACCGAAATTTTGCACTCTAGAATTGAATGCAGTAAAAGAGTCTGAACACACAACCTTTTGCTCCAGGTGTATCCCGAAACGAGTCTGGGCCAAATGAAGAGCATCTGCGTGTCGGATAATCGCCATGGTGAGAACCAAAAGAACCCTTCCTTCTATGCATCATCCATCTCCATTTTCAGAAGCTCAGCTCTCTCACACAGAATCCCCGGCCGTATGTGATGTACTTTGATGATCCGTCACACCCCACACACGACATTTTGAAACTGAATGAGCGGAGATACCAGGTGCTCACCCAACAGGTAGCCTTCGGGAAGGCCGCCAGAATGAATCCGTAAGACAAGTGGCATTTTGTCAAATCCCACAACCTTCCCATTTCCAGGGGCAACCAGACCGTCAATAACTTGTTGCTCAAAATGAATATAAAGCTTGGCGGGCTGAATCACCTGGTTAGAGGCGTTCCGGAGATGTGGGTTCTCAAGTATCTCTTTTTGACACCTCAAATGGACAATTTTCAGATCGAGGTTCTGGGGTCCGACAAGCGACACACTCATCATTTCCTATGATGTTTGCCACTCTTCTGGTTCGGGGGCTGGGGACGAGCCGAGTGTCGTCGGGGTGAGTCTCTCCATTCGGCGCTTCCAGACAAATTCCCGTTTCGTTCAGTTCGCATTCAACACACACAAGAACCCGGAACTCGTCATCGGCGACTTTCACATTCAGAGAGCCCGTCAGGAACAAGTGGACGGGGCCATACTCGAGACGAGAGCCTTCAAGATCATGGAAACGTATCATCGCGGAAAGATGCCGCAGAACGTGTTGGTTCTTCGGGACGGAGTCTCGGAGGGACAGTACCGGATGGTGGAACACCGCGAAGTGGTGGCCATCGAGCGAGGTATCTCCAAGTATGTGACCTCTCGGGGCGACACGAGACGTCCGAAATTTGCGGTGATCATCGCGACGAAGCGACACGTGAATCGTCTCTTCACGAAGATCAACGGTAAGCGAAGCAACTGTGCTTTATCGGCAATGCACCGAATTCCGCATTCCGTCTTCCGCACATTTTAGGACTTCCGTATCCGTACCCGTTTTCCGTAAAAAAACAGCCGGTTCCGTTTCCGTTCCGTCTTCCGGGAAAAATCTCAGCCGTTCCGTTTCCGTTTCCGTGTTTGCAGCGAAAGAGGCGAGAGACACAGAGACCTACGAATCAAATTTTCCCTGCGCATCGAACTGAAACTGTGCACACACGGCGACGCAAAACTACACAGCGCATCTTCATCTAATTTTCTCGGCGGCTTTCCGATATTTCCGATATTTCGAGAGACTCTCAACTGAAAATAATGAAAACGTTTGTTTTCTAATAGTGCGGCCTGGTTTCAAATAGAATAGCTGGCACGTTGCCAACTTGGAACGCTGCCCGAAATTTTGAAGAGAGCGCATTTGCAGCAATTGCCAATGGTCTCTTATTCCAGGCCACGTCGACAACGTGCCTCCAGTGATCGCGGTGGACCACACAATCGTTCGAAAGCAGGCCAACGAAATCCTATTCGTCAGCCATTCTCCACTCAACGGGACCGCGCAGCCACTTCTGCAACGACGGCGTCTTCCGAAGCAACGACGAGGTCGTCAACCTGATGGCTCTGCATGGCCCACCAACACTCGATCAACATCATCTCGCTGCCGGAGACCATCTACGCCGCCTACGAGTACGCGAAGCGGGGCGCCGATCTGTTCGCCTCAATCCGAATGTGAGTTTCGATTCTCCCCCCATCCATCCAGACTGTGTATCTCCCGTTTCAGTGGGATGCAGGCCGAGGGCCACACGATGCAACGCCTCGACGACGGTGCACTCGATTTGGAGAAGATCACCAAACTCATATTCTACGAAACTTCGGGACTCTGCCATCGGAGAATGGTTTGAGCGCCGCCGCCTCCTGCTGCTCCAGATGTCGACGTCTTCTCGATATTGTCCTCCTTTGTCTATCCATCGTGCTGTGTTCTGAATGTTGTCCCAATTGCAACTTGCTGTTATTTTGTGAACCCACCGGACTCTTTCCTTCCCACGTATCCATTCTGCCTGACATCATCTTCTTATCTCTCAAATTCCAAACTCTCAGCACCCCATCTCCCATTTATCCCACTTGAATCTTCCTCCCATTCCCCCATTCAACTCCCCTTCATTCTCGCCAGGCGTTCACTTTTCATCGACAGCTCCCACAGCTCCTACTCTATATCCCAACTCTTAGCCCACTCCACCCATCTCTCTCGTATTCCTCTTTCTTCGTTCCCACCTCTTTACACCCAACTCTTCATCGAACCCCTTCTTCATTCCCTTCGGACGGATCTATCCTCCCTTCTTATCGCATGAGCACATGAAACTCTCGAATCCCCCTCCGCCAAAACAGTCATATCCCCCCTCCCCCCATTTGCCCCCTCTCCCCATTCCCCTCCCCTTTTTGGTGTTCACTTTCACATATTCCATATTACTGATGATTATCTATATATATATTTCAGCAAAACAAAATAAACCAGAAAAGAGACACCAAAATCACTCGTTTTCTCTTGGTTCATCTGACTGAGTCGTTCGCTTCTATGTTGTGCCTCTTCTATTATACAGGGTGGCCCAAAAGTATAGGTGCATCGAAAAACCGATGTAACTCGGTTGAAAAAAATGAAAACGACACCGGATTCAACCAAAACTTTATTGAATAAATACAAAACAAAACTGCACTGTCACTTTCTGATTCTTCCTTTTTGATTTTTAATGGCATCCTAGAGATGGCGCGGGTAAACATCGATCAATGTACGCAGGTAGTTCCCATAGAAATTGTCCCACATCTTCACCAGATCAGCTTTCAACTACTTCAAAATGGCGTAGAAACAATCACAGACACCTAATTGAAGGTATCCTGAAGCGACTTGGTCCAGAAAATTCAAATCCGGTGACGACGATGACCATTCCGATCCCTTAGTGAATCCCCTAAAACGAGCTTCGCAAGGCCGTTGAGCCGTTTTTGCTGTGTGAGAGAAAGCATCATTCTGTGTAAACGTCCAATTGCCTTCAAAATGGTGCTGAGACCATGGGAGAACTTCTTGTTCAAGAACTCGTACACAAACCTGTAAAAACGGCCGGCCGCGGCTTTTTTCCAATTCAAATCAAAAAAGCCGGAGCCGGCCGCGGCGGCCGCAGTTACTGTAGAAACTTTCGTGGAATTTCCAGTTTTTTGCGAAATAAATGGAAAACAACGGGATTTTTTCAGGAAAGCTTCATAGAAATGGTTGATTTCTATGAAAATATTCTTATAAAACAAATTGTGCAATTTTTTGAATATTAAATCTGTATTTTCAGAGGGATTATCAAATTTTTTTCAATTGCACTTATTTTTTGACGTTCTGATGTTGTTTAAAAGGCTTTTTATTCTGAATTTTCATTAAACAGAAAGGAAAACAATGTAAAAACGACGGGAAATGAAAAAACATCAAAAACACAACGATTTCAGATTTAATTGTTGCGAAATCATAATTTGTCGATAATTTTGATAAAAAACAATCACTTTTATAAAGTTTTTCCGAAAAAATCCCCTCTTTTCCGGTTATTTCGCAAAAAATGGAAATTCCACCAAAGTTTCTACAATACTTGCGGCTTTTTGTGGCCGGCCGCGGCCGGCCGCGATTTTCTACGGGCTTGCTCGTACATCTGATTGACCTCCATTCCGGATACATAAAAATGAACGGAGTTTTGCCACTAGAGCAAACTCCTTCGAAGACCGTAAATTCTAAAAGGTGAGAGACTCTGTGAATGATTACATCTTTATGATCAGCATCCGGGGCATCTCTAGCGAGTATTCTGTGATTTTGAGAGTTGAATTCGGCTTCCACTAGGAAAAAATTCGCATAGATGAGCAGCGTAGCCAAATGTTCACCTCTCACCGTACGGACAATGAGAGGTTTGAACTTCGAAACTCGTGCTGACATTTTTTTCTCACATAAAATCTCAGCTTTTCTGACTTTGTAAGGAGACATATCAAGACGATCCTTGACGATCCTCGACACCGAGTTTCGAGAGATTTGGAGCTCTTTTACCATCTCTCTGAAGCTTCGATGAGCGTTCCAGTCGATTTTGGATCGGATGACTTCAATCATCTGTGGAGTGACAGCAGTGCGTGGTATTCCGGTCCATTGACGCTGTCTGGTGTGTCCCGCATCCTAATTGCATGAAATAGTTCGAAAAGCAGTGTTTCGATGGATTTTCAGCAAATTACTAATCGAGACTTTCCTCTGGTGCATCTCGATAATCGCATCACAGAGTTTGCAAGCGCCAACTATGCTACGGAAAATGATAATTGCAAACTAAAATTTTGGGAAATAATAAAACAATAAACATACAAAATAACAAAAACAAATTGACCTGAAAAAAATCTTGTCGGCGTCCGTAACAGGGCGTCAAACTCGTGCACCTATACTTTTGGGCCACCCTGTACTCTGAATCGAGAATTGGAATTCGAGAGATTTATGAATTATTCGTTTTATTGGTGTTCACTTTCACATATTCCATATTCAGAATACAAAAATGACAATAAGAGAAGAGCAAATACGGATAAATTTATAAAAAATGAGAAGAAAATTGAACCGATTCACCAGATCGACTCTTTCTTTATGGCGATTTCCGGCTCTTCTATCCGGTCCTCGAATCATCCCTGCTTCATCTCTGGCTCAAATTCGTTCAGCTCTTCCTCGTCCATCTTTTTTTTTGCGCCATCAGCTGAAAATTGAGAAAATGAGGGTTATCAGTGATATCGGATTGACTTACAATTGTTCTTTTTTGCTGCTCGAACTCTGCTTTCACAACCCTCAGCTCACTCGTCAAATTAGTGAGAGAGTTTCCTTCGATCATGTAGAGTGCACAGGTATCAGCGAAGTAGCCGAGATACACTTGGGGAGCTCCACCCAACTTGTACACCTCTGGCTTCACGTCCATTGAATCGAAAAATTCCACAGCGTCGACTGGCACTGGGATCAGTGAGCGCCGTGGAGTCAAGAGTCCTTGGTCCCGAGCAACCTTCCAGATAATAAATGGCGCTCGGGCCAGACATTCTGGAGATGTTGAGAAGGCAGGGGAACACTGAAAGATGGAGAATAAGTATTTGAGAAGGTTGGAAGGGGAGAAACTTACAGTTGTATCAGTGTCCGATTCGGCATCTGAATCCGAACAGCTGGAGGAGGAAGTTTCGAAATCGGAATCTTCGATTGTGTTTCCAGTAATTCCGCTGATGGTGGGAGATGAGTGGCAGTTGCTTGGCGAGTAGACATCAAATGTCGGGCTGACCGATTCTTCCTCTCCGAAGAGCTCGGAACTCAATGCAATTTCAATCCGCGGATCCTCCGTATTGTTGTTGTTGGCATCATGACAGTAGAAGTCCATGATGAATGGCATTCCGTTCGAGATGGTTGGAAGACGTAGAAGACAAAGAATAATACGAACCGACTCTTGGGTGAGAGAGGCGGACAGAAGAAGCAATTCGTCGAACGGCATCAGGTGCGTTGCAAGGCGATTCGGAGCACACCGCGGAGGATATCGTGAGGGAGTGCGAACTGGAGGCGAATCAGGTGGAAGCGGTAAGTGGAAGAGGTGTGGATCCCGTGGAAATGTAGGTTTTCAGGTGAAAGAGCTCTAGGAGACGATGGAGAATCGGCGAAGCTCGAGGATCTGGAAGGAGTGAGTCGTTGGGATTAGAAGAAGCTTTATTGTTTTATATTGTTCCTCCCCCTCTTCTTGAATGTCCCCTTATTTTGTTATAGTTTTGATCAAAATCTGATCTAGCACAGTTGATAAATATTAATTATAATAACCTCTGAGAGCTTATGGAAGGGCCGTCTAACTCTTTCGGCAGTATTATTGGGGCGCCCATCCATTGTACCATCTAGCGACCTGGCAGTACCATCTGGCGCCTTTTCCAGTACCATCTAGCGACCTGGCAGTACCATTTTGCGCCCTTGGCAGCACTATTTCGCCCTCTAGCATCTAACGCAATTGTCGTATCATCTAGAGCCCTTGGCAGCACTATCCAGGTGTCCCAGGAGCACAATGCGGCCCCTCGGCAGTACCATCTGACTCTCCAGCAGCACTATTTCGCCCTCTCGTAGCACTATCTAGCACCCTCGGCAGTACTATCTACACCCTTTCGGCGGCTAGAAAGGTTTCTCTTCGTAAAAATTACTAGAACCTCTTCTATTGGTAAGCTATATTTCTTCAACCTCTTTTTTCATCTGCAGCTGATTATTGACAAAGATGCATCGGGAATGCTGAACAGTTGAAAAAAGAGTTGAAAAGTTCCCAGAACCACCATTACAACTATTCTAGTAATTTTTACGAAGAGAAACCTTTCAAAAATGTTGGAAATGTGAAGCAAAAGAGAGTTCAACAAAAAGAATTTGATCCAAAGAGTCCATGTTCACAAGCTACGCATTTAACCCATTGCGCCACCGGGACATGCTCAACTAACCTCCCCAAGTGTGGTGACAAGAGCGGTGGTTGCCGACCCGCACGGTCCCCAGGAGTGTGTCGAAAAATAGCTGATTTTCAGATCGGTTTTTCAGTACTTCAGAGTTCTCGTAAGCAGCTTTTGAAAACGGATATCCACCCTCTGAAAGGCCCACTTTCGATCTATGTAGGTGGTTTGTCAAAGTTAAGACCTATACTTAAAAGGTTCCCTAGTTAGAGGTCTCTTTCTCTTTTTTTTTCTATTCACGCCGTTTCTCCGTTTTTATCTGTGTCATCCAATCCTCATCATATAATCAATCAAAATTTCCAGCGATCACAATGAGCCAACGACCGACTAGAAGCCGCCCCCGTACAAGCAACCCGTGCAGCACCCAAAAGTCGGCTGACATGAGGAGGCGGGAAAAGCCGAAGTACTAACCGTACCGACCAACTGGTACTAAATCGAGCCTAGAGCTTCAGAAGGTGAGTGATCACTCCAGTGAGGTCCCGAAAAAGTTGCAAAAATTTCGCAACCAATACCAGTGAAAACAGTGTTACTGGCCCGGCGCGCGGCTCCGTTCCGAAAAACGCACTCCAGTGAGAAGATCTAAAAGGAAAGAGAAACATGTTCAACTGGGCATACGCTTAACAAACGCTTAACAAGTCAATCGGAAACATCAACTGCCTCTGATTCTCAACTTCACCCATTACTTGACAGCGTTGAGCTTGACTCCATCTGGAAATCGCTCAACGACCAGGGCATCTACGAGTGTTCCGTGAAAATCAGCAAGTCATGATACAACGGATGCTCACCGGCTATCAAACACATTAACTCTGATGTTCAAATCCCGATTGGCAGAATTGTTCTATGAAACGATCCAATATCACAGAATTAGTTCTCTGCATGCCTATAATCGCTTATCAAAGCATAGAACGCAACTCCGACAAATCGACGAGAATTCTGGAAAACCTGGTGCGAGCCAGCGCCGAAGCCGGTTCAAAAGTCAACGAGATACAAACACAGTGTAGCTTCAAAACCGAATGTCCGACAAGAACCAAGTTGCAGCAACCAGACTTTTGTCAACACGGATGTAAAAATACATTCATCTGGGAAGACTTCTGAACGCTGAGAACGAGATTAATCCGGAAATCACCACGACAAAGAAAGTCAGTTGGGAAGCGTTTCTCGATTGGCCTGGTCTTGACTATTTGGCCAAATTCCGATGGTGGCCTAGAAACTCCAAATGACTGGACCTGGCCTAGAATCCGACAAAAACTGTTCTGAAACTATTTATTCTTCATCCCCTAACATCCTTCTATCGATTGATGTACATAACATGACTATTTGGCCAAATTCTGATGGTGGCCTAGAAACTCCAAATGACTGGACATGGCCTAAAATCCGACAAAAACTGTTCTGAAACTGTTTATTCTTCATCCCCTAACATCCTTCTATCGATTGATGTACATAACATGACTATTTGGCCAAATTCTGATGGTGGCCTAGAAACCCAAATAGCTGGACCTGGCCTAGAATCCGACAAAAACTGCTCTGAAACTATTTATTCTTCATCCCCTAACATCCTTCTATCGATTGATGTACATAACATGACTATTTGGCCAAATTCTGATGGTGGCCTAGAAACTCCAAATGACTGGACATGGCCTAAAATCCGACAAAAACTGTTCTGAAACTGTTTATTCTTCATCCCCTAACATCCTTCTATCGATTGATGTACATAACATGACTATTTGGCCAAATTCTGATGGTGGCCTAGAAACCCAAATAGCTGGACCTGGCCTAGAATCCGACAAAAACTGCTCTGAAACTATTTATTCTTCATCCCCTAACATCCTTCTATCGATTGATGTACATAACATGACTATTTGGCCAAATTCTGATGGTGGCCTAGAAACTCCAAATGACTGGACATGGCCTAAAATCCGACAAAAACTGTTCTGAAACTGTTTATTCTTCATCCCCTAACATCCTTCTATCGATTGATGTACATAACATGACTATTTGGCCAAATTCTGATGGTGGCCTAGAAACCCAAATAGCTGGACCTGGCCTAGAATCCGACAAAAACTGCTCTGAAACTATTTATTCTTCATCCCCTAACATCCTTCTATCGATTGATGTACATAACATGACTATTTGGCCAAATTCTGATGGTGGCCTAGAAACCCAAATACTTGGACCTGGCCTAGAATCCGACAAAAACTGCTCTGAAACTATTTATTCTTCATCCCCTAACATCCCTCTATCTATTGATGTACATAACATGACTATTTGGCCAAATTCTGATGGTGGCCTAGAAACCCAAATTGCTGGACTTGGCCTAGAATCCGACAAAAACTGCTCTGAAACTATTTATTCTCCATCCCCTATCATCCCTCTATCGATTGATGTACATAACATGACTATTTGAACAAATTCTGATGGTGGCCTAGAAACCCAAATAGCTGGACCTGGCCTAGAATCCGACAAAAACTGCTCTGAAACTATTTATTCTTCGTCTCCTATCATCCCTCTATCAATTGATGCACATAACATGACTATTTGGCCAAATTCCACTGGTGGCCTAGAAACCCAAATTGCTGGACCTGGCCTAGAATCCGACGAAAACTGTTTTGAAACTATTTAATTTTCATCCCCCCATCATCCCTTTATCGATTGACGTAAAAATCTTGAAATTTGGTCACTTTTTTTTCATGGCCTAGAAACCCCTGTTTCGTGGCCTAGGATAACAATAAAAATTTTTCGACCACGGATTCGTACTCAGCGTAAAATTCTGCGTCGATTGATGTAACTATGTCCATACTTTTGAAAACCATATTTTCGGCCAAAATTTGAATTCCCGCCATAATGGATGGTCTCGCCACGTAAGGTCTCGCCACGATGTCCCTTTAAGTACAGTAACTCAGAGCTGGTCCCAAACTTCTCCTAAAAGGTGTCATTCTTTTCATTCTTCCCATTTTGTGCTCCCTCTTCTCCCCCTCCTCCCTCCCTTCCCCTCCGGCCCTTTCACTCCATTCAAAATGCGTACGTACGTTAATTTTGATGCTGATTCCGATGCGCATATTCTCAGCTTCCTATTTCCAACGGATCCACCCGAAAAAGTGAGTTTTTCGTAATTTCTTGAAAAATGGCCTATTTAATTTCACCATTTCGGTTTCACTCGAACAAAGTTTCTGAAACTCACCAAAAGTGGTCATCTAACCTCTCTGAGTAATTTCCATAAGTAATATGAAACTTTTAACGGTCAAATTTCAAAATGGAGAGTTTTGAAAATGGAAAATTTTCAAAAAACTCGAAAAATTGACTTTTTTGAGATAATTTTCTTCCAAATGCTTTCCAAATTTTTGTGTGTATGTAAACAAACACGGCAAATCGATTGGAAGAGTTTTTGAGGGCTTAGAAAAATTTATAAAAATAATAAAAATCAAATTCTTCTGAAAAATGACAATTCGTTCCCAGAGAGAGCCCGAGGACCTTCGGATAGCCGTCAGTGGAGCACACAGTGGACCAAAAGACTTCTGGGACCTTCTGGAGACATCAACAGCGACTACTATTTGGAGCTGAGTGCGATTTAAAGGTGCGTTCCTCAGGTATGCCTTTTTTTCGAAAAAATAGGGAATATTTTGGGATAACTCGTAGTTCTTTTTTGAAATTTTGGAAAATTCCGCTGCAACTGCAGCAAATAGTTAGGGAATATTAGAAAATTTTTGAAAAACATATTTTTAAATTTTTTTGGGCTAAAAAAATAAAATAAATTTAGTGAAAATTCACAAAACTTAGAAAAATTTTCGAATGTTTTGGGATAATTGGGAATTTAAGCAATTAGATTTGCGAATATATTCTGCTTTAGGACACAAATAGTCTAAGATTCGAAAAGAAATGCATTGATTCAGAAAATCAGCGCTATGATTGCGCTGAACGCAGTATTTTTTTTTAATTTTTTCCTTTTTTTTCTGTTTTTTTTTCTGTTTTTTTTCTCGAAAACTTGCTATTATGAGTAGCGGAGTCACTCCTCCGTTTTCGAGTCCTTCCGATGGATCTTCTTCGCGGTTTCTCCAAAAAACGGTTAATTTTATCACTGAATCCGTCCTTCCGTCAATTCGCCGCTTTTGGAGCACTCGTCTGCTGCTGAATAGTCTCTACCGCGGTCTTCAATCATTTTCTGCGTTTTTTGCTATTTTCTGCGCCCTTCCGCTGCCATTGCCGTGTGTTCTCTTCCACTTTCCTTCCGTTCGTTCTCCGTTTAATTTCTCGTTTCTCTCCACTCCATTCGCCTCCTCTAGTTCCTTCTTTCAGTTGGTCCGTCGATTCTCAGCCGTTCCCATCACGATGTCTTCCGAAGCCGATCAACAGTTCCTCAGCCGGCTCCAGAGCTTCAGCGGACGTCTTCTCGACAACAAGTACCGTATCCTGGCAGTCATGGGTCATGGGCGATTCGGAGGAGTCGTGTCGGCTGCCATCGCTCAAACTGGGCAAAACGTGGCGATCAAGATCCCACGTGAGGATGGTCCGGCACTCGTCCATGAAGCCTATATCTTTTCTCTCCTTGGCAACACGAAGTACACCGTCGACTGCTTCGATCAGAAGGAGGACCTTTTGGATACTCGCTTCCTCGGTTTGCTAGCCTTTTCGTCTTGAATCTTCAGTAAAAGTAGTGTTTTCAGTTATGTCGTTGGAGAAGCAGTCACTCGCCGAGTACTACCAGTTCCATCCGGCCATCTCAAACGGAGTCGTTGCTGCGATTTCGATTGATCTCATCAAGGGACTGAGATTCATGCACAGTCGCGGAGTCGTTCATCGGGATGTCAACCCAGGAAACATTCTGATCCCTCGTTCTGAAGGAGTAGGTGTTATTTCCGGTCTACTAGCTTCTAATTTCACTTTTTCAGAAGCTTCGCGCCATTTGGACCGACTTCGGAACCGCTGGAATCAGAGAGGACGGGGATTCGTGGCACTGTGTGTTCGACACGGCTGAGTGTGCCCCCAACTTCTTCACCCCGCTGTACGTTGGAACTGGAAGAGCTCCGACACACGTCGAAATGGATGACATGTGGAGCATGACGTACTTGATGCTCTTCCTCAAGCGCAGTTCGATCGTCACTGAGGACCCCGTGGCTTGGCAGAAGGTCAAGAAAGACTTGGTGAGTTTGGAAAAAAGATAGTCTCCTAATATAAATATCTATTGTTTCAGTTTGTCAAATTGGAACAGATACTTCCGGAGCCGGAGCGTCCTTTCGAGAAGGTCTTCTGGCAGATCTACTACCGTGGTCGCAACGCCGGACCTCGTTGCAATCTGGACTGTTACAAGAGAGCCAAAGGACACCTCAAGCTCGTGCCTGGATACTCCCGCAGTCTGCAGCTGTAGCTCCTCTGTCTCATTCTCATCTTGTACAATTTGTTCGTTTGTTTTCTTTTCTCGGTGCTCATTTAGCCCCGTTGTTCTTCTCGTGCCGGCCTGCGTGCCCAGTTTTTTTGGTTTTTCTGATCTGTGAATAAAGTCTTCGTTCCACACTGAAATGTTTTCAATTCGCCGATGATGCTGAGGATCTTCGATCCGAAATGCGGAGGTACTTCTTCGTGTACTGCACCTCTGCGTGGTGAAGAAGATCAACAGATCTTCTCGATCTGGCTAAGCAGTACGAAAATTTGTTCCTATCTGAACTTTAAAAAAAAAGGATGACTAATTCGGCGAAACAATGTAGTTGCGGCGAAAGACTCACACATATCTATTTTTCACATCCAATTCACAAACTGAGATCATTGGGGGAAATGCTGAAGTCTATCTGAAAACAATCAAGGTGAATTGATAACCAATTATAACGGAGCGAGGATAAAAACCGTGTGAAACAAACGGATTTCCAGGTAATCGAAAACGATGACAGCGCAGTCCAATAAGGAAGAAATTTTCTTCATTCACTGTTTTATCACCTCAAATCACATTTATTGAGACAAGAGATCTCAAGAATGGCTGTCGATTCAAAATCGACAGCACCGGGTCCTTCTTTAGCACTCTCAATAGGCTCTGCAGCCTCAACTCTCTTCTTTCTGGTTAGCCGTATCGTACGGGCGACTAGGTCACAACAAAACCCCACCTGTGTGAACTCTGGCCTCGAAATCCAATTTGATTTGTCCTCCACCACAACGCCGGCTCGGTTCAAATCTGTTTGTTCGTACTATTTTCACCGCTCTGAGCCTCTTCTCTTCTGTCCGCCAAAATGAAACCTTCCTCAATGTTTACAAATCTGTATCCCTTCTAGTCTACATGTCTTCAGAAGCGCCCTAAAGAATTCAGTAAACACCCACGGTCCGGTTGAAGGGAAGCGCGTGGAAGGCGAAGAACAAACCTCGGACAAAAAAAACGCTAACAACCTAGATGAACATTGCGCCATCTTCAGAAGGGGAACTCGGTTGGACCAACCGATGGCCTATGTATGTCATTCTTCTATCAGTTTCTGTTAGTCTAAACTTTCGAAAGGAAACAGCTAAAACGAGGTCCGACAACATCGTGGTAAGTAGAACAATCAAGTTTCCTCAATGAGCATTCTATCGATTCCAGAAGCG
This sequence comes from Caenorhabditis macrosperma, assembly GCA_963932285.1. Lineage (NCBI taxonomy): Eukaryota > Metazoa > Nematoda > Chromadorea > Rhabditida > Rhabditidae > Caenorhabditis > Caenorhabditis macrosperma. The sequence goes on from OZ010618.1 coordinate 22,839,746, forward strand.
ATCGGGCCAGAATTAGCGCCCCAATACTTATTCGATCAATCTATTTGAAGTCGAGCCTAGAGCTCAAGAAGGTGAGTGATTACTCCTGTTAGGTCCCAAAAAAGTTGAAAAAAAAACTTTGCAACCAATACCAGTAAAAATGGTGTTACTGGCCCGGAGCGCGGCTGCGTTCCGAAAAACACGCTCCAATGAGAGGATCCGAAAGGGAAGAGAAAGATGTTTAGCTAGACAAGGAACCTGGTCAGACCCTCTCACTGGAGCGCGTTTTTTGGCGAAATGAACAGACAATATTAGCTGACATCCTAATAAACCCAGAAACTTCAATGCCAAGAGACCAAATGTTCCATTTCAGGGTTTTCCGAGATGGAGGGCGGAGAAGAAGAAGTTCAACTCTGTCATCGTTGAAAGACGATCGAGCACGGAGATTAAAGGACTACGATCGCAGAATTGAGCATCTGGGGAACGAATGGAGGAAGAAAAGAGAAAGCGGGAAATGGTGAAGAGAATGCTCGCAAGGTGTTTTGAAGGATGGGCTCACAGCAGTACCAAGCACATTTTCAGGAACAACAAAGCACTGCTCGCGCATCGGAAGTTCACATCAGGAGTATACGCAGCCGAGCGCATCCGCTTCCTCGGCTGTCGAGGATCCACAGTCGGAGACACCTTCCGAAGTGTCCACGTCCTCCCTGCCACGAGAAAGAGACACGGAAGAAACGCGGACGTCTAATGAAGAACCAGAAGAATAATTTATTGTTCTTTTGTTTATTTGCTTGCTTTAAGATAATTTCAATAAAAGAGTTATTTATAGTAGATTTTCTAGAATCGAGTATTGACCATCTTCAGATTTATTATGGCGCTTCAAAAGACAAAGAAGCCGGGCGAAGAAGAAGAAAAAGAGCAAGCGATACTAATTTCCTTGCTTCTCCATTTTTTAAAATTATAACAATCGTCCATTTTTCGTGTGTTCTCAATTCCTTCTGTTCGAATGAATATAAAAGAACTTGACAGGTTTGGCCGGAAGAGTTAATCGGAATACAACGGATGCTCACCGGCTATCAAACACTTTAACTCTGATGATCAAATCCAGATCGGCAGAATTGTCACCGAATCACCGAATTAGTTCTCTGTATGCCTATAATCGCTTATCAAAGCCTGGAACGCAACTCCGACAAATCGAGCCAGCGCCGAAGCCGTTTCAAAAGTCAACGAGATACAAACGCAGTGTAGCATCAAAACCGAATATCCGACAAGAACCAAGTCAGCAATTTTCGGCAGTTCAAAGTCATCTTTGACGAATGCAAGAATTCACGTCCGTCATCTGCCAAACAGGTTTGGCCGGAAGAATTAATAGAAATTCTGAATGACAATTTTCCGGATCCCTCCTGATCAAACGAAACGGAAGAGTTTTGGGGATAATTTTTTCGTTCGATTTCCAGATTTTCGTTGCTTACCCTTCCAACAGCCGTGCCATGGTATTTTTTGCTGCTGAACAGGTATTCCGATCCGCAAATATCCGGATATCTCAGGGAGACTTGGGGTGATGCCATAATATGGTGCTCAACTCAATATGGCGGTGCCATATGAGCGCGGTGCCAAAATATGGCGGCCGAGGATGTCATGATATGGCGGTGCTTCCAGCTGAGAAATTGTCGGTGAAAATAGGTGAGTCAGTGAAATTTTTTTGTTTCTTCACGTTTACGCATTGTTTTGACACAGCCGTTGTGAATTTTAATAGAATTTTGCCGAAAAACGGAACATTGCATGGAAATATTGTGAGGAACATGTATTGTTTATTTGCGGAAGTCACATTTTTACTAAATTTGGAGCGTTTCATAGAAAAATCTATTGAATACCATTTCAGGTGACTTCTCTGAGCAATAATTCAGCGAAACGAATGGAAAAGTAGCGCTTCCATTAAACATTTCAAAATTTCAAAAAATACAATGTTCCGTTTTTCGGCAAAATTCTGTTAAAATTCACAACGGCTGTGTCAAAACAATGCGTAAACGCGAAGAAACAAAAAAATTTCACTGACTCACCTATTTTCACCGACAATTTCTCAGCTGGAAGCACCGCCATATCATGGCATCCTCGGCCGCCATATTTTGGCACCGCGCTCATATGGCACCGCCATATTGAGTTGAGCACCATATTATGGCATCACCCCGGGAGACTTAACGAAAATCATAGCTGCCTGATTTTGAGCATTCCGGAGCGCGAAATTTTCATCGATTTCCGAATATACCGGGTTTTAGTGGCCATACACTTTTTGATTTGGGAAAAATGTTCTGAACACTCGTCTAGTAGAGCGCACTTGCTTTCTCTGCCTCTCCCTCTTTCTCTCTTGCCGTCGGCGCGTTGCCTTGATTTTCGAATAAAAAATTGAGAGTTTTTCGCGAAAAATTACGGAATTTCGGAAAAACCACAGAAGAAAGTAAACTAAACAATAGCGTAACGCCTCAAAATGAGGAAATATATGAGAATGAAGCATTTTACATGTTATCAATGAATTTAATGAAGAACAGCACATTTAGGAGGGTAATAATGTTTATTTTACGTTTACCCCCAGACGTTTCCGCTTCTGAAACTAACAACCTTATTGATCACCTCGAATCTCTCCTTCCTCACGACAAAGTCTTGCTTGCCGGGGACTTCAACTTTCCAAAAATTAACTGGTCCAACTCCCCTAATCATCCATTTACAGATCTCCTTTCCGCCAGAAATCTCAATCAAAACGTAAATTTCCCCACTAGAATCTCCAAGAAATCCTCCAATATCCTAGACCTTTTGATTACTTCTCCCGACCTGTCTGTTTCTCAAATCTCCCCCCTTCCTGCTCTCCTCAACTCCGATCATCTCTCTATTTCATCTACTATTCTAATACCTCAGATCTCCTCCGCCTCTACCTCCAACCGCCCACTCTTGCATAACTTTCGTAAAATTAACTTTCCCATCCTTAACTCCCATCTTGCCTCTATTAACTGGCCTATCATTCTTCAATCTATCTCTTCCCCAACCGCTGCCTACGCCAAATTCCTAGAAATAATCTCCCCGCTTGTATATAACCTCACACCTCTAAGCTACCCCTCTCCCCGCTCCAAAATTCCCCACCTCCACCGAAAGATAACCAAACTCCGCAAACAGCAAGCGCACCGTCTCAGAACTCTTCCCCCAACCGAAGCCTCGACCGTTTCCCTCAAAAACAAAGAACGGAAACTAATTCGCAAGATCACCCACAGAAAAATAGCCCTCGAACGCCTCATCACTGCCAAAATTCCCTCCCGTTCCTCCCGCTCACTAATCGCGCAAAGAACCAAATCCAGACCCGGCATTCCCGCCCTCCATCACAACGGATCCTTCATAACCGACGATTTATCCAAGGCCCGCTCATTCGCCTCAGTCTTCATGCAAAACTTTCACCCGCCCTCCCCTTCTTCCTCCCAATCTCCCTCCTCCCCCAAAACCCCCTGCCCAGACAGCATTCTCGAAATCTTCCAGCCTTACATCATCGAAAATGCCCTCCGAAAACTACCTCCTACCACCGGGTTCGCTCTTCACCCCCTCAACTATTTTGTGTTAAAAAAATGCGCAACCGCTCTGGCCCTTCCTCTCTCCATCATTTTCACACTCTCTTTTAAAACTTCTTTAGTACCAGACCAATGGAAACACGCGACTCTGATCCCAGTCCCGAAAAAGGGTAATCTCTCGTGCCCTACCAATTATCGCCCGATCTCCCTCACTGATCCCATAGCCAGAATTATGGAAGGTATCATCTGCTATCGCATTCGCCATGATCATCTCTCAGACATCTCGCCTTTCCAACATGGGTTTATGGCCCGCCGCTCCTGCCCTAGCTCCCTTGTACATTCTATATCTAACTACAAATTAATTCTCGCCAAGCACAAATCATTAGACATCATCTACTTCGACTTCCTCAAAGCGTTCGACAGAGTCTCTCACACTTTACTTATCAATAAGCTAACAATGTTCGGCCTCCCTTCATACTACGTCAACTGGTTTTCCAGTTTCCTGTCCGATCGCACCTTCTCCACTAAAATTAACGGCACTCTTGATTCCATCCGTCGTCTTTGATGGTGTACATCTCCACGAGATGTGCGCGAGCACATTACTGAGGGGATTCTCAGTGTTCAAAGACGGGAAACGCAGTGTTTGGGTTCGACAGGTTGCCTAGCCTTACCTGAACACTGTAGGCTGAGTACACCGACGCTCTTCCAAGAACGCCAAAGGGACAGGCTCCGGAGGTTTTCGCGGAAATCCCAGCTTAGAGCACTGGGAAGCCGAGGGCCAAAAACCCTCACCCCACCAAGCCCAGCTAGCTGAAGTGGGTGCACAAAGACAGCTACAAACAACAAAAAATACTGCCCAAGTTCCCTGCACGCTGTCACTGCCGACTTGTCCGGTGACGCAAGGCGTGCACACAGCGATGGGCGATCCAATCACAGGAGCCAAGGTCACAAGACGGAAAGGAAAAAACCACCACCACCACCATCATCATCAACATCCAAACCACTAACCCCGCCCTCAACCCCAGCAGCCAAGGACGCCAAACTCAACAAATACAAGACTCGCCGAATCGACTTTCGACTCTGCACGTTGAATACGAGGACTCTCTGCACCGACACTCAACTCGATCACATCGTCCAAGAGCTCGACAAGTACAAATACGACGTGCTAGGACTATGTGAGACGAAAAGGAGACACGGGAAGAAGGCGATCCACTCAACGGGCACAGGAATATACCTGGGAAAAAGACAAGACGGATAGACGTCGGGAGGAGTCGGCTTCATTGTGGCTCCCCACTTCGTCCACAGAATTCTAGACTTCAAGACGATCGACCACCGCATCGCCATCCTAAAGTTCAGAGTAAACAAGAGAACCACGGCGACAGTCGTCCAAGGATACGCTCCCACGGCAGATGCAACGGACGACGAACGCGAAGAATTCTACGATAACCTCCGCTTGGTTGCTCGAAGAAACCGCTCCCACTACATGTTCGTCTGCGGAGACTTCAACGCCACTGTCGGAGAAGGAAGACAGGAAGAACTTTTCATCGGAAAACACTCCGCCGACACCCGAAACGAGGCAGGAGAATCTCTGGCCGCTTACTGCGAAAGCAATAAGCTCTTGTGCTACAACAACTTCTTCGAGAAGCCCGAACACCGACGATGGACACATGCAAATCCCACGGACACCTCCAAACGGGAAATAGACTTTATTCTCGGAAATAGAAAGTGCTGCACTGACGTCCACACAGTCCCGTCCTTCGACATCGGCAGCGACCACCGGCTGCTCCGCGCCCACTTCCATTTCTCGGAGAAAAAGGAAATGCTCGACCGGAAAAAACACAAGAAGAGGACATACTCCTCTCTCGACGCAACGGCGGCAGCTTCACTCAGCCAACGCCTCCCGACACCAGTCTTCGACACATCCGACATCAGCAAGGACTACGACTTACTGATCGGACACATCTCCGCAATCGAAAATACATGTTTGACGACTCCTCAAAATCACAACGAAAGAAGAAGGTCAAAACCGACGCAAAAGATGCTCGACGAGCGGCATGCGATGGACCGATCATCGCCAGTGTTCCGCCCCTTCTCGAAATGGTGCCGGTCACTCGTCGAAACCGACCACTACAACTACTCGAAAGAAAAAGCCCTGGAAGCAGCTGCGAATCGAAAAAGCATAAAAACAGCGACCAAATCCCTCGAATTGTTCAAGGACACGATCCCGAGTCTCAAAACAGCCCAAGGTCTCCGAGTAACAGCAACAAGATCGATCGAATCAGAGATGAAAACCTTCTACACCAAGCTGTTCGAATCGTCACGATTACCGACCACTCGCTCCCCAGGACTGCATTTTCCAAACGCACCAGAATTTCTGGAAGCTGAAATTCGATCGGCAATCGCTACGATCCCACCCAGAAAGTCTCCCGGCGAAGATGGAATCACCGCCGAGCTCCTCAACGCATGCGGAGAACCACTGTTCAAAGCACTCGCCGAAAGGTTCAGCCACTACTTAAAAAACGGCGAAATACCCGAAGCATGGAAGACATCGAGAACAACAATAATGTACAAAAAAGGAGACAGAGAGAACTTGGCAAACTATCGGCCAATTTGCTTACTCCCCTCAATTTACAAAGTCTTCACGAGATGCTTGCTGGCAAGAGTTCGAACAACGCTCGAAGAAAATCAGCCAGTGGAACAGGCCGGCTTCCGGAAGAATTTCAGCACGATGGATCACATCACGGTCCTCAACAAACTGCTCGAAGTGCACCGCGAACACCAACTGCCGCTGATGCTCACGTTCGTAGACTTCGAGAAAGCGTTCGACAGCATCGAATTCGACTACATATGGAGTTCGTTGGAAAGCCAAGGAGTCGAACCATGCTACGTCAACGCAGTCCGCGCATGCTACGAAAACTGCTCAACGAGCTTCAAACCGTTCACAACGAGGCTAGAAGTTCCCATCGGCAAAGGAGTACGACAAGGAGACCCAATCTCCCCGAACCTCTTCTCCGCCTGCCTCGAGGCCATCATCAGGACATGCGTTTGGGACGACTACGGTATCTCGATCAACGGAAGAAAGCTGAACCACTTGCGATTCGCCGACGACATCGTCATCATCTCGACAACCGCCGCCGAATCGTCCAAAATGCTCCAGGACCTTGTTCGGGCAAGCACCGCGGCGGGACTCAAGATCAACGACAAGAAGACCATGGTTCTTCGAAACCGTTTCACCGACACCGACGACGTCAAAATCGGGAACGAGACGCTCCGAAACACTGACGAGTTCGTATATCTTGGAAGACTGCTAAACGCGACAAACGACGTCGACGCCGAAATCACAAGACGAACGAGAGCCGGATGGGCAGCCTTCAAGTCGCTCCAAGTTGTATTCGAAGAGTGTGGAAATCCGGAGATCAAAGCGAAAGTGTTTGACGCCACGGTCCTGCCAGCGATCACCTACGGAACCCAGACATGGGCTTTCACGAAACGATCGTCCGAAAAACTGAGGATTGCTCACGCAGCTCTAGAGCGAGCTCTTGTGGGCATCACGCTGAGAGAACAACGCGAAAAAGGACTTCATCGCGAGGACATCCGAAAGATTTCGAAGGTTCGAGATCCTCTAAGACACATCGCAAAGCAGAAGCACGGCTGGGCGGGTCATACGGCGAGACGAGAAGACGGTAGATGGACAACGGAAACGTTGACGTGGTATCCAAGATGGAAGAAAAGGCCGAGAGGGAGACCACCGCTGAGATGGATGGACCCCTTCACAAAATTCCTGAACGTCAAGAACACCTACGACGACACCACCACCCACTGGACCACCATCGCAAAGAACAGGGACAAGTGGAAGTCGCTTTGTTGCGGTCTGCACGGTCAACAGCCGTGATCAACAGGCCTCCTAAGTATCCTAAGTAAGTAAGTACCCCATCCCTTCTGGAGTCCCTCAGGGGTCGGTTTCTGGCCCCCTCCTCTTCATCATATTCATAAATGATCTCCTATCCTCTCTCCCACCTGATCTCCACTTTGCCGCCTTCGCTGATGACATTAAAATATTCTCCCATTCTCCTTCTCTTCTCCAAGATAGCATTAACACAATTGTCAACTGGTCTACCAATAATCTTCTCCCACTCTCTAGCTCCAAAACGGTCCTTCTCTCCTTAGGCTCCAATAACACTCTCTTCCCTTACACAATAGACAACTTACCAATTCACTGCGCCTCCTCTGCCCGCGATCTCGGCCTATTCACAGACACTAAACTCTCATTTAAACCGCATATTACGCGCACCATCAACCTAGCCCTCCTACGCTCCAAACAACTCTTGAAATCCTTTCGCTCTAATTCCCCCTCCTTCTATGCTTCTCTCTTCAGAACTTACGTTCAACCCATAATTGAGTACTGCTCCGTAATCTATTCTCCCCCTCCCAACTCCGCTTTATCCAATAAATTAGAACAACCTCTCCGATACTTCTCTAGAAAAGCCCTCCAACGCTGCAACATAGCCTTCGACTCCTATATATCCCGTCTTATAACTCTAAACCTTTTTTCTTGCCGCCACCGTCGCCTCATAGCTCAGCTTAAACTTCTATATAACCTGATTACCGGTGCCTCTCACATTCCTAACCTCTATAACCATGTCAGACTTTCTAACTCCGGCAGGAGACCTATGCTCCTTCATTGTATTAACCCTAAAATCAAAGACTTTTTCGCCTCTACTGTTCCCATTTGGAACTCTTTATTTCGTAACCACACTAGCTTCATTCCCCCGTCTACCTTCTTGCCTTATGTTGTAAATAGCATTAACCGCCTTTAACACTTTCCTTGTCCCATATAACACGTTCTCTGTAAGACTCGAGTATGGTGTGTCTTAGGGGCTAATTTTTATCTGAACATGTTTATAGGGACTAGTATTACCCATCTGCACTGACTTAGCCTCCTGGCTCCATCTGGAGGAGTACGGTAGGTGCTCAAAGAGCACAAAATCGACTTTTTTGTCTGTGCTCCAGAAAATCCAAAAAAATTCTGAGATATCACGGACACTAATGTGTATGTTTTCTCAAAATTTGGAGTCTGGGAACTTCCTACTTCTCGAGTAAAACTTCAAAATGTTCATTTTTCGTCAATTTTCGGAAGAATTGTGAATTTTTCGGATCTTAGCAGAAGTTAGCGACAGGATTTTATAATCGAAAAACATACTCATATGTAATGTCTTTCAAGTGCACAACATGTGGTCTCATAACATTCCCGATTCTGGGGGTCTTCAGCTCATTTTTTGGTAAAAATTTGACTTTCTCCGCCATTTTTTGCAGAATGAACGCTTTAAAGTGGTGAAATTCATCTCAAATACACTTTGTAATATGTAAAAACATTTCCTACAATCAAATCTTGAAAATTAATTTCTTCAGATTTTTGAAGATTCAGAATGTCTGAGACACTATAAATGACTGTAATTTGGCTGAAAATGCACGAACAAGACTGCAAATTTGGGAGAAATCATATAAAAGTGAGATATATTGATTGCACATCCAATTCTCTCAAAATCAGAAAAATTATTTTTTTGGTCGAAAAATCTTCATGATTGAGACCCCCAAAATTGCAAAAAACAAAATTTCCAATTTTTGGAGATATTCATTTTGGAATCGATGAAAGTCATATTGGGATGCTTCCGGCCGGAATTTCGTCTTACAAATTTAATTTTCTGTAAAGTTATGAAACTCGGAAACTCAGGATGCTCGACACATTTTGGATTCAGAAAAATCAGTAAAAATTGTTTTTGAGCAACCGACGACAGGAATTGTTTTGACCAACCATAAAACACATTTTTTTCAAGAAAGCGCTTTCGGAAGTGCTCCAGACGAGAAAAAGTATTTTTATTTAGACAAACTCATTCCAGAAAATGAGCTGAAGAGCCCCAGAATCGGGAATGTTATGAGACCACATGTTGTGCACTCGAAAGACATTACATATGAGTATGTTTTTCGATAATAAAATCCTGTCGCTAACTTCTGCTAAGATCCGAAAAATCCACATTTCTTCCAAAAAACGACGAAAAATGAACATTTTCAATTTTTTCTCAAACATTAGGAAGTTCCCAGACTCCAAATTTTGGGAAAACATACACATTAGTGTCCTTGATATCTCAGAATTTTTTTGGATTTTTTGGAGCACAGACAAAAAAGTCGATTTTGTGATCTTTGAGCACCTACCGTACTCCTCCAGGTGGAGCCAGGAGGCTAAGTCAGTGCAGATGGGTAATACTAGTCCCAATGAACATACTCCCAAAAATTCTTGACGCTAACTCATCTAGAACACCCTAAGGCACACCCCCTTATGGCCATACTCGATCCTTACAGAGAACACGTTATATACTTTCCCCACATTCATGTCGATTTTCTATTGTATTAACCAACGGGTAAAGCTCTTGCGGGCTCTTACCTGTTATGCCCTTTATACACAATAAAGCGAATATATATATATTTCGAAAAAAGCGGATAATTATTACTAAACTGTGCAAACGGGCTTTGGAGTGGCCTAGGTGGCGGAGATGTGGCATGTTTTCGCAGATGGATTGGAAGGTTGCATGGGATGTTCCACGGCAGAATATTCCATGAACGGTGAGACAACGAAGGTTTGGCAGCAGTTCGGAGATCTGGAAAATGCGGGTGAATTTGCAGGTTTTTTTTCAAAATCAACTGTATTCGTCATATTTCGTCGATTTCTTTGGAAAATCTACAAAAAACCACTTCAATGACGCAAAAAATTAACGAAAGATCCATTGAAAACAATTTTTGCTTGGTTTTTTTTTCGAAAAATCGAATTTTAAAAATTATAATTTTTTTTCGAAAATTGTTTACTTCGAAGAAAAGGATAATTTTTCATAATTATTTAAAAATCTTCAACTATTTTCAAATTCAGAAAATCAGTTTTGAGAGCGGCGAAAAATTGAATTCAGAGAACATTAAGATTTGAGAGTTGAATTTTTTAAATCGGAAGAACTATTGTTTTTTTCATGTTTTTTGCATTTTTCAAAAATTCCTTTAAATCAGCAAAAACGAACCTTTTGTGGCCACTGTCTATTGAGTATTTGCATTTTACTGACATCGAGATCCGTGAGAGTTTCTTCAGCCGACCAGCCAATTTCAACGATTCGAGGTTTTTCTGGCTGTGTGCAAAGTCAACTTTTCCGACGGTCATTCTACCGAAAGATAGGTCCAATTTGGTCAGATTCATCTTCGAAATGCACACTTTCAACACTTCATCCGACAAGTTGATCGGGAGAGTGTAAGCCAGTGAATCGTAGTCACCTGAAATAGTTCAAAATTGTGTATCTCATGCAATCGCGCTCTAGCTAGATTATACTCTCCCAAATTATCAGCCACATTGAAAAATTATATTTTTCTCTATAGGGCTCTAGTAGTGCCAGTGAGGGCGAATCGTACGAATCCGACGCCGACGCGTGTGCAAGCGTGCTCTAATGAGAACCGCCGATTTTGCTCCGCATCTGAGTCGCTACGCAGCGAATTTCGTCGAGATTTTACCCGCGGGAAGTTCAAATTTTGATTTCCACGTCGCATTTGGACCCCCGTATACGATTTCTAGACCAGCGGCGGATTACTTTTAAAAAATTTCAAAATTTTAACTGGCCAGGAAACATCGATTTGGTCCTATTTTCCAGAAAATTTAGAATTTTTCAAAATTGCTTCTATTGATTTTTCGTGAAAACATCCGCACGGAAAAACGGTCAGAAACCCGCTTTTCCCAACGAATTTCGCCCACTCGCGTTTTTTTGTCCTCACTGCCACTTTGCGAGCGAACGATAATTAATTTTGAATTTTTTTTCTTGGTCAAATTTGGAAAAAAAAATGAAAAATCCCTTGATCCCCCCTCCTTATAAACAGTTAACAACTGATAACTCACCATTGGCCACGTATTTTGCAACACTTGCCACCGCGAATTTGAGCAAAGTTGGTGGCGAATCCACTGATTCGTTCGATGCGACTCAAGTTGAATTGTTCGAGAAGCAGCTAATTTGTTTCGCTGTCCAGTGTCGCTTTTTAATCGATTTTTCTGAAATTTCCAGTTTTCAGATAAGCATTTCAATTTCCATGGAAACGGTACTGTTCTCGGGTGCCTGAAAAATTCCCGTGTTTTGGCTAGTCGGCTGCCGTACCCGAAAGCGAGGAAAATTTCCGGCGAGCCACGGGAAACACGTTGGCCCACGCAAAAAAGATTCACGCGAAAATTACAAAAAGAAGGCAACAATTGAGACGACCACCGAAACTGGGTCACTGGGTCAATCAATTTTTTGGCATTTTTGTTTGACAAGCCACGCCCACAAAACGCGCATGCTCGGACCAACGCGATTTAGGGGAAACGGCAGAAATTCAGTGGTGGATCCAGTCAAACAGAACACTCACATCTTTCTCCAGTATTTCCGATAATCGTTTTGAATTCAGGGAAAATCCGTTCAGCAGCCATATCAGGCTGCTTTCTCCATCCAAACCATCCAATCTTCTCCTCCTTCTTCTTCTTCTCAATAAGTGGGAATTTAAACATATCGTTTGATGAAAACGAGCAGCAGATCAGCAACTCCAGTTAGGGAAATTGTATTTCTTCTGAAAAAAAAACGATTGTTCACTGAATTTTCTATACAAGAGATTCACTTTGTTCTCTCCTCATCCTTCTTCCAATCCAACACTTTCTCCTTCACATCCTCTTTCAGAACTCCAATGAAATACGAGTGGCGTCCATATCAGGTCGGCCGGGGAGTTGGTTGCATTAACCACAAGTTTGATATCTGTAATTTTTCAAAACTGAAGAAAAGGAAAATTGAGAGGAAAAGAAAGGAGAAGGTGAGCAGAACAAGGTGGAAGACGATCGTTAAAAAAATAGAAAAGGAAAAGTTGGAAAACAATTTGAATAGGAATAGGTCCCCATCTCTCACTGTTTCTCCCCCTCTGCGAGTTGTGTGTGAGTGAGGGAGGGGAATGGGGAAATGAAGGAATGAGGGGAGGAGGGATGACCTCTTGAGGGTGTTCAGAGGTATCTTATTATGGACCTAAGCTCGAATCGGCAAAAAATAGTTTTTTTCTATTTTTTTCTATTTTTTGCCGACAAAGCTTTGGAAAACAATGAGAAAAAAAATAGAAAAAAACTATTTTTTGCCGACCAGCTTAGGATTACACAATTGCTCTGTCTATCAACAACAGTAAGGGACGACGGCGTAGAAAAGGCATGAAAGAGCGCCGACGAGGGAGAGAAAGGGCGTGTATGTGACGCATAGCTACAAAGATTGGTAAAAGGGGAAAGTGCAAATATCTCTTCATTTCCCTTGTTGTTTATGAGGGTCGTTATTTGAAATGGGAATGGGAATCGGCCCCCATCTCTCACCGTTCTCCCCCTCTGTGAGTTGTGTGTGTGTGTGTGTGAGAGGAATGGGGAAATGAGGGGAAGTCGGAGGAGGGATGACCTCCTGAGGAAAGCAGTAAACAGGACCAAATGTGTTCCTTTTTCTCTCCTCCTCTTCTGTAAGTTGCGAGTGGGGAGAGTAGAGGGGGAAGGAGTAACCGTGCTCGTCGGCGCCCTTTGGAGTAGGAGATGATAATTCCGTCCACGTTCTCCTCCTCTTCCTCTGCATTTTTTAAAGATGAGCGAGAGAATGAGGGACAACAATTAAAAAGCCTCAGAAGCGTTGCGTGCTACCAAACCTCAATTAAAATGAGTCGACATAGAGTGGAAACTGGAGAAAAAGGGCAGAAGAAAGACACACAAACGCCTATTTGCATTGTCATCATTTTGCGTGTAGTTGCCACAGCAGCAACCAGCGATGGCGGCGGGCGAGAGAGTGTGTGAATGTGAGAGACGCTGGGTAAGACAGCACGTGGAGTCATGAGGGTGCCAGAGAGCGAAACGGACGGAAAAGAAGCAAACACTGTTCTCCCAGGGCCGGGGAATGGGGAAATGAGGGAATGACGGCAGGGTATCAGCACGCACGGCCGGCTAAACTTCCAATCGTCAATAGAGCGCGCCTGCAGCGCAGTCAGAGAGTATTAGAGATAAAAAAGGGAGAAAACACGGGATTTTCTCAACTTTAAACACGCGAAGAGGAGGAAGGAGTTACAGGATGACCCCGCATTCGGAGAGCTATGGTGAATTGCGCAACATGGCCACAGGTGTTCATGTACGTTTAAATTAAAAAAAAATACAGGATTAAATTAAAAATACCTCGAATATGTTCCCATTTAAATAGATATGTTTGTTGTGACTCCGTCACAATTTTCCTCAAAATCCCTCAATTCCCAAGCCCTCCTCGTGATTTTACGTCAAAATCTCCACAGGAAAGCTTCGACACCTTAAAGGCGCACACAGCTGCGTGCGAGTGCTACAGTAACCCGGGAGTGGTCTCGCCACGATTAACAGTTTTTGCAGGTTTCTACTCGATTTCAGGAAGGAAAAGCGGCAGTTGGACGACTCCTATGGCAAATTCACGCCAATTTTTTATTTAATTTTCTCCAAATTTTAACCCTTTTCCTTTTTCATCATATTATATGCTTTTACCCCTCGCCGCGCCACTCTTTTAAGTTCGTCTCACGCCCAATTACCATTTAGGCCCCAAAATTAATTATTTTCCCATTTTTCCCTAAAAATTTTACCCTTTCCTTCCAAATTTCCCTTCTAGCGCGTTTAACTTTCCTCTTTCCCACCTTTCTCTCTCTATTTTCTCATCCTTTCCTTCGTTATCTCTCATTTTCCCACTCGCGGACGCCGTTCCCCACGGCGGACGGCGCTCCGTCTCGTCCATCTACGAATTCCCCCTTTTCTCTCCCTTCGTTTAACTTTCTATTCTCTATCCCTCGTCCAATCTCATCCCCACATCACTCGTATATCCTTCCATTACCCTCTCCTCGTTTATTTGCGTCATCCGTTCTCATCTCGACTGAGAACGGCTGCTCGCCCATGTACGTCCCCTTCGTTTATTGTAACTGCTCGCCCTTCCTAGTCATCCCAATTCTTAGTCAACCTTTCACCATTCATTCACTCCGTTATCGTACACTTGTATTCTAGATCTCATGTTAAGACCATCTTTCTCTTTGACTCGTTCCCTTCGGCGGAACCCTCGAGGTTTTTGTTCCCTTCGGCGGACCTTTTTTATCCTCAATAAACTATTAATAATAGCACTGTGTCCTGTTTAAATTCACAAACTAGCCCGCTTGCACTTCGAGTCATCAGCTGATGACAATATACCAGCTTTCATCCGCATAAGCGACGCGCCTAGGTTCTAGCGCTTTATGCTCGCGCACTTTTTCCACTGCCCGATAAGATGCCTCCGACATGGTGCATCGACCGGTTTCGTGTGTGTCACGTCATCAGGACGACCCACGTAGAATAATAGAACCACCCAGAGAGTGCATCAATCGATCACAGTGGATTAAGGTGGCCGAAGAGTCTGTTAAAGAGACTGGTCCAAAAACATCCCGATACATATTCCTTTCGAGAGTCCAGCGTTCTCCGCCCGGACGGACGGAGGAGGTGGCAAGCGTTGGACTGCTCCGCAACCGTCCACTCTCAGTTTGTATTGCCGTCATAAAAGAATGACACTGAATACTTATAGATGTTCCGGGACAAAACGTCCACGATTGGCTACCTGGTAGTAGGAGGCCGGAGCCAATTCGTAACGGAAGCTTTCGTGTGGGTGGAAAAAGCCCGAGGAGGAGAGGAGTTCTACAAAGTACCCTTATTCCCAGCTATACACGTCTGGAACCGCCTCCGAGCTCCGATCGCCGGCGAAACGCTTGAAATCGTCGCGGCAGAGGAAAAAGGCGAGATCGGAGCCGTCACAGACCACCAATTCCGGAGATGTCCAAGTTCCCCTCGTGCGGCAGCCCACATCCTCGCGTCGATGGAATTGTCGAAGTGGAACTACATTCTCAATCGTTAATGGGACAAACCGTCCAATAAATTTGTTAGACTACGGTCATTGTTGCTGATCTGTTCTGTCCAGTTGAAAAAGCTGCCCGTATTTAACGATCCTTGACTTTACACCCTGCTCTGCACCGTCTACCTTCCTTACCTTCTTTACCTTGTTTGCAGTCTCCTCTATCTTTCTTTCTCGTTTACCGCCCGCACTCCAATATCCTCATCTGCAGGTATATCCAGTGAAACGATGTCGACCGCCGAGAAGACACCAGCCATCGCCCCACCCGTACCAGCAGAAGAGCTGCCAGCACGCCGGACCATCATGCTGGACGCGGTGGTGGTACTCAATGACGACGTCGTGGAGCAGAAGAAGACGGAATCGGAGCAACAAACCGTCCTGCAATCGGTGGAAAAGAAGGACTCAAACCGTCCTACAGACGGTGGACAAGAAGGAGCCGAGAAAGAGGAAGGAGGACAAACCGTCCGCGACGAACCAATCGTGCCAGAGGGCCTCGCCGCTGAAGGAGGACTCGCCGCCGAAGGAGGACTCGCCGCTGATGGAGGACAAAACGTCCAGAAGAAAGAAGAACATGGAGAAACACCGCGGAGAGTACCGGAGAAGAGAATGCTCGACATGATCATGCAAGAGCTCGACGTTCTTCACGAGGAGCTCAGGCGGACGCGGAAACAGCGCAGAGAGGAGATCGTCACACTCAACGAGTCGATGGAAGCGGTGTCCAAGACGATGGTGAAGACGCAGCGTCAGGAGCTCGAAGAATCCAACAATACGGTGGACGCGATCAACAAATTGGCATCCACGCTCGCGCAGACCCAGCGCGAAATCTTCCAATGTGTCAAGGATGCTGCGCTGAGCCAGCAAGGAAAGCTCCAGACGGTGCAGGACAGCATCAGCGCGATCGGCAAGCACGTGGCGGAATTGACAAAGTCGACGGCTCACAAACCGTCCGCGGAAATTGGACAAGCCCTCAAACCGTCCAAGGAAAAGGTAAATAAGATAATATGTAGGTTATGAACAAAATCTTATTCAGATTCGCCGCTGCTACGTTTGCGGTCAGGACGGACATTCCGGAGAGCAGTGTCCACTCTTCCCGGGAGGAAACTCGAGGAAGAACAACATGTTGGCGCTGAACATCTGCATCCAATGCGGCCGGAAGGCGACGGCGCCCCACACCTGCCGATACGCGACCCGCGAGTGTCAACATTGCCCGGCGACGTCGCCGGACAAGCATCATTTGAATGGACTCTGTCCGTACAAATTTCCGGAGCCCGGACAGCATCAAGTAAGTGAAAACAGATCCCTCAGTCACCGAAGACTAACTAATTCCAGAACGTCCTTGGAGCGCAGCCGTTCCGTCGTGCAGTCATCGCACCGATAGGAGTCCAGCAGCAGCCATCGCCATACGGACTTCAGCCACAACTTCAGCCACAGTGGTATGGACATCAGTGAAAAGGGACGACAAACCGTCCGAGCCAGTTTCGTCGTTGTTTCCTTTCCCCTCTCCTGTTACACTCTCGGTTTTCTTCCCCTCACATTGTTATCGGACAAACCGTCCAACATCTCCCACAGCGTCCAAGACGCTCCCTAATATGTTGTTCTCACTCCTTGATTGCCCACACTCTTATGCACGACGACGATTCGTCACCCCTCTCTCTGTATCATCTCCTATTACACACGTTTCTAACCTATCGTTCGGGAATTCCCTCTTCTAACAATCGAATAAATCATGATGGCAATACAAACTCAGAAAAAACTTCTCAAAACGCGTCTGATCGCAATAAAAGCTACCTATTACTGAACCACCCCCTATCAAGAAACTGAGAACGGGAAGCAAAACGGCTCAATCGCCATCGCAGCTCTTCTCCTTCATAGTTTTCTTCCCCCCCGTGTCGTGACAACCAACAGCAGTCTAGACACAATCGAGAGTTTCCCTCATTCCCAGCAGCCGTGGTCGCGCGGATAGTCGCGCCTTTGGACATTTCGTCCCTAGAAGTAAGAAATCTGTGAGAAAGCCTACTAGATTAGCGAGGGAGAGCATAAGGCCTGTGTTCCTCCGTCGTCGGTCGTAATTGGGGCAGCAATTGCGCAAACGAGCACTCACGGAGGACTTATTGTCCATGGTGATTGGAAAATGGATGATTCTCCCGATATCCGCAGTGAAAAGATCCGATCACTGCAGTTCTTGCCTAAAAAATCGCTTAAAGAGAGCCTAGAGACGACCGTTAGACACACAAACAACGAGAGAGACGAGAGAAAGAGAGAACAAAGGATGCAATAGCGCCCCACTGCACAGCCCGCTTTTGTTTCACTTATCTATGTTTTCCGTTGCTCTGCCTCTTTCCTCTTGCGTCTTACCGCTATCAGCCTATATAAGTCGCCAAATTACAGACAACAACCGTCCGAACAATTCGAGAAAACAACTCACAAACTCACAAACTACGTCGAACAACAAGCCAGATGTCACAGAAGCCAAACAGTTCGTCGGCAGAAGCTCGCCGTCACTCTGGACAACCCGTCCGAGCAGAAGAAAAGAGGATCGGTCAGGTAGAAGCAGAAGAAACAGTAGAGCTCTTCTTCCATACACCCCTTTTCAGCATCCCAGTCAGTCGCCGAATCGGCAGGACCCCGCACAACCCGTCCACCTGTTGAGCGATTTGGAGAGGAGAGAGAGAGAAGGACGAGAAGACGACAGGCTCCTCGCAGAGCACGAAGCGCGGACACGACCGGAGATCCGACGCACAGAGAGAGAATGGAAGAGGCTCGTTGACGAAAACAAGACTCTCATCGGCGACATCTTCGGAAGACCATCGGACGATCTACACTGGCTCTACACGCGCCCACTAGAACAAGTGCTCAAAGACCTCGAGTACGAATCCGAGAGGACTCGCGACGAGAAGGCGAAGACGACACTCACCATCGCAGTGCGAACAGGTTACCTTCCTCCTCCGGAGGAACACTACGAAGAAGTCGCGAAAAGAGTGGAAAATCCACCGTTGCCGATGGAAAGATTCTTGGAGCTCGCCGAAGGATTCCGCGCAGTGGATCACGACCGCAAGGAGCCATGCTATGGCTGTGCGTCGAGGTACCTGGGCTTCCCCATCACTCGCCACAGGACGGATCGCTGTGAGGTATTCAAGGACTGGCAGTGGCTCGCAGTAAAGGCCCCGGACTCGTGCAAGACATGTGGATACGAAGGCGCGGGGACACACACATGCTCGGGACGCCACAACTACTGCAAGAACTGCCGGCGAAACCGAGGCGAAAAAAGGAAGCACGGAACCTGGTCACTGCTCTGCTCGACGGCACTCGGATCGGAGGACCTCTGCGTGGAGGAAGAGAGGTACATCCACCGACAGCGATGTCTGCGTTTGGCTAACGCAGGCCAACTCAAGTTTCCACTTCCGAACGACGCGGCCGACCGTCAACGACTTCCGTACTCCACAAACCGCCGCTTCTTGGGCCTCGTGCTCACCGGACGGAAGATGACCCCACCAGAAGACACCGGATCGATCGTAGCCGCCGAGCAGTCTCTACGACGCGTTTACGAAGCACTCACGACCGGCAGTGACGAGGGACCAGGACAAATCGTCCGTCAAAAAATTCGCACGGTAAGAAGAGATTGAGAATCGGTATGAATTTACGCTACATTTCAGGCGGAGCAAGGAGGACCTGGACAAACCGTCCAAGCAGCTCAAGGACGCCAACTGCCAAGCCGGGAATCAACAGCAAGCGGGCAGCGACTGGCGGTCAGAGACGTGCCCAGCAACAGCAAGGTAAGATGGTAGGCACTCATCGACAAAATATCTTCAGTTGCAGATGCTCAACGGCCAGCGCACCGAGAACAAAGGACGACAAAGCGTCCAAGCCAGCGACGGCGTCGGAGACGACCAAAGACAAACCGTCCGAGATGGAGACAAAAGAGACACGGTGAGTCTCTATACTCTTCGTCCAAGGCTATGATCACCTCGCTTCAGAACAAGAAGAAGAGTGTCAGCGGGACGCAGAAAGACGAAGAGGAAGCGGCCGTCGTGAGAGCAAACACGAACATTGCGAAGGACGCTCGACAAATCGTCCGAGACAACAAAGGCGTCGGAGAGGGACCAGGACAAGCCGTACGCGAAGGAGAAGGAATAGAAGCGGTGAGTCTCTATGTTCCCGTCCAACGCCATGATCCACTCGTTTCAGCGCCAAAAGAAAACGGTCGACGCGTGGAAGACAGACGGAGGAGAAGTAGTCGCCTCAACAGCACGCCGAAACGCTCAACGAGCCAGCTACGGTATTGACGGCTCAGGAGCAGACAACCGACGACCCGTCTGCGAGGAAGACGGAAAGGAAAAAGTGAGTCTCGATTTCTCCAAATTCACCGCAAGACTGCCTTCTTCAGAGAGGAAAGGAGACGGTCGGCGTGATGGAAAGCGACGACGTGACGGAGGCGGGAGCCAGTGCGAGAGCAGCGGAGTGAAGAACCGACCGAGAGCCCAGCCGACTCCAATTACATCATAAGTTGTATTTCCCCCTTTGTTATAACTCCATATCCACATGGAATAAATAAAATTTTTATAAACAATGATGCGAGAAGTGTTGACAAAACAGAGGACGAGTCTCGAAGAGATCGTCAGAAATCAGATAGGAACACAAGTTCCAGAGAAAAAAAAAAAAGGGGCGACAAACGAAATGAGTCAGCTTCCCTAACTGCACTAAACGGCTCTAGTTAAGTGAGAAATATAGGCAAGAACTACCAATAGGATCAGCGTTCTGGCTCCGAGGCAACTTCAGAAGGAAAAGGATCTAGTGGCGCCGCTAACCCGACCCCGAAAGAGAAGCCAACAGAGCAGAACAAACCGTCGCGACGGTTGGCTCAACAACCTCCCTCTGATGGAGTGTTGCAAATTCGTCCTCAAACAACCAAGAGAACGAAGAGCCAGAAGACCTGGCGTCGAAGTCCAGGCGACTCGTGTCCAAATCCGGATCCAGTCCCATGCGCTGAAGATGCTGCTTGTCAGTACGGACACGAGAGGCATGAATCCCGCATCGGCTCGCACGAGAGTGGAGTCGAAGCGGCGGCCGCAAGGCCAAATGAGGTCATCAGTCATCCTCGGAGCAAGTCCATGTGAAAGCTCCAATCTCCAAACCCCCCTATTAATGAGGTCATCAGTCATCCTCGGATCCGTCTCCACAAGAGAAGGACACCCCCCCCCCCCCCCGTACCCCCTTCCGATTACCCAACTTTACTACTCTTATCCACGGTTCCAGCCGAGCATAATAGTGCCGTTTGTAGGTAATTTAGTGTCCCTCAAGACACTGCCCCCCATCGTGCCGACATGTCTGCACCGCTTTCAACCGCTTCGAATGGCGCATCATCGAACGAAGTACCTACTTCCGGGATGACGCCCACCGTTCGTGCCCTCGCCTTGATTAAAGGCCGCTTGACCAAGCTCTCCAACAAGACCGGAGAGCTCTTGGTGCGGTGTGAAACGGCCTTGGCCGACCCTCACATCCTCCGAGACGTCAATACTTTGAGTGATCTACACAACGCCCTCGTGGCCGATGAGATCACCCGAGTCTATTCGATCGCTGATAAATGTATTAAAGAGAATGCCATTTTGTCGAGTGCATATGAGGCTCACCAAACGGCCCTTCATACGCACATCGTCGAAAAAGGCGTAGATCAAATTAGAAAGGAGCACGCCGCCATGCTCGAAAGAGTTCTGGGGCTGCTCAAGGAGAGCTCCGAGCTGCAGGAAGTCAGAGAGACGGCAACCCGTCCGTTCTTGGACCAGGAGTTGCGCCGATGCGAGACAACCGCGGCGATGCCAGAGCATCCCCCGGTGCCTGCGCGGAGGTCCACGACCAGCTCCGGAGAGGATCGGTCAACAGGCACCACCATCCAAAATGGGTCGGTGTCCGGATTCTTGGAGGACGACATCTTCGCTGGAACAGCGAGAGACAGCTCGTGGCAGCAGCAGGCCGACGTGGAGACTCTCCAAGACAACTTCAACTACCTCCTGCTGAGATCAACGGAAGATAAGGAGCAGGCGCGTAAGGAGGCGGCCGCGGCGCAAGCCGAACTCGCCCGCAGTACCGCGCAGCTCACCGCTCAGCAAAACGAGCTCCGCGCTCTCGAAGACAAGGTCCTTGAGATGCGACGGCTGAAGGCTATAAAGAAGGCGCACGAGGCTCAGGCCGCCAATTCTTTGGCGATTGAGACCACCGCCAGCAACAAGACAGACGTGCTCGCGTTTAAACAGTTGACCTCGCAAATGGCTCGCCAACAGACAGTAGTCGAACAGCGGCAACGAGCACTTGACGAGCGCGTCAGGGAACTCCAACGGGAGCTGGAAGGGGAGTCGCAACACCCCCCTGCACCGAGGACAACCCGTCCAGAAGACCGTCCGAGCACCCCTATCGACCACAAACCGATCGGCCCACAGGAACGGGCGGATGGCGATAACGTCACCTCCATCTTGCACCCTAGAGTGATCCCGAGCCCGCTGACATCCGAGATCAGCAACCAACTCCAGACTATACAGAGGGAGTTGCTCGATCAGAGAGAGGCGATTGACGAGCTCAACGACCAAAAGATGAGATCACGTCCGCCAACTCCGTCCCCTGAGATAGGATTTCAAGACCAGAAGCCGTTCTCCTACAAAGGTGGCTCCGGGAGCCAAGAGTGGGCGAGCTTCAACAAGGCCGCCCTCAAACTGATCCCGAAGTTCAGTGGAGATTCTCCGGACAACTATCACAATTTCATCCTCGACTTCGATGAATGCGTCCACAACAATCCGTCCTTGCAAGTGACGGAGAAGTTCCTCGTCCTGAAGAGTAAACTGACAGGAGAAGCCGGTCTCATGGTAGTCCGAAGCGGCAACCCAGCAGAAGACTACACCAAGACTCGGGAGCTCCTACAGTCGGCCTTCGCGAAGAGCGAGAACCAGATGATGCGGTTCCAGGAATACCAACTTCTCCCCTTCTCAAAGACAGATCCTAAAGAGATGGAGAAAAATCTGAATGCTCACGTTAGCATTGCACTGCGCACTGAGTACGGAGGCAATGGAGCGTATGGACCGGCATTCACGCAAGTCCTCACTTCAAAGCTCCCCGATCGGATTCGAGAACACGTCGCCGACCACTTGCAAGAGCATCCGACGGCCTCCTTCCGAGAGGTGACCGACGTGATCCGCAAGAAACTCGCGAGTCTACAGTATACAGCAAACTCCGCTCAACAGAACAGGTTCTTCGACGGAGCGAACGAAATCTCCGCCGTGGAAGAAGTGAACGCGGCACAATTCCGCAATCAGAAGAACACGTTCCCGCAGACACAGAACAAGTTCGCCAACTCGGGAGGTCAGAACCGAGCCGGGAACAGCAGCCAAGGAGCGAGCACAGTAAGATGTGCCTTGTGCGGACCCAATCAAGGCCACTCGACGAGAAGCTGCCCCCTGAGCCCGTCCGAGCAACGAGCAAAGGTAGATCAGTTGGGACTGTGCATCAACTGCTTTTCGAGCGGACACATGGTAAAAGACTGTCACATTTTAATAAATGAACTTATCCGAGGTACTTTTTAATTTAATCCTGTATTTTCTATTTAATTGTGAACATATTCGAGGTGTTTTTTATTCATTTCTACATTTTTCTATTTAAATATGAACATATTCAAGGTATTTTTAATTTAATCCTGCTTTTTTCAATGTATTTCTTCGCCGACACCGCGACTGCCCAGTCTACGCTCGCGGCGAACTCATATTATTCCGAGAAATGCAATTTGATAAAGAAGACACTGCTCATAAAGCCATTTTTCTACTTTGCATGCAGTCATATGAATCCCCCCCCCCCTCCTCTCTCAATTTTTGGTGTCTTGAATCCCTCGTAGGTGCTCATTTTTCATGAAAAACTATTCGATTCGGAATTTTCATGTGAATGGGTGCAAAATGGGTTGAGAGCAATGCGGGAAAGTCGAAAAAACGGTCGTCCCAAGCTGGGAGATTTCTAGGCCGCCGAGGATGACTGTAAAAAATTTCGAAAAGTTGTTGTATTCAAGTTCTTAATAACACAGAAACATAGCTCTGGAGGCAAGCTCTGGTATCAGGCTTTTATACAAATTTAGGAGGGGGGGGGGGGGGTGGTATCTTACATGGAATAATGAAAAGGGAGACATTTACTATAATTTTTGCGTTGTACTTAGATAAGAGACGTATGTCTGCTGCGCCTCAGAGGCACTTGCGATGGACGATGGATGGGCCGGACTCGTCGTACTCCTGCTTGGAGATCCACATCTGTTGGAAAGTGGAGAGGGAAGCGAGGATGGATCCTCCGATCCAGACGGAGTACTTGCGCTCAGGTGGGGCGATGAGCTTTATCTTCATCGTCCTGTAAATGAGAAGGTTACCAACATGTCAGTGATTCTAGAAGAGAGGGGTAACTTACGATGGTGCGAGAGCGGTAATCTCTTTCTGCATGCGATCGGCGATTTCTGGGCACACGGTGGTACCTCCGGAGAGGACGATGTTCGCGTAGAGGTCCTTACGGATATCGATGTCACACTTTATGATCGAGTTGTTATACAAGGTCTCGTGGATTCCGGCGGACTCCATACCCAACAAGGATGGCTGAAATAAGAGAGATTGAGGTAGGGAGTTCTGGGGGTGTTGTGCTACCTGGAAGAGAGCCTCTGGGCAACGGAAGCGCTCGTTTCCGACGGTGATGACCTGTCCGTCCGGAAGTTCGTACGACTTCTCGAGGGAAGAGGAGGAGGCGGCGGTGGCCATCTCCTGCTCGAAGTCGAGAGCGACGTAGCAGAGTTTCTCCTTGATGTCACGGACGATCTCACGCTCAGCGGTGGTGGTGAATGAGTATCCGCGCTCAGTGAGGATCTTCATGAGGTTGTCAGTAAGATCACGTCCGGCCAAGTCAAGACGAAGGATGGCGTGCGGGAGGGCATATCCTTCGTAGATTGGGACGGTGTGGGTGACACCATCTCCAGAGTCGAAAACGACTCCGGCGGTACGTCCGGAAGAGTGAAGGGAGAGCACTGCCTGAATGGCGACGTACACGGCCGGGGTGTCGAAGGTCTCGAACATGATCTGGGTCATCTTCTCACGATTAGAAAGCAACCAGGCCAACCAGGCCTGAGCTATGCAGTGTTTTCCGTCCTCTTTTACCCAACCTGCCTCTGGGAAGATAGGCGAGTCGAGTCGACGCAACCTTCCCAAAGGCGCAATTAAGAGGGAAAACACACAAAAATCAGTCCAGAAGCCGTAAAAGTTGACGGATCGCTTAGAAAATTTACGTGCACCTTGCGGTCAATACTTCTGACCTGTCTGCCAAAAATGGACCGAAACGGTTCAGTAGGAGCTGAGAAACGGCTCTGGACAAAGAAACGGACAGACAGACAGACAAACAGACAATCTTTCCCTTTTAGTATAAGAAAGATTGCGAGAAGACGCTGATCCAGTCCCTAACGACATCTGGACGGATCGGGTCCTTGAAGACGTTGTAGGCCCTGGTGAATGTCGGGCAACCGGAAGAGGCCGCGGTGAGGCGGACACTTGGCGCGCGTCCACCCCTGTTGGGACGTCGGTGGTTGTATGATAGAATATATTAGGTTCAGTGGTAGTTTTTGAGTATTTATTGA
Organism: Caenorhabditis macrosperma; assembly: GCA_963932285.1. Classification (NCBI taxonomy): domain Eukaryota; kingdom Metazoa; phylum Nematoda; class Chromadorea; order Rhabditida; family Rhabditidae; genus Caenorhabditis; species Caenorhabditis macrosperma. The sequence goes on from OZ010618.1 coordinate 22,864,843, forward strand.
GTATAATGATAAAATATGATGAAGTTGGGAATATGGAGGCAGACGTGGGGATCAGACGAATGGGGAGATGAGGAATCGGCGAAGGGCGAAGGGGATGGAGTTGACAGGTCGTAGGAAGTTTGAGACTGGAGAAGTCCTCTTGGGCTTCTCCTTTTATACGAGCCATTTGTCCTTGGAATGCGGCTTGTAGCAGGTTTCTCCGTTCCACTCGATTAGTGCGATTGCCTTGTGTTCTGCAGGTGTACTTTCGTGTCCTTGTCGGGCGTTCCGACCAGTTCCTTTTTAGGCTTCCCGATTAGCATGTAGTCGTGCCTACGTCACGACACTCCCGACGGCGGCCTGATGATTGCGGTTGCTGGATCATCATCTGGCGCATATTTCATTTTCTTTCCAATGCCGATAGAGGTTGTCTGAGTGGTCGTATTGATTACAACGAAGTGGGGGATAGTGTGGAATTTAATAAAGGGGTACAATAAAGGGAGGAAGGGCAGATATGACGGCTCGTCAACCCCGACCATATTCTCGATGAATGCCACGACCGTTTGACGGATGGCTGTCTTGAGCTCAGATGACAGAGTGGAATTGAAAAAATATTCGAGATGAATGACTCAATGGCCTATCGTCCCTCCTTATCAGTGGGTGGGGGGACAAGGGGCGAAGCAACCGTAGTTTGGTGATGTGAAGACTGTTTGTTTACGACCACCATCTGTTTCTCATAGTGAACCCCCCGGGGGAGCATGATAACACTTCAAAATGATATCATGAGTCACCGGAATGACTCATAATATCAATTTAAAGTGCTTTCCATGTGCCATTTCAGTCATAGACCATATTATTCACAAGAAAACACTAAGGAATATTCAGTTTGTCTGAAAAATGTCATTTTCAATCATCGTCACATTAAAAAGGGTCTAGGGACAGCCAACTTGTTCTATCCTGATATTGAACTCCAATGACTCATAATATCATTCTAAAATGCTATGCATGTGCCATTTCAGTCATGAATAATGTTGACCACAAGAAAACACAGAAAATATATATTAGCCCTCGAAAATCATTTTGAAATCCTAGGGCCCTCTTGTGTTGTAGACTTCTCGAAACTCTCAGATAACGTGTCTCGAGAACAATTCCTGAGTATTCAACAGTGGAAAGAAACAATTAAATAACGGGAAAACAAAGAACAGTAATATTTCATGACTTGAATGAAAAAACATGAATGAACTATTGCTGTGGATCTCGTTTGACATTACCGCGTCGTGGTTTCGGAGGGAGTGGGGGCGGAGCAGACGGGCGTGGAGCCGGAGATGACGATTCGGACACGTTTTGCCGATTCGGAGTCGTCCCACCGGTGTAACTCAACCCTGGAAATGGGAAGAACATTGTAAAGTTTTGATTTTGATTTGGAATTTTATTGTTCTTTATTGAAAATGTTCATCGTCGGTTTTTTGATTACGTGCGCCTAGAAGTTTTTACATTCACCAAAAGTTAATTTTTTTTTCTAAGCGTTCTATTTTTAAATGCTTCCAAATTTTCCTCCAGTTCGCTGAAAATGCAAACTCTCACCGCTCATCAGTTTATCGAACTCTCCGTTGTCCATGCACATGCTGTCAATCTTCGGACGTTGCCATCTTCCTCCGATTCCACCGCTGACATTCTCCGCGCGCTCTGGCTGATCTCGATCCGACGTTGTCGTTCCTCGGCTAGCGGCTCGTGCACGGCGCTCGGCTTCATCCTTTTCACGCTGAAATATTGAATGTGAGTTTTATAACAATCCCCTCAATCCCCTCTTCTCACTTTTTCCGATGCGGCCTTCTCCTCGTTCTCCTTTCTGCAGCTGTTGTAGTCGCTGACGAATTGAGTCAACATTGGGAAAAAGGTATTCGGCTGCGTCGACTTCTTATTTTCTCCGTAAAACTCGACACACTCGGCAAACGATCTCTCTGCCAGACTGAACTCCTGCTCCAACTCATCCATTTTCGGTTGTCGGGAGGTGAGGAACGTCGAGAGGATCTCCGGACAGTCGGCTCCTCGCTGCTCTTGCTCTCTTTTGGCAAGTCGGAATTTGGTTTGAAGATCTTTCATGTCCGTGGTGACACCACCCCACTCGATGGATACGGCGTTTTCGACGGACTTCAGTTGCTCTGCAAAATTCCGAAGGTGCGGAAGGTTCTCCTCGATCGACATCACAACCAGATGGAGCAGAGTGACGCTGCTGTCCGCTGATGATTTGAGAGTCAACTGACTGAAAGTGGAGAGATGGAATCCATAAGCTTCATCGCGGCTTTCATTGTTCAAACAGTTTCCAAACTTCCGGATAACCGCAAGAACTTTATGAAAATCGGTTGCCTCGCGAGCATCCTTCGAAGCTGCCGTAATGTGGCTGAGTGTACGGGAGAGATGTGCGGCGCTTGTGTTGAAGTCCGCCATCATTTGCATCACTCGCAGTTTTTGAACGAATCTCTCGATCTTGCAGAGCTCCGCGATAAAGACGTCTTCATCTGACAACCCGTCGAGTTGTTCCGCCCTCTCTCGATACATTTTTCTTTCGCCGTCGGTTGGCAGGATTCGAGAGAGCTTGTCGACTTTCTCGGCCTGGAGATCCAACTGATCAATGGCCGCCATTATCGCCTTTGGGTCCATGGCGATAAGTCGGCGAGTGATCTCTGCAATAAATTGGAAATCAGATTTGAACTCAATTTCCACAGTCTTGATAACTCACCGATTTTTTTATGCCGTTCAACATCGAGCAACGTTTTTTTTTGCGCCGAGCTTCTTTGGTTGCTCGCGGAACCAGGACTCGGCTGTCCGATTACACTCTGTTCGTTCTTCGCTTTGACGACACAAATACTCGGTTTCATTTTAAACATCTCTTTCAGCTTTGAAAGGTCGATGTTTTCCGTGATCAACTCATCGTTGAGATTCTCGAAGACAGTGTTCTTTGCCTCATCCTGCGTCATCGGCTGCCATTGCAACTTCTGCATTTTGTTCTTTTTGATGATTGGTTTGACGATGTTGCTCGGTGGAGCCAATGATCCTGACGGAGGTGGTGGCGGCGGTGGGCCTGCTCCCATGAATCCTGGCGGAGGAGGCGGAGGCGGAGGAACACCACCTGTCATCGGAAGTGGCGGTGGAGGTGGAATCGTAACCGACAATCCGGTGGCAGTGATTAATCCGGCGATCGAAGGTGATGGTGGAATAGGTGCGGATGGCGATTCTACCGCGGCGGCTACAGCTGCCATTTGTTGCTGTTGTTGATCTTGAAGGGCAACTGAAACGAAATTTCTGGGATCTTCAGATTACTAATGAAAAACATACTCTGCATGGTCTTCAGATTCGCCTCGAGCTCCTGAATCTTCTGCTCGAGCCGCTTCCGATCCTCGCGAGCTGCCCGATCCTTCTCCAACAGCTGTGCAACGTTGATCGCACTTCTCGTGTAGTTGGCCATCCTCTCCTGCAGCTCGTCGAATGGACACGTCGCCATTGATTCGATGTACTCGTCGAAGCCGAGCAGTTTCATTTCGTACTGCAGATGGACTCGACAGTTCAACTCATCCATATTGTTAACGAAGTTATCGAAGAACTGCACGGCGGACGAGACGAAATCCACGTGGGTGTTTGGAGAACTCTTCACAAACTGCATGAGCGTCCAGAAACGGCGGGGCTCTTGATAATCCTTTTCGAATCTGTCAAAAGCATCCGAAACTTTCTGCTGGCCACCTTGGACCATACAAATCGAAGAGAGCATTCGCATGACCAACATTTTCGTTCTGGAACGATTACATAAATATTAGTAAAAAAAAACGGGAAGTTACCTCAAATTCTGGCTCAAAATACTCTTCACAATGGAGTAAATTGCTTCAGTGTCGGCGAAAACTTCTCGGAAGCCATTTTTATTGTTCATTATGGCTCGCAGACACATCATGATGATGTGAACGTCCTCCTCGGCCTCAGCCATCGATTTGGCCACTTTTCCTTTCAGTGGCTCTGGAAAAACTTTCTTTTTAGGAGGATCCGCCCTCCAAACCTCACCTTTCTTTGAAATGTCACCGGAAGCCGTCGGAACCGGAACTACGCCGGAATCACAGTTGGCGAGCAATGTGTTCATGTAGTCCACAAGTTTCCGGAGACCATGGTTGGGAGTGTTGAGGAACTCGAACACCCATCTGGGATTTGGGGAGGATTAGGCGAGTTTCGATGATTGGTAATGAATTTGACACTCACTCGACACTGTTCGTCCGGAGACTGATCTCAATGTGCTTCAAGACGGTTGTGGACGTCTCATCAAGCTGGATCTCCTTGTTTTTCAGCGCCTTCTTCAGCTGCTTCTTGTCCAGGAAGTATGAGAGCTTTTCGAGGTATTTGGACGGCGAGGTGACTTGTTTCGACACTTGTTGCTGCTGATCGGTGATCAGCTTCCACTTTTTCTCGTTGTCATAGCCATGCAGTGTTTGGATTGTGTCCACTGGCAGATCCATGAGCTTCTTTAATTATTGTGAATTATTTTTATAATTTTGAAAAATGTTTATCAATTTATAAGTTTGATATCGATTTTTTACTGATTACCCAATCGATTTTTGCTTTGAGGGCCTTTTTTTGAAAAAACAACCCAAAATACTACACGAAATCATTATTACATTTTTGGCTTATTGGCTTCAAATTTTTGGAATCACGAAAATTTTTTTGTTGAAAAAAATTTTTATCAGCTGAACTTTTATGTCGCTATTTGAGTGATTACCCAGTCAAATTTCGTCTAGATAATACTTTTATCCGAAAGGCCACTTTAAATACTATACAGAACCATCTTTCATGTTTGGCTTTAAAATTTGGTGATAGTGAAAATGGAACAGATATGTTATTTTATGCCCAAATTCAATTTTTCAGTATTTCAAAATAAGACTAAAAATAGGTTGTCAACAGAAAACGTGCATGAAAAGTGTGCTTCACCGGAGCAGAAGAACTATCTGATTCGATCCAGGAAGTTAGATTTTCAACTTTTCTTGTCTGTAATTCCAGCCAAGGGAGACGGCTTAACAGTCTTTTTTTTAACTTTATAAAATTTTTAAAATTCAAATTTAATTTTAGTTTTCAATTTTTAAATCAAATTAAATTTAAATTTTCAAATTAAATTAAATTTAAATTTTCAAATTAAATTACATTTTTATTTAATTAAATTTGAATATGATTTTTTAATTTTTTAAATTTTAATGAAAATTAAAACAAAATTTTTGGGGAGAAGTTAGCATTATTTGTGAAATTTTCCAGATTTTGAAAAAGAATATTTTCGACACTCACGAGAACGTCATCAAACATTTCGTCAAGCTGTTCCTGCGGCGGCATCGGTGGTACAGCGGCATCGATGGATTCGATCATCGCGCTGATTCTGAATAAGAACAGTTTTGTTAATTGTGGAGATGAAGAGGTGACGACTGAGAAAAAAACCCGGAATTTTTCGGAGTTTTCGGAAAAAAAACAGGAATTTGGTTCATTAAAATGTAATCGATTTCAAGAAGAAATTTCAGTCGATAATCAATGACGTGGAATGCAGAGAAAAATGATCTCTAAAAAACAGGAAAGAACAATCAAAAACTGGAAAAATGAACCCTAGAATCAAGTTGTGTGATGACAAATAGTTACGAAAATGGGGAAGTGCGGTAGAGCGCATTTGCATCTCAGAATGAGAGAGTGTGTGGAGGGAGAGAGCGGGGGAGAGGAGAGGAACGAGTGGTGTGTTCACAGAGAAAAGGAATGAGAGAGTGCATGGATGGCAGAGTGGCAGAGCCTGAAGGACATTTGAATCCGGAAAATTCAAAAGAAAAATTTCAAAGTAAAAATTGCAGAAAAAAATTTCAAAATTCAAAAAAAAAGTTTTCTTTTAAAAATTCCATTTTTTTTAGACTTTGAATTTTTTGAATGGTACATAATTTTTGTATCATCAAGAGGATCCGGAAAATTGATCAGAAAAATTTCAAAGTAAAAATTTCAGAAAAAAATTTCAAAATTCAAAAAAAAACTCAAAAAAAATGTCTTCTTTCAAAAAATTCATATTTTTTTTAGATTTTGAATTTTTTGAATGGTACATATTTTTTGTATCATCAAGAGGATCCGGAAAATTCAAAAGATCAGAAAAATTTCAAAGTAAAAATTTCACAAGGGAAGTGTTCCAACTGTCCAGAACCGTTTGAAATGAAACCTTGCGGGATGGAAAGAGGTCGGTTTGGGACCCCCGAATCAGTTTTCAGAATTTGCTAAAACGGCCCGAGAGCCGAGAAAAAGCGGCTCAAAGTTTCATGAAATGTCGGCCGCTTACCGACACCGTGCTTATAAACTCTCGCGGACCTAGTTATTCCAACGCTTGGATGGCCGAGTGGTAGTGCGTTCATCTGTGGGTCGACTGGGGTCATGATCGATTCCCTCACGATTTTTTTAATTTCGATATTTGGTCCGTTTGGAGACTTTCATACGGTGTTTTATAGCTCTATGAAGAATAACTCGATGGAAAATGTCGCTGATAATATATGAAAAAAAACACATATCTGTCCGCCAATTATCGAAATAAAAATTGAAAAATTTTTTTTTTTTGAAAATTTTTGGACTTTGACTTTTTGGGCACCATTCCCCATGCCGACGAAGAAATGCAAAAAGAAAGAAATTGTGAGGGAATCGATCATGACCCCAGTCGACCCACAGATGAACGCACTACCACTCGGCCATCCAACCGCTGGAATAACTAGGTCCGCGAGAGTTTATAAGCGCGGTGTCGGCAAGCGGCCGACATTTCATGAAACTTTGAGCCGCTTTTTCTCGGCTCTCGGGCCGTTTTAGCAAATTCTGAAAACTGATTCGGGGGTCCCAAACCGACCTCTTTCCATCCCGCAAGGTTTCATTTCAAACGGTTCTGGACAGTTGGAACACTTCCCTTGTCAGAAAAAAATTTCAAAATTCAAAAAAAATGTTTTCTTCTGAAAATTCCATTTTTTTTAGACTTTGAATTTTTTGAATGGTACATAATTTTTGTATTATCAAGAGGATCCGGAAAATTGAACAAAAATTATGTACCATTCAAAAAATTCAAAGTCTAAAAAAAAATGGAATTTTTAAAAGAAAACATTTTTTTTTGAATTTTGAAATTTTTTTCTGAAATTTTTACTTTGAAATTTTTCTGATCAATTTTCCGGATCCTCTTGATCATTTCTCACTACTTTTTTATCGAATAAATTCTATTTTGAGATATAAAACATGATATGGAATCTTTACTTTTATTAAACGACAAAGTTTGTGTGTCTGTCCGTCCGTTTGTTTGTCCGCAGCCTTTTCTCAGCGCCTACTGGACCGATTTGGACCGTTTTTGGACAGGCGGGTGAGAAATGTTGGCCCGATGATGCACGTAAATTTTTTAAGCGATCCGACAACTTTGACGCCTTCTGGAGCCAATATTCTGCTTTTTTGGCCTCTCTGCAGCGAAAACGCGGCGGCGGGTTCATCGCGGACCCTGATGGGTGTCAGCCGCTGCGCAGAACTGGGGTCGGAGGCCCCGCCCACTTGCCGGTTCAATTACCCAAGTTTGAGGACCAAAATGGTCATGCGGGTGGATCAACCCTGTGGTGAGACTCCCCACGTCACTCAACTTTACTAACTATTTTCTTTCCCCCCCCCTAAGCCTTCTGGCTTCCCATTGTAATCCCCTTAAAATGTTTGTTGAATGATTGGATTGTTTAATAAACTACTAACAAAAAAAAAAAAATTTTGAGAAAAGTTGGGATCTGATTACATATTCGGATAGATCTCGACGAGACGAGACCGAATGGCTTTTCTTTTTACTCACTAATTTTGATCCACGGACGACCGTTTTATGAGGGGTCAAAGTTACGGTTTTCACTGATAAAAAGCCGCCCGCTGGGTTTTGAGAAAAGTTAGGTTCTGTTGACATACTCGACGAGACGAGAAGAATTCTCTTTTTACTTTTCCATTTTCATTGAGGACGACCGTTTCTAGAAAGGTGAAAGTCACGGCCATCACTGAACTCACTGCGCGATAAAAATGAACAGTGCCGCGGAACCCTCGAAAACAGCGAGGACACCAACACCCTCAGGCGCCTGCCCACTAATTGAGTGCGTGGCCAAGTGGGTAGCGCTCTATCTTTTGAATTTTGGGTGTCAGGTTCGATTCCGCGAGGAGGAAAATGTTTTTTGTTTCCATTCGACACAAGACTTTGATGATCAATTGACAGTGATTGTCATTTTCGGAATGTTATTGACTCAATTAGTTGGAGTAGGAGCATTTTTTAGCTCAATGTGTCGAAAGGTCGGCGAAACTGTTAACGAATTCAAAACGGACAATATTTCTCGAAGAAGTTGAGAAGTTTTCGGGCCCTTTTTAAGGGAAGATAATTAAATCGACCTAAAACACGTTTAAGCCTATAGTTGTGGTTTAGGAGAAAATTTACGAAACGAATGAAACTGCAAAACCCAGCCAACGAGGCGGCGTGAGCCGCCTCGAATTGGCTGGTTAATAAATTGTTTTGATAGAACTAGTAATTATCGAGACGCCGGCGAACATCAAAAATATCAAAACAGACCAACTAGAGAATTTCATTTTAAAAAACTACAACATTTTGTGAATTTTATAATTTTTTCCAACATGATTAACCATTTTTGCGTGTTTGCAAAAGTTTTCGAAAAAAAAATTTATTTTTCCTTTTTTTTTGAAATTTGGGAAAGCTAGCGAATAATTTGCAACATTTGATACACAAAATCAGCAAATTTTTCCGACTAGTGTGACCACAAAAAGAATTGAAGTGTATTTTTTCAAAATATTGTTGCGAAATTTTGTTTGTTCACATTAATACTTTTCCCTGGAAAAGAAAGTGAAAAAACTAATGAGAAATTGTGAAATATGACAGTTTTCTAAGATAATTTAATGAAAATTCCGTAAAAGTTTATTAAAATTCGTTATGTCCCTTTAAGCTTCTACAGTAAACGCGGCCAGCCGCGGCCGGCCGCGCTCTTTTTACAGGCTTGATTAAAAAAATTCAAAGTCTGAAAAAAAAGAATTTTTTAAAAGAAAACATTTTTTTTTGATTTTTTTTTTGAATTCTGAAATTTTTTTCTGAAATTTTTACTTTGAAATTTTTCTGATCAATTTTCCGGAACCTCTTGATGATACAAAAATTATGTACCATTCAAAAAATTTAAAGTCTGAAAAAAATATGAAATTTTTAAAAGAAAACATTTTTTTTTTGAGTTTTTTTTTTTGAATTTTGAAATTTTTTTCTGAAATTTCTACTTTGAAATTCTTCTGATCTATTTTCCGGATCCTCTTGATGATACAAAAATTATGTACCATTCAAAAAACTCAAAGTCTAAAAAAAATATGAAATTTTTAAAAGAAAACATTTTTTTTTTGAGTTTTTTTTCCGAATTTTGAAATTTTTTTCTGAAATTTTTACTTTGAAATTTTTCTTTTGAATTTTCCGGATCCTCTTGATGATACAAAAATTATGTACCATTCAAAAAATTCAAAGTCTAAAAAAAATATGAAATTTTTAAAAGAAAACATTTTTTTTTTGAGTTTTTTTTTTGAATTTTGAAATTTTTATATGAAATTTTTAAAAGAAAACATTTTTTTTTTGAGTTTTTTTTTCCGAATTTTGAAATTTTTTTCTGAAATTTTACTTTGAAATTTTTCTGATCAATTTTCCGGAACCTCTTGATGATACAAAAATTATGTACCATTCAAAAAATTCAAAGTCTGAGAAAAAAAAAGAATTTTTTAAAAGAAAACATTTTTTTAAAGTTTTTTTTTTGAATTTTGAAATTTTTTTCTGAAATTTTTACTTTGAAATTTTTCTGATCAATTTTCCGGATCCTCTTGATGATACAAAAATTAGGTACCATTCAAAAAATTCAAAGTCTGAGAAAAAAAAAGAATTTTTTAAAAGAAAACATTTTTTTAAAGTTTTTTTTTTGAATTTTGAAATTTTTTTCTGAAATTTTTACTTTGAAATTTTTCTGTTCAATTTTCCGGAACCTCTTGATGATACAAAAATTATGTACCATTCAAAAAATTTAAAGTCTGAAAAAAATATGAAATTTTTAAAAGAAAACATTTTTTTTTTGAGTTTTTTTTTTTGAATTTTGAAATTTTTTTCTGAAATTTCTACTTTGAAATTCTTCTGATCTATTTTCCGGATCCTCTTGATGATACAAAAATTATGTACCATTCAAAAAACTCAAAGTCTAAAAAAAATATGAAATTTTTAAAAGAAAACATTTTTTTTTTGAGTTTTTTTTCCGAATTTTGAAATTTTTTTCTGAAATTTTTACTTTGAAATTTTTCTTTTGAATTTTCCGGATCCTCTTGATGATACAAAAATTATGTACCATTCAAAAAATTCAAAGTCTAAAAAAAATATGAAATTTTTAAAAGAAAACATTTTTTTTTTGAGTTTTTTTTTTGAATTTTGAAATTTTTATATGAAATTTTTAAAAGAAAACATTTTTTTTTTGAGTTTTTTTTCCGAATTTTGAAATTTTTTTCTGCAAATTTTACTTTGAAATTTTTCTGATCAATTTTCCGGATCCTCTTGATGATACAAAAATTATGTACCATTCAAAAAATTCAAAGTCTAAAAAAAAAATGGAATTTTTAAAAGAAAACATTTTTTTTAAAAGTTTTTTTTTTTGAATTTTGAAATTTTTTTCTGCAAATTTTACTTTGAAATTTTTCTGATCAATTTTCCGGATCCTCTTGATGATACAAAAATTATGTACCATTCAAAAAATTCAAAGTCTAAAAAAAATGGAATTTTTAAAAGAAAACATTTTTTTTTGAAATTTCTACTTTGAAATTTTTCTTTTGAATTTTCCGGATCCTCTTGAAAAAATTTCAAAATTCAAAAAAAAAACTCAAAAAAAAATGTTTTCTTTTAAAAATTTCATATTTTTTTTAGACTTTGAATTTTTTGAATGGTACATAATTTTTGTATCATCAAGAGGTTCCGGAAAATTGATCAGAAAAATTTCAAAGTAAAAATTTCAGAAAAAAATTTCAAAATTCGGAAAAAAAACTCAAAAAAAAATGTTTTCTTTTAAAAATTCCATTTTTTTTTTAGACTTTGAATTTTTTGAATGGTACATAATTTTTGTATCATCAAGAGGATCCGGAAAATTCAAAAGAAAAATTTCAAAGTAAAAATTTCAGAAAAAAATTTCAAAATTCAAAAAAAAACTCAAAAAAAAATGTTTTCTTTTAAAAAATTTTTTTTTTTTTCAGCCTTTGAATTTTTTGAATGGTACATAATTTTTGTATCATCAAGAGGATCCGGAAAATTGATCAGAAAAATTTCAAAGTAAAATTTGCAGAAAAAAATTTCAAAATTCAAAAAAAAAACTTTAAAAAAAAATGTTTTCTTTTAAAAATTCCATTTTTTTTTTAGACTTTGAATTTTTTGAATGGTACATAATTTTTGGAAATTTCTACTTTGAAATTTTTCTGATCAATTTTCCGGAACCTCTTGATGATACAAAAATTATGTACCATTCAAAAAACTCAAAGTCTAAAAAAAATATGAAATTTTTAAAAGAAAACATTTTTTTTTGAGTTTTTTTTCCGAATTTTGAAATTTTTTTCTGAAATTTTTACTTTGAAATTTTTCTTTTGAATTTTCCGGATCCTCTTGATGATACAAAAATTATGTACCATTCAAAAAACTCAAAGTCTAAAAAAAATATGAAATTTTTAAAAGAAAACATTTTTTTAAAGTTTTTTTTTTGAATTTTGAAATTTTTTTCTGCAAATTTTACTTTGAAATTTTTCTGATCAATTTTCCGGAACCTCTTGATGATACAAAAATTATGTACCATTCAAAAAATTCAAAGTCTGAAAAAAATATGAAATTTTTAAAAGAAAACATTTTTTTTTGAGTTTTTTTTTTTGAATTTTGAAATTTTTTTCTGAAATTTTTACTTTGAAATTTTTCTGATCAATTTTCCGGAACCTCTTGATGATACAAAAATTATGTACCATTCAAAAAATTCAAAGTCTGAAAAAAATATGAAATTTTTAAAAGAAAACATTTTTTTTTGAGTTTTTTTTTTTGAATTTTGAAATTTTTTTCTGAAATTTTTACTTTGAAATTTTTCTGATCAATTTTCCGGAACCTCTTGATGATACAAAAATTATGTACCATTCAAAAAATTCAAAGTCTGAAAAAAATATGAAATTTTTAAAAGAAAACATTTTTTTTTGAGTTTTTTTTTTTGAATTTTGAAATTTTTTTCTGAAATTTCTACTTTGAAATTTTTCTGATCAATTTCAGAAAAAAATTTCAAAATTCGGAAAAAAAACTTTAAAAAAATGTTTTCTTTTAAAAATTTCATATTTTTTTTAGACTTTGAGTTTTTTGAATGGTACATAATTTTTGTATCATCAAGAGGTTCCGGAAAATTGATCAGAAAAATTTCAAAGTAGAAATTTCAGAAAAAAATTTCAAAATTCAAAAAAAAAAACTCAAAAAAAAATGTTTTCTTTTAAAAATTTCATATTTTTTTCAGACTTTGAATTTTTTGAATGGTACATAATTTTTGTATCATCAAGAGGTTCCGGAAAATTGATCAGAAAAATTTCAAAGTAAAAATTTCAGAAAAAAATTTCAAAATTCAAAAAAAAACTCAAAAAAATGTCTTCTTTTAAAAAATTCTTTTTTTTTAGACTTTGAATTTTTTGAATGGTACATAATTTTTGTATCATCAAGAGGATCCGGAAAATTGATCAGAAAAATTTCAAAGTAAAATTTGCAGAAAAAAATTTCAAAATTCAAAAAAAAAACTTTAAAAAAATGTTTTCTTTTAAAAATTTCATATTTTTTTTAGACTTTGAGTTTTTTGAATGGTACATAGTTTTTGTATCATCAAGAGGATCCGGAAAATTCAAAAGAAAAATTTCAAAGTAAAAATTTCAGAAAAAAATTTCAAAATTCGGAAAAAAAACTCAAAAAAAAATGTTTTCTTTTAAAAATTTCATATTTTTTTTAGACTTTGAGTTTTTTGAATGGTACATAATTTTTGTATCATCAAGAGGTTCCGGAAAATTGATCAGAAAAATTTCAAAGTAGAAATTTCAGAAAAAAATTTCAAAATTCAAAAAAAAAAACTCAAAAAAAAAATGTTTTCTTTTAAAAATTTCATATTTTTTTCAGACTTTGAATTTTTTGAATGGTACATAATTTTTGTATCATCAAGAGGATCCGGAAAATTGATCAGAAAAATTTCAAAGTAAAAATTTCAGAAAAAAATTTCAAAATTCAAAAAAAAACTCAAAAAAATGTCTTCTTTTAAAAAATTCTTTTTTTTTAGACTTTGAATTTTTTGAATGGTACATAATTTTTGTATCATCAAGAGGATCCGGAAAATTGATCAGAAAAATTTCAAAGTAAAAATTGCAGAAAAAAATTTCAAAATTCAAAAAAAAAACTTTAAAAAAATGTTTTCTTTTAAAAATTTCATATTTTTTTTAGACTTTGAGTTTTTTGAATGGTACATAATTTTTGTATCATCAAGAGGATCCGGAAAATTGATCAGAAAAATTTCAAAGTAAAAATTGCAGAAAAAAATTTCAAAATTCAAAAAAAAAACTTTAAAAAAATGTTTTCTTTTAAAAATTTCATATTTTTTTTAGACTTTGAGTTTTTTGAATGGTACATAATTTTTGTATCATCAAGAGGTTCCGGAAAATTGATCAGAAAAATTTCAAAGTAGAAATTTCAGAAAAAAATTTCAAAATTCAAAAAAAAAAACTCAAAAAAAAATGTTTTCTTTTAAAAATTTCATATTTTTTTTAGACTTTGAGTTTTTTGAATGGTACATAATTTTTGTATCATCAAGAGGTTCCGGAAAATTGATCAGAAAAATTTCAAAGTAGAAATTTCAGAAAAAAATTTCAAAATTCAAAAAAAAAAACTCAAAAAAAAATGTTTTCTTTTAAAAATTTCATATTTTTTTCAGACTTTGAATTTTTTGAATGGTACATAATTTTTGTATCATCAAGAGGTTCCGGAAAATTGAACAGAAAAATTTCAAAGTAAAAATTTCAGAAAAAAATTTCAGAATTCAAAAAAAAAATCAAAAAAAAAAAATGTTTTCTTTTAAAAAATTCTTTTTTTTTCAGACTTTGAATTTTTTTAATCAAGCCTGTAAAAAGAGCGCGGCCGGCCGCGGCTGGCCGCGTTTACTGTAGAAGCTTAAAGGGACATAACGAATTTTAATAAACTTTTACGGAATTTTCATTAAATTATCTTAGAAAACTGTCATATTTCACAATTTCTCATTAGTTTTTTCACTTTCTTTTCCAGGGAAAAGTATTAATGTGAACAAACAAAATTTCGCAACAATATTTTGAAAAAATACACTTCAATTCTTTTTGTGGTCACACTAGTCGGAAAAATTTGCTGATTTTGTGTATCAAATGTTGCAAATTATTCGCTAGCTTTCCCAAATTTCAAAAAAAAAGGAAAAATAAATTTTTTTTTCGAAAACTTTTGCAAACACGCAAAAATGGTTAATCATGTTGGAAAAAATTATAAAATTCACAAAATGTTGTAGTTTTTTAAAATGAAATTCTCTAAAAAAAGTAGTGAGAAATGATGAAATATGTCGAATTATTCAGTTCTCTGAGAGGATTCAATGAAAATTCAGCAAAATTCAATGAAAATTCAGCAAAAGTTTCTTAAAATTCGTTATGTCCCTTTAAGCAGCTACAGTAAACGCGGCCAGCCGCGGCCGGCCGCGGCTTTTGCGATTTGAATTGAAAAAGCCGCGGCCGGCCGCGGCCGGCCGCATTTACAGGCTTGTTTTGAATGGTACATAATTTTTGTATTATCAAGAGGATCCGGAAATTGATAAGAAGAATTTCAAAATAAAAATTTCAGAAAAAAATTTCAAAATTCAAAAAAAAATGTTTTCTTTTAAAAATTTCATATTTTTTTTAGACTTCGAATTTTTTGAATGGTACATAATTTTTGTATCTTCAAAAAGATCCGGAAAATTCAAAAGAAAAATTTTAAAGTAGAAATTTCAGAAAAAAATTTCAAAATTCAAAAAAAAAACTAAAAAAAAATGTTTTCTTTTAAAAATTTTATATTTTTTATAGACTTCGATTTTTTTGAATGGTACATAATTTTTGTATCATCAAGAGGATCCGGAAAATTGCTCAGAAAAATTTCAAAGTACAAATTTCAGAAAAAAATTTCAAAGTAAAAATTGCAGAAAAAAATTTCAAAATTCGAAAAAAAAACTCAAAAAAAATGTTTTCTTTTAAAAATTTCATATTTTTTTTAGACTTCGAATTTTTTGAATGGTACATAATTTTTGTATCTTCAAAAAGATCCGGAAAATTGATCAGCAAAATTTCAAAGTAAAAATTTCTTCTGACTTTCCACCTCCCCCACCTCTTTAGAGCCCTGACATGGGCTCTACTTTTATTCGATTCTCCCCCGAATTCCCGTTTTTGAACTATTCCTGTCCCTTTTGAGCCTTGATATGGGCTCTTCCTATTTGATTCCTATTGAATTTCCACTGCTCCGATTCTTGGCAACATCGGAATGATTATCCAAGGTAAATCAGTTATTGAAGCACCCCTTCTTAATCAATTCCCTGTTTTTTTCAGATTCCGACTGATTCTGAGTTGTTGACGGATTCCGCCGAGTTGAAGACAAAAACGACTTGTTAGAGACGATGGTTCTTCTATTGGACACGAAGATGAGTCGGCAGGATTCTTTCTCTCTCTGCGAATCAGAATGAATCGTACTAAGCAATTTGCTCGTCGAGCAAGTTGCTTGCGGAGCTCAAAACATTCATGGATTTGTTGGTGGCCAGGCTGCTCAGAAAACGACAGAGTCAACACTACAGACGAGTGGATGTTACGCAGAAGTGAGTTGGTTTTTGGGTTGCGAGAGAAGAACTTTGTTCCCTTATGAGCTAGAGGTTTTTTGTCATTGCCGTTCTTCCTTCATACTGCCCAGAAGTCTGTCGGTTTCTTTCAGAAATACCCAGACACGTGACAAAACTTTGACAACTGGATGCACTTGCTCTCCGGGGAATCGACAGCTACTTGCGCCCCATAAACAGGATAATGCTCTCTTTGTGCTCGAAAGATCAATGTAATTTCAATGTTAAGAACCGAATTCAATTTGGAACAGATGGAGCCAAAAAGAAGAACGTTTTCCCTTTGAAGACCGATAAAGCAGAATTCGCGACAGTCCAGTGAGTTACTGAATTCTGTTCATTATTCTGGTTGTTTCAAGTAAGTTGTCAGTGGAAACGAGTCACAGTACGGGAAAGTGAACGAAACAATTTTTTGGTGAGCACGAAGGGGAATCGACCACTACAGGTGATGATGTACTTTTTTTCGTCGGATGATGAATGAATAGACCTAAACCACAATCCACCAATAAGCCGGTCGATCGACTTGACTAGTCAAAACGGGAATTGGTTATATATTTCATTAGTTACCTATGTAATTATCAATTTCTCCGTACTTTGGCACGTCTCCAATAACTATTCAGTTCAAACAACCACTTAACGCGCCTCAAATACGACCCCCAGGGTCCTTGTTCACCTGCGCGGCCTCAGTCGACGGCGCCTCGGTGTATCTGATTCAGCGATGGCGCCTCGATGCGCCTCTCGCATATCTACGCCCTTCACTGCTCGTGGCTTCGTAGCAGGCGTGGCCGAGTGGCTAAAGCTCAGAAACGTCAGTCCACTCGACCCGGGTTCGATTCCCCGACGCCCAAAATTGGTACTTGTGAGCGAGAACTTTAAGCTCAGGGGTATCAAAGCGCGGGCAAAAGAGAATTATCACAATGGAAGGTCTGTTTCAGTCACAGAAACAGTCTTAGGAAGATGATAATACATTTTTGCAAAACAGAAGTCAAATTCAAAGTATGTCGGGCTATTTAATCTGCCGTCTGGCACCCACGCATCAGTGTTCAGAGTTCACAAGGGTCAATTTGCTCTCTGAATGGATAGACATCAAAAGGAATTTTTTGATAACCGAGTGTTGGAGACTTTCAAGAGTCAATGAGAACTCTTTCACTTTCCGATCTCTTTTGAAACTGGATTTAAGGAAGGATGTCACTTTCGGACTGGAAGACCACCTCAATCCAGCAATGTTTACATGTGGAGAAGGACTCATCTGTCGAGCCAGCGTATTAGTTTGTGTTAGATGTGGCAGTTGAGTTGGCAAATACACTGCTCGTCACAATTATAGCCTCACCCCCAAATTTGACGGTAGGGCAGGTATTTTGAATTTTCCGACTGCGCCATGTTGGAATTCGGTTAGAGCTCGCCAAATTACTATAACAGGACAATTTTCAAGTATCTATTCGAGAAAATGTTCGTGTGACACAAAAAAATTGAAAAAACATGAAAATTTACCTCGTCAGAATTATAGCCTCACCTAGCCGATTACGCTAGGAATTAAATTTCTGGAGGTCCAATTCTAAAGTTTTTCATGAAATAAGCTGATCCAAGTGTTTTTGTTTCATTTTTTCCTTCACTTGTCTTTTTTAACCATGCCACGTGGTCCCCATCTCCCTGGAGAGGGAAACATAACGATTCTTGCCCATAAAGAGGCAGAATGGAGCAATCGGAGAATCGTACGTCATCTAAAGTGATCACCGAAGTGTACCAACGACTCTATCGACTTTCCGCATCTGGGGAACACGCGGGCCACTTCGAAATATTGACTTTCTTGGCTCTGACTGGCGTGAATAGCAGCTCTGTCTTGTTGAAATGTGAACTTCTTGGCGTGGAATCGACAGATAAATGGCAGGAGATGGTCTTCCAGCACTCTCTGATAGTCCTGAGAGGTAATCTTGTAAGATACAAACTCGAGATCCAGTTCGCCGGCTGCGCTGAATCCTGCCCACACCAAGAGTGAAAATCCTCCAAAGTTCCTCTTCGAGGAGTGGATTGGAAGATCCAGTAACTATTGGAGCCATCCGATTCGTCCAATTAAAACTTATTTTCATCGGAATAGATGGTCTGAAGTCTTTTAATCAGAAAAAACACATTCGTCGGCAAGAATTTCATCTTCGACCAGTCAGTTCCCATTTTGTTCTCGGCGACTCCGATGCGGTTGACTTTGTGAGGATCGGTGAGATGAGGAAAGGAGATCATATTCTCTTTAACGATGCTAGATCGTTGATAGCAGCGCACATCAAAGTTCAGCTCCTTCCCGATCTGAGTTTAGCTCTTCATGGAGTTGGATGCGTTTCTAGCGATGGCCGCGTGGGGTCTTCTAGTTGGTTTTTGCTTGGCTCCGGCGTTCTTTTTGTTCTTGTTATGATCCAGAAACTCGGTTGAGTCGTTGATACACTTCGGTGATCACTTTAGATGACGTACGATTCTCCGATTGCTCCATTCTGCCTCTTTATGGGCAAGAATCTTTATGTTTCCCTCTCCAGGGAGATGGGGACCACGTGGCATGATTAAAAAAGACAAGTGAAGGATAAAATGAAACAAAAACACTTGGATTAGCTTATTTCATGAAAAACTTTAGAATTGGACCTCCAGAAATTTTATTTCTAGCGTAATCGGCTAGGTGAGGCTATAATTCTGACGAGGTAAATTTTCATGTTTTTTCAATTTTTTTGTGTCACACGAACATTTTCTCGAATAGATACTTGAAAATTGTCCTGTTATAGTAATTTGGCGTGCTCTAACCGAATTCCAACATGGCGCAGTCGGAAAATTCAAAATACCTGCCCTACCGTCAAATTTGGGGGTGAGGCTATAATTGTGACGAGCAGTGTAGCTGCCATTGAGCGAAAACACCAATTTACAACACAAACGTTTATTCGGATCAACAAATAATTCAGCCACTAACTGTCCATGGAAACAGTACTCCGTTGGTCTCGTCCATCGAAAGAGGCTGTGCAACTGGCTGACGAATCGAAGAATGTCTCGACAGAGTACTGCAGCTCTCATTTATTGGACAACATACCAAATTCTCCCGAATCTGTAAATAAAGAGTACGGAATAATGAACAGAATTCAGTAACTCACTGGACTGTCACGAATTCTCCTTTATCGGTCTTCAAAAAGAAAGCGTTTTCCTTCTTGGCTCCATCTGTTCCAAATTGAATTCGGTTCTTCACAACCGAAATGAATCGGATGACGCTCTTAACTTTCTCTTCACAAAGTGTCACTTCTGTAGATTGCTTATGAACCGAAACATGGAGATGCTGATGTGTCTTGTGAAGTGTGTGAGACTTTCGAGCACCAACTGAGCATTATCCTGTCTATGGGGCGCAAGTAGCTGAAATTTTTCTTATCAATTTTCCAGATCCTCTTTGTGATACAAAAATTATGTACCAAAAAAAAATTCAAAATCTAAAAAAAAATTAAAATTTTTAAAAGAAAACTTTTTTTTAAGTTATTTTTTTGAATTTTGAAATTTTTTTCTGAAATTTTTACTTTTAAATTTTTCTTATCAATTTCCGGATCCTCTTGATGATATAAAAATTATGTACTATTCAAAAAATTCAAAATCTAAAAAAAAATTGAAATTTTTAAAAGAAAACTTTTTTAAAAGTTTTTTTTGAATTTTGAAATTTTTCTGAAATTTTTACTTTTAAATTTTTCTTATTAATTTCCGGATCCTCTTGATGATACAAAAATTATGTACCATTCAAAAAATTCAAAGTCTAAAAAAAATGAAATTTTCAAAAGAAAACTTTTTTTTAGTTCTTTTGTTTGAATTGTGAATTTTTTTCTGAAATTTTTACTTTTAAATTTTTCTTATCAATTTCCGGATCCTCTTGATGATATAAAAATTATGTACCATTCAAAAAATTCAAAATCTAAAAAAAAATGAAATTTTTGAACGAAAACATTTTTTTAAAGTTTTTTTTGAATTGTGAAATTTTTTCTGAAATTTTTACTTTTAAATTTTTCTTATCAATTTTCCTGATCCTCTTTATGATACAAAAATTATGTACCATTCAAAAAGTTCAAAATCTAAAAAAAATGAAATTTTCAAAAGAAAACTTTTTTTTAGTTCTTTTGTTTGAATTGTGAAATTTTTTCTGAAATTTTTACTTTTAAATTTTTCTTATCAATTTCCGGATCCTCTTGATGATATAAAAATGATGTACCATTCAAAAAATTCAAAATCTAAAAAAAAATGAAATTTTTGAACGAAAACATTTTTTTAAAGTTTTTTTTGAATTGTGAAATTTTTTCTGAAATTTTTACTTTTAAATTTTTCTTATCAATTTTCCTGATCCTCTTTATGATACAAAAATTATGTACCATTTAAAAAGTTCAAAATCTAAAAAAAATGAAATTTTCAAAAGAAAACTTTTTTTTAGTTCTTTTGTTTGAATTGTGAAATTTTTTCTGAAATTTTTACTTTTAAATTTTTCTTATCAATTTTCCAGATCCTCTTTGTGATACAAAAATTATGTACCATAAAAAAATTCAACATCTAAAAAAAAATTGAAATTTTTAAAAGAAAACTTTTTTAAAAGTTTTTTTTTGAATTTTGAAATTTTTTTCTGAAATTTTTACTTTCAAATTTTTCTTATCAATTTTCCAGATCCTCTTTGTGATAAAAAAATTTGAAGTGGAGCATCATCGGAGGGTCTCGCCACAAAAACACATTTGAAAATCGACATGCGCCTTCAAAGAAACTACGGTAGAAAGCAACTGAAATCCACAGTAGTTTGTTCAGAGGGCGCATGTCAATTTTCAAAAAAAGTTAATGTTTTCGTGGCGAGACCCGTCGTGAACTGCAGACTTCGCAACGTTTAAACCGAGAAGTGGGGGAGAATGATGAGAATCCGGTAAATGTTAGGAAAGTGACATTGAGAGGGTCGTTGACCTTCTCGTGCAGAAATTGAACATTTTTGATTTATTTTTTTGGGGAAATTTCGCTAAGTCTTTCAAACATCATCGTACTCTTCTTTCTCATCTTTTGGACACCTTAACCATGATCAGTGTGGAGGGATCGAGACAAAAACGAGACAAGTCTCGAGATATCTGGTTTCCGAGATTTCTCGAGAAGTCTAGGTTCCTTCTCGAAAGTTTCCCGAGAAATTCTCGAGTATTCAACTTTTCTCGAGACTTCAGTCTCGAGACCCCACACTTACCACGATGGTTTTCTCTGCTCACTGAAGGGTTATTGCTCCTAATTTCAAGTAAAATGTACGAAATTTGGACAGCAGAACTATGTTTTTCCTGAAGTAATCGACGAAGTCAGTCTTAGGGTAAACATTTTGGCTTGAATAATCCGCAAATTTTATGAATTTTTTGTGGTTTTTTGTTTTGAAGGCAATGTTAATGTACTCACCAGTATTTTCAACGAATGCTCCTGCTTTGATGCGGGCCCACACACGATCTTCTTGATCCTTTGCGTCGCTGTTTCGTGCTTTTCCACGATCTCCACGAGGTGTTTTTGGTAGCATATATCTGAAAAAACGGCGAGTTCAGGAAGAGAAGGCCGCCTCGATTCGGCTGATTACAGTTTGAAAGCGAAATTATCAAATATTGTAGAATCAATGACGACAGAAAAACGAATGTACCTACATAACTTATTCCGAAATGTTGTATATTTTTTCATAATAAATTGAAAAAAGTGCTTACCGGTCTCCAGTGTTACCATTAATCGATGGGAATTCAGTGATGAATCGGGGAAGAACCCATATCAGGGCTCTGAAGGAGAGTCAACCCGTCTGGGGACTCATGGGGGGAAAGAATGAAGGGGCGAGTGAGTGGTGACCGCGCGCGATGCGGCAACAAGGACATGCGAGAGAGTGCACTTTCGGAGGAGACGTGTCTGGCCTGCCCGCAGTTTGTGGGCAGTGAGTGTGTCGCATGTTGCGGCGCGTAGAGACGCAGACGAGCAGAGGCAGTTATTGATGTGTTCTCTGGTGTGTGTCACGGCCGCATTCGTATTTGCGCAGAGAGAGAGGGGCGTCGGGGAATCTCACGGGAGAATCAGTGAAGGGATATGAGAAGTACCACCGATCCCCTACTTTGATCAAAATCCCCGCGCTACATAAGAGGAGTTATCCTTGCCAGCCTTTGCAATGGGAGACACTACCCACATCCCCTCACTGATTCACCCGACACCCCTCTCTCTCTGTGTAAACACGAATGCGGCCGTGACACACACCAGAGAACACATCAACCAATTGTTCGGGAACGTATTGGCAACTTTTTGCCTCGAGTCTCGAGAAATCGGGATTCTCCCGCAGCGCCCTCCTCGGTTGCTGGGTCATTTGGATTTGCGAAGTTTGAAAAATGGAAAAACTATCGGATGCCATCGAAATGGTCGGGCAACCGAGGAAAGTGCTGCGGGAGAATGATAAAATCTCGAAATAAAAGATATCAAAACTTGCCACCTACGAATTTGTATTTATTTATTTATTTATTAAAATACGCACTCGAGGAACGTGGAAGTGGGGACAAATATTACAGTACTAAACTTGTAAACTTGTAGACTTTGTAGAACATAGCTCCATAGTACTATTAACTTTCTGTTGACATTTTTTTTGCTATCTGTTATCAATCTCGAGATATAAGGATTCTCCTGCAGCGCCCTCTTCAGTTTCTGGGCCATTGCTATTTGCAAAATTTGAAAAATAGAAAAACTGTCGGATGCCATCGAAATCGTCGTTTCCTTACACCCCGCACCGCATCCCTTTCAAAATGATGCCATTCGAAGAAAACGAGAAGTTGTTGAGGACGCAATCGGAGATTTTCGACGACGAGGACACCGTCAACACCTCACTGATCGTCGGAGAACTGGTCATGGCGAGTGCGATCGACCACCTGGAATCGAAGGACGAGGACTATCCGATCAACTGGGATCTCATCTCTCATACTGTAACGGGTAGGACTCCTCGCACTGATAAGACCCTGCTACTTAAGGCGCCAGGTAGCACTGATAAGGCAGTCTTTACTCCCCGGAGTTACCTCCACCTGTCGGCGTCGGGAACATGTCTTCCCGGCACCGGCCCCAGAGGCCTTTCACTCATCCCTATCCCCCGTCCCTCCTATGTTGTATCGCCCTCTCCAGTGCTCCAATAAACCATACTGTAATCCAACAGCGTTTGTCCTATTGATACTAACGACCCTGATCACGTCGTTACATTGGTAGCAGCGAATGGTTCCGAAGGCGTACACCAGCCTCTCGGTAAGTCCCTGTAGGTTAAGAGGTTTCAGATGACTTTGAAGTTCAAGCAATCCGGGTTGCCTAGAATTGATAATGAACGGGTATTTGCAACGACGGTACGATAGGACAGACGGAATAGGGAGGGGAGAAGAGACCCTGTCGATGGTTGGCATCTCGGCAGAATTTGGTAAGAAACATTGACCGAGTGGTCACGCCCAATCCATATGGACTTCAAGGCCGGTGGTCAGACGAATGTTTTCTGACTTCCGGCCCCCAGGGTACCCAATGCTTCTTACAGAGAAACTGCAATCCTGTGAGACTCAATAGCCATCGATTATGGGATTGATGCCGCTGACCAGAGCGAGATAATCTGGACACCCTCGCCGCGAGGGCTGAAGGCGGAGCCCGGGCTGGCGGGTCGAACTCCAGACACCCTCGCCGCGAGGGCGTAAGGCGGACAACAGAAGACATTCACGGTTTCAAGATTTTCGGGTACGTTTCGGATATAATGATATCCTAGGTTTTCTACAAGTTTGGTTTCTCTCTGCCTAGTATAATATCTAATCACGATCTCATCAAGGTGACGAATTTTTATTGTACTCGTCGCAAACGGAAGCACAAAATTCCGATGTTGTCATGCGACTCCTCGTCATCGTCATTTATCACCAATGGACGACCAAGAACAAAGAGCCAACTCCACAAACAACTTACGACCACAAGTCGTTAACGTACTACGGCACCATGATAACGGCAACTACGGCACAGAAACCGGAGCTCGAGGTATTTACAACCTCCCGCATGAAATTGCAGCTGTAAACATCCGATAAGAACTCCACGCTGCAACCCGGTTGACAATGTACGTGTGGAAACCATCTCCCCTCTCTTGAGTTCTCCTTTCGTCCTTCCTCATCTTTATCCATCTATCCATCTTCACTTATTCTCAAGTTAGCCGTACATCAGTTATACATCCACTCAGTCATCCACATCTACCTACTATCCCCACACTCAGTTATTCGGAACCACCACTCCTGGTGTTCCATCCTTGTTTTTTTCTTTTCACTTATACCCAGGTTTGCAATCGGGCGGTATCGTCCGTTTGCAAGCCCCCAAGGACTTTTTCTCGGAGACGACAATGTCGTCCCAAATCTTGGAGCGCGATCTTCGCGCCCTTAGGCACACGGTTGAAGCGCTAGAACGCGGGTCGATCCTTACGGATCATCGCTTCAGCCGGATTGAGGACGCGGTGCGCCACCTCCAGGGCCAGGTGAACGTCATGGCGCCCGCGTTCGTGCACCTGGAGAACATAGAGAACGAAAGCGACTCGCTCAACGAGTTTGCGCGAGAGCAAGGTCACCACCGCGAACCAGAGCCGCGTGACGAGTTCGTAGACGCACTGCGAGTTTTCGAACCTGTACCGCGCGATGACTTCATGGACGCAGCGCGCGAGCTCCGGCCCGCGCCACTTGCGAACGACGGAAGCGCAGTAGACTATTCAGAACACACGTCTACCCTGACTGAGGATCGCATGAGAAGAATGGAAGAAGCGATTTCTCATCTGCAAAATCGAATTAGCAGCACCGCAGCTATACATCCCCACAGCGTAGCGACCTGCAGCGATTCCTTCTACCGTTGGCTTAGCGACCCTGACATCATGCGCCGGTCCGTGCCAGAATCATTCCAGGAGACGAACAGCAAGTTAGCACCGCTAGGTAGTCGTCGCGTGAGCATTGTTCGGACGCTTCATAGAAATATGACTTCAGTCCCGCGCACGCTCTCAAGTTTGTACCAACGCAGCATTTTGAGCGCGTTTGTGGGTAGCTTGCGATCAGTGGGTAGGAATTCATCAGATGAAGTCTCCGCAGATAGGAAGAAGCGTAGAATCTCCAGTTGCCGTCCAGACATATCCTCCCCAATCCTAAGAGAGGGTAAAGTTATGGAGCCCGTCGGGGATCCCTTCAGTACTAATTATGCAGTACCCAGCAACACGCAGCCTACAGCAACGACCTCCACGCCTAGAACTCTCCCACCAGCGAGGCGCCCCATTTTAGAACTGAAAGAGTAGCACTATTCCAACACGCTCTGCAACACACAATTAGGACAGTTCCGCGCCGAAAACGGTCACGTCTACGACGGAACATTGTCGTTCCGGCGTCGGCCTAAGGTCGATTTACCCCGCAACACCCACTAACTTCATTCTCAGGTTTTAAGCCAGTCGCTTTCGTCTGGTTAAAACCCCCAAGGATTTTTTCTTGAGACAGTCATGTCTCAAATCAAGGAACGGGATGCTCATTCCCTAGCAAGCGACCACAAGATCGTGATCGGAAATCCCATCCACAAGACCATTCGCTTGGCGGTAGCCACAGCCACGGACGACAGCTAGTCATTACATACCAACCAATAAAGACAGAAATTTTTCAGACGGATGCACCGGGCAGATTTCCGCTGGTTTGAACAACGAAATGAAAAGTCTTGAGCCTGCAAACACACACCAACCGAGTCCTTCATCAACTCCTTGGACTGCCTTCCGCAAATTCTCCAGTATGCATCGGCGCAAACGCTACAGTCAGCCAAGTCCGATGAACGACTCGGCCGTGAATTCATTGCTCGTCTCAGACCGGAAATCACATTCAAATCCACCACTCCACACTTCACCAAGTTGGAAATGTCAGAAGATGCCTAAAATAGTGGAACCACCGTCGAAGCCGCAACCCACCGGGAAAGTATCGGAACGAAAGCACCATCAGCAGATGCAAGCCGTCGCTCACCACACCATCTGGGGCGATTAGCCAATTTAACCAGCCGGCGGGGTCTGCAGAAGAGCTCCAAAGGCAGCACAGCTCTAGAGCTCCTTGAACTCCAACAACACAGGAGGGCTCGATGCACCACTTCTGCCGAACAGCTTGCACCACCACCAACAATAACAACAACAACGACAACAACAACTAGCCGTAATATGAAAAGCAGCTACTGGCGGCACAGCAAGAAGTTCTTCAAATCATGTTACGGAGCGAGCAATTTTCATCCCTGCTGCATAGAGACGAAACTGCACAGCCATCGTCACAGTCCACATGCAACGGCGTCACGACCTTCCAAGGTCCCCAATCAGACAACGGTTGTTCGGAACATCTGGCACTCCACGTCCCCTTGCTCTTGCTCACGTTCATCCAATGGCAGCACTCTCAAGGGACACTCTGACCAGGTCACCGGACGGATCCCGAGGTGCAAATACGAGACATGACCGCGTGACGTAAGACACCGCCGCCCCGAGGAACAACGAGTTTAACGGAACGAAGGCAATTACTAACTAGCAGCTACTCTCGGACCAACGACCTCTCAATGCATTTATCATTGAGGAAGTGACACCGTTCGGTCTTGCTTGCTCCGAGACGTCGCTGGCGAGAACTCAACGAGGGCAGAACCAGATATCTAGATCAAGCGGAGATCTGCCTGTCATGGACAGCTTGCCTCGGACGACCTCGGACCAACAACCACGCAGCAACAGTTTTTGGGAAGCCGCAACAACCATAATCATCCGGTCCCGCAGCGGCGAAGGGTGCCGACGCTGTTACCGTTGCCACCGGACATTGACCCCTCAATCGGAGCATCATACCAAAGTCCCAAGAACCCTTGGTTGGGCTGAGCAATAACCATCGAACAGTTGGGAAAGACTTTATCTCACGATCAACGTCTCCGCGATAGCCGTCCAAATGCTTGGCCTCATCATCGATCTCTGTGACACCATGGCTAACGTCAGGATGGTCAAAGCAATCGCCAACAACAGTGGGCACCAGAACTTTATTGAACAGGCACCCAATGCGACCAGTGCACTCATTGTCATCGTCGTGCTCATCAGGCCAGCCACAGCATCGTGATGCCGTCATTCAACGACCAAAGACAGCACTACGCGGAACCCGTCCGCTCGAGAATTTCGGCAGTTTGAAAAATGGCAGCAGTGTCTGCTTCCACCCTTCACGCCAACCTCCAATCATTACGAAAAGTTTGTTTTGCATTTATCCCCATAGTGTATTGTATCAGAAGATGCATGTATTACCCCCACAACCCGATATCAATTGTACACACCAGAGTTGTGCGGAATTCCAACTTCCGGATTCCGGATTCCGGATTCCGGACGTTTTTGGAACTTCCAACTTCCGACTTCCGACTTCCGGAAAAAAAAAATTCGATTCCAACTTCCGACTTCCGAATTCCGGAAAATAAAATTTTACTTCCAACTTCCGACTTCCGCTTTCCGGATTTTCAAAAAACCACTTCCGCACAACTCTGCTACATACCATCTGCAGATTTGAACTGTTCTTTTTGGGATACTCAGTCAAAGGAATAATGACACCAGCGATCGGTCTCTCTTTCTCTGCCTATCGACGCATAGACAAACCACATGGCTATGAAGACAACGAATGCTGCCTTCAGCTGTCTCCAAGTGTTCAGACGCCGGCGTCCAGGCCCATCTAATCCCGCGCCAGCGCCTCGATGCGCCTCGCATATCTACGCCCTTCACTGCTCGTGGCTTCGTAGCAGGCGTGGCCGAGTGGCTAAAGCTCAGAAACGTCAGTCCACTCGACCGGGGTTCGATTCCCCGACGCCCAAAATTGGTACTTGTGAGCGAGAACTTTAAGCTCAGGGGTATCAAAGCGCGGGCAAAAGAGAAATATCACAATGGAAGGTCTGTTTCAGTCACAGAAACAGTCTTAGGAAGATGATAATACATTTTTGGAAAACGAAAGCTAAATGTGAAGATTACCGCGTTATTCCCACTCATCAATTTTGTACTTAATTCTGTTATCTGAATGTATACACACCAAAATAAGTGTTGAATAGTTACAAATTTTTCCGAGATCAACTGACAACGGAAGTGTTTTTTACACAAAAGGTCTACCTCACCAGTACCGTCCAGACTACACTGACTAATCCCCCTGTTATGTACCATTTAATGTACCATTTTAAAAAATTGAAAATCTAAAAAAAAATGAAATTTTTAAAAGAAAAAATGTTTTTCTGAGTTATTTTTTGAATTTTGAAATTTTTTTCTGAAATTTTTTCTTTGAAATTTTTTAAAACAATTTTCCGGATCCTCTTGATGATACAAAAATTATGTACCATTCAAAAAACTCAAAGTCTAAAAAAAAAATATAAATTTTGAACGAAAACATTTTTTTTTTGAGTTTTTTTTTTGAATTTTGAAATTTTTTTCTGAAATTTTCACTTTGAAATTTTTCTTCTGAATTTTCTGGATCCTCTTGAAGATACAAAAATTATGTACCATTTAAAAAAATTCAAAGTCTAAAGAAAAATGAAATTTTTTGAAGAAACATTTTTTTGAGTTTTTTTTTGAATTTTGAAATTTTTTTCTGAAATTTTTACTTTGAAATTTTTCTTATCAATTTCCGGATCCTCTTAATGATACAAAAAATACGCACCCAAGGCTGACCTTAGTCCTGAGCGTGGATCATTGAAGTAGGTTGGGACATTTTTCTGATAAGTTACTGTTGGCCGCTCATTTGATAACAGCTTTTTCACTTAAAGTGATTGCGCAATTTTGACAGTTTTCCGCGCAGAACGGAAACGAAAACGGAATTCCGTGCAAACCATATAAACACTTCTAATATCCCTTCACTGATTCTCCCGTGAGATTCCCCGACGCCCCTCTCTCTCTGCGCAAATACGAATGCGGCCGTGACACACACCAGAGAACACATCAATAACTGCCTCTGCTCGTCTGCGTCTCTACGCCGTCATAACATGCGACACACTCACTGCCCACAGACTGCGGTAAGGCCAGACACGTCTCTCACTATTGTGCACTCTCTCGCATTGTCTGCGTCTCCTCCTCTCGCCGCATCGCGCGCGGTCACCACTCACTCGCCCCTTCATTCTTTCCCCCCGTCATTCCCCATGGGTTGACTTCCCCCAGAGCCCTGATATGGGCTCTTCCCCGATTCATCACTGAATTTCTATCGATTAATGGTAACACTGGAGACTGGTAAGCATTTTTTCCAATTTATTATTTAAAAAAAACACAATTTCGAAATAAATTATGTAGGTACATTCGTTTTTCTGTCGTCATTTATTCTTCAAAATTTGATAATTCCGCTTTCAAACTATAATCAGCCGAATCGAAGCGGCCTTCTCTTCCTGAACTCGCCGTTTTTCAGATATATGCTACCAAAAACACCTCGTGGAGATCATGGAAAAAAAAAACACGAAACAGCGACGCAAAGGATCAAGAAGATCGTGTGTGGGCGACATCAAAACAGGAGAATTCGTCGAAAATGCTGGTGAGTACATTGAAATTGACTTCAAATCAAAAAACCACAAAGAATGCATCAAAGAATGCGGATTTTTCAAGCCAAAATGTTCAACCTAAGGCTGACTTCGTCGATTACTTCAGAAAAAACAGTTCAGCTGTCAAAATTTCGTAGATTTTACTAGAAATTAGGAGCAATAACCAATTGGGTCTCGAGACTTCAGTCTCGAGAAAATTGAATACTCGAGAAATTGTCGGGAAATTTTCCTCGAGAAAGTCTCGAGAAGGAACCGAGAAGGAGCCGAGAAATAGTGAATTTCGTGGAATTCGTGGTATATTTTGAATCTCTAAGTTAGACGATATGAAAAGGTTCGGTTATGAAAAGAAATCTTACCTTTGGCTACCTTTTGTCCCACGTTTGTTTGCAATGTAGGAAACGGCTTTGAGCATCTTCTCATACTGGAACTCTTTTCTAGGAGGAACTCCAAAAGACTGGCTTGCCACCTCTGTCTGCCAACTCACACGGATCATGAGCACACGAATGCCGACGAAAAGGTCTATGAGAACAAGAAGAAGCTCGAGCAGCTGCAGAAGATCAATCGTTTCGAAGTAGGCATGATGAAATTTTTCGAAAAATAAGCAAGCTACGCCCATTTTGGCGGCAATCGTGCCGAAAATTCCCTGACAATGAGAATTCAGTGGTTCCCGGGCTATCTAATCTGGGGTCTCGAGACTGAAGTCTCGAAAAATTGACTACTCGAGAATTTCTCGGGAAATTTTTCTCGAGAAAGTCTCGAGAAGGAACCGAGAGAGTGAATTTCGTGGATTTCGTGGTATATTTTGAATCTCTAAGGTACCTATAAGAACTTTCGAGATCGCTGAGTTTGAAAAACCACTTTTTGAGATTGCAATCGAGAAAAAGCAGCTAGCTTACTCACCTGTTAGGCCGGGAAGAGGGCACGTTTCGATAATTATTTCATGGCAAAATTAAAAAAAAATGCATCGCTCATTAGGTTGCGGGGTCATTTCGATAGCATCTGATAAGTACATACCGTATTTCCTCGAAAAGAGCAACATCCCAAACACTGCTGGAAAATCATTATATCTCGAGATTGATAAGAGATATTGAAAAGTTGTCAATGGCAAATTTGTAGATGATAACACGGACTACAAGTTTGCTGTTGGCAACTTTTTGATATATCTCTTATCAATCACGAGATATAATGATTCTCCGGGGCAGCGTTTGGGGTGCTGCTCTATCCGAGAGGAAATGCGGTGTCTGTCGATTTCCTTTGTCGTTTTTTCCACTTCTCCCCATTCTCCTGCTACCATCCATTTCTTTCTTTTTCAGAGCACTCAGTCTCATCTCACTTCTTCGAGAATGCCATCGGCGTGGAAGAGCAACACTTCGGAGCAAAAAACAGCCAATGCTCAATTGAACGGTTGGTTTCAACGCTTCCATAGCCCAGTGCAATCTCCATTTTCAGATAAATTTCCAGCTCTTGGTGGCTCAGTGAGCCTTTTCGTCCTGCCGGTGCCTGGGGATCTTCGAACAGTCCACAACGTGTCAATTGGAATCAATTGGAACAACGTGGAATCCAAGGGAAATGTTCCAGGAAAGACAGTGCGATTCTTCAAAGAGGGTCCCCTGATGGACCTCAACCTCCCGTTCTCCGATCGGAATCAGAACGACTTCCTTCGACAAATACTTCGTGGTCTTCGGGTCCAAACGACATATAACCAACAGACGTTCTACATTGACGACGTTTCGAAAGAGCCGATCCAAGAGATCAAGATGGCCGAAAGCGAGGAGTGCGTTCTTGCGGAGAGCGCGAGGAGAACCAATCGAAGAGTTTCCGAGTATCATGGACAATGGCCGGCTGTGCAGGCGTGGATGCACAGCAGGTTGTGGAACAAGCGGATGAAGTACTCGTTCCCCGTCGAGAATCTTCTCGTCATGCTCGGACAAAAGCTGAGAGAGAAGTATTACACGCCGGTGAGTTATCGATTTTTCGTGTTGCGAATGAGTTCGGAACACAGAAAACACAGCCGTATTCCCTCGAATAGAGCGGCACCCCCCCCCCCAAGAATCATTATATCTGGTGATTGATAAGACATATCAAAACGTTTTCAAAAACAAATCATCACAAAACCTCCTATCACTAGATTAGCACTGAACAGCTTTTTAGCATTTCAGTAAATTTTCCAGCCAGAAAGTATTTCCTAGTGATTGCAATGTAAGAAAAGTGTTATTTCACAACAAAATGAAACAATTTCGGAGCATTTCTTGGGCCAGGGGAGAAAAAATTAGCTTGAAACTGTCTTATCAGCACTGAATATGTTGATCAGGCTTGGTCGGAACCGACCTGTCGGAACTTTCGGAACTATTTTTTTTCCGAAAAACAAAGTCGGAAAAATTAGTTCCGAGTTTTTTTTCCGAAAAAAAAAGTCGGAAAAAATGGTTCCGAGTTTTTTTTTCCGAAAAAAAAATCGGAAAAACCGGAACTTTTCGGAACTGTCGGGATTTTTGAAATATTTAATAATTTATGACCAAAATAACAAAAAAATATCTAAAATTCAACAATAAACGAGTGGAAAGCAATACAATTTTCAGTTAGCTTTCGGAAAACCAATTAGGGGACCATTTTTTAAAGAAAAATTGGTTCTCGAGAAAAATTAAAATTTGTGAATTTTCAAGCCAAATAACACACTTAAAAAACTTTGCAAATATCGAACCGTTTGGGCCTGTCGAGCGTTCAAAAGTAGAAATTTTCGGAAAAAAGATTCCTCCTTGCTGAAAAATCAACAAATTCTCATTTTCAGTGCTAAATTTCTATTCATTTTCAAATTTCGCGGGCTATTTTGCAGACTTTTTTCTTTTCGTTGAAAGTTCCGGAATTTCCGAAAATTTTCGGAAAAAGTTCCGTCGGAAAAAAGTTCCGAAATTGTTCGGAAATTTCGGAACTTTCGGAAATTCCGGTTCCGGTTCCGACCAAGCCTGATGTTGATCTTTTTTCAGATAACGATTTTCGGCTCGCTTTCCTCAATTTGTCGCTTATTTTTGTTGATACTAGCTGGTAAGATACAAAGTTACACTTTTCTTACATTGCGATCGCTAGGAAAATCTTTTTGTCTGGAAAATCTACTGAAATGCTAAAAAGCTGTTCAGTGATAATCTAGTGATAGGAGGTTTTGTGATGATAGGGGAAACATGTCTTGATAATCATTTTACATTGTTTC
This sequence comes from Caenorhabditis macrosperma, assembly GCA_963932285.1. Classification (NCBI taxonomy): domain Eukaryota; kingdom Metazoa; phylum Nematoda; class Chromadorea; order Rhabditida; family Rhabditidae; genus Caenorhabditis; species Caenorhabditis macrosperma. The sequence goes on from OZ010618.1 coordinate 22,897,519, forward strand.
AAGTTGAAATCCACTCATACAAATCGAAAATACCACGTTTACAGCTTAAAAACAAGAACTTTTTACAAAAAATTAGGTGGCATTTTGAGTTTTCTCTATTTTTGAATAACTTTGTGTAGGAGCCATGGGCTTTGTAGGGATCACTTTATTTAGCCAGCACCGATTTGACATGGGGGTTCCGACGTCTCGACCGGCTATAGTCATCATCAGGGGATGGTTTAATTACCTATAAGAAATAGAAAATTTTGAGTTTTCCCTATTTTTCTCAAAATTCATCCAATGACCAGTATATGGGCACAGGGGGAAAATTCTTCAAATTGGACGGCGGATCGAATGGAAAAGAAATATCGAGACTTTCTCGAGAAGTCTCGAGAAATCGGAAACCAGATATCTCGAGACTTGTCTCGTTTTTGTCTCGATCCCTCCACACTGATCGTGGTTAAGGTGTCCAAAAGATGAGAAAGAAGAGTACGATGATGTTTGAAAGACTTAGCGAAATTTCCCCAAAAAAGTATCGAAAATGTTCAATTTCTGCACGAGAAGGTCAACGCCCCTCTCAATTTCACTTTCCTAACACAAGTCTGCAGTTCACGGTGGGTCTCGCCACGAAAACATTAAGACACGTTATCTGAGATTCGCGAGAAGTCCGCAATACAAGAGGGCACTAGGATTTCAAAACGATCCTCGAGGGCTATAATTTTTTGTGTGTGTGTATTAGGTATGTTATTGTCCGTTCATTTTTCTGCATAACGCGCTCCAGTGAGAAGATCTGAATGCTCGTCTGGCGCCTCTGGTGGCAGCACACTCTCTCGCTCGACACACGGGGGACGTGTGTCGTGTGTCGAGCGAGAGAGTGTGCTGCCACCAGAGGCGCCAGACGAGCATTCAGATCCTCTCACTGGAGCGCGTTATGCAGAAAAATGAACGGACAATAGTTGTAAGACGTATGCACCACATTTTGGGAGGCTCTGCCTCTCTTGGCAGACAAGCAAAGTCGAAAAACCAACTTTTTTCTCCGTCAACCGATTTAGATAATTCTTTGACACCACTTTGAAGACCAGAAATTTTTATTTTGTAGTTACTGTCTACCGTAGCTTCTTTAAAGGCGCATGTCGATTTTTGGGAAAAGTTTAATGTGCTCGTGGCGAGACCCGCCCACCAGCTGATTTAGATGATAATGTGTCTGATTTCAGGAACTAAATGCTCGTCATGCTCCATCGACTCCTCCCCCAACAAAATAATCAATACGTCGTTTGTTTTCAAATTACTTCCTTTTGAATAAATCGAAAATATATTCGGAAGAACTGTTGATATGATAAACCTACCTCCGAAACCAGGCGAAAGCAAAGATACTTACGGATGCATCCGAGATGAACATTTTGACGAGTTTTACAGGAAACTACCGAAGTCCAGAAAGTGCAATCACAAGTTACACTGCGTTCTTCGGCTTCTTTCGGTTCTCCTTCCTTATCTTATTCTTGGCGACCTTCCCCTTCTTCTTCTGCTCTTGCTTCTCGATCCCCTTTTTTTGTGTCCTTAACTCGTTTGAAACATATTTAGAAAAACAAATCTTGAATTCAGTTAACTTTGAAAAAAATCCTAAGAACGGGGAGATGAAACAGGAGTGAAGAAGTGGGAGTGAATTCAAGAAATAAACAGAAATTGGAGGAAGAATGGAAAAAAAAAACAAAGACAATGTCGCCTGTATCCCCCCTCTGCCTTTATTTTTCAGAATCATAATGTTCTGTGGCGATATTTCAAAGTGAACGATCTGAAGGTTTCAATCCAACGGAAATCTTGGGACAACTGCATCGAACCGGGAAAAAAACTTGAAAAAGGAACGATTGAATCAGAGAACAGCGAAACGGGAAAGGAGCTAGTGAATCAGGAATAATGAAACCGGTCATTTTTGAGCCAATTCAAGAATTAGACTAACTTTCCATTTTTCTCGTAATAGTATACTGGAGAATATCTGCGAACTAGTTACAGATTGCGGAAAAAATCCTCAAACTGGCTCCAAAACTCTCAAACAGGCTGAAAAGTAACACGATCTGTTTTTCCTGGTTCGCTAGTTTTTTTCCCGGTTCGCTGCAGTTCTCAATTCTTGGAGCTGGGCTGATGGTGTAGTTGAAAGGGCTCTAGGCCAGGTAATGTACGAAGTGGAAGTAGCCGGTAAGGATAAAGGGGAGCTATCTGAGACGCCACGGGTTACTCCCTTGTCGCTCAGAGATATTGTCGCTATTCCTCTCGAAAAGATCGTTGTAGGTGAAAGTGAACAGCCAGCCGAGCAGCAACAGCCGTCAAAGACAAAACCGTCGCGCATTCCTGTGCCTATCGTCGTCGCCGCTCCGCCTCGTGCCGTCGTCCTCGCGACACCGCCTGCCTCCACGCCAATCGTTACGGCAACTAAAACTCTCTATCTCTACCGCTGCTGCTCCACCTATACGAAGATCAACTCGCGTTCCGAAGCCAATCGTTCGCTTTGATCCCTCGCCTGCCGTATCAGAAGAAACAATCGGAAGTAATCGTCATCGTCACATTCATTCGTCTGCTTCTGCTGCCGTCGTCATGGATTCGATCGTCGTTGTAATTCTTCTTCGTTGTTATTCATTGTAATTTTGTTGTCTATCTCTTGTCATTTAGATAGTTCTCGTAGTCTAGGTTAAGTAGGTCCCCTTGTACTATTAGCTTGATTATTGTTAAGCTTCAGATCCCCGTAGTTCTAATTATGTGGTTCGTTCCGCCAATGCGCATTCTGCTATCGCTCCCCACACTTGCCCGTCACCGTGGCTCTCTCGTCAACCGAAACCTTCTTCGTTCACTTGTCCACAAGTCAACCGGACACTCCCGTACACCTCACCCGACCTTACCGTTCTGAAGAAACGGTCAGCATTAAGTTTTGGTTTTATTTAGTTTTGTCTTGAACAGCGAATCGTAGCGGCTCGAATAAATTATATTTACGTAAAATGTATAATCAATTTACTCTCGAGTTTTTAAAAAAACTTTTTGAAAAAAAAAACTTACCATCCAACCTGCCTGCACTGCAGTTCTGAGTGAGAAGAGTATTTGCTCGATCGACCTGGATTTCCGCGCTCGCTGCCCAAGAAATTTGAGGTTTCACCATGTGAATTTTGAGACGAAATATCTCGAAAACTAGGAATTTGCACAGGTAGCCACTATGCGGGATCGACTTCCAGAAGCCGAAAGTGCCGGCTGTCAAATTTCAAGAGAAATATCAACCCCTATGGAAATGGAGTTCCCTTGTTAGACTATAGTTTATTCGTGATTACAGGGTGACAAACAATTATCGAGACACAGACACAAGAGAGAGGGACCCTAACAAGGGAAGTGTTTAGGGTGACCTAGTTATATTTGGCTGAAATTTTAACCAGGGGTAGGTAATGGTCCCAATAGACACCTCCAATGCTCGGTTTCCGCCGGAGAAGCTTTTAAAGCTTCATCTTCGCAAAAAACCGTAGGCGCTTCGTAGAGATGTCGCGCAGTATCGTATGGAATCCTGAGATCACGAGGATCTCAGATATAAAATAATATCTGGGATACCTTAAAATCAGCTTCCAACCCTATGGTTAAGGGCTAAAACATCAAGCTCGGCGCGTCGAAATCCACCGCGCACCTATACGCCCTCAAAACCGACCGCCGACATCGGTTGAGTGGTCCGGTGGGTGAGGGCGCGGGTAACAAGTGGCAGGTGTGGGTTCGATCCTCCAATAGGTTAAAATTTTTTGCTATTTTTTCAGTCACACAAATTTTGTTTGGAATTGGTCTTAAACTGGCCTTAAGCTATTACAAAAATGATCAGCATTGAATTCTCTACACGCCTGTCGTATACGCATTTCACACAAACGCAAACCGACCAAAATCAGTTTCTGAGATTCTCGAGTGGAGCAACTTTGGGGCAAAAAATCGTTCAATATACCATTTTTTAAAATTCTGAAACTTTGCATGCGGGGGTCTTTTTTGACGTAGAATCGAATGAACATAGTCACTTTTTCCCTTTCCATATTAGTTTTCGAGAAAAAAATCATTTTCGACAAATTTTGGTGAAAATTTCAACATTTAGTTGGTTTTTTTTTCAAAGATTCATCCATTTCAGTGTCATATTTGGATTCTACGACCCAAAAAACCCCCGGGCGCAAAGATTTGAATAAATTGAGTGACACACAAAAAAGTTGATTTTTGACCTTCGGCTCGCCGAGCCCGTGCGGAGCGGCAACAAGTCGGCTCAATATTGTCGGTTTGGTAACTAGGGACCCCTAAGGAATCCACACAGGGAATTTCAGGTCTTTTAAAAATAGTTTCGGGAACTGTGCCAACTGTTATCAACTTTTCTCAAAAACCGTCTCTTATGTGGCGTCCAAAGCTCGTCGAGGACCTCTATAGAGGCGACCTCGACGCGTCCAAAGTGCGCGTAGAGGTCGTCGAGGTGTCGAGGTAAAAATGTTCTATGTCTGTGAACACCACGACGCAACTATTGCGTCATTTTTTTTGCGCAACAAATGGATGGCAATTTTAAGAACTATTAAAGACTTTTTCAAACTCTCGATGGTATAACAATTTTTTTCAAACCATCCAAAAATTATTCAAGAAAAATTACTCGGAAAAAGCCACAAATACAGACATTCTTGCTACCGTACCACCTCTACGCCTCGACGACCTCTACGCGCACTTTGGACGCGTCGAGGTCGCCTCTATAGAGGTCCTCGACGAGCTTTGGACGCCGCATTAAGCAGTTAGAAACACAGAAAAATTCAAATCATTGCGATTGCTGCGCATCGTCGCTTCCTGCGCTCATCAAGTGCGCAGGCGCCGGCGCCTCGGTGCATCTGATTTGGCGATGGCGCCTCGATGCGCCTCGCATATCTACGTCCTTCACTGCTCGTGGCTTCGTAGCAGGCGTGTCCGAGTGGCTAAAGCTCAGAATAGCGCGACAGTCTTTGAGTTTAGCCTCAGTTTCCCAAAAATGTATTATCATCTTCCTAAGACTGTTTCTGTGACTGAAACAGACCTTCCATTGTGATAATTCTCTTTTGCCCGCGCTTTGATACCCCTGAGCTTAAAGTTCTCGCTCACAAGTACCAATTTTGGGCGTCGGGGAATCGAACCCCGGTCGAGTGGACTGACGTTTCTGAGCTTTAGCCACTCGGACACGTCTGCTACAAAGCCACGAGGAGTCAAGAGCGTAGATATGCGAGGCGCATCGAGGCGCTGGCGCGGGATCAGATGCACCGAGGCGCCGTCGACTGAGGCCTAAGGACCCTCGGGGTCGTATTTGGGGCGCATTGAGTGGTTGGTTAGACTGAATTGTTAGTGGAGACGAGCCACAATTTGTGCGGACGAAGTGAAAAAACGTGAGTGGACGACAAAATAAAAGTTCTACGAAAAAAGTCCAACTTGATTTCTTCTGCTCAAGTGTGTTTTTGATGAATTGATTCGTTTTTGAGCCACAGATAACTAATAAAATACATAACCAATTCCCGTTTCGACTTGTCAAGTCGATCGACCGGCTTATTGGTGCTCACAACATCTTCATTCCCGTCATCATGAACGTTATCACGTATTCCACTTCGAACAACTTCTTCGCGTTGTCAGTCTACCATTCCTCGAGCAACTGGGCTCTCATAATAACAGAGCGCCGGAAAAAGAGAAGTATCTATTCTGGTAACAAAAACAGGAAAAGTATACAAGTTTGGACACAGCTGGTATTATTCTTAAAAAATGTTTTGCTCAAGAGGATTTCGCTTGGAAGAGGAAGGGAAAACTCGGCCACCACGCTGATTGGCCTCCGCAACCAATCAGCAAGGCTGGATCCGCCCCATCCATACGAGACCCACGGGGGACTAGATTCGGATTTCTCTTCCAAGTAAGCGAAAAAATTTTTAAGAATAATATGTCTGTGAAAGAACTTCTGATTTCATATTAACTTCACTGAACAATGTAAGTCTTAAAATGATTTAATTTATTACAGTCAAATCCAGAGTTATAAGACTATGACAAATGCGAAAAAAAGGAATAGCACAGAATGAATAATAAAAGAAGAAGATAAGCGAGGGGGTGTAGGGAGTATATGTGTTTGAAGAGTTACAAGGAAAAAGGAATGGATGTGAAACGATCTTCTCTCGGTTCTCCTTCTCCATCTTATTCTTGGCGACCTTCCACTTCTTCTCTTTCTGCTTCTCGATCCCCTTCTTGTCCACTTTTGCGACTCCCTTCTCGCCTCTTCTCGACCTCTTCTTTTCTTCTTTTATCTGCTCTGAACACCTACCTGGTGGTGGCAAAATTGTCTGAAAACAAGGGTCCAATTGAAACTGTGATAAACTGATAACTCTCACCTTTCGCCTTCTCCATTGTCATGCTCGTCAGTTTTTCAGCGAGCTGCTCCATCATTTGGGTCTCTGAAATAACAGTGGATTTCAAAGGAAACAAATGAGAAAACCTTACCATCCATCGAGACCTCGTCTTCAGAGTTTGGTGGGGCGTTCATGATTGGCCATGATTGTCTGAAAATCGAGTCGAAAGTCGACGAGGCGCAGAGCTCTCTCGGCGGTGGTCTCATCGAACACCTTCATAGTGGTGACGATGAAGAAGTGGAAGTCCTAGAAAACTTTGATGATAGATAGAAAATTAATTTCAAAATAAAACTCACTTCATTCCGAAGATTGGAGAACTGCATTGCCCTCCGATGTCCCGGCCATCACTTCATCCATCGTTCGCTTGATTCGCAAGACGTTTTGATGAACGACGTCCATTGTGGCCAGTAGTTCAATGGGAATGTGTTACACGCGGCTCAAGGTCATCTAGCCCCGCCCCCTTGCGCGCAGGAGATCAGACGACAGGTGGACTAGTCAGTGTGGTCTGGACGGTGCTGGTGAGGTGAACCTTAGGGTCCCTCTTTCTTGTGTCTTTGTCTCGATAATTATTTGTCACCCTGTTCCAGAAAGTTCCAGAAAAAAAATCTGTCAAAAATTTTCGACCCTTGGCATGCATTTCTCGAAATTTTTGAAGTTTTTCATTTTGCCTGAAAATTGAGCAGTACTATCTTTACACCATTCCTGCAGTTTTTCGTCGGAGGGAGGGAGATCCAAGAAAAATGAGTGATCATCTACTTCGCACTCGTTTTTCTTGCTCTATGCTCCCTCCTTCCGACAAAAAAGTGCATGGCATCGCTGTGTTATGTTGTGTTAGCCCCCCCCCCCCCCCCCTTCCTCATGAGGTACAGGAAGAACGGATTCTCCCCGTTCTTCCTGTACCGCATTTTGCTTACCCAAATCACCCCCTCCCCCCCCTTCGACGCTGCTTCCAAGATCCAAGAATGTGATCCTTCCATCCCTCTTCTTTCAAAAACTTTACCTCTTTCCTTTCTTTTCCAGCGTTTCTTCCTTTCTCATAAATGAATATTCGTTCCTTTAATGCATGTTTAACTATGACGTTTTCATCATATCTGAAGTTTAGCGCAACCAATAGGAGAACGGCGACGAATACGATTCTCCTCTTTGTTTTCCTGCTGATTTTGGTCAGTTTCCAGTAAGTACTACTCGCGGTAGAGGTTCAACTCTAAAATGCGATGTGTGCTTGCTCAACCTCTTTAAGACGATATTGACAAAGAATGGAAACCTAATGATGATTCCATCTCCACTCTGTAATTATGTACTTTCTGTAATAGTAGCCTGACAAAGTAACCGAAATTCAATCAATTTTTCACAAGATCATCCAGTTGCGAGAGGTTACGAAAAGTTCCAAGTAGCGAATTGTCGCAGTTCCGAAGTGTATCATTTTTCTCGCGTTTATGAAATGTTTATCACATTAAGCATGAATTCAGCTCTTTTCCTTTTATTGAGTGTACAAACAATGTTTGGAATACAAAAATATACAAAATAAGCAGATAACAAAGAATACACAAATAAATACTAGGACATTTTAAGAATTACTGCTTGATACGGAAAGAAAATACAAGAAGAAGTACAGACTGGAGTCACGGTTCAGCTACGGCGGCAGGTGGAACAACTATCGTGCTCGTTCTGCACACCAATCTTATGTACTGAGAGTAGATCGTTTCCGGTGGATTGTATGATCGAGCGAGAATAGCACCATCGACAACGAATATCGAAAACTCCTTTTTCTCGATATCCGAGATGATCTCCTTGATGAGCATCGGTTGGAATACATTGTTCATTGCATTCGATTGGAAACATCGAAGCATTCCCTTGAAGAAGTTTGTTGCAATTTGTGCCTCTACTTTTCCGATGTGTCGTATGTTTTCTTCGGTTAGCTTCTTCTGAAGCCAGTTTGTCTCGTAACCAACTGAAATTGAATCAAGTTTAACAAAACAATGAACGTGTTGCATACAATCAGGTTCTAGTTTTTGGACCCGAATTTTGTCTTGAATTTTGTAGTAGTTCTCTATAAAATCCGACACGTATTCCTTCGCTCTTGCACTATCACGTTCTGCCGTTTTGATGAATACACTGCTCTGTATATTAGCGTAGAGTTCTTTCTCGATGAGTAAACTCGTATTGAACTCATGTCTCGTTTCAAAAACCGGGCGGAACTCATCCAAAACGACTGAATCCAAATTCTTCAGAAGAACTTCACAGAACGTCGCGAGGCCGCTGTTACCCCTTAACGCGTGAAAAGTGATGCGGCCTTCCATGAATTTTTTGGCGATCTCCTCATCAAATGCTGTAAATATTCTCGTTCATATGAACACATCGGGATGTCAAGTTGCTCACCTTCTTCTCTTTCACCTCTTTGTCTTCTGAGTTCATAAGGCACACGAGCAGTTGTAGTTCTGCGGTAGAACTCGAGAAAAATTTCGAAATATAAACTAAATAGCGTCTCGCTGATCTTCTTGCATTCCTCTTCCGTTGGTGCCTGTTCCACTCTTTCTTCATCCTCTTTCTCTTCTTTATATTCATCGTCATCCGCTCCATCATCGTCTCCTAGGGCGACCAAAGCATCTGCCGCTCCTTTTTTCTTCGCCTCGTTCGCTGTTCTGTCTAGTCTCTCTCTATCGCTCTTTTCTAGCTTTGCTCTTATCCTCTCCTCTTTTTCAGCCAATAGTCTGTCTCTGAAATTGAGAAGATTAGCTGGCCGGGAAGAATAGTGAAGTAATTACCTCTTCAGCTGCCTATTAGACTTCCCCTGTGATTCAGGAGCTTCGCCAGCTGTCGGAATATCAACGGTCTCTTCTTCACCTTTCTCGTAAGTTTCATCAGATACGCTATCAATAGCAGACGTATTCCTTGGTGTCGGCTCATCTGGCTGCTTCTTACCCTCTTCCGAAGGATTTTCGTCATCCGATTTAGATGGGGAAGCATGTGGAACGTGTTGGAGCATCTCGTCCTGCTCAAAGATATTTTCCGGATGTATATCAGGAGTCTTCAGAGGAGAATTCGTTTTCGAGGTACTCTGTTTCATTGCTTCCCCCTCTTGCTTCGGCATGATCGGTAAAGAATCTTCATGTTTGGAAATGTTTTCTTCTTCTGTGGGGACAGAATCCTTCGCGTCATTCTTGGCTTCACACTCTCTTTTTGCGTCTTTAGTGTCTTTCTTCTCACCAGGACGTGGCGAAACGGAAGTATTGCCGGAGGATTTTTCTTTTGAATCACCTCGAACAGACAATTTCTTCTCTCGAGGAGGTTCGGCAACTGGCGAGACGACTATACGTTTGGGAATCTCTTCTGCCTCGGGGGTGGCGCATTTCTCAGTTTTAGACTCTGTTCTCGTATCCTCAGTCATATCATTGTCCTCCTCCGAGATGTCTTCAACATGCGGCTCCCTTTGATGAGTAGGTTCGAAAACCGTACGAATGCCTGGTTTTTCAAAACTCTCCTTTGCTTTCGAAGCTTCTCCCTTCTTCTTACTACTATTGGCTTCAGACTGCCTTCTCGGGGCTTTGGGCAGCTCGCCGATTGCATCCCCTAACGTGAGGGGTTGTGGTGATCTGGGAGATCTTCTCGGAGATTTTCTCTGCCTGTCTTCATTGTTATTCGCTTCCAAACTACCCGGAACCGTATTGAACAGAGTAGAGGCCTGAAGCCTCGGTGGGTACAAATTAGTCGATTCGACCTGATGAGTTTCCGTTTTCAAACTTTTGATGGAAGCTTTGGTTTGGAATCTGAAAGTTCATTAAACGACATGACACATTTACAACTAAATACCTGTTTGCGGATACTGATAGATCAGGAAAATTCAGCTCATATGCCACGGGACTGGTCCCAGGAACGTTATCTCCTGCGAACGTTGGAAGGGAAGGTGTCCCTTTTCCAGCGCTCTGCGAACCAGTGGCCTTCGCAAGAGCAATTTGCATATCGTACTCGCGGAAAGTCACTGCAGCAATGTCTCTGAAAATACATCCGTGTTTCACAAATACCTGTGATCTTTTCCAACATACTTGAACTGATTGATTTCCTCAATGTATAGGTTTCTCTCGTCTCGAACAAGTTTCACCGCGTCAAGAGTTGCATCAAGAGTTTCGTCCACCGTGCGAAGCATTCCTTTGATGAATTCGATCTTGGATTCAGCCTCCTCATGATTCATGGCGCAAGCAGTCATTTTATTCAGGAGGCTATCCACGTTTTCAAAAAACACAGCCTTCAAACGCAGAAGCCCATCTTCAAAGTCGGACATGTTGGCCGGTAGCGGGAGTTTCAGTGTAATCGAAGGGTTCTAGCTGAATATTGTGAAGTTGAAGATTGCAAAGTAATTGAAGGAATGCACCTGAAAAAAAGGGGAATGGAACTTTGGTACAAAAATGAAGTTCAGAATGAAAATAAGAGAATGACGCATTGGCCCGCAACGAATGAGTGCAATGCGGTGTGCTAGGGGGAGTGGGTGTAGGTGTCTCGTTGTCTGCGGCACCAGGTGGCCACGCTCTCTAGCCGCTGGCAGAGCGAGACGACCAGAATCAATTGTGCTGTGTGAGGGGTGATCTCTGATCATGCTGCCCTCTTTTCGTTTGGTTTTTATATTGTTTTTTCTCATTAATAACGTATTTTTTCAGGAAAACATTAGAGAGTTGGTGACAGCTTCCTTCTTTTTGTACTCATTATTTCCGGATTCGTTGGCACATATGATATGCTTTCTTTCAGGTTTTTCCTGAATTTCATTGCTCACAAGTCAGCAATATGCTCCTGTTGCACACGCATGTCTCGAGATTGGTAACATAACAGATAGCGAAAAAGTGTCAACAGCATTATGATAGTACTGGTTATGTTCTACAAGTTCGTAGTTGACAACTTTTTGATATCTCTTATCAATCTCGAGATGTTATCATTCTCCTGCAGAACATTCCTCGGTTGCACGGTTATTTCGACATCATCCCATAATTTTTCCATTTTTCAAACTTCGCAAACCGAAATGGCTCATGAACCGAAAAGGACCTATAAGAGAATCAATATGTCTCGAGATTGGTAACAGATAGCGAAAAAGTGTCAACAGCATTATGATAGTACTGGTTATGTTCTACAAGTTCGTAGTTGACAACTTTTTGATATCTCTTATCAATCTCGAGATGTTATCATTCTCCTGCAGAACATTCCTCGGTTGCACGGTTACTTCGACATCATCCCATAATTTTTTCATTTTTCAAACTTCGCAAACCGAAATGGCTCATGAACCGAAAAGGACCTATAAGAGAATCAATATGTCTCGAGATTGGTAACAGATAGCGAAAAAGTGTCAACAGCATTATTATAGTACTGGTTATGTTCTACAAGTTCGTAGTTGACAACTTTTTGATATCTCTTATCAATCTCGAGATGTTATCATTCTCCTGCAGAACATTCCTCGGTTGCACGGTTATTTCGACATCATCCCATAATTTTTCCATTTTTCAAACTTCGCAAACCGAAATGGCTCATGAACCGAAAAGGACCTATAAGAGAATCAATATGTCTCGAGATTGGTAACAGATAGCGAAAAAGTGTCAACAGCATTATTATAGTACTGGTTATGTTCTACAAGTTCGTAGTTGACAACTTTTTGATATCTCTTATCAATCTCGAGATGTTATCATTCTCCTGCAGAACATTCCTCGGTTGCACGGTTATTTCGACATCATCCCATAATTTTTCCATTTTTCAAACTTCGCAAACCGAAATGGCTCATGAACCGAAAAGGACCTATAAGAGAATCAATATGTCTCGAGATTGGTAACAGATAGCGAAAAAGTGTCAACAGCATTATGATAGTACTGGTTATGTTCTACAAGTTCGTAGTTGACAACTTTTTGATATCTCTTATCAATCTCGAGATGTTATCATTCTCCTGCAGAACATTCCTCGGTTGCACGGTTATTTCGACATCATCCCATAATTTTTTCATTTTTCAAACTTCGCAAACCGAAATGGCTCATGAACCGAAAAGGACCTATAAGAGAATCAATATGTCTCGAGATTGGTAACAGATAGCGAAAAAGTGTCAACAGCATTATTATAGTACTGGTTATGTTCTACAAGTTCGTAGTTGACAACTTTTTGATATCTCTTATCAATCTCGAGATAATATCATTCTCCTGCAGAACATTCCTCGGTTGCACGGTTATTTCGACATCATCCCATAATTTTTCCATTTTTCAAACTTCGCAAACCGAAATGGCTCATGAACCGAAAAGGACCTACAAGAGAATCAATATGTCTCGAGATTGGTAACAGATAGCGAAAAAGTGTCAACAGCATTATTATAGTACTGGTTATGTTCTACAAGTTCGTAGTTGACAACTTTTTGATATCTCTTATCAATCTCGAGATAATATCATTCTCCTGCAGAACATTCCTCGGTTGCACGGTTATTTCGACATCATCCCATAATTTTTTCATTTTTCAAACTTCGCAAACCGAAATGGCTCATGAACCGAAAAGGACCTACAAGAGAATAAATATGTCCCGAGATTGGTAACAGATAGCGAAAAAGTGTCAACAGCATTATTATAGTACTGGTTATGTTCTACAAGTTCGTAGTTGACAACTTTTTGATATCTCTTATCAATCTCGAGATGTTATCATTCTCCTGCAGAACATTCCTCGGTTGCACGGTTATTTCGACATCATCCCATAATTTTTCCATTTTTCAAACTTCGCAAACCGAAATGGCTCATGAACCGAAAAGGACCTATAAGAGAATCAATATGTCTCGAGATTGGTAACAGATAGCGAAAAAGTGTCAACAGCATTATTATAGTACTGGTTATGTTCTACAAGTTCGTAGTTGACAACTTTTTGATATCTCTTATCAATCTCGAGATGTTATCATTCTCCTGCAGAACATTCCTCGGTTGCACGGTTATTTCGACATCATCCCATAATTTTTCCATTTTTCAAACTTCGCAAACCGAAATGGCTCATGAACCGAAAAGGACCTATAAGAGAATCAATATGTCTCGAGATTGGTAACAGATAGCGAAAAAGTGTCAACAGCATTATGATAGTACTGGTTATGTTCTACAAGTTCGTAGTTGACAACTTTTTGATATCTCTTATCAATCTCGAGATGTTATCATTCTCCTGCAGAACATTCCTCGGTTGCACGGTTATTTCGACATCATCCCATAATTTTTTCATTTTTCAAACTTCGCAAACCGAAATGGCTCATGAACCGAAAAGGACCTATAAGAGAATCAATATGTCTCGAGATTGGTAACAGATAGCGAAAAAGTGTCAACAGCATTATTATAGTACTGGTTATGTTCTACAAGTTCGTAGTTGACAACTTTTTGATATCTCTTATCAATCTCGAGATAATATCATTCTCCTGCAGAACATTCCTCGGTTGCACGGTTATTTCGACATCATCCCATAATTTTTCCATTTTTCAAACTTCGCAAACCGAAATGGCTCATGAACCGAAAAGGACCTACAAGAGAATCAATATGTCTCGAGATTGGTAACAGATAGCGAAAAAGTGTCAACAGCATTATTATAGTACTGGTTATGTTCTACAAGTTCGTAGTTGACAACTTTTTGATATCTCTTATCAATCTCGAGATAATATCATTCTCCTGCAGAACATTCCTCGGTTGCACGGTTATTTCGACATCATCCCATAATTTTTTCATTTTTCAAACTTCGCAAACCGAAATGGCTCATGAACCGAAAAGGACCTACAAGAGAATAAATATGTCCCGAGATTGGTAACAGATAGCGAAAAAGTGTCAACAGCATTATTATAGTACTGGTTATGTTCTACAAGTTCGTAGTTGACAACTTTTTGATATCTCTTATCAATCTCGAGATAATATCATTCTCCTGCAGAACATTCCTCGGTTGCACGGTTATTTCGACATCATCCCATAATTTTTTCATTTTTCAAACTTCGCAAACCGAAATGGCTCATGAACCGAAAAGGACCTACAAGAGAATCAATATGTCTCGAGATTGGTAACAGATAGCGAAAAAGTGTCAACAGCATTATTATAGTACTGGTTATGTTCTACAAGTTCGTAGTTGACAACTTTTTGATATCTCTTATCAATCTCGAGATAATATCATTCTCCTGCAGAACATTCCTCGGTTGCACGGTTATTTCGACATCATCCCATAATTTTTCCATTTTTCAAACTTCGCAAACCGAAATGGCTCATGAACCGAAAAGGACCTATAAGAGAATCAATATGTCTCGAGATTGGTAACAGATAGCGAAAAAGTGTCAACAGCATTATGATAGTACTGGTTATGTTCTACAAGTTCGTAGTTGACAACTTTTTGATATCTCTTATCAATCTCGAGATGTTATCATTCTCCTGCAGAACATTCCTCGGTTGCACGGTTACTTCGACATCATCCCATAATTTTTTCATTTTTCAAACTTCGCAAACCGAAATGGCTCATGAACCGAAAAGGACCTATAAGAGAATCAATATGTCTCGAGATTGGTAACAGATAGCGAAAAAGTGTCAACAGCATTATGATAGTACTGGTTATGTTCTACAAGTTCGTAGTTGACAACTTTTTGATATCTCTTATCAATCTCGAGATGTTATCATTCTCCTGCAGAACATTCCTCGGTTGCACGGTTAGTTCGACATCATCCCATAATTTTTTCATTTTTCAAACTTCGCAAACCGAAATGGCTCATGAACCGAAAAGGACCTATAAGAGAATCAATATGTCTCGAGATTGGTAACAGATAGCGAAAAAGTGTCAACAGCATTATTATAGTACTGGTTATGTTCTACAAGTTCGTAGTTGACAACTTTTTGATATCTCTTATCAATCTCGAGATAATATCATTCTCCTGCAGAACATTCCTCGGTTGCACGGTTATTTCGACATCATCCCATAATTTTTCCATTTTTCAAACTTCGCAAACCGAAATGGCTCATGAACCGAAAAGGACCTACAAGAGAATCAATATGTCTCGAGATTGGTAACAGATAGCGAAAAAGTGTCAACAGCATTATTATAGTACTGGTTATGTTCTACAAGTTCGTAGTTGACAACTTTTTGATATCTCTTATCAATCTCGAGATAATATCATTCTCCTGCAGAACATTCCTCGGTTGCACGGTTATTTCGACATCATCCCATAATTTTTTCATTTTTCAAACTTCGCAAACCGAAATGGCTCATGAACCGAAAAGGACCTACAAGAGAATAAATATGTCCCGAGATTGGTAACAGATAGCGAAAAAGTGTCAACAGCATTATTATAGTACTGGTTATGTTCTACAAGTTCGTAGTTGACAACTTTTTGATATCTCTTATCAATCTCGAGATAATATCATTCTCCTGCAGAACATTCCTCGGTTGCACGGTTATTTCGACATCATCCCATAATTTTTTCATTTTTCAAACTTCGCAAACCGAAATGGCTCATGAACCGAAAAGGACCTATAAGAGAATCAATATGTCTCGAGATTGGTAACAGATAGCGAAAAAGTGTCAACAGCATTATTATAGTACTGGTTATGTTCTACAAGTTCGTAGTTGACAACTTTTTGATATCTCTTATCAATCTCGAGATGTTATCATTCTCCTGCAGAACATTCCTCGGTTGCACGGTTATTTCGACATCATCCCATAATTTTTTCATTTTTCAAACTTCGCAAACCGAAATGGCTCATGAACCGAAAAGGACCTATAAGAGAATCAATATGTCTCGAGATTGGTAACAGATAGCGAAAAAGTGTCAACAGCATTATTATAGTACTGGTTATGTTCTACAAGTTCGTAGTTGACAACTTTTTGATATCTCTTATCAATCTCGAGATAATATCATTCTCCTGCAGAACATTCCTCGGTTGCACGGTTATTTCGACATCATCCCATAATTTTTCCATTTTTCAAACTTCGCAAACCGAAATGGCTCATGAACCGAAAAGGACCTACAAGAGAATCAATATGTCTCGAGATTGGTAACAGATAGCGAAAAAGTGTCAACAGCATTATTATAGTACTGGTTATGTTCTACAAGTTCGTAGTTGACAACTTTTTGATATCTCTTATCAATCTCGAGATAATATCATTCTCCTGCAGAACATTCCTCGGTTGCACGGTTATTTCGACATCATCCCATAATTTTTTCATTTTTCAAACTTCGCAAACCGAAATGGCTCATGAACCGAAAAGGACCTACAAGAGAATAAATATGTCCCGAGATTGGTAACAGATAGCGAAAAAGTGTCAACAGCATTATTATAGTACTGGTTATGTTCTACAAGTTCGTAGTTGACAACTTTTTGATATCTCTTATCAATCTCGAGATAATATCATTCTCCTGCAGAACATTCCTCGGTTGCACGGTTATTTCGACATCATCCCATAATTTTTTCATTTTTCAAACTTCGCAAACCGAAATGGCTCATGAACCGAAAAGGACCTACAAGAGAATCAATATGTCTCGAGATTGGTAACAGATAGCGAAAAAGTGTCAACAGCATTATTATAGTACTGGTTATGTTCTACAAGTTCGTAGTTGACAACTTTTTGATATCTCTTATCAATCTCGAGATAATATCATTCTCCTGCAGAACATTCCTCGGTTGCACGGTTATTTCGACATCATCCCATAATTTTTCCATTTTTCAAACTTCGCAAACCGAAATGGCTCATGAACCGAAAAGGACCTATAAGAGAATCAATATGTCTCGAGATTGGTAACAGATAGCGAAAAAGTGTCAACAGCATTATGATAGTACTGGTTATGTTCTACAAGTTCGTAGTTGACAACTTTTTGATATCTCTTATCAATCTCGAGATGTTATCATTCTCCTGCAGAACATTCCTCGGTTGCACGGTTACTTCGACATCATCCCATAATTTTTTCATTTTTCAAACTTCGCAAACCGAAATGGCTCATGAACCGAAAAGGACCTATAAGAGAATCAATATGTCTCGAGATTGGTAACAGATAGCGAAAAAGTGTCAACAGCATTATGATAGTACTGGTTATGTTCTACAAGTTCGTAGTTGACAACTTTTTGATATCTCTTATCAATCTCGAGATGTTATCATTCTCCTGCAGAACATTCCTCGGTTGCACGGTTAGTTCGACATCATCCCATAATTTTTTCATTTTTCAAACTTCGCAAACCGAAATGGCTCATGAACCGAAAAGGACCTATAAGAGAATCAATATGTCTCGAGATTGGTAACAGATAGCGAAAAAGTGTCAACAGCATTATTATAGTACTGGTTATGTTCTACAAGTTCGTAGTTGACAACTTTTTGATATCTCTTATCAATCTCGAGATGTTATCATTCTCCTGCAGAACATTCCTCGGTTGCACGGTCATTTCGATGACACCCCATAGTTTTTCCATTTTTCAAACTTCGCAAACCGAAATGACTCATGAACCGAAAACGACGTACAAGAAAATCCACATGTCTCGAGATTGGTAACAGATAGCGAAAAAGTGTCAACAGCATTATGATAGTACTGGTTATGTTCTACAAGTTCGTAGTTGACAACTTTTTGATATCTCTTATCAATCTCGAGATAATATCATTCTCCTGCAGAACATTCCTCGGTTGCACGGTTATTTCGACATCATCCCATAATTTTTCCATTTTTCAAACTTCGCAAACCGAAATGGCTCATGAACCGAAAAGGACCTACAAGAGAATCAATATGTCTCGAGATTGGTAACAGATAGCGAAAAAGTGTCAACAGCATTATTATAGTACTGGTTATGTTCTACAAGTTCGTAGTTGACAACTTTTTGATATCTCTTATCAATCTCGAGATAATATCATTCTCCTGCAGAACATTCCTCGGTTGCACGGTTATTTCGACATCATCCCATAATTTTTTCATTTTTCAAACTTCGCAAACCGAAATGGCTCATGAACCGAAAAGGACCTACAAGAGAATCAATATGTCTCGAGATTGGTAACAGATAGCGAAAAAGTGTCAACAGCATTATTATAGTACTGGTTATGTTCTACAAGTTCGTAGTTGACAACTTTTTGATATCTCTTATCAATCTCGAGATAATATCATTCTCCTGCAGAACATTCCTCGGTTGCACGGTTATTTCGACATCATCCCATAATTTTTCCATTTTTCAAACTTCGCAAACCGAAATGGCTCATGAACCGAAAAGGACCTACAAGAGAATAAATATGTCCCGAGATTGGTAACAGATAGCGAAAAAGTGTCAACAGCATTATTATAGTACTGGTTATGTTCTACAAGTTCGTAGTTGACAACTTTTTGATATCTCTTATCAATCTCGAGATAATATCATTCTCCTGCAGAACATTCCTCGGTTGCACGGTTATTTCGACATCATCCCATAATTTTTCCATTTTTCAAACTTCGCAAACCGAAATGACTCATGAACCGAAAAGGACCTATAAGAGAATAAATATGTCCCGAGATTGGTAACAGATAGCGAAAAAGTGTCAACAGCATTATTATAGTACTGGTTATGTTCTACAAGTTCGTAGTTGACAACTTTTTGATATCTCTTATCAATCTCGAGATAATATCATTCTCCTGCAGAACATTCCTCGGTTGCACGGTTATTTCGACATCATCCCATAATTTTTTCATTTTTCAAACTTCGCAAACCGAAATGGCTCATGAACCGAAAAGGACCTACAAGAGAATCAATATGTCTCGAGATTGGTAACAGATAGCGAAAAAGTGTCAACAGCATTATTATAGTACTGGTTATGTTCTACAAGTTCGTAGTTGACAACTTTTTGATATCTCTTATCAATCTCGAGATAATATCATTCTCCTGCAGAACATTCCTCGGTTGCACGGTTATTTCGACATCATCCCATAATTTTTCCATTTTTCAAACTTCGCAAACCGAAATGGCTCATGAACCGAAAAGGACCTATAAGAGAATCAATATGTCTCGAGATTGGTAACAGATAGCGAAAAAGTGTCAACAGCATTATTATAGTACTGGTTATGTTCTACAAGTTCGTAGTTGACAACTTTTTGATATCTCTTATCAATCTCGAGATAATATCATTCTCCTGCAGAACATTCCTCGGTTGCACGGTTATTTCGACATCATCCCATAATTTTTTCATTTTTCAAACTTCGCAAACCGAAATGGCTCATGAACCGAAAAGGACCTACAAGAGAATCAATATGTCCCGAGATTGGTAACAGATAGCGAAAAAGTGTCAACAGCATTATTATAGTACTGGTTATGTTCTACAAGTTCGTAGTTGACAACTTTTTGATATCTCTTATCAATCTCGAGATAATATCATTCTCCTGCAGAACATTCCTCGGTTGCACGGTTATTTCGACATCATCCCATAATTTTTTCATTTTTCAAACTTCGCAAACCGAAATGGCTCATGAACCGAAAAGGACCTACAAGAGAATCAATATGTCTCGAGATTGGTAACAGATAGCGAAAAAGTGTCAACAGCATTATTATAGTACTGGTTATGTTCTACAAGTTCGTAGTTGACAACTTTTTGATATCTCTTATCAATCTCGAGATAATATCATTCTCCTGCAGAACATTCCTCGGTTGCACGGTTATTTCGACATCATCCCATAATTTTTCCATTTTTCAAACTTCGCAAACCGAAATGGCTCATGAACCGAAAAGGACCTACAAGAGAATAAATATGTCCCGAGATTGGTAACAGATAGCGAAAAAGTGTCAACAGCATTATTATAGTACTGGTTATGTTCTACAAGTTCGTAGTTGACAACTTTTTGATATCTCTTATCAATCTCGAGATAATATCATTCTCCTGCAGAACATTCCTCGGTTGCACGGTTATTTCGACATCATCCCATAATTTTTCCATTTTTCAAACTTCGCAAACCGAAATGACTCATGAACCGAAAAGGACCTACAAGAGAATAAATATGTCTCGAGATTGGTAACAGATAGCGAAAAAGTGTCAACAGCATTATTATAGTACTGGTTATGTTCTACAAGTTCGTAGTTGACAACTTTTTGATATCTCTTATCAATCTCGAGATGTTATCATTCTCCTGCAGAACATTCCTCGGTTGCACGGTTATTTCGACATCATCCCATAATTTTTCCATTTTTCAAACTTCGAAAACCGAAATGGCTCATGAACCGAAAAGGACCTACAAGAGAATAAATATGTCTCGAGATTGGTAACAGATAGCGAAAAAGTGTCAACAGCATTATTATAGTACTGGTTATGTTCTACAAGTTCGTAGTTGACAACTTTTTGATATCTCTTATCAATCTCGAGATGTTATCATTCTCCTGCAGAACATTCCTCGGTTGCACGGTTATTTCGACATCATCCCATAATTTTTTCATTTTTCAAACTTCGCAAACCGAAATGGCTCATGAACCGAAAAGGACCTACAAGAGAATAAATATGTCTCGAGATTGGTAACAGATAGCGAAAAAGTGTCAACAGCATTATTATAGTACTGGTTATGTTCTACAAGTTCGTAGTTGACAACTTTTTGATATCTCTTATCAATCTCGAGATAATATCATTCTCCTGCAGAACATTCCTCGGTTGCACGGTTATTTCGACATCATCCCATAATTTTTTCATTTTTCAAACTTCGCAAACCGAAATGGCTCATGAACCGAAAAGGACCTACAAGAGAATCAATATGTCTCGAGATTGGTAACAGATAGCGAAAAAGTGTCAACAGCATTATTATAGTACTGGTTATGTTCTACAAGTTCGTAGTTGACAACTTTTTGATATCTCTTATCAATCTCGAGATAATATCATTCTCCTGCAGAACATTCCTCGGTTGCACGGTTATTTCGACATCATCCCATAATTTTTCCATTTTTCAAACTTCGCAAACCGAAATGGCTCATGAACCGAAAAGGACCTACAAGAGAATAAATATGTCCCGAGATTGGTAACAGATAGCGAAAAAGTGTCAACAGCATTATTATAGTACTGGTTATGTTCTACAAGTTCGTAGTTGACAACTTTTTGATATCTCTTATCAATCTCGAGATAATATCATTCTCCTGCAGAACATTCCTCGGTTGCACGGTTATTTCGACATCATCCCATAATTTTTCCATTTTTCAAACTTCGCAAACCGAAATGACTCATGAACCGAAAAGGACCTACAAGAGAATAAATATGTCTCGAGATTGGTAACAGATAGCGAAAAAGTGTCAACAGCATTATTATAGTACTGGTTATGTTCTACAAGTTCGTAGTTGACAACTTTTTGATATCTCTTATCAATCTCGAGATGTTATCATTCTCCTGCAGAACATTCCTCGGTTGCACGGTTATTTCGACATCATCCCATAATTTTTCCATTTTTCAAACTTCGAAAACCGAAATGGCTCATGAACCGAAATGGACCTACAAGAGAATAAATATGTCTCGAGATTGGTAACAGATAGCGAAAAAGTGTCAACAGCATTATTATAGTACTGGTTATGTTCTACAAGTTCGTAGTTGACAACTTTTTGATATCTCTTATCAATCTCGAGATGTTATCATTCTCCTGCAGAACATTCCTCGGTTGCACGGTTATTTCGACATCATCCCATAATTTTTTCATTTTTCAAACTTCGCAAACCGAAATGGCTCATGAACCGAAAAGGACCTACAAGAGAATCAATATGTCTCGAGATTGGTAACAGATAGCGAAAAAGTGTCAACAGCATTATTATAGTACTGGTTATGTTCTACAAGTTCGTAGTTGACAACTTTTTGATATCTCTTATCAATCTCGAGATGTTATCATTCTCCTGCAGAACATTCCTCGGTTGCACGGTTATTTCGACATCATCCAATAATTTTTCCATTTTTCAAACTTCGCAAACCGAAATGGCTCATGAACCGAAAAGGACCTACAAGAGAATAAATATGTCCCGAGATTGGTAACAGATAGCGAAAAAGTGTCAACAGCATTATTATAGTACTGGTTATGTTCTACAAGTTCGTAGTTGACAACTTTTTGATATCTCTTATCAATCTCGAGATGTTATCATTCTCCTGCAGAACATTCCTCGGTTGCACGGTTATTTCGACATCATCCCATAATTTTTTCATTTTTCAAACTTCGCAAACCGAAATGGCTCATGAACCGAAAAGGACCTATAAGAGAATCAATATGTCTCGAGATTGGTAACAGATAGCGAAAAAGTGTCAACAGCATTATTATAGTACTGGTTATGTTCTACAAGTTCGTAGTTGACAACTTTTTGATATCTCTTATCAATCTCGAGATAATATCATTCTCCTGCAGAACATTCCTCGGTTGCACGGTTATTTCGACATCATCCAATAATTTTTCCATTTTTCAAACTTCGCAAACCGAAATGGCTCATGAACCGAAAAGGACCTATAAGAGAATCAATATGTCTCGAGATTGGTAACAGATAGCGAAAAAGTGTCAACAGCATTATTATAGTACTGGTTATGTTCTACAAGTTCGTAGTTGACAACTTTTTGATATCTCTTATCAATCTCGAGATAATATCATTCTCCTGCAGAACATTCCTCGGTTGCACGGTTATTTCGACATCATCCCATAATTTTTTCATTTTTCAAACTTCGCAAACCGAAATGGCTCATGAACCGAAAAGGACCTATAAGAGAATCAATATGTCTCGAGATTGGTAACAGATAGCGAAAAAGTGTCAACAGCATTATTATAGTACTGGTTATGTTCTACAAGTTCGTAGTTGACAACTTTTTGATATCTCTTATCAATCTCGAGATAATATCATTCTCCTGCAGAACATTCCTCGGTTGCACGGTTATTTCGACATCATCCCATAATTTTTCCATTTTTCGAACTTCGCAAACCGAAATGGCTCATGAACCGAAAAGGACCTACAAGAGAATAAATATGTCTCGAGATTGGTAACAGATAGCGAAAAAGTGTCAACAGCATTATTATAGTACTGGTTATGTTCTACAAGTTCGTAGTTGACAACTTTTTGATATCTCTTATCAATCTCGAGATGTTATCATTCTCCTGCAGAACATTCCTCGGTTGCACGGTTATTTCGACATCATCCCATAATTTTTCCATTTTTCAAACTTCGCAAACCGAAATGGCTCATGAACCGAAAAGGACCTACAAGAGAATAAATATGTCTCGAGATTGGTAACAGATAGCGAAAAAGTGTCAACAGCATTATTATAGTACTGGTTATGTTCTACAAGTTCGTAGTTGACAACTTTTTGATATCTCTTATCAATCTCGAGATGTTATCATTCTCCTGCAGAACATTCCTCGGTTGCACGGTTATTTCGACATCATCCCATAATTTTTCCATTTTTCAAACTTCGCAAACCGAAATGGCTCATGAACCGAAAAGGACCTACAAGAGAATAAATATGTCTCGAGATTGGTAACAGATAGCGAAAAAGTGTCAACAGCATTATTATAGTACTGGTTATGTTCGACAAGTTCGTAGTTGACAACTTTTTGATATCTCTTATCAATCTCGAGATGTTATCATTCTCCTGCAGAACATTCCTCGGTTGCACGGTTATTTCGACATCATCCCATAATTTTTCCATTTTTCAAACTTCGCAAACCGAAATGGCTCATGAACCGAAAAGGACCTACAAGAGAATAAATATGTCTCGAGATTGGTAACAGATAGCGAAAAAGTGTCAACAGCATTATTATAGTACTGGTTATGTTCTACAAGTTCGTAGTTGACAACTTTTTGATATCTCTTATCAATCTCGAGATGTTATCATTCTCCTGCAGAACATTCCTCGGTTGCACGGTTATTTCGACATCATCCCATAATTTTTTCATTTTTCAAACTTCGCAAACCGAAATGGCTCATGAACCGAAAAGGACCTATAAAAGAATCAATATGTCTCGAGATTGGTAACAGATAGCGAAAAAGTGTCAACAGCATTATTATAGTACTGGTTATGTTCTACAAGTTCGTAGTTGACAACTTTTTGATATCTCTTATCAATCTCGAGATAATATCATTCTCCTGCAGAACATTCCTCGGTTGCACGGTTATTTCGACATCATCCCATAATTTTTCCATTTTTCAAACTTCGCAAACCGAAATGGCTCATGAACCGAAAAGGACCTACAAGAGAATAAATATGTCCCGAGATTGGTAACAGATAGCGAAAAAGTGTCAACAGCATTATTATAGTACTGGTTATGTTCTACAAGTTCGTAGTTGACAACTTTTTGATATCTCTTATCAATCTCGAGATGTTATCATTCTCCTGCAGAACATTCCTCGGTTGCACGGTTATTTCGACATCATCCCATAATTTTTTCATTTTTCAAACTTCGCAAACCGAAATGGCTCATGAACCGAAAAGGACCTACAAGAGAATAAATATGTCTCGAGATTGGTAACAGATAGCGAAAAAGTGTCAACAGCATTATTATAGTACTGGTTATGTTCTACAAGTTCGTAGTTGACAACTTTTTGATATCTCTTATCAATCTCGAGATAATATCATTCTCCTGCAGAACATTCCTCGGTTGCACGGTTATTTCGACATCATCCCATAATTTTTCCATTTTTCGAACTTCGCAAACCGAAATGGCTCATGAACCGAAAAGGACCTACAAGAGAATAAATATGTCTCGAGATTGGTAACAGATAGCGAAAAAGTGTCAACAGCATTATTATAGTACTGGTTATGTTCTACAAGTTCGTAGTTGACAACTTTTTGATATCTCTTATCAATCTCGAGATGTTATCATTCTCCTGCAGAACATTCCTCGGTTGCACGGTTATTTCGACATCATCCCATAATTTTTCCATTTTTCAAACTTCGCAAACCGAAATGGCTCATGAACCGAAAAGGACCTACAAGAGAATAAATATGTCTCGAGATTGGTAACAGATAGCGAAAAAGTGTCAACAGCATTATTATAGTACTGGTTATGTTCTACAAGTTCGTAGTTGACAACTTTTTGATATCTCTTATCAATCTCGAGATGTTATCATTCTCCTGCAGAACATTCCTCGGTTGCACGGTTATTTCGACATCATCCCATAATTTTTCCATTTTTCAAACTTCGCAAACCGAAATGGCTCATGAACCGAAAAGGACCTACAAGAGAATAAATATGTCTCGAGATTGGTAACAGATAGCGAAAAAGTGTCAACAGCATTATTATAGTACTGGTTATGTTCGACAAGTTCGTAGTTGACAACTTTTTGATATCTCTTATCAATCTCGAGATGTTATCATTCTCCTGCAGAACATTCCTCGGTTGCACGGTTATTTCGACATCATCCCATAATTTTTCCATTTTTCAAACTTCGCAAACCGAAATGGCTCATGAACCGAAAAGGACCTACAAGAGAATCAATATGTCTCGAGATTGGTAACAGATAGCGAAAAAGTGTCAACAGCATTATTATAGTACTGGTTATGTTCTACAAGTTCGTAGTTGACAACTTTTTGATATCTCTTATCAATCTCGAGATAATATCATTCTCCTGCAGAACATTCCTCGGTTGCACGGTTATTTCGACATCATCCCATAATTTTTCCATTTTTCAAACTTCGCAAACCGAAATGGCTCATGAACCGAAAAGGACCTACAAGAGAATAAATATGTCCCGAGATTGGTAACAGATAGCGAAAAAGTGTCAACAGCATTATTATAGTACTGGTTATGTTCTACAAGTTCGTAGTTGACAACTTTTTGATATCTCTTATCAATCTCGAGATAATATCATTCTCCTGCAGAACATTCCTCGGTTGCACGGTTATTTCGACATCATCCCATAATTTTTCCATTTTTCAAACTTCGCAAACCGAAATGGCTCATGAACCGAAAAGGACCTACAAGAGAATAAATATGTCCCGAGATTGGTAACAGATAGCGAAAAAGTGTCAACAGCATTATTATAGTACTGGTTATGTTCTACAAGTTCGTAGT
The DNA here is from genome assembly GCA_963932285.1 of Caenorhabditis macrosperma. NCBI lineage: Eukaryota > Metazoa > Nematoda > Chromadorea > Rhabditida > Rhabditidae > Caenorhabditis > Caenorhabditis macrosperma. The sequence continues at coordinate 22,923,835 of OZ010618.1, forward strand.
TGACAACTTTTTGATATCTCTTATCAATCTCGAGATAATATCATTCTCCTGCAGAACATTCCTCGGTTGCACGGTTATTTCGACATCATCCCATAATTTTTCCATTTTTCAAACTTCGCAAACCGAAATGGCTCATGAACCGAAAAGGACCTACAAGAGAATCAATATGTCTCGAGATTGGTAACAGATAGCGAAAAAGTGTCAACAGCATTATTATAGTACTGGTTATGTTCTACAAGTTCGTAGTTGACAACTTTTTGATATCTCTTATCAATCTCGAGATAATATCATTCTCCTGCAGAACATTCCTCGGTTGCACGGTTATTTCGACATCATCCCATAATTTTTCCATTTTTCAAACTTCGCAAACCGAAATGGCTCATGAACCGAAAAGGACCTACAAGAGAATAAATATGTCTCGAGATTGGTAACAGATAGCGAAAAAGTGTCAACAGCATTATTATAGTACTGGTTATGTTCTACAAGTTCGTAGTTGACAACTTTTTGATATCTCTTATCAATCTCGAGATGTTATCATTCTCCTGCAGAACATTCCTCGGTTGCACGGTTATTTCGACATCATCCCATAATTTTTTCATTTTTCAAACTTCGCAAACCGAAATGGCTCATGAACCGAAAAGGACCTATAAGAGAATCAATATGTCTCGAGATTGGTAACAGATAGCGAAAAAGTGTCAACAGCATTATTATAGTACTGGTTATGTTCTACAAGTTCGTAGTTGACAACTTTTTGATATCTCTTATCAATCTCGAGATGTTATCATTCTCCTGCAGAACATTCCTCGGTTGCACGGTTATTTCGACATCATCCCATAATTTTTTCATTTTTCAAACTTCGCAAACCGAAATGGCTCATGAACCGAAAAGGACCTATAAAAGAATCAATATGTCTCGAGATTGGTAACAGATAGCGAAAAAGTGTCAACAGCATTATTATAGTACTGGTTATGTTCTACAAGTTCGTAGTTGACAACTTTTTGATATCTCTTATCAATCTCGAGATAATATCATTCTCCTGCAGAACATTCCTCGGTTGCACGGTTATTTCGACATCATCCCATAATTTTTCCATTTTTCAAACTTCGCAAACCGAAATGGCTCATGAACCGAAAAGGACCTACAAGAGAATAAATATGTCCCGAGATTGGTAACAGATAGCGAAAAAGTGTCAACAGCATTATTATAGTACTGGTTATGTTCTACAAGTTCGTAGTTGACAACTTTTTGATATCTCTTATCAATCTCGAGATAATATCATTCTCCTGCAGAACATTCCTCGGTTGCACGGTTATTTCGACATCATCCCATAATTTTTCCATTTTTCAAACTTCGCAAACCGAAATGGCTCATGAACCGAAAAGGACCTACAAGAGAATAAATATGTCCCGAGATTGGTAACAGATAGCGAAAAAGTGTCAACAGCATTATTATAGTACTGGTTATGTTCTACAAGTTCGTAGTTGACAACTTTTTGATATCTCTTATCAATCTCGAGATAATATCATTCTCCTGCAGAACATTCCTCGGTTGCACGGTTATTTCGACATCATCCCATAATTTTTCCATTTTTCAAACTTCGCAAACCGAAATGGCTCATGAACCGAAAAGGACCTACAAGAGAATCAATATGTCTCGAGATTGGTAACAGATAGCGAAAAAGTGTCAACAGCATTATTATAGTACTGGTTATGTTCTACAAGTTCGTAGTTGACAACTTTTTGATATCTCTTATCAATCTCGAGATAATATCATTCTCCTGCAGAACATTCCTCGGTTGCACGGTTATTTCGACATCATCCCATAATTTTTCCATTTTTCAAACTTCGCAAACCGAAATGGCTCATGAACCGAAAAGGACCTACAAGAGAATAAATATGTCCCGAGATTGGTAACAGATAGCGAAAAAGTGTCAACAGCATTATTATAGTACTGGTTATGTTCTACAAGTTCGTAGTTGACAACTTTTTGATATCTCTTATCAATCTCGAGATAATATCATTCTCCTGCAGAACATTCCTCGGTTGCACGGTTATTTCGACATCATCCCATAATTTTTCCATTTTTCAAACTTCGCAAACCGAAATGGCTCATGAACCGAAAAGGACCTACAAGAGAATAAATATGTCCCGAGATTGGTAACAGATAGCGAAAAAGTGTCAACAGCATTATTATAGTACTGGTTATGTTCTACAAGTTCGTAGTTGACAACTTTTTGATATCTCTTATCAATCTCGAGATAATATCATTCTCCTGCAGAACATTCCTCGGTTGCACGGTTATTTCGACATCATCCCATAATTTTTCCATTTTTCAAACTTCGCAAACCGAAATGGCTCATGAACCGAAAAGGACCTACAAGAGAATCAATATGTCTCGAGATTGGTAACAGATAGCGAAAAAGTGTCAACAGCATTATTATAGTACTGGTTATGTTCTACAAGTTCGTAGTTGACAACTTTTTGATATCTCTTATCAATCTCGAGATAATATCATTCTCCTGCAGAACATTCCTCGGTTGCACGGTTATTTCGACATCATCCCATAATTTTTCCATTTTTCAAACTTCGCAAACCGAAATGGCTCATGAACCGAAAAGGACCTATAAGAGAATCAATATGTCTCGAGATTGGTAACAGATAGCGAAAAAGTGTCAACAGCATTATTATAGTACTGGTTATGTTCTACAAGTTCGTAGTTGACAACTTTTTGATATCTCTTATCAATCTCGAGATAATATCATTCTCCTGCAGAACATTCCTCGGTTGCACGGTTATTTCGACATCATCCCATAATTTTTCCATTTTTCAAACTTCGCAAACCGAAATGGCTCATGAACCGAAAAGGACCTACAAGAGAATAAATATGTCCCGAGATTGGTAACAGATAGCGAAAAAGTGTCAACAGCATTATTATAGTACTGGTTATGTTCTACAAGTTCGTAGTTGACAACTTTTTGATATCTCTTATCAATCTCGAGATAATATCATTCTCCTGCAGAACATTCCTCGGTTGCACGGTTATTTCGACATCATCCCATAATTTTTCCATTTTTCAAACTTCGCAAACCGAAATGGCTCATGAACCGAAAAGGACCTACAAGAGAATAAATATGTCCCGAGATTGGTAACAGATAGCGAAAAAGTGTCAACAGCATTATTATAGTACTGGTATGTTCTACAAGTTCGTAGTTGACAACTTTTTGATATCTCTTATCAATCTCGAGATGTTATCATTCTCCTGCAGAACATTCCTCGGTTGCACGGTTATTTCGACATCATCCCATAATTTTTCCATTTTTCAAACTTCGCAAACCGAAATGGCTCATGAACCGAAAAGGACCTACAAGAGAATCAATATGTCTCGAGATTGGTAACAGATAGCGAAAAAGTGTCAACAGCATTATTATAGTACTGGTTATGTTCTACAAGTTCGTAGTTGACAACTTTTTGATATCTCTTATCAATCTCGAGATGTTATCATTCTCCTGCAGAACATTCCTCGGTTGCACGGTTATTTCGACATCATCCCATAATTTTTTCATTTTTCAAACTTCGCAAACCGAAATGGCTCATGAACCGAAAAGGACCTATAAGAGAATCAATATGTCTCGAGATTGGTAACAGATAGCGAAAAAGTGTCAACAGCATTATTATAGTACTGGTTATGTTCTACAAGTTCGTAGTTGACAACTTTTTGATATTTCTTATCAATCTCGAGATGTTATCATTCTCCTGCAGAACATTCCTCGGTTGCACGGTTATTTCGACATCATCCCATAATTTTTCCATTTTTCAAACTTCGCAAACCGAAATGGCTCATAAACCGAAAAGGACCTACAATTAAATCCATATGTCTCGAGATTGGTAACAGATAGCGAAAAAGTGTCAACAGCAAACTTGTAGATCATAATTAGCACTACAAGTTCACCATTGACAACTTTTTGATATCTCTTAAAAATCTTGAGATATAATGATTCCCCGGCCAGCGTTCGAAGTGTCGCTCTATTCGAAGAACTGATCTACAACTCACCATAGATCGTCGTCGTCCTCGCATCCAACACGACGACAATCAGCTGCAATCCCTCAAGCGTCTTCTTCATGTGCCTGAGGAGGCTCTCCAAGTTGTCGGATCTGTCGGTGACGTACTGGGAGAGCAGCGGTCCTTCGGGAATCCGGATTCCGATCTTCGTCGCCTTGCTTCTCAGATCCTTGACGGAAGACTGGAGTTGATGCTTAGACACCCTGCTCTCGGGCGTGAAGCACGCGATCGCCCATTCCCGAATCACCACGCCTCGGTACACCGTATTCCGTGCCATGTTCCAGGAACCGTTGTCCGGCTTCACAAGGGCGTTGGAGCCGGTGCAGAGCGACGGCGCCGGGAGGACTCTTCCCTTGAGAGTGACCATCTGCGGATCCACTCAGATGCCAAAGTCGTCGGCGAGTGGATCATTGACTTGCTTCCCTCGCCTCACCATCATTACGTGTTTTATTTTCATTCCGTGTTTTATTTTCACGAGGAGTGAGCTTCTTCGGTTGGCAAAATGGCGAAGGGCAAAAAGAAGAAAAAGAACACGGAATCATCACCGGAATCGAAAATGTCAAGGTGGTCAGAAGCAAGGTTGGCAAGATTTGAGGATTCGTTGGTGAAACGAATAGTAGAAGCTAATGAATTGATGGAGAATTCGTTGGTGAAGCGCATAGAGGAGAGAATCAAACTTTTACTGGAGGAGTTCAATAACCCAACGGCTCAACAGGAACAGAAAAATAACCACTTACAAGGAACAGTCCCAACATATTTACCCCACGAGGAAAAAGAAGACAGCAACCAAGTCAACGAGGAATCGGTTACTCAAGAGGGTGAGGAAGAGCAATCAGTAGGTATTCCGAATGCGGTCGAAGGATGTCAGTCCAACGAGACAGTCGTCAGCAGTTCGAAGTGCGAACCCGATCCGTGGAAGCTCACCACGTCGGCGCCGCCCATTCACTTCCGCAAAAGGACCATCTTCTACCGAATGGACTATGGACTGCATGGACCAATAGACAAATCTCCGAGGACAACGATTCGAGGTCCCTCTTCCGATGACGTCTGGCACAGATGGAGACAACGACGGAAGCCGACAAATTCTAGATCTAACAGCATCAGTTACTTATGTATCACCACACCCATACTTTTCTTTTTCTCATTCACTTCTTCTTGAAATATTTATAAATAAAAATAAATAAATAAATCTCCTCGATCTCCTTCTGACGTGCATTCGGCGCGATTCCTCCAATCATCTGCGTCGACTGATCCTCGGTGAGCTGCTTGTAGCACTGTTGACAGGCGACGACGAAGCAGACTTCCAGCGGCAGGAAGGTGTTTTTGGTCATCTTGCCGACCTGGAAAATTGAGAATTCTTGTAGGTAGGGAACCTCTCAAAATGGCCCTGAGACCATTCTGAACCATTCAGGACTAACAGGACTGCTCATAACTGATTTCTAGACACCACAGGACTGTGAAAACCGGCTTCCAATGATCCGAGACACCTCAGAAATGTTCTAAACTGTCCAGGACTGTTGATGACTATCACAGATGATCCTCGACAGTCCAGAATCAAAATGGAAGATCCCAAAACCATTCAGAACAGTTCTGAAATAACCATGGACATCCTAGACTATCAAATGCAATCAGTACCCTTCTCACTAGTTCCGGCCAATCTGAACCATCCTCAACTACTCTAGGTGATCCGCAACGGCTCGGGACCAACCTATTTGACTCGGGATGTTCTCAGACGGTTCTGCCGGGTTGCTGGACTATTCAAACTGGTGTGGGATGATCCAGCATCATTCTAGACCGTTCTGAACTGTCTTTGGGGCTTTCTGGACGGTTCTCGATATCTCAAACTGTTAGGCTATCTAAGGGGTTTTTGGGTGTCATCGAGATTGCAGCCCCCTCCTCCCGAATCCATAATATATCTCACCTTCAAACACGGCAGATGTGGGTAAGCGAGCTGGATGTTGTACTTCTCGGAGAAGAATTCGGCGACGGTGCACTCCCGCACTCCATTGTCGTCCTCCAATACGAATGTTTGGGTCTCCGCGGATTTCGCCAATTCTCGAATTCGGTACTTTCGATGGTATGTCGCAGTGTGGGTGGCGAGGATTTGGAGTTGGACGATTTCGGAGGCGATGAGCTGGTGTTAAGCTTTCGAAAGGGTGAACGTCCGTTTGTCTTTGAGCTGCTCTACCGGGATATTGAGCAGTTGGGAGAAGAGGTCCACCATTGGCTGTTCGGTGTAGAAGACCAATGAGGAGACGTCGATGTTTACGAGCGTTCTGCTGGTCGTTGGCTTCACCGATTGGTAGTAGCCATTCCAGAGTTCACGATCTCCGGACATCTTCTGGTTGATGTGCCTCCTGCCCGGTTGCTTGTCCGGATATTTGTCCGATTGCTTGTCCGGTCTCCTGTCTGGCTCCAGGTTGCATTGCTAGACGGGCATAGTACTCCTGGAAATTGCGCTTCGTTATTTTAGGCTTCTAGTGCTTCCGGAAAACGGAACCCGCGGTTCTGGCTTCTTATGCTACAAAGTCAGTCAAACGGCGGTTACAGGGTTTCCGGAAAGATTCCGGTTTTTTTCCGGATCACAAATACTCACGTAGTCTTCCGGTGTCATTTCTTCTGGAGATTTTGAGAAGGTGGCGAGATCGTTAGTGGATGACATGATCGAGATGGAAAGAATGAGAAATTGCTGGAAAATGTGTACATTAAGGATGCGATACTGTAGTTTTAGGGATACTGTAGTTTCAACAAAGATACTGTAGGTTCAAACTGAGGACGCTGTAGAATCACCGGTATACTGTAGTTTTAGCAATACTGTAACGTTTTGGGTACACTGTAGATACTGTACTTTCAGAATGGGGTTACTGTAGGGGATACGGTAGTGTTTTGAGGCTACGGTAGCTACTGGGATACTGTAGTTTCAAAAAAGATCTACTGCGGAGTTTAGGGGAGACTGTAGATTCTGAAGGATACTGTACGAAAAATGGGAATACTGTAGTTTTAGGGATACCATAGTATTTGAGGGATACTGCACTTCCAAAATGGGGATACTATACACTGCTCCACATACAAGGCTGGCCAAAAAGGAATGCCGTTTTGATTTTTTGAGCTCTGCCAGAGAATCATTATATCTCAAGATTGATAAGAGATATCAAAAAGTTGTCAACAGCAAATTTATAGATCATATTTAGCACTACAAGTTCACCATTGACAACTTTTTGATATCTCTTATCAGTCTTTAGATATAACGATTCTCCTGCAGGGCCCCGCAACCAAGGAGAGCTCTGCCGGAGAATTGTTATATCTGGAGATTGATAAGAGATATCGAAATGATGTCAAAAGAAAATTTGTAGTTCATAACTAGGACTACAAATTTGCTGTTGACAATTTTTTGATATATTTCATCAATCTTGAGATATAATGATTCTCCCGCAGCGCTCAAAAAACCAAAACAGCATACCTTTTTGGCCAGCACTGTACCTACGTGACCTGCTCTACTCTATTTAACCGTTTCCGTGGTCTGTTTTCCAAAGACTTCCAATCGATTGTTTCTTTTTTTTACTCTTGAAAAATTCTGAAAAATGCTTACCAGTCTCCATTGTTGCCAGAAATCAATTTGAATTCAGTGAGAAATCGGTAGTAAATGTAGAGTCCATATCAGGAGTCTATGATAAGGGGAAAAGGGGGAATTCGGTGGAAAAGCGGTACTCCCGGAGGAGCAGTCAACCCGTCTGGGGACTCGGGAAGAGAATGAATGAACGGCCGGCTGGTTTCCGCCAGGCAACGCGACGATAGAGACGCAGACGAGCAGACGATGCGAGAGAGTACACAGTCGGGAGAGACGTGTCTGGCGTGCTTCAAACTGTGTGTAAAGAGTGCGTCTCTTATGTGGCGGCAGAGAGACGCAGACGAGCAGACGGTGTGATTCATGGCGACCGTGTGAGAGGGGCGACGGGGGAACGAGTGAGAGGCGCCCCTTTCGTGTTCTCTCTACCTCTTCGTCTCTTCATCTCTCACTCTTCCGTCTAAAAGGCCGCTGCGTCATCCCCTCCGCTCATTCTTCCCTTCTTTTCGCTGCGCTACGGGGAGTTCCAACTTGAAAGTGAGCTGAATTGTTGCGGAGAAAGAGAAGAAAAGAGAAAACATTTATACGAAATATAGAAATTATTATTATCTGTAACAGAACAAGTGTGCGTGTAATAGGATACCTCTGAACACATTTGTTGCGCAAATTAGCCACAGCTGTGGGGTCATCTTTCCACTCCGCCCCTCATTCCCCTCATCCGCTCACACTCACAACTCGCAGATGAGGAGAACGGTGAGAGATGGGCGCCGATTCCGATTCCCATTTCGAATAACAACCGTCATGAGCACCATGGGGTGTTGAGGTGGAACAAAAGGGAACGGTCCCTTCATCCCCCCTCGGGTAAACCTCTTTATTCATCCCCCTCGGGTAAACCTCAGAGTTGAAACATGAATTTATTACTCAAAAGACGTGGAGCGATACAATAGAGGTCAATTAACGGAATAAAGAGAGGAAAATAGATACATATAAGAGAAATATTTGGAAAAGACGGTAATTTAGGCCAAGCTAGTCCTGGCCTAAATTGGAATTAAGGAAATTGGGGTGAATTCGGTCAAAATGGCGTGGAATTTCGTGGAAATGGTGATAAAAGGGGAGTAAAAGGGTGAACAAAGGGAATATATGAGGAAATCGTGGGAAAAACTAGATAAAATCGGTGAATAAAGTAGAATATTGAAGAGAATTAAAAGAAAAACGAACAATAATTTGAATTCGAAAGTTAAAGGCGCATAGAGGTATCTCTCAATGCACAGAATTTCGCCGCGATTTCGGGGAATTGTCAGGAATGATGATATTTCAGATCATTTCTGATGGGACGTTAAAAGTACCTGGAGTCGCTTTTCTGGGTCGACCTGGTGGCGTTCAAAGTGCGCATTTCGTCGCCCAGATTTTCCAGATTTTCGCTGTCGACAGTAATCCTCAAAAATTCCAAAATGCACTGAGTCTGCAATCACGCGCAAAACATGTTTCAACACAGACGCCGTTCTCTGCAGACTCAGTACATTTTGGAATTTTTGAGGATTACTGTCGACAGCGAAAATCTGGAAAATCTGGGCGACGAAATGCGCACTTTGAACGCCACCAGGTCGACCCAGAAAAGCGACTCCAGGTACTTTTAACGTCCCATGAGGAAATTCCACGACAGAGGGTCGGATATCGGCTCTCTCGAGTGGAATATAAGTTGTGAGATACTTCTCGGAGGAGTATCCACAACATGGGGATTGGAGAGACATTTGCCCCTTCCCCCTTTCACTAATCTCTGTAACCATGCAAGTGTGCTCTAAGCCTTAGGCTCTCACTCCGAGTGATGTCGGTGGAGCAGTTCTTGTAGCAGAGTTTCAACACGTCGATATAGGTTCTGTCCACATTTTGGTCTTCTAGGCTTGACCAGATGGAGTCGGGTTCGATGCAGTCGAACGCCTTCTTGAAGTCGACGAAGATGAGGACCAGTGGCATGTGGTGCTCCCTCCCTGCTTCCAGGAGTCGCTGGACAGTGGTTATGTGGTCGAGGGTGCTGAACTTTCGTCGGAAACCAACCTGTTCGACGGGCTGTTCTTCTTCTAAACGGTCCTTGATTCGCCGGAGGATGCACTTCGAGAAGATCTTGTATATCACCGGAAGAACCGAGATCGGGCGGTAATTGCCTAGGTCTTCTTTGTCGCCTTTCTTGTGGATCAGGATTGTCTCCGAGCTTCTCCACTGGTCGGATATTTCTTTTCTGGATATGACGTTGTTGAACAGCTCGACAATGGTCTTCGTGACTTCTTCGTTGCACATCTTCAGAAAGTCGGCTGTGATTCCATCTGGTCCAGCGGCTTTTCCGTTTGGGAGTGAGCGTAAGGCGGTTTCTACTTCTGAATACAGAAATTCTGGGACCGTTGTGGTTGTGGTGGGTGGCTGCGGCATCTGTGGTGAGACGTGTCCGACTGACTGGAAGAGGTTCGTGTAGAAGGTTTTGATTTCTTCGATTTTCGGTCTGGCGGTCAGCCGTTTTCCAGTCTCGTTCTTCAGGCAGGGTATTTTTGCCGCGAATTCTTGGAGTTCTTTTGCGGTCATTTTCAGACTTTTCCGGTTCGCCACTGTACAGACTTTTCCGGTTCGCCACTGTACAGACTTTTCCGGTTCGCCACTGTACAGACTTTTCCGGTTCGCCACCGCCACTGGAGTCGTTCGTCCTTGAAGTCGTTCAGGTCTTTGCTAAGGGTTTGTCGACAGTTTTTGGCGATTACTTTGTACTCGCTTTTTGTATTTTTTTATACAAGAAACTTTTAATTTTGAGCTACCTCAAAAAGTAATTGGATGATATCGTTCTACTGTACTTGCTCAATCTTCGGAAAGTTTGAAATTCTGGTAAGTAAAGCATTTGCGATGATTGAGTCTTATAGAACTGGGTCTAGTCGTTCCCTAATAATGGCCACAGCCAGCGCACTTAACAAAACTTTTCAAAAAACAAAATTTTTCTGTCAAAATTTTTCTGTTCAATTACCGCCCAATCTCGCTTCTTCCGGTGATATACAAGATCTTCTCGAAGTGCATCCTCCGGCGAATCAAGGACCGTTTAGAAGAAGAACAGCCCGTCGAACAGGCTGGTTTCCGACGAAAGTTCAGCACCCTCGACCACATAACCACTGTCCAGCGACTCCTGGAAGCAGGGAGGGAGCACCACATGCCACTGGTCCTCATCTTCGTCGACTTCAAGAAGGCGTTCGACTGCATCGAACCCGACTCCATCTGGTCAAGCCTAGAAGACCAAAATGTGGACAGAACCTATATCGACGTGTTGAAACTCTGCTACAAGAACTGCTTCACCGACATCACTCCGTTCCACACGGTATTGAAGGTTCCGATCAGCAGAGGCGTTCGCCAAGGAGACCCGATTTCCCCGAATCTCTTCTCAGCGACACTCGAAACCGTCTTCAGGAATCTCGACTGGGACGACCACGGAGTGCCGATCGATGGAAAGAACATCAACCATCTTCGTTTCGCGGACGACGTCGTCCTGATCTCACACTGCCCTCTGGAGACGTCCAAAATGCTCAACGAACTCATCGCCGAAAGCAGGAAAGTTGGTCTGGAGATCAACGAGTCGAAGACAAAGTGCATGCGCAACCCATTCGCTCCAACAACCGCCGTCTTCGCGAATGGAGCTCCGATCGACGAGTGTGGAGAGTACGTCTACCTCGCACGGAACCTGAACAAGAACAACGAGTTGCTCCCAGAACTACACCGAAGGAGACGATCAGCTTGGGCAGCCCTAGGAACCATCCAAAGAGCGTCAGACCGGATCGCCGACCCGAAAACCCGAGCGAATCTGTTCGACACGACCGTCCTACCGGCATTCTGCTACGCCGGAGAAACGTGGTTACCAACGAAAGCCCACCCCGAACGAATCCGAATTACCCACGCTGCTCTGGAACGAAGGATCGTCGGGATCACCCTGACCGAACAACGCTCAAGAGGTCCCCACCGTGAAGACATGAGGAAGCTCTCGCAAGTCAAGGACCCGCTGAAGCACGTGATAAGACGAAAACTGGAATGGGCTGGCCACGTTGCGAGGAGAACGGACGACCGCGGAAGCCGACAAGATTTTTTTCAGGTCAATTTTTTTCGTTATACTGTACGCATGCTTATTGTTTTATTATCTCCTAAAATTTTAGTTTGCAATTCTCATTTTCCGTAGCATAGTTGGCACTTGCAAGCTCTGTGATGCGATTCTGCAAATTTCTCGAGACTCGGTGTCGAGGATCGTCAAGGATCGTCTTTTCATGTCTCATCACAAAGTCAGAAAAGCTGAGATTTTATGTGAGAAAAAAATGTCAGCACAAGTTTCCAAGTTCAAACCTCTCATTGTCCGTACGGTGAGAGGTGAACATTTGGCTACGCTGCTCACCTATGCGAATTTTTTCCTAGTGGAAGCCGAATTCAACTCTCAAAATCAGAGAATACTCGCTAGAGATGCTGATCAAAAAGATGGAACAATTCACAGAGTCTTTCACCCTCCAGAGAATATGGAAAACGAGTGCAGGAAAAACGGGAATGAGAGGAATCGACACGAACCAAGGGACACGAGAAATTGAGAGAAAACGAGAGATGTCGTCAAGATGTGTAAAGATGGCAGCATTCCAGAACGAAACCCAAAGTGACGATGGTTGAAAAAGGCATATTGTGGACGAACTGGATATCCTTTTGGTGTTTTTTTGTGCATACTGTGATCTTTAACTGAAAAGGCACATGGAAAGCTGGTTTAATTGATTTCATGAATTACGGGAACGAGATAAAAAACACAACATGTTGGCTGTCTCCAATCCTTTCCCAAAGTGACGATGGTTGAAAAAGGCAATTTGTAGATGAACTGAATATCCTTTTGGTGTTTTTGGAATGTGAGTTTGCGACTTGGTTAAAAAACAAAAATGTAGCTCCAAAAGTGTAGTTTTCAATAAAAATAAGGACCAGTTGATCAGTCTTGAAATATCTTTTCGAACTTGAAAAGTGCGTCAACATCAGAAGACCCCATTCTCCAATTCGTGCACTTTTCAGAGGGAGACAGCCATAACACTATGTGGGGTGGGTATATTGACTGTTGTGAGTTACAATAACATAGTCAAAACTGGGGGTAACCGGCCATTTTCAAAAAATATTTTCGTTTTTTGGTCAACCCTATTTTCGAATTTTCGAGGATTTGAGAAAATGATAATTTTCAATTGTATTTCTTAAAAGATCATTTAATAGGTATCACTTTTGCAGTTGAACGTTTTCTGATATCTCTAATCGACTCTTCAAAGAAGAGCATTCGTTACACTAACATAGGCCACAAAATCAAAAAAATGGACAAAAAATGATAAATTGAATCTTAATTTTTCAATGCGTTTTTCGACGTAAAATGACGAGTTCTTCTCAGTTCTGAAGTCAGTTTGGATGAATAACCCTCCGCTCTTCCGATTTGGCCTCTTTCATATTAGTACACTCTGAAAAACCGGAAATTCCTGCAGATTCGATATTAGTTTTCGCTATCTATTCAATTTCATTTTTTCATCTGATGTTTATATTATCATTTTTTGGGCTTATCAAAAGCTGTATCTATTATAGTTCCAATGAAATCTCCACTATTTCGAGCCATTTTTTGATCTTGTTGCCCATGTTGGTGAAACGAATGCTCTTCCTTCAGGAGTCGATATCTCGAAAGTGATAAGAGATATCAGAAAACGTTTAACTGCAAAAGTGATACCTATTAAATGATTTTTTAAGAAATACAATTGAAAATTATAGTTTTCTCAAATCCTCGAAAATTCGAAAATCGTGTTGACCAAAAAACGAAAATATTTTTCGAAAATGGCCGGTTACCCCCAGTTTTCACGATGTTATTGTATTTCACAACAGTCAATATACCCACCCCACATAGTGTTATGGCTGTCTCCCTCCGAAAAGTGCTCGAATTGGATAATGGGGTCTTCTGATGTTGACGCACTTTTCAACTTCGTAAAGACATTTCGAGAATGATCGACTGGGAAGTATTTTTATTAAAAACTGGACGTTTGGAGCTACATTTTCTTTTTTTAACAAAGTCGCAAACTCACATTTGAAATTTGTTATGATTTTTCAAAGTTGACACATACCTCACTTGACAAAAATTGAATTTTTCAAAATTTCTCTGGAATAAGAAAAAAAGGCAAACTTTTGAATAGTGCGTTATTATACTTTCCCAGGGACTATCATTTGCCGACACTTTTTATTCTGATCCCTGGGTAACACTTGGGATACTTTCCTTCTCAGTAACATGTCACACAGCGCACACTCGTTTCAAAAACTTGAAATTCTATAATTTTTGAAAAACTTTCGTTGTCTCCGCCACCCTTAGTCACCTTGTGAAAGCTACCTAACCGAATTTCAATTGAGTTCATTATCAACATTTATTTATAATAAATCAATATTTATCATAAATATCCTCCATTTTTCGTTGTTGTTGACTGAGCATCCGACCTGTAAGACACGTTTATTCATCACAATTGTTGGAATAAATAAAAATTTTTGCATGAATGATTGAAAGTTTTCACCGCACCCATATTCACACTATCTAACTTTAATACACTTATTCTCCATCCGCACTCACGTTGTCGCTGCACACTGCACTCTGCATGATATTTCAGATCGAAGAGAAATGGAAAGAGCTAGGGAAGGCTGTAGATTCTCTTCAAATCGCCGACCTCATCAAGCCGGAACCCGTCAACGGTCTCATCGCCCGAAGAGGTGAAGACCTGGCTGCAAACGTAATTCAAGGAATTGCACAAATCAAGGAGTTTCTCGGGTCTCAGGCGAAAGGAACGATATTTTCGGATGTTTGTGAACTCGCTTCCATCCTTCTGGGCGTCAGTCGTACATCAGTGTCAGCCCGATCAACTTGTCCCGTCGATTTGAAAGCCTCTAGATTGCTGAAAACGGCGCCCTCTAGGAAGGAAACGTACATCCGTCCAGTTGCGAAACTGACGGCAGAAGAGAGAAATATGCTCTTCCAGCATCTTCAGATATCGTGGAAAGAAGAGAGACACGTCACCTTGACCAACTTGTTCGAATGGGCGAAGGACACGATTAGCTTCTCCTATGGGAAGACAGTTTTGCGTCAAATGCTCCATGGCATGGGTCTCTGCTTCAAGCTTAAATCCCACAATTCAGTCATCGCGGAGAAGCTGGAACTGAAGAAGATGCGGGAAACCTACTTGAGGAGGAAGATGTTCCATCTGGAACAGAATTCGTACTTTGGGTTCTTCGACGAGACATGGGTGTACGAGGGGATGGTATGTGAGAGAGGGTGGCAGATGAAGGAGACGGACAAATATCGGAGAGCCCGATTGGTCTGCCTGGAAGAGCCTGTGCCCGGTCCGCAGAAGGGAGCAAAAAGAGGAAAGAGGGGAATCGTTGCGGCGGTCGTCACTGAAGACGGCATTCTGAAACCTACTGCCAAGATTTGGATTAGTGGTGGAAGAGGCCGGGATCAGTTGGAGGATTACCATAGAGAGATGAACGCGGAACTTTGCGAGACGTACATGATGGAGACCGTCATTCCGGCCATGGCGGACGCTGGCGCTAAAGTTGGAAGGCCGCCTGTTCTCGTGATCGACAATGCGCCGTATCACAACCGGACGCTCGAGAAGGTGCTTTGGGAAAGAGAAATGGGCGCACAATTTACGTTGTTTAGGCACCAACGAAGAGCAGCACCAAGCCGGTCATGAGGGAATTCATGGTAACCCACGGGATTCCGTTCGGGCCCAAAGACACGAAGCCAATTCTCTTCGAAGCCATTGAGCAGTACATCGAAACGATGGGCGGGCGCTCTGTGTTCAAAAAGTTTGTGATTGACGAATTCGCGAAAAGCCAGGGTGTCACCATTCTACGGCTCCCACCTTATCACTGTTTCATGAATCCTATTGAAACAGTGTGGAGCCGAGGCAAAAGACACGTGCGTTCAACAGGAACGACTCGTGATAGTCTAGAGATGGTGAATATTAATGGGGAGATGAAAAAAATATGTCGAACATTTCAGGTCCGCCAAAGGATGCTCGGCTTCTTAGACAATTTCTCTGCCGAAGAGTCGATGAACCTCTTCCACTCCGTACTCAAGGAGGAAGACGACATCCGTCAAAGAGCTATTCAAAAGCAGTTGGAAGAAGCGCTCGCCAAGCAGCGGGATGAAGAGCGAGACATACGAGAGCTCGATACCGATGACGACAATGATCTGTCGACCGACGGTCTCGTGGCCGGACCGAGTTCTTCGTCCGAGCCCTCATCATCAAACCTCAAAATCAATTCAATAAGCTTTCCATGTGCCTTTTCAGTTAAAGATGACAGTATGCACAAGAAAACACCAAAAGGATATTCAGTTTGTCTACAAATTGCCTTTTTCAACCATCGTCACTTTGGGAAAGGATTGGAGACAGCCAACATGTTGTGTTTTTTTATCTCGTTCCCGTTATTCATGAAATCAATTAAACCAGCTTTCCATGTGCCTTTTCAGTTAAAGATCACAGTATGCTCAAGAAAACACCAAAAGGATATTCAGTTCGTCTATAAATTGCCTTTTTCAACCATCGTCACTTTGGGAAAGGATTGGAGACAGCCAACATGTTGTGTTTTTTTATCTCGTTCCCGTTATTCATGAAATCAATTAAATCAGCTTTCCATGTGCCTTTTCAGTCATAGATCACAGTATGCACAAGAAAACACCAAAACTATATTCAGTTCGTCTACAAATTGCCTTTTTCAACCATCGTCACTTTGGGAAAGGATTGGAGACAGCCAACATGTTGTGTTTTTTATCTCGTTCCCGTTATTCATGAAATCAATTAAATCAGCTTTTCATGTGCCTTTTCAGTCATAGATCACAGTATGCACAAGAAAACACCAAAAGGATATTCAGTTCGTCTACAAATTGCCTTTTTCAACCATCGTCACTTTGGGAAAGGATTGGAGACAGCCAACATGTTGTGTTTTTTATCTCGTTCCCGTTATTCATGAAATCAATTAAATCAGCTTTCCATGTGCCTTTTCAGTCATAGATCACAGTATGCACAAGAAAACACCAAAAGGATATTCAGTTCGTCTACAAATTGCCTTTTTCAACCATGGTCACTTTGGGAAAGGATTGGAGACAGCCAACATGTTGTGTTTTTTATCTCGTTCCCGTTATTCATGAAATCAATTAAATCAGCTTTTCATGTGCCTTTTCAGTCATAGATCACAGTATGCACAAGAAAACACCAAAAGGATATTCAGTTCGTCTACAAATTGCCTTTTTCAACCATCGTCACTTTGGGAAAGGATTGGAGACAGCCAACATGTTGTGTTTTTTTATCTCGTTCCCGTTATTCATGAAATCAATTAAATCAGCTTTCCATGTGCCTTTTCAGTCATAGATCACAGTATGCACAAGAAAACACCAAAAGGATATTCAGTTCGTCTACAAATTGCCTTTTTCAACCATCGTCACTTTGGGAAAGGATTGGAGACAGCCAACATGTTGTGTTTTTTATCTCGTTCCCGTTATTCATGAAATCAATTAAATCAGCTTTCCATGTGCCTTTTCAGTTAAAGATCACAGTATGCACAAGAAAACACCAAAAGGATATTCAGTTCGTCTACAAATTGCCTTTTTCAACCATCGTCACTTTGGGAAAGGATTGGAGACAGCCAACATGTTGTGTTTTTTATCTCGTTCCCGTTATTCATGAAATCAATTAAATAAGCTTTCCATGTGCCTTTTCAGTCATAGATCACAGTATGCACAAGAAAACACCAAAAGGA
This sequence comes from Caenorhabditis macrosperma, assembly GCA_963932285.1. NCBI lineage: Eukaryota > Metazoa > Nematoda > Chromadorea > Rhabditida > Rhabditidae > Caenorhabditis > Caenorhabditis macrosperma. The sequence goes on from OZ010618.1 coordinate 22,941,269, forward strand.
TATTCAGTTCGTCTACAAATTGCCTTTTTCAACCATCGTCACTTTGGGAAAGGATTGGAGACAGCCAACATGTTGTGTTTTTTTATCTCGTTCCCGTTATTCATGAAATCAATTAAATCAGCTTTCCATGTGCCTTTTCAGTCATAGATCACAGTATGCACAAGAAAACACCAAAAGGATATTCAGTTCGTCTACAAATTGCCTTTTTCAACCATCGTCACTTTGGGAAAGGATTGGAGACAGTCAAAATGTTGTGTTTTTTATCTCGTTCCGGTTATTCATGAAATCAATTAAATCAGCTTTCCATGTGCCTTTTCAGTCATATATCACAGTATGCACAAGAAAACGCCAAAAGGATATTCAGTTCGTCTACAAATTGCCTTTTTCAACCATCGTCACTTTGGGAAAGGATTGGAGACAGCCAACATGTCGGGGCGGATGCGCTCAACAAATTCCTGCATGATGCGCGTCTCAAATTCGGCTGCACATTGGGCTGCGTCTGATGCAAAAATGCGCGTGAGGCGGTCTAGAAACTCGTTCACGTTCTCATGCGACTCCTGCTTACACGATTTCAGCTCTGCTCGAAGCGCAACATTCTGGTTGGCTGTGAACTTCTCGGAAAGGTATCGCTTAATATCGGCGTATGGCGTCTCCCTGGGCTTCACATTCAAGAATATTTGCGCGGCGCCTTCTACAAAGAAGCGAAACAGTAGCGCTTTGGTGCGATCATCGGCGTTTGGGTTAGTCACAGCTAAGTAGTCCTCATACCGCTCCACCCATCGGTTGAAATTTTCGCGCCCGGAGAACTTCTCCAGCTTGATGGCCTTAAGCATAGCTACGTGCGGTGGGTTGTCATTGTCTACGGCGTCGATTGGCGCCTCGAGGTCTTGCTGGATCGGGTGCTCTCCTAAGGCGCGTAGCGCATTCCATTCGTCGATCTCCGCATCAATCGCGTCCCTTGCGAGAGCCTCCTGTGCTTCTAAACCTAACGGAGCGGGGGCATTGACGATTAGCGGGGCTAACGGCTCAGCATGTTCTATGTCCTCAAGGTTTACGAAGTGTGGGGTTATTATCGCGAGTTGGCGAGTGAGATACGCGGTGTTATCCTCTAGTGTCTGAAGGCGCTGGTCTTGATAGATCGAGGTGCGCTCGAGAGCTTCGATGGCGCGGGTGATATGGCGCAGATCGCGCGGTGTGGCTGGGGTCTCCATCACGAAGTGACGGTGGTAGGTGAGTTTGTGGGGGGTCGTGGAACGTCACGAAGACTGCTCGCACGACTGGGGGGGGGGGGGTGATGGGTGCTGCAGTGATGTCCGAAGGACCACTTGCACTGGCGGATGATGGTACCCTGAGTTGTGGGCGATGGCGGTTGTGAGCGAAGTTGATGCGGATTGCGGGAAACTGGGGACGAATACCCAAATCTGTAATGAGGATGATTATTGTTAGCCGGCATAGAGGGTTGAATAGACAACGTCGTTGAGAATGGAACCAAGACTGTCTGTAAGGATGTTGACTGTAGTTGCCGGCTCCGCCCCTTGTGGTCCTTGCTCGCATCTTATCTGCTGTGTGAATTCCTCCGCGGATGGTTGTAAATACCTGTGTGACGACATGGTGTTGTATTCGAGTGTCCTTATCGCTTGTTGCATCTTGCTCGTCGGGCTCTGTTTACGTCGAGTCCGCGCGCGAGTTGTAAAACGTATGGCCGACCGACCTTATCATACCGGAATTGGTACGTTTACAACCAGCGGCATGACCGCGTGGCAACTTTCTAGCAATGTGTAGGCCTCTGACGTAGTCGTCTCCGGTTTGCGTGATCGATGATGACATGTGAATGATGAATTCCGGAGTACTGTGGTGTACCTCATGATGACATGTGGATGACGTTTCTCCGATTGTCGTGCTCGTGAAAGTTTGGGGGTTTGCTCAGGACCTATACGAGGGCCGTCACAAATGGGGATACGCAAAGAGAGCCTCCAACATGGCGATGGATGGGAAAAGGTTGCGGAAAGATTTCGGCCGAGATTTGGCAGAGAGTAGCGAGTTACCCTCTCTCGCAATAATCTTCCGGAATCTTCTACAAACTCAGCCGCTACTGTTGTTTTTCTGCTTCTCTGCACCATTCTTCCGTCACTGTACTCTCTCCCTCTCTCTCTCTCTCTCTCTCTCTCTCTCTCTCTCTCTCTCTCTCTCTCTCTCTCTCTCTCTCTCTCTCTCTCTCTCTCTCTCTCTCTCTCTCTCTCTCTCTCTCTCTCTCTCTCTCTCTCTCTCTCTCTCTCTCTCTCTCTCTCTCTCTCTCTCTCTCTCTCTCCGCTCTCTCTCGCTCTCTCTCTCTCTCTCTCTCTCTCTCTCTCTCTCTCTCTCTCTCTCTCGCTCTCTCTCGCTCTCTCTCTCTCTCTCGCTCTCTTTTTCCCGCCGTCTCCGCGCGAAATTACTGTATTTTCCTAGTATTGTAAACATATCCAGAAGCTTATCATATAAAAGACGTTCTTAGTTAGCTCATCAATAAAATTGTATCTTCTGCTCACTCTCTCTCTCTCTCTCTGCCACCCTTCGAGAAGCGAGTGACCGCTCAGGTGTCTCGTCTTTCCCTTCTGTCGTTTTTGGCCAACAGAGTCCCCCTTTCTCCACCTCTCGCCGTCCTCCTCCCTCTACCCCCATGTTATAACCGCCCCGAGGACGGGTCTCGCACGCGGGCGTGTGGTGTAGTGGTTAACACACTTGTCTCGTAGTCAGAGCCAACAGAGTCCCCTTCCTCCCTTCTCTTCCTTCTCTCCTCTCCTCTCTCCACCTCTCGGCCACCTCTACCCTCGAAGTCCTCTAAGTCCCTCTACCCTCGAAGTCCTCTACCCTCGAAGGGGACTCTGTAACGCCGACCAGATTGCGGTAATAATTATCTGACATACGAGACAAGAGACTCCCGGGTTCAATTCCTGGCACGTCCAATATTCCTTTTTTTTTGTTTTTGGATTTCCCTAAACACACAGAAGGGAGAAGTCGGTGGTTATTATTTGTGTTCCCGACAGTCTGCTTCGTGTACTCTGTGGCATCATTATCGATTCGAGGAGAGGGGGAGATGGCCAAAGGAGGAATCACGCGGGAGGAAGCGAGTGTGGGGTGGTGAGTTTCAGATAGACTTCCATTACGAAGGCTGAGACACTCGCAAAGTTGGACAGAATGAAACTGTTGGTATTCGAAATGCTGATTCCAACTCTAACCACGGGGAAAAGACAATTTTTAGAGACGTCACAAGAGAAGACCATAACTAGGACTACAAGTTTGCTGTTGACAACTTTTTGATAACTCTTTCTCACGACACCTTTCATATCCCGAATACAACGGCGCCTGTATGTAATATCGTTTTAAAGTGCTCTCCAACTACCTTTTCAGTCATAGAAGGTCACGCCCTCCTATTGTTCAATCACCAAAAATTGAGACGAAAACTTAGTGTCACTGTTTTCTTCCCAAAAAACCAAAACTGGTTCATTATTTCCTTCAATTGTTTCTTCCTCGACAGCATTTGAAACAAATATTTTGAGAAATACCGCCGCAATGGATCCGTAATCAAAAGGAAGTTTTGTCCATACCTCTCATAAGTAAATGCAGTTGGAATATCGTTACATTCTAGATCTCGCCGCATCAGTTTACTCATGTGTCACCACACCCCATTCTCTTCTTTTCCTTATTCACTTCTTCGTGAAGTATCTATAAATTAAAAAAAATTAAAAAAAATTACAACGTTGTATCAGTGATGTTTTTTGAATAAAGCCAAAGAGTTGGCGGAAAGAACTTTGCCCGTCCGGGGAGAAGTAGCTACAATCCACTGGAACGTTGTCTGCAAAGATTTCTGCCGACAAACAAGTGCAAATGCTTTCATTCGCATTTCAGAACTTATAGACCACCGAAGGAAATATTCCGGAACGCCAAGAGGGATCGATGACAACGTTGATGGTTGGTGCACTTTCAACTGAAAACGTTTAATCGGTTAAATGGACCCGCGCAATGTTCATATCTTGTGGAGCAGATCGACTTACTAGCTCTCATAGTCAGATTGCATTTTTTTCTGACAAACAAAATTGAGCCCGAAACATTTTGTTTTATAAATTATGTGTATAGCAAGTGGCAATTATAAACAAATATGCACAAAAGAAAAAGGGACCATAAAAATTTGGTTACAATTGAAAAATGAAGGTGAAAAAGGAAAATAGAGAGAACCAATTGCGGCAAAGTACTTAGAAGCACTTGCGATGGACGATGGATGGGCCGGACTCGTCGTACTCCTGCTTAGAGATCCACATCTGTTGGAAAGTGGACAGGGAAGCAAGGATGGATCCTCCGATCCAGACGGAGTACTTGCGCTCTGGCGGGCGATGATCTTGATCTTCATGGTGCTGAAATATTGGAAATTAAAGCATGTTACATTGATACTGGATGTTTTTACCTCGGAGCAAGGGCGGTCATCTCCTTCTGCATGCGATCGTCGATTCCTGGGTACATAGTGGTTCCTCCGGAAAGGACGGTGTTGGCGTACAAGTCCTTACGGATATCAATGTCGCATTTCATGATCGAGTTGTAAGAAGTCTCGTGGATTCCGGCAGACTCCTTACCCAAGAAGGATGGCTGGAAAAGAGCCTCTGGGCAACGGAAGCGCTCGTTTCCGACGGTGATGACCTGTCCGTCCGGAAGTTCGTACGACTTCTCGAGGGAAGAGGAGGAGGCGGCGGTGGCCATCTCCTGCTCGAAGTCGAGAGCGACGTAGCAGAGTTTCTCCTTGATGTCACGGACGATCTCACGCTCAGCGGTGGTGGTGAATGAGTATCCGCGCTCAGTGAGGATCTTCATGAGGTAGTCAGTAAGATCACGTCCGGCCAAGTCAAGACGAAGGATGGCGTGCGGGAGGGCATATCCTTCGTAGATTGGGACGGTGTGGGTGACACCATCTCCAGAGTCGAGAACGACTCCGGTGGTACGTCCGGAGGCGTAGAGAGATAGTACGGCCTGGATGGCGACGTACACGGCCGGGGCGTTGAACGTCTCAAACATGGTTTGGGTCATCTTTTCACGGTTAGCCTTCGGGTTCAGTGGGGCTTCAGTGAGGAGGACTGGGTGCTCTTCTGGAGCAACGCGGAGGTCGTTGTAGAAGGTGTGGTGCCAAATCTTCTCCATGTCATCCCAGTTGGTGACGATTCCGTGCTCAATTGGGTACTTGAGGGTCAAGATACCTGAAAGACTCAAATTAATTGTCGGTTACGTTGGTCAAAATGATTACCTCTCTTTGCTTGGGCCTCGTCTCCGACGTACGAGTCCTTCTGCCCCATACCGACCATGACTCCCTGGTGACGTGGTCTTCCGACGATGGATGGGAACACGACGCGTGGAGCGTCGTCTCCGGCGAATCCGGCCTTACACATTCCGGATCCATTGTCCACCACCACGGCGACAACCTCGTCGTCACACATTTTGATTAACTTTTAATGTATCTGAAAAAATGAAATGAATAATTTTGGAATGGTGTTTGAGAGAGCGAAGTAAATGTAAGATTTTTCAACGAGATGTCAATTGGAACAGGAAATGAAGTGAGAAGACCAGGCGGGGGGGTGCAACTGCTCACATATTCTGCAACATAGAGAAGAAGCGAGGAATAGAGATGAAGAGGAGCGGGGAGCCAGGGAAAGATAAAAGAGAAGGCAAGCGACAAACGGTCCTATTCGAAAGGTGGGAAAATGTGTGAGGGCCTCTCTATGTATGTGCCCATACGCAATGCTGATTCATAAGTGAAGGAAGACGAGGACCGCCCTGCCGGCGCTAGAGAAACCGAGGAAACTTCTCAAGCACATTCCGGATCCATTGCCGATAACGAGTGTTGTCACGTCATAGCCGTACGTGTTCGACGTTTGATGGAGAGTGGAGTCTAGACGGGGGCTAGAGTGCTTGATTTCCCGTCCTCGTGGTCTATATATACTGAGTCGCGACGCGCACGCCCCGCCTTTTTCCGTTGGTTGCGAGACCCCGCCCCTCGGCGAGAGATTGAGGGAGTTTGGAGGGTGGTCTCTCCGGCAAGACAGCGAAACGTTGGGGACACATGGGACGGCCAAAACACCTCTATTTCGAAACAATCTTGCGATGTGGGTGATGACTCAGAATGCGGAGACACACATTTCTGGAGAAAAAAAGAACGGCGATTTCGAATAAAGTATCAACGGGAAGTTCCTAGACCATCTCAAGCTGTTGTGGTCCATGTCATTCTAGAGCAAACACTGGAAGAAATTTCAAATGTTCCTCTAGTTCCACTTTTTGATAACTTCTACGCCACGGAACACGTTGCCGTTCACATCACCGTTCCAGTTTCTATCCCTTCCACCACATTCGACTGGCATTGTTTCGCAATGTGAGTCATTGTTTGGCCTCGTTGATTCAAAGCGCCCTGACACCTGCGCGGTCACTCGCTCCTCAAAGGGTGGTATAGAGAGAGAGAGAGAGAGATATATATGTGTTTTTTATCTCGTTCCGGTTATTCATGAAATCAATTAAATCAGCTTTCCATGTGCCTTTTCAGTCATAGATCACAGTATGCACAAGAAAACACCAAAAGGATATTCAGTTCGTCTACAAATTGCCTTTTTCAACCATCGTCACTTTGGGAAAGGATTGGAGACAGCCAACATGTTGTGTTTTTTTGTCTCGTTCCGGTTATTCATGAAATCAATTAAACCAGCTTTCCATGTGCCTTTTCAGTTAAAGATCACAGTATGCACAAGAAAACACCAAAAGGATATTCAGTTCGTCTACAAATTGCCTTTTTCAACCATCGTCACTTTGGGAAAGGATTGGAGACAGCCAACATGTTGTGTTTTTTTATCTCGTTCCGGTTATTCATGAAATCAATTAAACCAGCTTTCCATGTGCCTTTTCAGTTAAAGATCACAGTATGCACAAGAAAACACCAAAAGGATATTCAGTTCGTCTACAAATTGCCTTTTTCAACCATCGTCACTTTGGGAAAGGATTGGAGACAGCCAACATGTTGTGTTTTTTTATCTCGTTCCGGTTATTCATGAAATCAATTAAATAAGCTTTCCATGTGCCTTTTCAGTCATAGATCACAGTATGCACAAGAAAACACCAAAAGGATATTCAGTTCGTCTACAAATTGCCTTTTTCAACCATCGTCACTTTGGGAAAGGATTGGAGACAGCCAACATGTTGTGTTTTTTATCTCGTTCCGGTTATTCATGAAATCACTTAAACCAGCTTTCCATGTGCCTTTTCAGTCATAGATCACAGTATGCACAAGAAAACACCAAAAGGATATTCAGTTCGTCTACAAATTGCCTTTTTCAACCATCGTCACTTTGGGAAAGGATTGGAGACAGCCAACATGTTGTGTTTTTTATCTCGTTCCCGTTATTCATGAAATCAATTAAACCAGCTTTCCATGTGCCTTTTCAGTTAAAGATCACAGTATGCACAAGAAAACACCAAAAAGATATTCAGTTCGTCTACAAATTGCCTTTTTCAACCATCGTCACTTTGGGAAAGGATTGGAGACAGCCAACATGTTGTGTTTTTTATCTCGTTCCCGTTATTCATGAAATCAATTAAACCAGCTTTCCATGTGCCTTTTCAGTTAAAGATCACAGTATGCACAAGAAAACACCAAAAAGATATTCAGTTCGTCTACAAATTGCCTTTTTCAACCAACGTCACTTTGGGAAAGGATTGGAGACAGCCAACATGTTGTGTTTTTTATCTCGTTCCCGTTATTCATGAAATCAATTAAACCAGCTTTCCATGTGCCTTTTCAGTTAAAGATCACAGTATGCACAAGAAAACACCAAAAGGATATTCAGTTCGTCTACAAATTGCCTTTTTCAACCATCGTCACTTTGGGAAAGGATTGGAGACAGCCAACATGTTGTGTTTTTTATCTCGTTCCCGTTATTCATGAAATCAATTAAACCAGCTTTCCATGTGCCTTTTCAGTTAAAGATCACAGTATGCACAAGAAAACACCAAAAGGATATTCAGTTCGTCTACAAATTGCCTTTTTCAACCAACGTCACTTTGGGAAAGGATTGGAGACAGCCAACATGTTGTGTTTTTTATCTCGTTCCCGTTATTCATGAAATCAATTAAACCAGCCAATTCGAGGCGGCTAACGCCGCCTCTCTGGCTGGGCTCCGCAATCTCCTTCGTTTCGTAATCTTTTCCCTAAACAACAACTATACGCTTAAACGTTTTTAGGTCAATTTAATATCCTTCCGTAAGAAAGGCCCTAAATCTTTTCGACCGCTTCGTGAAATATTGTCCTTTTTGAATTCTTCAACCTTTTCGCTGCCCTTTTGACACATTGACCAAAAAATAACCCAACTTCAACTAACAGAGTCAATAACATTCCAAATATAACGATCACTGTCGATTGACCATTAAATTCATGTGTCGAATGGAAACAAAAAACATTTTCCTTCTGGCGAAATCGAACCTGACACCCAAAATCCAAAAGGGAGCGCGCTACCCACTGGGCCACGCACTCGATTAGAGGGGTGGCGCCTGAGGGTGTTGGTGTCCTCGCTGTTTTCGAGGGTTCCGCGGCACTGTTCATTCTTATCGCGCAGTGAGTTCAGTGATGGCCGTGACTTCCACCTTTCTAGAAACGGTTGTCTTCCATGAAAATGGATAAGTAAAAAGAGAATTCTTTTCGTCTCGTCGAGATCTATCCGAATATGTCAACAGATCCTAATTTTTCTCAAAATCCAGCGGGCGGCTTTTTATCGGTGAAAACCGTAACTTTGACCCCTCACAAAACGGTCGTCCGTGGATCAAAATTAGTAAGTAAAAAGCCATTTTGTATCGTCTCGCTGAGCTCTATCCGAATATGTAATCAGATCCCAACTTTTCTCTTTTTTTTCTGTTAGTAGTTTATTAAACAATTCAATCATTCAACAAACATTTTAGGGGGATTACAAAGGGAAGCCAGAAGGCTTAGGGTCATTACACATGAAAATCATGAAAAGAAGTAGTTAGTAAAGTTGAGTGACGTGGGGAGTCTCACCACAGGGTTGATCCACCCGCATGACCATTTTGGTGTATTAAATGGTTGCTAGGTGGCCCTGGGATCGACTCAAGAGTCCCACGCACTCCGTCGGCCATCGTTCCATCCTTCATCTCGCCTCATCCCGATCCTCCGATCCGACCTCCGATCCTCCGCCATCCGACCTCCATCTCGCCTCATCCTCCATTCCGTCTCGTCCACCCGATCGTCCCCATCACGCCGCATCCTACGATCGGGCCATCCCCCGTCTCGCCTCATCCTTTCCGTATCCAGGCAAGCTGCCATCCATCCTTTTCGCCTCCTTCTATCCGACTCGCCCATCCTCTCCTCCTCTCGCCTCATCCTTTCCTTCCAGCTCCTCCAGGCGTTGTACTCGTCGTTGTCGTCGTCGCTGAACCTGACTTTGACTCGTCTTCTTTGCGTCTCTTCGTCCATCAGTTCCGCCTCCGATCTCCATCCTTTATCACTCCACCTTCCTCTCACCTGGTCCCTCATCTTCTTCGTTTCAGCCTCACCTTCAGACACCCATCCTCTTGCCGTCCTTCTGCTGCTTGCCTCCTTATTGCTCTTCCGCTCCTTGCGTCCTCTGGCTTGGCTTCCTCTTCTTTCCTTCGGCTCGCGAGTACTCCTGCTCCTGCTCCTGCTCCTGCCATCTCTCCGCTTTCTTCCGACTTCTTCTTTCGCAGTTCTCTTTCCTCTTCTTTCGCCTGTCTTTCTTCTTCCTCTGAGTCGTCGTCGACTTCCATGATGTCGTTCTGCGTCTCCGGCTGCCAGTCACCGCCGTATTCTTTTGCGAACTTTGCAGCCTTCTTCGCACGCTGATCATCTTTGGCTCTTTCTTTGGCACTTCTCCAGCACAGCCTGTCGACCATCTTGTACCTGTCCCCGAGTATGTGCTTCCAGTAGATGTTTTTGGACATTTCCAGAGTGCACCTACACATATCGGGGATCAGAGTACGTATTTGCGTGGTCTTCAGGCCCAGCTCCTTCAGCGAATCGGTCGTCGGCTGCCAGTATGTACCCAGGCTTCCCACCACGATTGGCAGGATCTTGACATTCCTTCCGCTGGCTGCGAATTGTTTAACGAGTGGTTGGTACTTCTCTATTTTCTGGGTCCAAGCTCGTTTCATCGCATTTTCTCCGTTTTCGTAGGGGACTGTTACGTCCGCGATGAGCACTTCCTTCTTACTTTTCAGCACAATGTCCGGCCGGTGTCTTCCTGCGCCGGCCTCCATGTCCACAGTGACTTCGTACTCCGATTTCGATCCTTCTTTGATCTCTTCGAGAACCATCTGGAGGACTTTGTCATGTCGCTCCGTGATTCCCGATGCCAGCTGGTAGTGGCAGTTTTGAAGAATATGGATGGGCGACTCGAACGTGGCCGGACATCTTCTGCAGCCCTTCGGCATTTTCGGGTCGTATGTGTTCGCATTGCAGTGGAGCAGGTTCAGCCGCGCCCTGTGGACGAACCGCTGCGCTGCAATGCTGATGTCCCGTCCGTCTCTGACAAATCGATTCGACTGCGGATGCTGTTGGAGCACCTGGACCACCCTGCTCTTGACGTCTTTGGTGTTGAGGAAGTTCTTGAGCAGGGCGCCCCTCGTCATGTCCGTGAGTCGTTGAAGCAGCTTCTCTCCGTCGGCCTTGGTGAGGAGGATTTCCTTGGAGTTCTCCGTCACTCGAACGTTCAGGGCGATGTCATCGTCTTTCGGCATAAACTCCAGATGGAACAGTGGTGCTCCCTGGTTTCGACTTAGTGTTCGCACCGCTTCATTCATCCGCAAGAAGAGATTGTATCCTCCTTTGGAGATCCTCTTTGCATTCAGGTAGTCACATTGTTGCTGAAGAGTCGCTGGTGCCCTCAGTTCCAGGTGTTTTGCGGCGATACGTGCCAGCGCTTTCCTGTACATCTGGCGGATATTTTGATCCTTGTGCCATATTCGGGCTAGCATGGAGCACAGGAAAGTTATGACGCATGTGAACCTTGGCGACAGAACTCCAAGTCCTCCATCTTTGATCGGAACCTGGATGTACTCCGTTGGCGATCCTCGGAACGGGATGTTATGCATCGCCTTGCACGCTTTCATCACCACATTCTCGAATTCTCTCATTTCAGAGAGCTTCGGCGTCGCGTTTCGGTACATGTAAGTCAGTCTCGGCAATATGAAGCATTTGAGAGCATCCAACTTCTGGTGGGGTGCCAAATCCGTGTTTTGTAGCATCTCAATGTCTTTGGCAGTCTCCACCAACTTTTGCATCTCCGTGGTTCTCCCAGTTGATCCCGTTGCAACTCCGAGATACTTGTACGTATCCTTCGCGGCTAGGGTTCGCAGCTTGTCCGTCTGGATAGAGCTCCTGGAGCTGCTCCTTGTTGTCGGCCAAGATTGCCAAGTCGTCAGCAAAGGCGAGGCACTTGACCGTCGTTCCGACGCATTTGTGACCGTCCGATCTGCACAAGAAAACACCAAAAGGATATTCAGTTCGTCTACAAATTCCCTTTTTCAACCATCGTCACTTTGGGAAAGGATTGGAGACAGCCAACATGTTGTGTTTTTTATCTCGTTCCCGTAATTCATGAAATCAATTAAACCAGCTTTCCATGTGCCTTTTCAGTCATAGATCACAGTATGCACAAGAAAACACCAAAAAGATATTCAGTTCGTCTACAAATTGCCTTTTTCAACCATCGTCACTTTGGGAAAGGATTGGAGACAGCCAACATGTTGTGTTTTTTATCTCGTTCCCGTTATTCATGAAATCAATTAAATCAGCTTTCCATGTGCCTTTTCAGTCATAGATCACAGTATGCACAAGAAAACACCAAAAAGATATTCAGTTCGTCTACAAATTGCCTTTTTCAACCATCGTCACTTTGGGAAAGGATTGGAGACAGCCAACATGTTGTGTTTTTTATCTCGTTCCCGTAATTCATGAAATCAATTAAACCAGCTTTCCATGTGCCTTTTCAGTCATAGATCACAGTATGCACAAGAAAACACCAAAAGGATATTCAGTTCGTCTACAAATTGCCTTTTTCAACCATCGTCACTTTGGGAAAGGATTGGAGACAGCCAACATGTTGTGTTTTTTATCTCGTTCCCGTAATTCATGAAATCAATTAAACCAGCTTTCCATGTGCCTTTTCAGTCATAGATCACAGTATGCACAAGAAAACACCAAAAGGATATTCAGTTCGTCTACAAATTGCCTTTTTCAACCATCGTCACTTTGGGAAAGGATTGGAGACAGCCAACATGTTGTGTTTTTTATCTCGTTCCCGTAATTCATGAAATCAATTAAACCAGCTTTCCATGTGCCTTTTCAGTTAAAGATCACAGTATGCACAAGAAAACACCAAAAGGATATTCAGTTCGTCTACAAATTGCCTTTTTCAACCATCGTCACTTTGGGAAAGAATTGGAGACAGCCAACATGTTGTGTTTTTTATCTCGTTCCCGTAATTCATGAAATCAATTAAACCAGCTTTCCATGTGCCTTTTCAGTCATAGATCACAGTATGCACAAGAAAACACCAAAAGGATATTCAGTTCGTCTACAAATTGCCTTTTTCAACCATCGTCACTTTGGGAAAGGATTGGAGACAGCCAACATGTTGTGTTTTTTATCTCGTTCCCGTAATTCATGAAATCAATTAAACCAGCTTTCCATGTGCCTTTTCAGTCATAGATCACAGTATGCACAAGAAAACACCAAAAGGATATTCAGTTCGTCTACAAATTGCCTTTTTCAACCATCGTCACTTTGGGAAAGGATTGGAGACAGCCAACATGTTGTGTTTTTTATCTCGTTCCCGTTATTCATGAAATCAATTAAACCAGCTTTCCATGTGCCTTTTCAGTCATAGATCACAGTATGCACAAGAAAACACCAAAAGGATATTCAGTTCGTCTACAAATTGCCTTTTTCAACCATCGTCACTTTGGGAAAGGATTGGAGACAGCCAACATGTTGTGTTTTTTATCTCGTTCCCGTAATTCATGAAATCAATTAAACCAGCTTTCCATGTGCCTTTTCAGTCATAGATCACAGTATGCACAAGAAAACACCAAAAGGATATTCAGTTCGTCTACAAATTGCCTTTTTCAACCATCGTCACTTTGGGAAAGAATTGGAGACAGCCAACATGTTGTGTTTTTTATCTCGTTCCCGTAATTCATGAAATCAATTAAACCAGCTTTCCATGTGCCTTTTCAGTTAAAGATCACAGTATGCACAAGAAAACACCAAAAGGATATTCAGTTCGTCTACAAATTGCCTTTTTCAACCATCGTCACTTTGGGAAAGGATTGGAGACAGCCAACATGTTGTGTTTTTTATCTCGTTCCCGTAATTCATGAAATCAATTAAACCAGCTTTCCATGTGCCTTCAAAAGGAAGTTTTGTCCATACCTCTCATAAGTAAATGCAGTTGGAATATCGTTACATTCTAGATCTCGCCGCATCAGTTTACTCATGTGTGACCACACCCCATTCTCTTCTTTTCCTTATTCACTTCTTCGTGAAGTATCTATAAATTTAAAAAAATTAAAAAAAATTACAACGTTGTATCAGTGATGTTTTTTGAATAAAGCCAAAGAGTTGGCGGAAAGAACTTTGCTCGTCCGGGGAGAAGTAGCTACAATCCACTGGAACGTTGTCTGCAAAGATTTCTGCCGACAAACAAGTGCAAATGCTTTCATTCGCATTTCAGAACTTATAGACCACCGAAGAAAATATTCCGGAACGCCAAGAGGGATCGATGACAACGTTGATGGTTGGTGCACTTTCAACTGAAAACGTTTAATCGGTTAAATGGACCCGCGCAATGTTCATATCTTGTGGAGCAGATCGACTTACTAGCTCTCATAGTCAGATTGCATTCTTTTCTGACAAACAAAATTGAGCCCGAAACATTTTGTTTTATAAATTATGTGTATAGCAAGTGGCAATTATAAACAAATATGCACAAAAGAAGAAGGGACCATAAAAATTTGGTTACAATTGAAAAATGAAGGTGAAAAAGGAAAATAGAGAGAACCAATTGCGGCAAAGTACTTAGAAGCACTTGCGATGGACGATGGATGGGCCGGACTCGTCGTACTCCTGCTTAGAGATCCACATCTGTTGGAAAGTGGACAGGGAAGCAAGGATGGATCCTCCGATCCAGACGGAGTACTTGCGCTCTGGCGGGGCGATGATCTTGATCTTCATGGTGCTGAAATATTGGAAATTAAAGCATGTTACAATGATACTGGATGTTTTTACCTCGGAGCCAGAGCGGTCATCTCCTTCTGCATGCGATCGTCGATTCCTGGGTACATAGTGGTTCCTCCGGAAAGGACGGTGTTGGCGTACAAGTCCTTACGGATATCAATGTCGCATTTCATGATCGAGTTGTAAGAAGTCTCGTGGATTCCGGCAGACTCCTTACCCAAGAAGGATGGCTGGAAAAGAGCCTCTGGGCAACGGAAGCGCTCGTTTCCGACGGTGATGACCTGTCCGTCCGGAAGTTCGTACGACTTCTCGAGGGAAGAGGAGGAGGCGGCGGTGGCCATCTCCTGCTCGAAGTCGAGAGCGACGTAGCAGAGTTTCTCCTTGATGTCACGGACGATCTCACGCTCAGCGGTGGTGGTGAATGAGTATCCGCGCTCAGTGAGGATCTTCATGAGGTAGTCAGTAAGATCACGTCCGGCCAAGTCAAGACGAAGGATGGCGTGCGGGAGGGCATATCCTTCGTAGATTGGGACGGTGTGGGTGACACCATCTCCAGAGTCGAGAACGACTCCGGTGGTACGTCCGGAGGCGTAGAGAGATAGTACGGCCTGGATGGCGACGTACACGGCCGGGGCGTTGAACGTCTCAAACATGGTTTGGGTCATCTTTTCACGGTTAGCCTTCGGGTTCAGTGGGGCTTCAGTGAGGAGGACTGGGTGCTCTTCTGGAGCAACGCGGAGGTCGTTGTAGAAGGTGTGGTGCCAAATCTTCTCCATGTCATCCCAGTTGGTGACGATTCCGTGCTCAATTGGGTACTTGAGGGTCAAGATACCTGAAAGACTCAAATTAATTGTCGGTTACGTTGGTCAAAATGATTACCTCTCTTTGCTTGGGCCTCGTCTCCAACGTACGAGTCCTTCTGCCCCATACCGACCATGACTCCCTGGTGACGTGGTCTTCCGACGATGGATGGGAACACGACGCGTGGAGCGTCGTCTCCGGCGAATCCGGCCTTACACATTCCGGATCCATTGTCCACCACCACGGCGACAACCTCGTCGTCACACATTTTGATTAACTTTTAATGTATCTGAAAAAATGAAATGAATAATTTTGGAATGGTGTTTGAGAGAGCGAAGTAAATGTAAGATTTTTCAACGAGATGTCAATTGGAACAGGAAATGTAGTGAGAAGACCAGGGGGGGGGGTGCAACTGCTCACATATTCTGCAACATAGAGAAGAAGCGAGGAATAGAGATGAAGAGGAGCGGGGAGCCAGGGAAAGATAAAAGAGAAGGCAAGCGACAAACGGTCCTATTCGAAAGGTGGGAAAATGTGTGAGGGCCTCTCTATGTATGTGCCCATACGCAATGCTGATTCATAAGTGAAGGAAGACGAGGACCGCCCTGCCGGCGCTAGAGAAACCGAGGAAACTTCTCAAGCACATTCCGGATCCATTGCCGATAACGAGTGTTGTCACGTCATAGCCGTACGTGTTCGACGTTTGATGGAGAGTGGAGTCTAGGCGGGGGCTAGAGTGCTTGATTTCCCGTCCTCGTGGTCTATATATACTGAGTCGCAACGCGCACGCCCCGCCTTTTTCCGTTGGTTTCGAGACTATGCCCCTCGGCGAGAGATTGAGGGAGTTTGGAGGGTGGTCTCTCCGGCAAGACAGCGAAACGTTGGGGACACATGGGACGGCCAAAACACCTCTATTTCGAAACAATCTTGCGATGTGGGTGATGACTCAGAATGCGGAGACACACATTTCTGGAGAAACAAAGAACGGCGATTTCGAATAAAGTATCAACGGGAAGTTCCTAGACCATCTCAAGCTGTTGTGGTCCATGTCATTCTAGAGGAAACACTGGAAGGACATGTAGAAACAGCTCCGCTCAAAGTTTCGCTTGGCTTCCGTGATGACTCCGTGCAGCGTTCCGTTGGAAAGAGAACATTCTCTGGTCGATCAAAAATGTTCTTCTTCTCTCGGTTCATAGTTACTTATCCCAGGATTCTATTAGGGTGTTCCAGTGTTCGTACTATCGGATGCCATCGAAATGGCCCCGCGACCGAGGAATGTTCTGTCGGAGAATGATTATACAGTACCGGAAAAAAAGCTATCATATTTTGGTTTTTGGAGCATATCTTGAGTCAGAGGTTTCCGATCGCCATGAAACTTTACCAGATTGTTTCTAGCGTGTTTGAAAACTTATGTAGAAGTTGGGAGCACGAAGAAGCTCAAAATGTTCGGTTGCACGATCATTTCGATGACATCCCATAGTTTTTCCATTTTTCAAACTTCGCAAACCGAAATGGCTCATAAACCGAAGAGGACCTACAAAAGAATCCATATGTCTCGAGATTGGTAACAGATAGCGAAAAAGTGTCAACAGCTTTATTATAGTACTAGTTATGTTCTACAAGTTCGTAATTGACAACTTTCTGATATCTCTTATCAATCTCGAGATTTTATCATTCTCCCGCAGAACATTTCCTCGGTGAAAAATGTAAAAACTATGGGATGTCATCGAAATGACCGTGCAACCGAGGAACATTCTGCGGGAGAATGATAAAATCTCGAAATTGATAAGAGATATCAGAAAGTTGTCAACTACGAACTTGTAGAACATAACTAGTGCTATAGAAGTATTGAGGGCTCATTTTCAAAAACACCGGGTGTGTTTGACAAAGCAAAAATCGACTCGAAGAAAGAACATGAAAGTGGTCAGCTCAAGTCCGCAGAAGAATTCGGAAAAATAACGAAGCATCTCTCTCTCTCCCTCTCTCTCTCTCTCTCCCTCTCCCTCTCTCTCTCTCTCCCTTTCCCTCTCTCTCTCTCTCTCCCTCTCCTCTCTCTCTCTCTCTCTCTCTCTCTCTCTCTCTCTCTCTCTCTCTCTCTCTCTCTCTCTCTCTCTCTCTCTCTCTCTCTCTCTCTCTCGCTCTCTCTCTCTCTCTCTCGCTCTCTCTCTCTCTCTCTCGCTCTCACGACTGGACCGCTGTGAGGTACTATGAGATCGGAAACGTACCTTGCACATGCCGGACCCAACATTGATCTCGAGAGGTTTTCCGTAGTCGCCCATGGCCGTTGTTTGATGGAGAATGGGGTCTAGACGGTGCTAGTGCTTGATTTCCCGTCCTCGTGGTCTATATATACTGAGTCGCGACGCGCACGCCCCGCCTTTTTCCGTTGGTTTCGCGACTCTGCCCCTCGACGAGAGATTGAGAAAGTTTGGAGGGTGGTCTCTCCGGCAAGACAGCGAAACGTTGGGGACACATGGGACGGCCAAAACACCTCTATTTCGAAACAATCTTGCGATGTGGGTGATGACTCAGAATGCGGAGACACACATTTCTGGAGAAACAAAGAACGGCGATTTCGAATAAAGTATCAACGGGAAGCTCCAGGATCATCTCAAGCTGTTGTGGTCCGTGTCATTCTAGAGCAAACACTGGAAGAAATTTCAAATGTTCCTCTAGTTCCACTTTTTGATAACTTCTACGCCACGGAACACGTTGCCGTTCACATCACCGTTCCAGTTTCTATCCCTTCCACCACATTCGACTGGCATTGTTTCGCAATGTGAGTCATTGTTTGGCCTCGTTGATTCAAAGCGCCCTGACACCTGCGCGGTCACTCGCTCCTCAAAGGGTTTTTCAAAAAGTTTTTCTGATTCTTTTAGAAGGAAAATAGTAAAAAGGGCACTGACGGAGAGCGGGACATGACGGATGTGAGAGCGCCTACGTGTAGAGACGTAGAGTGCGCGTCGGTTACGTGAGAAACGTTTTTCCTGACGCACATCTCGAATTTTCGAAAGTTTCTTCTCACGATTTTTTCACGTTTTCTCACTTTTTCATTAACGTTTTCTCACTTTTTTTCACGGATTATCCAGTTTATTCATATTTTTCCACGTTTTTCACGTAAGATCACGTTTTTTCACGTAAAATCACGTTTTTTTCCACGTAAAATCACGTTTTTCTCACGTAAAATCACGTTTTTTCACGTAAAATCACGTTTTTTTTCACGTAAAATCACTGTTTTCAGGGATTTTGTTTCTAAGATGCCGAAAAGAAAACTGAACGAAGTATTTACTCATGAAGGATATCTGCTTCGGGTCCAGAAAGTGAATGCCGATGGTACACAACTCCTTTACTGTTCCGAAAGGTATATATCCAAGTTAATGGAAACTGAATGCACGTTTTCAGAAAGTCGTATATCGGCTGTCGAGCCTATGGTCACAGAGACCCCAGTGGATCGATTAAACTAGTGAGGGACCATGAACGTCACGACGCCGATGACGACAGGGCGAATGTGAGTTGTTTTTCTGTAGCTAATTCGAACTATGTTTCACTCCGGCCTCGTGAAAATTTTCGTGAAAGACACGGCTACAGCTGGTACCTCCGCTCCAAGAGAAATCATACATTCGGCTCGTTCAACATGTATGTTATATATGGTTCGAAAGCAGTTACCATGGCGGGCTCAGTCGAAAGTCTGTCACATCGAGTTCATCGAGCAAGAGAACCGGATGACATTGACGTGTTCATGGCTAACTCTCATCCAGCTTCCTTTGTTGGAAGCATGAAAACCGGAGAAGGTATTCCCCCTGTTTCATTATGTACTGTAAGCAGCTTAGAAATGTTCAGATGGAAAGCCCTTTCTCATTTTCGACGATAGTTGTCAACAAAGTGGCGGTCGCTGCGTCGGCTTCGCCTCGGAGTACATGTTGAGAACTCTAGGAAAGTCGGACATCGTACTTGTCGATGGAACGTTTGACGTTGCCCCAGAGCCTTTTGAGCAATTATGGGTTATTCACGGAAACGTCAGAGATCGTGATGTTTGTTTTCTACAATTTCTTACTTGCAGGTTTCCGACGCTGTTACTATACCCATAGTTTATGTACTAATGGAAAGACGAACGCGTGACGATTATATACATGTATTGACTGCTATACGACAGACTCCGGAACTCGCTAACTGGGATCCGAAGCACTTGATCGCAGATTTAGAAGCTGCTGAGCAGAAGGCGTTCTTGGATACGTTCCCATCTATCACTGAACACTACTGCCCTTTTCATCTTCTCCAAAGTTGGAGAAGAAAACTTCAAACACTCGGAATGACAAAAAGCATTCAATACGGTATTGGTTAATGAAATTAAAACTCAAGTTTGGAATTACAGGAAACGAGTACTATGAATTTTGGACACTCCTCCGCTGCCTGCCATTCGGAAGTCCATCAGAAGTTGACCAAGACTTCACCGCAATTTGCGGCATTCTTCCTCTTCCTCTGACACTCCCAATGAACAGTATGATATTACCCCTTCTTATTTAAACTGTTTTTTTTGCAGAGTTCGTCAATTATGTCAAGCGATACTATATTGGAAATGGAAGTGGAACAGCTAAGTTTCCGAGTTGCAACTGGAATGTCAGAATGAGCACGCTGACAAGTATGCCAAAGACATCTAATTGTGTAGAATCAAGTCACAGAAACTTATCCGTAAGATTTATACAAAGTTCAAAATCTCCATGCAGCGTTTCAGTCGTGCATTCGGATGTGCGCAGGTCGACGGACAATGCGAGTGAGCGACCTGATCACGGTTTTAAAAAGAGAAGGAAAAAAAGTGGAATTTGACATTGAGACCTTGTCCCACGACCCCACGTACAAGGTGAAATTGTCGATAGAAACAAACACCGTTAGTTTTTCAGATTCTACACAGTCGGAAGATCAAAGACGTGATAAAGGATCAGAGACTCATGAAGACTGTACAAAACACCCCCCCCCCTCTTCCAAACCTGCCGCTAAAAGGTCTCGACTTCTTCCGAGCGGTGCGAGCGGCATGGAGAAATTAAACAATTTGTGCTCTTTTCTTGTTCATTTTAAAAACTGTTCCTTTTTGTTTATGTTTTTCGGTTTAATAAACTTTTTTTTTCAAGAGAAACGTTTCTCACGTAACCGTATCGCATTCTGCGTCTCTTCACGTGAACGCTCTCTCACGTCGCACGTAACCGACGCGCACTCTACGTCTCTACACGTAGGCGCTCTCACATCCGTCATGTCCCGCTCTCCGTCAGTGCCCTTTTTACTATTTTCCTTCTAAAAGAATCAGAAAAACTTTGAAAATGCATGAGCAGTTAAAATGGTAAAAATGAGAACAAGTGAGCAAAAAAATCATGAAAGGGTTGCAGCTGCTTCAAATCACGCTAGAGTTGCGAAACGGCAGGTTTCGAAACGGCAGGTTTCGAAACGGCATAGTTTCGAATTGGCCGGTTGCGAAACGGCATAGTTGCCAAGAGGCATAGTTGCGGAAAGGCGGGTTTCGAATTGGCCGGTTGCGAAAAGGTATAGTTGCGAAGCGGCACAGTTGCGAAACGGCAGAGTTGCGAGAAGGCAGGGTGCGATTCGGCAGGTTGCGAAAATTCAAAAAGTTGCGAAAACGCACAGTTGCGAAAACGCACAGTTGCGAGTTGGCGCGGAGCCTAGATCAGAGTATGCACAAGAAAACACCAAATCTTCAGGCAGGGTATCTTTGCCGCGAATTCTTGGAGTTCTTTTGCTGTGGTTTTCAGACTTTTCCGGTTCGCCACTGTTTGAAGGAGTCGTTCGTCCTTGAAGTCATTCAGGTCTTTGCGAAGAGATTGTCGACAGTTTTTGGTTTTTGTCTCTTTTGAACTCGAAGTGGGCTTGCTGGGCCAAATCGAGCGGCTTGGGAACGGAGAGTGTTGGATGCCACCTCCGACCGGCACGAGACGGTGTAGCCTGCCAACTTCTCCTAGTGGAGTCCAGCTCACAAGTGTGTTGAGAGAAGAAGGCAGTTGATCCCTTTCGCCGCGTAGAGGCTCAGCACAGAAAGGGCCCTTTCTGTCATCGGACATCCACACGGAACTGTTCAGTGACAACACAATACGACGAACTGATACACTTCCTCAGCGAAGCGCGAGAAAATGCCACTACTCTGCCACAAACCAGATCAGAAAAGAGAATATCCAAGGAAAAGCGACGCCTACAAAACGCTCGAAGGAACGCCGACAAGACAAAAAGCGGGTACAATGTAATCGCCAAAAACTGTCGACAATCTCTCCGCAAAGACCTGAACGACTTCAAGGACGAACGACTCCTTCAAACAGTGGCGAACCGGAAAAGTCTGAAAACGACCGCAAAAGAACTCCGAGAATTCGCGGCAAAGATACCCTGCCTGAAGAACGCGACCGGAGAACGGCTGACCGCCAGACCGAAAATCGAAGAAGAAATCAAAACTTTCTACACGAATCTCTTCTAGTCAGCCAGACACGTCTCACCACAGTTGCCGCAGCCACCCACCACAACCACAACGGTCCCAGAATTTCTGTATTCAGAAGTAGAAGCCGCCATACGCTCACTCCCAAACGGAAAAGCCGCTGGACCGGATGGAATCACCGCCGACTTTCTGAAGATGTGCGACGAAGAAGTCACGAAGACCATAACCGAGCTGTTCAACAACGTCATTTCCAGGAAAGAAGTACCCGACCAGTGGAGAAGCTCGAAGACAATCCTGATCCACAAGAAAGGCGACAAAGAAGACCTAGGCAATTACCGCCCGATCTCGCTTCCTTCGGTGATATACAAGATCTTCTCGAAGTGCATCCTCCGGCGAATCAAAGACCGCTTGGAAGAAGAACAGCCCGTCGAACAGGCTGGTTTCCGACGAAAGTTCAGCACCCTCGACCACACAACCACTGTCCGCGACTCCTGGAAGCAGGGTGGGAGCACCACATGCCACTGGTCCTCAACTTCGTCGACTTCAAGAAGGCGTTTGATTGCATCGAACCCGACTCCATCTGGTCAAGCCTAGAAGACCGAAATGTGGACAGAACCTACATCGACGTGCTGAAACTCTGCTACAAGAACTGCTTCACCGACATCACTCCGTTCCACACGGCATTGAAGGTTCCGATCAGCAGAGGCGTTCGCCAAGGAGACCCGATTTCCCGGAATCTCTTCTCAGCGACACTCGAAACCGTCTTCAGGAATCTCGAATGGGACGACCACGGAGTGCCGATCGATGGAAAGAACATCAACCATCTTCGTTTCGCGGACGACGTCGTCCTGATCTCCCACTGCCCTCTGGAGACGTCCAAAATGCTCAACGAACTCATCGCCGAAAGCAGGAAAGTTGGTCTGGAGATCAACGAGTTGAAGACAAAGTGCATGCGCAACCCATTCGCTCCAACATCCGCCGTCTACGCGAATGGAGCTCCGATCGACGAGTGTGGAGAGTACGTCTACCTCGGACGGAACCTGAACAAGAACAACGAGTTGCTCCCAGAACTACACCGAAGGAGAAGATCAGCTTGGGCGGCCCTAGGAACTATCCAAAGAGCGTCCGACCTGATCGCCGACCCGAAAACCCGAGCAAATCTGTTCGACACGACCGTCCTACCTGCACTCTGCTACGCCGCAGAAACGTGGTCACCAACGAAAGCCCACCTCCAACGAATCCGAATTACCCACGCTGCTCTGGAACGAAGGATCGTCGGGATCACCCTGACCGAACAACGCTCAAGAGATCTCCACCGCGAAGACATGAGGAAGCTCTCGCAAGTCAAGGACCCGCTGAAGCACGTGATAAGACGAAAACTGGAATGGGCTGGCCACGTTGCAAGGAGAACGGACGACCGCGGAAGCCGACAAGATTTTTTTCAGGTCAATTTTTTTTGTTATACTGTATGCTTATTGTTTTATTATTTCCCAAAATTTTAGTTTGCAGTTCTCATTTTCCGTAGCATAGTTGGCACTTGCAAGCTCTGTGATGCGATTCTGCAAATTTCTCGAGACTCGGTGTCGAGGATCGTCAAGGATCGTCTTTTCATGTCTCATCACAAAGTCAGAAAAGCTGAGATTTTATGTGAGAAAAAAATGTCAGCACAAGTTTCCAAGTTCAAACCTCTCATTGTCCGTACGGTGAGAGGTGAACATTCGGCTACGCTGCTCACCTATGCGAATTTTTTCCTAGTGGAAGCCGAATTCAACTCTCAAAATCACAGAATGCTTGCTAGAGATGCTGATCAAAAAGATGGAACAATTCACAGAGTCTTTCACCCTCCAGAATTTATGGCCTCCGAAAGGCTCATTTTCATAAATCCGGAGTGGAGGTCAATCAGATGTGCGAGTTTTTGAACAAGAAGTTGTGCCATGGTCTCAGCAACATTTTGAAAGCAGTTGGACGTTCAAACAAATGTTTTCTTCTTCTCACACAGCAAAAACGGCTCAACAGCTGTGCGAAGCTCGTTTTAGGAGATTCACCAAGGGATCGGAATGGCCATCGTCGTCACCGGATTTGAATCCGCTGGACCATGTCGTTTGAGGATACCTTCAATTATGTGTCTGTGTTCGTCGTCACGCTAATTTGAAGTTGTCAGAAACTGATTTGGTGAAAGCTTGGGACGATCTCTACGGGGACTACCTGCGTACAATGACCGATGCTTACCCGCGCCATCTCAAGGATGTCATCAAAAATCAAGAAGGAAAAATCAAAAAGTGACAATGCAGTTTTGTTTTGTACATATTCAATAAAGTTTTGGTTGAATCCGGTGTCGTTTTCATTTATTTCAATCGAGTTACATCGGTTTTTCGATGCACCTATACTTTTGCGCCACCCTGTATACATTGAGAAAGGTTTCATTTTGGCGCACAGCAGATAAATGGCGCTCAGAGCGGTGAAAATGATACGAACAAACAGATTTGAACCGAGCCGGTGTTGTGGTGGAGGACAAGTCAAATTGGATTTCGAAGCCAAAGTTCACGTGGGTGGGGTTTAGATGCGACCTAGTCGTCCGTACGATACGGCTAACAGAAAAAAGAACGTTGAGGCTGCAGAGCCCATTGAGTGTGCTAAAGAAGGACCCGGTGCTGTCTATTCTGAATCGACAGCAATTCTTGGGATCTCTTGTCTCAATAAATGTGATTTTAGGCGATAAAACAGTGAATAAAAAACGTTTCTTCCTTATTTGACTTCTCTGTCATCGTTTTCAATGACCTGGAAACCCGTTTATTTCACACGGTTCTTATCTTCGCTCTGTTATCATTGGTTATCAATTCACCTAGATTGTTTTCAGATAGACTTCAGCATTTCCCCCAATGATCTCAGTTTGTGAATTGGATGGGAAAAATAGATATGTGTGAGTCTTTCGCCGCAACAACACTGTTTCGCCGAATGAGTCCGTCATCCCCTTCTTTCAGGAATCTCTTTTTTCAAAGTTCAGATAGAAACACGTTTTCATACTGCTTAGCCAGATCATAAAGATCTGTTGATCTTCTTCACCACGCAGAGGTGCAGTACACGAAGAAGTACCTCCGCTCTTAAGATCAGAGATCTTTAGCATCATCGGCGAATTGAAAACATTTCAGTGTGGAACCAAGAATTTATTCACAGATCAGAAAAACCAAAAGAACTGGGCACGCAGGCCGGCACGAGAAGAACAACGGGGCTAAATGAGCACCGGGAAAAGAAAACAAACGAACAAATTGTACAAGATGAGAATGAGACAGAGGAACTACAGCTGCAGACTGCGGGAGTATCCAGGCACGATCCTGAGGTATCTCTTGGCTCTCTTGTAACAATCCAGATTGCAACGAGGTCCGGCGTTGCGACCACGGTAGTAGATCTGCCAGAAGACCTTCTCGAAAGGACGCTCAGGTTCCGGAAGTATCTGCTCCAACTTGACAAACTGAAACAATAGATATTTATATTAGGAGACTATCTTTTTTCCGAACTCACCAAGTCTTTCTTGACCTTCTGCCAAGCCACGGGATCCTCAGTGACGATCGAACTGCGCTTGAGGAAGAGCATCAAGTACGTCATGCTCCACATGTCATCCATTTCCACGTGTGTCGGAGCTCTTCCTGTTCCAACGTACAGCGGCGTGTAGAAGTTCGGCACACACTCAGCCGTGTCGTAGACACAGTGCCACGAATCCCCGTCCTCTCTGATTCCAGCGGCTCCGAAGTCGGTCCAAATGGCGCGAAGCTTCTGGAAAAGTGACAATTAGAAGCTAGTAGACCGGAAATAACACTTACTCCTTCAGAACGAGGGATGAGGATGTTTCCTGGGTTGACATCCCGATGAACGACTCCGCGACTGTGCATGAATCTGAGTCCCTTGATGAGATCAATGGAAATCGCAGCAACGACTCCGTTTGAGATGGCCGGATGGAACTGGTAGTACTCGGCAAGTGACTGCTTCTCCAACGACATCACTGAAAACACTACTTTTACTGAAGATTCAAGACGAAAAGGCTAGCAAACCGAGGAAGCGAGTATCCAAAAGGTCCTCCTTCTGATCGAAGCAGTCGACGGTGTACTTCGTGTTGCCAAGGAGAGAGAAAATATAGGCTTCATGGACCAGTGCTGGACCATCCTCACGTGGGATCTTGATTGCCACGTTTTGTCCAGTTTGAGCGATGGCAGCCGACACGACTCCTCCGAAGCGCCCATGACCCATGACTGCCAGGATGCGGTAGCGATTGTCCAGAAGACGCCCGCTGAAGCTCTGGAGCCGGCTGAGGAACTGCTGATCGGCTTCAGAAGACATCGTGATGGATACGGCTTAGAATGGACGGACGAACTGAAAGAAGGAACTAGAGGAGGCGAACGGAGTGGAGAGAAGCGAGAAATGAAACGGAGAACGAACGGAAGGAAAGTGGAAGAGAACACACGGCAATGGCAGCGATAGGGCGCGGAAAACAGCAAAAAACGCAGAAAATGGATGAAGACCACGGCAGAGACGATTCAGCAGCAGACGAGTGCTCCTAGAGCGGCGAATTGACGGATGGACGGATTCAGTGATAAAAATCACTGTTTTTTGGAGAAACCGCGAAGAAGATCCATCGGAAGTACTCAAAGACGGTGGAGGGACTCCGATGCTCATAAGAGCAAGTTTTCGAGGGAACAAAACAAAAAAAAAACAAAAAAAAAGGAAAAAATTAAAAAAAAATACTGCGTTCAGCGCAATCATAGCGCTGATTTTCTGAATCAATGCATTTATTTTCGAATCTCAGACTATTTGTATTGTAAATCAGAAATTGAGAAATATATTCGCAAATCTAATTGCTTAAGTTCCCAATTATCCCAAATATTCAGAAAATTTTCCTAAGTTTTGTGAATTTTCACTAAATTTATTTTATTTTTTTAGCCCAAAAAAATTAAAAATATAGTTTTCAAAAATTTTCTAATATTCCCCAACTATTTGCTGAAGTTGCAGCGGAATTTTCCAAAATTTCAAAAAAGAACTACGAGTTATCCCAAAATATTCCCTATTTTTTTCGAAAAAAAGGCATACCTGAGGAACGCACCTTTAAATCGCACTCAGCTCCGAATAGTAGTCGCTGTTGATGTCTCCAGAAGGTCCCAGAAGTCTTTTGGTCCAATGTCTGCTCCACTGACGGATATTCGAAGGTCCTCGGGCTCTCTCTGGGAACGAATTATAATTTTTCAGAAGAATTTGATTTTTATTATTTTTATAAATTTTACTAGGATCTCAAAAACTATTCCAATCGATTTGCCGTGTTTGTTTACATATACACAAAAATTTGGAAGGCATTCGGAAAAAAAATAACTAAAAAAAGTCATTTTTTCGAGTTTTTTGAAAATTTTCCATTTTCAATACTCTCTATTTTGAAAATTGACCGTTAAAAGTTCCATATTACTTATGGAAATTACTCAGAGAGGTTAGATGATCACTTTTGGAAAGTTTCATAAACTTTGTTCGGTCAAAACCGAAATGGTGAAATTAAATAGGCCATTTTTCAAGAAATTACGAAAAACTCACTTTTTCGGGTGGATCCGTTGGAAATAGGAAGCTGAGAATATGCGCATCGGAATCAGCATCAAAATTAACGTGCGTACGCATTTTGAATGGAGTGAAAGGGCCGGAGGGGAGGGGAGGGAGGAGGGGGAGAAGAGGGAGCACAAAATGGGAAGAATGAAAAGAATGACACCTTTTAGGAGAAGCTTGGAACCAGCTCTGAATTACTGTACTTAAAGGGACATCGTGGCGAGACCTTACGGGGCGAGACCATCCATTATGGCGGGAATTCAAATTTTGGCCGAAAATATGGTTTTCAAAAGTATGGACATAGTTATATCAATCGACGCAGAATTTTACGCTGAGTACGAATTCGTGGTCGAAAAATTTTTAACGTAAATCCTAGGCCACGAAAATGGGTTTCTAGGCCATGAAAAAAAAGTCACCGAATTTCAAGGTTTTTACATCAATCGGTAGAGGGATGTTAGGAGATGAAGAATAAACAGTTTCAGAACAGTTTTTGCGTATTCTAGGCCAGGTCCAGCCATTTGGGTTTCTAGGCCACCAACGGAATATGCCCAAATAGTCATGTTATGCGCATCAATCGATAGAGGGATGTTAGGGGATGAAGAATAAACAGTTTCAGAACAGTTTTTGTCGGATTCTAGGCCAGGTCCAGCCATTTGGGTTTCTAGGCCACCAACGGAATATGCCCAAATAGTCATGTTATGCGCATCAATCGATAGAGGAATGTTAGGGGATGAAGATGAAACAGTTTCAAAACAGTTTTTGTCGGATTCTAGGCCAGGTCCAGCCATTTGGGTTTCTAGGCCACCAACGGAATATGCCCAAATAGTCATGTTATGCGCATCAATCGATAGAGGGATGTTAGGGGATGAAGAATAAACAGTTTCAGAACAGTTTTTGTCGGATTCTAGGCCAGGTCCAGCCATTTGGGTTTCTAGGCCACCAACGGAATATGCCCAAATAGTCATGTTATGCGCATCAATCGATAGAGGGATGTTAGGGGATGAAGAATAAACAGTTTCAGAACAGTTTTTGTCGGATTCTAGGCCAGGTCCAGCCATTTGGGTTTCTAGGCCACCAACGGAATATGCCCAAATAGTCATGTTATGCGCATCAATCGATAGAGGGATGTTAGGGGATGAAGAATAAACAGTTTCGGAACAGTTTTTGTCGCATTCTAGGCCAGGTCCAGCCATTTGGGTTTCTAGGCCACCAACGGAATATGCCCAAATAGTCATGTTATGCGCATCAATCGATAGAGGGATGTTAGGAGATGAAGAATAAATAGTTTCAGAACAGTTTTTGTCGGATTCTAGGCCAGGTCCAGCCATTTGGGTTTCTAGGCCACCAACGGAATATGCCCAAATAGTCATGTTATGCGCATCAATCGGTAGAGGGATGTTAGGAGATGAAGAATAAACAGTTTCAGAACAGTTTTTGTCGTATTCTAGGCCAGGTCCAGCCATTTGGGTTTCTAGGCCACCAACGGAATATGCCCAAATAGTCATGTTATGCGCATCAATCGATAGAGGGATGTTAGGGGATGAATAATAAACAGTTTCAGAACAGTTTTTGTCGGAAGAAGGGGAAGAATAAGAGGAGGAGGAGGGTGGCTCTGCGCCCTTTTATACGGCAGAGCGAGAGTGAGAGAGAGAAGGGAGCGAGAGAAAGAGCTCAAACACCCTCGTCCCTCCTCCTCATTCTCTACCAGTCTGCTCTCTCTCGCTCTCTCGCTCCTCAGTATATAAAGCAGCGGCGGCACACACACACGCCATTGTTTCCCTCCGTCGCCGCCATTCTCCCTTCCTCTCGACTTCTCTGCAATCTCACTCTGAGTCACCCTCCTCCGCTCATTCTTTCCGCTTTTTCACTGCGCTGCAAGATGTATTGACTTCCTTCCCCCTTTTCTTTTTTTTTCGCCTTTCCTCGGCTCAAAATGGTCTGTTCGAGCTGGAACTGGACTGGTAACTTTGTATTGTTTTTCTAGAATCATATCTTGAAAACTAAATGTTTGGAAACAATTTTGCTGCTAATTAAAAAAAATTGGAACAGTCTAATTTTTTGCTAATTTCTCAGAGAAGTGTGGTAGCAAACGGAGTATTCCTGACTGGGTGGTCTCCGGGGAAGTGCGACATCGAAGGATGCCGACACTGAGTCATTGATGACTCATCCCTCCCCATGGCGCCGTAGTGATGAGTCATCATTATAATTACCTAATTATCGGGGTGATTGAAATTAATGAGGTAATTAAAATGATAAAATGATGACTCATCACTAGGGCGCCATGGGTAGGGATGAGTCATCGATGATTCATTGTCGGCATCCTTTGAAGTCGCCCATTCCTGGAGACCACACAGGCAACATAGATTGGTGAAAGGAGGATCGTTATTTGAAATGGGAATAGAAATTGGCCCTTATCTTCCACCGTTCTCCTCCTCTGCGAGTTGTGAATGTGAGGAGTGAATAAGGGGATGAAAGTTCTGGAAATCAGAGGGGTCGAGAAGTGATCAGAAGGGCGGCGATGAGTGAGAACAGGGGCGTGTGTGTTTTCTCTCTCTCGCTCTCTCACTCTCTCGCTCCTCACAAGGAACCGTCCCAACATGTAACGCGGCGATTTTGATTAAGGCAGAGGGGATCGGTAGTACTATGAGAGCTGTGAACAGCCATAATGGGAAATATGTGCAAAACTCCTCGTTTTCGAGTTATGGCCAAAATTAAATTGTTTGAAAATTACCTAAACTTCAACTTTGAGGAACCATAACTTGCTTCAAAATTATCGTAGAACAAAGTTCAAAAAACGAAAATGTAGGTAATCATCTCTATTTTACGATCCACATTTGAACTTATCACTGCTTCATCAGTGAACATCTGAAATTATCACTTTTCCGAAAATGGTCAAATCCTATCTCAAAAACTGACCGTTTAATCTCTCTGGAAATGTTTCCATTCGATCCGCCGTCCAATTTAGAGCATTTTCCCCATGTGCCTATATACTGGTCGTCGAATGGATTTTGAGAAAATTGAGGAAAACTAAAAATGACACCTTTCTTTTACGTGAAAAATATAGGTTTTTCCGTTGGTAGCGAAATATTAATTGTTTCTTTACAGTGATTTTGGTGGGAAAAAATGTGAAATTACTATTGCACTGTGTTCCGCACATCCTTATCAACTATCTTATCATTTTAATGTTTCTACAGAGCTTTTCACCAGTACCTGTTTTTTTCATTCTGAAAAAGTCGAACATTTTTCTGAGTGGTCGCAGTATAGTTTCAGGATGATTATGGATCTTTTTAAGTAAAAAGACACAGTTCAAAATAGAAATGGTGAAGTTTCTGGCAATGAACTGTTCAACAGCATGATTAGTAGAATTGCCGCAATCGCAATGTTTCACTTTTCATAAATGAAAACTGTTAGCTCTATATCTCAAAATTTTAGGGCTTCGCGACACTTCGCCTCCAGATATTTTGCCACCACGACACGTTTTCATGGGTTTTCAGTGTTAATTTACTGTTTTAGGTGTCAAACTGTCGCGGTGGCGAAATATCTGGTGGTAAAGTGTCCCGGAGCCATTTTTGACATTTTTTGATTTCACCGGTTTCTAATTCTTAAAAAGGAATGATTTTCTGACAGAGAGAGCACATAAAATAAATTTTGGAATTTTTTTTAGAAAAGAGAAACATTGCCATTGCGGCAATTTTACTAATTATGCTGTTGAACAGTTCATGGCCAGAAACTTCCCCATTTCTATTTTGAGCTGTGTCTTTTCGCTTAAAAAGATCCATAATCATCCTGAAAATTTACTGCGACCACTCAGAAAAATGTTCGACTTTTTCAGAATGAAAAAAACAGGTACTGGTGAAAAGCTCTGTAGAAACATTAAAATGATAAGATAGTTGATAAGGATGTGCGGAACACATCGCAATAGTAATTTCACACTTTTTCCAACCAAAATCACTGCAAAGAAACCAAAAATATTTCGCTACCAACGGAAAAACCTACATTTTTCACGAAAAAATAGGTGTCATTTTTAGTTTTCCTCAATTTTCTCAAAATCCATTCGACGACCAGTATATAGGCACATGGGGAAAATGCTCTAAATTGGACGGCGGATCGAATGGAAACATTTCCAGAGAGATTAAACGGTCAGTTTTTGAGATAGGATTTGACCATTTTCGGAAAAGTGATAATTTCAGATGTTCACTGATAAAGCAGTGATAAGTTCAAATGTGGATCGTAAAATAGAGATGATTACCTACATTTTCGTTTTTTGAACTTTGTTCTACGATAATTTTGAAAGCAAGTTATGGTTCCTCAAAGTTTAAGTTTAGGTAATTTTAAAAATTTTTAATTTTGGCCATAACTCGAAAACGAGAAGTTTTGCACAATTTTCCCATTATGGCTGTTCATACCTCTCATAGTACTACCGATCCCCCCTACTTTTATCACAATCGCCGCGTTACATGTTGGGAGTGTTCCTTGTCAGTATAAAAGGCCGCGGAGTCACACACACACGCCATTGTTTTCCCTCGTCGCCGCCATTCTCCCTTCCTCTCGACCCGTCTGCTCTCTCGCTCTGAGTCACCCCCCTCCGCTCATTCTTCCCCCCTTTTTGCTGCGCTGCGAGTTGTATTGCCTTCCTCCCCCTTTGTTTTTTCTTTTTTTGCCTTGACTCGGCTCAAAATGGTCTATTCGAGCTAGAACTTGGACAGGGATTAGTCAACTGGACCGGTAACATTGTTTAGTTTTTCTAGAATCATATCTCAAAAATGGCCTATTTCTAATCTCATTTCGAAAAACGACCTTCCTTTAACCAATCTCTGTTGACTGGGTGGTTTCCGGGGAAGGGCGACATCAAAAGATGCCGACAATGAATCATCGATGACTCATCGCTACCCATGGCGTCCTTGTGTTGAGTCATCTTTTCAATTACCTCAACAGAAATCCCCGTCTTGCCCAAGTATTTGCCCTTTTCCCGTTGTTTTCCTTCACTCTCCCTCCCTGTTCATCGTTTCCAGAGTCTTCCACCTTGTTCGGCTCAATTTTTCCTCTCTTTTCTTCTCAATTTTCCTCCCATTTCTCTCCATTTTTGAAAAGTTACAGATATCAAACTTGTGGTCAATGCCACCATCTCTCGGGCCGACCTGATATGGACGCCGTTCGTATTTCATTGAAATTGTGATAGAGGATTGGAGGGTGGATGAGAAGAGAACAAGGGTGAGTCAGTCTCTAGTATAGAAAATTCAATGAACAATCGTCTTTTTTAGATGAAATGCGATTTCCCCAACTGGAGCTGCTGATATGCTGCTTTTTTTTACGAAACGATTTTTTCAAATCACCACTCATAGAGAAGAAGAAGGAGGAGAAGAATGAATGGAATGGATGGAGAAAGCAGCCTGATATGGCAGCTAAACGGATTTGCACTGAATTTAAAAGCGATTAACGTAAACACTGGAGAATGATGTGAGTGATCTATTCCATTTAAATCACCGCTGAGCTTCTGCAGCCTCCCCTATATTGCGTTAACTCTAAAGTGCGCGTTTGGCCACGTGGCAATTGCTCAAAAAATGTCCCCAGAATTGATCCCGTGCCCCACTCATTGTGGTCGTTTTTTTATGCGCCATTTTCGCATTTTCTTCGTGCATTTTCTCCATAAACAAAACATTACTCAACGCTAAATCAGAAAAAAACCAAACATTTCGGATTTCACGCTCTCTCTCTCCCTTGCTATCGGTAAACTTGCCGGAGAACGGTTTTCCATTCATTTGTGTTACATTCCCTGTTCCCCTCTCGTAGATTCGTCGTAAGTCCCTTCTTAACCATCAACCATAGTCTTTCAGAAATGGGAGGAAAGTCGTCAAAGGCTCCACCACCGGCCCCACGTCGTGGGACTCAGGCGGTGAGAAATCTTTGAAAATGTTAACCAATTCCATATGCCTAAGTTTCAGATGACACCTATTTCGAAACAAGGTGAATGACTAACACGCCTATTTCTGGTGGCAATTTGGGAGGGGGTGTATTCCCTCTGGAACACTACAGGTACACTCATTCACCTTCATCCATCATTTCTCTTAATCAATCGATTCCGAGTCGACCCTAAAAACAAAGCATTAATCATCGATGAATCATCCCCCCCCTCCCAACAAGAAAATGCAGAAAAGTTTTGGATTTCTCTGCGTCTCGTCGTCTCGTCCACTCTCTCCCCTATCGATAGGGCGACTCGTGTGCCTGTTCTCCGTTCGTCTCGATGCATTTTCTCTAGTTTCTGGGCGGTTTCGCAATTATTTCCAATTTGCAACTCGTTTATTCATCGATTGTTCATTTAGCTTTCAGTGCACCTGGACTTCCTCTCGCGCTGTTCTTATTGGCCTAGATCAGTCTAAACCGTCTCAAATAGCCTTTTTCACTATCTGGAAACTTGCGCAATTGCGCTCCGCTGGATTTTATGTTGGTCTCACGAGAGTCGTGGCGAGACCAACAGAATCCAGCGGAGCGCGTTTGCATCATCATACACCGTTTAGTGTGTTGTGAGCAATTTGATGATTCATTGAAACTTCCATCATTATACTATCGGATGCATCCGAAATGAAGATTTTGACGAGAAAAAAACTGTGCCGGCCGCCGGCGGGTCTCGCAACGAACGAGCGGGTACTAAAGCTCAACATTTGTAACCGGCCGGTTTTCACTCGGATTTTTCGATAAAAATATTTAGAATAATACAATTATGGATTGACACGAAAAGAACCCGGAAAAACGGCTGAAATTGAATTTTCTTGGTCATTTGAAATTTTCGAAATTTTTCGACAGTAAATCGCGCCGGCGCGAAACTGTCGGTGGCCCTACAAAATTATCTATTTTTGATGCATCCGATAGTATTAACCTGATCATTTTTCCGTTGTGACTCATCTTCTAGACACCCTCCCACAACCATTTCTCGCTTTCAGAAACCATGCCAAAGCACGTCAAGTTTTTCGAGACCACCCTCCACGCGGCCTCATTCGTGCTCGCACATCTCCGCAACCAGGGCCAGCAGACCGAGGAGCCGTTGGACGAAGTATTCGCCAATATGACAGTGTGGGAGAACCCAAACAGAAATAAGAAGCCGGTCGTCGTCAAGATCGACAGCATCGAGGAGGAGGTTCGCCTCACCGACGCCGAAATGCAAGATCTGATCCTCACGCCAGGACGAGGTTCGCAAGGAGCTGAAAAAGAAATTGAGCAACTCGGAGAGGATGAAGTGGGAATGGGCCGTCTTCGAGGCCACCGACAAGGGGTTCCAGGCCATGGGACTGTCTGACGATTAGGTAAGCCATTCGAATCAATTGCCAGCGAATACACTGCTAAACCGCTGGCGTGTACGCCGAGTACACGCTGTTGGTACGCAGCGGACCCGCTGCGTGTCCGCTGCTTACACGCAGATCCGATTTCAGCCGCTGAGTACACGCCAGCTGTTCAGCAGTGTAGATATCTGGTTCAGGCGAGATTTGATGGTCAACAACGTCTCCCACCACCCCAACAACCGTTCTCATCCCACACGCCCACCGGTCTCTTGTTTTTTTGTAAATTCGCTGGTACTTCATTTTTTTTTTGAATTTCATTTTTTGATTTCTTTATGTACACCACACCGGCTTTTATTCTTTTACGGTAAATGAATTCGGTTCATTTTTGTCCAGGGCGCGCGTGTCCATTCACTGCCATACACATTGTTTGCTCTCGGGCATTCGCATTATGTGTAAACAGCAACAAGGAATAATCATTGACATGGGATGAGCCCTCCAAGAAATTAGAACCAAAAAGAGAAGATATAAAAGGGCAGATACCGTATTTCCTCGAACATAGCGGCACCCCTGCGGGAGAATCATTATATCTTGACATCGGTGAGAGATATGAAAAAGTTGTCAACAGCAAACTTGTAGTTCTAATTTTGATCTACAAGTTTCCTGTTGAGCACTATTTGATATCTTTTATCAATCTCGAGATAAAATGGTTCTCCTGCGCCACCCTATTCGAGGAAAAACGGTAGTTGGCTTTCCGAATCAAATGTCCTGTGGGATCCGGCGCGGTGAAGACGACTTTCTCGATTTTTCGACTTGCGGTAAAGGTGCTGAATCAGTTTCCTGGATCTAGAATAAGAAATCTTTGCTCAGTTTCAAATAATGGGATCACATACCTGATTCTCTTCCCGCTGATCCGATGAGATGACTTGTGTGAGGCTTTCTGGTTGATAATAGCTCTTCGCGATGATCTCCTCGCCGCCCAGTCGTCCAGTCTCTCTCACCGAATCTATGTGCATGAGGAGTTGGGTGGAAGTAGTGCTGACAAAGTGGACATTCTATCCACTCCATGCTCCTTCCGCATGTGCTCCCGAATCTCGGTGTTCGGGATGCCTTCCAGATGGCTGATGTTGCATGTGAAGGGTGTCATGTACCCCCTCAAAAAGAGGAAGTACATGATGATGACATGGTCGTGCCACTCGGAATGGTGAAGAGGAAGAAAGGTGGTGGCACAACGGCAAAGTGTCACTTCGAAACAAGCGCGTGAGACAGTGAGAGGGGGAGGGGAGCATGTAGAGTGCGGTCAATATCGATAGGGCCACCCTCTTTTTGGGGTCTCCTGGCAAAACTAGAAGCGATATCAAAAATCTGTGAGCACAGTTCGATTTGTAATACAAAATAACCCCGGGAGCCAAATTTGCATGTTCCGATCATTCCCCCTAAGCCCCTACTCACGAAATGGTCCATATTCAGGCGGACAATATCGATAGGACCACCTACCAAATTGTTTTGTTTTATTTTGAAACTCCACCTCTCCTGTCGGCTTCCCCCCCACTCATCAAAGACTTCTCTGCGTCTCTCCCTCGTCTTGCATTCGTCTCCCATTTGCACTTTGTGAGGGACTCCCACGTACTCTCTGATCACCCTTGTTTGGGGCACCACGACAGTTCGCTGGCGTGCTTGAATTGGCAACGGACGCCAGTTGACAACGGGAGAGCTTCTTGTATCAATCTCATGCCTTCCGATCATTTTGTCATGATTCCTTTCCTCCCACCCTGCCTTCTCGTGCGTCTCCTCGTTTGCCACCCATTTTCCTCCCTCCTCTCATCCTGTCTTTCTTCTAGCCGTCCTCCTTCTTCCTTTCCTTTTCCTCCTGTTCTTCTTGTATCCTTCTTTTTATTCGCTTTCTACATAGCATTCCCTTCACGTTCAGTGGGAGTTGAGATAATCGCTGTCACAAACAAACATGTTTTTGACATGCCACGCCCCCAAACGCACACCTCGGGTCTTACGCGATATAATAGAGGAGGCAGAAGTCGCCATCGAGCGTTCGTCAAGGATTCAGGGCTCTGATTTTTTATTGAACCCCGTCGGTCCGAGTATGCGCGTTTGGAAGCGTGGCTTGTCAAAAAAAAAAGTCACAAAAATTGACCCAGTGACCCAGTTACGGTGGTTGTTTCAACTGTTGCATCCTTTCTGTATTTTTCGCGTGGGCACTGTTTAACCTGTCTGCATCTCTCGCGCGTGTGCGTGGGTGCTGCCCGGTCACCGCCAACTCCGAAGCGCGCGCCCGCTGCCGCTTCAGGACCACTTTCCGGAACTCTGTTTGTAATGAACCGATTTTGATCGTTCTCGAACTATTCGACGAGGAATTTTTTGGATAATACGACTATGCAGAATAGAACAGGCCGCAGAGCGACTTGAAGCTAACGCTCCCTGAGCCCCGCATTGCTAGGGGATTTGGACAAAGCCCCAGAACCCCCTAGTCTGCCTCCTCGATTATATCGCGATTGCACGAGCGTGCGCGTTTGGGGGCGTGGCATGTCAAAAAAAATTTCCGTGAGTTTGTTTGTGATAGCGATTATCTCAACTCCCACTGAACCGATTTTGCCCATTTTTGGCACAGTGGTCAGAAAGGGTGACCGCATGATGCACGTCAATTTTCTAAGCGATCGGTTGAGTTTGACGGCTTCTGGAGAGCTTTTTGCGTCTTTTTCGGACGTTTTTCTCCAACAATGTGCCTCTGGGAAAGTGCGTCGACTCGATCTTCCCAGAGGCAAATTTCCCCAGAGGCGCACTCCGAGCGAACCAAGGTTTTCCTAATGTTGTCAAACGGCGAGGACATGACTGTCGACCAAGTCAGCGCAAACTGTCGACCCTCTGGCGCAGTGGTAGCGCGCTTACTTTAGGTTTTCCCCCTAATCTGCCCCCTCCCTTAAATCGCGTTGGTCCGAGCATGCGCGTTTGGGGGCGTGGCTTGTCTGCCTCCTCTATTATATCGCGATTGCCCGAGCGTGCGCGTTTGGGGGCGTGTCATGTAAAAAAAATGTGTGGCATGTAGGGTGACCGCACGATGCACGTCAATGTTCTAAGCGATCGGTTGAGTTTGACAGCTTCTGGACTTCTTTTTGTGCATTTTGACTGTTATTTGTGCCTCTGGGAAAGTTGTGTCTCGCCTATCTTCCCAGAGGCGCACTTTGAGCGAACCGAGGTGTTTCTATTGTTGCGAAACGGCGAGGACACGACCGTCGATCACGACCGAAACGAATAAAAGCACTCAAAATCCAACTAAGAAGGAACATGTCAGATGGGCCACCCTGAGAACCGAATGAATTGGTTCGGGAAATGTGAGTACCTGTGAGGGTAGTATAACGCCATATTCAAAAGTTTGCCTTTTTTCTTTATTCCGGAGAAATTTTGAAAAATCCATTTTTTTGGCACTCGGAGGATGGGCACACTTCAAAAAATCATAACTAATTTAGAATTTGTGTAAACGAGTTGGTTAAAAAACGAAAATAGAGCTAATTAGTTGTAAATTACGGTAAAAATACAATTGATTATTCATCTTTTGAATTGGAGGTCGTATGTCAGAAAATATTCCAATGTCAGTAGACCCTATTTCTGAATTTGATCGCTTTTCGGAAAGATGGAGTGATAGCGCTATGTGGGCAAGGTTTGTTGGTAGTTGTGAGTTACAATCATGATATAAAAACTGGGGGTAACCGATCATTTACGTAAAAAATTTTCACTTTTAGTGAGACCCAATTTTCAAAATTTCAAGGTTCTTTGTTTAATCTAAACGTGAGCTACATAACTTGAAAGACCATGTCTTGGGGACCATTTTTGCAGTGGAACGTTTTTTGATATCTCTTATCACTTCCAAGATATCCATGGAAATGTGATGACCATTCAACACGAGAAGACGCGTCAGAAAATGCCGAAAAAGTCAATTTTTGGAATATTGTTTCCTGCAGATTTAGTGGGCTCTCTTCTATTCTCCCCCTATTTTGACAGTTTTAGGAAGGGTAGTGCCGGGATTTTCGTCGAATTCTCGAAGATTATTTTGAGATCTCAGAATGGGAATCATTCATTACTACCTAGCTCAATATGATTGAGTAGTTGTTGTCTTAAATTTCAATCTCCAGGGTACACATTTCCAGTGTTCTCTAACCCGTGTTCTCGTGTTGAATGGGCATCACATTTCCATGGATATCTTGGAAGTGATAAGAGACAACTTTTTGTTCATGGTCTTCAGTTCTTCAATCTCCGCATCTTTCGCTTTCATGATATCCATATGTCTCTTTGTGTCTTGTTCACAAAATCGGTCTGCTTGCCAAATCTGGGTTTCCAGCATGATTTTGTTTTTCTTGAGCACGTCCATATCGGTTTTCAGCGTCAGTTGAGCCGTTTCCAATACCTCCTTATCTTTTTCCAATCTCTCGATTCGTCGTCGTAAGGCAATCTAAATATTCATTTCTAGTGCTGGTTCTTATGACAATACTTACATTCTCGTTCTTTCGGCTTTCTGTAAAAGGATGAATGCCATCTATCAACAGTTGTATTCTCGAAGAACTCGCGAACAGTCCCTTGTCCGTCAGATGAGTCCTGATCAAGCAGAGTTGCTCTCCCCAGTTGATCTTGTGTTCCATGATAGCAGAGCAAATGGGACATCTAAGTCCTCCGTTAAATATCAAATTCCCGTTTCTTGTGAGACCGTTGTGAAACACGGACCGTGTGTTTTCATGCTTTCGTCAGAGGACAGTTCATCTGAACTTCCGATGACGCATTTCATCCTCAATCATTCTTCGAAACCAATTACGTTTAGAACAGGTTTATTAGAAGAGGTTTATATGAAAAAACAAATGAACCCGCATTTCTTTCCTAATCGTCTTTTAGTTGATTTCGTCCAACATGCTGACCACTTTCCACGATTTCTTTCAAACGTTCATAACACTCGGCATAGTTCATTTTGAAACTCTGAACTTTGGAGATTTAGAGCAGTCGGCGGGAAAACGGATGCTTACATTTAAATCCATTCCTGTACCACCTGGTCTCTGGACTTCAATCATCTGAAAACTTGTTTATTTGAGGGGTTCTTAACCTGACAACTATACTTACCGGTTGCGGGGGATCCACGGGAACTCCATTGCTTTTCATCTGTCGCATTGAACAATGAGTATTTTGAACACCTCCAACTTTTAAATTGTGCTCTGTGCGATCTTCTTGTAAGCATCCTTATCGAAGGTGTCTCCCAATTCCAGAATAGCATGTGTAGGCATCCTTATGTTTGGTGTAATAGTTCTGGAAAGAAGAAGAGCATTTGTGATGGACATACAATATCACTTACGTATACATTATTCCTCTGCCATCGGAGTTCGCGTTTCATCTGAAAAAGATAACGAATTTCTGGAAGAATCTATCAACTGGTGATTATTCAGGATTACTGTAGAAATGGAAGTAAGAACACTCTCCTCTATAACTGGAAAGACATTCAACTCGCGAAACAACAGTGTCCTATCTACCAAGGAGGGTTGTGTACAAACAGAAACAGGCGAGAGGAGATGAGCACAACAATGACGTGTCCCGGGGTCAATTACACTATCCAGGGAGGCAGGGCGAGAGAGTGTGCGGGGGAGGGAGACGCGGAGACGCAGAGACGACAGTCGATTGCGACAGTGGATTAGGTGCGATGCGGTCGCGTTGCGTGCACCTTTGTGGTTACCCAATGAAACAGAAAACGGTAACAAGTCTACAGACAAAGAAGGTTCCAATAGAAGAAAAATAACAGATCTCCAGATATGATTCACTGGGCGGACAGGGGGAAATCATAATGGAACACGGCTTTGATGAAGAAATCAAAAAAGATAAAAAGGGATTACTATAGCTACAGTAACCCCAGAGCCATCGGAGCCCATTAGAAATATTACTCTTTAAAAAATTTTCGCTCCCTTGGAAGAGGAGGGGAAAACTCGGCCACCACGCTGATTGGCCTCAGCAACCAATCAGCAAGGCTGGATCCGCCCCATCGATACGAGACCAACGGGGGACTAGGTTTGGATTTCTCTTCCAAGTGAGCGAAAATAATTTTAAGAATAATAAGAATTACATATATTTGATAACTAACCGTTGTCAGTGCAATGTTGAGCTGGAAGAAGAGCAAGAATTAAAGATTACGTGGATCTGAAAGAAATCAAGGCGGATTGATTAGAAATGATAAGAGAGAAAAGATAAGAACCGTGAGATATCAACGGGTTGGCAAGGTAATCAAAAAAGATAACAGAGTGATTGAATACAGAATAAAACAACTTCATTTAGAGATCAGTAGATAAATTAAGTATAATTCGATACAAACTTCCTCCCTGCCTCAACAATTCGAATCCGCCAATGGCTCCTCTTCCGGCTCTTGCTTCACTTGTGGCTCTGGTTGGTCTTCCGGTGTCCCATCTTGCTGCTGCTGCTCCATCGCTTCCGGATATTTAACTCGGACACCTTCTTCCACATCCATCTGCTCTTCTTTCACGGCTTCATGGTCCGCTGCCACGACAGCTTCGTATTCCTGCTGCTCCTGTTCTTCCAGAGCGACGCTTCTTCGCGTTTGGACGATCGGTTTGGGCTCCGACTCCAGTGGAATTGTAACCGAGTCAGCTGCTTCTGTTTGGTCGTCCGGTGTCTCATCTTGCTGCTGCAACTGCTCCACCGTCCCCTCCTGGAGCACATGTTCGGTGATTTCGTTCGAATCCGGCTGTGCTTCTTGTTGTTGCTCCGTTGCGTCCGGACGCACCTTTTTGACCACCAGTGTTTCCTGCTCTCTGAGTTGAACGACCGATTCCGTTTGCTGATAGTCTTCCGGTTCCAGTGCTCCCGGTTGCAAGTTCTCTCCGGAAGCCAATCTTCTATTCCCGTTTCCATTCTCGAGTGTCTTTTTGACAGTGCTCAATTCCAATTCCAAAT
The DNA here is from genome assembly GCA_963932285.1 of Caenorhabditis macrosperma. Taxonomy (NCBI): domain Eukaryota; kingdom Metazoa; phylum Nematoda; class Chromadorea; order Rhabditida; family Rhabditidae; genus Caenorhabditis; species Caenorhabditis macrosperma. The sequence continues at coordinate 22,982,553 of OZ010618.1, forward strand.
CTGTTCTCATCTCCTCAATATCATCCGATGTCATCTGGCTCAGACTGCTTCGGATGGCTTTGAAGTGGGTTTTCTGGAAAAATGTCCGTTCGCGATGGTCGGTCAACTCAAAACTAAAGAACTCACAATCTCATTGATGTTTTCTTGAGATTTACAGTCACCCTTCTCCTCAGTACTTGTTCCCAACTGGAACAATCTTCTCATCTTTCCAAGATAAAATTGAAGTGATCTCGCAATATCGCTACCATCATTGTCTTCCCATTTTACGAGCGAGTCGTCCAATATCTTGAGGGAGTGTTGCTGAAAGAGAATGTGATAGCTGATAACGGGTGATAGCCAAAACTCACTACGTATATCTCGTGGAGGCTTCGAGGTAGGTTCGTGACATTCGCTTCTTCGATTTGGCGGGAAGATGTCAACATCGATCGTCTATCACCTTAGGATCCTGGATAGTCAAGGAAATCCGCTTCATCATGCTGCAGTTGGCGTCGTTCGGGTTTTGAAGCATTTGGAGACTCCAATGGACGATGTATCTTCGTTGAGATTGCACGGGAAACCTGAAACAATGAAAGTGAGAAAGATGAGTGAGGTTCCAAAGAACTCACCGATCGCATTTCTTCTGGTTTCCGAGACACTCCAGAGTCCCCGATGACGTCTCGCTTCTTCTCTCCGAAGTTCCGCCTGCAGACCGGGTTCTTGGATCCAAATCCAGCCAATCGTCTCCTTCCTCTTGTCGCTTTGTACGTTTCCTTGGCCGAGACGTAGACGGCTCGAAAAGCATTTGAGGTCCGGGATAGTCGTAGAAATCCGCAATTTGATTCTCCGGTTGACGTCGTTCGTGTTTTGAAGCATCAAAGGATCCCATCGGATGGTGTCTCTTCACCAACGAGATTCTAGACGAATGTCGTCGCAATTCATTCCCTTCACGGTTTCTTCTTCCGGATTTGTTCGGAAAATATTCACGGAAACGGAGGAAGCGGTGGACATAGACCATGGCAATCATGTACGGAGTGACAGGAAACGTATGTTTTCTCACATCTGAAAACCGATCTTATATAAATTGATTCGAGGTCTCACTAACCATGCAAATCAGAAATATTCATCCCCAAAACGGATTCGAACAGTTGTTTCACAGATTCCTCGCTTGCTTGAGCTCCCGGCTGTTCTTCGTTGATCATCCTTATAAAACTATTGACATCGGAAGCGTCGATGTATGGCTGCTTTGGAAACAGTGAGACCATTTCTTGACTCCTGAAACAGTTCCAAAGAACTCACCGATCGCATTTCATCTGGTTTTCCGAGACACTCCAGAGTTCCCGATGACGTCTCGACGGCTTCTTCTCTCCGAAGTTCCGCCTGCAGACCGGGTTCTTGGATCTAAATCCAGCCAATCGTCTCCTTCCTCCTTCCTTGTGACCATTTGTTGACTTCTGAAACAATTTTCATGGTGTTTGATAGTACAATATTCAAAATTGAGGATCGTCTTTATCTCACGGAATAAAATGGAATGAGAGAGTCAAAATATTGATTTGAATTCGAATGAAAAACTAATATCGGGATTTCTGACCAACATATTTTTTACTAGACTATGAGTATTGATAAAAACGTAAGCGAGTTTTCCATATCTGCCCACTTCATTAGGTGTCTTCTCTGATCCACTCGGCAAAACTTCTTCCAACGAAAAGCAGACGTTCACGTAAAAAGTGTACCCATGTTCTTTCATAGAAAATTCTGATCGTACTGGAACGTGTGAAAATTGGGAGAGGGGAGCGGAGAAATGCCGACCGATTGGCAAAGAACGGGAAGGGGAGAATGAATGAATGACTCGGCTTGGTCAGCAGGAACAGGAGGTGCTCCTCTACGCACACTGCCCCATTTACTCTGGCCATCTCGCTCTGCCGACAGCGAGAGAGCGTGGCTATGCGGTGCCGCAGACAACGAGACAATCACACCCCTCCGCACACCACATTGTAGTCATCCGTTGAGACCAATTAGCCTTATTGATTTACCATCGTCAATTCTGATGCATTTCGAATGGTTTCTAAAACACTTCGATGTATTATTATTTTCACGGAGAAGTGATAATTGCCTCAGTGCCAAGAGTTGGCCGATCTGTTGGTCGCGCCGCGCCATTGTGTCGATTTACGTACATCTCGTGTACTAATCGAGGAGGAGTGGAAATAAATTAATTCAACCAAACGCAATTCCTCTTGATTTTCTTAAATTTTACCTATTCTTTCGCGGATTTTTCGCGGAAACTTCGAGATTTACGTTTAATATATTTATTTATAACTTCTTTAACTGATATTTCTACGTTTTCAGGGGAAGAAAGCTGTCGGCAACATCGACGACTGGAAAAAATGAAAAAAGAGCCATCTAGTGCAACAACCCGGAAGTTTGTGAGAAATTCACATATTACGCAACAGCTGAGTTATGTTTCTATCATTTTCCCATGTTTAAGCGTCATATTTTCCAGAAACCTGTTGAAAAATGGAAGCAGTCGGCTGAAAGAAAAAATCAATAATGCAAGGAATGGTTATGTGCTCACAAACAGTTTTGTCGTTTAATAGTAGAAATTTCCAGATTTCCATTCGAAACGGGAGAAAGGCGCCGATTTCAAACGAAGGACAGAGAGGAACGGCTAAACAACACTGGGAATTAAAGAAGGCATTGGCACTAGAAGACGGGGTGAGCGAGCAGCGAGACAAAGAAGAGGAATGAAACGGAACTTTGCGTCTGTCGACCACAATAAAATCTGTCTCATCAGTATTTGCAATATCACGAATGTCGTCTGGGTTTTGGAATAGGTCTTCTTGATCAAGGGGATCCTCCAAGTCGGTTTCATCACCGAGTTCCTCATCAACTTCTCTCATGAGAGATTGCACAGTCTCATCGTCCTCTTCAAGTTCACGGACCTGTAAAGTAATTTTTTGTCTATTAATCTTTCTTCCTCTCAACAACTGTCAGATAATTGCCGGCCTTGCCGAGCGATCGGAGATGATACTTGAGCTGCGCCCAGACAAGCTCGATCGGGTTGAGGTGGCAGTGATAGGGGGGAAGACGGATGATATTGACGCCCAGCTCTTTTGCGTAGGAGTCGATCCAGTACTCAGTGAGAGACTTTCGACCTCCGTGCTCCCTGATCCATGCTTGTGTCAAGGAAAGAATCTCCGGACGCTTCTGTTTGCCCACCGTCACTCCCTTCGATCTGAAGAAGCTGTTGAGGTCGGACTTGTTGGTTGAAGTTGGCAATTTGGTCAATGGCCGACAATGATAACTCGCGTTGTCGATTACCAAAACTGGCTTCCTCCCCAACATCCTCGCCTCCGATTTGAGCTTCGGGAGTAACAGAGACATGTATTCCTCGAAGGTGTCAGCATTCATCATCCGATGATAATCCATCAACTGATTCTCTACTTTCTCTCCCCTGACCAGCACTTGAGGACTTCCGTCGAGAATGCCATTTTTAGTGTGAACTGCCAAAACAATGGCTCTTTTCCTCTTGTTGTGCGCCTTGGTGGGTCCTGGTGTCACATTCTCAATGCCTCCTTTCAGAACAGTGGAATAGGGGTCGGTGTTGGTGTTCGCCCAACCTCTTGCTGAACTGAATCAAGAATAGAGCTAGGTTCCATCAAAATACGCTATGTAAGCGTCTTGTTTCCGGACCTCCGTGATTTGAGAAATGTATCGTTTCTTTCACTGAATGATGTATTCCGCCGAATTTATGAGTGGATTGTGTGTTTTCAGACTCTGCGTTCATTTTTCTCTTCGACTTGATGTGATCATTCGGTTTATCGTCTATCAGCGAGGGAGGGTGGGCGCGAACTCTGTTTACAGTGTGGATGGGTACTCCACACAGTTTCAAAGTCAACTCGTTGATCCGGTGGAAGGTGGTTCCACGAGGCGCCTTTCCAAGAAGGTGATGGATCTGATCCAGCGTCCCGACGACGTTGTCAATGATGCACTTCGATTTACTGTCCAGTGTGCCTCTAATTTCCGTGCCACATTTCAGAGCCTCTATCGAGATTTCCGTCAGAAATTTTCCAAGCGTTTGGTGAACAAATAAGTCAGTCTGCGGTCCTTTCGCTTGGGTATCGACAGACGACTGCGTGTGCGCTTCATTAAATGCAGGGCGAGGGAGAACAAAATGGCCTTCAGCCGTTCTCTTCATTTTGTCTAAAACATGAATTTGCAATGATGATGTTTCGTGTTTTATTCTATTACCGATCTCTTCTTTATCGAACCTCGCAAAAAGATCAGTGTATTTCAAACAGTGTGTACGTCCGTCCGGACCTTGCACTTTCGAATAGAGCGGTTTTTAGAACTCCATCTGAATTCTCTCATCATACGTACATTCATTTCAGTTTGAGAGCGACATCCCAAGAGTAAATTCAATTTTATTTTTATCATAATTTCCATTTTCGACACGAACACTGTGCCGACAAAGCAATTGAAAATCAAAATTATATCGTGAGAAGACAGTTTTTCAATGAATTATACTTGAAACACACAAAAATTAGTCAAAATGTGGTTAATTCGATCACAACTACTAAGAAAGTTAATGTTTCCATGCGAAAAAAAGGTTTATGACAAAATCTCGTTCATTCTGAAAACCGGACTCCAGGAGAGCTCTCGTGAAAACTTTGAAAGTTCTCATCATGCACAAGTGGTGCTTTCACGTGATTTGAGAACAAAAGCGACACAGTTAAGCCTCAAAAGACCCCTCAATTCTCGATTTCATCAAGTGAGGCTATAATTATGTGGAATGGCTAGATAGCTTTTTTCACTAAAATCGAAAAATGTTTCGTTGTTTTTTTTCGAATCAAAAAATCATTTTGGGATCGGAAAAAGATTCAAATTAGGCGCATTTTCTCTTCAGAAACTTTTCCGGAATATCTCAAAATTTCGGTTTTTCCTGAAAAGTGGGAGTGAGGCTATAATTATGTGGAGCAGTGTATTATCCGACCACCACTCTATGTATAAAATTCCGTTTCAACATTTTTTCCCACCCATCTCGCCCACTTCATCAGTCCCAATCACTCAAACTAAGCTACTACAAATGCGATTTCATCAAGCTCTCCTCTCTTATGGCCCGCTACAGTTGGGAATCTATCCTCTCCCACTTCCCCTCCACTGATCTCAAGCTTGACTTTTTCTGTAATACCTTCAGTAAGCACATCATCGAATGTACGCCCCTCTCCCACCCTCGCAAACCCGCAAAACCCCACTCCAATCGCACTATCATCAACCAAATCATCTCCCGCTACCCCGCTCTTACCATCTCCTGCCGCAGACTCCTCTTCAAAAAATGTCTCCGTTCCCACAAAAAAATAATACGCAAAAAAGAAACTTCAATTGTAAATAGCAACAACCCCCGCATTATTCATAGTTACATTCGCTCTAAACTCAAACTTTCCAAGCCCATTTCTCATTTGATTGTAAATGGTACCACTATTACCTGTCAAGATAAAATCGCTAATTTATTTGTAATTACCTTCAAAGAAAATCTCTCCCTCCCTCCCAAACCCTTCCCTTCTCTTCCCGCACCCCCTCCTCTTGACGTACCTGTCGACTTCTCACTCGCCAAATTGTCTTTCCTCATTTCTAAACTCAAACCCTAATTAGGCTATTCTCCCGACCACATCAACTCCTTTGTTATCAAAAATGTCAAAGACGCCATCCTCTCTCCCCTTTCCCTCATTTTCCTCGACTCTTTTCACTCTGCGTGCGTCCCCAAAGCCTGGAAAGTCTCCACTGTAACCCCAATTCACAAGAAAGGCTCAGCCACTGACCCCTCCAATTTCCGCCCATTTCCCTCACCCACCCCCTTGCTCGTTTGATGGAAAAGGTTGTCCTGGACCCCGTCCAAAAAGCCCTCGCTCCCCATTTCTCCCCTCACCAACATGGCTTCCTGTCCCGCCGATCCTGCACAACTGCCCTTCTCGAAGCCACCAGTCTTTACCACAATTACATTTCCTCTGGGAAACCTCTCGATGTTGTATTCTTTGACTTTCGCAAGGTGTTTGATTCCGTTCCCCATAACTTGCTTATCACCAAACTTAAATTGTTCGGCCTAGGCGACCTCTTCGCAAACTGGTTCTCATCCTTCCTCACCGATCGCACCTCTTATGTAAAAGTTAATTCATCCCTCTCCACCCATTCCTTCAATATCACATCCGGCGTCCTCCAAGGGACTGTGTCTGGCCCCTTTCTCTTCCTCATTTATATTAACGACATTCTTGATCAATTCCCCTCCCCGATGTTCATGTCAACGTGTTCGCCGACGACCTCAAACTCTTTAGCCCCAACCCCAAATCCCTCCAGCAAAGCATCAACCTCCTATGTGATTGGTGCTCCAAGTGGCACTTGGTCCTTGCCGAAAACAAGACCAATGTGCTCCACCTTGGCCCCTCCAACCCCCGTACCACCTACACCGTCAATTCAGTTGTCATTTCCCCATCCAACCGAGTCAAAGACCTAGGTCTCTGGTTCGATCCTAAACTCTCATTTTCTCACCACATTGACTATGTTTCCAACTTGGCCCTCCTCAAATGTCGACAAATTATCCATTGTTTCCACCTTAAATCCCCCCAGTTCTACTTCCGCCTCTTCAATTGTTATATTCGCCCCCTCCTCGACTATTGCTGTGAAATTTACCATCCCTCAAATGCCGCCCTCAACAAGTCCCTTGAGAAACCACTTCGGTTTTTCTCCAAACGTGTGTTCCAACGGTGTAATCTGTCTTTCTCGTCCTATCCTAACCGTCTCCTTATGTCTAACCAAAAGTCCCAAGAACAATGGCGCATGATACTAATACTGAAACTGTACAGTAACATTATTCTTCATCTCACCCACTTCCCCCCTTTTATCCTCTTTTATTGTCCCCTCAAGATCCAATCGATTTTCTCTCACCTTCAAATGTTCCCCCGGCCCAACTAACAAGTCATTCTTCCACAAACATCTACAACTGTGGAACCTATTCGCCAAATTTCTCGCCACCCATAGTTCTCGTCTCAACCACTTTGATTCTCTTAAAAATCTCCCACCCAGCTTCTTCTCTCACTATTATCATTCCCTCATTTGATCGACCGACTCCTGCGTGTCAAATGGTCATCTTATCCTCTATTCATTCCCAACTCACTCTATCCAACCTTTACTGTTATACTTACAACTATGAATAAATAAATACAAATACAAACTTACCGAGCTGTAGTCGAACCCGCTCTTCGATCAGTGGCTTCTTCCGATCGATCAGGTCGCTCATTGTGATTGCTGGAAATGTGACTGATTATATGATATGATGCCCTTAAATCGTGTTGGTCCGTGTATGCGCGTTTGGGGGCGTAAAGCGGGGAGCGTCAGCTACCACCGCAGCGTTAGCTGGCGTGTCAAAAAAAATGTGTGGCATGTAGGGTGACCACACAATGTACGTCAATGTTCTAAGCGATCGGTTGAGTTTGACAGCTTCTGGACTTCTTTTTGTGTATTTTGCCTGTTATTTGTGCCTCTGGGAAAGTTGTGTCTCGCCTATCTTCCCAGAGGCGCACTTTGAGCGAACCGAGGTGTTTCTATTGTTGCGAAACGGCGAGGACATGACCGTCGATCACGACCGAAACGAATAAAAGCACTCAAAATCCAACTAAGATGATATCGTTTCGCATTCGAAGTTCGGGCGTTGGAACGTGGCAATGAGAGTCGGGCGGATAGGTCAATGAGCACGTTGAACACGGCAGGTTGATATCACGTTCGAGTGTGGCAAATTGGCGGAATTTCGAATCTCGGAAACCAACAGTCATTATTTATTAAGCATTATAAAATTAAAATTAAAATAAAATAACAAGTAAATTGAACGAGGCACTTGACGATTCACTGATCACCCGCTTCAAACTCCTCCGGCTCGTCCTCATACAGCTCCTCCGGCTCCTTCTCCTTCTCCGCCTCCTCCTCCTTCTTCTCCTCCGGATCGCATTGGAAATGCACTCGAGATCACTTCTGGAAAATTTTTTCTCTCAAGGGATTTATGTTTTTTGCTGGATTACTGTTGGATGGGAACCAAAAACATCGTCCTCTTCGTCATCTCGCATAGTTTGTGGTGTCCTGAGCCACAATGACTTCAACTTTTTGTTCATGGTCTTCAGTTCTTCAATCTCCGCATCTTTCGCTTTCATGATATCCATATGTCTCTTTGTGTCTTGTTCACAAAATCGGTCTGCTTGCCAAATCTGGGTTTCCAACATGATTTTGTTTTTCTTGAGCACGTCCATATCGGTTTTCAGCGTCAGTTGAGCCGTTTCCAATACCTCCTTATCTTTCTTCCAATCTCTCGATTCGTCGTCGTAAGGCAATCTAAATATTCATTTCTAGTGCTGGTTCTTATGACAATACTTACATTCTCGTTCTTTTGGCTTTCTGTAAAAGGATAAATGCCATCTATCCACAGTTGTATTCTCGAAGAACTCGCGAACAGTCCCTTGTCCGTCAGATGAGTCCTGATCAAGCAGAGTTGCTCTCCCCAGTTGATCTTGTGTTCCATGATAGCAGAGCAAATGGGACATCTAAGTCCTCCGTTAAATATCAAATTCCCGGTTCTTGTGAGACCGTTGTGAAACACGGACCATGTGTTTTCATGCTTTCGTCAGAGGACAGTTCATCTGAATTTCCGATGACGCATTTCATCTTCAATCATTCTCCGAAACCAATTACGTTTAGAACAGGTTTATTAGAAGAGGTTTATATGAAAAAACAAATGAACCCGCATTTCTTTCCTAATCGTCTTTTAGTTGATTTCGTCCAACATGCTGACCACTTTCCACGATTTCTTTCAAACATAACACTCGGCATAGTTCATTTTGAAACTCTGAACTTTGGAGATTTAGAGCAGTCGGCGGGAAAAACTTACCGGTTGCGGGGGATCCACGGGAACTCCATTGCTTTCCATCTATCACACCTCCAACTTTTTAATTGTGCTCTGTGGCTATCTTCTTGTAAGCATCCTTATCGAAGGTGCCTCCCAATTCCAGAAATGCTGTGCATGCATCCTTATGTTTGGTGTAATAGTTCTGGAAAGAAGAAGAGCATTTGTGATGGACATACAATATCACTTACGTATACATTATTCCTCTGCCATCGGAGTTCGCGTTTCATCTGAAAAAGATAACGAATTTCTGGAAGAATCTATCAACTGGTGATTATTCAGGATTACTGTAGAAATGGAAGTAAGAACACTCTCCTCTATAACTGGAAAGACATTCAACTCGCGAAACAACAGTGTCCTATCTACCAAAGAGGGTTGTGTACAAACAGAAACAGGCGAGAGGAGATGAGCACAACAATGACGTGTCCCGGGGTCAATAACACTATCCAGGGAGGCAGGGCGAGAGAGTGTGCGGGGGAGGGAGACGCGGAGACGCGGAGACGACTGTCGATTGCGACAGTGGATTAGGTGCGATGCGGTCGCGTTGCGTGCACTTTTGTGGTTACCCAATGAAACAGAAAACAGTAACATGTCTACAGACAAAGAAGGTTCCAATAGAAGAAAAATAACAGATCTCCAGATATGATTCACTGGGCGGATAGGGGGAAATCATAATGGAACACGGCTTTGATGAAGAAATCAAAAAAGATAAAAAGCGATTACTATAGCTACAGTAACCCCAGAGCCATCGGAGCCCATTAGAAATAAGAATTATATATATTTGATAACTAACCGTTATCAGTGCAATGTTGAGCTGGAAGAAGAGCAAGAATTGAAGATTACGTGGATCTGAAAGAAATTAAGGCGGATTGATTAGAAATGATAAGAGAGAAAAGATAAGAACCGTATGATATCAACGGGTTGGCAAGGTAATCAAAAAAGATAACAGAGTGATTGAATACAGAATAAAACAACTTCATTTAGAGATCAGTAGATAAATTAAGTATAATTCGATACAAATTTCCTCCCTCCCTCAACAATTCGAATCCGCCAATGGCTCCTCTTCCGGCTCTTGCTTCACTTGTGGCTCTGGTTGGTCTTCCGGTGTCCCATCTTGCTGCTGCTGCTCCATCGCTTCCGGATATTTAACTCGGACACCTTCTTCCACATCCATCTGCTCTTCTTTCACGGCTTCATGGTCCGCTGCCACGACAGCTTCGTATTCCTGCTGCTCCTGTTCTTCCAGAGCGACGCTTCTTCGCGTCTGGACGATCGGTTTGGGCTCCGACTCCAGTGGAATTGTAACCGAGTCAGCTGCTTCTGTTTGGTCGTCCGGTGTCTCATCTTGCTGCTGCAACTGCTCCACCGTCCCCTCCTGGAGCACAGGTTCGGTGATTTCGTTCGAATCCGGCTGTGCTTCTTGTTGTTGCTCCGTTGCGTCCGGACGCACCTTTTTGACCACCAGTGTTTCCTGCTCTCTGAGTTGAACGACCGATTCCGTTTGCTGATAGTCTTCCGGTTCCAGTGCTCCCGGTTGCAAGTTCTCGCCGGAAGCCAATCTTCTATTCCCGTTTCCATTCTCGAGTGTCTTTTTGACAGTGCTCAATTCCAATTCCAAATCTGTTCTCATCTCCTCAATATCATCCGATGTCATCTGGCTCAGACTGCTTCGGATGGCTTTGAAGTGGGTTTTCTGGAAAAATGTCAGTTCGCGATGGTCGGTCAACTCAAAACTAAAGAACTCACAATCTCATTGATGTTTTCTTGAGATTTACAGTCACCCTTCTCCTCAGTACTTGTTCCCAACTGGAACAATCTTCTCATCTTTCCAAGATAAAATTGAAGTGATCTCGCAATATCGCTACCATCATTGTCTTCCCATTTTACGAGCGAGTCGTCCAATATCTTGAGGGAGTGTTGCTGAAAGAGAATGTGATAGCTGATAACGGGTGATAGACAAAACTCACTACGTATATCTCGTGGAGGCTTCGAGGTAGGTTCGTGACATTCGCTTCTTCGATTTGGCGGGAAGATGTCAACATCGATCGTCTATCACCTTAGGATCCTGGATAGTCAAGGAAATCCGCTTCATCATGCTGCAGTTGGCGTCGTTCGGGTTTTGAAGCATTTGGAGACTCCGATGGACGATGTATCTTCGTTGAGATTGCACGGGAAACCTGAAACAATGAAAGTGAGAAAGATGAGTGAGGTTCCAAAGAACTCACCGATCGCATTTCTTCTGGTTTCCGAGACACTCCAGAGTCCCCGATGACGTCTCGCTTCTTCTCTCCGAAGTTCCGCCTGCAGACCGGGTTCTTGGATCCAAATCCAGCCAATCGTCTCCTTCCTCTTGTCGCTTTGTACGTTTCCTTGGCCGAGACGTAGACGGCTCGGAGAGCATTTGAGGTCCGGGATAGTCGTAGAAATCCGCAATTTGATTCTCCGGTTGACGTCGTTCGTGTTTTGAAGCATCAAAGGATCCCATCGGATGGTGTCTCTTCACCAACGAGATTCTAGACGAATGTCGTCGCAATTCATTCCCTTCACGGTTTCTTCTTCCGGATTTGTTCGGAAAATATTCACGGAAACGGAGGAAGCGGTGGACATAGACCATGGCAATCATGTACGGAGTGACAGGAAACGTATGTTTTCTCACATCTGAAAACCGATCTTATATAAATTGATTCGAGGTCTCACTAACCATGCAAATCAGAAATATTCATCCCCAAAACGGATTCGAACAGTTGTTTCACAGATTCCTCGCTTGCTTGAGCTCCCGGCTGTTCTTCGTTGATCATCCTTATAAAACTATTGACATCGGAAGCGTCGATGTATGGCTGCTTTGGAAACAGTGAGACCATTTCTTGACTCCTGAAACAATGAAAGTGAGAAAGATGAGTGAGGTTCCAAAGAACTCACCGATCGCATTTCATCTGGTTTTCCGAGACACTCCAGAGTTCCCGATGACGTCTCGACGGCTTCTTCTCTCCGAAGTTCCGCCTGCAGACCGGGTTCTTGGATCCAAATCCAGCCAATCGTCTCCTTCCTCCTTCCTTGTGACCATTTGTTGACTTCTGAAACAATTTTCATGGTGTTTGATAGTACAATATTCAAAATTGAGGATCGTCTTTATCTCACGGAATAAAATGGAATGAGAGAGTCAAAATATTGATTTGAATTCGAATGAAAAACTAATATCGGGATTTCTGACCAACATATTTTTTACTAGACTATGAGTATTGATAAAAACGTAAGCGAGTTTTCCATATCTGCCCACTTCATTAGGTGTCTTCTCTGATCCACTCGGCAAAACTTCTTCCAACGAAAAGCAGACGTTCACGTAAGAAGTGTACCCATGTTCTTTCATAGAAAATTCTGATCGTACTGGAACGTGTGAAAAATGGGAGAGGGGAGCGGAGAAATGCCGACCGATTGGCAAAGAACGGGAAGGGGAGAATGAATGAATGACTCGGCTTGGTCAGCAGGAACAAGAGGTGCTCCTCTACGCACACTGCCCCATTCACTCTGGCCATCTCGCTCTGCCGACAGCGAGAGAGCGTGGCTATGCGGTGCCGCAGACAACGAGACAATCACACCCCTCCGCACACCACATTGTAGTCATCCGTTGAGACCAATTAGCCTTATTGATTTACCATTGTCAATTCTTATGCATTTCGAATGGTTTCTAAAACACTTCGATGTATTATTATTTTCACGGAGAAGTGATAATTGCCTCAGTGCCAAGAGTTGGCCGATCTGTTGGTCTCGCCGCGCCTTTGTGTCGATTTACGTACATCTCGTGTACTAATCGAGGAGGAGTGGAAATAAATTAATTCAACCAAACGCAATTCCTCTTGATTTTCTTAAATTTTACCTATTCTTTCGCGGATTTTTCGCGGAAACTTCGAGATTTACGTTTAATATATTTATTTATAACTTCTTTAACTGATATTTCTACGTTTTCAGGGGAAGAAAGCTGTCGGCAACATCGACGACTGGAAAAAATGAAAAAAGAGCCATCTAGTGCAACAACCCGGAAGTTTGTGAGAAATTCACATATTACGCAACAGCTGAGTTATGTTTCTATCATTTTCCCATGTTTAAGCGTCATATTTTCCAGAAACCTGTTGAAAAATGGAAGCAGTCGGCTGAAAGAAAAAATCAATAATGCAAGGAATGGTTATGTGCTCACAAACAGTTTTGTCGTTTAATAGTAGAAATTTCCAGATTTCCATTCGAAACGGGAGAAAGGCGCCGATTTCAAACGAAGGACAGAGAGGAACGGCTAAACGACACTGGGAATTAATGAAGGCATTGGCACTAGAAGACGGGGTGAGCGAGCAGCGAGACAAAGAAAAGGAATGAAACGGAACTTTGCGTCTGTCGACCACAATAAAATCTGTCTCATCAGTATTTGCAATATCATATTCAAAAGTTTGCCTTTTTTCTTTATTCCGGAGAAATTTTGAAAAATCCATTTTTTTGGCACTCGGAGGATGGGCACACTTCAAAAAATCATAACTAATTTAGAATTTGTGTAAACGAGTTGGTTAAAAAACGAAAATAGAGCTAATTAGTTGTAAATTACGGTAAAAATACAATTGATTATTCATCTTTTGAATTGGAGGTCGTATGTCAGAAAATATTCCAATGTCAGTAGACCCTATTTCTGAATTTGATCGCTTTTCGGAAAGATGGAGTGATAGCGCTATGTGGGCAAGGTTTGTTGGTAGTTGTGAGTTACAATCATGATATAAAAACTGGGGGTAACCGATCATTTACGTAAAAAATTTTCACTTTTAGTGAGACCCAATTTTCAAAATTTCAAGGTTCTTTGTTTAATCTAAACGTGAGCTACATAACTTGAAAGACCATGTCTTGGGGACCAGTTTTGCAGTTGAACGTTTTTTGATATCTCTTATCACTTCCAAGATATCCATGGAAATGTGATGACCATTCAACACGAGAAGACGCGTCAGAAAATGCCGAAAAAGTCAATTTTTGGAATATTGTTTCCTGCAGATTTAGTGGGCTCTCTTCTATTCTCCCCCTATTTTGACAGTTTTAGGAAGGGTAGTGCCGGGATTTTCGTCGAATTCTCGAAGATTATTTTGAGATCTCAGAATGGGAATCATTCATTACTACCTAGCTCAATATGATTGAGTAGTTGTTGTCTTGAATTTCGATCTCCAGGGTACACATTTCCAGTGTTCTCTAACCCGTGTTCTCGTGTTGAATGGGCATCACATTTCCATGGATATCTTGGAAGTGATAAGAGACAACTTTTTGTTCATGGTCTTCAGTTCTTCAATCTCCGCATCTTTCGCTTTCATGATATCCATATGTCTCTTTGTGTCTTGTTCACAAAATCGGTCTGCTTGCCAAATCTGGGTTTCCAGCATGATTTTGTTTTTCTTGAGCACGTCCATATCGGTTTTCAGCGTCAGTTGAGCCGTTTCCAATACCTCCTTATCTTTTTCCAATCTCTCGATTCGTCGTCGTAAGGCAATCTAAATATTCATTTCTAGTGCTGGTTCTTATGACAATACTTACATTCTCGTTCTTTTGGCTTTCTGTAAAAGGATAAATGCCATCTATCCACAGTTGTATTCTCGAAGAACTCGCGAACAGTCCCTTGTCCGTCAGATGAGTCCTGATCAAGCAGAGTTGCTCTCCCCAGTTGATCTTGTGTTCCATGATAACAGAGCAAATGGGACATCTAAGTCCTCCGTTAAATATCAAATTCCCGGTTCTTGTGAGACCGTTGTGAAACACGGACCGTGTGTTTTCATGCTTTCGTCAGAGGACAGTTCATCTGAATTTCCGATGGCGCATTTCATCCTCAATCATTCTTCCAAACCAATTACGTTTAGAACAGGTTTATTAGAAGAGGTTTATATGAAAAAACAAATGAACCCTCATTTCTTTCCTAATCGTCTTTTAGTTGATTTCGTCCAACATGCTGACCACTTTCCACGATTTCTTTCAAACATAACACTCGGCATAGTTCATTTTGAAACTCTGAACTTTGGAGATTTAGAGCAGTCGGCGGGAAAACGGATGCTTACATTTAAATCCATTCCTGTACCACCTGGTCTCTGGACTTCAATCATCTGAAAACTTGTATATTTGAGGGGTTCTTAACCTGACAACTATACTTACCGGTTGCGGGGGATCCACGGGAACTCCATTGCTTTTCATCTGTCGCATTGAACAATGATTATTTTGAACACCTCCAACTTTTATTAGGTTGGTGCATAAGTTTCGATCACTTCTGGAGTCTCATCTTTGGGAGTTTTTGAACACCTCCAACTTTTAAATTGTGCTCTGTGCGATCTTCTTGTAAGCATCCTTATCGAAGGTGTCTCCCAATTCCAGAATAGCATGTGTAGGCATCCTTATGTTTGGTGTAATAGTTCTGGAAAGAAGAAGAGCATTTGTGATGGACATACAATATCACTTACGTATACATTATTCCTCTGCCATCGGAGTTCGCGTTTCATCTGAAAAAGATAACGAATTTCTGGAAGAATCTGTCAACTGGTGATTATTCAGGATTACTGTAGAAATGGAAGTAAGAACACTCTCCTCTATAACTGGAAAGACATTCAACTCGCGAAACAACAGTGTCCTATCTACCAAAGAGGGTTGTGTACAAACAGAAACAGGCGAGAGGAGATGAGCACAACAATGACGTGTCCCGGGGTCAATAACACTATCCAGGGAGGCAGGGCGAGAGAGTGTGCGGGGGAGGGAGACGCAGAGACGACAGTCGATTGCGACAGTGGATTAGGTGCGATGCGGTCGCGTTGCGTGCACCTTTGTGGTTACCCAATGAAACAGAAAACGGTAACAAGTCTACAGACAAAGAAGGTTCCAATAGAAGAAAAATAACAGATCTCCAGATATGATTCACTGGGCGGACAGGGGGAAATCATAATGGAACACGGCTTTGATAAAGAAATCAAAAAAGATAAAACGGGATTACTATAGCTACAGTAACCCCAGAGCCATCGGAGCCCATTAGAAATATTACTCTTTAAAAAATTTTCGCTCCCTTGGAAGAGGAGGGGAAAACTCGGCCACCACGCTGATTGGCCTCAGCAACCAATCAGCAAGGCTGGATCCGCCCCATCGATACGAGACCAACGGGGGACTAGGTTTGGATTTCTCTTCCAAGTGAGCGAAAATAATTTTAAGAATAATAAGAATTACATATATTTGATAACTAACCGTTATCAGTGCAATGTTGAGCTGGAAGAAGAGCAAGAATTAAAGATTACGTGGATCTGAAAGAAATCAAGGCGGATTGATTAGAAATGATAAGAGAGAAAAGATAAGAACCGTGAGATATCAACGGGTTGGCAAGGTAATCAAAAAAGATAACAGAGTGATTGAATACAGAATAAAACAACTTCATTTAGAGATCAGTAGATAAATTAAGTATAATTCGAAACAAACTTCCACCCTGCCTCAACAATTCGAATCCGCCAATGGCTCCTCTTCCGGCTCTTGCTTCACTTGTGGCTCTGGTTGGTCTTCCGGTGTCCCATCTTGCTGCTGCTGCTCCATCGCTTCCGGATATTTAACTCGGACACCTTCTTCCACATCCATCTGCTCTTCTTTCACGGCTTCATGGTCCGCTCCCACGACAGCTTCGTATTCCTGCTGCTCCTGTTCTTCCAGAGCGACGCTTCTTCGCGTTTGGACGATCGATTTGGGCTCCGACTCCAGTGGAATTGTAACCGAGTCAGCTGCTTCTGTTTGGTCGTCCGGTGTCTCATCTTGCTGCTGCAACTGCTCCACCGTCCCCTCCTGGAGCACAGGTTCGGTGATTTCGTTCGAATCCGGCTGTGCTTCTTGTTGTTGCTCCGTTGCGTCCGGACGCACCTTTTTGACCACCAGTGTTTCCTGCTCTCTGAGTTGAACGACCGATTCCGTTTGCTGACAGTCTTCCGGTTCCAGTGCTCCCGGTTGCAAGTTCTCTCCGGAAGCCAATCTTCTATTCCCGTTTCCATTCTCGAGTGTCTTTTTGACAGTGCTCAATTCCAATTCCAAATCTGTTCTCATCTCCTCAATATCATCCGATGTCATCTGGCTCAGACTGCTTCGGATGGCTTTGAAGTGGGTTTTCTGGAAAAATGTCAGTTCGCGATGGTCGGTCAACTCAAAACTAAAGAACTCACAATCTCATTGATGTTTTCTTGAGATTTACAGTCACCCTTCTCCTCAGTACTTGTTCCCAACTGGAACAATCTTCTCATCTTTCCAAGATAAAATTGAAGTGATCTCGCAATATCGCTATCATCATTGTCTTCCCATTTTACGAGCGAGTCGTCCAATATCTTGAGGGAGTGTTGCTGAAAGAGAATGTGATAGCTGATAACGGGTGATAGACAAAACTCACTACGTATATCTCGTGGAGGCTTCGAGGTAGGTTCGTGACATTCGCTTCTTCGATTTGGCGGGAAGATGTCAACATCGATCGTCTATCACCTTAGGATCCTGGATAGTCAAGGAAATCCGCTTCATCATGCTGCAGTTGGCGTCGTTCGGGTTTTGAAGCATTTGGAGACTCCAATGGACGATGTATCTTCGTTGAGATTGCACGGGAAACCTGAAACAATGAAAGTGAGAAAGATGAGTGAGGTTCCAAAGAACTCACCGATCGCATTTCTTCTGGTTTCCGAGACACTCCAGAGTCCCCGATGACGTCTCGCTTCTTCTCTCCGAAGTTCCGCCTGCAGACCGGGTTCTCGGATCCAAATCCAGCCAATCGTCTCCTTCCTCTTGTCGCTTTGTACGTTTCCTTGGCCGAGACGTAGACGGCTCGGAGAGCATTTGAGGTCCGGGATAGTCGTAGAAATCCGCAATTTGATTCTCCGGTTGACGTCGTTCGTGCATCTTCCGGCTCTTCATATCGCGTCCGTCTTGGTGGACCACTCGTAGATGGCTCAGTTGGGTCTCGATCTTCACCATCGTCCATCTCCTGCTCCTCCTGCTCATTATCGATCTGAAAAAACATCCAAAATTCTTGATCATGAACGAAGGGTAACTCACCAAATCTTCACTTCTTCCGTTCGGCGAAGGGGTAGTAGCTGACGCTTCCCGCTTCAGGCGCGATGAACTGCACGAGCTGCCTCACGCCGTTTCCGAGATCGACGACGACGTCGTTTATCCGACACGCAGCTTGTCGATGATGCTCTTCATTTGGCCCAGACTCGTCTCGGGATACACCTGGAGCAAAAGGTTGTGTGTTCAGACTCTTTTACTGCATTCAATTCTAGAGTGCAAAATTTTGGTCGCGGAATCCCAACAGAAATTTCATTGACTGTTCGAAACTTTCGACCTAACGGTCAGCAGGGGAAAATGAGAAAAACGCGAGTCCTAATTTAAAATTTCAATAAATCACTCACTTCTCAATCACATCTCCAGTGTTACCAGTAATCGCAGGAAGTTCAGGGGGAAATCAAATAAAGCCCATATCAGGGTTTGAGTGGAATTCGAGGGGAAATCAGTTGTAATGGAAGAGTCCATATCAGGTCTCTATGATAAGGGGAAACGGGGGATTTCAGTGAGAAATCGATGCAGTCAACCCATGGCAGGGGACTCGGGGGGAAGGGGAATGAATGAATGGACGGGTCGATGCGGCCGCTGCCTGAGAGAGAACGACGCACACGGATAGAAAGAAGAAATATAATGGGCGAGAGAAAGGTCGATTATTCTCATCGCATCGGCCGGCGGGGAAGGTCGAGGAAGAGAGAGTGTTGTCTTCCTTTTGTCGACAGAGAGACGCAGACAGTGGGAGGAATGGGAAGAGACGGGCATGTCCTTTATTTGTCCTCTGTTTGAGTGTCTTTGGTTTGAAAGACACGTTGGCCAGACACTATCGGGAGGGGGTTTTCGGATACGTAGAAATCGAATTTAGCAATGAAACAGTTGTGACACACAGGGGAACTTTTTTCAGGCCACAGATTCAAATCGAACTAAAAAATTCCGGAAAAAAAGAAAATTTTGGACACGTTGTCAAAGATTTTGATAGCTAAACAGTTCTGACACACAGGGGGAATGTTTGGCAATTTTTAGAGAACTGCAGAGAAATCAGCAAATTTAGCGGCCAGAGCTGAATTTCGAATATGGATGTCTTCACAAAAAAAGTTCGAAAGACCATATTCTATTCAATTCAACAAAATTGGATCAAATTTTTATCAGTTGATAGCTCTGATAACAATTCTTTACTGATTACCCAGTCGATTTTCGTATTGCTAATATTGTTATCGAATTTTTTTTCGGTGAACCTCGGCCACGGCGAGACTACGCCCCGCGCGGCAGATTTCGCTCAAAATTGCTCTGGCGGGAGACTTACAAGTGAGTTCCTCCGATGGGTTATTAACTCGAGAGATGGAAACGGTGAGCAGGCGCCACAGGAACTCCAGGCGCAGGAGGTTCAAGCTGCCAAATGACAAGGCGTCGAGGCAGCCAACAGCTCAAAATAAGCGACACGGCTTCGAGAATCTAGTGTCAAAACGAAGAGAACAGTGACGTCAGGGGTGGTTCTGATTGTGATTCCAGATTTCTAGGAATTCGCTTCTTCTTCTTAATGGTTACTTTTCGTCGTAGCAAACAGGGAGAAGGAGACGTTTGGGATACTGTAACGGGCTCCCTTTGACGGGGAGTCGTTCTTCTACACTTGACACGACGGTGGTTATGATCTCCTTTATTATATAGATAATAGATAGATATAAAATAAAGGAAAAGAAGAGAAGAGGGGAGCGGGTCACCAGCACGCATGGTGTCCCGGTGTCCAACTGTCGTTGGTGCCTCGTCTTCCTCTCGGTGGGAGGGAGGAGAGACATCACAGCTGGCCGTCTGTCCTACGATGTAGGGTTTAGGCCGGGGCTGTCTCAATACCAAGAACTAAACGGGGTTATTTACGATACATGGAAGGGAAATGTTCTTGAATTTCTTAATTAAGACAAAAAATTGCCCAATTTTTAATTTTTTTTCAGAGGATTGCAGAACAATTGTTTTTTTGTCAAATTTTGGCGAATTTTGATGAATCTAGCATAAAATTGAAGAGAAAAAAAATTAGCAGTAAAGAAATGTTTTCCTTTTTTAGAATCTGTTCTAGCTTCTCTCTGTAAATCCACCAGAACCGACCGATATACACCAAACACGCAAAGCGCACGAGAAACGCGTCAGTAGAACCCGCTTGCGCAATTTTATAGACTTTTTTCGAAATTCAGTGGAATTGGAGTTAGTTGCACTTTTCAGAGTTTATTGGTATTTTCCTTTTTCTTAGAAAAATGAAACCGAGACGTGTTTCGGGCGGAATGGTACAGTAACGACTTGATCATGGTCGTAAGTATGAATAGGACCAACGCTGATAGATTACAGTATGGTTTATTGAGGTACTGGAGAGGTCGATACAGGAGTAGGAGGGACGAGGGGTAAGGATGAGTCTTGGCTGTGAGGGACGACGCTAGGACAACAAGTTCTTAGCGCCGACCCGGGAGACAACTCCGGGGAGGGAAAGGCTGGCTTATCAGTGCTACCTGATGCCTCAAGTAGTGGTTTTATCAGTGCGGGGGAGTCCTACCCGTTACAGTACACAGGAACTGAACAAAACGATGGACAGAGTACCAGACAAGATAGAGCTTCAATATGAAGAAAATATGATACAAGAAATTGCAAAGGAGGCGATTGCCACGAAGAATACCAAGAAGAAGTTGGCTGAGGCGGTGAAGAAGCACAAGAAGGAAATGAAGCAACAGTTGGAAGACATGCTGAACAATGTGAAAAGACACGGACACGATCAGGACGAAGGATCGTCTCCTGGAGGTGGCAGAGGCTGCACCTTGACGGTGAACTTCTTCTCCTCGCGAATGCGTCGGAACGCCTCCTGTCTTTCCTTCATCTCTTCTGAATTCCGAGCAACCTCTTGCGAACTTTCTGCGTGTGTCCGTCGGTCTTCGCCATCTCGGCGTAGTAATCCGTCGGTCTCAGCACTTTGATGTTAAGGTTCAAAAGACGCGGAAGGGCAACTTGCACAGCCTTCTCAGCTTGTTTGTAGCTAGAAGAAGAACAATTTAGAACGAGACATGCTCGTGGAAACTATTGTCTATCTTTCTAATTTTTACAGTTTTTCTACTAACTTCGGAGTTTTTAATGATAAAACTCACAAGTTGAGCTCTCTCTGGAAGTCGTCATTCTCGGCCTTCTTGTCCGTCTCGACGTGGGGTGTCACCACTTCGAGAGTCTCGACCCACGGAAGATCTTTCGTCAACTCGACCAACTTCTCCTTCATTTCCGCACATTTGTTGATGATCGGTCGTTTCTTGGCCACTTGCACATTGAGTCCGTCTTTGAGAAGGCCGGCGGCGAATGCTGCTCGCAGCTGAAGAACAAGTGTTTATTTTCAGCTGGTTTTTTTTCGAGACACTTGAAGAATAACGGGAAAATACCGTAAAGTCTCTAATAGAAGGGCACCCCAAACGCTGCCGGAGAATCAATACATCTCGAGATTGATAAGAGATCTCAAAAAGTTGTCAACAGCAAACTTGTAGATCAACACTAGGACTACAAGTTTGCAGTTGACAACTTTTTGATAACTCTTATCAATCTCGAGATGTATTGATTCTCCGGCAGCGTTTGGGGGTGCCCTTCTATTAGAGACTTTACGGTAACATGCATATTTCATCCGAAACCCAATTTTCTCACCTCTCTTTCCTCTTCGTCTCCATCTGACTCGCCATCGACTTCCATCGCCTCAAGTGGCTTCTGAGTCTCCTTCTCCTCGATCGCATTGTCCAAATCGAACTCGGAACCGTCCAAGGCGCTCTAAAACAGTGAAATATAATTAATTCCTGTGACTTGTTCCCTCTAACCGTTTACCCCCGATTCCCCAGGTTTTTTTTTCCACTATTTTGATTGATCTCATTGGCAAATGCAACTCTATGTGTCACAACTGTTTCGTTGTTAAATTCGATTTCTACGTATCCGAAAACCCCCTCCCGATAGTGTCTGGCCAACGTGTCTCTCTAACCAAGGACACTCAAACAGAGGACAAACAAAGGAGATGCCCGTCTCTGCCCATTCCTCTCACTGTCCGCGTCTCTCTGTCGACTAAAGGGAGGCAACGCTTTCTCTCTCTCGACTTTCCCCCGCCCGATGCGACGAGAACACTCGACGCATTATATTTCTCCTTTCTATGTCCGTCTGCGTCGTTCTCTCTCAGGCAGCGGCCGCATAGACCCGTCCATTCATTCATTCCCCTTCCCCCCGAGCCCCCTGCCATGGGTTGACTGCATCGATTTCTCACTGAAATCCCCCGTTTCCCCTTATCATAGAGACCTGATATGGACTCTTCCATTACAACTGATTTCCCCCTGAAATCCCAATTAAGCCCTGATATGGGCTTTTGTTTGATTTTACCTGAACTTCCTGCGATTACCGGTATCACTGGATATGTGATTGAGAAGTGAGTCATTTATTGAAATTTTAAATTAGGACTCGCGTTTTTCTCATTTTCCCCTGCTGACCGTTAGGTCGAAAGTTTCAAACAGTCAATGGAATTTCTGTTGGGTTCCGCGACCGAAATTTTGCACTCTAGAATTGAATGCAGTAAAAGAGTCTGAACACACAACCTTTTGCTCCCGGTGTATCCCAAGACGAGTCTGGGCCAAATGAAGAGCATCGTCGACAAGCTGCGTGGCTAATATGTGGAGCATTGGCGAGAAGAGTGCCTCGAACGATGAGAAGCTGAAGACGATGGACGAGATCACCGAGCACATTCTGAGTGTGTTCAACGTGGATCGGTTCGAACTGCATCTGTGTAATTCGCTCGATTTGGAGAATTTGTTCGTCTGGAAGCACACGAAGACGTTCCGAGAAGTGCAACTCTTCCATGGGACCCAAAACCAACTGGATTTCGTCTGTCGGAATCTGGAAATTATGGAACTTAGTCTGTTTCAAATGGACGAGGGAGTGAAGTACACGGGACCGCTGGACTGATATTCCTGAACAACTATGGTTCAAAACCGCTGACTTTGGAGTCAGTGATGAATATGAAGTGCAAGGAGTACTCGGACCTTGTGGGGTGTTTGACACCAACCGAGTTGAATACACTCCTTAAACATTGGATCAACGGCGGCCTCGAGAACCTGGAGTACTTTGCGAACCGACTTCCAGAAGACGTGGGACAGGATCATTTGATCTTCGAAGGCATGGAGATGGTTCCGTGGGACAGTAAGAAACGACCGAAAAACTGGAAGCATGCGCATTATGACGAGTGAGTTGAATCTCTGCAACTGAAACGCAAAATGTTCCCATTTTTAGAGATTTCTCGGAGGAAATGGACATTCAACGGCAAGACGGAAGACTGGTGACGGTTTTGATGAACTCCGCGTTTGAACTGTGCTTTTGGCACCCAAAACACTTGTGATTTTGTTTATGTACGGTTCAATTCAGTCCAATAAAGACGTACTCTAGTCCAATCGAATTGTTTCGGCTTCCATTCGGCAATGAAATGACATTGCCACGTCAACAAGTGTACTACTCACGAGAATTGATCAGTTTCCAATGTCAATTGGACTAGGGGATTCTTGGCCTTCGGCCGCATCGGCGGGCGGGGAAGGTCGAGGGAGAGAGAGTGTTGCCTCCCTTTTGTCGACAGAGAGACGCAGACAGTGGGAGGAATGGGAAGAGACGGGCATGTCCTTTGTTTGTTCTCTGTTTCAATGTCCTTGGTTTGAGGGACACGTTGGCCAGACACTATCAGGAGGGGGTTTTCGGATACGTAGAATTCGAATTAAACAACGAAATAGTTGTGACACGCAGAGGAACGCGCAAAACAGAAAAAAGTCCCTAAAAACAAATGTTTGTTTAGAATCCTTGAAATTTCAATTTTAAAAGTTATCAGAATTTTTGTTGCTTTTTTGTTAATTATTTGAGGAGAGTGCTAATTTTTCAAGACACAGATTCAAATTGAACTAAAATGAACGGAAAAAAACAAATACAATTTTAGATTTCTTATCAAAGACTTTGATAGCTGAATAGTTCTGACACACAGGGAAACGTTTGGCATTTTTTAGAGAACTGCGGCGGAGCTGAAATCAACAAATTTAATGGCCAGAGCTGAATTTCGAACACGGATGTCTTCACAAAAAAAATGGTCGAAAAACCATATTCTTTTCAATCGTTATTTTTAATCAGAATTGGATCAAATAATTATCAGTTGATAACTCTGATAACAATTTTTTACTGATTACCCAAAAAAATGTTTTTAAATTTGGACTCGCGTTCTTTATTATTATTAGAAGGCAAAGGACTAGGGGATTGAATGGAAAAAAAAACATACATTTTTTGACATTGCAATCCCCCCAAACACGCACGCTCGCGATATAATAGAGAAGACAGACTAAACCAATTCAAATTTTCAGGCATCCACCTACTTCCACATCTACAGCCCACGCATCTTTCCGATCAAGACGATCAAGGAGAGCGGGATTCAACTGCGGCTGCCGACGGATTTGACGGTGCGCGTCAACGAGTCCGATCTCGACGCCTACAGGAGGATCTATGCGCAGTGAGTATTTTGTTGCACACTGAGGCTCACGTGAACACGTGGGAACCTAAATCTTTGGGTTCCTGGGACAGTCTAGAACATACTCCCACGTGGCCATTTGTCTACGTAGAAGTCTTCGTGAGTGATTATCCTTCTTTCCAAAACAAGGTCCTTCTTGTTTGGAAGCCATGGCCCCGCAACCGAAGAGAGCTCTGCTCGAGAGAATCGATATATCTTGAGATTGATAAGAGATATTTAAAAGTTGTCAACTGCAATCTTATAGACCTAGTTCTGATCTGCAAATTTGCTATATACAATTTTTTGATATCTTTTATCAATCTCGAGATATAGTGATTCTCCGGAAGAGCTCTCCCACCTGAACCACAGACATAATGAAGAATTGTCGTTGAAGGGACACCGTCTCCTTGGACACTTTAGAAGAGGTGAAGACGAGGTAGTAGGTGAAGTTGTAGAAGACGGTTTGAGAGGAGATGACAGATAGAACGATGAATACGACTAGGGCGAACTTCTCTCGAGTTGACGGCAGGGTGGAGAGGACGAAGACGTCGGTTTGGAAGAATAGCACAGACGGGCTGGGAAATGGGGGGGGGAAGAATTCGGAGAGATCAGAATACTGATACCTCTAGAGTGGCTAGTCGTGTAGCTGTCTGTTCGGGAATGTCGAATAGGAACGGGATGAAGAAGGTGGCGCCGAGGAGGTAGTTGGCGGAGAGGAGGGCGGCGCGGACTTTCGAGTTATCAATGCGGAACATGTTGTTGATGATAAGGTGCTGACGGTCTTCGAATAGCGCTACCATTGAGGAGCCAACCACTGCAAGTGCGCTCCATTGGAAAACTGAAGAGACCCCTCCGAGAGACTCAATTGTCACTGTAGTCAAGCCCATGTAGGTTTGAATGCCTTCTGGGATGCCAAAAAATTGGAACAAACCCAAAGACACCCCCGACAAGGAGGGTAGGAAGAAGTAGGGCGTAATCAGGGTGCACATGAGAGTGTCCAGGAAAGACACCCAAAAGTGAAGATTGAAATAGACCAAGGATTCCACCAGTTTGGGGGTCTTGCCAAGGATACAGTAGCCGCCGAACGTGTAGAGCGGCAGCAAAGTGATAACTGTGAAGTGGGCAGTGTAGGCCTCGTAGTGCCACGTTTGGAAGATACTGTCGTTCGGCGGGCAGTGGGTTGAGTAGAAGCGTACGTAGTAGTGCTCGATTTGCACCGAAAAGTCGACCATTTAGCAAATATGTGTGGAATGGAGTCGACGCGGACCGCGGCGGACTTGATGTTTTCATGGAGTTTTCAGGGAATAGTATTGGAATTTGGGCAGATGTTTACGAAAAAGGAATTGTGTAAAAGATCAGAAATTGCGGGGAGGGTTTAGATAGTACTGCCGGGGGTGCTAGATAGTGCTGCGAGAGGGCGAAATAGTGCTGCTGGAGAGTCAGATGGTACTGCCGAGGTGCCGCATTGTGCTCCTGGGACGCCTGGACAGTGCTGCCAAGGGCTCTAGATGATACGACAATTGCGTTAGATGCTAGAGGGCGAAATAGTGCTGCCAAGGGCGCTAAATGGTACTGCCAGGTCGCTAGATGGTACTGCCAAGGAGCTAGATGGTACTGGCAAAGACGCTAGATGGTACTGCCAGGTCGCTAGATGGTACAATGGATGGGCGCTCCAATAATTCTGCCGAAAGAGTTAAACGGCCCTTCCTAAAAGAGTTAGACGGCCCTTCTTTGTGAGCTCTCAGAGGTTATTATAATTAATCTTTATCAACTGTGCTAGATCATATTCTAATCCCAACGACTCACTCCTTCCTGATCCTCGAGCTTCGCCGATTCTCCATCGTCTCCTAGAGCTCTTTCACCTGAAAACCTACATTTCCACGGGATCCACACCTCTTCCACTTACCGCTTCCACCTGATTCGCCTCCAGTTCGCACTCCCTCGCGATATCCTCCGCGGTGTGCTCCGAATCGCCTTGCAACGCATCTGGGTGCCGTTCGACGAATTGCTTCTTCTATTCGACGAATTGCTTCTTCTGTCCGCCTGCTGAAAATGGAACATTAATTGAACATTAAAGGATAGATAAGCGCTCACACGAAGCCTCTTTTGGGCTTTCCATTCCATTGTCCATTGTTCACCTGAATCACGTTAGAGACTAACGAGGGAGAGAGAGAGAGTGAATAGATGCAAATGCGAATGCAATAGCGAGTTGACGCGGTGACAAGTAGCAGCAGTAATCCGAAAATTCAGAGAATTTTTCGGAATTAGTTGCAATTTGTAAAGAAAAAAATTTTCACAAAATGTACGCGCAATTTCGACAGAAATTTAAACGAACCTGATCGCCACTGTTACGATGTCAATCGTAATATAAAAAAACAATAATTTATCTAAAATATAAATAGAAAAATGAAGTACAATTAAGCGGGGAAGGAACAAGAACAACGAGATTTCTCACTTCGAAAAAGGATGATTTAAAAGTCCGCAATGTTGCGTCACGGTGTACGCACAGGCGCGTCAGAACATACGACATTATTACAGTATCCAACAAAGAGCGATAAGGGTTGAATGGCTCAGATTCCACAAATCGTTCGGCAGCAATTCCCTGAGCTCATCTGTCGAATTGATCGAGTCTAGACACTCGTTCTGAAGCTCATGAATGATTAATTTCTCGTGGATACTGTTACTAACACTAATTGTGAGTGCGGCGCGAGCTTCTCAATTTGAAGCATTGTTTTTTGATACTTGTGACATTCGATTATCCATAAATCGCTTGGAGAAATATCTGGAAAGCGGTGGGATCCACATCATTCAGCACGATTTCGGATATTTTCGATTCTTTGAAATCTCCGAAAAACAACGTGTTGAAATAGGACGATTGAACGGCTAGCCCCACTCTGGAGACGTTGAACTCCTCGTCGTCGACTTTCAGAACCACGTCCGTAAGGTTTTCATTCGGCTCGTCAAACTCGATTCTTCTCTTCCTCGGGATCCCAATCATTTTCCTGATTGTGACCTCGCACTCGATGATCACAATGTTATTGATCATGTACTCGATCGGGTTATTTTGGATTCTGAATCGAACTGCATTCACAGATTTTCACGAAAACTTCTGGTTCTTCCGATACACCCAAAATCGAGGGTGGGGGGGCTCAGGCGCAGGCTGCAGGCCTGCGCCATTTGGGATGAGGTAATGGACCCGACCTCACCGATTTCGCCCGAAACATTTTTAAAAAATACTTTATCGAAATTAAAAATTATACTTTTTTTCTTTTATTTTTTACGCTTATCGATAAATTGATAAAAATCAAAAACGACAAAATTTTCAAAATTTCAAAAATTTTTAACTCCGTTTGAATTGCCGCCAAAAATCTGAAAAAATTTGACAACATGCCCCACCCACTGAACAAAATTCACAAAAATTTCGGGAATTTTACGACCGTCTTAACCACCCCAAAAAAATCGAACAAACTTTCAAAAAAATCCCCAAGGAGAACCAAACATAACTTTTTTCTCAAACTTTTTTGCAGTAACTTGGACCTTATCAGTTATCATCTGACGCTAAAAAAAGTATACCACGTCGAGGCCGTTTTCGAGCAATGCAAAAAATTTTTTTTTGATCACTGATAACTGATTAACTGATAACGTTATCGATTAGTGATTAACTGATAAGATGTAGCCGAGCAAAAGGGGCGTCTAATAATTCAAAGAGCAACTCGAAATCTTATCAATGAACTGAGTTATCACTTATCAGAGATTATCAACTTTTTTTTGGCTCCTACGATTTGTCTAGAAAAAATATATGTTAAAGAGGACCAAAAATAAAGGCAAGTCTCTGTTGACGACTTTGCCGCATGTTCGTGCAGTTTTCGAGATATGCAATTTTGAAGTTGGCGTGTTTTTGGACTTAGCCAAATTTTCACCCCGTAGCAGTGGGAAAAATTTTAAAAATTCAAATTCCCGCCAAAACTTGTCGGGAATTCAAATTCCCGCCAAAAACAAAGTCCTTAATTATATTTTCGTTGGCGGAAAATAATTTTGAATTCCCGCCAAAAAAAAATGATAATAAATCTGTGTTGTGAATTTTTTTAAAAATTTGAATTGCCGCCAAAATGATGGACAAAAATTGCCGTAATATGGACCATAAATATTTTTTGAATTCCCGCCAAAAAAAATATTCGAAAATTTATTCGAAAAAAAATTAAAATAAAAAACAGAGATTTTTGCTTTAAAAAATTAATTTTGAATTCCCGCCAAAATGAAAAATAGCAAAAATACGGAGAACGTGAGAAATAAATTAATTTCGAATTCCCGCCAAAACAAAATTTCTAAAAAAATCAAATTCCGTCAAAAAAAATTAATTTTGAATTCCCGCCAAAATGAAAAATAGCAAAAATACGGAGAACGTGAGAAATAAATCGATTTTGAATTCCCGCCAAAACAAAATTTCTAAAAAATCAAATTTCGTAAAAAAAATTAATTTTGAATTCCCGCCAAAACAAAATTTTTAAAAAAATCAAATTTCGTCAAAAAAATTAATTTTGAATTCCCGCCAAAGCAAAAATTTAAAAAAAATCAAATTTCGTCAAAAAATTAATTTTGAATTCCCGTCAAAATAAAATCGGCGGGAATTCAAATTTGAAACATGTTTTGGCGGGAATTCAAATCTGGAACATGTTTCGGCGGGAATTCGAATCTGAAACATGTTTCGGCGGGAATTCAAATCTGAAACATGTTTTGGCGGGAATTCAAATCTGAAACATGTTTCGGCGGGAATTCAAATCTGAAACATGTTTCGGCGGGAATTCAAATCTGAAACATGTTTTGGCGGGAATTCAAATCTGAAGCATGTTTTGGCGGGAATTCGAATCTGAAACATGTTTCGGCGGGAAATCAAATCTGGAACATGTTTCGGCGGGAATTAAAATCTGAAAAATTTTTTGTTTTGGCGGGAATTCAAAAAGGTAATTCGAAGTTGGAAATATGCTGAAAGCCAAGGGATAATGTGACACGTTCGGAATGCGGCCGCGGAGCGGCCGCGCAAAATTTTTCTGCTTCTCTTATGTTTCAGGCAGTTTCACCAATGTGAAACAAATGTCTGATTTGGGATGATATTTCCTCAAAGCGCCTCATAATAGCCACTACCTCAAAGCTCTCCAATATTACCTGAAAGTACGGAAAGTTAACAAATAGCTCGCTTCGCTCGCATTTGTTCCTCAAAGCTCGTCTCCGACGTCATAAAAGCTCAAAGCTCGCTCCAGGAGCCTCAAAAGAAGGAAAGTTAACAAATAGCTCGCTTCGCTCGCGGATACGGACGCTCGCTTCGATCGTGGGTTTCAGCCCAAATTCGGCGCTTGTTGAAGTGCAATATGTGGAGAAAGTAAAGTACGATTTGGTGGTAATTGAAAACTATCATAATTATTATGCGGAATTCGACCTAAGTGCAGTTTTTGGCATGTTTAACGAAAAAGTCAAGTGTTTATGATAATAATTCAAGTTTTCGCGCCGAATTTGGAGCTGAAACCCGCGAGCGAAGCGAGCGTCCGTATCCGCGAGCGAAGCGAGCTATTTGTTAACTTTCCTTCTTTTGAGGCTCCTGGAGCGAGCTTTGAGCTTTTATGACGTCGGAGACGAGCTTTGAGGAACAAATGCGAGCGAAGCGAGCTATTTGTTAACTTTCCGTACTTTCAGGTAATATTGGAGAGCTTTGAGGTAGTGGCTATTATGAGGCGCTTTGAGGAAATATCATCCCAAATCAGACATTTGTTTCACATTGGTGAAACTGCCTGAAACATAAGAGAAGCAGAAAAATTATACTTATGACGCGCGTTGTAGTTATCAATAAGATCATCCCAAACGTGAAATCTCGTAAAACCATACTCATTCCTACACGTGTACTTGTGGTGCCTTGTTAGTTTTCGCTGATTCCTCTGCGTCGTCGTAACCACATGAAACGTATAGTCCACACTGATCGACCACGGTTTCTTCAGCCGATCTTCTTTTGGCAGTGCAGGTAGACCCCCAGATAGTCTCTGTCGTGGTTCGCGCTCAATCTCCTGTAATACGATTTCATGGGAGCACTAGTTTTTCAAAAGCTTATCTCCATACCATGGCACACCGAAATACTCTTCCACCTTGCCGTATTCGTTTTCAATTTTCGACCCAATTCTCAAAATATGTTTCATTTTGAATTTTCGCTCGAACATCTTTCGACCTAGAATTGGCATCCGCATTTGAAAATTAAACGTGACAGATGAAGTTGAATATTTTGAGGTTGGAAAAGAAAGAAACTGGTTTGGTTGTTGAGAAACCGACTCAAAACAACAGAGTAGAAAAAATAAGAATAGAAATAAGCTGATTTGGCTCTACCCGCAAAAAAAGAAGAGGGATTTAGAAAAAAAAGAGGGATTTAGAAAAAAAAGAGGGATTTAGAAAAAAAAGTGGGACTTAGAAAAAATAAAGGGATTTAGAAAAAAAGAGGGATTTAGAAAAAAAGAGGGATTTTCAGAAAAAAGAGGGATTTTCAGAAAAAAAGAGGGATTTTCAGAAAAAAGAGGGATTTAGAAATGATAGCAGATGAGTCTATAGCATTTTTTCTAAAAATGAACAGTATTCGAATATTCAAAGTTCATGTTACCCTTTTTGATATTTATTTATTTATTATTCAATTCCTCATCAGATTTTTCGATTTCTTATCAGAAACAGTGTTTTTCCGACCGGTTCATTTTTTCAAAGTAGACCAGACTTCGATTATTTCACGGGGTGCTGCGGCCGACGTGGTCAACAAGTGCGCTCCACTAAAGGTATATACGGTACCTCGTTTTGGGAGGTCCTAAACGACTTTGAAAACACGGTTTAGCGGACGATTTTTCAAATTTCGACTGTTCCTAAAATAGCCCTCCGCCGATTACTTTGCGAAAATGAATCGTCGTGTTTTCTACACCAAACAATCTCGGAGAAAATTCAGTTAGACACGCATATTTTGAATTCGCCCCGCGAAAAATGAAAATTCAAATGAGGTTTTCCTCAGCACCCCGTGTTATTTATGGCCTAGTACACGGTCAATTTGGTCGATGCTCTATACCAGTCCCGGGTGAACATCATGTACAAAAAGTGGGGAACGGACTCGTCAATCTTTCGTTCCTCTGGAACAGAGAAACTAGTTGGAGAGAAAGAAACTGATAGAGGGGTATCGTCTCATACTCGAAAAAGTTACCCGAAATAGACGAAATCAATAAACAAACTAAAAAAGAGGTTGGCAATCGTGATATGAGCATCAGAAACTCTCCGAATACATCTTCAAAAAGTGTCAACGAAAGGAGTGGTTAAGGTTACTTTGCCATAAGTCATCGAAGTCTGGGAAACTTTGAAAAAATGAACCAGTCGGAAAAAACACTGTTTCTGATAAAAAATCGAAAAATGTGATGAGGAATTGAATAACAAATGAAAACATCAGAACTATCAAAAACGGGTAACATACACTTTGAATATTCGAATACTGTTCATTTTTGGAAAAAATGCTATAGACTCATCATTTTTATGCTATCATTTCTAAATCCCTCTTTTTTCTGAAAATCCCTCTTTTTTCTGAGAATCCCTCTTTTTTCTGAGAATCCCTCTTTTTTCTGAGAATCTCTCTTTTTTCTGAGAATCCCTTTTTTTTCTGAAAATCCCTCTTTTTTTCTGAAAATCCCTCTTTTTTCTGAAAATCCCTCTTTTTTTCTAAATCCCTCTTTTTTTCTAAATCCCTTTATTTTTTCTAAGTCCCTCTTTTTTTTCTAAGTCCCTCTTTTTTTTCTAAATCCTTCTTTTTTTTCTAAGTCCATCTTTTTTTTTCTAAATCCCTCTTTTTTTTTCTAAATCCCTCTTTTTTTTTCTAAATCCCTCTTTTTTTTTTCTAAATCCCTCTTTTAGCGGGTAGAGCCGCTGATTTTCATTAGAAGTTGAGCCACGGAATCATAAAGTGCGCGTCCAATGCAATCGTGCTCTTCCGCTCCATAATGTCTGCGTCTCGCTTGTTTTCCCGCTATTTTGGCTACGCAGCTTGAAATTGTTAGAGACTTGTGGAGACGCCGACCCGAACTACACAGTGAAACTTGAATTTAACGTAATGTTATCCGAAGGCAGGGTGATCGATTTGCGGAAAAGAGCGGCGAGTGTCGAATCGCCGAATTCGTCGATGTCTGCCGGAAGAAGGTCTCGAACGGCTTCCATCGACGTCGCATTCTTTAGGCAGTGCTTCTGAAAAGTTCAACTTCGAAACACTTTTTTCAACAGATAACTCCCCACCTTCAGTTTCTTCAAATCGTACAAATCAGCCATCTCCAATTTCTGCTTGTCCGTGATTGTGGAGGTGGAAATGGAGATCTCTTCACAATGGTTTTTGACCATTTTCACACCGTATTTATCCGCCAAGTAGAGCATATCATCAACGTTTTCAGCTGAAAATTCAAAAACTTTCGCTGATTTAAAGAATTATCTTTGTTCCGCGAACCGTAGATGCTCGATTTGCCGTAGATGACCTCCAGAAACAGGTGAAAATCGTCAGCGTTCACACCTTGATCCTTCAGGTGAATCTCCGACTGGCTTGATTCGGAGAAATTTCCGAAGAATAACGCGTGGAAATATTGCGATTGAAGAGCCAACGTCTGAAATCAACACTAATCTGGAAATGTTCTCACAAGGAACACTCCCAACATGTAACGCGGCGATTTTGATAGAAGGTGGGGGGATCGGTAGTACTATGAAAGGTATGAACAGTCATAATGGGAAAATTGTGCAAAACTCCTCGTTTTCGAGTTATGACCAAAATAAAAAAATTTTAAAAATTACCCAAACTTCAACTTTGTGAAACCATAACTTACTTCAAATGTATCGTAAGACATTGTTCAAAAAACGAAATTGTAGGTAATCATCTCTAAATTACGATCCATAAATAACTGTTTTATCAAATTATCAGTAACTGGCTGAAATTATCACTTTTCTGAAAATGATCAAATCCTATCTCAAAAACTGACCTTACGATTTCTCTGGAAGTTGTTCCATTCGATCCGCCGTTCAATTTTGACCATTTTCCCAGTGTGCCTATATACTGGTAATCTGATGGATTTTGAGAAAAATAGGAAAAACTGAAAATGACACCTAAATTTTTGTGAAAAACTGTTGGTTTTTCAGCTGTAAACACGGTATTTTCAATTTTTTAGAATGGATTTGAGCAGGAAACAATGTTAAGTTACTATGAAAACACGTCTGTTTTATTATCACAAAATCTCTTATCACTGGATTATCACTGAACAGGTTTTCAGCAATTCAGTGTATTTTCCTTCTGGAAATTGCTCTCATGTTGTTCTATTGTACTGTCAATATACGTAATTTAGAGATGATTACCTACAATTTCGTTTTTTGAACTTTATTTTACGATGAATTTGAAGCGAGTTATGGTTCCTCAAAGTTGAAGTTTAGGTAATTTTTTAAATTTTTTATTTTGGCCATAACTCGAAAACGAGGAGTTTTGCACAATTTTCCCATTATGGCTGTTCATACCTCTCATAGTACTACCGATCCCCCCTACTTCTATCAAAATCGCCGCGTTACATGTTGGGAGTATTCCTTGTCAGATATTCTCCGACTCACGGCTTTCAAAACATGAAACTTCCGGTCGCCAAAGATCAGAATGCCATCGGACAGGTTCTCATCGCGGCAATCGAAATTGACCGTTTGCTCGCGAGCAATTCCCTCCATCATCTTGATCGTCACATCGCTCTCAACGATGAGAGTGTCATCGACGACGTGATTCGCGACGATGTCGTCCCAATTGTCGAGCTTCACGCATTTTTCGCACTCATCTTCAGCGAAATCGTGGTCGGATTCAATTGCCAACTGCTTTTTTCCGGAAGTCGAAACAATCCTGCACTCGAAGTCGACTCCGATTTCCCACCCCTCCTCGTCTTTTTTCTCGCATTGTAGAAACATCACGAGATGATTTTTCTCGTGCTTCAGGATCAATTTCCTGCAACATTTGACTTTTTTTTTCGATTTTTAGAAGTAAATTCTCACCATGGCACGCCGTAATGTTTTTCCGTTTCGCTGTGCTCTTCTGTCATCTTCGAGAAGTTCGTGACGACGTGTCTCATCTCGAACTGCCGCTCCCGCATTGTTAGTGGTTTTCAATCTGAAATCAATTACGGCCAGTTCTATACGAGAACAATTTGAAAATAAAAACACGGTGAAAAAGAAACCGCTGGAGATAATGAAAGAACAAGGGACAGTGATATTTTAAATGTATTTTGGAGATGAGACATTGGAAAATTGAAAAAGTGGGAAAATGATAAAACTGGCACGTGAGTATTAAATATTTCGAGTAACTTAGTCGTTTCATGGCGGATGAATCGTGACGCGGAAGAGAGCTGCAAGTGTAGACTCGTCAAATTTCTTGATGTCCGCCGGAAGAAGAGACTTGACGTCGTCCATTGACTTTGCCTGTTTCAGGCAGTGGTCCTCAAATTTTTACGTTTTCGATGGAAAAAAACAAACTGTTTTCATACTTTCAGGGTGTCAAGTCGGTGAGCATCAGCGAATCGGAATTTTTGCTTGTTCGCGATGAGACTATTGTGGATCAGAAATTCGACGCATCTATTCTTCACCATTTCAAAATTGAATCGATTAGCCAGCGTCAACAGGTTTTCGACATTTTCTTCTGAAAACTGGTCAATCTTTCGTGGAGTTTTTTTTTCGATTCTTACCGTCAATGCTCGATTTTCCGTGAAGAACCTCCAGAAGGCATTGTAAATCGTCGGCATTCACATTTTCCAGATCGATGATAGTTAACTTTTCAAAGCTCTTGCTTGATTTCTGAGAATCTACTGATGACGCTTCTCAACACAACTATGTGGTTATCAGGTCGTTTTCTTACCATGGTACACCAAAATGTTCTTCTTTTGCAGTGTATTTGTCTTTCAGCTCCGGAAAGTCCTTCGCAGCGTGTCTCAGCGTAAACTGCCGCTCGTACATTGTTAGTGGTCTGAAAATAGTATTAGACTGTTTGACGATCACAGAGAAGAAGAATTAACACGGAAAACGGAACCGTTCGAATTTCACACAAATGGACTAGGGGATTCTGGGGCCTTCGGCCCGAATCCGGCTGCGTTGTAACTCCTCAACCACAAGTCAAATTCAAAAATGGTCAACTAGATCAATTTGTCCGTTGATAACTTTTTGCCAACAGTGATAGCTAGCAAGTTATCAGTAGTTTCAATACCTCTCCACTCACCGATCATTCCGAACGCGCGCTCTTCTTGATCGCCTTGATCGGGAAGATGCGTGGGCTGTAGATGTGGAAGTAGGTGGGATCCTGAAAATTTGAATTGGTCTAGTCTGTCTCCTCTATTATATCGCGAGCGTGCGCGTTTAGGGGATTGGAATGTCAAAAAATGTATGTTTGTGACAGCGATTATCTCAACTCCTACTGAACCGATTTTGCCCATTCAATCCCCTAGTCATTTGCCTTTTAATAATAATAAAGAACCTTTATTGCCAGCACTGTAACAAAGTAACCACGTTGCAGTGTGAACGGCCTATAGGGAAAATGAGAAAAACGCGAGTCCTAATTTAAAATTTCAATAAATGACTCACTTCTCAATCACATCTCCAGTGTTATCAATAATCGCAGGAAATTTAGGAAAAATCGAATAGAAGCCCAGATCAGGGCTTATTAGGAATGAATTCAGTGGGGAATCAGTTATAAGGGAAGAGTCCAGATCAGGTCTCTATGATAAGGGGAAACGGGGGATTTCAGTGAGAAATCGATGCAGTCAACCCATGGCAGGGGACTCGGGGGGAAGGGGAATGAATGAATGGACGGGTCGATGCGGCCGCTGCCTGAGAGAGAACGACGCAGACGGACATAGAAATGAGAAATATAATGGGCGAGAGAAAGGTCCATTATTCTCATCGCATCGGCCGGCGGGGAAGGTCGAGGGAGAGAGAGTGTTGCCTCCCTTTTGTCGACAGAGAGACGCAGACAGTGGGAGGAATGGGAAGAGAAGCGCCCTCTTTCCCCTCGCTCGAATGTCCTTTGTTTGAGGGACACGTTGGCCAGACACTATCGGGAGGGGGTTTTCGGATACGTAGAGCGAAACAGTTGTGACGTGAAACGCAGAAGAATGCGCAAAATAGAAAAACGTCTCTAAAAACAAATGTTTCTTTAGAATCCTTGAAATTTCAATTTTAAAAAATCTTTAGAATTTTTGTTGCTTTTTTGTTAATTATTTGAGGAGAGTGCTAATTTTTCAAGACACAGATTCAAATTGAACTAAAATGAACGGAAAAAAACAAATAAAATTTTAGATTTGTTATCAAAGACTTTGATAGCTAAATAGTTCAGACACACAGGGAAACGTTTGGCATTTTTTAGAGAACTGCAGCGGAACTGAAATCGACAAATTTAATGGCCAGAGCTGAATTTCGAACACGGATGTCTTCACAAAAAGATGTTCGAAAAACCATGAAAAAATGTTCGAAAAACCATATTCTTTTCAATCGTTATTTTTAATCAGAATTGGATCAAATGTTTATCAGTTGATAACTCTGATAACAATCTTTCTTATACTAAAAGGGAAAGGATGTCTGTCTGTCTGTCTGTCCGTTTGTTTGTCCAGAGCCGTTTCTCAGCCGCTACTGGACCGTTTTAGCCCATTTTTGGCACAGAGGTCAAAAGTATTGACCGCAAGGTGCACGTAAATTTTCTAAGCAATCCGTCAACTTTTACGGCTTCTGGACTGTTTTTTTTTGTGTATTTTCCCTCTTAATTGCGCCTCTGGGAAGGTTGCGTCGACTCGACTCGCCTATCTTCCCAGAGGCACGTTTGGGTAAAAGGGGACGGAAAACACGACATAGCCCAGGCTGAGAGGCGGCGTTAGCCGCCTCGATTGGCCTGGTTTTTTACTGATTACCCAAAAAAATGTTTTTAAATTAGGACTCGCGTTCTTTATTATTATCAAAAGGCAAATGACTAGGGGATTGAATGGGCAAAATCGGTTCAGTAGGAGTTGAGATAATCGCTGTCACACACATACATTTTTTGACATTCCAATCCCCTAAACGCGCACGCTCGCGATATAATAGAGGAGACAGACTAGACCAATTCAAATTTTCAGGATTCCACCTACTTCCACATCTACAGCCCACGCATCTTTCCGATCAAGGCGATCAAGGAGAGCGGGATTCAACTGCGGCTGCCGACGGATTTGACGGTGCGCGTCAACGAGTCCGATCTCGACGCCTACAGGAAGATCTATGCGCAGTGAGTATTTTGTTGCGCACTGAGACTCACGTGAACACGTGGGAACCTAAATCTTTGGGTTCCTGGGACTGTCTAGAACATACTCCCACGTGGCCACTTGTCTACGTAGAAGTCTGCGTGAGTGATTATCCTTCTTTTCAAAACAAGGTCCTTCTTGTTTGGAAGCCATGGCCCCGCAACCGAAGAGAGCTCTGCTCGAAAGAATCGATATATCTCGAGATTGATAAGAGATATTTAAAAATTGAGCCACTCGAAGAACGAGCCACTCGAAGACGTCGACAAGATGAAGTACCTGGGAAGAACTCTCCAGAAAGACGGCAAACTGAACTTCGAGATCGACAACAGGATACGAGCTGGATGGGCCGCCTTCAACAACATCAAGGACTACATCAAAGAGATCCCAGTAGCTGAAAAGCACCACTACTTGATGACCACTTCCATCCCCGCCATGACTTACGCATGCGAGACATGGAATACGAAAGTAGAAGACGTCAAGAGAATCAACAGAGCTGCGAGTCACATCTGGTACGCAGCCGACGCGGGAACACCGCCGAATCTCGAGAATGTAATCATCAAGAAGAAGTTGAAGTGGGCAGGACACGTCGCCAGAATGCCACCCGCAAGAATTTGTAAGAGAATCACCGAATGGGAAATTCCGAAAGGAATCGATGAATTCAAGCGACGCAAATGCAGACCGAAGAAGAGATGGGAAGATGACGTGGTGAACGAAGTGAAGATACATCAGCACAATCGCAATTTAATAGGCCTGGGAAGATCAGGAAGGAGACGGATAGGAATAATCGCCGAACACGTCCCCTGGCCACGCCTAGCAAGATCCAGAAGTTCCTGGAAGTGTCTAGTCCACAGCTACAACAGCTAGATATGGACTATCCAAGTATCCAAGTAAGTAAGTAAGACATAATGAAGAACCAGCCAATTCGAGGCGGCTAACGCCGCCTCTCTGGCTGGGCTC
Source organism: Caenorhabditis macrosperma (assembly GCA_963932285.1). Taxonomy (NCBI): domain Eukaryota; kingdom Metazoa; phylum Nematoda; class Chromadorea; order Rhabditida; family Rhabditidae; genus Caenorhabditis; species Caenorhabditis macrosperma. The sequence continues at coordinate 23,021,320 of OZ010618.1, forward strand.
CGCAGTTTCATTCGTTTCGTAAACTTTTTCCTAAACCGCAACTATAGGATTAAGCGTGTTTTATGTCAATTTCACGATCTTCCGTAAAAAGGGCTCAAAATCTTCTCAACCGCTTCGAGAAGCATTTATTCTTTTCGAATCCTTTAACAGTTTCGCCGCCTTTTTGACACATTGAGCTAAAAAATGCTCCAACTTAAACTAATAGAGTCAATAACATTCAAAAAATGGCAACCACTGTCAATTGGCCATCAAATTCATGTGTCGAATGGAAACAAAAAACATTTTCCTCTAGACGGACTCGAACCTGACACCCAAAATCCAAAAGAGAGCGCGCTACCCACTCGGCCACGCACACAATTGGTGAACAGGCGCCTGAGGGTGTTGGTGTCCTCGCTGTTTTCGAGGGTTCAGCGGCATTGTTCATTTTTATAGCGCAGTGAGTTCAGTGATGGCCGCGACTTTCACCTTTCTAAAAACGGTCATCCTCCATGAAAATGGATAAGTAAAAAGATAATTCTTCTCGTCTCGTCGAGCTCTATCCGAATATGTCAACAGATCCTCGCTTTCCTCAATATCCAGCGGGCGGCTTTTTATCGGTGAAAATCGTTACTTTCACCCCCCACAAAACGGTCGTCCGTGTATCAAAATTAGTAAGTAAAAAGCCATTTTGTATCGTCTCGTCGAGCTCTATCCGAATATGTAATCAGATCCTTACTTTTCTCAAATTTTTTTTTTGTTAGTAGTTTATTAAACAATTCAATCATTCAACAAACATTTTAGGGGGATTACAAAGGGAAGCCAGAAGGCTTAGGGTCATTACACATGAAAATCATGAAAAGAAGTAGTTAGTAAAGTTGAGTGACGTGGGGAGTCTCACCACAGGGTTGATCCACCCGCATGACCATTTTGGTGTATTAAATGGTTGCTAGGTGGCCCTGGGATCGACTCAACAGTCCCACGCACTCCGTCGGCCATCGTTCCATCCTTCATCTCGCCTCATCCCGATCCTCCGATCCGACCTCCGATCCTCCGCCATCCGACCTCCATCTCGCCTCATCCTCCATTCCGTCTCGTCCACCCGATCGTCCCCATCACGCCGCATTCTACGATCGGGCCATCCTCCGTCTCGCCTCATCCTTTCCGCTTCCAGCCAAGCTGCCATCCATCCTTCTCGCCTCCTTCTATCCGACTCGCCCATCCTCTCCTCCTCTCGCCTCATCCTTTCCTTCCAGCTCCTCCACTCAGGTAATTTTCGGCACGATTGCCGGCAAAAAACGGCACAATTGCCGGCAAAATGGGCGGAGCTTGCTCAGAAATCTGTCAAAATTTCAATGTCTTCCCTTTCCTCAGTGATGTATGAGCGGCACGATTGCCGGCAAGAAACGGCACGAGTGCGGCAAGAACGTATCGAAAAACACGCCTATGTGGTTGTTGCTGACACGTGCGCAGTGAGGGCGCGTTCGCGGTGCGACGTTTTGCGCGAATCCTAAAATTCGTTTTCCCCTTTTTTTTTGCGCGAATCTGTTACACGTTGGTCGGTATTTCCATTGTATAGTTAATTAGAAAAATTCTAAGAGAAAGTATAGAAGGAAATAGCAAAATTCTAGGCGAATATAGTACTTTTTCTCATATCATTAAAAAATTTCAATAAAAGCGAATTTCGATAACACGAAAAAAAGACGTGAACAGTGTATCTTTCATTAGTATTTCGAAAAATATTTGTGCAAAGTAATGTGGAAAATACCGAAACGGAGGAAGTGGATAGCTGGTGAGTTAAACAGAGTGAAGAAGTGAAAAAAATCGATATTTGCAGGACTATGGGATAGCGACGAAGAAGAAGGCGACGAGTGCATTGATCTGACGGAAAGCGACGATGAGACGAATGGAAGTAGCGGTAGGAAAATCGGAAAACGAAATGGAATAATGAAATAATTTCAGGAAGCAGCACCGATTGTGATGAGAGAACCGATTCGGATGATGGAGACGATGAAGAACAGTATGAAGAACTGGAAGAATATGTACCATTTGAGCCGTCGATTGGTGGGACACCATGGGAAACTGATGATGTTAGGCTAGACGCCCTAGTATTCTTTGTTGCGAAGGAAGGCAATCGAGTTCTCTTCACACATTGGAAGGAAGCACAAGGAGCCGCAGATACATGCAAAACGTATTCTGCTGTCCGTTTTGGCTAATGTAAGTGAGTAATTGTATCATTTATAATTATTTCTTTCAGTCTTGTCTCTCGCAGGACGATATTCGAGTCGACATGTGGTCAATAAGTGAGCCAACAATGATGTCAACGAAAAAGATGTTTCCCAGATCCTTCTACTGCACTCTCCAGGGTAGAGAAATTTACTTTACATTCAGTAAAATTCTACTTGCATTCAGATATGCTCCTCGACTACTTTGGACTTCTTCATGACGAGCTCCGCGGAGAATGGAGTTCCGAGTATTCGAACCTGCCCTTCTTGTCACAAACGTCGGAAGCTCAACGACAGCAAAAGTTCCAGCTGCTACGTGGCGCTAGGGACTCTTTCATAGAGGTCGCTTTCCATGACGCTCTTCTAGAGGCTCTGTGAGTATTATTTAATTAGCATTTCCCCATTTCTTTCTTACAGCAAAGAGCTGCATTACGGATCTTTTGCACCGATTAGAGCAAATGAAGATCGACAACGTTTCGTCCGCCGACCGGTATGTTTCCAATTATTTTGCCATAGTTTCCTATTCATTTTCAGAGAGGACGTGCACGTGCTGCTGCTGCCGCTGCTGCTGCTGCTGCTGCTCCTGCTGCTCCCACCACTCCTTCAGGCTCTTCTCTTCAAAATTCTCCCCTCTCCTCTCTGTCAATGTAGCCTATCCGTTAAGGCAGTAATAATTTTTTATTGGTTTTAATTTTTTAAAATTCCTTTTTGTGCCATTCGCTTATTGGAACTACTTTTGTTGTTAACCGCCTCTTTTGTTAGTTATTTACCACCATCTGTGTCATCCCTCCGCACAATTGTATGATTCGTTCTTATCAAAATAAATCGATATCATCACTTTCTGGTTCTCTTTATTTTCTTTTATACGGGTCAATTCAACCCGCCGACCCGCCGCTTTCCCTCAATTCGGCACAATTCGGCACTGCGCCCGCACCCAATCGGCACAGTTGCCGACACGATTTGGCACAGTTGCCGGCATTTTTAGGACAAATTGCCGCAGTACGCGGCAATTGTGCCTTTTTTTGCCGGCATTCGTGCCGAAAATTACCTGAGCAGGCGTTGTACTCGTCGTTGTCGTCGTCGCTGAACCTGACTTTGACTCTTCTTCTTTGTGTCTCTTCGTCCATCAGTTCCGCCTCCGATCTCCATCCTTTATCACTCCACCTTCCTCTCACCTGCTCCCTCATCTTCTTCGTTTCAGCCTCACCTTCAGACACCCATTCTCTTGCCGTCCTTCTGCTGCTTGCCTCCTTATTGCTCTTCCGCTCCTTGCGTCCTCCGGCTTGGCTTCCTCTTCTTTCCTTCGGCTCGCGAGTACTCCTGCTCCTGCTCCTGCTCCTGCCATCTCTCCGCTTTCTTCCGACTTCTTCTTTCGCAGTGCTCTTTCCTCTTCTTTCGCCTGTCTTTCTTCTTCCTTTCTTCTCCTTCTTCGTTCCTTCCACTTCTGAGTCGTCGTCGACTTCCATGATGTCGTTCTGCGTCTCCGGCTGCCAGTCACCACCGTATTCTTTTGCGAACTTTGCAGCCTTCTTCGCACGCTGATCATCTTTGGCTCTTTCTTTGGCACTTCTCCAGCACAGCCTGTCGACCATCTTGTACCTGTCCCCGAGTATGTGCTTCCAGTAGATGTTTTTGGACATTTCCAGAGTGCACCTACACATATCGGGGATCAGAGTACGTATTTGCGTGGTCTTCAGGCCCAGCTCCTTCAGCGAATCGGTCGTCGGCTGCCAGTATGTACCCAGGCTTCCCACCACGATTGGCAGGATCTTGACATTCCTTCCGCTGGCTGCGAAGTGTTTAACGAGTGGTTGGTACTTCTCTATTTTCTGGGTCCAAGCTCGTTTCATCGCATTTTCTCCGTTTTCGTAGGGGACTGTCACGTCCGCGATGAGCACCTCCTTCTTACTTTTCAGCACAATGTCCGGCCGGTGTCTTCCTGCGCCGGCCTCCATGTCCACAGTGACTTCGTACTCCGCTTTTGTTCCTTCTTTGATCTCTTCGAGAACCATCTGGAGGACTTTGTCATGTCGCTCCGTTATTCCCGATGCCAGTTGGTAGTGGCAGTTTTGAAGAATATGGATGGGCGACTCGAACGTGGCCGGACATCTTCTGCAGCCCTTCGGCATTTTCGGGTCGTATGTGTTCGCATTGCAGTGGAGCAGGTTCAGCCGCGCCCTGTGGACGAACCGCTGCGCTGCAATGCTGATGTCCCGTCCGTCTCTGACAAATCGATTCGACTGCGGATGCTGTTGGAGCACCTGGACCACCCTGCTCTTGACGTCTTTGGTGTTGAGGAAGTTCTTGAGCAGGGCGCCCCTCGTCATGTCCGTGAGTCGTTGAAGCAGCTTCTCTCCGTCGGCCTTGGTGAGGAGGATTTCCTTGGAGTTCTCCGTCACTCGAATGCTCAAGGCGATGTCATCGTCTTTCGGCATAAACTCCAGATGGAACAGTGGTGCTCCCTGGTTTCGACTTAGTGTTCGCACCGCTTCATTCATCCGCAAGAAGAGATTGTATCCTCCTTTGGAGATCCTCTTTGCATTCAGGTAGTCACATTGTTGCTGAAGAGTCGCTGGTGCCCTCAGTTCCAGGTGTTTTGCGGCGATACGTGCCAGCGCTTTCCTGTACATCTGGCGGATATTTTGATCCTTGTGCCATATTCGGGCTAGCATGGAGCACAGGAAAGTTATGACGCATGTGAACCTTGGCGACAGAACTCCAAGTCCTCCATCTTTGATCGGAACCTGGATGTACTCCGTTGGCGATCCTCGGAACGGGATGTTATGCATCGCCTTGCACGCTTTCATCACCACATTCTCGAATTCTCTCATTTCAGAGAGCTTCGGCGTCGCGTTTCGGTACATGTAAGTCAGTCTCGGCAATATGAAGCATTTGAGAGCATCCAACTTCTGGTGGGGTGCCAAATCCGTGTTTTGTAGCATCTCAATGTCTTTGACAGTGGCCACCAACTTTTGCATTTCCGTGGTCCTCCCAGTTGATCCCGTCGCCACTCCGAGATACTTGTACGTATCCTTCGCGGCTAGGGATCGCAGCTTGTCCGTCTGGATACTGATCCGAGAGTTTGTGTCGACGCGTCCTTTGCCGATTAACAGTGATGCGCACTTCTTTGGCTTGAAGATTAGGCCAACGCTCCGGCAGTCGTCATCCAGCTTTTTTATGAGCTCCTGGAGCTGCTCCTTGTTGTCGGCCAAGATTGCCAAGTCGTCAGCAAAGGCGAGGCACTTGACCGTCGTTCCGACGCATTTGTGACCGTCCGATCTGCACAAGAAAACACCAAAAGGATATTCAGTTCGTCTACAAATTGCCTTTTTCAACCATCGTCACTTTGGGAAAGGATTGGAGACAGCCAACATGTTGTGTTTTTTATCTCGTTCCCGTTATTCATGAAATCAATTAAAACAGTTTTCCATGTGCCTTTTCAGTCATAGATCACAGTATGCACAAGAAAACACCAAAAGTATATTCAGTTCGTCTACAAATTGCATTTTTCAACCATCGTCACTTTGGGAAAGGATTGGAGACAGCCAACATGTTGTGTTTTTTATCTCGTTCCCGTAATTCATGAAATCAATTAAACCAGCTTTCCATGTGCCTTTTCAGTCATAGATCACAGTATGCACAAGAAAACACCAAAAGGATATTCAGTTCGTCTACAAATTGCCTTTTTCAACCATCGTCACTTTGGGAAAGGATTGGAGACAGCCAACATGTTGTGTTTTTTATCTCGTTCCCGTTATTCATGAAATCAATTAAACCAGCTTTCCATGTGCCTTTTCAGTCATAGATCACAGTATGCACAAGAAAACACCAAAAGGATATTCAGTTCGTCTACAAATTGCCTTTTTCAACCATCGTCACTTTGGGAAAGGATTGGAGACAGCCAACATGTTGTGTTTTTTATCTCGTTCCGGTTATTCATGAAATCAATTAAACCAGCTTTCCATGTGCCTTTTCAGTCATAGATCACAGTATGCACAAGAAAACACCAAAAGGATATTCAGTTCGTCTACAAATTGCCTTTTTCAACCATCGTCACTTTGGGAAAGGATTGGAGACAGCCAACATGTTGTGTTTTTTATCTCGTTCCCGTTATTCATGAAATCAATTAAACCAGCTTTCCATGTGCCTTTTCAGTTAAAGATCACAGTATGCACAAGAAAACACCAAAAGGATATTCAGTTCGTCTACAAATTGCCTTTTTCAACCATCGTCACTTTGGGAAAGGATTGGAGACAGCCAACATGTTGTGTTTTTTATCTCGTTCCCGTTATTCATGAAATCAATTAAACCAGCTTTCCATGTGCCTTTTCAGTTATAGATCACAGTATGCACAAGAAAACACCAAAAGGATATTCAGTTCGTCTACAAATTGCCTTTTTCAACCATCGTCACTTTGGGAAAGGATTGGAGACAGCCAACATGTTGTGTTTTTTATCTCGTTCCCGTTATTCATGAAATCAATTAAACCAGCTTTCCATGTGCCTTTTCAGTCATAGATCACAGTATGCACAAGAAAACACCAGAAGGATATTCAGTTTGTCTACAAATTGCCTTTTTCAACCATCGTCACTTTGGGAAAGGATTGGAGACAGCCAACATGTTGTGTTTTTTATCTCGTTCCCGTTATTCATGAAATCAATTAAACCAGCTTTCTATGTGCCTTCAAAAGGAAGTTTTGTCCATACCTCTCATAAGTAAATGCAGTTGGAATATCGTTACATTCTAGATCTCGCCGCATCAGTTTACTCATGTGTCACCACACCCCATTCTCTTCTTTTCCTTATTCACTTCTTCGTGAAGTATCTAGAAATTAAAAAAAATTAAAAAAAATTACAACGTTGTATCAGTGATGTTTTTTGAATAAAGCCAAAGAGTTGGCCGAAAGAACTTTGCCCGTCCGGGGAGAAGTAGCTACAATCCACTGGAAGGTTGTCTGCAATGATTTCTGCCGACAAACAAGTGCAAATGCTTTCATTCGCATTTCAGAACTTATAGACCACCGAAGGAAATATTCCGAAACGCCAAGAGGGATCGATGACAACGTTGATGGATGGTGCACTTTCAACTGAAAACGTTCATTCGGTTAAATGGACCCGCGCAATGTTCATATCTTGTGGAGCAGATCGACTTACTAGCTCTCATAGTCAGATTGCATTTTTTTCTGACAAACAAAATTGAGCCCGAAACATTTTGTTTTATAAATTATGTGTATAGCAAGTGGCAATTATAAACAAATATGCACAAAAGAAGAAGGGACCATAAAAATTTGGTTACAATTGAAAAATGAAGGTGAAAAAGGAAAATAGAGAGAACCAATTGCGGCAAAGTACTTAGAAGCACTTGCGATGGACGATGGATCGGCCGGACTCGTCGTACTCCTGCTTAGAGATCCACATCTGTTGGAAAGTGGACAGGGAAGCAAGGATGGATCCTCCGATCCAGACGGAGTACTTGCGCTCTGGCGGGGCGATGATCTTGATCTTCATGGTGCTGAAATATTGGAAATTAATGCATGTTACAATGATACTGGATGTTTTTACCTCGGAGCCAGAGCGGTCATCTCCTTCTGCATGCGATCGTCGATTCCTGGGTACATAGTGGTTCCTCCGGAAAGGACGGTGTTGGCGTACAAGTCCTTACGGATATCAATGTCGCATTTCATGATCGAGTTGTAAGAAGTCTCGTGGATTCCGGCAGACTCCATACCCAAGAAGGATGGCTGGAAAAGAGCCTCTGGGCAACGGAAGCGCTCGTTTCCGACGGTGATGACCTGTCCGTCCGGAAGTTCGTACGACTTCTCGAGGGAAGAGGAGGAGGCGGCGGTGGCCATCTCCTGCTCGAAGTCCAGAGCGACGTAGCAGAGTTTCTCCTTGATGTCACGGACGATCTCACGCTCAGCGGTGGTGGTGAATGAGTATCCGCGCTCAGTGAGGATCTTCATGAGGTAGTCAGTAAGATCACGTCCGGCCAAGTCAAGACGAAGGATGGCGTGCGGGAGGGCATATCCTTCGTAGATTGGGACGGTGTGGGTGACACCATCTCCAGAGTCGAGAACGACTCCGGTGGTACGTCCGGAGGCGTAGAGAGATAGTACGGCCTGGATGGCGACGTACACGGCCGGGGCGTTGAACGTCTCAAACATGGTTTGGGTCATCTTTTCACGGTTAGCCTTTGGGTTCAGTGGGGCTTCAGTGAGGAGGACTGGGTGCTCTTCTGGAGCAACGCGGAGGTCGTTGTAGAAGGTGTGGTGCCAAATCTTCTCCATGTCATCCCAGTTGGTGACGATTCCGTGCTCAATTGGGTACTTGAGGGTCAAGATACCTGAAAGACTCAAATTAATTGTCGGCTACGTTGGTCAAAATGATTACCTCTCTTTGTTTGGGCCTCGTCTCCAACGTACGAGTCCTTCTGCCCCATACCGACCATGACTCCCTGGTGACGTGGTCTTCCGACGGTGGATGGGAACACGACGCGTGGAGCGTCGTCTCCGGCGAATCCGGCCTTACACATTCCGGATCCATTGTCCACCACCACGGCGACAACCTCGTCGTCACACATTTTGATTAACTTTTAATGTATCTGAAAAAATGAAATGAATAATTTTGGAATGGTGTTTGAGAGAGCGAAGTAAATGTAAGATTTTTCAACGAGATGTCAATTGGAACAGGAAATGAAGTGAGAAGACCAGGGGGGGGGTGCAACTGCTCACATATTCTGCAACATAGAGAAGAAGCGAGGAATAGAGATGAAGAGGAGCGGGGAGCCAGGGAAAGATAAAAGAGAAGGCAAGCGAAACTTTGATCATCACGGAAGCCAAGCGAAACTTTGAGCGGAGCTGTTTCTACATGTCCTTCCAGTGTTTGCTCTAGAATGACATGGACCACAACAGCTTGAGATGGTCCTGGAGCTTCCCGTTGATACTTTATTCGAAATCGCCGTTCTTTGTTTCCCCAGAAATGTGTGTCTCCGCATTCTGAATCATCACCCACATCGCAAGATTGTTTCGAAAAAGAGGTGTTTTGGCCGTCCCATGTGTCCCCAACGTTTCGCTGTCTTGCCGGAGAGACCACCCTCCAAACTCCCTCAATCTCTCGCCGAGGGGCATAGTCGCGAAACCAACGGAAAAAGGCGGGGCGTGCGCGTCGCGACTCAGTATATATAGACCACGAGGACGGGAAATCAAGCACTCTAGCCCCCGTCTAGACTCCACTCTCCATCAAACGTCGAACACGTACGGCTATGACGTGACAACACTCGTTATCGGCAATGGATCCGGAATGTGCTTGAGAAGTTTCTTCGGTTTCTCTAGCGCCGGCAGGGCGGTCCTCGTCTTCCTTCACTTATGAATCAGCATTGCGTATGGGCACATACATAGAGAGGCCCTCACACATTTTCCCACCTTTCGAATAGGACCGTTTGTCGCTTGCCTTCTCTTTTATCTTTCCCTGGCTCCCCGCTCCTCTTCATCTCTATTCCTCGCTTCTTCTCTATGTTGCAGAATATGTGAGCAGTTGCACCCCCCCCCCTGGTCTTCTCACTACATTTCCTGTTCCAATTGACATCTCGTTGAAAAATCTTACATTTACTTCGCTCTCTCAAACACCATTCCAAAATTATTCATTTCATTTTTTCAGATACATTAAAAGTTAATCAAAATGTGTGACGACGAGGTTGTCGCCGTGGTGGTGGACAATGGATCCGGAATGTGTAAGGCCGGATTCGCCGGAGACGACGCTCCACGCGTCGTGTTCCCATCCATCGTCGGAAGACCACGTCACCAGGGAGTCATGGTCGGTATGGGGCAGAAGGACTCGTACGTTGGAGACGAGGCCCAAGCAAAGAGAGGTAATCATTTTGACCAACGTAACCGACAATTAATTTGAGTCTTTCAGGTATCTTGACCCTCAAGTACCCAATTGAGCACGGAATCGTCACCAACTGGGACGACATGGAGAAGATTTGGCACCACACCTTCTACAACGACCTCCGTGTTGCTCCAGAAGAGCACCCAGTCCTCCTCACTGAAGCCCCACTGAACCCAAAGGCTAACCGTGAAAAGATGACCCAAACCATGTTTGAGACGTTCAACGCCCCGGCCGTGTACGTCGCCATCCAGGCCGTACTATCTCTCTACGCCTCCGGACGTACCACCGGAGTCGTTCTCGACTCTGGAGATGGTGTCACCCACACCGTCCCAATCTACGAAGGATATGCCCTCCCGCACGCCATCCTTCGTCTTGACTTGGCCGGACGTGATCTTACTGACAACCTCATGAAGATCCTCACTGAGCGCGGATACTCATTCACCACCACCGCTGAGCGTGAGATCGTCCGTGACATCAAGGAGAAACTCTGCTACGTCGCTCTCGACTTCGAGCAGGAGATGGCCACCGCCGCCTCCTCCTCTTCCCTCGAGAAGTCGTACGAACTTCCGGACGGACAGGTCATCACCGTCGGAAACGAGCGCTTCCGTTGCCCAGAGGCTCTTTTCCAGCCATCCTTCTTGGGTAAGGAGTCTGCCGGAATCCACGAGACTTCTTACAACTCGATCATGAAATGCGACATTGATATCCGTAAGGACTTGTACGCCAACACCGTCCTTTCCGGAGGAACCACTATGTACCCAGGAATCGACGATCGCATGCAGAAGGAGATGACCGCTCTGGCTCCGAGGTAAAAACATCCAGTATCATTGTAACATGCTTTAATTTCCAATATTTCAGCACCATGAAGATCAAGATCATCGCCCCGCCAGAGCGCAAGTACTCCGTCTGGATCGGAGGATCCATCCTTGCTTCCCTGTCCACTTTCCAACAGATGTGGATCTCTAAGCAGGAGTACGACGAGTCCGGCCCATCCATCGTCCATCGCAAGTGCTTCTAAGTACTTTGCCGCAATTGGTTCTCTCTATTTTCCTTTTTCACCTTCATTTTTCAATTGTAACCAAATTTTTATGGTCCCTTCTTCTTTTGTGCATATTTGTTTATAATTGCCACTTGCTATACACATAATTTATAAAACAAAATGTTTCGGGCTCAATTTTGTTTGTCAGAAAAAAATGCAATCTGACTATGAGAGCTAGTAAGTCGATCTGCTCCACAAGATATGAACATTGCGCGGGTCCATTTAACCGAATGAACGTTTTCAGTTGAAAGTGCACCAACCATCAACGTTGTCATCGATCCCTCTTGGCGTTTCGGAATATTTCCTTCGGTGGTCTATAAGTTCTGAAATGCGAATGAAAGCATTTGCACTTGTTTGTCGGCAGAAATCTTTGCAGACAACGTTCCAGTGGATTGTAGCTACTTCTCCCCGGACGGGCAAAGTTCTTTCCGCCAACTCTTTGGCTTTATTCAAAAAACATCACTGATACAACGTTGTAATTTTTTTAAATTTTTTTAAATTTATAGATACTTCACGAAGAAGTGAATAAGGAAAAGAAGAGAATGGGGTGTGGTCACACATGAGTAAACTGATGCGGCGAGATCTAGAATGTAACGATATTCCAACTGCATTTACTTATGAGAGGAATGGACAAAACTTCCTTTTGAAGGCACATAGAAAGCTGATTTAATTGATTTCATGAATAACGGGAACGAGATAAAAAACACAACATGTTGGCTGTCTCCAATCCTTTCCCAAAGTGACGATGGTTGAAAAAGGCAATTTGTAGACGAACTGAATACCCTTTTGGTGTTTTCTTGAGCATACTGTGATCTTTAACTGAAAAGGCACATGGAAAGCTGATTTAATTGATTTCATGAATAACCGGAACGAGATAAAAAAACACAACATGTTGGCTGTCTCCAATCCTTTCCCAAAGTGACGATGGTTGAAAAAGGCAATCTCAAACTTGGGTAATTGAACCGGCAAGTGGGCGGGGCCTCCGACCCCAGTTCTGCGCAGCGGCCGACACCCATCAGGGTCCGCGATGAGCCCGCCGCCGCGTTTTCGCCGCGGAGAGGCCAAAAAAGCAGAATATGTGCTCCAGAAGGCGTCAAAGTTGTCGGATCGCTTAGAAAATTCACGTGCATCATCGGGCCAACATTTCTGACCTTCCTGTCCAAAAACGGTCCAAATCGGTCCAGTAGGCGCTGAGAAAAGGCTGCGGACGGACAAACCCACGGACAGACAGACAGAATTTGTCGTTTAATAAAAGTAAAGATAAGCTTTCCATGTGCCTTTTCAGTTAAAGATCACAGTATGCACAAGAAAACACCAAAAGGATATTCAGTTCGTCTACAAATTGCCTTTTTCAACCATCGTCACTTTGGGAAAGGATTGGAGACAGCCAACATGTTGTGTTTTTTATCTCGTTCCCGTTATTCATGAGATCAATTAAACCAGCTTTCCATGTGCCTTTTCAGTCATAGATCACAGTATGCACAAGAAAACTTGATCGAGTTTGACGGTGCTGATAGATACTTCTCTGTATCCCCTGCATCGTGCTGCTCCGTGTCACCGCCCGCTTCAACTTTTTCACAATTTTCAATTCTTTAATTCAGCAAGCCATAGTTTATTACCTCGCAGAAGGCAAAAGGTATACCGCAATTGAAAGGTGATAATGTGGTGAAATGAGAACAATGGAGATGGAGAAGAGCTTCCGGATGGTTTTTTGTTAGACAAGATATTCAAACTCAGGAAGGGCTGATGGTAATTCAGAATGAACATAAGAATGAAGAACTCAAAGGAAACGAGGAGTTGGGAAGATAGAGTACCGTGCAATAAGATAGCATCAGTGTTAGTAAAGATAAAAGACGAACTCCAGTAGATACCTCCAAACACTGAGCTCTCTGAGAATCGAGTTTTGGAACTTACTGATGTTATGGAATTCGTCGCGCTGCTACACTGCTCCACATAATTACAGCCTCACACCCACTTTTCAGGAAAAACCGAAATTTTGAGGTTTTCCGGAAATGTTCGTGAAGAGAAAATACGCCTAATTCGAATCCATTTTTGGTCCAAAAAAGGATTTTTCGATTTTGAAAAAACAACGACACACTGCTTGATTATAGTGAGAACGCTATGTATTTAGCCATTCCACATTATTATAGCCTCATTCGAGAAAAACAAGGATTTAGGAGTTTAGAGGGCAGGGTTGCACGGAAGTGACTTTTTCACTGAACGGAAAACGGAAACGGAAGCAGTGTTTTTCAAAACAAAACACGGAAACGGAAATTTAGTTTTTTCCGCGGAAACGGAAAATCCTCATTTACAACCAAAGTCATATTTTTATCAAGTTCCCAGCGCTTTTTTTTGTGCGAATCGAGGCGGCTGAAGACGCCTCTCTGGATGAACTTCGCAGTTCTTTCCGTTCGTAAACATTTCCTTAACCGGTTCCATTTTCGGCATGATTTTGGGTGATCACGTCACGGAGACGTTCCGCGAGTGCATCGACCGCCGAACGCAGGTATTAGTCGGACAAAGTGTCTCATTTCGTGGACAGTGACTTTTTCTACACCTCCATACCTGAATAGCCCATCCTCTTGACCCTTTCCGCGCCGTCTAGTGAGCGAATAGGCTTGCTGTTTGATGGTATCATTCAGTCGAAAGTTGAATGCTTGTTGTGAAACTCAACAACACTGTTCCCAACGGCATGTTTAATGTTAATTTTTAAAAAATACGATGTTTGTCCCACCCTGTGACACCATTTTGAAGCAATCGATCTCAATAAAAATCTGAAAATTGGGGTCTGTTGGGTTTTGTTTTCGTGCGGAAAGCCGTCAAGTTTTACGGAAAAGGGGAGGCGGAAACGGAAAGCAGTTTTGAAAATACGGAAACCGGGAACAGAAACCGGAAACGGAAACGGAAGGCTGAAAAAGCGCGGAAAACGGAAAACGGAATACGGAAAACGGAATTCCGTGCAATCCTGTTAGAGGGCAAGACTGTGTTGCAATTGTTCTGAAATCAAGTAAAATGACTAATTTCATGGCTCTGTATAATGATAACTTCTCGAATTCTCAGCAAGATCCAGAAGTTCTTGGAAGTGTCTAGCCCTCAGCTACAACAGCTATATATGGACCATAGTTGTGCGGATTTCCAACTTCCGGGTTCCGGGTTCCGGATTCCGGACGTTTTTGGAACTTCCAACTTCAGACTCCCGGTTTCCGGAAAAAATTCTTACTTCCATTTTCCGATTTCCGCTTTTCGGATTTGCAAAAAACCACTTCCGCACAACTGTGATATGGCCTATCCAAAGTACGAGAACATGCTGAATTCTCACCAGAGCTCTCCCAGGGTCCGATTTTCAGAATAAAACAAAACTTCGAGAAAAAACTTTTTTTTCGATTGAAATTCTCCAATTTTTTTGTGGTTGTGGTCTAATTGACATCGTTTTGACTGATTTTCGTGTTTTCAAGTGAAATTTATCGAGAAACTGCCTTCTCACGAGAGTATTTTGATTTCCAATCGCTATGTCATTACAAAAATGGCAATATATGGGATGGGTCCTGGTAATTGAATGAAAACACTGGAACACTTGAAAACTATGCAAGTTTTTAGGTTAAAATTAACGATGGCTTGCAGAATTAAATAATTGAAATTGATGAAAAAGTTGGAGAGGCGGTGACAGTGAGCAGCACGATGCAGGGGATACAGAGAAGTATGTATCAGCACCGTCAAACTCGATCATCCACAAGAGGAAAAAGGTTTTAGAACAGACGACGTCGAGATGAGTTCCCAACCAATAATACTGGAGAGCACATTTTCGAAATTCACAATTTTTCAGAAAAACGGAGATCGCGACTGAAATGTCCTACAAAACAATCATTGACGAATTGATTGTTTTGTCAAAATGTGGCAGAAGGAAAGTACTGCGTGTCGATGGGACGACATGGCAAGCAGCGCGACGAATTCCAAAACAGCAGTAAGTTTCAAAACTCGATTCTCAGAGATCTCAGTGTTTGGAGGAAGCTCTTCTCCATCTCCATTGTTCTCAATTCACCACATTCTCACCTTTCAATTGCGGTATACCTTTTGCCTTCTGCGAGGTGACACTCCAAATACAGCACCTCATAAAAAGTCGCAGTTGAAGGTGCGAATATGGCAGCCGTGTAGGTGTAGAAGGGAGGGCAGGGAGACCCAAAGGAACACAACTGGTCGTGAGGTGTAGGAGTCTGAGAGAACTCCGCCCATTTGCGAGCAATTGTCGTCTTCCGGTTTCCCGTCCATTCTAGAGAGACAACCATTCATTCTTTCTTTCATTCTGGCTGACATTACACTCTTCTCTCACCCTCTGTCTTCTATTTGTACTTTTTCAGAATGTCTCAACATTACGAAAACGGAACTGCAAACGACGGGAATGCTGTCAAATCGCCGGTGGATCAGGTACGTATTGATACAGGTTTTCAGCATTTTCAGGCGTCTGTGGATGCAACAACTGCCTCCACTGCTCCCGAACCTCCCAGCAAGAACGGTTCGAAGAAGAGTGCGAAGAGGATTTGGAAGTATAATCCCTCGGTAAGAAAAACTTTAAAAGAGTATTCTTCTATTGGTTTTCTGTCCAGAATAATCAATAGGTATTTAGGCTATTTAATTTTCTGTGAAAACAAATGCTAATTAAGAGATTTAATCATGTGGCAATTTCAGAGGAACAATCGAGAAAGAGAACGAATGGATACACTGAGAAGCCGCTTGGATGCGCTAGGACGACGATTGCCTGTCCATTCCCAATTGAAGAAAATGACACAACTGAGGATTTTGAAAGAAGCTATCAAGTGAGTTTCGGATGGGTTTTGGGAGATTACGATTCATAGGAAATAGCCTCTTATCATTGCATTTGTTAGAACATGAGAGGTACATCGTCGTTGAAAACTCGTATCGGTTTCGGTGAGATAAGCTGCTTCTTATTCTGATGTCAGTTTCAGCTGGCGACGCGGCGTGTTAACCGTATTTGAATTCGAGCAGTACCATCAGAATAGGTTTAGCTTTAATTTTAATCAATAGTTAGCTTCCAAAACAATAAAACTATAATCTCTCTTGCAGATACATTGAGGAGTTAAGTAATATTTTGAAAGAGGATAGTTCTTCTTCCGGTTCCTCTGCTTCCCCGACTTCCTCATCTCACCTCCTTTCTCCGATTATTCCCTCGTGCACTACTCCTTCTGCGATCCCAGTCCCCCTCAATCCACTTCCCGCCGTCGGTCCAACTTCTGCTTCGAATAGACTCTCCCATTTACCCATTTCTAGTTGGCTCTCACCTCTGTCGGTCAATGGTACCTCCTCTTCCAATGGATCATCTTCACTTCCGCATTCTCAGGATGCCAGTCAACAGTCGGCTTCCTACCATCCGTACAAATAAATCATCAGCATAAAACGTGAAATCAATAACTCAAAGTTATATGATTTTACTTTTATGAGATCTTTCGTCTTCGAATCTCCACGTTCATTTGTTGTTGTTTGAGAGGAAACGAGAAGGCCTAAGAATAAATGTTAATGCTCCAAGTTTTCTTCTGAGTTGCTCTACCAAGTGAGCCCGATAACTTCATCGTTCTTCAATTTTTGACGGCAGTGGCAATAGTCAATTAATTTTGAAAAAATGCCATCGTTCAGGAAGTCATTCAACTGGAGAGGTGGCACATGGTTTTGTAGACCACAAGCCTTTTGCAAACATGCAAAACAGACTTAAGAGGTAACTATTGTTTATTCATACCACACGTTTGCATTACATCTCGTTCTCTTACTTTCCGCTCACGAGAGTTCCTCTTCCATCCAACTGCGGTATACGTTTTGTCTTCAGAGAGAGCCGCGCGACTCAGCAGAATTTAAGAAGCAAAGTCAAAGTCACTAAAACGGTTCCCTGCGTTTGAGGAACAGGGACGAAACGAATCTTTCGGATATGCATACCACAATTGTACACCAAGTATCTGCCCTTGAGTGTGTAGGCGTTGGCGCCGGCCGTCGGTCTCGCCTATCGACGCATGGGCGAACCACTTGACTATGCAGACCACGAATGCTGCCTTGAGTTGTCATCAAGTGTGCAGGCGCCGGCGTCCGGGCCCATTAGATCCCGCGCCAGCGCCTCGATGCGCCTCGCATATCTACGCCCTTCACTGCTCGTGGCTTCGTATCAGGCGTGTCCGAGTGGCTAATGCTCAGAAACGTCAGTCCACTCGACCGGGGTTCGATTCCCCGACGCCCAAAATTGGTACTTGTGAGCGAGAACTTTAAGCTCAGGGGTATCAAAGCGCGGGCAAAAGAGAATTATCACAATGGAAGGTCTGTTTCAGTCACAGAAACAGTCTTAGGAAGATGATTATACATTTTTGGAAAATTAAAGCACTGACTTACTTTCTTCATCGTTTTGCCTTCTATTGTAAGTGGTATATCTCCGTCAGCCGAGATACACCAATGGAGTCTTATCAGCTGTCTGGTAGCGTTGGAAATTGGAGAAGAGATCATTCTCGGCCAGCAACCAACGCGGGACTTCATCGCCGCCCCACTAGAAGAACTCTTGTCTTTCGCAACAAAAAGACCGAAGAAAGTGAGCAGATCGTGTTATTGACGGCAGACCCATGTGCATCTGCTGAGCGGAAGCATAAGCCTCAAGCACGGGATTTCCTCAATCTTTTTCGCCGACAAGGTCTGGAATCTATCAAAGTTCCCATCGGTTGGTGGACAACCTTGATTCACTGATTCTCGACATTCCGACTATTCTCCATGCCAACTCACAAAAAGATGTCAACATCTAACACCTTTTTATAAAGAAATAGTACTAACAATAGAAGGCAAAACCTTCTATTGGTAGTACGTGATAACCGTTAAGTCGATGAAGTAAGTAAGTCAGTGCTTTAATTTTCCAAAAATGTACTATCATCTTCCTAAGACTGTTTCTGTGACTGAAACAGACCTTCCATTGTGATAATTCTCTTTTGCCCGCGCTTTGATACCCCTGAGCTTAAAGTTCTCGCTCACAAGTACCAGTTTTGGGCGTCGGGGAATCGAACCCCGGTCGAGTGGACTGACGTTTCTGAGCTTTAGCCACTCGGACACGCCTGCTACGAAGCCACGAGCAGTGAAGGGCGTAGATATGCGAGGCGCATCGAGGCGCTGGCGCGGGATCTGATGGGCCCGGACGCCGGCGCCTGCACACTTGATGACAGCTGAAGGCAGCATTCGTGGTCTGCATAGCCAAGTGGTTCGTCCATGCGCCGATAGGCGAGACCGATTGTTGGCACCAACGCCCACACGCTCAAGGACAGATTCTCGGTGTGCAATTGTGGTATTGTAACAAGTAGAAGTTCCCCCAACTAATAAGCCCGCCATATTTAACCCGCAATGATAAACGATAAGGGGCTTCTCGGCCCTGACCCGATGCCAATGTATGCCAGCTATGAAGAAGTCAATAAACCTATAACCCAACCCATGTGTCCTGTTATACGAACATAACCCCGAACGAACATAATGCCCGGAGACACGGACGTTACATTGGTAGCAGCATCGTGTTTTCGAAGGTTCACACCAGCCTCTGGGGTTATCAAGGTACGCGAAACTTGTGGTATACGTTTTTTTCAATGTTCTCAGTCAATATTAACTTTTCTCTACTCTTCTCAGATTCATTGATTTTTTTCTCGATACCACTGTTAGAAACAGGCTCCTATGTTTCTTTTTTTCCTTCTTGTTTCTCTTGACACTCTATCATTCCTTGCCTCCAGGGGAAGAAAAATAAGTTTACAAGTTTACAAAAATAAGTTGTTAGAATACTGAGGTAGGTTATAGAACCGATCGGGCAGGTAAGAGAGGTCCCCACTGTCGGGGGGTAGCGGCCCAACAGTGGCCTCTTGTACAAACGTACTCACACAATTCACTCCGGTTCTACTGCATCATTGTGCCAACAGAAAGCTCTCAAGCAGCAATCTAACGGCCCCACGACTCTTATGAACAACAGCTGGGTGTCAGGTATTTGAATCGATGCCGCTGGCCAGAGCGAGATAATCTGGACATCTCCGGTGGGGGGGGGGGGGAGACTGGAACTCGACATCTCCGGTGGAGGAGACTGAAACTCGACATCCGGACAAGCGAGACAGCCCGGAGGTTGTAAACGTGTCCGTGTATACTTCTCGATAAGAAGGACCTGAAGGTATTTACAACTTCCCTCGTGCAAACAGTGGAAGATATCACGCGAAATGACGAGCCCGATTCAGCGTCATTGTGCGTTCTTGACAACGACTCGTTTGCGTGGCATAAGATAGTCAGTGAGCGGTCAGAGGAACATGGTAAAAGGGCCCCAACCGGAGCGATAAGAGTCATTCGGGTCGGCCACACCGACCAACTCCATGTTGCGGAGTACCCCAACACTCACGGGGCTAACTCTTGATACATCTTTCACTCCAATCGAAACTCTGGAAACCTCGGTAACTCGGACAATTCGGCCAACTCGGCCAAACACACCAATAAACTCTGGAATTACAGCTTGCTTCCTTGTCGTCTACAAACACACGTCACCGGGTCACGAGGACACTTGCCTTACAACGTTTTCAAGTGAGCTTGAACTCACCACTGCATTCACTCCCCGCACGATCGGGATTCCCCACTACCCCCGATTGTCGCCCGGCACGTTACTAACACAACCCGGAATACCCCCACCAATTGTTTTCCACTAATTGCCATCATGACAACCGCCCAGCAAGTCATAGAGCGTGATATGCGCGTGATTGCCCGCGCATTAGAAGTCCAGAAACATAACTCCATCCGTGTTGACGAACGTTTGCGTATCATCGAAGAAGAGGTTACTGTAATGCGTGCACGCCTCGACGGGATAGCCCAACACTTCGTTGACTTTCACGATATCAACGGTGAACAACTAGGGATCCGACTAAATCAGGAACTTCAGGAAGTACCGATCCTCGAGCCCCAAGATCTACGTCAAGAAGTAGCGCATGTAGAGAGAGATTCGTAGTTGCAGAACCAGTTGCTTCAAACGCAAATCCAGTAGATGCATATCCGCGGGTTAACGTTCTCAAGACCATTGAGCTAGCGAAATTCTCCGGTAACGAGGACTTCGCATCGTGGATTGAACTATTCGAGGATTACATCGCGATTGCACATCCAGGAGCCGACGACATGTTGAAGGGCCGACTACATCGTTTTCTAGTAACGGGACCCGCAGAAGCCTTCCTGCAGCGCTTAAGCCGCACAACAGATTATGCGGCAACGAAGACTTATTTAGCAAATAAGTTCACTAGCCAAGCCCAAAACCTGTTATCCCGCGCAGAACTTCGGACATGTGGCCATGGTTCCCTCGAGACCGTTATGAGTTTCCTCGACAGATTGACGAGAATCATGCAGCTGACGGTACGCGATCTCGATGGTGCTGATGCCCTGGGGAATCAAATTGAAACTTATTTCCGGTCGCAGTCGGTCAATGAATTCCGTGCATAAACGCTCATTGAATTCTTGTGTTGACAATGTTGCGGGTACCGTCAGCTGCATGATTCTCGTCAATCTGTCGAGGAAACTCATAACGGTCTCGAGGGACCCATGGCCACAGCCGTTCAGAGGACCCGCACATTAGAAACGCTGCTTCCGCAACAGACGGCTGTCACCGACTTAGTGCGGACCATCGCACAGATGGACTTAGAACGCACGCAGCCATCAACGCGACCAAGTCGCCCGCAGCAGCAATCAGACGATGAGAGTTTGGTGTGTTTCTACTGCGGCAATAAGGGACACAAGAAAAGCGATTGCATACGGTACAAACAGGAGCGCGTCGACAGTAGAGAACGCCGGGAGAACCGCGAGTCAGATAGTTCCCGACAGCGAACGCAAAACCCTTTCTTCCGACGCAACAACTCCCGTGAACGTGGACGCAGCCCTGGACCGCAGCGGAACCGCTCCGTAGAAAGAGATCGTAGTAATGACCGCACCGCCGCCAATGAGTAGCCTTTGCGAGCGCGGTTACGCAAGACCGTAGTAGCGACGTTTCGTGAGCAGCCGCGCAACAGCAGATTGAGGCGTTGAAATTACGCAACGAGCAACTCTCGTCGTTAATCTTCGGTGGCATAGCTCACCCCTAGCACCCGAAGCCAGCTTGCAACCGTGTCTCTGTCCTTAAACCGTCTTTCACACTCCTCTGCATTCTGTCTCTTGTCATGACCACAACACTGTCGCATACATCCCCCATTCCCGAGTTACCCATGCTTTACCAAAGTACAAACTCGCGCTAATTCCTATCCCTCAATCGGACGCTAGAGTGCGTTTCCCCCGTATTCGATCATCAAGATGCACCGATACCAGTTGCCCTCGCCATATTAAAACCGAACGTAGAACGATACGAACAAGTAGCATACTATTTTCGAATAGTGAAGTCGGTAGGGACGTTTTATAAAGGGTTCATTGGCGGAGAATACGAATGGTTTGAACGGAACGATCTACCAGTGTCTCCCGAGCAATGTGGTATGATGGTTACGTCTCGAAGTGGGTGGAAAATGGTCTACGCGCAACCAGTTTAACTATCACCACGCTTCGAATCCTTTTGCGTGCTGTTCGAATGAAACGGTTTCGATCACGAACTGCTACTTGGCTACTACAACAATCCATGCGGCGTTCGGATCGAGTAGAGTATTTAGCCCAGCTGGTGAGTTCCAGCAATGTCGCTACGAGACGGGCAGCTGTGCCATGCGGCGGTGTCTCGCACCTCCCGCAATAACGTCTCTCTTTGTCACAACTCCTCCCAATCTTATCTATCTTCTACAGGGTGGCCCAAAAGTATAGGTGCACGAGTTTGACGCCCTGGTACGGACGCCGACGAATTTTTTTTCAGGTCATTTTTTATTGTTATTTTGTATTAGGTTGGTGCATAAGTTTCGATCAGCTCTGGAGTCTCATCTTTAGGAGTTTTTTTCTGGCCGCAGGATTGTTTTCCAATGCTGTTACTTTGGCAAGTAACACACCATATTCAGTACTGCTAGGCCACTTTTTCTTTCATTGCCAGCGTCCAAAGTCGTCGAGAATCATTCCTGTCTTTTCATCTAACAAACTTCGCGTTCGGAGCATACTTTTATTTTAGACTATTTCTGACTTTTTAGTTACTGACATTAACAGGAAAATGATGAATATCTATCACGAATACAGTACCTCAAACAGCACCGTAATGTTCTGGGTGAAATTATTCGAGCCCGAGGGATGCAGCCTCAAAGATAAGCAGCATCCGTGGCAGCAGTACTATTTTCATTTCGACATTTTCTGGACGTTGGTGGAGTTAGATCCATTCAAGACTAAGGGTGTGATGGTGACCACTCTCGAGGTTAACCAACCCACTATCAGCCATGAACTTAAATCTATTGGAAGAGTTCGAAAATTAGGGCGATAGTTGCTGAACGCTCTCAATGACATTGCCAGTAATACATTAGTGGGTACAAGTTCGGCGCTTCTAATTTCTCATTAGACTCATGCTCAACTGAATGATATGATTACGGACAATAAGTATTGGAACTACTATTCTAACTATGCGCCAGAGAAATAGTGGATTGGTAATGTTCAAAAACCCAAAACATGTACTTTATCGAAGACAGGTGTTATTCGGCATTTGATGATCCGCGCTGAAAACTGAATAATCGGAGCTGCTTGCTGGCTGCGAAACAATAAATGGGGGTGCATGTACTACCTAACTGCAAAAACAGAAGAATGCCGTCCAACCTAGTCATCGAGAAAAACCCCGTATTCATAACCGGCGTGGTAGTATGCCAACTCACGTGACAAAACCAACAAATACCAAAGGGGCTAATTTTGACTGGATCTCACTCTTGCGCCCACAGTACTTATTGGACCTTCCCTCATTAAAATACCACTTCGCTAGTCATCTTCAACGACGTCTTAACGGAGAAAAGTTCGAGGCAAAGTAGGATAGCAAAACAGCATTGATGTCAATTTTCGATTAGGGGCCGCCGTTCTTCTGAGATACAGAAATCGGGCAACTGCCTGCGTGTTGGCAGGGGACTAGTGATACATATAAAAAAGATTTTCAATTTGTAAAGCGTCTCTATTTTTTAAGAAATTGACATGAAATTTCATTGAAAAATGATCGAAACTTATGCACCAACCTAATATATTTATTGGTCTTATTATTCCCCAAAATTTTATTTCGTATTTCTCATTTTCTGCAGCATGGTTTGCGCTTGAAAGTTCCGTGATGCGATTATCGAGATGCATCAGAAAAAAGTCTCGATCAGGGCGATCAGTAATTTGCTGAAAATCCATCGAAACACAGTTTCTCGGACAATTTCATACTATCAGGATGCGGGACACACCAGACAACGTCAATGGACCGGAATACCACGTGCCGCTGTCACTCGACAGACGATTGATGTCATCCGATCCAATATCGACTGGAACGCTCACCGAAGCTTCAGAGAGATGGTAAAAGAGCTGCAAATCTCTCGAGACTCGGTGTCGAGGATCGTCAAGGATCGTCTTGATATGTCTCCTTACAAAGTCAGAAGAGCTGAGACTTCATGTGAGAAAAAAGGTTCTGCTCGAGTTTCCAAGTTCAAACCTCTCATTGTCCGTGCGGTGAGAGGTGAACATTTGGCTACGCTGCTCACCTATGCGAATTTTTTCATAGTGGAAGCGGAATTTAACTCTCAAAATCACAGAGTACTTGCCCGAGATGCCCAGGATGCTGATCAAAAAATTAGAACCATTCACAGAGTCTCTCACAGTCCAGAATTTATAGTCTCCGAAAGAGTTTGCTTTAGTGGAAAAACTCCGCTCATTTTCATGAATCCGGAGTGGAGGTCAATCAGATGTGCGAGTTCTTGAACAAAAAGTTATGCCATGGTCTCAGCAACATTTTGAAAGCAGTTGGACATTTGAAAATAATTTTTCTCCCTCTCGCACAGCAAAAACGGCTCAAGCCCGTTTTAGGGGATTCGCAAAGGGATCGGAATGGACATCGTCGTCACCGGATTTGAATCCGCTGGACCATGTCGTTTGAGGACACTTTCAGTCATGTGTCTGTGTTTGTCCTCGCGTCATTTTAAAGTCGTTGAAAGCTGATTGGGAGAAAGCGTGGGACGATCTCTACGGGGACTACCTGCGTACAGTGACCGATGCTTACCCGCACCATCTCAAGGATGCCATCGAAAATCAAAAAGGAAGAATCAAAAAGTGACAATGCAGTTTTGTTTTGTATTTATTTAATAAAGTGTCGGTTGAATCCGGTGTCGTTTTCACTTTTTTCAACCGAGTTTTCCATGCACCTATACTTTTGGGCCACCCTGTACACCTGTCGTTCATTCTGTTTTCTCTCAAAAACCAATTATTCTTTTTCAGAACTCACAATGTCGTTTGCTGCTCCATCCAACCAATACATGATGTTGGCGGGTCCGTCGACTGTGTCCGACGGATGGTCAGCGAGCTGTACGACTGTGTCATTCTGGTCACAAGCATACGAAGTGCATGGGCGACCGCAACAGAAAACGCGCAACAGGCACAAAAGATCCAACAGACGCAATACGACAAGATCATTCGGGAAAATCCAATCCAACCAGGCGACATGGTAATGTTGAAATCATTTATCTTGAAACCAGGCTTGGCGCGAAAACTGTCTCTTCCATGGTTGGGCATGTTTCGAGTGGAAGAACTCCCAACCATGCGATCATTTCGAGTTGCACTTCCCCAAGGAATAAGCCAAAGAAGGTTCATTTGAATCAACTAAAACGAGCATTCCCGCCTAGTAGTCCGATTGTTACAGTCAACGAACAACCCAACGAGGAAATAGCCGCGCTCGATTCTTTGGATGATCAAGACACACTATTAGGGGATAGGGAACAGCAGGTTGAAGCACAGAAAGTAATTAGAAAAGAAATCGCGGCTGAAAAAGCAAATTCAACAGCAGTAAAAAACCAATATAACCTTCGCCCCAGAAAAACGATTGCTAACAAGAATTTACATAAGTGACTGACATAACAATCATTTCCAATTTACAGATGACACCCCACAACTGAACAACGAAACTTCGTCGCCCATCGTCACCGCTGACACCGAGCTCATAAGCAGCAAGGTCGACTCAATATTTCCTCTAACGACGACATGAACACCAACGCCGGATTCAGCAGCACGAAGGCCGCGGACAACCAACCTTCCGTTCGACAATACAACTGAAGGTACCCTTTTCATTGACAATGAACTGACATCCGCAAGAGATGCATATCTCCGGGCAGTCGCGCTTCTCGGGCAGAACTCGGAGGCGATAACCACCTCATGGGCCGATCAGACGGACGCAGCCGATGCAGGACAAGCAGACACGGAGTTCCAACCTGCCCACAAACAACAGCGACCAAGGACCCTGGAAGATTTAGCAGAATTGGAGACAAAGGCTTTGAAACCCACATAGAAGGAAGGATTTTCAAAGATGCTTGAAACAACTGATGGTCTGGAATCGGTTACGCCAAAATCAGTCATCCTGGAAACAGACGTCGTCGTCCGACCAGCATCAATTCCCTTGGGATCGGCGGTGCGATTGCACCAAGTGACGGCAGTAAAAGGCAAATTATCCGCGAAGTGTATCGAGCTACTTCGCGTGTGCCATTGGATCGCTTGGGAAGTCCAATTCGCGGAAAGAGGGTGCAGCGACAACGGGCTCAAGGACAACGATCCGGTGGAGAGCGCGTACGAAGTCATCGCGACGGTCAACGCGCCCACGGAGACACAGCGGTTACACTATTAACCAACAGCAATTGGAACGGAATCCCGGTCCAATCCAAGAAAATCGATAAAGCCGCGGATGGTACATTTATCGTCGGCCGGATGTATCGATGCAAACAATACCTACTGCCTCACTTCTTCAGCGCCACCGACTCACCTGACGGGCAGGTGGTTTACCACAATCAGGAGGCAGAAAAGAAATATTGGGCGTCCACCGAACGCGAGCTACCGAAAAAAGTCGCGACGCTCATTGAGCCAACTCCGATCAGTGACGAGGAGGTAGCCGCCATCAATTCTCGGAGGATTACGCAAATGCGACATCACCAGTTCTTTTCGGAATGCTACATCAAGTCAGCACTGATCGCAGATGGAGCACAAGGACTCACGCGCAGAAGACGGCCGCTAAAAAATGATTCTGGATCTCAACACTCTATCAGACGTACAGATGGCGTCAACAGTCGCGGCTTGGGTCACAGTGGATACAAAATGGACAGAGGAGGTCGACGGAACATAAGATACTCGTTGGAGCCTCGGAGCCAACCTCCGCAAAAAATTTTCCCCGGTGCCACGGACATCACATCAGTAGGAGTCTCAGCAGTAATCCGTGATATAAAAACAAAGGAGAACGAAGCGAGAGTCAAAATCGAATTCGCAGCATACGGAACCAAACTCGTCAAAGCATGAATGAAGGAACCGTATACGATTCGCATTGGGCCATCAACCAAAGTCGATCGATCAGCATTGCAATCGATCTCGAGCAACTTTGGAAAATTCCGACAGACCCCACTGTTCGATCAATACGTCGGCAGAAAGGGCCCCGCGCTCGAAAAAGTAATCATCACCGAGGAAGACGCGTTGGTTCACAGAAAGCGTTTGGATCCCAATCAAAGAAATGCCATTGAACGTTGCCTGCGCGATCGAGGAATCAGCCTGATCATTGCACCTCATGGATCCGGAAAAACTCTACTCGTCGCCGCCATCGAAACTCCTCAAAACCGGAGCCGCCCTTCGCGTTGTCATCACGTCGACAACAAACGTGGCAGTAGCCAATGCGCTCGTAGCTGTCAAGAACCTGGGCCAGCCGAATATCCGACTCAGCCGCATGGCTTCCCGAACAGCAGAGGAAAATGACTCACCGGAAGACAGTGAGATATGCGGCAAACAGCAGGCTTACAATTTCCGGAAATGGCTGACGACGAACGAATCCTGCGACACCATGGATAAAATCGTCAGCGACATCAACGGAATCCGCGACGGAGCCGAACAGGAGACCAGTCCACGGAAGCTAGTGGAAATCTGGGCCCGGCTGCAGGAAGCAGAGAAAGAAGCTACCGAGAATTTCACCCGGCTGTACCAGCCAAATCTCCTCGGAACCACTCGCTCTCCTCCTCCGCTACAGCCGCTCACCTTCATTCCGCGATTCAACCCATCTCATCGTGGATGAAGCCTCCTAGATTGCTCCCTACATATTGATGGGCCTCCTATGCGCCATGCCTAAGCTGCAGAAGATCATCCTGATCGGCGATCCAGCTCACAGCTACCGCCACTGCCCCTTCCGAGAAGAAGCGGACGTCTCGACTGCAACCAATGACTCCGATCTCGAACGGCTTCATGCCTGCAAGGAGAGCAGTGCGAGTGCGCTGAACGTCATCTACAGATGTCATTCGCTTATCGCAAGGAATGTCATCGCACCCGCATACAGCCTCATCCCTGTTTCTCCGCGGCCAATCGAAATGGACGCAATCACCAAGCCGGGATTGCCGTATCGCCGAGCTCACGTGATGCTGTTCAACGTCAGGAGCAAAGCGGGAACGGTGCAAAACCAAGAGCAGGTCGATGCCATCAACGAGTTTCTACGCGACGCCATACGCCGAGGTATCAAACTCGACGATTTCGTCGTGTTGACATTCCATTGGCGACAGATGCTCCTGCTGTCAAGAGTTTTGTCCACGGGAACGAAGGTCAAGACAATTGACAGCTATCAGGGTCAACAGTCGAGATTCGTCATCCTCAGCGTCGTGAAGAATGCCAGATCCGACGACCGAGCAGCAGTTCGGAGCTCCTTCCGTTTCGTCGCGGACCCACATCGGTCAATGGTCGCCATCAGCCGATCAACGGACGGTCTTTCCATTTTCGGAAATGTGCCTCAAATGGAGCTGACGGAAGGATACGACCGGATCGTGCGATGGGCCAAACTGACAGCAGCCATCTCACACGTCGAACAGAACGCACGGAAACGTAAAGCACCGGACTACAACCGAACAAACCAGGAGTCACCGTCGAAGCGACAGACGGCGAGCCTATCAACAAATGGACAAACCACTTGACTATGAAGACCACGAGTGCTGCCTTCAGCTGTCATCAAGTGTGCAGGCGCCGGCGTCCGGGCCCATCTGATCCCACGCCAGCGCCTCGATGCGCCTCGCATATCTACGCCCTTCACTGCTCGTGGCTTTGTAGCAGGCGTGTCCGAGTGGCTAAAGCTCAGAAACGTCAGTCCACTCGACCGGGGTTCGATTCCCCGACGCCCAAAATTGGTACTTGTGAGCGAGAACTTTAAGCTCAGGGGTATCAAAGCGCGGGCAAAAGAGAATTATCACAATGGAAGGTCTGTTTCAGTCACAGAAACAGTCTTAGGAAGATGATAATACATTTTTGGAAAACTGAAGCACTTACTTACTTTATCGACCTAACGGTTGTCACGTATTACAAATACAAGTTTTTGCCTTCTTTTGTAGGTACTATTTCTTTATCAAAAGGTGTTACATAGATGTTGAC
The DNA here is from genome assembly GCA_963932285.1 of Caenorhabditis macrosperma. NCBI lineage: Eukaryota > Metazoa > Nematoda > Chromadorea > Rhabditida > Rhabditidae > Caenorhabditis > Caenorhabditis macrosperma. The sequence continues at coordinate 23,049,963 of OZ010618.1, forward strand.
ATCTTTGCAGATGCACATGGTTCTGCCGTCAATAACATGATCTCCTCACTTTCTTCCGTCCTTTTGTGGCAATTGAAAAAAGCTCTTCTAGAAAGGCGGCGATGAAGTCCCGCATTGGTTGCTGGCTGAGAATGATCTCTTCTTCAATTTCCAACGCTACCAGGCAGTTAAGAAGACTCCATTTGTGTAGATCGGCTGCATGTGTCTAAAACCAATTTTCCTCTATTCGACTCATCATTCTACACACTAGAGACCATTTCTCGTCGAAGTCTTCCATGAATGGGTTCAGCAGAAGACATTTTCTGGCTCCATTCCGTGTGTCGCAGGCCTATTTCTATAGGCTGTGATATTTCACCTTTTCTCTTTGTTATCTCCGATTGTTTAAAAAATTTATGTTGGTTAGATTTACTCAAACTATTCTGATGTTTATCAGACACGGGCATAAGATTCGCATTGCATTCAGTGTATGCGTATGCATCGGTCGGGAGTAGTTGTGTCCCCGACTGTTCTCCATACCGACACACAAAAAAGATGTCAACATCTAACACCCTTACAAATTGCCATTTGGAATTGAATGATGATCGAACTGGTGTTTCAGAGAATAGAATGCTCTTCCGGCTGCCACTACCGGCTCCGGGACAGTTCGCAGAGACTGAAATGTGCGCAAGTACCACAATTTCTGAGTAAAACCTCAAGTTTTCTGCAGAACTTGGTTTTTCAGAATCGTGAGTCGGAACTCTTGGAAATGAATCGGTTACAGATCAGGTTGTTTCAGTAGAACTTTTAAGATATTAAAATTTATTAAAAAATGGGTTAGGCGTTGAATCGAATATTAGCGAATGAGAGAAAGGGAGTTGCTGTAGCGCAAGCGATTGTTGGTTTCCTCAACTTCACCGTCTTTGTATGTTGCTCTGAAAAAAGACAAAAGTTGGCTTTGTGAGGGAAACATCTTTTGGATTTTCATTTTTCCGAGGCTAATTCAAAATATGAGCATTTAACTGGAATTTCTCTTGGATTGTTTGGAATAGAAGACACTACAATGCATTTTCTCATAATGATTATCAAAGGGTTATTTTGGGAACAGTCGAAATTCAGAAAAACAGCCAAAGAAACCAAGTTCCCAAAGCCGTTTGAGAGCTCAGAACGGAACACCGTCTATGGTATTTGAAGGAGCGCTTTTTGACTATGTCGATTGCTTCACACCATGTGAAATTTTAAAAAACGAACCCTGACATGGATGCGATCCGAAAAAAACATCCGGCCAATGATTCGAACCTTTGATGGGACGACTTTGGTGATGTAGTCCTTGTAGCCGACGATCCCCTCGAGTCGGAAGAATGTCTCCTGGTCCAGAGTGCCGTTGTTGCGACAGAAGCTTGCTGGAAACCAATTATGTACAAATTCACACATGGAACTATCGGATTCTTACCAATTATTGTCTTGCACGGCTTTTTGTTAGTAACCGTGTCCAAAACTTTTCCATATCCGTGTCACGGTTTGCCTTCGTTGTTGAGAGCCTTTTTCTCTATTGTTTCAAACACTGAAAGTTCACGTTGAGATGACAAAGAAAGTGAACCCGAAAGAACATAATGACAAAGTTCCGTTATATTCAGTGGTCTCAGGTGAAAATAAAGGAACCACGTACTGTTGCATTTTACAGAACGGTAGCGATGAGACAATCCAAAGGTTCAAAGTCTAATTTTCGTGGCATTTCGCCATTTGAGATAACCGAAATCTCCAGTCAAAATTGAGTATCATTTGGGGAAGCCATCGGTTTCTTTCTGGTAAGAAAAGCGAGATGTGTGTCAAGACTGACATCCTTAGATCTCACTCAATCAAAAAGCGGACTCTAATGAGTACTGTATCAAGGTGTCAAAATATGAAGACATATGAAATAAGAATGTAATTGAAATGTTAACTGATTGAACCCTTTCAATAATTTTGGATTAATTCTAATGCATCCGACAGATTTGAGGATTGTGGTGAGGTTGAATATCCGTTGTCACACAATTATCGAGCTGGTATCACGGATGGATCTATCGCCGGTTCCCAACTGTGGAACTACTCCGTATGTGGCGATTTAACGAACTAAGTCTCTACGACGCCGAAGAAAGCTCTATCGGAGAATCATTTTATCTCGAGATTGATAAGAGATATCAAAACGTTGTCAACGGCACACTTGTAGTCCCAGTTATGATCTACAAGTTTGTTGTTGACAACTTTTCAATATCTTTTATCAATCTCAAGATAAAATGATTCTCCGGCAGAGCTCAACTCTGTTATTGGATAGACTTTTGACCAACACTGTAGGTTGCGGAGTCCCTTAGCCAGAGAAAAGAGAGATAATGAGTGATAACGGAAACAACCATTGAATCAAAAATTTCCACAACAAGAAGGCTTCAAAAACGCTTATCGTATTATTTTGACGTTTTTGTTTGAGGCTTAACCTTTTTTATGATTTTGTGAGAAATTGTTAACAATTTTTTCTTGGTTTTCACAGATTTAAAAAAATGGATATGAACCCACCTTTGGATTTTGTATAGAGCGCCTTCTTATCAGATAACCAGTCTCCACTGTTACCAGTAATCCTGAAAACATCTCAATTTATGAAGTTTTGTCGAGAAAATCGAGCTTACATTTTTGAATTAAATAAAATCTGACAGCTACCATATCAGGCTGCTTCCACCACCATCTCTGCAAATTTTGTTATTTGAAAATAAATGTTTTTCACTTTCACAAATTAACAGAAATGACCGAATAAACGGGGGTTTTTTAAAGAGTTGATAGTGTTGATTCGTTTTCATTTTTAATATGGCTATTTGATACTGACTATTTTGAATATCACATCGGTCTCAAAATTGTTAAGAACATAGAGGAAAATTTCACTCGACTCTCAAGTACAGTATTCCGGTTCTCATAGACATTATTTAAAAATAATACAACGCACCTCCATCTTCTTCTCCTCCTCCTTTCTCTTCCATCTCCACACCAAAAGGGAATTCGGAAAAATCGTGTTAACACGAGCGGCCAGATCAGGCCGCTTGGAAGGGACACGGTTTCATTGGCCCTTGTTTGAGACTCCTGTTGTTATTCCTGAAGTGTCAATATATAATGAAAGAGTTGGGAATTGAGAAGAAACACGGATAATACGAGGGAAAAGGGCATAGAAGAACAAACAAGCGGAGAAGGAAATTCACAAAAGGAGAGAAGAAAAAGAGAAAAAGAAACCAAGACCACAGCAAAGACGTCTGTTATCGTTACGAAATATTTGTGGAAAAGGTAGGGTGAACAAACAAAGGAAGAGAGCCGAGAGACCATGGAAAAGGGAGAGGACTGAAAGAAAGGAAGACGAGGAAATATGCAATACGCAGGAGCAAGGATTCATGTTTTTTTTACTCTTATTCACACACTCGCGATCTCTCTCTCCCTCTCTCTCTCTCCCTCTCTCTCTCCCTCTCTCTCTCTCCCTCTCTCTCTCCCTCTCTCTCTCTCTCTCTCTCTCTCTCTCTCTCTCTCTCTCCCTCTCTTCCCATCCTCCCTACCACTCAGAAGGTTTCGCAATCCAATTGCGCCGTTAAACGATGAGATGAGGAATGGGCCGTTGGGAGGCAGAGGTAGCAGCAGCACACTGAGAAGCGGACAGCGCGTGTCGCCAGATTCAAGAAAAAGAGGCAGGAAGCGAGTGACCGCAGGTGTCAGATCGATATGAATCACTGAGGCGAGACAATTATTTGCATTGCGAAACAATGTGAATCCAATGTGGAATAATGAATAGAATATGAACAGAGGAGGCGAGCGAACGCATTGAGTCATCGTCATAACAAACGAATACAGAGCTAGATCGCTTGATTTTCCGTTCTCGGGGGGTACTGGGACGCGACGCGCACGCCCCGCTTCTTGCCGTTGGTTGCGCGACCACCCCTCAGCGAGAGATTGAGGGAGTTTGGAGGGCGGTCTCTCCGACAAGACAGCGAAACACCGTGTCGCCTCTATTCCGAAACAACAACCGTGCGATGTGGGTGGTGACTCAAAATGCAGCGAGACACATTTTTGGGAAAACAAAGACCGGTGATTTAGAAAAAAATATTAACAAAAAGCTCCAGGAACAAAAAGCTCTCCCTCGTCGCCGCCTTCAATATCAAGACGAAAAAAGAAGAAAAGAGGGGGAAAGGCAATACCCTCGCAGCGCAGCAAAACGGGGGGAAAGAAGTGGAGGGTGACTCAGATTGAGAGAGGAAGGGAGAATGGCGGCGACGAGGGGGAACAATGGCGTGTTTGTGTCCCGCCGCTGCTTTATATACTGAGGAGCGAGAGAGCGAGAGAGAGCAGACGGGTAGAGAAAGACAAGGGAGATCGAAGGTGTTTAGGCTCTCTCTCTCGCTCCCTGCTCTCTCTCTCTCACTCTCTCTTCCGTAAAAAAACCGCTGAGTCACCCCTCCGCTCATTGAAGGAATTTGGAGGGCGATCTCTCTGGCAAAACAGCAAAACAACTTGTCGCCTCTATTTCGAAATAATCGTGCGATGGGGGTGATGACTCAAAATGCGGAGAGGCACGTTTTAGGGAAAACAAAGAACGGCGATTTCAAAAAAAGTATCAACGGGAAGCTTCAAGACCACCGTAAGCTGTTATGGTTCATGTCATTCTATTAGAGAAAACCACTCTGTTCAACAAACTATGTCATTCACTGCAAAAAAAGAAAGAAAAACTGGTATTTCTCCATTTTCAGCAATCGGAATGATTTAAAGTTTTCTCGTGGTTTCCAACTGCTTATTTGTGCCCTAAATCCGTTTGATTTATATTCAAAAATGTAAATCTTTGATTCAGGTAAATTTAGAAAAAATCGCATATTACTGAAAAAAAAAATGAAAAATAGGTATTTCTCAAGTTCCAGCTGTTGGAATGATTCGATTTTGCTTCGATTTCAACTGCCTATTTGTATTCTGAATCCGTTTCAGTGTCCAATATTCAATTTATGGTTTAACGTTTTATTATTTTTCACAATCAATTCAAAACAAATATTCACAAGTGATCGGGAGGAGAGTCCGTACTCATCGAAGTCCAGCTATCGTTCACTTCACCCCATCGATCCATCGATCTATCGGTCTCCCTCGGTTTTGATTACATCCCGTCAAAACTTGTTCAGTGGAGTGAGGAAGTGGTCCGTGAACTTCCGCACGTCATCGACCTGAAATTACCAACTTGTTAGGAGTAAAGGCGAATTTGAAACTTACACTCCATGTTTTGAGGTCCATGGTGAGTCCTTCTTGTAGATCACTTTATCGATCAACCTGCAATTAAAATAATGACTTTCAATTTTACTATTGACTTGTGACTATGTTCCGAGTCCCATTCAAAATATGAATATTTAACTGGAATTTCTCTGGGATTGTTTAGGATAGATGACACTACAATGCATTTTCTCATAGTGATCATCAAAGGGTAATTTTGGAAACAGTCGAAATTCAGAGAATCTGCCAAACCAAGTTTTCAAAGCCGTTTAAGACTCAGAACGAAACACCGTCTACGATCTTTGAAGGAGCGCTTTTTGACTACGTCCATCGCTTCACTTCATGTGAAATAAAAATAAAAGACTAACCCATGATGGATGCGATCCAGGAAGAATATCCCGTTGTCCTCTGCCATCTCCTCTTGTCTTCTTCCGCACAATAATTGTTCAGTGGAGTGAGGAAGCGGTCCCCGAACTTCAGAAACATCTTCGATCTGAAATGACCGACTTGTTAGGAGGTGAAGGCGAATTCGGAACCTACACTCGACGTTTTGAGGTCTATGGTGAGTCCTTGTAGATCAACTTATCGATCAAACTGCAATTGAAATAATGATTTTCAGTTTTATAATCGGAATCACAGAACCTTATAATTTTTCATGGGAAACAGACAAAACAAAAGAAAATAAAGGCAATAGGATACCGAACAAGAAAAGCTCGACCACCATTCCAGCTCACTACCCACTCTGCTACCCAGCCATACTTTCCGGCAGTCACAGGTGCATACATATCTGCTCAGAGCAACTTTGCAAGCTTCTAATTTGGCTCCGGAGGTCATTTTGCAAAATTAGAGAACAGATTCGGATGCCCCGTGTCGAACTCTAATTCGGCACGATTACGGTAAATTGCCGAATTTTGACCAAAAAATGCCGGAAATCGTGCCGAAAATTACCGATAAGAAAGAAACTTCTCAACAGAAAAAAATTTGCCTTCAGAAGTGAAAAACGATTTCCGAAAGATTTTTTTCAACGTTTGAACCTGTTTTGGCTCATTTTCGGAAAGATAGTCGGAACCTTTTTTAGTTTCCAAAATTTCCGGTCGTTTCTGACCAAGCCTGATCCCAACTTCTCTCAACGGCGACAATTTTCGACACCCTGCAATTTGCGGGCGCTACTTTTTGGAACCTATGTCACAAAGCGGCGTTATAAGTATTATAGTTCATGTCAAAGTGAATCAGTTACGAGAGACGCGTTGTATTTTTGTTCGAAGATGCATTTACATCTGCTCATTTGAAAAATCGGTAATCGCGATTTGAATATTGTCATGTTTTAAACCAACCCACCTTTTTCCTCATTTATCTTGAAGAGCTTTTCAGACGCGTCCTTTTGTTCTCGTGCGTCCGTGTAGCAGTGTTGGAGGTAGATAGCTTTCGTTTGGTAGAAATCCTGTCCATTGTCTTTCGCGCGTAATTCAGCTTTCAACAGGTCGATTTGTTCTTGTAGTGCATTCACTTCTGCGAAAAAAAAATTGGAATTCCTCCAGTTCCAGCAGTTGGAATGATTCGATTTTTCTTCGATTCTAACTGCCTATTTGTATTCTGAATCCGTTTGAACTATATTCGAAAAATAAATTTTAAACTTATTTAATTTTCAGAAATTCGCATATTTCTGAAAAAAAAGGGAAAACTGGTTCTTCTCTATTTCCAGCAATCGGACTAGTAGTTGTTTTAAATAAAGCCCGAACGTTTTCCTCTAATTTACCCTTTGCCGACATGAGATTATATATCTATTTTTCCGACATTTTTTGAATTTTTTTTAGTTTTCGAAGTTTCCGACAGATCGTTTCTGAACAAGCCTGATCCCAACTTCTCTCAACTGCGACAATTTGCGGGCTCTACTTTTTCGAACCAATGTCACAACAAAGCGACGTTATAAGTCGTTTATGTCAAAGTGAATCAGTTACGAGAGACGCGTAGTATTTTTGTTCGAAGATGCATTTACATCTGTTCATTTGGAAAATAAGTAATCGCGATTTGAATTGTGATCATCAAAGGGTAATTTTGGGAACAAACAAAATTCAGAAAAACAGCCAAAGAAACCGAGTTTTCAAAGCCGTTTAAGACTCAGAACGAAACACCGTCTACGTTTTTTTGAAAACCAACGCACCGTTTCCTTCATTTTCCTTGAAGCGCTTTTCGGACGCATCCTTTTGTTCTCGTGCGTCCGTATAGCAGTGTTGAAGGCGAACTTTCCGAAGAAGCCCACTCGTGACCCTTCACAAGCGGACAGTTCAGCTTTCAGCCGGTCGAGTTGTTCTGAGAAAGAAGAACAATTAAAGATCGAACTCTAAAATGGAAATTTGATACCATTGCTTGAAGGTCCAGTTTGTCTTTGTACAGCTCGGAGACCATCCGTCGGACACTTTCGACTAACTAACCCGCCAACAACTGGTTGGACGACATTGTTAGTTCTGAAAGAGAATAATTGGTTTTTGAGAGCAAACAGAAAGAACGACAGGTGTAGAAGGTGGATAAGATTGGGAGGGGTTGGGACAAAGAGAGACGTTATTGCGGGAGGTGCGAGACACCGCCGCATCTGCACATTTGCACCATTATCACGTGGTGAAGATGGGGGAAATGGGGGGTTGGAACAGTATGCGGCCCGATCGATCGATTCATGTTCGAATGGGAAAGAAACACAAAAAAAGCAACTAAAAGAAAGAATTATATTTCAAAGAATACATTTCAGTTTCAGTAAATTTCAAAAAATTCACTTATTTCTGAAAAAAAAACTGGTAATTATCCCTCTCCAACAATCGGAAAAATTAAAATTTCATTCTATGTTCTCAACAGTCCATTTGTATCCTAAATCTGTTCAAATAATATTTTTGAAAATCACTATTTAATTCGGGTAATTTCAAAAAATTCACTTATTTCTGAAAAAAATAATAAAAACTGGCATTTCTCCATTTTCAGCAATCGGAATAATTTTAATTTTATTCTATGTTTTCAACTGTCCATTTGTGTCCTAAATATGTTCAAAAATTAATTTTAAAAATCAATATCTAGTTCAGGTAAATTGAAAAATTGCATAAATCTGGAAAATAAAAGAAAAACTGATATTCCTCTCTTTCCAGCAATCGGAAAAATTTCAATTTTATTCTGCGTTTTCAACTGACCATTTATGTCCTGAATCCGTTGAAATATACTTTTAAAAATAAATTTCAATTTCAGCTAATTTCAAAATATTCGCAGATTTCTGAAAAAAAAAAGAAAAATTGGTATTTCTCTTTTTCCAACAACCGAAATGATTTATATTTTTTCTCTTTTTCTAACTGCGTATTTGTTTTCTGAATCCGTTGAAATCGTATTAAAAGAGTAAACTTTAAATTTAGTGTATTTCAAAAATTTGGTATATTTCAAAATATTTCAAAAAAAACAAAAGAAAAGTTGTAATTTCTCCATTTCCTGCAATTGGAACGACTCGAATATTTCTCAGCCGATCACTGCACACACTCTCAGTCTCTTCCAAGTACCCACTCTCTCACTCTTTCATGTCTGCGTCTCTTCACCGTCTCCCTTCTCGGGTTCGATGCAAGTGCGCTCAACCGCACTTTTTGAATTTTGCTGTTTTGTTTTGTCCCGAATTATGAGTTTCAAGCCTATTTTTCTGTGCTTAGCTTGTTTTTTTTTCTATTTTCACTGAAGAAAATTATTGGAATTATAAAATACTGTAATTTCTCGATTATTGCAGCACACGCTGCCACAAACGCATCTCGAGATTGACAAGAAATACCCCAGAGTTGTCAACAGCAAACTTGTAGATCAAAACTAAAACTACAAATTTTCTGTTGACATTTCCAGAATATCTTTCATAAATCTCGAAACATAGTAATTTTCTTTGTTTGAAGTGTCTTTTTTGAAGAAATTCTTTTTCAGTTCTTTATTGTTTTTTAGAATATATTCGGGATTATTGTTGCCAGGATCTAGCCTTTTTGAGAATATTTCCTAAGTCAAGGCTTATTTTACTATTTTTTTTCAGGCCCTAAAAGTTCAACAATGTCTTCACCGACTCAAAAAAATCCGACAGAAAGGTAAGAAAAATGGGAAAAAAATACACCTGCGGAAATGAGTATTTTCCTTACAACTTTTCAATTTTAAGTGTCCATCATCCAACCACGGCCACAAGCGGAGACAGTTGGAACCCTCACTCTTTTAGGTTCGCCAGACGTAGACCAATGAGACCATGCGCCGTCTGCGGTGAATTGATGCGATCGTTGATTGCGTGTAACGCATGCATGGATTTCTTCAGATTATCTGCATTTTGGAAGGTGATTTTTGATTTAGTGAACACAGTTTAGAAAAATACATGTTTCCAGAGAAAATACCGCTGTTTTGGATCAGGAGATTGCCAAAACGTGAGAGGACCACATGGATGTAAGCCTTGTCGTCTCGAGAAATGCTACAAAGCCGGATTGAACCACGGTAAGTCACTATCGAAAATGTTGATTATCGGTAATTTATCAATTTTCAGGTAGCCGTTCATACATCCCGCCGCAGATCCCTCAGCAGCAGCAGCAACTGCCCTTGCCTCAGCTCCCCCTGACACTGTCCCCGCCGACGCCATTGTTTGCTCAGCCACTCATGAATCTAATGACGACTGCCTTCGCGCAGCAGCAGGCTCAGATCCAACTCGAACAGTTCATGATGATGCTCGCACAACAACAACAACCGCTATGTGATGTGCAACAAGTGGCTGCCGCGGAGGCTACTGCGGAAGCCATGAAGACTGCGCAGGATGCGAAAGCTGCCGAGGAGGCCGCCCAGATTGTCTCAGCTCTGCCAGCAGGTCGTCTTTCTCCTGGTAACGGTATGTGTAATTTCAAATTTTGAAAAACCATTTTGAAAAGAACAAATGTTTCTTTTGATTGTCTGAACTTTCCCCAACCGACTTTCAACGTATTGAAAACTTTTCTGAGAATTAGGGACTTGACATTTTTTGCTGCATTTTTTTCATCAAAATACTATCGAATGCCATCGAAGTGGTCCCACAACCGAGCACCTGCGAGAGAACTGATATCTCGAGATTGATAACAGATAGCAAAAAGTTGTCAACAACAAAATTGTAGTTAGAGTTATGATCTACAAGTTTGGCGTTGACCACTTTTTGATATATCTTATCAATCGCCAGATATAATAAATCTCCGGCAGAACTCTCCTGGGTTGTGGGCCATTTCGATGGCATCTGATAGTATTCAATGAATGAGGATTAAATTCAGAAACTTATTTTCCTACTAATGAAGTATTACGATCAGAAATAGAAATCCAAACAAAAACCCGAAAATTCATATGTTTTTTTCCGAACTAAATTTTGCATGTTTTTTGCAGGGAAAAAATCAGTTCTTTTGATTTTATTTTTGAAGTGTTAGAACATTTTCGAAATGGATCAGAAAAAATCTGATGATTTTCAGAATTTCTAGACACGAGAAAAAAAAATGAAAAACTGATCTCTGACTTAAAAAAAATTGATTTTGGAAATTTTTAAAAGTTTCGGTGAAATGTTGTTTTTTTTTGAAGAAAAACGTTCCTCAAAAAAATATTTACATTTCGGAAAGTGGGAACAAAAAACGCATTATAATACTCAAACAGTAACCAACTGAAATCGATTATAGGCTTCGGAGTGGGAAAAGTGGTGGATTGTGAGATGCCCGAAGAACTCAAGACGGAGATTCCAAACCATCTGGTGAACGAGGATCTTTCGGACGACGATGAGTAGATTTTCATTATTTTTTCTATTCCGCATAAGAAAATTTTCATTTCCCATTCCCACCTAGCTTCCGCTTGTTTCTCTCTTCTCCCCGCTCTATTGATTTAATTATCCATGATTGAGCTCGTTCACAATGCGGCGTCCAAATCTTGTCGATGACCTCTATTGATTCGACCACCTGGACGATCTCTACATTACTTTCGACGCGTCGCGAGCGCCTCTTGAGAGGTCCTCGACGAGCTTCGGACGCCGAATAATCCGTACTAAAATAAGCTATGTTTTTAAATAAATTGTCTTTCAAAATGCTACAGTTGCTGTATGAGTAAGTAGGGAGTAAAAAGTTCTGAAAATTGAGAATTACTCGAAATTGTCTGAGAAATCGTGAATAAATTCATACGAAAGGTCCACCATGTCTACCAGAGATGCACGGAAATGAAAATTTCGCCAAACGGAAAGCAGAAACGGAAACGGAACCGCTAAAATTTGTTACGGAAAACGGAATCGGAAACGGAATATCAATTTTTAAACGGAAACGGAAAACGGAATCCGTGCATCCCTGTTATGTATCGTGTAAGATGTTCCTCTATTGCGTTCAAGTGGAGTTTTTGATATTAATGATTGAAAATGATTCAACAGATAATAGACAAGTCAATCAAGACAACAGACAAGTCAAAATCCCTGACGAGACGATCCTGGTGGTGGGAAGACGATCTCCTGCTTTGTTGGTCTTCCGTTGTTTGTAACATCAATTGTTTTGTGCATATGCATGAAGAAGTCGGAAGAAAGCCGAGGGATGGCAGGAGCAGGAGCAGGAGTACTCGCGAGCCGAAGGAAAGGAGCAGAAGCCAAGCCAGAGGACGCAAGGAACTGAAAAGCAATAAGGAGGCGAGCAGCAGAAGGACGGCTAGAGGATGGGTGTCTGGAGGTGAGGCGGATACAAAGCAGATGAGGGAACAGGTGAGAGGAAGGTGGAGCGATAAAGAATGGAGATCGGCTTCGATGGGTTTCTCTGCAAACCAGGCAACATTTAAAGGTTTGCCGCTAATTCAATCAACCGTGGATGGGAATTTTTTATTGCTCTACCGTTTCCCCATCCCACGCAAAACGGGAGGTTTCTTTTTCTGATTTTTCCCAGCAATCTTCCGATTCCTCTTTTGCTGAGGCTGGGGAGACGGTAGAGCAATAAAATGTTCCTATCCATGTTTTATTATTATAAGGAATACGGTGGTAGGTGGCAGCCGGAGACGCAGAGCGACATCATGGAAGTCGACAACTCCTGGGCGTACTAAATGTATTCAGAAGTGGTTCCCATGTTCCCACCAGTACCAGAACTCTCCTGGACGTTACTTACTTACTTAGTTACTTAGACGATCCGTAGTTCGCCGTGGTGGCGCGGATCACAGCTTTCCAAGTTGGGCGATCTCTGGCCAGAGTCGTCCAGTTTGTTGTTAGTTGGTTGTCGTCGTCCCGGACAGACAGGTCCTTCTCCATCATGTCGGCCCAGCGCATCGGCGGACGTCCTCTTGGGCGTTTCCAGTCTCTCGGGTACCAGTGAAGTGTGCTTGTCGTCCAGCGGTCGTCCGCTCTCCTCGCAACGTGGCCAGCCCATTCCAGTTTTCGTCTTATCACGTGCTTCAGCGGGTCCTTGACTTGCGAGAGCTTCCTCATGTCTTCGCGGTGGAGATCTCTCGAGCGTTGTTCGGTCAGGGTGATCCCGACGATCCTTCGTTCTAGAGCAGCGTGGGTAATTCGGATTCGTTCGAGGTGGGCTTTCGTTGGTGACCACGTTTCTCCGGCGTAGCAGAGTGCAGGTAGGACGGGCGTGTCGAACAGATTTGCTCGGGTTTTCGGGTCGGCGATCAGGTCGGACGCTCTTTGGATGGTTCCTAGGGCCGCCCAAGCTGATCGTCTCCTTCGGTGTAGTTCTGGGAGCAACTCGTTGTTCTTGTTCAGGTTCCGCCCGAGGTAGACGTACTCATCACACTCGTCGATCGGAGCTCCATTCGCGTAGACGGCGGTTGTTGGAGCGAATGGATTACGCATGCGCTTTGTTTTCGACTCGTTTATCTCCAGCCCAACTTTCCTGCTTTCGGCGATGAGTTCGTTGAGCATTTTGGACGCTTCCAGTGGGCAGTGTGAGATCAGGACGACGTCATCCGCGAAGCGAAGATGATTGATATTCTTCCCATCGATCGGAACTCCGTGAACGTCCCAGTCGAGATTCCTGAAGACGGTTTCGAGTGTCGCTGAGAAGAGATTCGGGGAGATCGGATCTCCCTGGCGGACGCCTCTGCTGATCGGAACCATCACTGCCGTGTGGAACGGAGTGATGTCGGTGGAGCAGTTCTTGTAGCAGAGTTTCAGCACGTCGATATAGGTTCTGTCTACATTTTGGTCTTCTAGGCTTGACCAGATGGAGTCGGGTTCGATGCAGTCGAACGCCTTCTTGAAGTCGACGAAGATGAGAACCAGCGGCATGTGGTGTTCTCTTCCTGCTTCCAGGAGTCGTTGGACGGTGGTTATGTGGTCGAGGGTGCTGAACTTTCGTCGGAAACCAGCCTACTCAAAGTTCAAGGCTTCGAAACGTGAATATGTCGAGCGTGTTGTGGAGGATGTTGAAGCGTTCACTCTGCATAAACTTATTCGAAAGTGATTACGTGCTGAAAAATTCAAGCGGTTGGACTATTCACGAAAGCACAAATGGAATTGACGGATATGTCAAACAATGAAAAGCACAATGACACGACCGATGTCTATTCCAGGCCCTTGTTTGTGGAACCTCTCAAATCGAGAGTCTGATCCAATTCATCTATAACAATAAGAAAAGTGTCTGAAGAACAATAGAAGTTCGAATGTTATTAACAGTGTTTGTTTCAATAAAAAAAGTTTATTTATTACAAAAATTGTCATTTTTTCTTCAGCTGCTCCTCGCCTTGAGACGTCACGCTCTCTCCAACAGCTCCCTATATTTTGCAGCCAGACGTTTCGCAGCAGGACGTTTTGCAGCCAGACGTTTTGCAGCCAGACATTTTGCAGCCAGACATTTTGCAGCCGAGATATTTCGCAGCCAGACGTTTCGCAGCAGGACGTTTTGCAGCCAGACAGTTCGCAGCCGCTGAAACGTGCACAATAACAGATTTGTGATTAAAATTGTTTCTTTGCCGAAAATCATGTTGTTTGTGCACGTTTCAGTGGCTGCGAACTGTCTGGTTGCAAACTGTCTGGTTGTGAAGTGTCTGCCTGCAAACTGTCCGTCTGCGAAATGTCTCGTCTGCGAAATGTCTGGCTGAAAATTGTCTCGAAGCCGCTTTTCTTTTTATTCATCGTTTTCTATTCATAACTCTACTGTCGGCACACTGGCGCAATTGTCCCATCCCATTCCTCCTTTCTTCGTTTCCGATCATTTCCCATCATTCACATGTTTCCCATCATTATGTCTTTTAGTCTTGATAGTTTATTAGAAAATATAAGAATAAAGAATCATGAAAATATACTTCCCGAGCCCCTTATATATAGTAAAGCAAAATAAAATCATTAATATAATACTTTTTCAAACAAAAACTAAACATAACGTCCTTTTTAATATATACATATTTGTTTCCCTTCTTCGACGTTGTCGTCGACACTGCCGCCGGAAGAGTAGATAAGCCAAACTGAAGGGTACCCAGAAGAGCAATGATGAGGTTATCCAATCACTGATCCAGGTAGTAATCCAACTCCAGATGAATTCCACTTGTTCCTTTAACGATCCGAGAATTCCTTCGGGGTCGATACTTTCGTGAAAGGAGATGAAGTGGTTTTTGAGTGCTGTGGGATCGAAAGCGTTCTTCTGTTCTAATGAACCACTGATAAAGATGTAAGTGGGTTCGGTTCCACATTGTAATGCGCAGTTTTCGGTAACTACCTTGAGGTAACTACCACTGATTGAGGAAGATCTTCAATGTCCGTCGCTCGTTAATTTTGGTGCATACGACAAATGTGAAGAATGACGGGCATGCTTCTATACAATTGTTCGTGGTCGATTTACACTCGAGTTCCAGTAGCACACCTTCGGGACAGGATCGACACCCAGATAACTTTGGTTTCGAGGCTTTGCAAACATCATCTCTCACGATCCTTGTGATGGATAGATTACGAAACTGTAGTTGAACAGCAACAAGTCCGGTTGACGTTGTTTCTGAGGCGATTTGAGATGGCCGAGTCATGATGACTACTCCACTTTCCGTTCGAGGAAGACTAGTTCGTCTGACGATATCCTTGATGTCGATAAATCGTTCGTCAAAGAAACAATTGAATTGTTGTACTGCAGCAAATGAGTGGCATTAAAATTCTCCTATAAGACCTCTTGTCGGCGCTCCCGGCGAAGAAACGGGGACGAAGGCATATCCGATGTCTTGGAGTGTGTTGTCGTTGAATTGCTTCAGAAATGAAGCTCCATGGACTGGAGCAGGGGCTGTCGAGAACCCTGTGATCGTCAGTGTTATGTTGGCAGAAGAAATGGACTTCCATGAGCAATCTGATGTTGTGATGAGTGTTCGTCGATGGTAACTTTAATGTCCAGTGTCGTTGTCTAGACGGGGCAGGTCACAACTTTGTAGATGATGTTCGTTGTCGGCGTTGCGTAGAGTCTTGAGAAGATGCATGATGGATCGCAGAAGAAGCAGAAATTGCAGGAGATGCATCCGCATCCACTGAAGCAAAAGTGTCCGAGCGCAAGTGATAAAGGTGTTGCTGAAGTGTAGGATGTACAGGAATGCGGCCACTCCCACAATAGTTTCGGACAACATCGGATCGGGGCTTCACTTCTACCACTCGAGCCATTGGTCATTTCGTCTGTCCGAGGGAAGGTTGTACGATAAGAACAACATCATTGATTTTTCGAATCTGGAGGACGTTCGTCTTTTGATGGTGGTTAAAGTCCTTTCTTTCTTGAAGTACTTGAATTTACTCACGGTTCCATCGACTTTGGAATGCTTCGGTGATAGACGATGATTTGCTCCATCCTTCCATAAAGTTCGTTCGCTCCCACGATTGATGGTCGGTGTCCGGTAGAGTAGAGGTGTCCATAATTCTGGTGAGTCATTGGCTGGATAGACAACGTCGATTGGAGCAAGTGGAATGATGTCATCTTCCGCTGCCACGTAGGAGATCGGGCGGCAGTTGACGATTGCAGTGCATTCGGCAAGCACGGTGGTGAAGTTTTTGATGTCCATAAGAACTTTCGTTGTGCCCCAGTTTTGATCAGAGATTGTTTGATCAATCCGATCATCCTTCCATATACGCCGCCGGCCCATGGAGAATGAGCTGGGACAAGCTAAAATAGTGGAAGAGTGGTGGTGTTGAGGATTCTTTGAAGTTGTTGACGTTTCAGCTCCTCTACGACGTTGATCATCATTTTGAACTGGGCTGCGTTGTCAGAGATGATGGTCTGTGGGATTCCGAATGTGGCACAGAGACGACGGAGAGTGTGTAAAAATGTAGTTTCTATATCCGTGATCACTTCCGTGTGGGTGAATCGTGAGTAGAGGCAAGTGTAGAGTACGAAGTGAGCATCCATTACTGTTTGTGCAACACGTGCTTTCAGTGGTCCGGCATAGTCTACGGCACAATGTTGGAAGGGCTTGGCTGGTTGTACTCTGGTTTCCGGGAATGATGCAAATGCAGGTTGACGATAGTGATGAAGGTTCATCTTTCGACAAGAGAGGCATTTCTTCATCACTTCTTATGTGGTCGACCGTCCATGCGAAACCCAGATGAAGCTGAAAAGATGACTGCTCGACGAGCCGGGATTCCATGTTTTTGAATGGATTACGGCCACCTCGGGCAAGTCATAGTCTATACTGACGATTTCCTTCACGTGACCGAGGCTGTACATCGCTGGCATCTTCTTCCCCTACTGTGAGAGCGGAACAAAATGACTGGAATGGTTGTGTTCATAGCAGGTTGTGGCTGGCGTCTGGAGAAATATGTTTGACTGGAACAGGGCAGAATAGACATTCACTATCGTTTTGTGTTCTGTTTCTGGAAGTTAGTCCTTCTCTGATCGCCTTTTTCAGACGGGAGTTTCAAAAGCCTCTTGTCTACAAGGATATTTTTGTACGGCCTCGCGGACCTCCTCGACAATTGTTCTGTAATTTTTTTAGCATTCTCAACGGTCATTGGGTCAATTTATTGTCTGTGTGCCAGAAGCTGAGAGGATAGACGGGCAACTCTGTCGGGTCTAGGAGTTTTCGCAGTGGTTTCCTAGACTGCGTACGACTTTCCTTTGGTTTCTTTGATATGGAACTTGGAATTTACTGGTTGTTTCCAATTGAATCTGAAGGAAACGTTTGCTGTAAGTGTGAACTCTGTAGGGCCTCGCAGAATGACACAATCTTTTTTTTTTCTTGTAGAGGTGACACCATAATTATCACTCCCGTTGCAGAAGTTCCGTGTGCTTAACAGTAAGAAGACACTGTTTGCGTGTAGTACTGTAGATGATTTATTCTCCGAGAGTCCGATGATGTCGGACTTGATTATGTTTGACTCCTCGAACAACTCCGCCAGCCGGTGATTTCATAAAACTCAAAAAAGGCTGAGTGTTGGAAAAAGTTCAGGGTAGAACAAAATTTCATACACTTTATTATTCATTTTCAAAAGGAATGTTGCGCCAGACAGGTGTCGCAACTAAGTGAAATGCACACAAAGGCACCGCTAATGGAATCTAGTGCGGTGCACTTTGGTAAAGAACACCTGCGAACATACATTTCACTAAATGAAAAGTAGTGCAATGCACACACCACTCAAAAGGGACAATGGAATTGGCACTTAAAAACCTATTATGCAATGCACTATATAACGCGTTCTCTGTAAGGATCGAGTATGGTCATAAGGGGGTGTGCCTTAGGGTGTTATAGATGAGTTAGAGTCAAGAAATTTTGGGAGTATGTTCATAGGGAGCATCACTAACCATGTGCATCGACTTTGCCTCCGGGCTCCACTTGGAGGAGTACGGTAGGTGCTCAAAGAGCACAAAATCGACTTTTTTGTCTGTGCTCCAAAAAATCTGAGAAAATTCTGAGATATCAAGGACACTAATGTGTATATTTCCTCAAAATTTGGAGTCTGAGAACTTCCTACTTTCTGAGAAAAACTTCAGAATGTTCATTTTTTGTCAATTTTTGGAAGAAATATGGATTTTTCGGATCTTAGCAGGAGTTAGCGACAGGATTTTATTTTCGAAAAACATACTCATATGTAATGTCTTTCAAGTGCACAACACGTGGTCTCATAAAATTCCCGATTCTGGGGGTCTTCAGCTCATTTTCTGAAATGAGTTTGTCTAAATGAAAATACTTTTTCTCGTCTGGAGCATTTCCGAAGACGCTTTTTCGAGAAAAATGTGTTTTATGGTTGGTCAAAACAATTCCTGCCGTCAGTTGCTCAAAAACAATTTTTTCTGATTTTTCTGAATCCAAAATATGTCGAGCATCCTGAGTTTCCGAGTTTCATAACTTTACAGAAAATTAATTTTGTAAGACGAAATCTTGGCCGGAAGCATCCCAATATGACTTTCATCGATTCCAAAATGAATATCTCCAAAAATTGAAAAATTTGTTTTTTGCAATTTTGGGGGTCTCAACCATGAAGATTTTTCGACCAAAAAAATAATTTTTCTGATTTTGAGAGAGGTGGATGTGCAATCAATAGATCTTACTTTTATATGATTTCTTTCAAATTTTCAGTCTTGTTCGTGCATTTTCAGCCAAATTACAGCCATTTAAAGTTTCTCGGATATTCTAAATCTTCAAAAATCGGAAAAAATTAATTTTCAAGAGTTGATTGTAGGAAATGTTTTTACATATCACAAAGTGTTTTTGAGGTAAATTTCATTACTTTAAGACGTTCATTCCGCAAAAAACAGCGGAGAAAGTCAAATTTTTACCAGAGAATGAGCTGAAGACCCCCAGAATCGGGAATGTTATGAGACCACATGTTGTGCACTTGAAAGACATTACATATGAGTATGTTTTTCAAAAATAAAATTCTGTCGCTAACTCCTGCTAAGATCCGAAAAATCCATATTTCTTCCAAAAATTGACAAAAATGAACATTTTGAAGTTTTTCTCGAAAAGTAGGAAGTTCTCAGATTCCAAATTTTGGGGAAACATACACATTAGTGTCCTTGATAACTCAGAATTTTTTCAGATTTTTTGGAGCACAGACAAAAAAGTCGTTTTTGTGCTCTTTGAGCACCTACCGTGCTCCTCCAGGTGGAGCTCGGATGCTAAATCGATGCAGATGGGTAGTGATAGTCTCTATGAACATGTTCAGATAAAAATTAGCCCCTAAGGCTCACCATACTCGAGTCTTACAGAAAACGTGTTATATAAGGAATCGTTAGGAGCAGATTACTCAGATTTTCTACCTTCCCCATAGCTCCCGCGTTCCCGTCTCCATTCCTGTCCTTCGACTCCTGCCTCAGTCCCCAAACCCCTACTCTTACCTTTTTGTATTATTTTCTATTTTTATTCAATAAATATATTATAACCAAACAATACCACTGAACCGTCCCCGACATTGGTGCATCGACCAAACGTGAGTTACCAACACTTTTTTTGTTCAAATAACCAGCCAAAGTGCATTGCTTATATAGCCAGCCGAAGTGCTCCAAAGGAAGACCACAGGTTCCTTAAAAACAATAACCAAAGAATACACATACAGAGATCAGAAAAATGTCGAACAACGCTCTAACTTTGGTTAATTTGGACAGAGCCGGCAAAATTATAGCCGAACAACAAGAAGAAATTAAGAAGGAATTAACCAATTCCCATAATAAAAAAGTCTTTAACGTGCCCAAAAAAGAAAGCGCTGAAAAAGACAACAAAGATATTCAAGAATATCTTAACGAATTCACCTTGAACCTCGTAAATGAGGAAGAAAAATTCAAAAGCGAACTAAAACGCTATAAACAGAAAGTAACAGAAACAATTAGCGACTTAAGCACTAATGGAGGAGAAGGAATCATAGGGATAATGACAATGAGCGCTATTACAAAAATGCAAACAAATGATAAGGAAGTAGAAAAACTCGCCAATCAACTGCAAGAAAGATTAACAAACAAGTAAGAACTAGACTCGAACAAGTCAACACTTTAGCCGAAGAGGAAATGGTAACCGGCATGGTACCAAGAGAATTCAACCTATACCCGACTTATGACGAGCTAGATAGAGAACTAACAAGGGAAGTGTTTTTACACAAAGTTTTGGAATTGTCTATAGATTTGCAGGGTTTTGATACTGGTCATCAATGTGTTTTGATACTGGTCATCAATCCCGCATAGTGGCTCCCTGTGCAAGCGTCGAGTTTTCCGGATATTTTGTCTCGAAACGGCCAAAATTGCGTTTTTTATCGAAATCCGGCATTTTTGAGCACTTTGAGACAAAACATCCGGAAAACTAAAAGTTTGCGCAGGTAGCCACTATGTGGGATCGATTACCAGTATCAAAAAGTGTACCCTTGCAAATTTATAGACAATTCCAATACTCCGTGCAAAAACACTTCCCTCGTAAGAATTAGAACAGTTTAAGTCAACAATACCACCACTAACGAAAAGAAAGTTCAAAGGACTAATTTGTCCAGTAGACATATGGAACTACCTACCTTCCATGGAGACATCGAAGAATGGAGTGCATTTTATATGATCTTTAAGGCCATCGTAGCAGACGATGAAGATACGCATGACGTAATGAAACACAACATCTTAAGAAACCACCTTAAAGGATCAGCATTTGAACTCATTAAGCCATACAAAACAGATGGCTCTGAATTTGAAATAGCTCTTAAAAGACTCGTAGAAATGTACGACTCTAGCGATAAGCAATATGAGCATTTATGGAACAGACTCCAATCGTTACCTGTTTCAAAAGAAACAGCAAGTAGTTTAAGAAAAACACACAACGAAATGTTTGCTATAATAAATAGTCTCAAAAGCCATGGAGACATAGAAGCAAAACTATTACAGTCTGTCATCAGATCAAAACTCCCTAAGCGAATTTTGAGCGAATGTCTAAAGGAAAGCCCAGAGAACACAACAAAGTTACTAGAGGCTCTAGACAAAGTTGTCATACGAGAGGAACTCGTAAATCGGTCACTAAACCCAAGCGAAAATGTTGAAAGAACCGTACTGGCGGTCAAACAAAGCAACAAGCCATGCAAATTCTGCAACAAAACAAATCACAAAACGATTGAATGCAGAAAAGTATCATCAATTAATGACAGAAAATAATTTATAAAACACAACAGATTGTGTTATAACTGCCTAAACACAGGCCACCAGACAAAATTATGTCGAAGCCAACCATGTAGATTATGCAACTCGAAGCATAACAGCGCCATTTGCCCTAAACAAACGAAAACACATGAGACACAACCAAAGTTCCAGAGAGACACAACCAAAGTTCCGTCCCCGACAAGGAAGACTATAGATTAATACAGTTCAGAGTTCCAGGAAGGATGCGACGAGCATAGTTTAGGATGCGACGAGCATAAGTCGACGAGCATACAATTCAATTCCTTGTTCCGGTTTCACTTTGAATTCCTCCACATTGCTTTGTTTCTCGGCGAATTCCTTGCGCCACTTCAGGTACTGGCAGACAATTTGCAGAGCACTGGAAGTGATCAGGGGCAGATGGACAGTGTCGTTGTTGGAGTGTTGGCCAGAGACGAGGAGCATGTTCTTGAGAACAGTCGACTGCTCCGCCAGCTCTCTCTTGATCACGAACTCGTGTTGGTCCACACTGATGAGTCTGACGGAGTCCATTGGGCGTGGTATTGGAGGACATCCAGAGGAAGAGAAGTCAAAGAACAATCTCGAATCTCAAATCTCGCCAAGTTCGTCATCAAGGACGAGGAAGCGAAGGAGGCAGAGATGGAGCACCAGTTGGAAGAGATCCCGAGTCTCCCAATCGACTACGTCAGACTCATCAGTGCGGACCAGCACGAGTTTGTCATCAAGAGGGAGCTGGCGGAACAGTCGACTGTTCTCAAGAACATGCTCCTCGTCCCCGGCCAACAATCCAACAACGACCTTGTCCACCTGCACCTGATCACTTCCAGTTCTCTCCAAATCGTCTGCCAGTACCTGAAGTGGCGCAAGGAATTCGCCGACAAGGAAATGTAGAGAAATTCAAAGTGAATCCAGAACAAGGAATTGAACTGATGTTTGTCGCATCCTATCTCGAACTCTGAACTGTATTATTATACTTCCTGATTTCCTGAGAAAAATGAATGCATAAATGTCTGAATTTCTGTTCAATCCTCAGTTTCCTTCATTCTGGCAGGGTTGCTCAAGGAGTCGAAAAGATTCAAGTGGCACTATCAGCGCCTTGGAGAATAAACGAACAACACACCTGCAGGTAACTAAGACCGACATAATCGCTTTTTTTTTGAACCAAGCTTATTTGTCCAGCTGACTTCAATCTGGAAAAGAACAGCGACTTCTACGACGACTTAGACGACACTTTCAAATTTTCAGTGGTTCTCGCGAGGAAACTGAAGGATTGGAGGCGGAAGATGGCGGATTCGTATTCTTTGATGGCCCTTGCCGCCGGTAAAAATACTTGCTTATCCATATATACAAACGCATCATCGTCATTGATGCGTAGCGATTCTGTTCAGATACTCAATTGTTTACAGCCAGTTTGGTTCAAATTCGAAACGAAGAAGCGATCCAGTCGAATTTAAGCGGATGATCTCGAAATGGATTGCAACAACTCTTGGCAAAACATTACCCGTTTCTTTTCTTTTGATGGTTCACTTTGTCGCCTAATGCTTTTTCCATTTCGTATTTACTTTTCTTAAACGTTCACAGCAAAGTATTTTCTAGTCACTTAAACATATTCTATAATCAAAACTGGAACCCCACCATCTTTTCTCTATTTGGTGCACCGTTCCATACATATTATATATTTCAAAAATCTTGGAACCTGCGCAAACGCGCTCCGCTGGACTCGTGTTGGTCTCGCCACGATTCTTGTCTGCGTCTCTCGTGGAATACACGATACAGAGACGCTAGTCGTCGCGAGACCAACACGGGTCTAGCGGAGCGCGTTTGCGCAGGTTCCAAGATTTTTGAAATAAATAATATTTCGCAATAACGTTGCGCCACCCAAATGGGCAGTGCACCTGTCACTCGTACACCTGTCACTCAATCAATACATGGCGAGGGAGTGTGGACAACGTAGAGACCGTTCAGCGCGGCGGGTCTCGATACGAAAACACCTCCCTCCCTTTCCTCTTCTCCGATGGGGTGGATCGGCTGGTCATCCATCCCTCATTCCAGTGTTCCCAGTCATTCCTCTCGGTGCTCAACCCCTCCCCTCTTTCTCTGTTAGGAGAGAGTGAGCGAGTTGAAGAGAGACGAGACAGTTAGACGCTGCCCGTCTTTCCCTCACTCGCTCTTCCCGTATACTCCTACTCATTTCCTGCATTCGGCCGTGTTGTTTTTGGTTCTGAGATTTCTTACTTTGGCTTGCTTCAAATCATATATTAGACAGCTGTTCTTTAGGTTTTTAAAGATATATAGATGTCGCCGACGACCTTCAAGGATAAACCGGAAACAAATTCAGCGGAAAGTACTGATTTTCCGATGTTCGGAATACCAAATCCGTGTTTTCTTCTTTCATTGGAAGCAGTACAGGTGAAATTCCGTTATTTGTTGCTAAGAAAACAACAGAAATCATAGGTTCTTGCCAACCAGCCAGACTGGGAAGCGTTCTACAATCAACAAATAATCAACTTGCAATCGTATCAATTTTGCGTAATTTTCGACAAGGCAGAGGTGGAGTTAATTCAAAAAGTTTCGAATAAGTCAATAATCCTCCAGACTAAAACTAGTCGGGACAAGATTCTCGCTGATAACGCTCCTTGTTTGGCGACTATAATTGAGAACATGCTCACATGTGGCAAAGAGAATGTCACTAAATACGCTGTGACAATCATTCACCAACTCTTACAGGTAGTTAATCCATTTTTTGTCGGAAAACAACTCACTTATAGGAGGATCCAAAACGTTGCGAGTTCTTTATGTTTGCTGGAGAGGAACGCAATGCATGGTGCAATTATATGACTGTCTTGCGAAGCGAAAATTCCTACATTAGTGCAATGGTACTCAAACATTCCAAACTTTCAAAAAAAAAAAACAACTTTCAGATGAGTATTGTTATTGCGACTCTTGCATGTTCGGAAAAACAGTGCATGAACCAGAAGCATGTCCATTATTTTTGTGGCTTTCTGTCGGGACAGCTCAAACACCCGGTAAATGTTTTAATTAAGAGCTTCTTCCTGGAAAATATGAATTTTCAGCAAGCTTATATAAAGACTTACGTGCTTTGCGTGCAATTGATGCTGAAAAACAACAAGTACAGACACGGAGTTCTTGAAATGAACATTCTCGATGATGTTTTACATGCTCTGACAGAAACCGACTGTTGGGACCTTAGATACCAACTCTACTATTGCCTCTGGTCCATTTCTGACTTTTCTCACATGATCGAAGTGCCGTCATTGTTGGAAATTGTGCAAGATTTCGGATTTGCTCTCTCCGAGTATCCAAGTGAAACAATCATGAGGATGGCTACTCACACATTCACCAACATCTTGAGAACCGTCGATAATAACACAAAAAGAACAGCTGCGATCAAGATGTACGAAGAGTTCACCAGTGTTGAGATGATAATTTGTGATAAACAACTGGCGAATGATATTCGCGTGTTGAGTGAGGAACTGGGAAAACTGTATCACGCTGAAGTGAGATCTTATTGAAAGAAAAACATTAAGATTATTCCCTATTTTCAGACCATCTCCGAATCTGGCAACCCGCTCGACACTTCGCAAAGTACCTTCTCAGTCGCCGGATGTTCCACCACCCACAAGCTCGTCAACTGTGGAGCTGACAAGATCGACTTCGAGATCAAGGCCTCGAACAACAACGAGTACTGCGATACCCCAGTCTTCGGTTTCGTCGACTCGTCCGAGTTCAAGGAGATTACTCTCATCGCTACTGGAGCGCCGAAGGAAGACGAGCTCGTCGACCAATTTGCCCCAGATGCTGCTGACACCGTCGACGCTCAGGCTGCCTTCGGAGCCGCCACCCCAGCCGGTACTGTGACCAACAACATGTAAACTACCGCCTAGATTCCATTTCCAATCCGTGCCCTCTTTGAACCATCAATCAATCAACTGCTTATAGTCGGAAGTGAGTCTGAAAATGTTGCTCTTCCCGTGCTTAATGAACGTTACAAGTTCCAAATCATACAACATCAGCGTTTCCAATAGGCGTTACATTTACCTTCAGAAAATATCCAGCAAACCTGGAGAAACAATTTTTTTCTAAAGTCGAAGCAATGATTTTGCATGAAAAATATTGCATCAATTATTCATTTTATACATTTATATTCTTACAGGTGCAATTAAGAGGCCCGTCTATTCTCGTCAAGGTTCACTAATGTGAGGTCCGATCAAGTTGTTTGAGAGAGTAAAATTTAACTTTTCAATGCTAAATTATAGTTTAAATAGTTCGTTTTAATAAAATTGTCATTGATGCTTATTTTCGAACATCATATCATCATAGCTACCAAATACAACTCTCAAACTATTCAATTTTTCTTATGTTAAAGAATGTTGTTTTATATTTGACGTTAGAAGCCTTATAAACTTGTAAATAAATTGTACCGTGATTCCTTTGGATTATCTCCTAATTTCAGTAGGAAACTGGGAATTTAAAGTTCTCTATAATCTGAATGGGTCTCTGTTTCTACAGACTCAATCTCGTTAATTTTTCACAGAAAAAAGGCAGTAAATCAGAAAAAAAAACAAAGAACCTTGTCGTCGTCGGATTCGTCAAGTTGATTTTCGAGCTCACATCCAATAATAAACTTTTGGAACAATTGGGGGGAGATGGCATTCCAATTGTCAGATCCACGTCAAGTAAGTATATGTATATGGAAGGGCTCTTATGCTTCTGAGAGTGGTGTACATTTTTAGCCAGAAGAGCATCCACTTTTAGAAATCGGATCAGATTGTTGCTTTGAACGCTCTGTTCCAGGAATACTGTTACTGGCGTGCGGATATTTTGCCGAATTTCGTTCCAGATCGGATTGAAGATGATACTTTTTGATTTCACGATTGAAAAACGCTCTTTACCAACTCATCACACATTACTTACTAGGGAACCTTAAAGTCAGAGCTGAGCGGAAGTGCGATTTTGAGAAGCCGAAATTCGGAAGTAGGTAGACGAAATTAAAATTTTCCAAAAAACTCTATTTTCACGCCACCCCTAAGTGAACGGCACCTCTAATTGAACGGCACTGTAATCAGAGATTTTTTGATTCTAGAATGAAAATGGAATTTTTTCTATACTAATAGCAAAAAAACCCCACCAAAAAGTTGTATCTGTTCTTGAATTCCGAGAGAATTCAGAAAAACGGCTCTTACTTCGTCGAAAAAACGACAGAATGGAAATTTTGCGAAATGAGAATCGAAGGGGACCACTGAACTCAATTCATGACGCGAAAAATGATTTTCCTCGTGTCAACTTTTTTGAATCTCGAATTTTGGCTCAAGGACAAATACAACTTTGTGGTGAGTTATTTTGCAATTAGTACAGAAAAAATTCCTTTTTCATTCTAGAATCAAAACAATCATGATTATCAATGAGGAGATGGAGATGCAAAAGGAAGATGAGCATGATAACGGAAAACATCCAGAGGAAGAGAAGCCATCGGACTCTCGGAGAATGAACCATTTACAGTACTACACGCGACCAGTGTCTTTCTACTGTTAAGCACACGGAACTTCTGCAACGGGAGTGATAATTATGGTGTCTACGAGAAGAAAAATACCTGTCATTCAATTTTGTGGCGATACACGTAGGAAAAGCGAATATGGGTCTTTCGAAACGAACTTTCTTGGAAATGTTTAGTTGTATCTCCTTTCAAAATGTTTTCAAGAAGAAATTTGTGAAATATTCATAATCACTGATGTGTATTTTTTTCTCGTGCACATTTTAGGCTCGCAGACATAACCGGTCATCTGAACTCAGAAGCGGTCGTTCGACTGGAACCACTTTTTATTGGATTCTTTCTCACAAAAGAGCTTTTTTGTGTTTTTTTCTCAGTGTTAAGAAATATAGAAAACAGAAACAAGTTAGCAAGGTTATTCAGTTTTTCTTTTTCAGAGCGAAGCCGCCGACCTGCTTACGACGATCGAAAGGAAGATTTCGGGGAGTGCGACGATCGAAAAGAGGACTTCGTGGAATACGACGATCGAAAAGAGGACTTCGTAGAAGAAGACGATCGCAAAAAGGATTTTGGAGAATGCGACAATCGGAAGGAAGATTTCACAGAATGCGACAATCGGAAGGAAGATTTCATCGAATACGACGATCGCAAAAAGGATTTCGAAGAATGCGACAATCGCAAAGAGGACTTCGTAGAATACGACGACCGCAAAAAGGACTTCGTAGAATAGGACGATCGGAAGGAGGATTTCGTGGAATACGACGACCGCAAAAAGGATTTCGTAGAATACGACGATCGAAAGGACGATTTCGCGAGCTGCCCCAAATGTGGGACTGTTTCTTGACGATCGGAAGGAGGACGTCGCGAGATTTATAAAGTTTTTTTGATAGTTCAAATCTCAAATGTCACATCATATAAATTATGCCTTTATTTTAATATTTGATGGTCAATGTGAAAGTGAATAAATATGATGAAACAGATAAAAATGAAACTTTTACATTGATAGAAGGCGTTACAGAATTTGAACGCGGGAAAGTTTTTCAGAGGGACTTACACTTGTTTCTCTTCTTCGCAATGGTGATCCAGGGGGTGATAGGTGTGTTTGACGTTCAGATGTTAAAGAGTTCATCCAACGAAATGATTATCTTTCTCTGTTTTTTCCATCTCTGATACCAGCTCGCCGTCCTCTCGCCTTGCCGTGTGGCCTGTCCAGCCGTGTTTTTTTGAATCTTTCTGATGTCGTCTCGATGCCATCCTTTCCCGCTTTGTTCCTCTACTGTGATGCTTACAAGAGCTTCCCCCAGTGCTGAATGAGCGATCCTCCTTTTCTCGGTCCTTCGTTTTGTGGAGACCTATGTCGGAGTGTGGTAGGTGATAGCTGATAGAACTCAAGCGTCGAACACTTTAACTTTGATTGCTAAATTTTCGCACTCGTCGAATACAAATTTAAGTAATTTGAAGGCAGCCCATTCGGCTCTCGTTTGTTTTTACGGCGTCGATATCTTTTGTGGCACTCCGTAGTCTTCCCAGATATACGAACTCGCCTGTGTTTCGAAGTGTTACCAATTTTGACGTCGTTAGTGTCAGTTCCTGAGGAGCATCGGCTTGTAGTTCATCTTGAGTCCTGTCGTGGTGCTTGTCTGTACAAGATCTTTCAGCATTTGGACGATCGTCTGCGAACTGCAAATGGTTCGGCTTTCTTCCGTTAACCGATCTCCTGTAGTCAGTCGGATGTCTGGATGATGGACTCGAGGCAGGCAGAGAAGATATCTGAAGAGATCCGGCTTCCGTGTCGTTCTCCTTGGCCAATGGGTATTTCAATCCTTGTCGCGAATGGTTTGAAGCCTGTTGTGCAGTTTTCGTAGCAGGCTCATTCTGCACTGATGTAGTACGGTTCTCATTCTGCACTGATGTAGTATGGTTCGGTCTCGGTTCTCAGCCCAATGATCACTTTTTAGGGTTAAACCGAAGTGAGGGCAAGGAGTTCTGCCACCAACAGTTTTCAATTATACAGTTGTTTCTTTCAAAATTAAAATAAAGACAACTTCTCTAAAAGTTTACTGTGTTTTCTGCTTATCAAAGTGAAACGAAGTGTATTAACGACGCTTTGCATATTTGAACTCGTTCGTAGAGAAATATATTCTCCCAGAGGAGTCGGTTTTTCATTCGTTCATTCCGTCCGTCCGTCTGTCCGTCCGCACGTTTTTTACGAATTTCTCGGGAACAGAAACGAAATACATTTCCAAAACGCAAAATCCAGCTGGAGTGACGGCGTTAGCCGGTGCAAAAAGGTGGTCCAATCATACAAAGCGACGACATGGGCAAAACACTCAGTTGATACGCACAATGGAACAGCCCTGGCCGTAAAGCTGACTCTACTGGACACGGAGAGAAACACCTGGAGAAGACGGATACTGGAGGGGACGTATATCAAAATGGAAGGACCAGAACTGAACGCCAAAGAAGAACTGACGGATATGGTCGCCAATTTGGGTACTCTGAAATTGTAGAATACCAATCTCTTTTTCAATCTCTTTTTCACTTTCCTCCTTGGTTACCTATAGGACGGCGTCGACACTTGGACCATTCTCCCCCTCCCCCCCTCTCTTCTTCTCTCTTTCTTTCCTCTCTCTCCCTCCCACTACTGCTCACCCTCTCGCCCCCTTAACCCCGCACCACCTTCTATCGATCCATTACCATGTCTCTCTTGTTGTGTTCCTTTAGTCCCCGTGCCTCATATTTTAATTCATCGTCCTTCCCTCTCCTCTTCCAAAATCTTCCCTAACAGTTCTTTCCACCTCCATTTCCATTGTTATAGGTAATTGACCTTCCCTGAAGATGGCCAATCCCGGCCGAAACGTCGGAAATATCATGTCGAATAATCGGTGCTCTAACAATAAAATGATATATTGTCCATGATTAGCAATGACCTTCCTCTATCGCTCGGGCAGACTGTCGTCGCCAGCCTTCCAGAAGGCGGTCTTCTTCGAGGCGATCCAGGCCAGGCTTGGTCGGAACCGGAAACGGAACTACCAAAATTTCCGAAATGTCCGACCATTTTCGGAAATTATTTCCGTCGGAACTTTTTTCGACTTGATTTTCGGAAATTGTTCCGAAAATTACAAAAAACCTCATTTTCTCAACAGAAAAAAGTTAGCTGCGAGAAGTGAAAAACAATTTCCGAATGATTATTTCAACAATAATGTGTCGCTTCGGTGGTTTTTCCGACTTGAAGGACTGAAAAAGCGAATAAGTTGAAATATTTTCAACAGTGTGGCCCAGTTTCGGCTCATTTTCGGGATTTCCGAAATTTCCGAATATTACCGACTTTTTTTTCGGAAATTTCAACTCGGAAAAAAAACCGACTTTTGGAGTGTTTTTTTCGGAAAAAATTTCTGATAGGTCATTTCCGATCAAGCCTGTTCCAGGCGTCAATTTCGCCAACGACATCTGCCCTTGTCTTGAGGTGCTTTCCATCGAAGTGATGCTGGAGCGACCGGAAGATGTGGTAATCGAAGGGACTGATGACCGGTGAGTACGGTGGGTATGAGAGCGAATCGATTCCGTGACGATCGAGAGCAGCCTAGGTCGCTTTCGCCTTGGCGGTCTCGCGTTGTCCTACAGGAGACGTGGTTTGGCGAGTCTCGGAGAGAGGAGAAGAGCAGCTGACTTCATCTCTTGCAGTTCCACAGCGAGGGTCTGGGCGGTGACGGTTGTGTTCTCCGGAAGAATGTGATACAAGACCGTGCCGAGAGAACCGGAACGATAGCGGAAGCTTCTTCGAGTGAATGTCTCGCTTCGAGCGAGTGGGCACGGGGTCACCGACACTGCACCAAATCGGATTGTGGGCAGGGTTGGAGAAGTATACCCACAAACAACTTGACAAATTAGTCGGCAGATGATCATTCCGTGTTTTATTTTCATTCCGTGTTTTATTTTCATTCCGTGTTTTATTTTCACGAGGAGTGAGCTTCTTCGGTTGGCAAAATGGCGAAGGGCAAAAAGAAGAAAAAGAACACGGAATCATCACCGGAATCGAAAATGTCAAGGTGGTCAGAAGCAAGGTTGGCAAGATTTGAGGATTCGTTGGTGAAGCGAATAGTAGAAGCTAATAAATTGAGGGAGGATTCGTTGGTGAAGCGCATAGAGGAGGGAATCAAACGTTTACTGGAGGAATTCAATAACCCAACGGCTCAACAGGAACAGAAAAATAACCACTTACAAGGAACAGTCTCACCCCGCGAGGAAAAAGAGGACTGCAACCAAGTCAACGAGAAACCGGTCACGCAAGCGGGTGAGGAAGAGCAATCAGTAGGTATTCCGAATGCGGTCGAAGGATGTCAGTCCAACGAGACAGTCGTCAGCAGTTCGAAGTGCGAACCCGATACGTGGAAGTTCGGTGAGCTCACCACGTCGGCGCCGTTCATTCACATCCGCAAAAGGACGATCTTCTACCGAATGGACTATGAACTGCATGGATCAATGGACAAATCTCCGAGGACAACGATTCGAGGTCCGTCTTCCGATGACGTCTGGCACAGATGGAGACAACGCGCTGCGACGGAAGCCGACAAATTCTAGATCTAACAGTTTCAGTTTACTTATGTATCACCGCACCCATACTTTCCTTTTTTCATTCACTTCTTCGTGAAGTATCTATAAATAAATAAATAAAAAAAAATCTTTCTCGTTTCCGAGTTTTGGATATTTTTGTCGCAACTGTCAATGCGCTTCTGAAGCTGCACCGGGCTCAACTGATGAGGAATGGTTTGAGGGCGTTTCGACACCTTATCAGCACGAATCAGAGATCGATACTATGTTGCACATGGGACTCCAGTAGCCTTCTGTAGTCCGCGTACAGAAGATTCCGGTTCGTTCTCCAGGACGGCGAGAATAGGGGCCGGATCCGTAGACATAGGGCGTCCGGAGTGGGGTTTATCCTCGAGTTCAAAATCTCTCTTTTTGAAGCGACACCACCATTTGAACACTCAGCCACGAGAGAGCATTGGAGGGCCAAACTGATCCTCCATGAGCTTCACCGATTGACTCATCGAGTGCCCAGAACGGAACTCGTCTCTCAAAGTGAGACGGAGGTGAATCTTGTCATCCATCTTGCAATAACCGTTATTCTCGATAGAAGAACGACAGAAACTAAACTATTATATGTAAACAAAACACAAGTAAACTACTTCTAAATAAACCACAACATCAATAATAATTGCGCAGTAAGCCTGAAAAATTTGAATTCAAATGCAGTGTTCACGAAATTATGGGACACCCTAATATTTAATTCAGGTTAATTCAAAAATTGCATAAATCTGGAAAATAAAAGAAACACTGGTATTTCTCCCTTTCCAGCAATCGGAAAAATTTTTAAATTTTATTCTATGTTCTCAACAGTCCATTTGTATCCTAAACCTACTGAAATTATATTTTTGGAACTTAATATTAATTCAGGTAAATTAAAAAATTGCATAAATCTGGAAAATAAAAGAAAAACTGGTAATTCTCCCTTTCCAGCAATCGGAAAAATTTAAATTTTATTCTATGTTCTCAACAGTCCATTTGTATCCCAAACGTGTTGAAATTATATTTTTGGAATTTAATATTTAATTCAGGTAAATTAAAAAATTGCAGAAATCTGGAAAATGAAATAAAAACTGGTAATTCTCCCTGTTTAGCAATCGGAAAAATTTAAATTCTATTCTGTGTTCTCAACGGTCCATTTATATCCTAAACTTGTTAAAATTATACTTTTGGAATTTAATATTTAATTCAGGTTAAATAAAAAATTGCATAAATCTGGAAAATAAAAGAAAAACTGGTAATTCTCCCTTTCCAGCAATCGGAAAAATTTAAATTTAATTCTATGTTCTCAACAGTCCATTTGTATCCCAAACCTGTTAAATTTATACTTTTGGAATTTAATATTTAATTCAGGTTAAATAAAAAATTGCATAAATCTGGAAAATAAATAAAAAACTGGTAATTCTCCCTTTCCAGCAATCGGAAAAATTTAAATTTAATTCTATGTTCTCAACAGTCCATTTGTATCCCAAACCTGTTAAATTTATACTTTTGGAATTTAATATTTGATTCAGGTTAAATAAAAAATTGCATAAATCTGGAAAATAAATAAAAAACTGGTAATTCTCCCTTTCCAGCAATCGGAAAAATTTAAATTTTGTTCTATGTTCTCAACAGTCCATTTGTATCCCAAACCTGTTAAATTTATACTTTTGGAATTTAATATTTAATTCAGGTAAATTAAAAAATTGCAGAAATCTGGAAAATGAAATAAAAACTGGTAATTCTCCCTGTTTAGCAATCGGAAAAATTTAAATTCTATTCTGTGTTCTCAACGGTCCATTTATATCCTAAACTTGTTAAAATTATACTTTTGGAATTTAATATTTAATTCAGGTTAAATAAAAAATTGCATAAATCTGGAAAATAAAAGAAAAACTGGTAATTCTCCCTTTCCAGCAATCGGAAAAATTTAAATTTAATTCTATGTTCTCAACAGTCCATTTGTATCCCAAACCTGTTAAATTTATACTTTTGGAATTTAATATTTAATTCAGGTTAAATAAAAAATTGCATAAATCTGGAAAATAAATAAAAAACTGGTAATTCTCCCTTTCCAGCAATCGGAAAAATTTAAATTTAATTCTATGTTCTCAACAGTCCATTTGTATCCCAAACCTGTTAAATTTATACTTTTGGAATTTAATATTTAATTCAGGTTAAATAAAAAATTGCATAATTCTGGAAAATAAAAGAAAAACTGGTAATTCTCCCTTTCCAGCAATCGGAAAAATTTAAATTTAATTCTATGTTCTCAACAGTCCATTTGTATCCCAAACCTGTTAAATTTATACTTTTGGAATTTAATATTTAATTCAGGTTAAATAAAAAATTGCATAAATCTGGAAAATAAATAAAAAACTGGTAATTCTCCCTTTCCAGCAATCGGAAAAATTTAAATTTAATTCTATGTTCTCAACAGTCCATTTGTATCCCAAACCTGTTAAATTTATACTTTTGGAATTTAATATTTAATTCAGGTTAATTAAAAAATTGCATAAATCTGGAAAATAAATAAAAAACTGGTAATTCTCCCTTTCCAGCAATCGGAAAAATTTAAATTTTATTCTATGTTCTCAACAGTCCATTTGTATTCCAAACGTGTTGAAATTATACTTTTGGAATTTAATATTCAATTCAGGTTAAATAAAAAATTGCATAAATCTGGAAAATAAAAGAAAAACTGGTAACTCTCCCTTTCCAGCAATCGGAAAAATTTAAATTTAATTCTATGTTCTCAACAGTCCATTTGTATCCCAAACCTGTTAAATTTATACTTTTGGAATTTAATATTTAATTCAGGTTAAATAAAAAATTGCATAAATCTGGAAAATAAATAAAAAACTGGTAATTCTCCCTTTCCAGCAATCGGAAAAATTTAAATTTAATTCTATGTTCTCAACAGTCCATTTGTATCCCAAACCTGTTAAATTTATACTTTTGGAATTTAATATTTAATTCAGGTTAAATAAAAAATTGCATAAATCTGGAAAATAAATAAAAAACTGGTAATTCTCCCTTTCCAGCAATCGGAAAAATTTAAATTTAATTCTATGTTCTCAACAGTCCATTTGTATCCCAAACCTGTTAAATTTATACTTTTGGAATTTAATATTTAATTCAGGTTAAATAAAAAATTGCATAAATCTGGAAAATAAATAAAAAACTGGTAATTCTCCCTTTCCAGCAATCGGAAAAATTTAAATTTTGTTCTATGTTCTCAACAGTCCATTTGTATCCCAAACCTGTTAAATTTATACTTTTGGAATTTAATATTTAATTCAGGTTAAATAAAAAATTGCATAAATCTGGAAAATAAAAGAAAAACTGGTAATTCTCCCTTTCCAGCAATGGGAAAAATTTAAATTTTATTCTATGTTCTCAACAGTCCATTTGTATCCTAAACCTACTGAAATTATATTTTTGGAATTTAATATTTAATTCAGGTTAAATAAAAAATTGCATAAATCTGGAAAATAAATAAAAAACTGGTAATTCTCCCTTTCCAGCAATCGGAAAAATTTAAATTTAATTCTATGTTCTCAACAGTCCATTTGTATCCCAAACCTGTTAAATTTATACTTTTGGAATTTAATATTTAATTCAGGTTAAATAAAAAATTGCATAAATCTGGAAAATAAATAAAAAACTGGTAATTCTCCCTTTCCAGCAATCGGAAAAATTTAAATTTAATTCTATGTTCTCAACAGTCCATTTGTATCCCAAACCTGTTAAATTTATACTTTTGGAATTTAATATTTGATTCAGGTTAAATAAAAAATTGCATAAATCTGGAAAATAAATAAAAAACTGGTAATTCTCCCTTTCCAGCAATCGGAAAAATTTAAATTTTGTTCTATGTTCTCAACAGTCCATTTGTATCCCAAACCTGTTAAATTTATACTTTTGGAATTTAATATTTAATTCAGGTTAATTGAAAAATTGCATAAATCTGGAAAATAAAAGAAAAACTGGTAATTCTCCCTTTCCAGCAATGGGAAAAATTTAAATTTTGTTCTATGTTCTCAACAGTCCATTTGTATCCCAAATCTGTTAAATTTATACTTTTGGAATTTAATATTTAATTCAGGTTAAATAAAAAATTGCATAAATCTGGAAAATAAAAGAAAAACTGGTAATTCTCCCTTTCCAGCAATCGGAAAAATTTAAATTTTATTCTATGTTCTCAACAGTCCATTTGTATCCTAAACCTACTGAAATTATATTTTTGGAATTTAATATTTAATTCAGGTTAAATAAAAAATTGCATAAATCTGGAAAATAAATAAAAAACTGGTAATTCTCCCTTTCCAGCAATCGGAAAAATTTAAATTTAATTATATGTTCTCAACAGTCCATTTGTATCCCAAACCTGTTAAATTTATACTTTTGGAATTTAATATTTAATTCAGGTTAAATAAAAAATTGCATAAATCTGGAAAATAAATAAAAAACTGGTAATTCTCCCTTTCCAGCAATCGGAAAAATTTAAATTTAATTCTATGTTCTCAACAGTCCATTTGTATCCCAAACCTGTTAAATTTATACTTTTGGAATTTAATATTTAATTCAGGTTAATTAAAAAATTGCATAAATCTGGAAAATAAATAAAAAACTGGTAATTCTCCCTTTCCAGCAATCGGAAAAATTTAAATTTTATTATATGTTCTCAACAGTCCATTTGTATTCCAAACGTGTTGAAATTATACTTTTGGAATTTAATATTCAATTCAGGTTAATTAAAAAATTGCATAAATCTGGAAAATAAATAAAAAACTGGTAATTCTCCCTTTCCAGCAATCGGAAAAATTTAAATTTAATTATATGTTCTCAACAGTCCATTTGTATCCCAAACCTGTTAAATTTATACTTTTGGAATTTAATATTTAATTCAGGTTAATTTAAAAATTGCATAAATCTGGAAAATAAAAGAAAAACTGGTATTTCTCCCTTTCCAGCAATCGGAAAAATTTAAATTTTATTCTATGTTCTCAACAGTCCATTTGTATTTCAAACCTGTTGAAGTTATACTTTTGGAGTTTAATATTTAATTCAGGTTAATTTAAAAATTGCATAAATCTGGAAAATAAAAGAAAAACTGGTATTTTCAGATACTCTCACTGGATCTCGTTTTTCAGAGAAATGAACGGACAATAATTTTCCAAAACAATTTTGAGGTTGATTTTTCGTTCTGACACCTTTTTGCACCGGCTAACGCCGTCACTCCAGCTGGATTTTGCGTTTTGGAAATGTATTTCGTTTCTGTTCCCGAGAAATTCGTAAAAAACGTGCGGACGGACAGACGGACGGACGGAATGAACGAATGAAAAACCGACTCCTCTGGGAGAATATATTTCTCTACGAACGAGTTCAAATATGCAAAGCGTCGTTAATACACTTCGTTTCACTTTGATAAGCAGAAAACACAGTAAACTTTTAGAGAAGTTGTCTTTATTTTAATTTTGAAAGAAACAACTGTATAATTGAAAACTGTTGGTGGCAGAACTCCTTGCCCTCACTTCGGTTTAACCCTAAAAAGTGATCATTGGGCTGAGAACCGAGACAATTGCTTACCATAGTAGATGTTGATATTTCAGTCGTCGACGTTCGACTCCTCCTTCACTTCCTTTTGTTCCTTCGGCGCCACTTCTTTCTTCTCCGTCTCTTCCTCCGCCTGTCTCATTTGATCCATGTATAGTGGCATCGCGAAGTTGAACACTGAACGACAAACTGATTTGGCAAATGAGATAAAGGACTTACTGTTGTCAATCGCATTCCTGTCGAAATTCGGAGTGGTGTTGGCAGGAAACGCGGCAATCGCCTCGACGGCTTCGGTCGCCTCGACGGTGCATTCGTCGCTGTTGAGTTTGCCTCCGCGACGATGATCCGCTCGTCTGGAAATTAATGAGTTGTGACGTTCGTTCGCAAATTAAAATCTCAACTCACCCTTTTTCTTGGCCGTCGGCTCTGTCACCATTGGATTGGCATGATAAGTGCACACCAGTTGCTCTTTGGCCGGAGAGTACAGCTGGGAGCTGCGAGCAGCTGTAAAACAAACGTTTTAGTTACTTAGACAAGAGTTCTCGAGGCACAAGTCCATGAAAGAACTAGGCACCGTTTCGGAAACCTCCTAATGCACCGTTCGGGCCTTCGCGTGCCATCGTCAACAACTCTTCTGTCAGCACGGCAAGTTTTCTCTCATGTACTGTTTATACTTTGCAAAGCGTTTTCGAAACTAACGGCATTTTGAAGATATGAAAACATTTGTTTGATTTTTGTCAAAAACTTATTTCCTATGATTGCTCATTTCGAATATTGTCTTGATTTCTGTGTTAGTATTGTACGAAATCATCAAACATTAAAGAATCACTGAGAAACGAATGTATTATCGTTAAATCTCAAAATCGGAGTCGACAAAAAAATTCAAACGCGCGCGTGAGATATCTCGCAGCGGAGAATCAAAATGTAAACGGCGAAGCGTGCTGCGCCTTTAAAGCCCGACTACGGTAGGTGCTGATAATTAATTTCTTGTTTTCCACTCGATTCACTCAATTTCAGCGGTTTTTCGAACGTTTTTCGCGCTTTTTCCTGTAAAAAAAGCACTTAAAGTGTATTTTCCGTGAAAAACGGTTGAAAAACCGCTGAAATTGAGTGAATCGAGTCGAAAACAAGAAATTAATTATCGGCACCTACCGTAGTCGGGCTTTAAAGGCGCAGCACGCTTCGCCGTTTACATTTTGATTCTCCGCTGCGAGATATCTCACGCGCGCGTTTGAATTTTTTTTGTCGACTCCGATTTTGAGATTTAACGATAATACCTACCATAACTTATTTCAAAATTGTGACTCAGAACACGCATTTTTCTCATGACAAATTGGAAAAAAAGCTTACCAGTCTCCAGTTTTACCATTAATCGAGGGGAATTCAGTGATGAATCGGGGAAGAGCCTATTTCAGGGCTCTGAAGGCCATTAATCGTTGTGAATTCAGTGATGCATCGGTGAAGAGCCCATATCAGGACTCTGGGGGCAGTCAACCCGTCTGGGGACTCGGGATGAGGAAAGAATGAATGGCCGACTGGTGTCCGCAGGCAATGCGGCAATAAGGACATGCGAGAGAGTACACAATCGTGAGAGGACGTGTCTGGCCTTACCGCAGTCTGTGGGCAGTGAGTGTGTCGCATGTTGTGACGGCGTAGAGACGCAGACGAGCAGAAGCAGTGGGTGATGTGTTCTCTGGTGTGTGTCACGGCCGCATACGTGTTCGCACAGAGAGAGAGGGGCGTCGGGGGAATGAGTGAGGGCAAATGGGAAGTGTGTATCCTCCCATTACAAAAGCTGCCAAAAACACGCGGGGGTTTTCATGAAAGTTGGGGGGGGGGGGTCGGTATCTCTTATATTACCGTATTTCCTCGAATAGAGACCAGTATATAGGTACGTAGGGAAAATGCTCACCATTAGATGGCAAATCGAATGGAAGCACATTCAACTTGTCTGTTTTTGGGATAAGGCTTGATCACTATGAGAAAAGTGATAATTTTTAATATCTATGTACTGATAGTTTGATGGAAAAAATACAAGTGGACTGTTAACTAGAAAAGATAACCGACGTTTTGGTTTTTCGAACAGCAAACAAAGGCCATTTTGAAGAGAGTAATGGTTTTTCAAAGTTGAAGTTTGGGTTTTTTGGAACATTTGTTTGGCCTTAACTCCAGAAAGAGGTCCGACGCAGCAATTTCTCATTATGGGTGTTTACGCCTCTAATTGTACCACCGATACCCCTACTTTCATAAAAACCCCCGTTACATAATAGGAGTGATCCTTGTCAGCCTTTGTAACGGGAGGATAGACACTTCCCATATGCCCTCACTGATTCCCCCGACGCCCCTCTCTCTCTCTGTGCAAATACGAATGCGGCCGTGACACACACCAGAGAACACATCAACTACTGCTTCTGCTCGTCTGCGTCTCTACGCCGTCACAACATGCGACACACTCACTACCCACAGACTGCGGTAAGGCCAGGGTCTCTCACTATTGTATACTCTCTCGCATTCTCTGCGTCTCCTCCTCTCGCCGCATCGCGCGCGTTCATCACTCACTCGCCCCTTCATTCTTTCCCCCCGCGAGTCCCCAGACGGGTTGACTTCCCTACAGAGCCCTGATATGGGCTCTTCCCCGATTCATCACTGAATTCCCACCGATTAATGGAAACACTGGAGACTGGCTTCTGATTTCATTGCTACAATGGAGAATGGATGTCACTCCTCGGAAAAATAGAGGTGCACATGGTGAGTGTTTTAACACAAAGATCAAGATAATATTTGAAATGAGCACTTTTCGTTCGTGATTGATAACTCCCAACCTACCGTATCTTAAAGGCGCATGACGATTTTTGTCTTCGGGTCTCGCAGCAATATTTTTGTTTTTTCTTTCTTTTTGATTTTCGATTCTTTTCCTGATTTTCTCCTCTCGAAGATGATGCTTTGCAGCTATGAAGGTTTCTAAGAAGAAGGCCGCCACCGACACCATCAAACCTCTCCAGCACTATCCATACGAGGTGAGTCAACATCAATCTGCAAAAAAAAAATGTTATCGACCCGAAGAATTCGTGATCTTGAAACAAAAACAAAAACGATGGGCGTGGCCGAGAAAGCCTGCGAGAGAGTGTGGAAGTTGTGAGCCGCAGACCGACCGTTTCTTGCGCCTCCCCGGCAGATAGTCTGAAATCAGTCTTGGCGCACGCCCGTCCCGCTCGCTGCCTTTTTCACTTATTTTTCTCGCAGCTTTCAGGAAAAAACGTTAACTTTTATCAGTTCCATTGCCCTTTTTCACATTTTCTTGATAAAAAGTCACAATTAAACTGAGTTTTCTTTCGAGAAACATTTGTATTTGAGATCTTGCAAGAAAGATCGTGAATTTTTGTGTTTTCCTCAACGCAACCCTCTTCTTCGAAAATCCAGTTCATCGTGTTTTTTCGAGAAAAAAACCGTTTCCCCTTCCTCGTCAAACGCAGTTCCTTATCACTCGGCCGCCATTCATCTTCCTGACGCTTCTTGTCTGCGTCTCTCTCGGCACACACGCTCTCTCGTCGGATGAGTCAGTTGAGAGATACGCTGCAAAACACCTACCGTGCCGACTGATATCGTGCGTGTTTCTTGTGCTTTTTGCCTATTGTTTCCGGTTTTTCAAGTTGGAATTTGTATTTTGCACGATTTATCGATTTAAGCTTTTCAAAACAAACCCCTCGATGAGTCAGCAAAAGTGAATCATACGAATCACAAGTCTCACCTCGTGGCAGTGCCCTTTTTCTTTGAGCTTTTCGAAAAAAATTCTCACCGGCTGGAATTCCGAACAGTTCGAAGCATGGTTTTTGAATTTAAATATAAAAAAATCAGGTTTTCGCTCAAAAATGCTCCCGCAGTTTACCGGGTAAAAGAGATTTTTCTCAAAAACCATCAATTCCGCTTAAAATTTTAAACACACCAAGACGAAATATCTCAAAAACTAAACAGTATCAAAAAGTGTACCTGGGTGAAAATCATCCCTTTGTAAACAAGAAAAAATCTTTTTTTTACTTTAATTTTTTTCTTTAAAATTTTCTGTTAAAATGACGCAAAAATATTTACATACCGCGGTGCAAACTTTCGAAAACATGCAATCGTAATCGAAAACAAACCTTTCCGCAAGCTAATCTATCTTATTTTCAGAACACCCGCCATCATCTGCGGTCCTCACCAACGGAGCCAAAGGCCGAAGATCTGATCGGCGAAATCAAGATGGAAAACATCGACAACGGATTCGCCGTCTCCGGCGCACTCCATTACAACCAGCAGAATCCGCAACAGCACGCCTACAAGCACTACAACTATGGCGGCAACTACGGACCATCGACCCCATCGCCACCGTATTCGCAGCAGCCGCTTCCATACACGGATCCGTCGATTCCGTACGCTCATCGTTCCGTTTACCCGAACGTCGACATGCCGCTCGCAGGCACTTCGGAATTCTACAGAGGCAACGGCTCCAACAGATCCACCATCAACAGATCGATGGAAGAGGACGAGGACGAAGAGGAGGACGAGGAGTACTTTCCGGCGCCGAAGTCGAAGAGAACTCGCAAACGTCGTCAGACGACGCGCGAATCTTCGTCGTCGACTGGAAGTACCGGAATAAAACCGGCTAGAAGATGTCAGGCTAAGCCGCAGGGCGAGGAAGATGTGAGTTTTGTTTTTAGAAAAATCGTCAAGTTTCTTCAAAACTCCTGTCAAAGTCTTGCAGAATTCCAAATAAAGGGCATATTCTCAAAAATGTCTGTATATTCGACAAATTTTGGAAAAACTGAAACAATTCTCCAATGACTAGAAAAGTTAAAGAGACTCTTATGGTTTGAAACAACGGCAGAAATCGTCAATTTCCAGACAAGGAGGCCGCGGATGCCCAAGTCGCCGAGGAGCACGTCGCGGAGAAGCCGATCACCGAGACTGCAGAAGAAGAAGACGATAAGAAGAAGAAGCAAAAGGAGGGGAAGAACGAGGAAAAGAAGACCGTCGCGTCGTTTTTTATTCTTAGTTTTTCCTTTTTTTTTCCCCTTCCCCTATCTCACCTTCCTTTTTCCCCATCTCCTCTAAAATTTTTTAATTTATTATAAAATAAACACAATTGTTCTAAAAAGTTTACTATGTTTTCTGATTATCAAAGTGAAATTGAGTGTACTATTAAGTGTATTAACACTTTGAATATTTGAAATTCATGAACATTCGAAATGCGAAAAAAACAGGGACGATGCGATGGAAAAAACTTATGGATGCTAAAAATGTTGGTGATTTTGATTCAAAAAACGGCCAAAATGATATCGAATCACGGCAGTCACTTGTTTAAGATTAAATTGTAATATACCTTGAATTTTCGAACATTTAAATAGAGAAATCATAGAAAAATGCACGATAAAATTAAAAAAACACCTTGAATTTTCTAACATTTAAACAGAAAAATCATTTAAAAAAATGCACGATTAAATTAAAAAAATACCTTGAATTTTCTAACATTTAAATAGAAAAATCATAGAAAAATGCACGATTAAATTAAAAAATATCTTGAATTTTCTAACGTTTAAACAGAAAAATCATAGAAAAATGCACGATTAAATTAAAAAATTTCTTGAATTTTCTAACATTTAAACAGAAAAATGATAGAAACATGCACGATTGAATTAAAAAAGACCTTGAATTTTCTAACATTTAAAAACAGAAAAATCATAGAAAAATGCACAATTAAATTAAAAAATATCTTGAACTTTCTAACATTTAAACAGAAAAATCATAGAAACATGCACGATTAATCTAAAAAATATCTTGAATTTTCTAACGTTTAAACAGAAAAATGATAGAAAAATGCACGATTAAATTACAAAATACCTTGAATTTTCTAACATTTAAATAGAAAAATCATAGAAAAATGCACGATTAAATTACAAAATACCTTGAATTTTCTAAAATTTAAACAGAAAAATCATAGAAAAATGCACGATTAAATTACAAAATACCTTGAATTTTCTAACATTTAAATAGAAAAATCATAGAAAAATGCACGATTAAATTACAAAATACCTTGAATTTTCTAACATTTAAATAGAAAAATCATAGAAAAATGCACGATTAAATTACAAAATACCTTGAATTTTCTAACGTTTAAACAGAAAAATGATAGAAAAATGCACGATTAAATTACAAAATACCTTGAATTTTCTAACGTTTAAACAGAAAAATGATAGAAAAATGCACGATTAAATTACAAAATACCTTGAATTTTCTAACATTTAAACAGAAAAATGATAGAAAAATGCACCATTAAATTACAAAATACCTTGAATTTTCTAACATTTAAACAGAAAAATAATAGAAAAATGCACGATTAAATTACAAAATACCTTGAATTTTCTAACATTTAAATAGAAAAATCATAGAAAAATGCACGATTAAATTACAAAATACCTTGAATTTTCTAACGTTTAAA
This sequence comes from Caenorhabditis macrosperma, assembly GCA_963932285.1. NCBI lineage: Eukaryota > Metazoa > Nematoda > Chromadorea > Rhabditida > Rhabditidae > Caenorhabditis > Caenorhabditis macrosperma. Next base: position 23,093,332 of record OZ010618.1, read on the forward strand.
CAGAAAAATGATAGAAAAATGCACGATTAAATTACAAAATACCTTGAATTTTCTAACGTTTAAACAGAAAAATCATAGAAAAATGCACAATTAAATTACAAAATACCTTGAATTTTCTAACATTTAAACAGAAAAATGATAGAAAAATGCACGCTTAAATTACAAAATACCTTGAATTTTCTAACGTTTAAACAGAAAAATGATAGAAAAATGCACGATTAAATTACAAAATACCTTGAATTTTCTAACATTTAAATAGAAAAATCATAGAAAAATGCACGATTAAATTACAAAATACCTTGAATTTTCTAATATTTAAACAGAAAAATGATAGAAAAATGCACGATTAAATTACAAAATACCTTGAATTTTCTAACATTTAAATAGAAAAATCATAGAAAAATGCACGATTAAATTACAAAATACCTTGAATTTTCTAACGTTTAAACAGAAAAATGATAGAAAAATGCACGATTAAATTACAAAATACCTTGAATTTTCTAACGTTTAAACAGAAAAATGATAGAAAAATGCACGATTAAATTACAAAATACCTTGAATTTTCTAACATTTAAATAGAAAAATCATAGAAAAATGAGCGATTAAATTACAAAATACCTTGAATTTTCTAACTTTTAAACAGAAAAATGATAGAAAAATGCACGCTTAAATTATAAAATACCTTGAATTTTCTAACGTTTAAACAGAAAAATCATAGAAAAATGCACGATTAAATTACAAAATACCTTGAATTTTCTAACATTTAAATAGAAAAATCATTTAAAAAAATGCACGATTAAATTACAAAATACCTTGAATTTTCTAACATTTAAACAGAAAAATCATAGAAAAATGAACGATTAAATTACAAAATACCTTGAATTTTCTAACATTTAAATAGAAAAATCATAGAAAAATGAACGATTAAATTACAAAATACCTTGAATTTTCTAATATTTAAACAGAAAAATGATAGAAAAATGCACGATTAAATTACAAAATACCTTGAATTTTCTAACATTTAAATAGAAAAATCATAGAAAAATGAACGATTAAATTACAAAATACCTTGAATTTTCTAAAATTTAAACAGAAAAATCATAGAAAAATGCACGATTAAATTACAAAATACCTTGAATTTTCTAACATTTAAATAGAAAAATCATAGAAAAATGCACGATTAAATTACAAAATACCTTGAATTTTCTAAAATTTAAACAGAAAAATCATAGAAAAATGCACGATTAAATTACAAAATACCTTGAATTTTCTAACATTTAAATAGAAAAATCATAGAAAAATGAACGATTAAATTACAAAATACCTTGAATTTTCTAAAATTTAAACAGAAAAATCATAGAAAAATGCACGATTAAATTACAAAATACCTTGAATTTTCTAACATTTAAATAGAAAAATCATAGAAAAATGCACGATTAAATTACAAAATACCTTGAATTTTCTAAAATTTAAACAGAAAAATCATAGAAAAATGCACGATTAAATTACAAAATACCTTGAATTTTCTAACATTTAAATAGAAAAATCATAGAAAAATGCACGATTAAATTACAAAATACCTTGAATTTTCTAACATTTAAACAGAAAAATCATAGAAAAATGCACGATTAAATTACAAAATACCTTGAATTTTCTAACATTTAAACAGAAAAATCATAGAAAAATGAACGATTAAATTACAAAATACCTTGAATTTTCTAACATTTAAACTGAAAAATGATAGAAAAATGCACGCTTAAATTACAAAATACCTTGAATTTTCTAACGTTTAAACAGAAAAATGATAGAAAAATGCACGCTTAAATTACAAAATACCTTGAATTTTCTAACGTTTAAACAGAAAAATGATAGAAAAATGCACGCTTAAATTACAAAATACCTTGAATTTTCTAACATTTAAATAGAAAAATCATAGAAAAATGCACGATTAAATTACAAAATACCTTGAATTTTCTAACATTTAAATAGAAAAATCATAGAAAAATGAACGATTAAATTACAAAATACCTTGAATTTTCTAACATTTAAATAGAAAAATCATAGAAAAATGAACGATTAAATTACAAAATACCTTGAATTTTCTAAAATTTAAACAGAAAAATCATAGAAAAATGCACGATTAAATTACAAAATACCTTGAATTTTCTAACATTTAAATAGAAAAATCATAGAAAAATGCACGATTAAATTACAAAATACCTTGAATTTTCTAAAATTTAAACAGAAAAATCATAGAAAAATGCACGATTAAATTACAAAATACCTTGAATTTTCTAACATTTAAATAGAAAAATCATAGAAAAATGAACGATTAAATTACAAAATACCTTGAATTTTCTAAAATTTAAACAGAAAAATCATAGAAAAATGCACGATTAAATTACAAAATACCTTGAATTTTCTAACATTTAAATAGAAAAATCATAGAAAAATGCACGATTAAATTACAAAATACTTTGAATTTTCTAACATTTAAACAGAAAAATCATAGAAAAATGCACGATTAAATTACAAAATACCTTGAATTTTCTAACATTTAAACAGAAAAATCATAGAAAAATGAACGATTAAATTACAAAATACCTTGAATTTTCTAACATTTAAACTGAAAAATGATAGAAAAATGCACGCTTAAATTACAAAATACCTTGAATTTTCTAACATTTAAATAGAAAAATCATAGAAAAATGAACGATTAAATTACAAAATACCTTGAATTTTCTAACATTTAAACTGAAAAATGATAGAAAAATGCACGCTTAAATTACAAAATACCTTGAATTTTCTAACATTTAAATAGAAAAATCATAGAAAAATGCACGATTAAATTACAAAATACCTTGAATTTTCTAACATTTAAACAGAAAAATCATAGAAAAATGAACGATTAAATTACAAAATACCTTGAATTTTCTAACATTTAAACTGAAAAATGATAGAAAAATGCACGCTTAAATTACAAAATACCTTGAATTTTCTAACATTTAAATAGAAAAATCATAGAAAAATGCACGATTAAATTACAAAATACCTTGAATTTTCTAACATTTAAACAGAAAAATCATAGAAAAATGAACGATTAAATTACAAAATACCTTGAATTTTCTAACGTTTAAACAGAAAAATGATAGAAAAATGCACGCTTAAATTACAAAATACCTTGAATTTTCTAACGTTTAAACAGAAAAATGATAGAAAAATGCACGCTTAAATTACAAAATACCTTGAATTTTCTAACATTTAAATAGAAAAATCATAGAAAAATGCACGATTAAATTACAAAATACCTTGAATTTTCTAACGTTTAAACAGAAAAATCATAGAAACATGCACGATTAAATTACAAAATACCTTGAATTTTCTAACATTTAAATAGAAAAATCATAGAAAAATGCACGATTAAATTACAAAATACCTTGAATTTTCTAAAATTTAAACAGAAAAATCATAGAAAAATGAACGATTAAATTTAAAAATACCTTGAATTTTCTAACGTTTAAACAGAAAAATCATAGAAAAATGCACGATTAAATTACAAAATACCTTGAATTTTCTAACGTTTAAACAGAAAAATCATAGAAAAATGCACGATTAAATTACAAAATACCTTGAATTTTCTAACATTTAAACAGAAAAATCATAGAAAAATGCACGATTAAATTACAAAATACCTTGAATTTTCTAACATTTAAATAGAAAAATCATAGAAAAATGAACGATTAAATTTAAAAATACCTTGAATTTTCTAACGTTTAAACAGAAAAATCATAGAAACATGCACGATTAAATTACAAAATACCTTGAATTTTCTAACATTTAAACAGAAAAATCATAGAAAAATGCACGATTAAATTAAAAAATACCTTGAATTTTCTAACGTTTAAACAGAAAAATCATAGAAAAATGCACGATTAAATTACAAAATACCTTGAATTTTCTAAAATTTAAACAGAAAAATCATAGAAAAATGCACGATTAAATTACAAAATACCTTGAATTTTCTAACATTTAAATAGAAAAATCATAGAAAAATGCACGATTAAATTACAAAATACCTTGAATTTTCTAACATTTAAACAGAAAAATCATAGAAAAATGCACGATTAAATTAAAAAATACCTTGAATTTTCTAACGTTTAAACAGAAAAATCATAGAAAAATGCACGATTAAATTACAAAATACCTTGAATTTTCTAAAATTTAAACAGAAAAATCATAGAAAAATGCACGATTAAATTACAAAATACCTTGAATTTTCTAACATTTAAATAGAAAAATCATAGAAAAATGCACGATTAAATTACAAAATACCTTGAATTTTCTAACATTTAAACAGAAAAATGATAGAAAAATGCACGCTTAAATTACAAAATACCTTGAATTTTCTAACGTTTAAACAGAAAAATCATAGAAAAATGCACGATTAAATTACAAAATACCTTGAATTTTCTAACATTTAAACAGAAAAATCATAGAAAAATGCACGATTAAATTACAAAATACCTTGAATTTTCTAAAATTTAAACAGAAAAATCATAGAAAAATGCACGATTAAATTACAAAATACCTTGAATTTTCTAACATTTAAATAGAAAAATCATAGAAAAATGAACGATTAAATTACAAAATACCTTGAATTTTCTAAAATTTAAACAGAAAAATGATAGAAAAATGCACGCTTAAATTACAAAATACCTTGAATTTTCTAACGTTTAAACAGAAAAATCATAGAAAAATGCACGATTAAATTACAAAATACCTTGAATTTTCTAACATTTAAACAGAAAAATCATAGAAAAATGCACGATTAAATTACAAAATACCTTGAATTTTCTAACGTTTAAACAGAAAAATCATAGAAAAATGCACGATTAAATTACAAAATACCTTGAATTTTCTAACATTTAAACAGAAAAATCATAGAAAAATGCACGATTAAATTACAAAATACCTTGAATTTTCTAACATTTAAATAGAAAAATCATAGAAAAATGCACGATTAAATTACAAAATACCTTGAATTTTCTAACATTTAAACAGAAAAATGATAGAAAAATGCACGCTTAAATTACAAAATACCTTGAATTTTCTAACGTTTAAACAGAAAAATCATAGAAAAATGCACGATTAAATTACAAAATACCTTGAATTTTCTAACATTTAAACAGAAAAATCATAGAAACATGCACGATTAAATTACAAAATACCTTGAATTTTCTAACATTTAAATAGAAAAATCATAGAAAAATGCACGATTAAATTACAAAATACCTTGAATTTTCTAAAATTTAAACAGAAAAATCATAGAAAAATGAACGATTAAATTTAAAAATACCTTGAATTTTCTAACGTTTAAACAGAAAAATCATAGAAAAATGCACGATTAAATTACAAAATACCTTGAATTTTCTAACGTTTAAACAGAAAAATCATAGAAAAATGCACGATTAAATTACAAAATACCTTGAATTTTCTAACATTTAAACAGAAAAATCATAGAAAAATGCACGATTAAATTACAAAATACCTTGAATTTTCTAACATTTAAATAGAAAAATCATAGAAAAATGAACGATTAAATTTAAAAATACCTTGAATTTTCTAACGTTTAAACAGAAAAATCATAGAAACATGCACGATTAAATTACAAAATACCTTGAATTTTCTAACATTTAAACAGAAAAATCATAGAAAAATGCACGATTAAATTAAAAAATACCTTGAATTTTCTAACGTTTAAACAGAAAAATCATAGAAAAATGCACGATTAAATTACAAAATACCTTGAATTTTCTAAAATTTAAACAGAAAAATCATAGAAAAATGCACGATTAAATTACAAAATACCTTGAATTTTCTAACATTTAAATAGAAAAATCATAGAAAAATGCACGATTAAATTACAAAATACCTTGAATTTTCTAACATTTAAACAGAAAAATCATAGAAAAATGCACGATTAAATTAAAAAATACCTTGAATTTTCTAACGTTTAAACAGAAAAATCATAGAAAAATGCACGATTAAATTACAAAATACCTTGAATTTTCTAAAATTTAAACAGAAAAATCATAGAAAAATGCACGATTAAATTACAAAATACCTTGAATTTTCTAACATTTAAATAGAAAAATCATAGAAAAATGCACGATTAAATTACAAAATACCTTGAATTTTCTAACATTTAAACAGAAAAATGATAGAAAAATGCACGCTTAAATTACAAAATACCTTGAATTTTCTAACGTTTAAACAGAAAAATCATAGAAAAATGCACGATTAAATTACAAAATACCTTGAATTTTCTAACATTTAAACAGAAAAATCATAGAAAAATGCACGATTAAATTACAAAATACCTTGAATTTTCTAAAATTTAAACAGAAAAATCATAGAAAAATGCACGATTAAATTACAAAATACCTTGAATTTTCTAACATTTAAATAGAAAAATCATAGAAAAATGAACGATTAAATTACAAAATACCTTGAATTTTCTAAAATTTAAACAGAAAAATGATAGAAAAATGCACGCTTAAATTACAAAATACCTTGAATTTTCTAACGTTTAAACAGAAAAATCATAGAAAAATGCACGATTAAATTACAAAATACCTTGAATTTTCTAACATTTAAACAGAAAAATCATAGAAAAATGCACGATTAAATTACAAAATACCTTGAATTTTCTAACGTTTAAACAGAAAAATCATAGAAAAATGCACGATTAAATTACAAAATACCTTGAATTTTCTAACATTTAAACAGAAAAATCATAGAAAAATGCACGATTAAATTACAAAATACCTTGAATTTTCTAACGTTTAAACAGAAAAATCATAGAAAAATGCACGATTAAATTACAAAATACCTTGAATTTTCTAAAATTTAAACAGAAAAATCATAGAAAAATGCACGATTAAATTACAAAATACCTTGAATTTTCTAACGTTTAAACAGAAAAATCATAGAAAAATGCACGATTAAATTACAAAATACCTTGAATTTTCTAACATTTAAACAGAAAAATCATAGAAAAATGCACGATTAAATTACAAAATACCTTGAATTTTCTAACATTTAAACAGAAAAATCATAGAAAAATGAACGATTAAATTACAAAATACCTTGAATTTTCTAACGTTTAAACAGAAAAATCATAGAAAAATGCACGATTAAATTACAAAATACCTTGAATTTTCTAACATTTAAACAGAAAAATCATAGAAAAATGCACGATTAAATTACAAAATACCTTGAATTTTCTAACGTTTAAACAGAAAAATCATAGAAAAATGCACGATTAAATTACAAAATACCTTGAATTTTCTAAAATTTAAACAGAAAAATCATAGAAAAATGCACGCTTAAATTACAAAATACCTTGAATTTTCTAACGTTTAAACAGAAAAATCATAGAAAAATGCACGATTAAATTACAAAATACCTTGAATTTTCTAAAATTTAAACAGAAAAATCATAGAAAAATGCACGATTAAATTACAAAATACCTTGAATTTTCTAACGTTTAAACAGAAAAATCATAGAAAAATGCACGATTAAATTACAAAATACCTTGAATTTTCTAACATTTAAACAGAAAAATCATAGAAAAATGCACGATTAAATTACAAAATACCTTGAATTTTCTAACATTTAAACAGAAAAATCATAGAAAAATGAACGATTAAATTACAAAATACCTTGAATTTTCTAACATTTAAACAGAAAAATGATAGAAAAATGCACGATTAAATTAAAAAATACCTTGAATTTTCTAACATTTAAACAGAAAAATCATAGAAAAATGCACGCTTAAATTACAAAATACCTTGAATTTTCTAACGTTTAAACAGAAAAATGATAGAAAAATGCACGCTTAAATTACAAAATACCTTGAATTTTCTAACGTTTAAACAGAAAAATGATAGAAAAATGCACGCTTAAATTACAAAATACCTTGAATTTTCTAACGTTTAAACAGAAAAATGATAGAAAAATGCACGCTTAAATTACAAAATACCTTGAATTTTCTAACATTTAAACAGAAAAATGATAGAAAAATGCACGCTTAAATTACAAAATACCTTGAATTTTCTAACGTTTAAACAGAAAAATGATAGAAAAATGCACGCTTAAATTACAAAATACCTTGAATTTTCTAACGTTTAAACAGAAAAATGATAGAAAAATGCACGCTTAAATTACAAAATACCTTGAATTTTCTAACGTTTAAACAGAAAAATCATAGAAAAATGCACGATTAAATTACAAAATACCTTGAATTTTCTAACATTTAAACAGAAAAATCATAGAAAAATGCACGCTTAAATTACAAAATACCTTGAATTTTCTAACGTTTAAACAGAAAAATGATAGAAAAATGCACGCTTAAATTACAAAATACCTTGAATTTTCTAACGTTTAAACAGAAAAATGATAGAAAAATGCACGCTTAAATTACAAAATACCTTGAATTTTCTAACGTTTAAACAGAAAAATCATAGAAAAATGCACGATTAAATTACAAAATACCTTGAATTTTCTAACATTTAAATAGAAAAATCATAGAAAAATGAACGATTAAATTACAAAATACCTTGAATTTTCTAACATTTAAACAGAAAAATCATAGAAAAATGCACGATTAAATTACAAAATACCTTGAATTTTCTAACATTTAAATAGAAAAATCATAGAAAAATGCACGATTAAATTACAAAATACCTTGAATTTTCTAACATTTAAACAGAAAAATCATAGAAAAATGCACGATTAAATTACAAAATACCTTGAATTTTCTAACATTTAAATAGAAAAATCATAGAAAAATGAACGATTAAATTACAAAATACCTTGAATTTTCTAACATTTAAACAGAAAAATGATAGAAAAATGCACGCTTAAATTACAAAATACCTTGAATTTTCTAACGTTTAAACAGAAAAATCATAGAAAAATGCACGATTAAATTACAAAATACCTTGAATTTTCTAACATTTAAATAGAAAAATCATAGAAAAATGCACGATTAAATTACAAAATACCTTGAATTTTCTAAAATTTAAACAGAAAAATCATAGAAAAATGCACGATTAAATTACAAAATACCTTGAATTTTCTAACATTTAAATAGAAAAATCATAGAAAAATGAACGATTAAATTACAAAATACCTTGAATTTTCTAAAATTTAAACAGAAAAATCATAGAAAAATGCACGCTTAAATTACAAAATACCTTGAATTTTCTAACATTTAAACAGAAAAATGATAGAAAAATGCACGCTTAAATTACAAAATACCTTGAATTTTCTAACATTTAAATAGAAAAATCATAGAAAAATGCACGATTAAATTACAAAATACCTTGAATTTTCTAACATTTAAACAGAAAAATGATAGAAAAATGCACGCTTAAATTACAAAATACCTTGAATTTTCTAACATTTAAACAGAAAAATCATAGAAAAATGCACGATTAAATTACAAAATACCTTGAATTTTCTAACGTTTAAACAGAAAAATGATAGAAAAATGCACGCTTAAATTACAAAATACCTTGAATTTTCTAAAATTTAAACAGAAAAATCATAGAAAAATGCACGATTAAATTACAAAATACCTTGAATTTTCTAACATTTAAATAGAAAAATCATAGAAAAATGAACGATTAAATTACAAAATACCTTGAATTTTCTAAAATTTAAACAGAAAAATCATAGAAAAATGCACGATTAAATTACAAAATACCTTGAATTTTCTAACATTTAAATAGAAAAATCATAGAAAAATGCACGATTAAATTACAAAATACCTTGAATTTTCTAACATTTAAACAGAAAAATGATAGAAAAATGCACGCTTAAATTACAAAATACCTTGAATTTTCTAACGTTTAAACAGAAAAATCATAGAAAAATGCACGATTAAATTACAAAATACCTTGAATTTTCTAACATTTAAATAGAAAAATCATAGAAAAATGAACGATTAAATTACAAAATACCTTGAATTTTCTAACATTTAAACAGAAAAATGATAGAAAAATGCACGCTTAAATTACAAAATACCTTGAATTTTCTAACATTTAAATAGAAAAATCATAGAAAAATGCACGATTAAATTACAAAATACCTTGAATTTTCTAACATTTAAATAGAAAAATCATAGAAAAATGAACGATTAAATTACAAAATACCTTGAATTTTCTAACATTTAAACAGAAAAATGATAGAAAAATGCACGCTTAAATTACAAAATACCTTGAATTTTCTAACATTTAAATAGAAAAATCATAGAAAAATGCACGATTAAATTACAAAATACCTTGAATTTTCTAACATTTAAATAGAAAAATCATAGAAAAATGCACGATTAAATTACAAAATACCTTGAATTTTCTAACATTTAAATAGAAAAATCATAGAAAAATGAACGATTAAATTACAAAATACCTTGAATTTTCTAACATTTAAACAGAAAAATGATAGAAAAATGCACGCTTAAATTACAAAATACCTTGAATTTTCTAACATTTAAATAGAAAAATCATAGAAAAATGCACGATTAAATTACAAAATACCTTGAATTTTCTAACATTTAAATAGAAAAATCATAGAAAAATGAACGATTAAATTACAAAATACCTTGAATTTTCTAACATTTAAACAGAAAAATGATAGAAAAATGCACGCTTAAATTACAAAATACCTTGAATTTTCTAACGTTTAAACAGAAAAATCATAGAAAAATGCACGATTAAATTACAAAATACCTTGAATTTTCTAACATTTAAATAGAAAAATCATAGAAAAATGCACGATTAAATTACAAAATACCTTGAATTTTCTAAAATTTAAACAGAAAAATCATAGAAAAATGCACGATTAAATTACAAAATACCTTGAATTTTCTAACGTTTAAACAGAAAAATGATAGAAAAATGCACGCTTAAATTACAAAATACCTTGAATTTTCTAAAATTTAAACAGAAAAATCATAGAAAAATGCACGATTAAATTACAAAATACCTTGAATTTTCTAACATTTAAATAGAAAAATCATAGAAAAATGAACGATTAAATTACAAAATACCTTGAATTTTCTAAAATTTAAACAGAAAAATCATAGAAAAATGCACGATTAAATTACAAAATACCTTGAATTTTCTAACATTTAAATAGAAAAATCATAGAAAAATGCACGATTAAATTACAAAATACCTTGAATTTTCTAACGTTTAAACAGAAAAATCATAGAAAAATGCACGATTAAATTACAAAATACCTTGAATTTTCTAACATTTAAATAGAAAAATCATAGAAAAATGAACGATTAAATTACAAAATACCTTGAATTTTCTAACATTTAAACAGAAAAATGATAGAAAAATGCACGCTTAAATTACAAAATACCTTGAATTTTCTAACGTTTAAACAGAAAAATCATAGAAAAATGCACGATTAAATTACAAAATACCTTGAATTTTCTAACATTTAAATAGAAAAATCATAGAAAAATGCACGATTAAATTACAAAATACCTTGAATTTTCTAAAATTTAAACAGAAAAATCATAGAAAAATGCACGATTAAATTACAAAATACCTTGAATTTTCTAACATTTAAATAGAAAAATCATAGAAAAATGAACGATTAAATTACAAAATACCTTGAATTTTCTAAAATTTAAACAGAAAAATCATAGAAAAATGCACGCTTAAATTACAAAATACCTTGAATTTTCTAACATTTAAACAGAAAAATGATAGAAAAATGCACGCTTAAATTACAAAATACCTTGAATTTTCTAACATTTAAATAGAAAAATCATAGAAAAATGCACGATTAAATTACAAAATACCTTGAATTTTCTAACATTTAAACAGAAAAATGATAGAAAAATGCACGCTTAAATTACAAAATACCTTGAATTTTCTAACATTTAAACAGAAAAATCATAGAAAAATGCACGATTAAATTACAAAATACCTTGAATTTTCTAACGTTTAAACAGAAAAATGATAGAAAAATGCACGCTTAAATTACAAAATACCTTGAATTTTCTAAAATTTAAACAGAAAAATCATAGAAAAATGCACGATTAAATTACAAAATACCTTGAATTTTCTAACATTTAAATAGAAAAATCATAGAAAAATGAACGATTAAATTACAAAATACCTTGAATTTTCTAAAATTTAAACAGAAAAATCATAGAAAAATGCACGATTAAATTACAAAATACCTTGAATTTTCTAACATTTAAATAGAAAAATCATAGAAAAATGCACGATTAAATTACAAAATACCTTGAATTTTCTAACATTTAAACAGAAAAATGATAGAAAAATGCACGCTTAAATTACAAAATACCTTGAATTTTCTAACATTTAAACAGAAAAATCATAGAAAAATGCACGATTAAATTACAAAATACCTTGAATTTTCTAACATTTAAATAGAAAAATCATAGAAAAATGCACGATTAAATTACAAAATACCTTGAATTTTCTAAAATTTAAACAGAAAAATCATAGAAAAATGCACGATTAAATTACAAAATACCTTGAATTTTCTAACATTTAAATAGAAAAATCATAGAAAAATGAACGATTAAATTACAAAATACCTTGAATTTTCTAAAATTTAAACAGAAAAATCATAGAAAAATGCACGATTAAATTACAAAATACCTTGAATTTTCTAACATTTAAATAGAAAAATCATAGAAAAATGCACGATTAAATTACAAAATACCTTGAATTTTCTAACATTTAAACAGAAAAATGATAGAAAAATGCACGCTTAAATTACAAAATACCTTGAATTTTCTAACATTTAAACAGAAAAATCATAGAAAAATGCACGATTAAATTACAAAATACCTTGAATTTTCTAACGTTTAAACAGAAAAATCATAGAAAAATGCACGATTAAATTACAAAATACCTTGAATTTTCTAACATTTAAACAGAAAAATCATAGAAAAATGCACGATTAAATTACAAAATACCTTGAATTTTCTAACATTTAAACAGAAAAATGATAGAAAAATGAACGATTAAATTAAAAAATACCTTGAATTTTCTAACGTTTAAACAGAAAATCATAGAAAAATGCACAATTAAATTAAAAAATATCTTGAATTTTCTAACGTTTAAACAGAAAAATCATAGAAACATGCACGATTAAATTACAAAATACCTTGAATTTTCTAACATTTAAATAGAAAAATCATAGAAAAATGCACGATTAAATTACAAAATACCTTGAATTTTCTAACATTTAAACAGAAAAATGATAGAAAAATGCACGCTTAAATTACAAAATACCTTGAATTTTCTAACATTTAAACAGAAAAATCATAGAAAAATGAACGATTAAATTACAAAATACCTTGAATTTTCTAACATTTAAATAGAAAAATCATAGAAAAATGAACGATTAAATTTAAAAATACCTTGAATTTTCTAACGTTTAAACAGAAAAATCATAGAAACATGCACGATTAAATTACAAAATACCTTGAATTTTCTAACATTTAAACAGAAAAATCATAGAAAAATGCACGATTAAATTACAAAATACCTTGAATTTTCTAACATTTAAATAGAAAAATCATAGAAAAATGAACGATTAAATTACAAAATACCTTGAATTTTCTAAAATTTAAACAGAAAAATGATAGAAAAATGCACGCTTAAATTACAAAATACCTTGAATTTTCTAACGTTTAAACAGAAAAATCATAGAAAAATGCACGATTAAATTACAAAATACCTTGAATTTTCTAACATTTAAACAGAAAAATCATAGAAAAATGCACGATTAAATTACAAAATACCTTGAATTTTCTAACATTTAAACAGAAAAATCATAGAAAAATGAACGATTAAATTACAAAATACCTTGAATTTTCTAACATTTAAATAGAAAAATCATAGAAAAATGCACGATTAAATTACAAAATACCTTGAATTTTCTAACATTTAAACAGAAAAATCATAGAAAAATGCACGATTAAATTACAAAATACCTTGAATTTTCTAACATTTAAATAGAAAAATCATAGAAAAATGAACGATTAAATTACAAAATACCTTGAATTTTCTAACATTTAAACAGAAAAATGATAGAAAAATGCACGCTTAAATTACAAAATACCTTGAATTTTCTAACGTTTAAACAGAAAAATCATAGAAAAATGCACGATTAAATTACAAAATACCTTGAATTTTCTAACATTTAAACAGAAAAATCATAGAAAAATGCACGATTAAATTACAAAATACCTTGAATTTTCTAACATTTAAATAGAAAAACCATAGAAAAATGCACGATTAAATTACAAAATACCTTGAATTTTCTAAAATTTAAACAGAAAAATCATAGAAAAATGCACGATTAAATTACAAAATACCTTGAATTTTCTAACATTTAAATAGAAAAATCATAGAAAAATGAACGATTAAATTACAAAATACCTTGAATTTTCTAAAATTTAAACAGAAAAATCATAGAAAAATGCACGATTAAATTACAAAATACCTTGAATTTTCTAACATTTAAATAGAAAAATCATAGAAAAATGCACGATTAAATTACAAAATACCTTGAATTTTCTAACATTTAAACAGAAAAATGATAGAAAAATGCACGCTTAAATTACAAAATACCTTGAATTTTCTAACATTTAAACAGAAAAATCATAGAAAAATGCACGATTAAATTACAAAATACCTTGAATTTTCTAACGTTTAAACAGAAAAATCATAGAAAAGTGCACCATTAAATTACAAAATACCTTGAATTTTCTAACATTTAAACTGAAAAATCATAGAAAAATGCACGATTAAATTACAAAATACCTTGAATTTTCTAACATTTAAACAGAAAAATGATAGAAAAATGAACGATTAAATTAAAAAATACCTTGAATTTTCTAACGTTTAAACAGAAAAATCATAGAAAAATGCACAATTAAATTAAAAAATATCTTGAATTTTCTAACGTTTAAACAGAAAAATCATAGAAACATGCACGATTAAATTACAAAATACCTTGAATTTTCTAACATTTAAATAGAAAAATCATAGAAAAATGCACGATTAAATTACAAAATACCTTGAATTTTCTAACATTTAAACAGAAAAATGATAGAAAAATGCACGCTTAAATTACAAAATACCTTGAATTTTCTAACATTTAAACAGAAAAATCATAGAAAAATGAACGATTAAATTACAAAATACCTTGAATTTTCTAACATTTAAATAGAAAAATCATAGAAAAATGAACGATTAAATTTAAAAATACCTTGAATTTTCTAACGTTTAAACAGAAAAATCATAGAAACATGCACGATTAAATTACAAAATACCTTGAATTTTCTAACATTTAAACAGAAAAATCATAGAAAAATGCACGATTAAATTAAAAAATACCTTGAATTTTCTAACGTTTAAACAGAAAAATCATAGAAAAATGAACGATTAAATTACAAAATACCTTGAATTTTCTAACATTTAAATAGAAAAATCATAGAAAAATGAACGATTAAATTTAAAAATACCTTGAATTTTCTAACGTTTAAACAGAAAAATCATAGAAACATGCACGATTAAATTACAAAATACCTTGAATTTTCTAACATTTAAACAGAAAAATGATAGAAAAATGCACGCTTAAATTACAAAATACCTTGAATTTTCTAACATTTAAACAGAAAAATCATAGAAAAATGCACAATTAAATTAAAAAATATCTTGAATTTTCTAACGTTTAAACAGAAAAATCATAGAAACATGCACGATTAAATTACAAAATACCTTGAATTTTCTAACATTTAAATAGAAAAATCATAGAAAAATGCACAATTAAATTAAAAAATATCTTGAATTTTCTAACGTTTAAACAGAAAAATCATAGAAACATGCACGATTAAATTACAAAATACCTTGAATTTTCTAACATTTAAATAGAAAAATCATAGAAAAATGCACAATTAAATTAAAAAATACCTTGAATTTTCTAACGTTTAAACAGAAAAATCATAGAAAAATGCACGATTAAATTACAAAATACCTTGAATTTTCTAACATTTAAACAGAAAAATGATAGAAAAATGCACGATTAAATTACAAAATACCTTGAATTTTCTAACATTTAAACAGAAAAATCATAGAAAAATGCACAATTAAATTAAAAAATATCTTGAATTTTCTAACGTTTAAACAGAAAAATCATAGAAACATGCACGATTAAATTACAAAATACCTTGAATTTTCTAACATTTAAACAGAAAAATCATAGAAAAATGCACGATTAAATTACAAAATACCTTGAATTTTCTAACATTTAAACAGAAAAATGATAGAAAAATGCACGATTAAATTACAAAATACCTTGAATTTTCTAACATTTAAATAGAAAAATCATAGAAAAATGCACAATTAAATTAAAAAATATCTTGAATTTTCTAACATTTAAACAGAAAAATGATAGAAAAATGCACGATTAAATTACAAAATACCTTGAATTTTCTAACGTTTAAACAGAAAAATCATAGAAAAATGCACAATTAAATTAAAAAATATCTTGAATTTTCTAACGTTTAAACAGAAAAATGATAGAAAAATGCACGATTAAATTAAAAAATACCTTGAATTTTCTAACATTTAAACAGAAAAATCATAGAAAAATGCACGATTAAATTACAAAATACCTTGAATTTTCTAACATTTAAACAGAAAAATGATAGAAAAATGCACGATTAAATTACAAAATACCTTGAATTTTCTAACATTTAAATAGAAAAATCATAGAAAAATGCACAATTAAATTAAAAAATACCTTGAATTTTCTAACATTTAAACAGAAAAATGATAGAAAAATGCACGATTAAATTACAAAATACCTTGAATTTTCTAACATTTAAATAGAAAAATCATAGAAAAATGCACAATTAAATTAAAAAATACCTTGAATTTTCTAACGTTTAAACAGAAAAATCATAGAAAAATGCACGATTAAATTACAAAATACCTTGAATTTTCTAACATTTAAACAGAAAAATGATAGAAAAATGCACAATTAAATTAAAAAATACCTTGAATTTTCTAACATTTAAATAGAAAAATCATAGAAAAATGCACAATTAAATTAAAAAATATCTTGAATTTTCTAACGTTTAAACAGAAAAATCATAGAAAAATGCCCGATTAAATTTCAAAATACCTTGAATTTTCTAACGTTTAAACAGAAAAATCATAGAAAAATGAACGATTAAATTACAAAATACCTTGAATTTTCTAAAATTTAAACAGAAAAATCATAGAAAAATGCACGATTAAATTACAAAATACCTTGAATTTTCTAACATTTAAATAGAAAAATCATAGAAAAATGCACGATTAAATTACAAAATACCTTGAATTTTCTAACATTTAAACAGAAAAATGATAGAAAAATGCACGCTTAAATTACAAAATACCTTGAATTTTCTAACATTTAAACAGAAAAATCATAGAAAAATGCACGATTAAATTACAAAATACCTTGAATTTTCTAACGTTTAAACAGAAAAATCATAGAAAAGTGCACCATTAAATTACAAAATACCTTGAATTTTCTAACATTTAAACTGAAAAATCATAGAAAAATGCACGATTAAATTACAAAATACCTTGAATTTTCTAACATTTAAACAGAAAAATGATAGAAAAATGAACGATTAAATTAAAAAATACCTTGAATTTTCTAACGTTTAAACAGAAAAATCATAGAAAAATGCACAATTAAATTAAAAAATATCTTGAATTTTCTAACGTTTAAACAGAAAAATCATAGAAACATGCACGATTAAATTACAAAATACCTTGAATTTTCTAACATTTAAATAGAAAAATCATAGAAAAATGCACGATTAAATTACAAAATACCTTGAATTTTCTAACATTTAAACAGAAAAATGATAGAAAAATGCACGCTTAAATTACAAAATACCTTGAATTTTCTAACATTTAAATAGAAAAATCATAGAAAAATGAACGATTAAATTTAAAAATACCTTGAATTTTCTAACGTTTAAACAGAAAAATCATAGAAACATGCACGATTAAATTACAAAATACCTTGAATTTTCTAACATTTAAACAGAAAAATCATAGAAAAATGCACGATTAAATTAAAAAATACCTTGAATTTTCTAACGTTTAAACAGAAAAATCATAGAAAAATGAACGATTAAATTACAAAATACCTTGAATTTTCTAACATTTAAATAGAAAAATCATAGAAAAATGAACGATTAAATTTAAAAATACCTTGAATTTTCTAACGTTTAAACAGAAAAATCATAGAAACATGCACGATTAAATTACAAAATACCTTGAATTTTCTAACATTTAAACAGAAAAATGATAGAAAAATGCACGCTTAAATTACAAAATACCTTGAATTTTCTAACATTTAAACAGAAAAATCATAGAAAAATGCACAATTAAATTAAAAAATATCTTGAATTTTCTAACGTTTAAACAGAAAAATCATAGAAACATACACGATTAAATTACAAAATACCTTGAATTTTCTAACATTTAAATAGAAAAATCATAGAAAAATGCACAATTAAATTAAAAAATATCTTGAATTTTCTAACGTTTAAACAGAAAAATCATAGAAACATGCACGATTAAATTACAAAATACCTTGAATTTTCTAACATTTAAATAGAAAAATCATAGAAAAATGCACAATTAAATTAAAAAATACCTTGAATTTTCTAACGTTTAAACAGAAAAATCATAGAAAAATGCACGATTAAATTACAAAATACCTTGAATTTTCTAACATTTAAACAGAAAAATGATAGAAAAATGCACGATTAAATTACAAAATACCTTGAATTTTCTAACATTTAAACAGAAAAATCATAGAAAAATGCACAATTAAATTAAAAAATATCTTGAATTTTCTAACGTTTAAACAGAAAAATCATAGAAACATGCACGATTAAATTACAAAATACCTTGAATTTTCTAACATTTAAACAGAAAAATCATAGAAAAATGCACGATTAAATTACAAAATACCTTGAATTTTCTAACATTTAAACAGAAAAATGATAGAAAAATGCACGATTAAATTACAAAATACCTTGAATTTTCTAACATTTAAATAGAAAAATCATAGAAAAATGCACAATTAAATTAAAAAATATCTTGAATTTTCTAACGTTTAAACAGAAAAATCATAGAAAAATGCACAATTAAATTAAAAAATATCTTGAATTTTCTAACGTTTAAACAGAAAAATGATAGAAAAATGCACGATTAAATTAAAAAATACCTTGAATTTTCTAACATTTAAACAGAAAAATGATAGAAAAATGCACGATTAAATTACAAAATACCTTGAATTTTCTAACATTTAAACAGAAAAATGATAGAAAAATGCACGATTAAATTACAAAATACCTTGAATTTTCTAACATTTAAATAGAAAAATCATAGAAAAATGCACAATTAAATTAAAAAATACCTTGAATTTTCTAACGTTTAAACAGAAAAATCATAGAAAAATGCACGATTAAATTACAAAATACCTTGAATTTTCTAACATTTAAACAGAAAAATGATAGAAAAATGCACAATTAAATTAAAAAATACCTTGAATTTTCTAACATTTAAATAGAAAAATCATAGAAAAATGCACAATTAAATTAAAAAATACCTTGAATTTTCTAACATTTAAATAGAAAAATCATAGAAAAATGAACGATTAAATTTAAAAATACCTTGAATTTTCTAACATTTAAATAGAAAAATCATAGAAAAATGCACAATTAAATTAAAAAATACCTTGAATTTTCTAACGTTTAAACAGAAAAATGATAGAAAAATGCACGATTAAATTACAAAATACCTTGAATTTTCTAACATTTAAATAGAAAAATCATAGAAAAATGAACGATTAAATTTAAAAATACCTTGAATTTTCTAACGTTTAAACAGAAAAATCATAGAAACATGCACGATTAAATTACAAAATACCTTGAATTTTCTAACATTTAAATAGAAAAATCATAGAAAAATGCACGATTAAATTACAAAATACCTTGAATTTTCTAACATTTAAACAGAAAAATGATAGAAAAATGCACGATTAAATTACAAAATACCTTGAATTTTCTAACATTTAAATAGAAAAATCATAGAAAAATGCACGATTAAATTACAAAATACCTTGAATTTTCTAACATTTAAACAGAAAAATCATAGAAACATGCACGATTAAATTACAAAATACCTTGAATTTTCTAACATTTAAATAGAAAAATCATAGAAAAATGCACGATTAAATTACAAAATACCTTGAATTTTCTAACATTTAAACAGAAAAATGATAGAAAAATGCACGATTAAATTACAAAATACCTTGAATTTTCTAACATTTAAATAGAAAAATCATAGAAAAATGCACGATTAAATTACAAAATACCTTGAATTTTCTAACGTTTAAACAGAAAAATCATAGAAACATGCACGATTAAATTACAAAATACCTTGAATTTTCTAACGTTTAAACAGAAAAATCATAGAAAAATGCACGATTAAATTACAAAATACCTTGAATTTTCTAACGTTTAAACAGAAAAATGATAGAAAAATGCACGATTAAATTACAAAATACCTTGAATTTTCTAACGTTTAAACAGAAAAATCATAGAAACATGCACGATTAAATTACAAAATACCTTGAATTTTCTAACGTTTAAACAGAAAAATCATAGAAAAATGCACGATTAAATTACAAAATACCTTGAATTTTCTAACGTTTAAACAGAAAAATGATAGAAAAATGCACGATTAAATTACAAAATACCTTGAATTTTCTAACATTTAAATAGAAAAATCATAGAAAAATGCACGATTAAATTACAAAATACCTTGAATTTTCTAACGTTTAAACAGAAAAATGATAGAAACATGCACGATTAAATTAAAAAATACCTTGAATTTTCTAACGTTTAAACAGAAAAATGATAGAAAAATGCACGATTAAATTACAAAATACCTTGAATTTTCTAACGTTTAAACAGAAAAATCATAGAAAAATGCACGATTAAATTACAAAATACCTTGAATTTTCTAACGTTTAAACAGAAAAATCATAGAAACATGCACGATTAAATTACAAAATACCTTGAATTTTCTAACGTTTAAACAGAAAAATCATAGAAACATGCACGATTAAATTACAAAATACCTTGAATTTTCTAACGTTTAAACAGAAAAATCATAGAAACATGCACGATTAAATTACAAAATACCTTGAATTTTCTAACGTTTAAACAGAAAAATCATAGAAAAATGCACGATTAAATTACAAAATACCTTGAATTTTCTAACGTTTAAACAGAAAAATGATAGAAAAATGCACGATTAAATTACAAAATACCTTGAATTTTCTAACATTTAAATAGAAAAATCATAGAAAAATGCACGATTAAATTACAAAATACCTTGAATTTTCTAACGTTTAAACAGAAAAATGATAGAAACATGCACGATTAAATTAAAAAATACCTTGAATTTTCTAACGTTTAAACAGAAAAATGATAGAAAAATGCACGATTAAATTACAAAATACCTTGAATTTTCTAACGCTTAAACAGAAAAATCATAGAAAAATGCACGATTAAATTAAAAAATACCTTGAATTTTCTAACGTTTAAACAGAAAAATGATAGAAAAATGCACGATTAAATTACAAAATACCTTGAATTTTCTAACATTTAAATAGAAAAATCATAGAAAAATGCACGATTAAATTACAAAATACCTTGAATTTTCTAACGTTTAAACAGAAAAATGATAGAAACATGCACGATTAAATTAAAAAATACCTTGAATTTTCTAACGTTTAAACAGAAAAATGATAGAAAAATGCACGATTAAATTACAAAATACCTTGAATTTTCTAACGTTTAAACAGAAAAATCATAGAAAAATGCACGATTAAATTAAAAAATACCTTGAATTTTCTAACGTTTAAACAGAAAAATGATAGAAAAATGCACGATTAAATTACAAAATACCTTGAATTTTCTAACATTTAAATAGAAAAATGATAGAAAAATGCACAATTAAATTACAAAATACCTTGAATTTTCTAACGTTTAAACAGAAAAATAATAGGAAAATGCACAATTAAATTACAAAATACCTTGAATTTTCTAACGTTTAAACAGAAAAATCATAGAAAAATGCACAATTAAATTAAAAAATACCTTGAATTTTCTAACGTTTAAACAGAAAAATCATAGAAAAATGCACAATTAAATTAAAAAATACCTTGAATTTTCTAAATTTTAAATAGAAAAATCAAAGAAAAATGCACAATTAAATTTAAAAAATACCTTGAATTTTCTAACGTTTAAACAGAAAAATCATAGAAAAATGCACAATTAAATTTAAAAAATACCTTGAATTTTCTAACGCTTAAACAGAAAAATCATAGAAAAATGCACGATTAAATTAAAAAATACCTTGAATTTTCTAACGTTTAAACAGAAAAATGATAGAAAAATGCACGATTAAATTACAAAATACCTTGAATTTTCTAACATTTAAATAGAAAAATCATAGAAAAATGCACGATTAAATTACAAAATACCTTGAATTTTCTAACGTTTAAACAGAAAAATGATAGAAACATGCACGATTAAATTAAAAAATACCTTGAATTTTCTAACGTTTAAACAGAAAAATGATAGAAAAATGCACGATTAAATTACAAAATACCTTGAATTTTCTAACGTTTAAACAGAAAAATCATAGAAAAATGCACGATTAAATTAAAAAATACCTTGAATTTTCTAACGTTTAAACAGAAAAATGATAGAAAAATGCACGATTAAATTACAAAATACCTTGAATTTTCTAACATTTAAATAGAAAAATGATAGAAAAATGCACAATTAAATTACAAAATACCTTGAATTTTCTAACGTTTAAACAGAAAAATAATAGGAAAATGCACAATTAAATTACAAAATACCTTGAATTTTCTAACGTTTAAACAGAAAAATCATAGAAAAATGCACAATTAAATTAAAAAATACCTTGAATTTTCTAACGTTTAAACAGAAAAATCATAGAAAAATGCACAATTAAATTAAAAAATACCTTGAATTTTCTAAATTTTAAATAGAAAAATCAAAGAAAAATGCACAATTAAATTTAAAAAATACCTTGAATTTTCTAACATTTAAATAGAAAAATCATAGAAAAATGCACAATTAAATTAAAAAATACCTTGAATTTTCTAACGTTTAAACAGAAAAATCATAGAAAAATGCACGATTAAATTACAAAATACCTTGAATTTTCTAACATTTAAACAGAAAAATGATAGAAAAATGAAAATTCAAGGTATTTTGTAATTTAATCGTGCATTTTTCTATCATTTTTCTGTTTAAATGTTAGAAAATTCAAGGTATTTTTTAATTTAATCGTGCATTTTTCTATCATTTTTCTGTTTAAACGTTAGAAAATTCAAGGTATTTTTAAATTTAATTGTGCATTTTTCTATGATTTTTCTGTTTAAACGTTAGAAAATTCAAGGTATTTATTAATTTAATGGTGCATTTTTCTATGATTTTTCTGTTTAAATGTTAGAAAATTCAAGGTATTTTTTAATTTAATCGTGCATTTTTCTATGATTTTTCTTTTTAAACGTTAGAAAATTCAAGGTATTTTTTAAATTTAATTGTGCATTTTTCTTTGATTTTTCTATTTAAAATTTAGAAAATTCAAGGTATTTTTTAATTTAATTGTGCATTTTTCTATGATTTTTCTGTTTAAACGTTAGAAAATTCAAGGTATTTTTTAATTTAATTGTGCATTTTTCTATGATTTTTCTGTTTAAACGTTAGAAAATTCAAGGTATTTTGTAATTTAATTGTGCATTTTCCTATTATTTTTCTGTTTAAACGTTAGAAAATTCAAGGTATTTTGTAATTTAATTGTGCATTTTTCTATCATTTTTCTATTTAAATGTTAGAAAATTCAAGGTATTTTGTAATTTAATCGTGCATTTTTCTATCATTTTTCTGTTTAAACGTTAGAAAATTCAAGGTATTTTTTAATTTAATCGTGCATTTTTCTATGATTTTTCTGTTTAAACGTTAGAAAATTCAAGGTATTTTGTAATTTAATCGTGCATTTTTCTATCATTTTTCTGTTTAAACGTTAGAAAATTCAAGGTATTTTTTAATTTAATCGTGCATGTTTCTATCATTTTTCTGTTTAAACGTTAGAAAATTCAAGGTATTTTGTAATTTAATCGTGCATTTTTCTATGATTTTTCTATTTAAATGTTAGAAAATTCAAGGTATTTTGTAATTTAATCGTGCATTTTTCTATCATTTTTCTGTTTAAACGTTAGAAAATTCAAGGTATTTTTTAATTTAATCGTGCATTTTTCTATGATTTTTCTGTTTAAGCGTTAGAAAATTCAAGGTATTTTGTAATTTAATCGTGCATTTTTCTATCATTTTTCTGTTTAAACGTTAGAAAATTCAAGGTATTTTTTAATTTAATCGTGCATGTTTCTATCATTTTTCTGTTTAAACGTTAGAAAATTCAAGGTATTTTGTAATTTAATCGTGCATTTTTCTATGATTTTTCTATTTAAATGTTAGAAAATTCAAGGTATTTTGTAATTTAATCGTGCATTTTTCTATCATTTTTCTGTTTAAACGTTAGAAAATTCAAGGTATTTTGTAATTTAATCGTGCATTTTTCTATGATTTTTCTGTTTAAACGTTAGAAAATTCAAGGTATTTTGTAATTTAATCGTGCATGTTTCTATGATTTTTCTGTTTAAACGTTAGAAAATTCAAGGTATTTTGTAATTTAATCGTGCATGTTTCTATGATTTTTCTGTTTAAACGTTAGAAAATTCAAGGTATTTTGTAATTTAATCGTGCATGTTTCTATGATTTTTCTGTTTAAACGTTAGAAAATTCAAGGTATTTTGTAATTTAATCGTGCATTTTTCTATGATTTTTCTGTTTAAACGTTAGAAAATTCAAGGTATTTTGTAATTTAATCGTGCATTTTTCTATCATTTTTCTGTTTAAACGTTAGAAAATTCAAGGTATTTTTTAATTTAATCGTGCATGTTTCTATCATTTTTCTGTTTAAACGTTAGAAAATTCAAGGTATTTTGTAATTTAATCGTGCATTTTTCTATGATTTTTCTATTTAAATGTTAGAAAATTCAAGGTATTTTGTAATTTAATCGTGCATTTTTCTATCATTTTTCTGTTTAAACGTTAGAAAATTCAAGGTATTTTGTAATTTAATCGTGCATTTTTCTATGATTTTTCTGTTTAAACGTTAGAAAATTCAAGGTATTTTGTAATTTAATCGTGCATGTTTCTATGATTTTTCTGTTTAAACGTTAGAAAATTCAAGGTATTTTGTAATTTAATCGTGCATTTTTCTATCATTTTTCTGTTTAAACGTTAGAAAATTCAAGGTATTTTGTAATTTAATCGTGCATTTTTCTATGATTTTTCTGTTTAAACGTTAGAAAATTCAAGGTATTTTGTAATTTAATCGTGCATGTTTCTATGATTTTTCTGTTTAAACGTTAGAAAATTCAAGGTATTTTGTAATTTAATCGTGCATTTTTCTATGATTTTTCTATTTAAATGTTAGAAAATTCAAGGTATTTTGTAATTTAATCGTGCATTTTTCTATCATTTTTCTGTTTAAATGTTAGAAAATTCAAGGTATTTTGTAATTTAATCGTGCATTTTTCTATGATTTTTCTATTTAAATGTTAGAAAATTCAAGGTATTTTGTAATTTAATCGTGCATGTTTCTATGATTTTTCTGTTTAAATGTTAGAAAATTCAAGGTATTTTGTAATTTAATCGTGCATTTTTCTATGATTTTTCTATTTAAATGTTAGAAAATTCAAGGTATTTTGTAATTTAATCGTGCATTTTTCTATCATTTTTCTGTTTAAATGTTAGAAAATTCAAGGTATTTTGTAATTTAATCGTGCATTAAATTACAAAATACCTTGAATTTTCTAACGTTTAAACAGAAAAATCATAGAAAAATGCACGATTAAATTACAAAATACCTTGAATTTTCTAACGTTTAAACAGAAAAATCATAGAAAAATGCACAATTAAATTAAAAAAATACCTTGAATTTTCTAACATTTAAACAGAAAAATCATAGAAAAATGCACAATTAAATTTAAAAAATACCTAGAATTCTCTAACGTTTAAACAGAAAAATCATAGAAAAATGCACAATTAAATTTAAAAAATACCTTGAATTTTCTAACGTTTAAACAGAAAAATCATAGAAAAATGCACAATTAAATTAAAAAATACCTTGAATTCTCTAACGTTTAAACAGAAAAATCATAGAAAAATGCACAATTAAATTTAAAAAATACCTTGAATTTTCTAACGTTTAAACAGAAAAATCATAGAAAAATGCACAATTAAATTTAAAAAATACCTTGAATTTTCTAACGTTTAAACAGAAAAATCATAGAAAAATGCACAATTAAATTTAAAAAATACCTTGAATTCTCTAACGTTTAAACAGAAAAATCATAGAAAAATGCACAATTAAATTAAAAAATACCTTGAATTTTCTAACATTTAAACAGAAAAATGATAGAAAAATGCACGATTAAATTAAAAAATACCTTGAATTTTCTAACGTTTAAACAGAAAAATCATAGAAAAATGCACGATTAAATTTCAAAATACCTTGAATTTTCTAACGTTTAAACAGAAAAATGATAGAAAAATGCACAATTAAATTAAAAAATACCTTGAATTTTCTAACGTTTAAACAGAAAAATGATAGAAAAATGCACGATTAAATTAAAAAATACCTTGAATTTTGTAACATTTAAACAGAAAAATGATAGAAAAATGCACGATTAAATTTCAAAATACCTTGAATTCTCTAACGTTTAAACAGAAAAATCATAGAAAAATGCACAATTAAATTTAAAAAATACCTTGAATTTTCTAACGTTTAAACAGAAAAATCATAGAAAAATGCACAATTAAATTTAAAAAATACCTTGAATTTTCTAACATTTAAATAGAAAAATCATAGAAAAATGCACAATTAAATTAAAAAATACCTTGAATTTTCTAACGTTTAAACAGAAAAATCATAGAAAAATGCACAATTAAATTAAAAAATACCTTGAATTTTCTAACGTTTAAACAGAAAAATCATAGAAAAATGCACAATTAAATTAAAAAATACCTTGAATTTTCTAACATTTAAATAGAAAAATGATAGAAAAATGCACGATTAAATTAAAAAATACCTTGAATTTTCTAACATTTAAACAGAAAAATGATAGAAAAATGCACGATTAAATTTCAAAATACCTTGAATTTTCTAACGTTTAAACAGAAAAATCATAGAAAAATGCACAATTAAATTAAAAAATACCTTGAATTTTCTAACGTTTAAACAGAAAAATGATAGAAAAATGCACGATTAAATTAAAAAATACCTTGAATTTTCTAACATTTAAACAGAAAAATGATAGAAAAATGCACGATTAAATTAAAAAATACCTTGAATTTTCTAACGTTTAAACAGAAAAATCATAGAAAAATGCACGATTAAATTTCAAAATACCTTGAATTTTCTAACGTTTAAACAGAAAAATGATAGAAAAATGCACAATTAAATTAAAAAATACCTTGAATTTTCTAACGTTTAAACAGAAAAATGATAGAAAAATGCACGATTAAATTAAAAAATACCTTGAATTTTGTAACATTTAAACAGAAAAATGATAGAAAAATGCACGATTAAATTTCAAAATACCTTGAATTTTCTAACGTTTAAACAGAAAAATGATAGAAACATGCACGATTAAATTAAAAAATACCTTGAATTTTCTAACGTTTAAACAGAAAAATGATAGAAAAATGCACGATTAAATTACAAAATACCTTGAATTTTCTAACATTTAAAAAGAAAAATCATAGAAAAATGCACAATTAAATTTAAAAATACCTTGAATTTTCTAACGTTTAAACAGAAAAATCATAGAAAAATGCACAATTAAATTAAAAAAATACCTTGAATTTTCTAACATTTAAACAGAAAAATCATAGAAAAATGCACAATTAAATTTAAAAAATACCTAGAATTCTCTAACGTTTAAACAGAAAAATCATAGAAAAATGCACAATTAAATTTAAAAAATACCTTGAATTTTCTAACGTTTAAACAGAAAAATCATAGAAAAATGCACAATTAAATTAAAAAATACCTTGAATTCTCTAACGTTTAAACAGAAAAATCATAGAAAAATGCACAATTAAATTTAAAAAATACCTTGAATTTTCTAACGTTTAAACAGAAAAATCATAGAAAAATGCACAATTAAATTTAAAAAATACCTTGAATTTTCTAACGTTTAAACAGAAAAATCATAGAAAAATGCACAATTAAATTTAAAAAATACCTTGAATTCTCTAACGTTTAAACAGAAAAATCATAGAAAAATGCACAATTAAATTAAAAAATACCTTGAATTTTCTAACGTTTAAACAGAAAAATCATAGAAAAATGCACAATTAAATTTAAAAAATACCTTGAATTTTCTAACGTTTAAACAGAAAAATCATAGAAAAATGCACAATTAAATTAAAAAAATACCTTGAATTCTCTAACGTTTAAACAGAAAAATCATAGAAAAATGCACAATTAAATTTAAAAAATACCTTGAATTTTCTAACGTTTAAACAGAAAAATGATAGAAAAATGCACAATTAAATTTAAAAAATACCTTGAATTTTCTAACGTTTAAACAGAAAAATCATAGAAAAATGCACGATTAAATTACAAAATACCTTGAATTTTCTAACGTTTAAACAGAAAAATGATAGAAAAATGCACGATTAAATTACAAAATACCTTGAATTTTCTAACATTTAAATAGAAAAATCATAGAAAAATGCACGATTAAATTACAAAATACCTTGAATTTTCTAACGTTTAAACAGAAAAATGATAGAAACATGCACGATTAAATTAAAAAATACCTTGAATTTTCTAACGTTTAAACAGAAAAATGATAGAAAAATGCACGATTAAATTACAAAATACCTTGAACTTTCTAACATTTAAAAAGAAAAATCATAGAAAAATGCACAATTAAATTTAAAAATACCTTGAATTTTCTAACGTTTAAACAGAAAAATCATAGAAAAATGCACAATTAAATTAAAAAAATACCTTGAATTTTCTAACATTTAAACAGAAAAATCATAGAAAAATGCACAATTAAATTTAAAAAATACCTAGAATTCTCTAACGTTTAAACAGAAAAATCATAGAAAAATGCACAATTAAATTTAAAAAATACCTTGAATTTTCTAACGTTTAAACAGAAAAATCATAGAAAAATGCACAATTAAATTAAAAAATACCTTGAATTCTCTAACGTTTAAACAGAAAAATCATAGAAAAATGCACAATTAAATTTAAAAAATACCTTGAATTTTCTAACGTTTAAACAGAAAAATCATAGAAAAATGCACAATTAAATTTAAAAAATACCTTGAATTTTCTAACGTTTAAACAGAAAAATCATAGAAAAATGCACAATTAAATTTAAAAAATACCTTGAATTCTCTAACGTTTAAACAGAAAAATCATAGAAAAATGCACAATTAAATTAAAAAATACCTTGAATTTTCTAACGTTTAAACAGAAAAATCATAGAAAAATGCACAATTAAATTTAAAAAATACCTTGAATTTTCTAACGTTTAAACAGAAAAATCATAGAAAAATGCACAATTAAATTAAAAAAATACCTTGAATTCTCTAACGTTTAAACAGAAAAATCATAGAAAAATGCACAATTAAATTTAAAAAATACCTTGAATTTTCTAACGTTTAAACAGAAAAATGATAGAAAAATGCACAATTAAATTTAAAAAATACCTTGAATTCTCTAACGTTTAAACAGTAAAATCATAGAAAAATGCACAATTAAATTTAAAAATACCTTGAATTCTCTAACGTTTAAACAGAAAAATCATAGAAAAATGCACAATTAAATTTAAAAAATACCTTGAATTTTCTAACATTTAAACAGAAAAATCATAGAAAAATGCACAATTAAATTAAAAAAATACCTTGAATTCTCTAACGTTTAAACAGAAAAATCATAGAAAAATGCACAATTAAATTTAAAAAATACCTTGAATTTTCTAACATTTAAACAGAAAAATCATAGAAAAATGCACAATTAAATTTAAAAAATACCTTGAATTTTCTAACGTTTAAACAGAAAAATCATAGAAAAATGCACAATTAAATTAAAAAATACCTTGAATTCTCTAACGTTTAAACAGAAAAATCATAGAAAAATGCACAATTAAATTTAAAAAATACCTTGAATTCTCTAACGTTTAAACAGAAAAATCATAGAAAAATGCACAATTAAATTTAAAAAATACCTTGAATTTTCTAACGTTTAAACAGAAAAATCATAGAAAAATGCACAATTAAATTTAAAAAATACCTTGAATTCTCTAACGTTTAAACAGAAAAATCATAGAAAAATGCACAATTAAATTTAAAAAATACCTTGAATTTTCTAACGTTTAAACAGAAAAATCATAGAAAAATGCACAATTAAATTTAAAAAATACCTTGAATTCTCTAACGTTTAAACAGAAAAATCATAGAAAAATTCACAATTAAATTAAAAAATACCTTGAATTTTCTAACGTTTAAACAGAAAAATCATAGAAAAATGCACAATTAAATTTAAAAAATACCTTGAATTCTCTAACGTTTAAACAGAAAAATCATAGAAAAATGTACAATTAAATTTAAAAAATACCTTGAATTTTCTAACGTTTAAACAGAAAAATCATAGAAAAATGCACAATTAAATTAAAAAAATACCTTGAATTTTCTAACATTTAAACAGAAAAATCATAGAAAAATGCACAATTAAATTTAAAAAATACCTTGAATTTTCTAACGTTTAAACAGAAAAATCATAGAAAAATGCACAATTAAATTAAAAAAATACCTTGAATTTTCTAACATTTAAACAGAAAAATCATAGAAAAATGCACAATTAAATTTAAAAAATACCTTGAATTCTCTAACGTTTAAACAGAAAAATCATAGAAAAATGCACAATTAAATTTAAAAAATACCTTGAATTTTCTAACGTTTAAACAGAAAAATCATAGAAAAATGCACAATTAAATTTAAAAAATACCTTGAATTTTCTAACGTTTAAACAGAAAAATGATAGAAAAATGCACAATTAAATTTAAAAAATACCTTGAATTCTCTAACGTTTAAACAGAAAAATCATAGAAAAATGCACAATTAAATTTAAAAAATACCTTGAATTCTCTAACGTTTAAACAGAAAAATCATAGAAAAATGCACAATTAAATTTAAAAAATACCTTGAATTTTCTAACGTTTAAACAGAAAAATCATAGAAAAATGCACAATTAAATTTAAAAAATACCTTGAATTTTCTAACGTTTAAACAGAAAAATCATAGAAAAATGCACAATTAAATTTAAAAAATACCTTGAATTCTCTAACGTTTAAACAGAAAAATCATAGAAAAATGCACAATTAAATTTAAAAAATACCTTGAATTCTCTAACGTTTAAACAGAAAAATCATAGAAAAATGCACAATTAAATTTAAAAAATACCTTGAATTTTCTAACGTTTAAACAGAAAAATCATAGAAAAATGCACAATTAAATTTAAAAAATACCTTGAATTCTCTAACGTTTAAACAGAAAAATCATAGAAAAATGCACAATTAAATTAAAAAATACCTTGAATTTTCTAACGTTTAAACAGAAAAATCATAGAAAAATGCACAATTAAATTTAAAAAATACCTTGAATTCTCTAACGTTTAAACAGAAAAATCATAGAAAAATGCACAATTAAATTTAAAAAATACCTTGAATTTTCTAACGTTTAAACAGAAAAATCATAGAAAAATGCACAATTAAATTAAAAAAATACCTTGAATTTTCTAACATTTAAACAGAAAAATCATAGAAAAATGCACAATTAAATTTAAAAAATACCTTGAATTTTCTAACGTTTAAACAGAAAAATCATAGAAAAATGCACAATTAAATTAAAAAAATACCTTGAATTCTCTAACGTTTAAACAGAAAAATCATAGAAAAATGCACAATTAAATTAAAAAAATACCTTGAATTTTCTAACATTTAAACAGAAAAATCATAGAAAAATGCACAATTAAATTTAAAAAATACCTTGAATTTTCTAACGTTTAAACAAAAAAATCATAGAAAAATGCACAATTAAATTACAAAATACCTTGAATTTTCTAACATTTAAAAAGAAAAATCATAGAAAAATGCACGATTAAATTAAAA
The DNA here is from genome assembly GCA_963932285.1 of Caenorhabditis macrosperma. Taxonomy (NCBI): domain Eukaryota; kingdom Metazoa; phylum Nematoda; class Chromadorea; order Rhabditida; family Rhabditidae; genus Caenorhabditis; species Caenorhabditis macrosperma. Next base: position 23,125,846 of record OZ010618.1, read on the forward strand.
AAATACCTTGAATTTTCTAACATTTAAACAGAAAAATCATAGAAAAATGCACAATTAAATTTAAAAAATACCTTGAATTTTCTAACGTTCAAACAGAAAAATCAAAGAAAAATGCACAATTAAATTTAAAAAATACCTTGAATTTTCTAACGTTTAAACAGAAAAATCATAGAAAAATGCACAATTAAATTTAAAAAATACCTTGAATTTTCTAACGTTTAAACAGAAAAATCATAGAAAAATGCACAATTAAATTAAAAAATACCTTGAATTCTCTAACGTTTAAACAGAAAAATCATAGAAAAATGCACAATTAAATTTAAAAAATACCTTGAATTTTCTAACGTTTAAACAGAAAAATCATAGAAAAATGCACGATTAAATTACAAAATACCTTGAATTTTCTAACATTTAAAAAGAAAAATCATAGAAAAATGCACGATTAAATTAAAAAAATACCTTGAATTTTCTAACATTTAAACAGAAAAATCATAGAAAAATGCACAATTAAATTTAAAAAATACCTTGAATTTTCTAACGTTTAAACAGAAAAATCAAAGAAAAATGCACAATTAAATTTAAGAAATACCTTGAATTCTCTAACGTTTAAACAAAAAAATCATAGAAAAATGCACAATTAAATTTAAAAAGTACCTTGAATTTTCTAACGTTTAAACAGAAAAATCATAGAAAAATGCACAATTAAATTTAAAAAATACCTTGAATTTTCTAACGTTTAAACAAAAAAATCATAGAAAAATGCACAATTAAATTAAAAAAATACCTTGAATTCTCTAACGTTTAAACAAAAAAATCATAGAAAAATGCACAATTAAATTTAAAAAATACCTTGAATTTTCTAACGTTTAAACAGAAAAATCATAGAAAAATGCACAATTAAATTTAAAAAATACCTTGAATTCTCTAACGTTTAAACAAAAAAATCATAGAAAAATGCACAATTAAATTAAAAAATACCTTGAATTCTCTAACGTTTAAACAGAAAAATCATAGAAAAATGCACAATTAAATTTAAAAAATACCTTGAATTTTCTAACGTTTAAACAGAAAAATCATAGAAAAATGCACGATTAAATTACAAAATACCTTGAATTTTCTAACATTTAAAAAGAAAAATCATAGAAAAATGCACGATTAAATTAAAAAAATACCTTGAATTTTCTAACATTTAAACAGAAAAATCATAGAAAAATGCACAATTAAATTTAAAAAATTCCTTGAATTTTCTAACGTTTAAACAGAAAAATCAAAGAAAAATGCACAATTAAATTTAAGAAATACCTTGAATTCTCTAACGTTTAAACAAAAAAATCATAGAAAAATGCACAATTAAATTTAAAAAATACCTTGAATTTTCTAACGTTTAAACAGAAAAATCATAGAAAAATGCACAATTAAATTTAAAAAATACCTTGAATTTTCTAACGTTTAAACAAAAAAATCATAGAAAAATGCACAATTAAATTAAAAAAATACCTTGAATTCTCTAACGTTTAAACAAAAAAATCATAGAAAAATGCACAATTAAATTTAAAAAATACCTTGAATTTTCTAACGTTTAAACAGAAAAATCATAGAAAAATGCACAATTAAATTTAAAAAATACCTTGAATTCTCTAACGTTTAAACAAAAAAATCATAGAAAAATGCACAATTAAATTTAAAAAATACCTTGAATTTTCTAACGTTTAAACAGAAAAATCATAGAAAAATGCACAATTAAATTTAAAAAATACCTTGAATTCTCTAACGTTTAAACAAAAAAATCATAGAAAAATGCACAATTAAATTTAAAAAATACCTTGAATTCTCTAACGTTTAAACAAAAAAATCATAGAAAAATGCACAATTAAATTTAAAAAATACCTTGAATTTTCTAACGTTTAAACAGAAAAATCAAAGAAAAATGCACAATTAAATTTAAAAAATACCTTGAATTCTCTAACGTTTAAACAAAAAAATCATAGAAAAATGCACAATTAAATTTAAAAAATACCTTGAATTTTCTAACGTTTAAACAGAAAAATCATAGAAAAATGCACAATTAAATTTAAAAAATACCTTGAATTCTCTAACGTTTAAACAAAAAAATCATAGAAAAATGCACAATTAAATTTAAAAAATACCTTGAATTCTCTAACGTTTAAACAAAAAAATCATAGAAAAATGCACAATTAAATTTAAAAAATACCTTGAATTTTCTAACGTTTAAACAGAAAAATCATAGAAAAATGCACAATTAAATTTAAAAAATACCTTGAATTCTCTAACGTTTAAACAAAAAAATCATAGAAAAATGCACAATTAAATTTAAAAAATACCTTGAATTTTCTAACGTTTAAACAGAAAAATCAAAGAAAAATGCACAATTAAATTTAAAAAATACCTTGAATTCTCTAACGTTTAAACAAAAAAATCATAGAAAAATGCACAATTAAATTTAAAAAATACCTTGAATTCTCTAACGTTTAAACAAAAAAATCATAGAAAAATGCACAATTAAATTTAAAAAATACCTTGAATTTTCTAACGTTTAAACAGAAAAATCAAAGAAAAATGCACAATTAAATTTAAAAAATACCTTGAATTCTCTAACGTTTAAACAAAAAAATCATAGAAAAATGCACAATTAAATTTAAAAAATACCTTGAATTTTCTAACGTTTAAACAGAAAAATCATAGAAAAATGCACAATTAAATTTAAAAAATACCTTGAATTTTCTAACGTTTAAACAAAAAAATCATAGAAAAATGCACAATTAAATTACAAAATACCTTGAATTTTCTAACATTTAAAAAGAAAAATCATAGAAAAATGCACAATTAAATTTAAAAAATACCTTGAATTTTCTAACGTTTAAACAGAAAAATCATAGAAAAATGCACAATTAAATTAAAAAAATACCTTGAATTTTCTAACATTTAAACAGAAAAATCATAGAAAAATGCACAATTAAATTTAAAAAATACCTTGAATTTTCTAACGTTTAAACAAAAAAATCATAGAAAAATGCACAATTAAATTACAAAATACCTTGAATTTTCTAACATTTAAAAAGAAAAATCATAGAAAAATGCACAATTAAATTTAAAAAATACCTTGAATTTTCTAACGTTTAAACAGAAAAATCATAGAAAAATGCACAATTAAATTAAAAAATACCTTGAATTCTCTAACGTTTAAACAGAAAAATCATAGAAAAATGCACAATTAAATTTAAAAAATACCTTGAATTTTCTAACGTTTAAACAGAAAAATCATAGAAAAATGCAAAATTAAATTTAAAAAATACCTTGAATTTTCTAACGTTTAAACAAAAAAATCATAGAAAAATGCACAATTAAATTAAAAAATACCTTGAATTTTCTAACGTTTAAACAGAAAAATCATAGAAAAATGCACAATTAAATTTAAAAAATACCTTGAATTTTCTAACGTTTAAACAGAAAAATCATAGAAAAATGCACAATTAAATTTAAAAAATACCTTGAATTTTCTAACGTTTAAACAAAAAAATCATAGAAAAATGCACAATCAAATTAAAAAATACCTTGAATTCTCTAACGTTTAAACAGAAAAATCATAGAAAAATGCACAATTAAATTTAAAAAATACCTTGAATTTTCTAACGTTTAAACAAAAAAATCATAGAAAAATGCACAATTAAATTAAAAAATACCTTGAATTCTCTAACGTTTAAACAGAAAAATCATAGAAAAATGCACAATTAAATTTAAAAAATACCTTGAATTTTCTAACGTTTAAACAGAAAAATCATAGAAAAATGCACAATTAAATTTAAAAAATACCTTGAATTTTCTAACGTTTAAACAAAAAAATCATAGAAAAATGCACAATCAAATTAAAAAATACCTTGAATTCTCTAACGTTTAAACAGAAAAATCATAGAAAAATGCACAATTAAATTTAAAAAATACCTTGAATTTTCTAACGTTTAAACAGAAAAATCATAGAAAAATGCACAATTAAATTACAAAATACCTTGAATTTTCTAACATTTAAAAAGAAAAATCATAGAAAAATGCACGATTAAATTAAAAAAATACCTTGAATTTTCTAACATTTAAACAGAAAAATCATAGAAAAATGCACAATTAAATTTAAAAAATACCTTGAATTTTCTAACGTTCAAACAGAAAAATCAAAGAAAAATGCACAATTAAATTTAAAAAATACCTTGAATTTTCTAACGTTTAAACAAAAAAATCATAGAAAAATGCACAATTAAATTAAAAAATACCTTGAATTCTCTAACGTTTAAACAAAAAAATCATAGAAAAATGCACAATTAAATTTAAAAAATACCTTGAATTTTCTAACGTTTAAACAGAAAAATCATAGAAAAATGCACAATTAAATTTAAAAAATACCTTGAATTTTCTAACGTTTAAACAAAAAAATCATAGAAAAATGCACAATTAAATTACAAAATACCTTGAATTTTCTAACATTTAAAAAGAAAAATCATAGAAAAATGCACAATTAAATTTAAAAAATACCTTGAATTTTCTAACGTTTAAACAGAAAAATCATAGAAAAATGCACAATTAAATTAAAAAAATACCTTGAATTTTCTAACATTTAAACAGAAAAATCATAGAAAAATGCACAATTAAATTTAAAAAATACCTTGAATTTTCTAACGTTTAAACAAAAAAATCATAGAAAAATGCACAATTAAATTACAAAATACCTTGAATTTTCTAACATTTAAAAAGAAAAATCATAGAAAAATGCACAATTAAATTTAAAAAATACCTTGAATTTTCTAACGTTTAAACAGAAAAATCATAGAAAAATGCACAATTAAATTAAAAAATACCTTGAATTCTCTAACGTTTAAACAGAAAAATCATAGAAAAATGCACAATTAAATTTAAAAAATACCTTGAATTTTCTAACGTTTAAACAGAAAAATCATAGAAAAATGCACAATTAAATTTAAAAAATACCTTGAATTTTCTAACGTTTAAACAAAAAAATCATAGAAAAATGCACAATTAAATTAAAAAATACCTTGAATTCTCTAACGTTTAAACAGAAAAATCATAGAAAAATGCACAATTAAATTTAAAAAATACCTTGAATTTTCTAACGTTTAAACAGAAAAATCATAGAAAAATGCACAATTAAATTTAAAAAATACCTTGAATTTTCTAACGTTTAAACAAAAAAATCATAGAAAAATGCACAATTAAATTACAAAATACCTTGAATTTTCTAACATTTAAAAAGAAAAATCATAGAAAAATGCACGATTAAATTAAAAAAATACCTTGAATTTTCTAACATTTAAACAGAAAAATCATAGAAAAATGCACAATTAAATTTAAAAAATACCTTGAATTTTCTAACGTTCAAACAGAAAAATCAAAGAAAAATGCACAATTAAATTTAAAAAATACCTTGAATTTTCTAACGTTTAAACAGAAAAATCATAGAAAAATGCACAATTAAATTAAAAAATACCTTGAATTTTCTAACATTTAAATAGAAAAATCATAGAAAAATGCACAATTAAATTAAAAAATACCTTGAATTTTCTAACGTTTAAACAGAAAAATCATAGAAAAATGCACAATTAAATTTAAAAAATACCTTGAATTTTCTAACGTTTAAACAGAAAAATGATAGAAAAATGCCCGATTAAATTTCAAAATACCTTGAATTTTCTAACGTTTAAACAGAAAAATCATAGAAAAATGCACAATTAAATTAAAAAATACCTTGAATTTTCTAACGTTTAAACAGAAAAATCATAGAAAAATGCACAATTAAATTAAAAAATACCTTGAATTTTCTAACATTTAAACAGAAAAATGATAGAAAAATGCACGATTAAATTAAAAAATACCTTGAATTTTCTAACGTTTAAACAGAAAAATGATAGAAAAATGCACGATTAAATTAAAAAATACCTTGAATTTTCTAACGTTTAAACAGAAAAATCATAGAAAAATGCACAATTAAATTTAAAAAATACCTTGAATTTTCTAACGTTTAAACAGAAAAATCATAGAAAAATGCACAATTAAATTAAAAAAATACCTTGAATTTTCTAACATTTAAACAGAAAAATCATAGAAAAATGCAAAATTAAATTTAAAAAATACCTTGAATTTTCTAACGTTTAAACAGAAAAATCATAGAAAAATGCACAATTAAATTAAAAAATACCTTGAATTCTCTAACGTTTAAACAGAAAAATCATAGAAAAATGCACAATTAAATTTAAAAAATACCTTGAATTTTCTAACGTTTAAACAGAAAAATGATAGAAAAATGCACAATTAAATTTAAAAAATACCTTGAATTCTCTAACGTTTAAACAGTAAAATCATAGAAAAATGCACAATTAAATTTAAAAATACCTTGAATTCTCTAACGTTTAAACAGAAAAATCATAGAAAAATGCACAATTAAATTTAAAAAATACCTTGAATTTTCTAACATTTAAACAGAAAAATCATAGAAAAATGCACAATTAAATTAAAAAAATACCTTGAATTCTCTAACGTTTAAACAGAAAAATCATAGAAAAATGCACAATTAAATTTAAAAAATACCTTGAATTTTCTAACGTTTAAACAGAAAAATGATAGAAAAATGCACAATTAAATTTAAAAAATACCTTGAATTCTCTAACGTTTAAACAGAAAAATCATAGAAAAATGCACAATTAAATTTAAAAAATACCTTGAATTTTCTAACGTTTAAACAGAAAAATCATAGAAAAATGCACAATTAAATTAAAAAAATACCTTGAATTTTCTAACATTTAAACAGAAAAATCATAGAAAAATGCACAATTAAATTTAAAAAATACCTTGAATTTTCTAACGCTTAAACAGAAAAATGATAGAAAAATGCACAATTAAATTTAAAAAACACCTTGAATTCTCTAACGTTTAAACAGAAAAATCATAGAAAAATGCACAATTAAATTTAAAAAATACCTTGAATTTTCTAACATTTAAATAGAAAAATCATAGAAAAATGCACAATTAAATTTAAAAAATACCTTGAATTTTCTAACGTTTAAACAGAAAAATGATAGAAAAATGCACAATTAAATTTAAAAAACACCTTGAATTTTCTAACGTTTAAACAGAAAAATGATAGAAAAATGCACAATTAAATTTAAAAAATACCTTGAATTTTCTAACGTTTAAACAGAAAAATGATAGAAAAATGCACAATTAAATTTAAAAAACACCTTGAATTCTCTAACGTTTAAACAGAAAAATCATAGAAAAATGCACAATTAAATTAAAAAAATACCTTGAATTTTCTAACATTTAAATAGAAAAATCATAGAAAAATGCACAATTAAATTTAAAAAATACCTTGAATTTTCTAACGTTTAAACAGAAAAATGATAGAAAAATGCACAATTAAATTTAAAAAACACCTTGAATTCTCTAACGTTTAAACAGAAAAATCATAGAAAAATGCACAATTAAATTTAAAAAATACCTTGAATTTTCTAACATTTAAATAGAAAAATCATAGAAAAATGCACAATTAAATTTAAAAAATACCTTGAATTTTCTAACGTTTAAACAGAAAAATGATAGAAAAATGCACAATTAAATTTAAAAAACACCTTGAATTTTCTAACGTTTAAACAGAAAAATGATAGAAAAATGCACAATTAAATTTAAAAAATACCTTGAATTTTCTAACGTTTAAACAGAAAAATGATAGAAAAATGCACAATTAAATTTAAAAAACACCTTGAATTCTCTAACGTTTAAACAGAAAAATCATAGAAAAATGCACAATTAAATTAAAAAAATACCTTGAATTTTCTAACATTTAAATAGAAAAATCATAGAAAAATGCACAATTAAATTTAAAAAATACCTTGAATTTTCTAACGTTTAAACAGAAAAATGATAGAAAAATGCACAATTAAATTTAAAAAACACCTTGAATTCTCTAACGTTTAAACAGAAAAATCATAGAAAAATGCACAATTAAATTTAAAAATACCTTGAATTCTCTAACGTTTAAACAGAAAAATCATAGAAAAATGCACAATTAAATTTAAAAAATACCTTGAATTTTCTAACGTTTAAACAGAAAAATCATAGAAAAATGCACAATTAAATTTAAAAAATACCTTGAATTCTCTAACGTTTAAACAGAAAAATCATAGAAAAATGCACAATTAAATTTAAAAAATACCTTGAATTTTCTAACGTTTAAACAGAAAAATCATAGAAAAATGCACAATTAAATTTAAAAAATACCTTGAATTTTCTAACATTTAAACAGAAAAATCATAGAAAAATGCACAATTAAATTTAAAAAATACCTTGAATTTTCTAACGTTTAAACAGAAAAATCATAGAAAAATGCACAATTAAATTAAAAAATACCTTGAATTCTCTAACGTTTAAACAGAAAAATCATAGAAAAATGCACAATTAAATTTAAAAAATACCTTGAATTTTCTAACGTTTAAACAGAAAAATCATAGAAAAATGCACAATTAAATTTAAAAAATACCTTGAATTTTCTAACGTTTAAACAAAAAAATCATAGAAAAATGCACAATTAAATTAAAAAATACCTTGAATTTTCTAACGTTTAAACAGAAAAATCATAGAAAAATGCACAATTAAATTTAAAAAATACCTTGAATTCTCTAACGTTTAAACAGAAAAATCATAGAAAAATGCACAATTAAATTTAAAAAATACCTTGAATTTTCTAACGTTTAAACAGAAAAATCATAGAAAAATGCACAATTAAATTAAAAAAATACCTTGAATTTTCTAACATTTAAACAGAAAAATCATAGAAAAATGCACAATTAAATTTAAAAAATACCTTGAATTTTCTAACGTTTAAACAGAAAAATCATAGAAAAATGCACAATTAAATTTAAAAAATACCTTGAATTTTCTAACGTTTAAACAGAAAAATGATAGAAAAATGCACAATTAAATTTAAAAAACACCTTGAATTCTCTAACGTTTAAACAGAAAAATCATAGAAAAATGCACAATTAAATTTAAAAATACCTTGAATTCTCTAACGTTTAAACAGAAAAATCATAGAAAAATGCACAATTAAATTTAAAAAATACCTTGAATTTTCTAACGTTTAAACAGAAAAATCATAGAAAAATGCACAATTAAATTTAAAAAATACCTTGAATTCTCTAACGTTTAAACAGAAAAATCATAGAAAAATGCACAATTAAATTTAAAAAATACCTTGAATTTTCTAACGTTTAAACAGAAAAATCATAGAAAAATGCACAATTAAATTAAAAAAATACCTTGAATTTTCTAACATTTAAACAGAAAAATCATAGAAAAATGCACAATTAAATTTAAAAAATACCTTGAATTTTCTAACGTTTAAACAGAAAAATCATAGAAAAATGCACAATTAAATTAAAAAATACCTTGAATTTTCTAACGTTTAAACAGAAAAATCATAGAAAAATGCACAATTAAATTTAAAAAATACCTTGAATTTTCTAACGTTTAAACAGAAAAATCATAGAAAAATGCACAATTAAATTTAAAAAATACCTTGAATTTTCTAACGTTTAAACAGAAAAATCATAGAAAAATGCACAATTAAATTTAAAAAATACCTTGAATTTTCTAACGTTTAAACAGAAAAATCATAGAAAAATGCACAATTAAATTTAAAAAATACCTTGAATTTTCTAACGTTTAAACAAAAAAATCATAGAAAAATGCACAATTAAATTAAAAAATACCTTGAATTCTCTAACGTTTAAACAGAAAAATCATAGAAAAATGCACAATTAAATTTAAAAAATACCTTGAATTTTCTAACGTTTAAACAGAAAAATGATAGAAAAATGCACAATTAAATTTAAAAAATACCTTGAATTCTCTAACGTTTAAACAGAAAAATCATAGAAAAATGCACAATTAAATTTAAAAAATACCTTGAATTTTCTAACGTTTAAACAGAAAAATCATAGAAAAATGCACAATTAAATTTAAAAAATACCTTGAATTTTCTAACGTTTAAACAGAAAAATGATAGAAAAATGCACAATTAAATTTAAAAAATACCTTGAATTTTCTAACGTTTAAACAGAAAAATCATAGAAAAATGCACAATTAAATTAAAAAAATACCTTGAATTTTCTAACATTTAAACAGAAAAATCATAGAAAAATGCACAATTAAATTTAAAAAATACCTTGAATTTTCTAACGTTTAAACAGAAAAATCATAGAAAAATGCACAATTAAATTTAAAAAATACCTTGAATTTTCTAACGTTTAAACAGAAAAATGATAGAAAAATGCACAATTAAATTTAAAAAACACCTTGAATTCTCTAACGTTTAAACAGAAAAATCATAGAAAAATGCACAATTAAATTTAAAAATACCTTGAATTCTCTAACGTTTAAACAGAAAAATCATAGAAAAATGCACAATTAAATTTAAAAAATACCTTGAATTTTCTAACGTTTAAACAGAAAAATCATAGAAAAATGCACAATTAAATTTAAAAAATACCTTGAATTCTCTAACGTTTAAACAGAAAAATCATAGAAAAATGCACAATTAAATTTAAAAAATACCTTGAATTTTCTAACGTTTAAACAGAAAAATCATAGAAAAATGCACAATTAAATTAAAAAAATACCTTGAATTTTCTAACATTTAAACAGAAAAATCATAGAAAAATGCACAATTAAATTTAAAAAATACCTTGAATTTTCTAACGTTTAAACAGAAAAATCATAGAAAAATGCACAATTAAATTAAAAAATACCTTGAATTTTCTAACGTTTAAACAGAAAAATCATAGAAAAATGCACAATTAAATTTAAAAAATACCTTGAATTTTCTAACGTTTAAACAGAAAAATCATAGAAAAATGCACAATTAAATTTAAAAAATACCTTGAATTTTCTAACGTTTAAACAGAAAAATCATAGAAAAATGCACAATTAAATTTAAAAAATACCTTGAATTTTCTAACGTTTAAACAGAAAAATCATAGAAAAATGCACAATTAAATTTAAAAAATACCTTGAATTTTCTAACGTTTAAACAAAAAAATCATAGAAAAATGCACAATTAAATTAAAAAATACCTTGAATTCTCTAACGTTTAAACAGAAAAATCATAGAAAAATGCACAATTAAATTTAAAAAATACCTTGAATTTTCTAACGTTTAAACAGAAAAATGATAGAAAAATGCACAATTAAATTTAAAAAATACCTTGAATTCTCTAACGTTTAAACAGAAAAATCATAGAAAAATGCACAATTAAATTTAAAAAATACCTTGAATTTTCTAACGTTTAAACAGAAAAATCATAGAAAAATGCACAATTAAATTTAAAAAATACCTTGAATTTTCTAACGTTTAAACAGAAAAATGATAGAAAAATGCACAATTAAATTTAAAAAATACCTTGAATTCTCTAACGTTTAAACAGAAAAATCATAGAAAAATGCACAATTAAATTTAAAAAATACCTTGAATTTTCTAACGTTTAAACAGAAAAATCATAGAAAAATGCACAATTAAATTAAAAAAATACCTTGAATTTTCTAACATTTAAACAGAAAAATCATAGAAAAATGCACAATTAAATTTAAAAAATACCTTGAATTTTCTAACGTTTAAACAGAAAAATCATAGAAAAATGCACAATTAAATTTAAAAAATACCTTGAATTTTCTAACGTTTAAACAGAAAAATGATAGAAAAATGCACAATTAAATTTAAAAAACACCTTGAATTCTCTAACGTTTAAACAGAAAAATCATAGAAAAATGCACAATTAAATTTAAAAATACCTTGAATTCTCTAACGTTTAAACAGAAAAATCATAGAAAAATGCACAATTAAATTTAAAAAATACCTTGAATTTTCTAACGTTTAAACAGAAAAATCATAGAAAAATGCACAATTAAATTTAAAAAATACCTTGAATTCTCTAACGTTTAAACAGAAAAATCATAGAAAAATGCACAATTAAATTTAAAAAATACCTTGAATTTTCTAACGTTTAAACAGAAAAATCATAGAAAAATGCACAATTAAATTAAAAAAATACCTTGAATTTTCTAACATTTAAACAGAAAAATCATAGAAAAATGCACAATTAAATTTAAAAAATACCTTGAATTTTCTAACGTTTAAACAGAAAAATCATAGAAAAATGCACAATTAAATTAAAAAATACCTTGAATTCTCTAACGTTTAAACAGAAAAATCATAGAAAAATGCACAATTAAATTTAAAAAATACCTTGAATTTTCTAACGTTTAAACAGAAAAATCATAGAAAAATGCACAATTAAATTTAAAAAATACCTTGAATTTTCTAACGTTTAAACAAAAAAATCATAGAAAAATGCACAATTAAATTAAAAAATACCTTGAATTCTCTAACGTTTAAACAGAAAAATCATAGAAAAATGCACAATTAAATTTAAAAAATACCTTGAATTTTCTAACGTTTAAACAGAAAAATGATAGAAAAATGCACAATTAAATTTAAAAAATACCTTGAATTTTCTAACGTTTAAACAGAAAAATCATAGAAAAATGCACAATTAAATTTAAAAAATACCTTGAATTCTCTAACGTTTAAACAGAAAAATCATAGAAAAATGCACAATTAAATTTAAAAAATACCTTGAATTTTCTAACGTTTAAACAGAAAAATCATAGAAAAATGCACAATTAAATTTAAAAAATACCTTGAATTCTCTAACGTTTAAACAGAAAAATCATAGAAAAATGCACAATTAAATTTAAAAAATACCTTGAATTTTCTAACGTTTAAACAGAAAAATCATAGAAAAATGCACAATTAAATTTAAAAAATACCTTGAATTCTCTAACGTTTAAACAGAAAAATCATAGAAAAATGCACAATTAAATTTAAAAAATACCTTGAATTTTCTAACGTTTAAACAGAAAAATCATAGAAAAATGCACAATTAAATTAAAAAAATACCTTGAATTTTCTAACATTTAAACAGAAAAATCATAGAAAAATGCACAATTAAATTTAAAAAATACCTTGAATTTTCTAACGTTTAAACAGAAAAATCATAGAAAAATGCACAATTAAATTAAAAAATACCTTGAATTCTCTAACGTTTAAACAGAAAAATCATAGAAAAATGCACAATTAAATTTAAAAAATACCTTGAATTTTCTAACGTTTAAACAGAAAAATCATAGAAAAATGCACAATTAAATTTAAAAAATACCTTGAATTTTCTAACGTTTAAACAAAAAAATCATAGAAAAATGCACAATTAAATTAAAAAATACCTTGAATTCTCTAACGTTTAAACAGAAAAATCATAGAAAAATGCACAATTAAATTTAAAAAATACCTTGAATTTTCTAACGTTTAAACAGAAAAATGATAGAAAAATGCACAATTAAATTTAAAAAATACCTTGAATTTTCTAACGTTTAAACAGAAAAATCATAGAAAAATGCACAATTAAATTTAAAAAATACCTTGAATTCTCTAACGTTTAAACAGAAAAATCATAGAAAAATGCACAATTAAATTTAAAAAATACCTTGAATTTTCTAACGTTTAAACAGAAAAATCATAGAAAAATGCACAATTAAATTTAAAAAATACCTTGAATTTTCTAACGTTTAAACAGAAAAATGATAGAAAAATGCACAATTAAATTTAAAAAACACCTTGAATTCTCTAACGTTTAAACAGAAAAATCATAGAAAAATGCACAATTAAATTTAAAAATACCTTGAATTCTCTAACGTTTAAACAGAAAAATCATAGAAAAATGCACAATTAAATTTAAAAAATACCTTGAATTTTCTAACGTTTAAACAGAAAAATCATAGAAAAATGCACAATTAAATTTAAAAAATACCTTGAATTCTCTAACGTTTAAACAGAAAAATCATAGAAAAATGCACAATTAAATTTAAAAAATACCTTGAATTTTCTAACGTTTAAACAGAAAAATCATAGAAAAATGCACAATTAAATTAAAAAAATACCTTGAATTTTCTAACATTTAAACAGAAAAATCATAGAAAAATGCACAATTAAATTTAAAAAATACCTTGAATTTTCTAACGTTTAAACAGAAAAATCATAGAAAAATGCACAATTAAATTTAAAAATACCTTGAATTCTCTAACGTTTAAACAGAAAAATCATAGAAAAATGCACAATTAAATTTAAAAAATACCTTGAATTTTCTAACGTTTAAACAGAAAAATCATAGAAAAATGCACAATTAAATTTAAAAAATACCTTGAATTTTCTAACGTTTAAACAAAAAAATCATAGAAAAATGCACAATTAAATTAAAAAATACCTTGAATTTTCTAACGTTTAAACAGAAAAATCATAGAAAAATGCACAATTAAATTTAAAAAATACCTTGAATTCTCTAACGTTTAAACAGAAAAATCATAGAAAAATGCACAATTAAATTTAAAAAATACCTTGAATTTTCTAACGTTTAAACAGAAAAATCATAGAAAAATGCACAATTAAATTAAAAAAATACCTTGAATTTTCTAACATTTAAACAGAAAAATCATAGAAAAATGCACAATTAAATTTAAAAAATACCTTGAATTTTCTAACGTTTAAACAGAAAAATCATAGAAAAATGCACAATTAAATTTAAAAAATACCTTGAATTTTCTAACGTTTAAACAGAAAAATGATAGAAAAATGCACAATTAAATTTAAAAAACACCTTGAATTCTCTAACGTTTAAACAGAAAAATCATAGAAAAATGCACAATTAAATTTAAAAATACCTTGAATTCTCTAACGTTTAAACAGAAAAATCATAGAAAAATGCACAATTAAATTTAAAAAATACCTTGAATTTTCTAACGTTTAAACAGAAAAATCATAGAAAAATGCACAATTAAATTTAAAAAATACCTTGAATTCTCTAACGTTTAAACAGAAAAATCATAGAAAAATGCACAATTAAATTTAAAAAATACCTTGAATTTTCTAACGTTTAAACAGAAAAATCATAGAAAAATGCACAATTAAATTAAAAAAATACCTTGAATTTTCTAACATTTGAACAGAAAAATCATAGAAAAATGCACAATTAAATTTAAAAAATACCTTGAATTTTCTAACGTTTAAACAGAAAAATCATAGAAAAATGCACAATTAAATTAAAAAATACCTTGAATTCTCTAACGTTTAAACAGAAAAATCATAGAAAAATGCACAATTAAATTTAAAAAATACCTTGAATTTTCTAACGTTTAAACAGAAAAATCATAGAAAAATGCACAATTAAATTTAAAAAATACCTTGAATTTTCTAACGTTTAAACAAAAAAATCATAGAAAAATGCACAATTAAATTAAAAAATACCTTGAATTCTCTAACGTTTAAACAGAAAAATCATAGAAAAATGCACAATTAAATTTAAAAAATACCTTGAATTTTCTAACGTTTAAACAGAAAAATCATAGAAAAATGCACAATTAAATTTAAAAAATACCTTGAATTTTCTAACGTTTAAACAGAAAAATCATAGAAAAATGCACAATTAAATTTAAAAAATACCTTGAATTTTCTAACATTTAAACAGAAAAATCATAGAAAAATGCACAATTAAATTTAAAAAATACCTTGAATTTTCTAACGTTTAAACAGAAAAATGATAGAAAAATGCACAATTAAATTTAAAAAATACCTTGAATTTTCTAACGTTTAAACAGAAAAATCATAGAAAAATGCACAATTAAATTTAAAAAATACCTTGAATTTTCTAACATTTAAACAGAAAAATCATAGAAAAATGCACAATTAAATTTAAAAAATACCTTGAATTTTCTAACGTTTAAACAGAAAAATGATAGAAAAATGCACAATTAAATTTAAAAAACACCTTGAATTTTCTAACATTTAAACAGAAAAATCATAGAAAAATGCACAATTAAATTTAAAAAATACCTTGAATTCTCTAACGTTTAAACAGAAAAATCATAGAAAAATGCACAATTAAATTTAAAAAATACCTTGAATTTTCTAACGTTTAAACAGAAAAATCATAGAAAAATGCACAATTAAATTTAAAAAATACCTTGAATTTTCTAACATTTAAACAGAAAAATCATAGAAAAATGCACAATTAAATTTAAAAAATACCTTGAATTCTCTAACGTTTAAACAGAAAAATCATAGAAAAATGCACAATTAAATTTAAAAAATACCTTGAATTTTCTAACGTTTAAACAGAAAAATCATAGAAAAATGCACAATTAAATTTAAAAAATACCTTGAATTCTCTAACGTTTAAACAGAAAAATCATAGAAAAATGCACAATTAAATTAAAAAATACCTTGAATTTTCTAACGTTTAAACAGAAAAATCATAGAAAAATGCACAATTAAATTTAAAAAATACCTTGAATTCTCTAACGTTTAAACAGAAAAATCATAGAAAAATGCACAATTAAATTAAAAAAATACCTTGAATTTTCTAACATTTAAACAGAAAAATCATAGAAAAATGCACAATTAAATTTAAAAAATACCTTGAATTTTCTAACGTTTAAACAGAAAAATCATAGAAAAATGCACAATTAAATTAAAAAAATACCTTGAATTTTCTAACATTTAAACAGAAAAATCATAGAAAAATGCACAATTAAATTTAAAAAATACCTTGAATTTTCTAACGTTTAAACAGAAAAATCATAGAAAAATGCACAATTAAATTTAAAAAACACCTTGAATTTTCTAACGTTTAAACAGAAAAATGATAGAAAAATGCACAATTAAATTTAAAAAACACCTTGAATTCTCTAACGTTTAAACAGAAAAATCATAGAAAAATGCACAATTAAATTTAAAAATACCTTGAATTCTCTAACGTTTAAACAGAAAAATCATAGAAAAATGCACAATTAAATTTAAAAAATACCTTGAATTTTCTAACGTTTAAACAGAAAAATCATAGAAAAATGCACAATTAAATTTAAAAAATACCTTGAATTCTCTAACGTTTAAACAGAAAAATCATAGAAAAATGCACAATTAAATTTAAAAAATACCTTGAATTTTCTAACGTTTAAACAGAAAAATCATAGAAAAATGCACAATTAAATTAAAAAAATACCTTGAATTTTCTAACATTTAAACAGAAAAATCATAGAAAAATGCACAATTAAATTTAAAAAATACCTTGAATTTTCTAACGTTTAAACAGAAAAATCATAGAAAAATGCACAATTAAATTAAAAAATACCTTGAATTTTCTAACATTTAAACAGAAAAATCATAGAAAAATGCACAATTAAATTAAAAAAATACCTTGAATTTTCTAACATTTAAACAGAAAAATCATAGAAAAATGCACAATTAAATTAAAAAAATACCTTGAATTTTCTAACATTTAAACAGAAAAATCATAGAAAAATGCACAATTAAATTTAAAAAATACCTTGAATTTTCTAACGTTTAAACAGAAAAATCATAGAAAAATGCACAATTAAATTTAAAAAATACCTTGAATTTTCTAACGTTTAAACAGAAAAATGATAGAAAAATGCACAATTAAATTTAAAAAACACCTTGAATTCTCTAACGTTTAAACAGAAAAATCATAGAAAAATGCACAATTAAATTTAAAAATACCTTGAATTCTCTAACGTTTAAACAGAAAAATCATAGAAAAATGCACAATTAAATTTAAAAAATACCTTGAATTTTCTAACGTTTAAACAGAAAAATCATAGAAAAATGCACAATTAAATTTAAAAAATACCTTGAATTCTCTAACGTTTAAACAGAAAAATCATAGAAAAATGCACAATTAAATTTAAAAAATACCTTGAATTTTCTAACGTTTAAACAGAAAAATCATAGAAAAATGCACAATTAAATTAAAAAAATACCTTGAATTTTCTAACATTTAAACAGAAAAATCATAGAAAAATGCACAATTAAATTTAAAAAATACCTTGAATTTTCTAACGTTTAAACAGAAAAATCATAGAAAAATGCACAATTAAATTAAAAAATACCTTGAATTCTCTAACGTTTAAACAGAAAAATCATAGAAAAATGCACAATTAAATTTAAAAAATACCTTGAATTTTCTAACGTTTAAACAGAAAAATCATAGAAAAATGCACAATTAAATTTAAAAAATACCTTGAATTTTCTAACGTTTAAACAAAAAAATCATAGAAAAATGCACAATTAAATTGAAAAATACCTTGAATTCTCTAACGTTTAAACAGAAAAATCATAGAAAAATGCACAATTAAATTTAAAAAATACCTTGAATTTTCTAACGTTTAAACAGAAAAATCATAGAAAAATGCACAATTAAATTTAAAAAATACCTTGAATTTTCTAACGTTTAAACAAAAAAATCATAGAAAAATGCACAATTAAATTAAAAAATACCTTGAATTCTCTAACGTTTAAACAGAAAAATCATAGAAAAATGCACAATTAAATTTAAAAAATACCTTGAATTTTCTAACGTTTAAACAGAAAAATCATAGAAAAATGCACAATTAAATTTAAAAAATACCTTGAATTTTCTAACGTTTAAACAAAAAAATCATAGAAAAATGCACAATTAAATTACAAAATACCTTGAATTTTCTAACATTTAAAAAGAAAAATCATAGAAAAATGCACAATTAAATTTAAAAAATACCTTGAATTTTCTAACGTTTAAACAGAAAAATCATAGAAAAATGCACAATTAAATTAAAAAAATACCTTGAATTTTCTAACATTTAAACAGAAAAATCATAGAAAAATGCACAATTAAATTTAAAAAATACCTTGAATTTTCTAACGTTTAAACAGAAAAATCATAGAAAAATGCACAATTAAATTAAAAAATACCTTGAATTCTCTAACGTTTAAACAGAAAAATCATAGAAAAATGCACAATTAAATTTAAAAAATACCTTGAATTTTCTAACGTTTAAACAGAAAAATCATAGAAAAATGCACAATTAAATTTAAAAAATACCTTGAATTTTCTAACGTTTAAACAAAAAAATCATAGAAAAATGCACAATTAAATTGAAAAATACCTTGAATTCTCTAACGTTTAAACAGAAAAATCATAGAAAAATGCACAATTAAATTTAAAAAATACCTTGAATTTTCTAACGTTTAAACAGAAAAATCATAGAAAAATGCACAATTAAATTTAAAAAATACCTTGAATTTTCTAACGTTTAAACAAAAAAATCATAGAAAAATGCACAATTAAATTAAAAAATACCTTGAATTCTCTAACGTTTAAACAGAAAAATCATAGAAAAATGCACAATTAAATTTAAAAAATACCTTGAATTTTCTAACGTTTAAACAGAAAAATCATAGAAAAATGCACAATTAAATTTAAAAAATACCTTGAATTTTCTAACGTTTAAACAAAAAAATCATAGAAAAATGCACAATTAAATTACAAAATACCTTGAATTTTCTAACATTTAAAAAGAAAAATCATAGAAAAATGCACAATTAAATTTAAAAAATACCTTGAATTTTCTAACGTTTAAACAGAAAAATCATAGAAAAATGCACAATTAAATTAAAAAAATACCTTGAATTTTCTAACATTTAAACAGAAAAATCATAGAAAAATGCACAATTAAATTAAAAAATACCTTGAATTCTCTAACGTTTAAACAGAAAAATCATAGAAAAATGCACAATTAAATTAAAAAAATACCTTGAATTTTCTAACGTTTAAACAGAAAAATCATAGAAAAATGCACAATTAAATTTAAAAAATACCTTGAATTTTCTAACGTTTAAACAAAAAAATCATAGAAAAATGCACAATTAAATTAAAAAATACCTTGAATTTTCTAAATTTTAAATAGAAAAATCAAAGAAAAATGCACAATTAAATTTAAAAAATACCTTGAATTTTCTAACGTTTAAACAGAAAAATCATAGAAAAATGCACAATTAAATTTAAAAAATACCTTGAATTTTCTAACGTTTAAACAGAAAAATCATAGAAAAATGCACAATTAAATTAAAAAATACCTTGAATTTTCTAACGTTTAAACAGAAAAATCATAGAAAAATGCACAATTAAATTAAAAAATACCTTGAATTTTCAAACGTTTAAACAGAAAAATCATAGAAAAATGCACAATTAAATTAAAAAATACCTTGAATTTTCTAACATTTAAATAGAAAAATCATAGAAAAATGCACAATTAAATTAAAAAATACCTTGAATTTTCTAACATTTAAACAGAAAAATAATAGGAAAATGCACAATTAAATTAAAAAATACCTTGAATTTTCTAACGTTTAAACAGAAAAATCATAGAAAAATGCACAATTAAATTAAAAAATACCTTGAATTTTCTAACATTTAAATAGAAAAATCATAGAAAAATGCACAATTAAATTAAAAAATACCTTGAATTTTCTAACGTTTAAACAGAAAAATCATAGAAAAATGCACAATTAAATTTAAAAAATACCTTGAATTTTCTAACGTTTAAACAGAAAAATGATAGAAAAATGCCCGATTAAATTTCAAAATACCTTGAATTTTCTAACGTTTAAACAGAAAAATCATAGAAAAATGCACAATTAAATTAAAAAATACCTTGAATTTTCTAACGTTTAAACAGAAAAATCATAGAAAAATGCACAATTAAATTAAAAAATACCTTGAATTTTCTAACATTTAAACAGAAAAATGATAGAAAAATGCACGATTAAATTTCAAAATACCTTGAATTTTCTAACGTTTAAACAGAAAAATCATAGAAAAATGCACAATTAAATTAAAAAATACCTTGAATTTTCTAACATTTAAACAGAAAAATGATAGAAAAATGCCCGATTAAATTTCAAAATACCTTGAATTTTCTAACGTTTAAACAGAAAAATCATAGAAAAATGCACGATTAAATTAAAAAATACCTTGAATTTTCTAACATTTAAACAGAAAAATGATAGAAAAATGCACGATTAAATTTCAAAATACCTTGAATTTTCTAACGTTTAAACAGAAAAATGATAGAAAAATGCACAATTAAATTAAAAAATACCTTGAATTTTCTAACGTTTAAACAGAAAAATGATAGAAAAATGCACGATTAAATTAAAAAATACCTTGAATTTTCTAACATTTAAACAGAAAAATGATAGAAAAATGCACGATTAAATTTCAAAATACCTTGAATTTTCTAACGTTTAAACAGAAAAATCATAGAAAAATGCACGATTAAATTAAAAAATACCTTGAATTTTCTAACATTTAAACAGAAAAATGATAGAAAAATGCCCGATTAAATTTCAAAATACCTTGAATTTTCTAACGTTTAAACAGAAAAATCATAGAAAAATGCACAATTAAATTAAAAAATACCTTGAATTTTCTAACGTTTAAACAGAAAAATCATAGAAAAATGCACAATTAAATTAAAAAATACCTTGAATTTTCTAACACTTAAATAGAAAAATCATAGAAAAATGCACAATTAAATTAAAAAATACCTTGAATTTTCTAACATTTAAACAGAAAAATAATAGGAAAATGCACAATTAAATTAAAAAATACCTTGAATTTTCTAACGTTTAAACAGAAAAATCATAGAAAAATGCACAATTAAATTAAAAAATACCTTGAATTTTCTAACATTTAAATAGAAAAATCATAGAAAAATGCACAATTAAATTAAAAAATACCTTGAATTTTCTAACGTTTAAACAGAAAAATCATAGAAAAATGCACAATTAAATTTAAAAAATACCTTGAATTTTCTAACATTTAAATAGAAAAATCATAGAAAAATGCACAATTAAATTAAAAAATACCTTGAATTTTCTAACGTTTAAACAGAAAAATCATAGAAAAATGCACAATTAAATTAAAAAATACCTTGAATTTTCTAACGTTTAAACAGAAAAATCATAGAAAAATGCACAATTAAATTAAAAAATACCTTGAATTTTCTAACATTTAAATAGAAAAATCATAGAAAAATGCACAATTAAATTAAAAAATACCTTGAATTTTCTAACGTTTAAACAGAAAAATCATAGAAAAATGCACAATTAAATTAAAAAATACCTTGAATTTTCTAACGTTTAAACAGAAAAATCATAGAAAAATGCACAATTAAATTAAAAAATACCTTGAATTTTCTAACATTTAAATAGAAAAATCATAGAAAAATGCACAATTAAATTAAAAAATACCTTGAATTTTTTAACGTTTAAACAGAAAAATCATAGAAAAATGCACAATTAAATTAAAAAATACCTTGAATTTTCTAACATTTAAATAGAAAAATCATAGAAAAATGCACAATTAAATTAAAAAATACCTTGAATTTTCTAACGTTTAAACAGAAAAATCATAGAAAAATGCACAATTAAATTTAAAAAATACCTTGAATTTTCTAACGTTTAAACAGAAAAATGATAGAAAAATGCCCGATTAAATTTCAAAATACCTTGAATTTTCTAACGTTTAAACAGAAAAATC
The DNA here is from genome assembly GCA_963932285.1 of Caenorhabditis macrosperma. Classification (NCBI taxonomy): domain Eukaryota; kingdom Metazoa; phylum Nematoda; class Chromadorea; order Rhabditida; family Rhabditidae; genus Caenorhabditis; species Caenorhabditis macrosperma. The sequence goes on from OZ010618.1 coordinate 23,148,407, forward strand.
ATAGAAAAATGCACAATTAAATTAAAAAATACCTTGAATTTTCTAACGTTTAAACAGAAAAATCATAGAAAAATGCACAATTAAATTAAAAAATACCTTGAATTTTCTAACATTTAAACAGAAAAATGATAGAAAAATGCACGATTAAATTAAAAAATACCTTGAATTTTCTAACATTTAAACAGAAAAATGATAGAAAAATGCACGATTAAATTTCAAAATACCTTGAATTTTCTAACGTTTAAACAGAAAAATGATAGAAAAATGCACGATTAAATTTCAAAATACCTTGAATTTTCTAACATTTAAACAGAAAAATGATAGAAAAATGCATGATTAAATTGAAAAATACCTTGAATTTTCTAACGTTTAAACAGAAAAATGATAGAAAAATGCACAATTAAATTTCAAAATACCTTGAATTTTCTAACGTTTAAACAGAAAAATGATAGAAAAATGCACGATTAAATTAAAAAATACCTTGAATTTTCTAACATTTAAACAGAAAAATGATAGAAAAATGCACGATTAAATTTCAAAATACCTTGAATTTTCTAACGTTTAAACAGAAAAATCATAGAAAAATGCACGATTAAATTTCAAAATACCTTGAATTTTCTAACATTTAAACAGAAAAATGATAGAAAAATGCCCGATTAAATTTCAAAATACCTTGAATTTTCTAACGTTTAAACAGAAAAATCATAGAAAAATGCACAATTAAATTAAAAAATACCTTGAATTTTCTAACGTTTAAACAGAAAAATCATAGAAAAATGCACAATTAAATTAAAAAATACCTTGAATTTTCTAACGTTTAAACAGAAAAATCATAGAAAAATGCACAATTAAATTAAAAAATACCTTGAATTTTCTAACATTTAAACAGAAAAATGATAGAAAAATGCACGATTAAATTTCAAAATACCTTGAATTTTCTAACGTTTAAACAGAAAAATGATAGAAAAATGCACGATTAAATTTCAAAATACCTTGAATTTTCTAACATTTAAACAGAAAAATAATAGGAAAATGCACGATTAAATTGAAAAATACCTTGACTTTTCTAACATTTAAACAGAAAAATAATAGGAAAATGCACAATTAAATTAAAAAATAACTTGAATTTTCTAACATTTAAACAGAAAAATCATAGGAAAATGCACGATTAAATTGAAAAATACCTTGAATTTTCTTACATTTGAACAGAAAAATAATAGGAAAATGCACAATTAAATTAAAAAATACCTTGACTTTTCTAACATTTAAACAGAAAAATCATAGGAAAATGCACGATTAAATTGAAAAATACCTTGACTTTTCTAACATTTGAACAGAAAAATAATAGGAAAATGCACAATTAAATTAAAAAATAACTTGAATTTTCTAACATTTAAACAGAAAAATCATAGGAAAATGCACGATTAAATTGAAAAATACCTTGAATTTTTTAACATTTAAACAGAAAAATAATAGGAAAATGCACGATTAAATTGAAAAATACCTTGACTTTTCTAACATTTAAACAGAAAAATAATAGGAAAATGCACAATTAAATTAAAAAATAACTTGAATTTTCTAACATTTAAACAGAAAAATCATAGGAAAATGCACGATTAAATTGAAAAATACCTTGAATTTTCTTACATTTGAACAGAAAAATAATAGGAAAATGCACAATTAAATTAAAAAATAACTTGAATTTTCTAACATTTAAACAGAAAAATCATAGGAAAATGCACAATTAAATTAAAAAATAACTTGAATTTTCTAACATTTAAACAGAAAAATCATAGGAAAATGCACGATTAAATTGAAAAATACCTTGAATTTTCTTACATTTGAACAGAAAAATAATAGGAAAATGCACAATTAAATTAAAAAATACCTTGACTTTTCTAACATTTAAACAGAAAAATAATAGGAAAATGCACAATTAAATTAAAAAATAACTTGAATTTTCTAACATTTAAACAGAAAAATCATAAAAAAATGAACGATTAAATTAAAAAATATCTTGAATTTTTTAACATTTAAACAGAAAAATAATAGGAAAATGCACGATTAAATTGAAAAATACCTTGACTTTTCTAACATTTAAACAGAAAAATAATAGGAAAATGCACAATCAAATTAAAAAATACCTTGACTTTTCTAACATTTAAACAGAAAAATAATAGGAAAATGCACAATTAAATTAAAAAATAACTTGAATTTTCTAACATTTAAACAGAAAAATCATAGGAAAATGCACGATTAAATTGAAAAATACCTTGAATTTTCTTACATTTGAACAGAAAAATAATAGGAAAATGCACAATTAAATTAAAAAATACCTTGACTTTTCTAACATTTAAACAGAAAAATAATAGGAAAATGCACAATTAAATTAAAAAATAACTTGAATTTTCTAACATTTAAACAGAAAAATCATAGGAAAATGCACGATTAAATTGAAAAATACCTTGACTTTTCTAACATTTGAACAGAAAAATCATAGAAAAATGCACGATTAAATTAAAAAATACCTTGAATTTTTTAACATTTAAACAGAAAAATAATAGGAAAATGCACGATTAAATTGAAAAATACCTTGACTTTTCTAACATTTAAACAGAAAAATAATAGGAAAATGCACAATTAAATTAAAAAATACCTTGACTTTTCTTACATTTGAACAGAAAAATCATAAAAAAATGAACGATTAAATTAAAAAATATCTTGAATTTTTTAACATTTAAACAGAAAAATCATAGGAAAATGCACAATTAAATAAAAAAATACCTTGAATTTTTTAACATTTAAACAGAAAAATAATAGGAAAATGCACGATTAAATTAAATTGTCACGGCCGCATTCGTGTTTACACAGAGAGGGGGTGTCGGGGGAATCAGTGAGGGGATGTGGGTAGTGTCTCCCATCTCTCTCTCTCTCTCTCTCTCTCTCTGCGCAAATACGAATGCGGCCGTGACACACACCAGAGAACACATCAATAACTGCCTCTGCTCGTCTGCGTCTCTACGCTGCCGCAACATGCGACACACTCACTACCCACAAACTGCGGGCAGGCCAGACACGTTTCTTCTGAAAGCGCACTCTCTCGCATGTCCTTGTTGCCGCATCGCGCGCGGTCACCACTCACTCGCCCCTTCATTCTTTCCCCCCGTGAGTCCCCAGACGGGTTGACTCTCCTTCAGAGCCCTGATATGGGTTCTTCCCCTATTCATCACTAAATTTCCATCGATTAATGGTAACACTGGAGACCGGTAAGCACTTTTTTCAATTTATTATGAAAAAAAACACAGTTTCGAAATAAATTATGTAGGTACATTCGTTTTTCTGTCGTCATTAATTCTTCAATATTTGATAATTTTGCTTTCAAACTGTAATCAGCCGAATCGAGGCGGCCTTCTCTTCCTGAACTCGCCGTTTTTTCAGATATATGCTACCAAAAACACCTATCTCGTGGAGGTCGTGGAAAACCACGAAACAGCGACGCAAAGGATCAAGAAGATCGTGTGTGGGCCCGCATCAATGCAGGAGCATTCGTCGAGAATGCTGGTGAGTACATTAACATTGACTTCAAAACGAAAAACCACAAAGAATGCATCAAATATGCGGATTATTCAAGACAAAATTTTCACCCTAAGACTGACTTCGTCGATTACTTCAGGAAAAACATAGTTCAGCTGTCCAAATTTTGTAGATTTGACTAGAATTTGGGAGCAATAACCCTTCAGCGAGCAGGGACAACCATCGTGGCAAGAATAGAAAACAGTATATTGGGCATCAATGCAACAACAAACAAAGATACACAGAATCGTAGAACGCCCATCCAACTCAAATGCGCTCCTCCGCTCGATTGGTGTCTCCGACTCGTACCCTTCCACACATAAAAGGCAAAATGCGCAATTGCATTCGCGTTTCTTTGCTAGAAATTCAGAAAAGACGCGAAATAGCAAAGGTGTCGCGGTCAATGCAAACGTGCTCTTCTGCTCCATTGGCATCTTCTCCCCGTTCGTGAGACGTTCCTTGCGAGCGTCGATTTGTCATGGCGCGCACTTCCAATGCAACATTAAATTCAAATTCGGCTGAAATAAATCTCTTGTCTGCGTCTAAACTTAATCCAACTATTTCAAACTTCGTAGAAACGCAAAGAGCGGAAGGGCGCGTTTGCATTGGATGTGCGCCATGTGTTTCCGTGTGCTCGTGGATTTGGTTTCAGCGCGAGTCTTGCAATGAACATACGGAGATAAATAGTGTGTGAAGAAGGAAACGCAGATAAATAGAGACACTTTTGCGCCAGAAAAAACGAGAGTTTCACACATGACGAACGGATGATATGAAGCGAGAACTGATAGAATCTGGCCTCGCTTCCAACAAAATCAACCCAAGACTCCTTCCAATCGGACCCTCATTTGTTCATTTTGCAGATTGCGGACACAGCTTCTGTAATGAATGCATCGGCAAACGACAGAAGGTCAAGTGTCCGATGGACAAGAAGCAGACGACGATCGGAAAGGGAAAAACCCTTCCGCGCAACTTTTCGATTATCTGGACTGATTGATTTGTTTGCTCGTGATAAACTGTTCATTTATCTTATCTTTCATGCTTTATCAATTGATCACATGATTGCAATATTCATGATAACGATATATTTCCTTCTTTTTTATCTGCGATTTACCACATTTTTTCACAGTGTTGGTAAATTTCTGAATAGTTTACCTCAGATTTTGGAAGCTTTCCAGAAAGTCACCGAGAATGAAGATAGTATCACACAAGGTTTCAGAAGTTTTTGCTACGTGTCCAGGGTTATATTATATACAGTATTTCCATCGAAGTGGCGCGACAGCGACGTATCAAAGAAGAGCTCTGCCGGAGAATCAATATATCTCGAGATTGATAAGAGGTATCAAAAAGTTGTCAACAGCAAACTTGTAGATCACAAGTAGGACTGCAAGTTTGCAGTTTACAACTTTTCGATATCTGATATCACTCTCGAGATATAATGATTCTCCGGTGGAGCTCTGCGGAGTCATGTCGATGGCGTCCGAAATGGCGCTGAACAGCCTTACCGTAGTTTCTTTAAAGGCGCATATCGATTTAAAAAAAATTTTGTGTTCTCGTGGCGAGACCCGATTCCTCCAATCTGCAAATATCTTTGCGAAGTTGAAAAGTGCGTCAGCATTAGAAGACCCCATTCTCCAACTTGAGCACTTTTCGGAGGAAGGCAGCCATAACACTATGTGGGGTGGGTATATTGAGTGTTGTGAGTTACAATAACATTGGTAAAACTGGGGGTACCCGGCCATTTTCAAAAAATATTTTCGTTTTTTAGTCAACTCGATTTTCGAATTTTTGTGGATTTGAGAAAATTCAACTTTTCAATTGCATTTCTTAAAAGACCATTCCATAGGTATCATTTTTTCAGTTGAACGTTTTTTGATATCTCTTATCACTTTCGAGATATCGACTCTTGAAGGAAGAGCATTCGTTACACTAACATGGGCCACAAAATCGAAAAAATGAGCAAAAATCGATAGAAAACATTTTAATTTTTTAATGCGTTTTCCGACGTAAAATGACGAGTTCTTTTCAGTTCTGAAGTCAGTTTGAATGAATAACCCTCCGTTCTTCTGATATGGCCTCTTTCATATTAGTACACACTGGAAAACCGGAAATTCCTGCAGATTCGATATTAGTTTTCGCTATCTATTCAATTTCATGTTTTCATCTAATGTTCATATTATCATTTTTTGAGTTTATCAAAAGGTGTGTATGTGATAGTTCCAATGAAATCTCCACTATTTCGAGCCATTTTTTCGATTTTGTGGCCTATGTTAGTGAAACGAATGCTCTTCCTTCAAGAGTCGATATCTCGAAAGTGATAAGAGATATCAAAAAACGTTCAACTGCAAAAGTGATACCTATGGAATGGTCTTTTAAGAAATGCAAATGAAAATTATAATTTTCTCAAATCCTCGAAAGTTCGAAAATCGGGTTGACTTAAAAATGAAAATACTTTTCGAAAATGGTCGGTTACCTCCAGTTTTCACAATGTTATTGTAACTCTTAACAGTCAATATACCCACCCCACATAGTGTTATGGCTGCCTCCCTCCGAAAAGTGCTCGAATTGGAGAATAGGGTCTTCTGATGCTGACGCACTTTTCAACTTCGCAAAGATATTTGCAGATTGGTCAATTAGTCCTTATTTTTATTAGAAACTACACTTTGTGAGCTACATTTTCGTTTTTTAACAAAGTCGCAAACTCGAATTTGAAATTTTTTATGATTTTTCAAAGTTGACACATCTCTCATTTGACAAAAAGTTGAATTTTTCAAAATTTCTCTGGAATATGGAAAAAAGGCAAACTTTTGAATAGTGCGTTATTATACCCTCCCAGGGACTATCATTTGCCGACACTTTTTATTCTGATCCCTGGGTAACACTTGGGATACTTTCCTTCTCAGTGCATTCTGGAATTTTTGAGGATTACTGTCAACAGTGAAAATCTGGAAAATCAGGAGGACGAAACTCGAATGTTGAATGTCACCAGGTCGACCCAGAAAGGCGACACCAGATACTTTTAACGCACCAGTAACGTTCTGGAAACACAAGATTTTAAACTTTATTAATGACACTCTTTGACGAATCGGTTGTCTGCTTTGCAGCTACCTTTCTCTTTCGTGTTTGCGACCTTTCGGGCCATCACTGACCGGCTCTTTTGAACCGTGCCTCACGTGAAATCTCACGTATATTCACAGATGCTCTGGAGGTACTTGGTGAAGCTCGGACGGAGAACGAACGGGAGGAGTCAGAATTGAGCTTTCGTACTGCTTAGCCAGATCATAAAGACCTGGCCTGTGATAAGTTTTTTGAAATTTTCTTCTGTTTTCTCGCAGTTTTTTCTTGGCCATAATTTTGGTCAGTGACATCTCAGAAAGGGGTATTTTGAGACGGCGCATCGATGAGAACGATCGGCGAACGATTCGGATGTATGCGCCGCCGACCATTTTCAGACCATTTACATTTTTTCGATTTTCTGTTGACACAAATATTTTTCTGAAAAATCGGATTGTAAACCGATTGGGCTGAAAATCGTCTGGGGGCTTCTCGAAGATGCCCCAAAGGTAAATCAGTTTGATCTGTGCAGAAATATTCAAGCGCCGGAGCTCCGTGCTCCGACAAAATTTTGGTCTGTAACAAATTTTTGGAAATTTTCTTTTTTTTCGCAATTTTTTCTTGGCGATCATTTTGGTCAGTTGAAAAGGCGGGTTGATAACAGTAACAGAGTTCAGAAGAACCATTAGAGAAATATGCTCTTGGAGCCAATTACTCAGAGAGTGCACACGGAAAGCACCATTCGGATGCACTCGTCCAACGAGATTGGCCTTGGCTTTGGCTTCTGTAAGCTGCTTCGGACGCAGACCCATCACTAAACCGTCCACTTTGAAAATCGAGTTTTCGTGTGTGGCAAGTTTAGCTTACGCATGTGTAATGAATTCCTTATAGTCTGGTCGCAAGGAATGCGGTGCTTCGAAGAACTGCTTCGATTGCTCCCAGTTTTTTTCGCCAGTTACCCCGTCGCATGAGTATCTTCATTCTTAAAACTAAACGTTAATCAGCGCAGGGGTGTGCAGTACTCTAATGAGGAGGTCAACATCAACACGGAGTCAACATCGAAGACTTACTTTTAATCATATCAGTTGAGAATCGCTGCTTGGCTGACAATTGTTAATGGAAATGTATCAGGAATAGAGGTTTCATTTCGAACGTAAGCGAGTTGCGAGTAGACTGAACGCCGTTGAGTATTCTCACTCTGAACATCCCTCTCCAATTGTCTCAAGCTTCCTCTTCCATCTTAGCATCTTCTTTTTCAAGCTTCTGATGCTTCTCTTAAATCTGGGGCATCAACACTTTTTGCTGTCCCATTTTGAGGAAGAAAGGGAAGCTAATAAAGAATATGATGTATCCTATGAAAACTTATGAAAATGAAGGAAAGCAATCGAATAGTTTATTTCAAAGCGGTGGTTCGAAACTCAAGCACCAGTTGGCAAGAGGCGCTGAATTCCGAAGCTTTTACACATGAATCTGATGGTCAGGGTGACTTCTGTTTCCGCACAATAATAGAACAAAGTGTTCTGGTCGGTTTCGTCGCGCGTGAGATCCGGGAACGAGCCTGCAGTCAATTGGAAGCGGGGGCTGCAGAAGAAGCTCACTTTGGAGAAAGTCTCGGTTCTCGCGTAATGCTGAAAGTGAGTGTTTTTGGTGAAAGAAATTACAACAGAATGCTCTTACATCCAGAAGTTGCTCGACGGTCTCCTTGCTGATGGTATCAATGCGAAGTGAGAGAACCGGAACATCCCAGTAATCACGAATGTTATCCAGTGGACAAGACCAGAACGTGATAGTGTGGGCGTTTTTCCATTGCAAACTTCCAGTGATCTCTCTGGTATCGAACCTGGCATTCATCGACTCGTTCTTGAAGTGAGTGATTTTCATGAGCACAGTCTCGTCAAGTGCGTGCAAGAACAGTGTGAAATCGACGCCTGTGCTCTCGCGCGAGCTGTGGACGGAGAGCTCCTTCACCTTGAAGCGACGATTCAGAGATCGAAACATTTCCGCAATTGCGGCACGGGTCTCAAAAAAAAGCGCTCCAGGTTTCCTCTGAGCCGCCAGGATAAACCTTGCGTGTCAAGCTCCAGCTTATCGATGACCAAATTAGGATGCGAAAGAATGTCGCAGAGAATTCGAGCCGCCACACGACTCCCATTTTCGTAGATGACGCTTTTCCTAATCACTGTTCCATTTTTGTAGAAGCAATCGACTCGGAATTCGTGAGTTGTCCTATGCACACAGAGAAGACTAATTTCGCGGTCTTTGGTAAAACAGAAATCACGGATGGACCCGCAAGTTGAGCGGAGCTTGACTCTGGAAAAACCTATCGTTTTTGGGGTACGTATTTTTGTGTTCTGTACCTCGCGTTATATCCGGCAGCATCGAATATCTTATCGGCGATTTCGAGTGGCATGTCCAGCAGAGACTTTTGCTCCCGGTTATCCATTGTTCTGGAAGTTCAACATAAAGTGGGAAGAGTTTCAATTGCGAAACGGGGACGGAGAAGGAAGGAAAACAACTGATGCATCGGAAACGATCCCATTTCGAGGTGAGGAGGTAGGCACCACAACGTGTTTCTTAGAACTTCGAATTTCGGTAAAATTTCAATTGGGATCTGTTCAAAGTCTTTATAGAAGTACGTTCCTAAAAAATCTTTCAAAAATATTCGGTGGTTCTCGAGTTATAGCCATTTTAATGCGCGATTTTTTAGTACTGATTTTCTGGAGGGAGGGGGCGGGGCCGCCGGCTGCAAGAGTGCGGCGCGCTTTTACCCGGATTTATTTTCTTCTGCGAATCGAGCGGAAATATGCGAAAGGAGGCCGATTTCTGTGATCTCGTGATAAGTAATGAAGAAAACGAATGAAAATAGGAACGTGGGTTCATTTTACGTTGATTTTCGATAACTTTTTACACCGGAAAGTGGGAAAAACGCAAATTTCGAGAAAATAACTAACAATTTGGAAAAATAAAAATTTATTTAAAAAAAAAACGTAAACTATTTAACAAAATAAATTAAAAATGATTAATCTAAAAAGAGAGAACCGTCTTGAATCAAACTTTCGAAACTTTCCAACGGGATTCTGTGCGTCGTCTCGTCGTCTTCGTACTTCAAAGTGATGAAGCCTCCGCTCACGTCTTCCACGTAGCCACTCTTGGTTGTCACAGCCGCTCCTGAAGCAGGCAGTCTCTGACTGAAACGAGCTCCGATGAACTGATGATCGGCGGCGGCAAGTAGCTCTCCGTCTTCTGCGTCCAGTGCAATGAGCTCGCGGAGCTTCTGGACGAGCTGTTGGAGGGGGAGGGGCTTCTGGTTGGCGGTGATCGCGTAAAACTTCGTCGTCGGTGGTGGTTGCTCGAGAACTTTTTGCCTGAAACGCAATTGGGAAACGACCGCTTCTCTCTTTTGTTTTTCGGTTGGATATTTTTCGATGTTGGAATCGATTTCCTCATCAGTTTTCCAGAAACCGTAACGGACAATGTTCTCGGTGCAGGTTCGGCGGTCATTTGTCTTTTTAGTTTGTTTTTTAGAGGCGGTCTGGTTTTTCTCCCGGATCTTCTGGAGAATCACCTTATCGATATCGACTTGCCGTGCGGCCGCATCACTTCTCAATTTGCTCAGAGCACCACGAGATTCTGTCAGAATGGAGTCCTGAACATCCTCTGGCAGTGCACGAAGCCAATCGAGAGTGTGATTTTTTGTGATGAGAGTGAATGCGACCCTCACGTCAAGTCTCATATTGGGTTTCGTATCGAAAAGATGAGAAACCAGACCGAAAACAGACTCAACATTCCGATTGGTAGCAGGAGCAGCTTTGGTGCTCTCTCGAATATCTTCAGCTTCTTGGCAATGCATTCCTCCCGGTAGGAAGTCAGCAAAAGCTCTGCTGAAGTATTCGAGAGAGGCACTGGAAACTAGAGAAGCTGCCTGCAATCCCATTTCGGACGGATCCGTTCCCACCAGAGCCCTGAGCAACAATCCAGATGTAGTCGGACTGTCTGCCTGAAGGTTCGGCGTTGGAGCGATTCCGTCGAAAAAGGACCCCGGGTGCTGCGTACAATCCCTGAGCCAATTTTGGAGCTGCAGAGCGTAGCGGCACGTGCTCAAAATGTGCTCGGAGTTCTCCGCCAGCCTCCACAACGGAGCAGTGATGAGCTGATCGCAGAAGCCGAGCAACTCCAGATGAGCAACGATCATTGGAGTGTTTAGAAGCTCTCGGATCCTTTTCAGTTCCGGCTTAAAAGCTTCACACTCCTCAGCGAACTCTCCGAGGTGATGACGGTGGAAAAACACCCGAGAGGCGAGCAGAAATACAATGTTAAACCTGTTCCCCAGAAAACTCTCGAAGACAAATCTATTGACGCACTTCTCCTTACACCACGCGGTCCAGGCACTCAAAATTCCGTGCAATCCGGAGCCGCGCTGTCCGAACAATTGCGCGACAAGTTTTACTAGTGCGAAAACTGTCGGCTCATCCAACTGTTTCACCTTGCTCACTGCCAGCTCATGTTCAAGAAGGCACTTTAGCACAATCTTGGTGAAGTTTGAAATCACGTGGAGCTGGCAGAAAAACTGTGAAAATTTCAAGAATTGCTCCTTTTCTCCCTCCGCCCAGTTAGCAAAATTCTCAACAACCTCGGGAACCGCGTCCATTCTGTATTTTTCAACAATTTTGTTGAATTTCAGCTCAGTTTGAGCCAAATCAGACATGGTGCTGTTCACAGACACCACGAACTTCTTGAAAAAGTCCGTGGGAGCGCCAGGCAACTGCTCCACAGAGGAAACCAGTGCATTGAAGGCTGTCTGTGCAGACTTCTCGGCCACCTGCTCGATTCCGAGACAAGTGAAGGTACCATCAGCTGAATGGACCCCGAAAGTCTGCAACTTCATGGTCCCCTTAGTTGTTTCGTCCGATGCTAAACAGACTGGTTCACCTTTCTCTAGAATATCACTGAGACGAGCCTGAACATGGGTTTTCCCAACATAAAGAGCGGCCAATGCGAAATTTCGGCAAGTGGAGGCAGAAGGAGTGGAAAGTAACGAAATGCCGACCAACTCGCTGACAGCCCGCATAACCGCTCCAATTTTGGAATCCGCCACACCAAGGCTTTTCAATGCAATGACGGTCAAAGCGGTCAGGTTCGAGAAGCCCCTTCCCTCTCGCAAATCCACAACTCTGTTGGACATGGAGTCCACCTGAGATTGCAGAGCGAGGAGCCGGTTCTCCTGTTCCCTTACCGCTCTTTTCGCCTTTGCCAACGCTTTGCATTTAGAAGGAACATGTCAGATGGGCCACCCTGAGAACTGAATGAATTGGTTCGGGAAATGTGAGTACTTGGGAGGGTAGTATAACGCCACATTCAAAAGTTTGCCTTTTTTCCTTATTCCGGAGAAATTTTGAAAAATCCATTTTTTTGGCACTCGGAGGATAGGCCCTCTTCAAAAAATCATAACTAATTTAGAAAATGTGTAAACGAGTTGGTTAAAAAACGAAAACAGAGCTAATTAGTTGTAGATTACGGTAAAAATACAAATGATTATTCGTCTTTTGAATTGGAGGCCGTATGTCAGAAAATGTGCTCATGTCAGTAGCCCCTATTTCTGAATTTGATCACTTTTCGGAGAGATGGAGTGATAACACTATGTGGGCAGGGTTTCTTGGTAGTTGTGGGTTACAATCATGATATAAAAACTGGGGGTAACCGATCACTTACGAAAAAAATTTCCACTTTTAGTGAGACCCAATTTTCAAAATTTCAAGGTTTTTGGTTTAATCTGAAAGTGAGTTACATAGCTTGAAAGACCATGTCTTGGGGATCATTTTTGCAGTTGATCGTTTTTTGATATCTTGTATCACTTCCGAGATATCGACTGAGAAGGGATGTCCACTTAGCACGAGAACACGGGTTAGAGAACACTGGAAATGTGTACCCTGGAGATTGAAATTCAAGACAACTACTACTAAATCATATTGATCTAGGTAGTAATGAACGATTCACATTTTGAGATCTCAAAATAATCTTCGAGAATTCGACGAAAATCCCGGCACTACCTTTCCTAAAACTGTCAAAATAAGGGGAAAATAGAAAGGGGGCCACTAAATCTACAGGAAATAAGTGTTTATTCTTAGATTTGATGCTGAAAATTGTTTGTATAAACCCATTTCATGTTGTACTCGTGGAAATTCAACAAAATAACAATATTCCAAAAATTGACTTTTTCGGCATTTTCTGACGCGTATTCTCGTGCTAAGTGGACATCCTTTCTCAGTCGATATCTCGGAAGTGATACGAGATATCAAAAAACGTTCAACTGCAAAAATGATCCTCAGGACATGGTCTTTCAAGCTATGAGGCTCACTTTTAGATTAAACGAAGAACCTTGAAATTTTGAAAATTGGGTCTCACTAAAAGTGGAAATTTTTTTCGTAAATGATCGGTTACCCCCAGTTTTTATATCATGATTGTAACCCACAACTACCAAAAAACCCTGCTCACATAGTGTTATCACTCCATCTCTTCGCAAAGTGATCAAATTCAGAAATAGGGTCTACTGACATGAGCACATTTTCTGACATACGGCCTCCAATTCAAAAGATGAATAATCATTTGTATTTTTACCGTAATCTACAACCAATTAGCTCCACTTTCGTTTTTTAACCAACTCGTTTACATATTTTCTAAATTAGTTATGATTTTTTGAAGAGGGCCTATCCTCCGAGTGCCAAAAAAAATGGATTTTTCAAAATTTCTCCGGAATAAGGAAAAAAGGCAAACTTTTGAATGTAGCGTTATACAACCCTCTCAGGTACTCACATTTCCCGAACCTATTCATTCGGTTCTCAGGGTGGCCCATCTGACATGTTCCTTCTTAGATGCGAAACGTTTCAAATACTTTTTGTTCAAAAGTTGAGCATTTTTCAGCGATTTTCTAATACGGGATTCAAGGCGCTCATGATAAAGTTTCCAAGATTTCAGAGCTTTAGTGTCTTTTTCGAGATCTTTGTTCTTCTTCTGCAGGGAATCGAGAGGGCAATTACAGTGTTTATTCGAGTCAGGTGCATTTGATGAACCGCTTACCGGTGGTGCATCGGTCTGTGAGTTGATTGCTCGACGCCGACAAGTGGAGCTCCACAATTATCATTGCTCACACCAACATTACTGTCAGAGCAAACTGAATTTCTCGATACACAACTGTTTTTGCTACTGATCCCGTCAGAATTGAAGAAACTACGATCGAACGCCACTGATTTTTCAATTATAAAAGACTCATCTTTCCATTTTCTTCCGTCTTTTTTGGCCAGTGTCATCTCTCTCCGCACTTCCATCGCAGCTCTCCGGAACCTGGCGCACTCCGATTTCTCAGCATCCTCTGCGAACCCGAGTAGTTTCCGTGTGATCCGATGAAGTTGAGCAATGTTGGGCTCCAAATAGAAGAGCGATAGAGTTGTTTCGGCACGAGTTGCAGAGTTCCCGTGAGCTCGAATCGTTCATCAATTCCGTAAGATTTGAGAACTGAGCGATGATGATCTTTCTGCTCCGGGATTGATACGAGTGGACTTTCTGAAGGACAAAATAGTGTCACAATGAGTTTCATTTCTTACCTGCTTTCCAAATTTTCGCTGGTGGCTCTTCTTTGTCAGTTTCAGACATTTTCAAGTGTAAAATAGGACGAAAAAGTTAAAAAAAGAAAAAAATTACAATGTAAAATACGATAAATCTGTAAACACCGTGACGAAAAAGCACGTACATGCTTTAAAAAAAGAAAAAATCTGATGAAAACTCGAACCCCCATAGAGCGATCGTCAATCGCCCACTCGCCCACTGCGCCATGCGCACCTGCGGGCGTTGAGAAGGTTTGCGCATACATATTGTCGACCCACGCCACTGAATTTGGACGCAAAAAAGTAGGAGCTGTGAAAGTGAAAAGTGGCATAAAAATTTTTCGCTAGAACCGATTTTCTTGTTTCTATAGTAAATTTGTAGCAAATTTTCCGTAGATTCCGAATCTGCTCTCGGAATATGTGTAATCGACCTGCTAAGGCCTCAAAAGAACAAAAATATGTGATTTCGGTGGAACACGATGTTTTTGGATTGGATCAAAAGATCTTCAAACAAGTCCTAGGGCTCCAAAAATTTGCATGGGACTTCTTAAAGACTTGTTTTATGATTTCCGCTCATAAAATTAGGGGGTCATCGCTGAAAAATTTTCCCAATTTTTCAACGCAGTTTGAGCCATCATAAAAAATTTTCGCTAGAACGAATTTTGATTCTGACTTCAAAAACGGATTCTACGTATCAAAAACTCTCAGAATCATTATTCAGAAGTAGTGTAATCGACTTTTATCCGGGGTAAAAATGCAAATTTCTGAGTTCCATTTCGATTTTCTCAATTTTTTTGCTCAACCAGGCGTTTTCTGATAAAACTGATAACGCCAATCGATTCTACGTGCTCGAATACGTATACTTTAGTCGTTTCTATGGTGGTCGACCATATATTGGCCGCAGTACAGGCCCACAAACAGGCCGAATGGGGACCTCCAGAAGATTTCGATCGACCACGCCCCCTTTCGTTGTGGTGCCTACGCATAGGCGAGCACTTTTGTTTTTAAATCAACAAGAGACAAGGAAACACAGAAAAAGGAGAGAAAACGAGAGATATCGTCGACATATGCGGAAACATTCTAGAACGAAATGAGTCATTCTCGATATTTCGAAATAGATGAGTTTGCAGGCAAAATTGCGGGCCGTTTCTCTAGACAATGACTCATAATCACAAGGAATTCGGAAAACAATAATACCTTGGAGTATAATTGCGGCGAGGAGGGGAGGGGACACACACACACACCACTACAAGCAGGCATGTCCGTTGGCGACGAAATGAAAACAGCCGGTGACAAAAAATATCGAGTAGTTTCTAGGAGGAATACCCACCGGGTTAGCGCCTGTGTTTCAATTAACAGGGCGAAAGAGTGCAGGAAAAACGGGAATGAGAGGAATCAACACGAACCAAGGGACACGAGAAATTGAGAGAAAACGAGAGATATCGTCAAAATGTGTAAAGATGGCAGCATTCCAGAACGAAGTTTCGACATAAACGAATGGACTGTTTGTCCGGACATACCTCATAATCTTGGCGAGGGGTGAGAAGAGGGGGGGGGGGAGCTTCTGTAGTAGAGAGAGCGTGCGGGACGAGAAGTACGAGAAGAGACCAACAGAATCCAGTGGAGCGCGTTTGCGTATTCTCTAACAAAATGAGTCATTTTCGATATTTCGAAATATACGAATTTGCAGGCAAACTTGCGGACTGTTTGCCCGAATGTAGCTCACATCCGAGGCGATGGGTGAGGAAAAAGGGGGTGCGCACACCGGGTCAGCGGCAGTGTTTTGACCGGTGGCCCGAAGAGGCGACATAGCCGAGGGAGAGAGGGGGAAGCTTCTGTAGTAGAGAGTGATGAAACGATTGAGACAGAAATTTCCAGAACTATTTCGAAATACATCAATGGAGCGCGATTGTATTGGGTTTGATGATTCATGGAAGACACTGTGTTTCAGAGGCATTTCCAGGATTTGGACACCATGGATCCCTTTGAATTGGTCCAAAAGGCTGGAGCGAGGGCAGCGGACGTTAAACAAACAAGCACTGGTAAGTGATAGGAGAAGACAGTGGATAATGTGGATAATGCAGAGACGCGGACAGTGTCGTCGCTTGGAGAGTGGACAACATTTTTATGGGGGGGGGGTTCGGCCATCCTGAAAAGTGGGCGGGGCCTGTCTTGCAACCGTCGCTCAAAAATTCGCAACTCTGCCGCACGCCTTAAACCAAGCATCGAATGTGAATTGTTCGTGTCAAGTTGTGCAATTTTATTTTGTAGTTCTCCCTTCCGGAATTTCAAAACGCAAATCTGACCTGGATTTTTTCTTTCACGTAGCTTCGAGTTTTGGTGTTTTCTGTAGCGCGTACTCAATTTCGCGAATTGAAAGCCACCGGCTAGAGCACACGAGCGGAGGACAGGAACTGATAACGGATTATTTTCGTGTTTTGGAAAGGGGTCAGCTGTAGCATACGAGTTCGAGGATGAAAAAATGAGGGAGAATCGGGGAAATTCCAACGCAGGAGCTGCCAGTACGTCTACAATATTGAGCTCTGTTTACCTAGCATCCGGTTCAAAATGCTTCCCAGAAGCCCTCCAGCATTCTATAACTTCCAAGACCTGCGACAAACTCTAAAACGTCATGTCCTCTGTAACTAGTATCAGGTTCCAAGCAACCACCAGAAGCTTCCCGTGATTCTAAGTCCTTTAAAACCTGAAATAAAACTTGAACTATATTTCTGAAGTGTTTTAAAACGCAGACGCTCCGTGCAACAAGTCCACAGTTCAAGGTGCCCTCGAGAAGCCCTCCATCACTCTACAGGCTCCAAAATCTTGTAATGAGCCCCAAAATGACCTTCTGAGAATCCCTGTAACCCTCTGATCTCTATCACTGGTCGAGAAGTTCCTTTTATTTTCGGTTATTGGGAGATATATTGATGATAACGATATCATGGTTACAACAAAAACGGGACAATGTTAGAGATCATCGATGATCTCTATGATCCTATGAGATCTAGAAAACATGCTGATAATAGGTGATATTATAAAAGGGGACATATGGCTAAATATGAGACAATTGGGGACTAGGGACTCGTGATATTGAGACGTCATAGGTGACAAGGACAAATTGACAGATCAGTAACTTCCGGCAGACGACGCGTTGAACCGGTTACGATAATCTCTCCGTCTCGCATTGTCAAAGAAGGTTTTCACCTTGCTCTTGTCCACCACCAGCTCCTCGGCGCCTTTTTTGATCTGCTCAGGGAATTGGTGGATTCTGCAAAACAAGGGAATTCGAAATTTGATGTATTTTTCTTTAAAACCAACCTTCCAACTTTGGCTCCATTCAGGTTCATTCAGGCTCTTGGTCTTGACAGCTCATCATGAGCCACTCGTAGAGGCACTCATAATGTTCCTGGCTCTTCTTCAGATTTTCCCGCCGCTTCTTCAGCTCGAGGTGGACCCTCCGGCTCAAGTTCACAGTGTCAATAACACCTTCTGGCCTGGTCAACGGAAGGGTCAGGGCATGGGCATAGCCGACTTTGAGCTCCTTTTCGCGAATCTCCGCTCGCTGCTTTGCCAAAAATCTCCTTCTAGTTAACTGAAATTGAAAACACTATGATAGTGATGTATTTTGACTCATATCTCAAAACTGATAAAAAGTATCAAATCAAAATTTTGTCAACAAGAAAATTGTTCAATGATTGAGTTTATCAGTAGTTGACAACTTTTCATCAACTCTCATGGTTCGTGAGATATCAATGGATTAGTGATAGTTATACTTACCAATCATCCCCGCAGAGACCAGCTCGCCAATTTTTGAAAAGGAGACTCCATTGTTTTGATCGGCGGGCTCTGTAACATTGTAGCAATTAGTGATATCAAAAGGTGATCAACTGAAAAATTACTCAGTGACTGATAAGGATCTTATGTCTAGTTGACAGTTTTTATGATAACTCTATCGGTTCTCGAGACATCCACTGATAAAGCATGCTAACCTTGAAACAGCACCTCCTCTTCCGGATTTCTGAAGAGTATGTCCATTTCGCGGTCCCGAATTCCATTCGACGTCTTCATCGTTTTCAGACTGCCGGTTTCTTCAGCCGCTTTGTACGGGTTGAACCTTCTTTTCACAGGGAACCCATTGGCCGGATCCTCATAGTGAAGCGGCTAGACCGGAGTTGAATCCACTGGGACACGTGGCATATATTCCATAGAATCGGCTCCTCGGTCATTCGCTCATTATTTCTTGGAGCAGCTGGGTACATCGCGTGATAGGAGTTCCCGAAGAGCTCATTCAAGCCAGATCAGCTGTCCCGTTGCCCTCGAGCTGTCCGAGGTAAGCATTATCGTCATCTCGCAGAGGCCTTTCCGGTGAGAAAAAGTTGTCTCCCGGGTTGAGAGTATTGTGACAGCGGAACGTAGTCTCTTGGAAGCTTGAGAATGTGTCCGAATTGGCCACAAGAGAGTTGAAGTAGAAATCCATGTTTGCACACTGAAAAATTGGTTTTCTACTGGGAAATGAGAGAGAGAAAGATGGGAGAAATAAATGAAAGAGGGAACTTTGTTCCGTTTGGACTCATATGAGACCGATAAGAGATATCGGAAAGTTGTCAACTAAGGAAATGTTAAGAAATGGCTCATCATGGTTTTCGAGATATCGATTTATTAGCGACGCGTACCAAATTTGGTGGGAATAACGAATAAACGAACGAGAAGAGTAGTAAGAAAACAAGTGACGGAAGGGGAGAGAGAGGGAGAGAGTGTGAGGAACGCCAATATCGTTGCACAACACCTCTCCCCGTCTTCTCTAAATTTGACGACGTTCTTCCTTCTAGAGACTGTTCTGGAGGAAGAGAGGCGGGGACATGGATCAATAGAGTATAGGTCGAGCGCTATTTTACAGGTGCTGTGGGTGGCCCAAGGAAAGGATGGTTGTCCTGAGATCATAAACACATTCACGTCATAATCATAACTGTCAACTGAAACGGGGAATTAGGCCGAACAGAGTTTCTCCCGAGTTCAGTTGATTTCGAGGAGACATTCGTTTACTCAAATTGAGTGCGTCTCTCTGAATTTAAGAGCTATCGATGAGCAATCGAAAGAAAAGTTGATCATTTCCAAGTGTTCTAATCAATTCTGATGGATAAATATGTGTCATTTGTCATTTTCGCGGAGGTTGAAAACAGCTGAAACCGTCACGGGAGATTTGGCGATGTGCTATTTGAGTTCCCGTTTTGCCGGCTGCGAGCGTTGCCTGAGTAGTCAACGTTTAGCGCATATAATTAGGCGTTGAATACTCAGGCACCGCTCGCAGCCAAATTTGGAAAATTTGCAGTCCACCGCACATATCTGAAGCTCTCGGGACAGTTGACGTTTGAATGGAGTGTTATTTTTTCAGATTGCAAAGTGATAAAAAGAAATCGATTGATGAAACGATTCAGAAAAGACTCACTAACCACTACAACACAACGCACACAAATGACAGAATAACGAATAAACGAACGCGAAGAGTAGTAAGAAAACAAGTGACGGAAGGGGAGAGAGGGGGGAGTGTGAGGAACGCCAATATTGTTGCACAACACCTCTCCCACGTCTTCTCCACATTTGACGGCGTTCTTCCTCTTAGAGACTGTTCTGGAGGAAGAGAGACGGGGACACGGATCAATACAGTATAAGGAGTGCGGTTAAGTGACCCAGAGAAGGACATGTTACCCCAAAAAGCTCTCTGAAACTTCAAATTTCGATTCTCCAACGACGAATTGAACTTTTGACATACATTTCAAAGCAATCTCCAGAAACTTCCAATAACAATGAAGGAAAACACCATTTCTCAGTTTCACAACTTTCATTTATTTTGTTCGTTGCAAAATATT
This sequence comes from Caenorhabditis macrosperma, assembly GCA_963932285.1. Lineage (NCBI taxonomy): Eukaryota > Metazoa > Nematoda > Chromadorea > Rhabditida > Rhabditidae > Caenorhabditis > Caenorhabditis macrosperma. The sequence continues at coordinate 23,168,496 of OZ010618.1, forward strand.
CGATTTGCATTCATGATAGAGATCATACAAAAGAAAATAAAAGATTAATGGTTTCCGGTGGATGGGAACGCGTTGAACCGGTTCCGGCGATCTCTCCGTCCTGTTCTGTTAACTTTGGAATTTCAGCCATGTCGACTGCACCAAAGAAAACTGTGCTTCTTGTTGGAAAGCCGTTCGGCTAACCCCCTCGGGTTATCACGCGTGAATATTTTTACTACACCGTGAACTTTTTCTTCGTCCTGGAAGGTTCCGGACAAACCTCTTTCACGTGGAATCTCCACGTGAACGAACGGTCGGATTGCAATGATGAGAACTCCAACGAACCTCGCATCGAGAATTCGTGGAACCCGGGTAAAAAGCATGCGAACTGCTCGGGAAACCGGGAACCTTGCAGATCAAATGGTTGCTCCTGATCGGAATCAAGAACCCACAGATCTGGTTCATACAAGACGCCTCCGCTTCATTCTGTCTCCAAGGACCGAAATCAGCCAGAATTGTCGTGACAACAACTTTTTCACCACCAAGGGATCCGAAGAGGTCGAGAAAGAAGTCGGACCAAAGTCAGGACTCGTGAATGTGAACGTTCACCGCGGCCGAAGCATCTTGGCCGAAGCCGGACCGTGTTCTCAGTCTCAGGGTCTCATGGCTCATGTCTCTATCTCAAGGGAATGTTTGGTCGATGCACCATGTCGCGCAGAGGTGGTTCAGTGGATCTGCGAATGCATTCATCAGTTGAGAGAGAACTTATAGAGATTTATTAGAGAGTGAGGAAAGAGATAAACACAAAAGTCTTATCAACTCGTTTATCAATCAAACAGAGAATCAAAAAGTGAGATTGAGTCGGGACCAGCGTATTCACCGAAGGTGAGTACGGCTGGAAGCCGAACTGAAGTTTCTTCTCGCATCTGGTCGTCGAAGGGGCGAGCGTCCACGTTTCATCTAGGGCAGGTCGGTCGAGGTGATGTCAGGGCACGTCTATTGTTCGAAGGCAAACGAGTACATCTGACGAGGGCGAGGTCACGTGTCGGCGATGCTTCTTCCGTGGATGACTTGAGCACTGATGATGAGAGAGGGCGAGAGTTGACGAGTCGAGTAAGAGTAGTACAGCAATTCGAGAAGGCAGTTGTCGAGTCGTTGAGCGGGCTAGATGAAGAGTCGGTCGAGTCTTTGTCAGGTCGAGAGAGAGAGACCTAAAGGGTCCCTCGAATTTGCGACACTATCTCCTAAACATACTGTTATCACCGTCGTCGCTCCTTCGTGGATTCCTCTGTGTTCTTGCCGTGTCGTTTTCACTTATGCTGCTGCTGAATTCTGAAGTTCAAGAATATTAGTCTCTATCTCACCCAACCACCCCCTAAACATACTGTTGCCACTAGTGTCTTATCTGCTTGGCTGTCATCCTTGTCATGGCTGCTGCTGGTTCTGAAGGGTCTGAAAGCTTAAAAGATAAGTATCTGTTCTACCCACTACACTTATGCTTGACCCCTGGAACCTACTGTTACCACTGTCGCAGCTTCTGCTTAACATTTCGAAATGGATTTCCAATATGTTGTTTTCAGGTATTTCTGTAGAAAAACACTATCGCATAGGCAATCCGGCATAGCAAATTGAAAAGTAAGGGGGCAAATTTGAGAAAAGAAATTCACACGAAGGGAAGGGTCCATGAGAGATGGAGGGGGTAGATATTGTCACAGACTTATTTCTATATTCTGTGCTATTTCACTTTTCCTCATTGTGATCTATGATTGTTCACGAAGGTCATATTACGCGGAAGTTAATATTCATCGGAACTACTCCGATGTTTATCGGACCCCGCGCATATGACCCGGATTACATACAGTCTATGCGTTTACGTCGGGAGTAGTCGTGTTTCCGTGACTACTCTCCATACCGACTCAAAATAAAGATGTCGACATCTAACACATTGTGATATAGACACTTACAATAGAAGGGAAAAGGTAACATAGTATAAAACCCTTCTATTTGTAATAATATAAAACACATAGGGGATCATTTTTTATTAGTTAGTCTCGTTTTTTACTCTTTTTGACTGTCGTTGCGCTGTTTGTTTCTATCCGTTTTGTTCTCGCGTCTCAGCATTTTGAACTCGGGGGCTCTCTCTACGTATCAGCGCAGAATCGCTTCATTTTATCGTCGTTTGTGTGATCTAGGAAGAGTTGGAAGTTGAATCCGAAGATGTTGGTGATATTTTCGTTGTTGAAAGGTTTGCAGACATTCTTCGGCGGCAAAAGGCTTTTCGAAGAGGAAGACGCGTTGTTCTCGAGATTCGATTCGGTCTCCTTGAATTGAATGTTTTCTTTTATAGGATAGGAAATCATAACAAACTCACGACGATTGGCTCTGCATCCAACTGCTCTTTCGCATCATCTACAGGAACATTGTCGTTGTTTACGTCCATCTGAAAGAACTGCCTAACAAACATATTATCAGTTTTCGACGAGACGGTGGAATGGAGGTCATAAACGAAACATATGCAAATCTTGAAAAACGCCGAAAAGAACGACGGAGAGTTTACGGGGCGCTTGCCTTTTACACGCACCGGAGTTCCGGGGAGATTGCCAAGTTTTCGCTGCGATCTCGTGAGTCGAAAACTTGCAGTTCGGCAACATGGGACATCAAACGAGGCATCCAGACAGTTTCCACGGCTGGCAAGTACATCTGTCAGTCTCCCGTCCGATGGTAAGAGAGTTGGGACGATGCAGGAGTAGCCTTGCATGTTTCATCGATGGTACGCCCTTTGTCTCACAAACGGCTCGTTAAATTTCTCAATGGCGACAGAGGAAAGCAACTGTGAGCTGTAGGAACATCTGCAGCACATACCGGATCACTGAGGGAAGAGATAGAGAATGAATGTGTTTTCCGATGGAGGAGCGATGGAACGAACAGAACTGAAGACAGTTCAGCACTCAAGTCAACGAAACACAACACAGGACGGGACGGAAGAAAGGAAGAATCGAACGAATTCAGTGTCCTTTACACTTTGCCTCCGAGTGAGTCACAGCATTCCTCCATCGAACTATCCATCGGCAGAAATCCAATCAAGCTGCGTCTCCCTTCCGCACACACTGTCTCAAATACAGTTTTGCAGGCGGCGACAACTGAGCATCCTTTTGTCGTAATTGCCCCCTCACCCCGTCTCCGGCACATTTCAATGCCACAATTTCCTTGTATCTAGGCTCCTTCCCCTTGCTCTCACCGGATCCCATGTTACAGTCCTGGTTAATGGATGATTCTCGTTGAACACTGTTGACTTTTATTTCATGGAAAGTAGAACTTCTTCGTTAGTTACCAAACGTACAAAAATCTGTTTTTTTAGGTTACCGTCTTGCAACAAAAACTGAGAGAGGTGATTATACACAACACATAACACTGACGTTGTTTATTAAGCAGTCAACCCATGATAATTTTACTTGACAAAGATTTTAAAAAATAGTACTTTCCATCGGAGCCCATGCTCATTCTTGTACTCACGGAGCATTGCGTTATTCTGAAATTGTGCATTTCTTGAGTATCTGAACCCGTTGTCCATTCTCACCTTCAATGCGCTCTCCTCGATTTCGCATCTCCACACCGGGTGCTCCCACTTCTTGCCCTCCCAAGAGACCAGATAGCGAGTGGTTCCGTTGTCATTGATCTCTTTCACTTCGTACACACCTGGAAACCGTGAATGCAGAAATGAGAGAAGAAGGGAGAAATGTTCGGCTCCCACAGGTTAGCGTTTGTGATTTAGACTCACGAGATTTTCCATCGTACGAGACGCGCGAGATCAGTGTCTTGTAATCAGTGAGCTTGTTATAGAGGTCGTCCTGGAAACGGATCAATTGGAAGGAGGTGTTTTGATGAAGTTGCAAAACTCACATCCATCTCGTACTCCTTCAGCTCAATGACTTCCCCCACTGCTCAGTTCCACGAAAGAGACGACGTAGCTCTTTTTGGAGACTCGGTGACCGAAGATCTTCGCGTTGGTGAGTGGAGGAGAGCTGGAAAGAGTACGCAGTCGAATGAGCAATCCCTGAGAGCTTACTGTTCAGACGAGCTGGAGGATGACATATTTGACAGGAAGTCCCACGAATTGATGCCTGAAAGGAACAACTGATAGGATGACTGGCATTCAAAGAACGGAACGGTTGGCAAGAGATGGGAAGGGTGCTGCTCTGTGAATGTTGAAGAGGAAATATAAATAAAGTATATGGTATGGTTCCCCCCGCGCCACAATCATAAGAAACGGCGACGGACGCGTGGTTCGATAAAAACGGAGAGATGGCTGGGAAACAAATAAATGGGGTGGTGCATTTGGTTAACAAGAGGGGGGGCCCTTTTGGATGCAGAACAGTGCGCAGTTGAGGAAAAATGATCAGCGTAACAAACATATTATCAGTTTTCGAAGCGCACGAAGTCTAAGAAAATAACGAAGATATCGGGTGGATATGGTATAATGAAAGAGGAATGGGGTCTCGCCACGAGAAGGTTGAACTTTTTTGAAAATCGACATGCGCCTTTGAGGAAACTACGGTAGAAAATAACTCAAAACATGAAATTCACAGTAGTTTGTCCGAAGGAGCATGTCGATTTTCAAAAAAAGTGCAATGTTCTCGTGGCGAGACCCCATTCCTCCCACGCTCTGTCATTGCGCCACATTCCAGGAAATACTAAATTACGAAAACATTTGAATGTCGGAAAACAACTAGTGAGGCTGCGGCGGTAACTGACGCTCCCTCTACGGCCCCTACGGCGAATAATCATCTTCATTTCTGAGAAAGTAGGACGAAGAACCCTCTAATCATTCAACTATTGCAAAAACAACGTGGCCGCCGTGAAATTCCGCGTCCGATGGTCCAAGTTGCATTCAAAACGGTCGAGCGGCACCAAGTGGTCCTGTGAGCCGACGGGGTGCGCGCTCTTCCAGAATTCCAGAAATGAGGGAGGTCACGAAGTGTCAGAAAGAATCCATGACGTGAGAGGCCGATGTTCAATTCTGGGGGCACACGTCAGCCATAATGAAAAGTGGATACCTTCATTTCACGTGAGTTAGAGGACTCGGCTCATTTCGACACTTTTGTGGCAGCTTCGGGACCAAAATTCGGAAAAAAATTTGGACAACATTCTTCATTTCTGCGAAGCCACGCCCCAAACGCGCATTTCTGTACAATTATCGAAAAATTCTTGACAGAATCAATTGAGAAGGGGTGAATGAAAAACTGATTTACCTTCAATAATATCTTCCGCTGTTGTTGAAAGTCAGTAAAATCGTGTGAGGTCTTCAGAGCCCATATCAGGCCTCTGAAAAAAAGGCAACCCGTCTGGGGACTCGCGGGGGGAAAGAAGATAGGAGGAGACGCAAATGATGCGAGACAGTACGCAAGAGTGAGAGACGTGTCTGGCCTTACCGCAGTCTGTGGGTAGTGAGTGTGTCGCATGTTGTGACGGCGTAGAGACGCAGACGAGCAGAAGCAGCGATTGATGTGTTCTCTGGTGTGTGTCACGGCCGCATTTGTATTTGCACAGAGAGAGAGAGGGGCATCGGGGGAATCAGTGAGGGCAAATGGGTAGTGTCCATACCCCCATTGCGAAGGCTGGCAAGGATCACTCCTATTATGTAACGCGGGGATTTTGATGAAAGTAGGGGATCGGTGGTACTATGAGTGGTATGAACACCCATAATGGGTAATTACAGCGTCGGACCTTTTTCTGGAGTTACGGCAAAACAAATGTTCAAAAAAATGACCAAAATTTCAATTTAAAAAAAGCCATAACTAGCATAGGCTGATCCTATCTCAAAAACAGACATTACGATTTCTTTGGAAGTGTTTCCATTCTATTTGCCAAACACTTGCGTTTTCCCCATGTGCCGATATACGTGTTCCAATGTACTGGTAATTAGATGGATTTTGAGAAAATGGAGAAAACTGAAAATGACACCTAAACGTTGGTAAAACTCTTCGGTTTGTTCAAGAAACATTGTGACACTACTCCCTTGTTATCACGGAATCTCTTACCACTAGATTATCACTAAACAGCATTTCAGCTTTTTAGTGAATTTTCCAGCCAGAAAACGTTTTCTGGTGGTCGTTCAGTGTGCTTTCACAACAAATTAAATTTGTTTCGGAGAATTTTCTAGGCTCTGCCGCATAAAAGGGCGCGGAGCCACCCTCCTAAAAGGGCCACCCTCCTCCGCTTATTCTTCCCCTTCCCCCTAGAAACCCAAATGGCTGCACCTGGCCTAGAATCCGACAAAAACTGTTCTGAAACTTTTTATTCTTCATCCCCTAACATCCCTCTATCGATTGATGCACATAACATGACTATTTGGGCATATTCCGTTGGTGGCCTAGAAACCCAAATGGCTGCACCTGGCCTAGAATCCGACAAAAACTGTTCTGAAACTTTTTATTCTTCATCCCCTAACATCCCTCTATCGATTGATGCACATAACATGAGTATTTGACCAAATTCCGATGGTGGCCTAGAAACCCTGGACCTGGCCTAGAACCCGACCAGAAATCATTAAAAGTCATGTACTAAATTTCCTCCATCTGGTTTTTTCATGGCCTAGAAACCCCATTTCGTGGCCTAGGATTACGACAAATATTTTTTGACACATGGATTCATGCTCAGCGTAAAATTATGCGTCGATTGATGTAACTATGTGTTTTCTATGTGCTATTTCTGTCTTTGTTCATGAATTACTACGGAAAAACGTTACAGGATTTCATATAGCTTGATGATTTGCCAGAATATGTGAAGGTGTGGTGACCGAGTATTGCATGTATGTGAGAAATCGTACTCTCGCATATTCCACACGAATACCATTCTTTTTTGTTTTCTATGTGCTATTTCTGTTTTTCTTCATAAATTATTATGGAAAAACGTTACAGTAATTCATACAGCTTGATGATTTGCCAGAATATGTGAAGGTGTGGTGACCGAGTATTGCATGCTTTGTTTTTAGGGTCGACTCGGAATCGATTGATTAGGAGAAATGATGGATGAAGGTGGACGAGTGTACATGTGGTGTTCCAGAGGGAATGCACCCCCTCCCAAATTGCCACCAGAAATAGGCGTGTTAGTCATTCACCTTGTTTCGAAATAGGTGTCGAATCTTGGCGGAATCTTTTTATTTTATTATGCAGACATTTTACAGGAATACGACAGAAAATATGGGTTAAAAGTATTGGATAAATAAAGAAATTACAGAAAATTTAGCAATCACAAGGCGGGTTGAGTAAAATGTGATGATTCCGAGACAAGCGGGAGACGAGAACATCTGGAACGTAGCCTTATGGAATTTGTGAACATTTTCAAAGATTTCTTACCGCCTGAGTGATGGGGTGTTCATCACTTCTTGACAGCTTCCTTCTCCTCCACCTTCGTCTGCTCCGCCATGAGTGGCTCGATGGGCTTCTTGGCGGGTGTGCTCGCCGGTCTCAGACTGTGGGCCAAAACGTGGGCCACGACGTGGGGCCGGTGGTGGAGCCTTTGACGACTTTCCTCCCATTTCTGAAAGATTATGGTTGATGGTTAAGAAGGGATTTACGACGAATCTACGAGAGGGGAACAGGGAATGTGACACAAATGAATGGAAAACCGTTCTCCGGCAAGTTTACCGATAGCAAGGGAGAGAGAGAGAGAGTGAAATCCAAAATGTTTGGTTTTTTTCTAATTTAGCGTTGAGTAATGCTCTGTTTATGTGGTGGGACTCTGCATCGATTGATACATTGATTAGAGGGAGAATGATTGAAGAAGGTGGAAACATGATTCATCGATGATAAATGCTTTGTTTATGGTGCCAGAATCGATTGATTAGGGTAGGGGAATCTATGGTTTTCCAAAAGGAATTTCTCAAAATATTCAGAATTTTCACCACTCTCATTCAGAATTTTCACCACCGCCAGGGAAGGGAATTCACAGAAGGGCTGGAAACTCAGCTCCAAAGCCTTTTGGATGCACTTTTTCCAGGAGATTCCAGCCGTTTTGTATCTCGCCTAAGAGAGAGGTGGTTGCCTAGTCGCGTGAAAAAGATACACGAAGAAAATGCGAAATTGGCGCATAAAAAAACGACCACAATGAGTGGGGCACGGGATCAATTCTGGGGACATTTTTTGAGCAATTGCCACGTGGCCAAACGCGCACTTTCGAATTGACGCAATATATGGGAGGCGGCAGAAACTCGGCGGCGAATTAAATGGAATAGAATACTCACATCATTCTCCAGTGTTTCCGTTAATCGTTTTATAATAAATTCAGTGCAAATCGTTAGGCTGCCATATCAGGCTGCTTTCTCCATCCATTCCATTCATTCTTCTCCTCCTCCTTCTTCTTCTTTTCCATTAGTGGTGATTTAAAAAAATTGTTTGATAAAAATGAGCAGCATATCAGCTGGCTCCAATTGGGAAAATTGTATTTCGTCTGAAAAAAGACGATTGTTCATTGAATTTTCTATACTAGAGACTGACTCACCCTTATTCTCTTCTCATCCATCCTCCAATATTTTATCACAACTCTTATGAAATACCAACGGCGTTCATATCAGGTCGGCCGGGAAGATGGTCGCATTGACCACAAGTTTGATATCTGTAACTTTTTAGAAATGGAGAGAAATCGGAGGAAAATTAAGAAGAAAAGAAAGGAAAAATTGAGCAGAACAAGGTGGAAGACATTGGAAACGATTAACAGGAAGGGAGAGTGAGAAAAAACAACGAGAAATGGGCAAATATTTGAGCAAGACAGGGATTTCTGTTGAGGTAATTGAAATGATGACTCATCACAAGGACGCCATGGGTAGGGATGAGTCATCGATGATTCATTGTCGGTATCCTTTGAAGTCGCCCTTTCCCGGAGACCACCCAGTCAACAGAGATTGGTTGAAGAAAAGTCGTTTTTCGAACTGAGAATAGAAATTGGCCATTTTTGAGATATGATTCTAGAAAACCTAAACAATGTACCGGTCCAGTTGAATGCTCCCTGTAAAAGTTCCAGCTCGAACAGACCATTTTGAGCCGAGTCAACGCGAAAAAAAGAAGAAAAGGGGGAGGAAGGCAATACCCTCGCGGCACAGCAAAAAGTGGGGAAGAATGAGCGGAGGAGGGTGACTCAGAGTGAGAGAGCAGACGGGTAGAGAGGAAGGGAGAATGGCGGCGACGAGGGGAAAAACAATGGCGTGTGTGTGTGTGTGACTCCGCGGCCTTTTATACGGAAGAGTGAAAGAGTGAGAGAGCAGAGAGGCGAGAGGAAACACACACGCCCCTGTTCTCACTCATCGCCGCCCTTCTGACCACTTCTGGACCCCTCTGATTTCCGGAACTTCCCATTCCCTTATTCACCCCTCACACTCACAACCCAATGAGTCATCAAAGACTACCCATGGTCCCCTAGTGGTGAGTCATCATTTCAATCACCTAGTTAACAACGTCATTAATTTTAAGCACCATAATGATGACTCATCACTACTGCGCCATAAGGAGGGATGAGTCATCAATGACTCACTGTTGGCATTCTTTGATATCGCATTTTCCCCGGAGACCACCCAGTCAGGAATACTTCTCAGTTTGCTACCACACTTCTCTGGGAAATTAGCGAAAAATTAGGCTGCTCTTTTTTTTTTAAATTAGCAGCAAATATGTTTCCAAACATTCATTTTTCAAGATATGGTTCTAGAAAAACTAAACAATGTTACCAGTTCAGTTCCAGCTCGAATAGACCATTTTGAGCCGAGTCAAGGCGAAAAAAGAAGAAAAGGGGGAAGGAAGTCAATACATCTTGCAGCGCAACGAAAAGAGGAGAAGAATGAGCGGAGGAGGGTGACTCAGAGTGAGAGAGCAGAGAAGTCGAGAGGAAGGGAGAATGAAGGCGACGAGGGAAGACAATGGTGTGTGTCTTTGCCGTCGCTGCTTTATATACTGAGGAGCGAGAGAGCGAGAGAGAGCAGACGGGTAGAGAATGAGGATGCGGGACGAAGGTGTTTGAGCTCTCTCTCTCGCTCTCTGCTCTCTCTCACTCTCTCGCTCTGCCATATAAAAGGGCGCAGAGCCACCCTCCTCCACTTATTCTTCCACTTCTTCCGACAAAAACTGTTTTGAAACTGTTTATTCTTCATCCCCTAACATCCCTCTATCGATTGATGCGCATAACATGACTATTTGGGCATATTCCGTTGGTGGCCTAGAAACCCAAATGCCTGGATCCTGGCCTAGAATCCGACAAAAACTGTTTTGAAACTGTTTATTCTTCATCCCCTAACATCCCTCTATCGATTGATGCGCATAACATGACTATTTGGGCATATTCCTTTGGTGGCCTAGAAACCCAAATGGTTGGACCTGGCCTAGAACCCGACAAAAACTGTTCTGAAACTGTTTATTTTTCATCCCTCAACATCGCTCTATCGATTGATCCGCATAACATGACTCTTTGGGCATATTCTGTTGGTGGCCTAAAAACCCAAATGGCTGGATCCTGGCCTAGAATCCGACAAAAACTGTTTTGAAACTGTTTATTCTTCATCCCCTAACATCCCTCTATCGATTGATCCGCATAACATGACTATTTGGGCATATTCTGTTGGTGGCCTAAAAACCCAAATGGCTGGATCTGGCCTAGAATCCGACAAAAACTGTTCTGAAACTGTTTATTCTTCATCCCCTAACATCCCTCTATCGATTGATGCGCATAACATGACTATTTGGGCATATTCCGTTGGTGGCCTAGAAACCCAAATGGCTGGATCTGGCCTAGAATCCGACAAAAACTATTCTGAAACTGTTTATTCTTCATCCCCTAACATCCCTCTATCGATCGTTGTGCATAACATGACTATTTGGGCATATTCCGTTGGTGGCCTAAAAACCCAAATGGTTGGACCTGGCCTAGAACCCGACAAAAACTGTTCTGAAACTGTTTATTTTTCATCCCTCAACATCGCTCTATCGATTGATCCGCATAACATGACTCTTTGGGCATATTCTGTTGGTGGCCTAAAAACCCAAATGGCTGGATCTGGCCTAGAATCCGACAAAAACTGTTCTGAAACTGTTTATTCTTCATCCCCTAACATCCCTCTATCAATTGATGCGCATAACATGACTATTTGGGCATATTCCGTTGGTGGCCTAGAAACCCAAATGGCTGGATCTGGCCTAGAATCCGACAAAAACTATTCTGAAACTGTTTATTCTTCATCCCCTAACATCCCTCTATCGATCGTTGTGCATAACATGACTATTTGGGCATATTCCGTTGGTGGCCTAAAAACCCAAATGGTTGGACCTGGCCTAGAACCCGACAAAAACTGTTCTGAAACTGTTTATTTTTCATCCCTCAACATCGCTCTATCGATTGATCCGCATAACATGACTATTTGGGCATATTCCGTTGGTGGCCTAGAAACCCAAATGGCTGGACCTGGCCTAGAATCCGACAAAAACTGTTCTGAAACTGTTTATTTTTCATCCCTCAACATCGCTCTATCGATTGATCCGCATAACATGACTATTTGGGCATATTCCGTTGGTGGCCTAGAAACCCAAATGGCTGGACCTGGCCTAGAACCCGACAAAAACTGTTCTGAAACTGTTTATTTTTCATCCCTCAACATCGCTCTATCGATTGATCCGCATAACATGACTATTTGGGCATATTCCGTTGGTGGCCTAAAAACCCAAATGGCTGGACCTGGCCTAGAATCCGACAAAAACTGTTCTGAAACTGTTTATTCTTCATCTCCTAACATCCCTCTATCGATTGATCCGCATAACATGACTACTTGGGCATATTCCGTTGGTGGCCTAGAAACCCAAATGGCTGGACCTGGCCTAGAATCCGACAAAAACTGTTCTAAAACTGTTCATTCTTCATCTCCTAACATCCCTCTATCGATTGATGCGCATAACATGACTATTTGGGGATATTACGTTGGTGGCCTAGAAACCCAAATGGCTGGATCCTGGCCTAGAATCCGACAAAAACTGTTCTGAAACTGTTTATTCTTCATCCCCTAACATCCCTCTATCGATTGATGCGCATAACATGACTATTTGGGGATATTACGTTGGTGGCCTAGAAACCCAAATGGCTGGATCCTGGCCTAGAATCCGACAAAAACTGTTCTGAAACTGTTTATTCTTCATCCCCTAACATCCCTCTATCGATTGATGTAAAAATCTTGAAATTCGGTGACTTTTTTTTCATGGCCTAGAAACCCTTTTTGGTGGCCTAGGATTTACGTTAAAATTCTTTCGACCACGGCTTCGTACTCAGCGTAAAATTCTGCGTCGATTGATATAACTATGTCCATACTTTTGAAAACCATATTTTCGGCCAAAATTTGAATTCCCGCCATAATGGATGGTCTCGCCACGGAAGGTCTCGCCACGATGTTCCTTTAACTACAGTAACTCAGAGCTGGTCCCAAACTTCTCCTAAAAGGTGTCATTCTTTTCATTCTTCCCATTTTGTGCTCCCTCTTCTCCCCCTCCTCCCTCCCCTCCCCTCCGGCCCTTTCACTCCATTCAAAATGCGTACGTACGTTAATTTTGATGCTGATTCCGATGCGCATATTCTCATCTTCCTATTCCCAACGGATCCACCCGAAAAAGTGAGTTTTTCTTAATTTCTTGAAAAATGGCCTATTTAATTTTGAGATAATTTTTTTCCGAATGCCTTACAAATTTTTGTGTATATGTAAACAAACACTGCAAATTGATTGAAATAGTTTTTGAGAGCCTAGAAAAATTTACAAAAATAATAAAAATAAAATTCTTCTGAAATATGATAATTTGTTCCCAGAGAAAGCCCGAGGACCTTCGGATTGCCGTCAGTGGAGCAGAAATTGGACCAAAAGACTTCTGGGACTTTCTGGAGACATCAACAGCGACTACTATCCGGAGCTGAGTGCGATTTAAAGGTGCGTTCCTCAGGTATGCCTTTTTTTCGAAAAAAAATAGGAAATATTTTGGGATAACTCGTAGTTCTTTTTTGAAATTTAGGAAAGTTTCACTGCTACTTCAGCAAATAGTTGGGGAATATTAGGAAATTTTTGAAAAACATATTTTTGAATTTTGCTGGGCTAAAAAAATAAAATAAATTTAGTGAAAATTCACAAAACTTGGGAAAATTTTCGAATATTTTGGGATAATTGGGAATTTAAGCAATTAGATTTGCGAATATATTCTGATTTAGGACACAAATAGTTTAAGATTCGAAAATAAATGCATTGATTCAGAAAATCAGCGCTATGATTGCGCTGAACGAAGTATTTTTTTAATTTTTTCCTTTTTTTTTGTTTTCTTTCTGTTTTTTTATTCTCGAAAACTTGCTCCTATGGTCATCGTCGTCGTCGGAGTCCCTCCTCCGTTTTCGAGTTCTCCCGATGGATCTTCTTTGCAGTTTCTCCAAAAAACAGTGATTTTTATCACTGAATCCGTCCTTCCGTCAATTCGCCACTCTTGGAGCACTCGTCTGCTGCTGAATCGTCTCTGCCGTGGTCTTTATCCATTTTCTGCGTTTTTTGCTGTTTTCCGCGCCCTTCCGCTGCCATTGCCGTGTGTTCTCTTCCACTTTCCTTCCGTTCGTTCTCCGTTTGATTTCTCGTTTCTCTCCACTCCATTCGCCTCCTCTAGTTCCTTCTTTCAGTTGGTCCGTCGATTCTCAGCCGTTCCCATCACGATGTCTTCCGAAGCCGATCACCAGTTCCTCAGCCGGCTCCAGAGCTTCAGCGGACGTCTTCTCGACAACAAGTACCGTATCCTGGCAGTCATGGGTCATGGGCGATTCGGAGGAGTCGTGTCGGCTGCCATCGCTCAAACTGGACAAAACGTCGCTATCAAGATCCCACGTGAGGATGGTCCAGCACTGGTCCATGAAGCCTATATCTTTTCTCTCCTTGGAAACACGAAGTACACCGTCGACTGCTTCGATCAGAAAGAGGACCTTTTGGATACTCGCTTCCTCGGTTTGCTAGCCTTTTCGTCTTGAATCTTCAGTAAAAGTAGTGTTTTCAGTGATGTCGTTGGAGAAGCAGTCACTTGCCGAGTATTACCAGTTCCACCCGGCCATCTCAAACGGAGTCGTTGCTGCGATTTCGATTGATCTCATCAAGGGACTCAGATTCATGCATAGCCGCGGAGTTGTACATCGTGACGTCAACCCAGGAAACGTCCTCATTCCTCGATCTGAAGGAGTAAGTGTTATTTCCGGTCTACTAGCTTCTAGTTATCACTTTTCCAGAAGCTTCGCGCCATTTGGACCGACTTCGGAACTGCGGGCATCAGAGAGGACGGGGATTCGTGGCACTGTGTGTTCGACACGGCTGAGTGTGCCCCCAACTTCTTCACCCCGCTGTACGTTGGAACTGGAAGAGCTCCGACACACGTGGAAATGGATGACATGTGGAGCATGACGTACTTGATGCTCTTCCTCAAGCGCAGTTCAATCGTCACTGAGGACCCCGTGGCTTGGCAGAAGGTCAAGAAAGACTTGGTGAGTTTGGAAAAAAGATAGTATCCTAATATAAATATCTATTGTTTCAGTTCGTCAAGTTGGAGCAGATTCTTCCGGAACCAGAGCGTCCTTTCGAGAAGGTCTTTTGGCAGATCTACTACCGTGGTCGCAACGCCGGACCTCGTTGCAATCTGGATTGCTACAAGAGAGCCAAAAGATACCTCAGGATCGTTCCTGGATACTCTCGCAGTCTGCAGCTGTAGTTCCTCTGTCTCATTTTCATCTTGTACAATTTGTTTGTTTGTTTTCTCTTCCCGGTGCTCATTTAGCCCGATTGTTCTTCTCGTGCCGGCCTGCGTGCCCAGTTCTTTTGGTTTTTCTGATCTGTGAATAAAGTTTTGGTTCCACACTGAAATGTTTTCAATTCGCCGATGATGCTGAGGATCTTCGATCCAAAATGCGGAGGTACTTCTTCGTGTACTGCACCTCTGCGCGGTGAAGAAGATCAACAGATCTTCTCGATCTGGCTAAGCAGTACGAAAACTTGTTTCTATCTGAACTTTGAAAAAAGAGATTCCTGAAAGAAGGGGATGACTGACTAATTCGGCGAAACAATGTTGTTGCGGCGAAAGACTCACACATATCTATTATTCACATCCAATTCACAAACTGAGATCATTGGGGGAAATGCTGAAGTCTATCTGAAAGCAATATTGGCAAATTGAAAACCAATTTAAACGGAGCGAAGATGAGAACCGTGTGAAATAAACGGATTTCCAGGTCATTGAACACAATGACAGAGAAGTTCAATGAGGAAGAAACGTTCTTTATTCACTGCTTGATCACCTAAAATAACATTTATTGAGCCAAAGGATTCCAAGAATGGCTGTTGATTCAGAATCGACAGCACCGGGTTCCTTTTTAGCCGTCTCGATGGGCTCTGCAGCCTCAACTTTCTTATTTCTGGTTAGCCGTATCGTACGGACGACTAGGTTGCTTCTTAACCCCACCCACGTGAATTTTGGCCTCGGAATCCAATTTGACTTGTCCTCTACCACAACGCCGGCTCGGTTCAAATCTGTTCGTTCGTACTGTTTTCACCGCTCTGAGCTTCTTCTCTGCTGTCCGCCAAAATGAAACCTTCCTCAATGTATACAAATCGTTATCCCTTCTAGTCTACATGTCTTCAGAAGCGGCCTAAAGAGTTTAGTGAACACCCAGGGTCTGGTTGAAGGGAAGCGCGTGGAAGGCGAAGAACAAACCTCGGACAAAAAAAAACGCTAACAGCCTGGATTAACATTGCGCCATCTTCAGAAAGGGAACTCGGTTGGACCAACCGATGGCCTATGTATGTCATTCTTCTATCAGTTTCTGTTAGTCTAAACTTTCGAAAGGAAACAGCTAAAACGAGACGGTCATTCGTCTCGCGGGGCCCTAGGGGCTCCGTAGTTATCTTTTCCAAGAGAATCCTATCAACGGAGATCTGTTTCTCGTTTGCCACAATCACTTCTCATCTTCGTGGGACCAACGCCTCCATTGTTTGGCAAGCCGAGCCACCTCGTCCTCGCTATCTCCTCATCTTATCTGCACATTTTATGGGGCCGAACTATCTCTACCCCTCTCTTATTTCCCACCCCCTCTTTAACTCGGTCAACCGCACAGTTCTTCACATGCAACGTCATTAGACAGCACACACAGCATCTCCTCTCTCACTTGCTCCACCCACTCTCCTCCCTCCGGCCCCTGTGGTTCGCTCGCCATCTTCTCATTCACTCTCTACTCTTCCGCCCCCTCCCCGCCAATTATCTGTGTCATCCAATCCTTATGATCAGTCACATTTTCCATCGTTCACAATGAGCCAACGACCGATTAGAAGCCTCTAATCGAAGAACGGGTCCGACAACATCTTGGTAAGTAGAACAATCAAGTTTCCTTAACGAACATACAATCGATTCCAGAAACGATCGGGCCAGATTAAGCGCCCCCGCCGAAGGGTTTGATCAATCGATTTGAAGTCGAGCCGAGAGCTCAAGGAGGTGAGTGATTACTCTTGTTAGGTCCCAAAAAAGTTGCAAAAGTTCTGCAACCAATACCAGTAAAAGAGCGCGGCTGCGTTCCCACAACGCGCTCCAATGAGAGGATCCGAAAGGGAAGAGAAACATGTTGAGCTAGGCGAGAAACCTGGTCAGATCCTCTCACTGGAGCGCGTTTTTGTCGAAATGAACGGACACTATTAGCTAACATCCTAATAAACCGAGAAACTTCCATGCCAAGAGACCAAATGTTCCATTTCAGGGTTTTCCGAGTTGGAGGGCGGAGAAAAGGAGGTTCAACTCTGTCATCGTTGAAAGACGATCGAGCACGGAGATTAAAGAACTACGATCGCAGAATTGAGCATCTGGAGAACGAATGGAAGAAGAAAAGAGAAAGCGGGAAATGGTGAAGAGAATGATCGCTTTCTGTTTTGTAACAGTGAAAAAACTACTACCCATTTGCGACTGGGTGGGTCGTGAGGGGTGGGCGCCGGGATTGAACCCTTGACCCCTGGATTGAGAGCGGCCACCACTGCCACTGCACCAACCCTCCCCTTGCACCAACCCTCCCCAGAAATAGAGTTCGAAACAGAGAGAAATAGAGAAGGAATGAGAGAAACTACGGTACGAGCTATCGTGGCGGGGATCACAGGGAATAACGTCTTCCGTTTTTAGCTTCTAGAACACTCTATTTTGATCAATTATTCGATTAGTAGGTAACAGAACGCGGTTTCGAAGAGACGTTGAGGCTTGAAAGAAAGCATCGAACACACTCGTTCGAGGAGTTCTGAGAATATATATATTTTTGTAAAGTTACAGTTTAAAGTTCGAACGTGTACGATGGAGGCGAAACAAGAAGAAACTGAAACGGTTCGTACAAGTAGAGACGGAATACGATTACATTTGCTAAGTAAGGCTAGGGATTTTCGCAATTACAGTTTTCATGCAGAATTCGATGTTAATAATGCGAAGAGAAGATTGAGAGATACCTGGACACGTTCACCAAGAGGAACTGACTCAGTGGGTCAAGACAGTCGGATCCAAGAGGAGAATCAACACAGCTCCCAGCAAACACATTCAGCTCAGCAAAGCATCTTCGGAGATTTATCGTTCCTAATTGGAGCGCCGTCTACTGAACATATCAGTACCGTAGATGCTGAAGGTGGCGTGGATGGCGTCGAGACTGTTGCTGTTCCTTTGAACAAGAGTCGCATCGAGACGGTTGATCTTCCATCGGCTGTGGGTCGCACCGAGGCTGTTGAGAATTTCTCCGCCATCTCACTTTCACCGCCATCGAAAAGAAAAAGGACAGATACGACAGGTAGAGAGGAAAGAATGAGGAAAGTCATCGAATCTCATCGCCGGAACCGTTTTAGGTCACCTGGAGAAACTGGTTACGTTCCAAGTCAGTAAAAGTTGTTTTCTGAAAAAAAACTCACATCTAAAGCGAAGTATGTCCTTTCAGTTACAGAGCAGCAGGCAGAAGGAAGAGGACATGACGATGACGAAAGAGAGGACGAGCCAGAAGTAAGAGGACATGACGATGACGAAAGAGAGGACGAGCCAGAAGTAAGAGGACATGACGATGACGAAAGAGAGGACGAGCCAGAAGGAAGAGGAGCCGACGACGACGACCACGAAATGGAAGGCGGGGGATACAGACACAAAGCCGACGACGACGATGATGGCGAAGATCCGTTTGCTCGCATAGTTGATCGAGAATTACCAGTTTTTCTTTTATTTTCCAGATTTATGAAATTTTTTAATTTACCTGAAATAAATAGTAAATTCCAAAAATATAATTTCAACAGGTTTAGAATACAAATGGACTGTTGAGAACACAGAAAAAAATTTAAATTCTTCCGATTGCTAAACAGGGAGAATTACCAGTTTTTCTTTTATTTTCCAGATTTATGCAATTTTTTAATTTACCTGAATTAAATATTAAATTCCAATAATATAATTTCAACAGGTCTAGGATACAAATGGACTGTTAAGAACATAGAATAAAATTTAATTTTTTCCGATTGCTAAACAGGGAGAATTACCAGTTTTTCTTTTATTTTCCAGATTTATGCAATTTTTTAATTTACCTGAATTAAATATTAAATTCCAATAATATAATTTCAACAGGTTTAGGATACAAATGGACTGTTAAGAACATATAATAAAATTTAAGTTTTTCCGATTGCTAAACAGGGAGAATTACCAGTTTTTCTTTTATTTTCCAGATTTATGCAATTTTTTAATTTACCTGAATTAAATATTAAATTCCAATAATATAATTTCAACAGGTCTAGGATACAAATGGACTGTTAAGAACATAGAATAAAATTTAATTTTTTCCGATTGCTAAACAGGGAGAATTACCAGTTTTTCTTTTATTTTCCAGATTTATGCAATTTTTTAATTTACCTGAATTAAATATTAAATTCCAATAATATAATTTCAACAGGTTTAGGATACAAATGGACTGTTAAGAACATATAATAAAATTTAAGTTTTTCCGATTGCTAAACAGGGAGAATTACCAGTTTTTCTTTTATTTTCCAGATTTATGCAATTTTTTAATTTACCTGAATTAAATATTAAATTCCAATAATATAATTTCAACAGGTTTAGGATACAAATGGACTGTTAAGAACATATAATAAAATTTAAGTTTTTCCGATTGCTAAACAGGGAGAATTACCAGTTTTTCTTTTATTTTCCAGATTTATGCAATTTTTCAATTTACCTGAATTAAATATTACATTCCAAAAATAAAATTTCAACAGGTTTAGGATACAAATGGACCGTTGAGAACACAGAATAAAAATTAATTTTTTCCGATTGCTGGAGAGGGAGAATTACCAGATTTTCTTTTATTTTCCAGATATATGCAATTTTTTAATTTACCTGAATTAAATATTAAATTCCAATAATATAATTTCAACAGGTTTAGGATACAAATGGACTGTTAAGAACATAGAATAAAATTTAATTTTTTCCGATTGCTGGAAAGAGAGAATTACCACTTTTTCTTTTATTTTCCAGATTTATGCAATTTTTTAATTTACCTGAATTAAATATTAAATTCCAATAATATAATTTCAACAGGTTTAGGATACAAATGGACTGTTGAGAACACAGAAAAAAATTTAAATTTTTCCGATTGCTAAACAGGGAGAATTACCAGTTTTTCTTTTATTTTCCAGATTTATGCAATTTTTCAATTTACCTGAATTAAATATTACATTCCAAAAATAAAATTTCAACAGGTTTAGGATACAAATGGACTGTTAAGAACATAGAATAAAATTTAATTTTTTCCGATTGCTGGAGAGGGAGAATTACCAGATTTTCTTTTATTTTCCAGATATATGCAATTTTTTAATTTACCTGAATTAAATATTAAATTCCAATAATATAATTTCAACAGGTTTAGGATACAAATGGACCGTTGAGAACATAGAATAAAATTTAATTTTTTCCGATTGCTGGAGAGGGACAATTACCAGTTTTTCTTTTATTTTCCAAATATATGCAATTTTTTAATTTACCTGAATTAAATATTACATTCCAAAAATAAAATTTCAACAGGTTTAGGATACAAATGGACCGTTGAGAACATAGAATAAAATTTAATTTTTTCCGATTGCTGGAGAGGGACAATTACCAGTTTTTCTTTTATTTTCCAGATTTATGCAATTTTTTAATTTACCTGAATTAAATATTAAATTCCAATAATAAAATTTCAACAGGTCTAGGATACAAATGGACTGTTAAGAACATAGAATAAAATTTAAATTTTTCCGATTGCTAAACAGGAAAAATTACCAGATTTTCTTTTATTTTCCAGATATATGCAATTTTTTAATTTACCTGAATTAAATATTAAATTCCAATAATATAATTTCAACAGGTTTAGGATACAAATGGACTGTTAAGAACATATAAACTGAATTGGTGAAAGCGTGAGACGACGTGGACTAGCTGCGTACGCTGTGGTATCCCGACTCCATCAGTGTTCCGACTGCCCTACTTCGTCCACAGAATTCTCGATTTCAAGACGATCGATTACAGCATCGCCATTCTGACGAGCGTGAAGAATTCTAGAAGAAGGAAGACCCAAAGAACTGTTCGTTGGAAAGCACTCCACCGACACACGGAACAAAACAGGTGAATTCCTGGCCGTGGACACCTCCAAACGGGAAATCAACTTTATTCTCGGAAATAGAAAGTGCTGCACTGACGTCCACACAGTCCCGTCCTTCGACATCGGCAGCGACCACCGGCTGCTCCGCGCCCACTTCCATTTCTCGGAGAAAAAGGAAATGCTCGACCGGAAAAAACACAAGAAGAGGACATACGCCTCTCTCGACGCAACGGCGGCAGCTTCACTCAGCCAACGCCTCCCGACACCAGTCTTCGACACATCCGACATCAGCAAGGACTACGACTTACTGATCGGTCACATTTCCGCAATCGAAAATACATGTTTGACGACTCCTCAAAATCACAACGAAAGAAGAAGGTCAAAACCGACGCAAAAGATGCTCGACGAGCGGCATGCGATGGACCGATCATCGCCAGCGTTCCGCCCCTTCTCGAAATGGTGCCGGTCACTCGTCGAAACCGACCACTACAACTACTCAAAAGAAAAAGCCCTGGAAGCAGCTGCGAATCGAAAAAGCATAAAAACAGCGACCAAATCCCTCGAATTGTTCAAGGACACGATCCCAAGTCTCAAAACAGCCCAAGGTCTCCGAGTAACAGCAACAAGATCGATCGAATCAGAGATGAAAACCTTCTACACCAAGCTGTTCGAATCGTCACGATTACCGACCACTCGCTCCCCAGGACTGCATTTTCCAAACGCACCAGAATTTCTGGAAGCTGAAATTCGATCGGCAATCGCTACGATCCCACCCAGAAAGTCTCCCGGCGAAGATGGAATCACCGCCGAGCTCCTCAACGCATGCGGAGAACCACTGTTCAAAGCACTCGCCGAAAGGTTCAGCCACTACTTAAAAAGCGGCGAAATACCCGAAGCATGGAAGACATCGAGAACAACAATAATGTACAAAAAAGGAGACAGAGAGAACTTGGCAAACTATCGGCCAATTTGCTTACTCCCCTCAATTTACAAAGTCTTCACGAGATGCTTGCTGGCAAGAGTTCGAACAACGCTCGAAGAAAATCAGCCAGTGGAACAGGCCGGCTTCCGGAAGAATTTCAGCACGATGGATCACATCACGGTCCTCAACAAACTGCTCGAAGTGCACCGCGAACACCAACTGCCGCTGATGCTCACGTTCGTTGACTTCGAGAAAGCGTTCGACAGCATCGAATTCGACTACATATGGAGTTCGTTGGAAAGCCAAGGAGTCGAACCATGCTACGTCAACGCAGTCCGCGCATGCTACGAAAACTGCTCAACGAGCTTCAAACCGTTCACAACGAGGCTAGAAGTTCCCATCGGCAAAGGAGTACGACAAGGAGACCCAATCTCCCCGAACCTCTTCTCCGCCTGCCTCGAGGCCATCATCAGGACATGCGATTGGGACGACTACGGTATCTCGATCAACGGAAGAAAGCTGAACCACTTGCGATTCGCCGACGACATCGTCATCATCTCGACAACCGCCGCCGAATCGTCCAAAATGCTCCAGGACCTTGTTCGGGCAAGCACCGCGGCGGGACTCAAGATCAACGACAAGAAGACCATGGTCCTTCGAAACCGTTTCACCGACACCGACGACGTCAAAATCGGGAACGAGACGCTCCGAAACACTGACGAGTTCGTATATCTTGGAAGACTGCTAAACGCGACAAACGACGTCGACGCCGAAATCACAAGACGAACGAGAGCCGGATGGGCAGCCTTCAAGTCGCTCCAAGTTGTATTCGAAGAATGTGGAAATCCGGAGATCAAAGCGAAAGTGTTTGACGCCACGGTCCTGCCAGCGATCACCTACGGAACCCAGACATGGGCTTTCACGAAACGGTCGTCCGAAAAACTGAGGATTGCTCACGCAGCCCTAGAGCGAGCTCTTGTGGGCATCACGCTGAGAGAACAACGCGAAAAGGGACTTCATCGCGAGGACATCCGAAAAATTTCGAAGGTTCGAGATCCTCTAAGACACATCGCAAAGCAGAAGCACGGCTGGGCGGGTCATACGGCGAGACGAGAAGACGGTAGATGGACAACGGAAACGTTGACGTGGTATCCAAGATGGAAGAAAAGGCCGAGAGGGAGACCACCGCTGAGATGGATGGACCCCTTCACAAAATTCCTGACCGTCAAGAACACCTTCGGCGACACCACCACCCACTGGACCACCATCGCGAAGAACAGGGACAAGTGGAAGTCGCTTTGTTGCGGTCTGCACGGTCAACAGCCGTGATCAACAGGCCTCCTAAGTATCCTAAGTAAGTAAGTATATGCAATTTTTTAATTTACCTGAATTAAATATTAAATTCCAATAATATAATTTCAACAGGTTTAGGATACAAATGGACTGTTAAGAACATATAATAAAATTTAAGTTTTTCCGATTGCTGGAAAGAGAGAATTACCACTTTTTCTTTTATTTTCCAAATATATGCAATTTTTTAATTTACCTGAATTAAATATTACATTCCAAAAATAAAATTTCAACAGGTTTAGGATACAAATGGACCGTTGAGAACATAGAATAAAATTTAATTTTTTCCGATTGCTGGAGAGGGACAATTACCAGTTTTTCTTTTATTTTCCAGATTTATGCAATTTTTTAATTTACCTGAATTAAATATTAAATTCCAATAATAAAATTTCAACAAATTTTTCAACAGGTTTAGGATACAAATGGACCGTTGAGAACATAGAATAAAATTTAATTTTTTCCGATTGCTGGAGAGGGAGAAATACCAGTTTTTCTTTTATTTTCCAGATTTATGCAATTTTTTAATTTACCTGAATTAAATATTAAATTCCAAAAATAAAATTTCAACAGGTCTAGGATACAAATGGACTGTTAAGAACATAGAATAAAATTTAAATTTTTCCGATTGCTAAACAGGAAAAATTACCAGTTTTTCTTTTATTTTCCAGATTTATGCAATTTTTTAATTTACCTGAATTATATATTAAATTCCAATAATATAATTTCAACAGGTTTAAAATACAAATGGACTGTTGAGAACACAGAATAAAAATTAAAAAACAGTTTTGTCACTGATAACGGTCTAAAATGATTTTTCTATGATTTTTCGTTATGATATTCGTATTCTACGTGTCAAAATACCCCTGTCACGCAAAATTTCGGACTCGAACGCAAAATTTGTTGCCTGCTCGCGGAGCACAAGGCGAAAACGGGTTTTCAAAAATGTTCAAATTATGTAATGAAATTTTTGTTTTACGTGTATTTTGACACGTAGAATGCGACTATCATAACGAAAAACCTAGAAAAATCATTTTAGACCGTTATCAGTTATGAAACTTTTTTTTTGGTTTTTCAGAAAAAAAATTTATCACTGATAAGAACCCTGAATGATTTTTCTGTAATTTTTGAATACTGTATTCGTAATCTAGAAGCTATTTTCGGTGATAAAATGAAGAATTTGACAATTTGAAAAATTGATCTTTTATCACTGATAACAGCCTTGAATGTTTTTTTCATGATTTTTCGTTGTGATATCCGTAATCTATGGGTCAAAATACACCTAAAACGTGAAATTCAGACTGAAATTCGAAAACTTTTGAAAATCAGTTTTTGCTCTTGTGCTCCGCGAGCCCGTGATAAGAAATCTCAAAACCAGATTTTTCGAACTCAGCGACCTTGAAAGTACCCAATAGTACCCAATAGTACCCAATAGATACCCTAGACACCCAAAATATTCCACGAATTCCACAAAATTCACCATTTCTCGGTTCCTTCTCAATTCTTTCTCGGTTCCTTCTCGAGAAGGAACCGAGACTTCTCGAGAAATCTCGGGACTTTCCCGGGATTTTCTCGGGAAGTCTCGAGAATTCTCGAGACCTTTCCGAGACGCTCTCGGGGAAAATTTCTCGAAAAATTCTCGAGTATCCAGTTTTTCTCGAGACTTCAGTCTCGAGACCCTACACTGCCTTAGAGCACACTTGCATGGTTAGAGAGATTAGTGAAAGGGGGAAGGGGCAAATGTCTCTCCAATCCCCATGTTGTGGATACTCCTCCGAGAAGTATCTCACAACTTATATTCCACTCCAGAGAGCCGATATCCGACCCTCTGTCGCGGAATTTCCTCAGAAATGATCTGAAATATAATCATTCCTGACAATTAATAATCGCGACGAAATTCTGTGAATTTCACCTCATTTCGCCTTGTTTGCCGCTTTCCGTCTGCCGTCTCCATTGCGGCACTCGTCTCTCGCCGCACTCTCGCCGTCTGGACTCTCTCCCCGGCAGCCGCTGCCTCCGATGCAGCTACAGTAACACCTACGCGTGCCGAGATATCTCTATGCGCCTTTAACTTTCGAATTCAAATTATTGTTCGTTTTTCTTTTAATTCTCTTCATTATTCTACTTTATTCACCGATTTTATTTATTTATTTATTTCGATACTTCATTGAGAAGTGAATAAGAATTTTAAAAAAGTTAAGAATTTTAAAAAAGTTTTTATTAATAATCTTTTATTAAAAAATTTATCCAGTTTTTCCCACGATTTCCTCATATATTTCCTTTATTCACCCTTTTACTCCCATTCTATCACCATTTCCACGAAATTCCACGCCATTTTGACCAATTTCACCCCAATTTCCCTAATTCCAATTTAGGCCAGGACTAGCTTGGCCTAAATTACCGTCGTTTCCTATTATTTCCCTTATATGTATCTATTTTCCTCTCTTTATTCCGTTAATTGACCTCTATTGTATCGCTCCACGTCTTTTGAGTAATAAATTCATGTTTCAACTCTGATCTGTCAGTAGAGGTTCACCCGAGGGGAATGAAGGGACCGTTCCCTTTTGTTCCACCTCAACACCCCATGGTGCTCATGACGGTTGTTATTCGAAATGGGAATCGGAATCGGCGCCCATCTCTCACCGTTCTCCTCATCTGCGAGTTGTGAGTGTGAGCGGATGAGGGAAATAAGGGGAGGGGTGGAAAGATGACCCCACAGCTATGGCTAATTTGCGCAACACGGCTAAATGTGTTCAGAGGTATCCTATTACACGCACACTTGTTCTGTTACAGATAATTATAATTCTATGTTTCGTATAAATGTTTTCTCTTTTCTTCTCTTTCTCCGCAACAATTCAGCTCACTTTCAAGTTGGAACTCCCCGTAGCGCAGCGAAAAGAAGGGAAGAATGAGCGGAGGGGATGACGCCGCGGCCTTTCAAACGGAAGAGTGAGAGATGAAGAGACGAAGAGGTAGAGAGAACACGAAAGGGGCGCCTCTCACTCGTTCCCCCGTCGCCCCTCTCACACGGTCGCCATGAATCACACCGTCTGCTCGTCTGCGTCTCTCTGCCGCCACATAAGAGACGCACTCTCTACACACAGTTTGAAGCACGCCAGACACGTCTCTCCCGACTGTGTACTCTCTCGCATCGTCTGCGTCTCTATCGTCGCGTTGCCTGGCGGAAACCAGCCGGCCGTTCATTCATTCTCTCCCCGAGTCCCCAGACGGGTTGACTGCTCCTCCGGGAGTACCGCTTTCCCACCGAATTCCCCCTTTTCCCCTTATCATAGACTCCTGATATGGACTCTGCACTTACTACCGATTTCTACTGATTTCAAATTGATTTCTAGCAACAATGGAGACTGGTAAGCATTTTTCAAAATTTTCAAGAGTAAAAAAAAAGAAACAATCGATTGGAAGTCTTTGGAAAACAGACCACGGAAACGGTTAAATAGAGTAGAGCAGGTCACGTAGGTACAGTGCTGGCCAAAAAGGTATGCCGTTTTGGTTTTTTGAGCTCTGCGGGAGAATCATCATATCTCAAGATTGATGAAATATATAAAAAAAAATTGTCAACAGCAAATTTGTAGTCCTAGTTATGAACTACAAATTTGCTTCTGACAACATTTCCATATCTCTTATCAATCTCCAGATATAACAATTCTCCGGCAGAGCTCTCCTTGGTTGCGGGGCCCTGCGGGAGAATCGCTATATGTAAAGACTGATAAGAGATATGAAAAAGTTATCAACAGCAAATTTGTAGATCATATTTAGGACTACAAGTTTGCTGTTAATAACTTTTCGATATCTCTTATCAATCTTGAGATATAACGATTCTCCCGCGGGGCCCCACAACCGAGGAGAGCTCTGCCGGAGAATTGTTATATCTGGAGATTGATAAGAGATATGGAAATGTTGTCAGAAGCAATTTTGTAGTTCATAACTAGGACTACTAATTTGCTGTTGACAACTTTTTGATATCTTCTATCAATCTCCAGATATAATGATTTTCCGGCAGAGCTCAAAAAATCAAGACGGCATACCTTTTTGGCCAGCACTGTATGTGGAGCAGTGTATAGTATCCCCATTTTGGAAGTGCAGTATCCTTCAAATACTATCGTATCCCTAAAGCTACAATATTCCCATTTTGCGTACAGTATCCTTCAGAATCTACAGTCTCCCCTAAACTCCGCAGTACATCTTTTTTGAAACTACAGTATCCCAGTAACTACCGTAGCCTCAAAACACTACCGTATCCCCCTACAATAACCCCATTCTGAAAGTACAGTATCTACAGTGTACCCAAAACGTTACAGTATTGCTAAAACTACAGTATACCGGTGATTCTACAGCTTCCTCAGTTTGAGCCTACAGTATCCCTAAAACTACAGTATCGCATCCTTAATGTACACGTTTTCCAGAAATTTCTCATTCTTTCCATCTCGATCATGTCATCCACTAACGATCTCGCCACCTTCTCAAAATCTCCAGAAGAAATGACACCGGAAGACTACGTGAGTATTTGTGATCCGGAAAAAACCGGAATCTTTCCGGAAACCCTGTAACCGCCGTTTGACTGACTTTGTAGCATAAGAAGCCAGAACCGCGGGTTCCGTTTTCCGGAAGCACTAGAAGCCTAAAATAACGAAGCGCAATTTCCAGGAGTACTATGTCCGTCTAGCAATGCAACCTGGAGCCAGCAATGAGACCGGACAAGCAATCGGACAAATAACCGGACAAGCAACCGGGCAGGAGGCACATCAACCAGAAGATGTCCGGAGGTCGTGAACTCTGGAATGGCTACTACCAATCGGTGAAGCCAACGACCAGCAGAACGCTCGTAAACATCGACGTCTCCTCATTGGTCTTCTACACCGAACAGCCAATGGTGGACCTCTTCTCCCAACTGCTCAATATCCCGGTAGAGCAGCTCAAAGACAAACGGACGTTCCCCCTTTCGAAAGCTTAACACCACACCATCATCGCCTCCGAAATCGTCCAACTCCAAATCCTCGCCACCCACACTGCGACATACCATCGAAAGTACCGAATTCGAGAATTGGCGAAATCCGCGGAGACCCAAACATTCGTATTGGAGGACGACAATGGAGTGGCTCTGCGGGAGTGCACCTTCGCCGAATTCTTCTCCGAGAAGTACAACATCCAGCTCGCTTACCCACATCTGCCGTGTTTGAAGGTGAGATATATTATGGATTCGGGAGGAGGGGGCTGCAATCTCGATGACACCCAAAAACCCCTTAGATAGCCTAACAGTTTGAGATATCGAGAACCGTCCAGAAAGCCCCAAAGACAGTTCAGAACGGTCTAGAATGATGCTGGATCATCCCACACCAGTTTGAATAGTCCAGCAACCCGGCAGAACCGTCTGAGAACATCCCGAGTCAAATAGGATGGTCCCGAGCCGTTGCGGATCACCTAGAGTAGTTGAGGATAGTTCAGATTGGCCGGAACTAGTGAGAAGGGTACTGATTGCATTTGATAGTCTAGAATGTCCATGGTTATTTCAGAACGGTCCTGAATGGTTTTGGGATCTTCCATTTTGATTCTGGGCTGTCGAGGATCATCTGTGATAGTCATCAACAGTCCTGGACAGTTAAGAACATTTCTGAGGTGTCTCGGATCATAGGAAGCCGGTTTTCACAGTCCTGTGGTATCTAGAAATCAGTTATGAGCAGTCCTGTTAGTCCTGAATGGTTCAGAATGGTCTCAGGGCCATCTTGAGAGGTTCCCTACCTACAAGAATTCTCAATTTTCCAGGTCGGCAATATGACCAAAAACACCTTCGTGCCGCTGGAAGTCTGCCTCGTCGTCGTCGGTCAACGGTGCTACAAGCAGCTCACCGAGGATCAGTCGACGCAGATGATTCGAGGAATCGCGCCGAATGCACGTCAGAAGGAGATCGAGGAGATTTATTTATTTATTTTTATTTATAAATATTTCAAGAAGAAGTGAATGAGAAAAAGAAAAGTATGGGTGTGGTGATACATAGGTAACTGATGCTGTTAGATCTAGAATTTGTCGGCTTCCGTCGTTGTCTCCATCTGTGCCAGACGTCATCGGAAGAGGGACCTCGAATCGTTGTCCTCGGAGATTTGTCTATTGGTCCATGCAGTCCATAGTCCATTCGGTAGAAGATGGTCCTTTTGCGGAAGTGAATGGGCGGCGCCGACGTGGTGAGCTCACCGAACTTCCACGTATCGGGTTCGCACTTCGAACTGCTGACGACTGTCTCGTTGGACTGACATCCTTCGACCGCATTCGGAATACCTACTGATTGCTTTTCCTCACCCTCTTACGTAACCAATTCCTCGTTGACTTGGTTGCTGTCTTCTTTTTCCTCGTGGGGTAAATATGTTGGGACTGTTCCTTGTAAGTGGTTATTTTTCTGTTCCTGTTGAGCCGTTGGGTTATTGAACTCCTCCAGTAAATGTTTGATTCCCTCCTCTATGCGCTTCACCAACGAATTCTCCATCAATTCATTAGCTTCTACTATTCGCTTCCCCAACGAATCCTCAAATCTTGCCAACCTCGCTTCTGACCACCTTGACATTTTCTATTCCGGTGATGATTCCGAGTTCTTTTTCTTCTTTTTGCCCTTCGCCATTTTGCCAACCGAAGAAGCTCACTCCTCGTGAAAATAAAACACGGAATGAAAATAAAACACGGAATGAAAATAAAACACGGAATGAAAATAAAACACGGAATGAAAATAAAACACGTAATGATGGTGAGGCGAGTGAAGCAAGTCAATGATCCACTCGCCGACGACTTTGGCATCTGAGTGGATCCGCAGATGGTCACTCTCAAGGGAAGAGTCCTCCCGGCGCCGTCGCTCTGCACCGGCTCCAACGCCCTTGTGAAGCCGGACAACGGTTCCTGGAACATGGCACGGAATACGGTGTATCGAGGCGTGGTGATTCGGAAATGGGCGATCGCGTGCTTCACGCCCGAGAGCAGGGTGTCTAAGCATCAACTCCAGTCTTTCGTCAAGGATCTGAGAAGCAAGGCGACGAAGGTCGGAATCCGGATTCCCAAAGGACCGGTGCTCTCCCGGTATGTCACCGATGGATCCGACAACTTGGAGAGCCTGCTCAGGCAAATGAAGAAGACGCTCGAGGGATTGCAGCTGATTGTCGTCGTGTTGGACGCGAGGACGACGACGATCTATGGTGAGATGTAGATCAGTGAATTAGTGGGATGACGTAGATGAGTAGAAAGTCAGTGTTTCTTCGAATAGAGCGACACTTCGAACGCTGGCCCGGGAATCATTATATCTCAAGATTGATAAGAGATATCAAAAAGTTGCTCTCGGGCGTGAAGCACGCGATCGCCCATTCCCGAATCACCACGCCTCGGTACACCGTATTCCGTGCCATGTTCCAGGAACCATTGTCCGGCTTCACAAGGGCGTTGGAGCCGGTGCAGAGCGACGGCGCCGGGAGGACTCTTCCCTTGAGAGTGACCATCTGCGGATCCACTCAGATGCCAAAGTCGTCGGCGAGTGGATCATTGACTTGCTTCACTCGCCTCACCATCATTACGTGTTTTATTTTCATTCCGTGTTTTATTTTCACGAGGAGTGAGCTTCTTCGGTTGGCAAAATGGCGAAGGGTAAAAAGAAGAAAAAGAACACGGAATCATCACCGGAATCGAAAATGTCAAGGTGGTCAGAAGCAAGGTTGGCAAGATTTGAGGATTCGTTGGTGAAACGAATAGTAGAAGCTAATGCATTGATGGAGAATTCGTTGGTGAAGCGAATAGAGGAGGGAATCAAACATTTACTGGAGGAGTTCAATAACCCAACGGCTCAACAGGAACAGAAAAATAACCACTTACAAGGAACAGTCCCAACATATTTACCCCACGAGGAAAAAGAAGACAGCAACCAAGTCAACGAGCAATCGGTCACTCAAGAGGGTGAGGAAAAGCAATCAGTAGGTATTCCGAATGCGGTCGAAGGATGTCAGTCCAACGAGACAGTCGTCAGCAGTTCGAAGTGCGAACCCGATACGTGGAAGTTCGGTGAGCTCACCACGTCGGCGCCGCCCATTCACTTCCGCAAAAGGACCATCTTCTACCGAATGGACTATGGACTGCATGGACCAATAGACAAATCTCCGAGGACAACAGGACTGCTCATAACTGATTTCTAGACAAATTAGTTGTGCCGACTCAATCTCAGTCTATTGTGTACATTCTGAAACGGAAGAACTTACTGTTAGCCGGAACTTTTGCACATTTCCTCAAAACAGAAACAGCTAAAACGCGACGGTCACTCGAGAAATCATCATCTCGCCGCGCTCTCTAGCTATCAGATTTTCCGTTTTCTGCCGATTTTTGGTATCCGTTTTTCGCAAAACTTGATTTTTTTTTCCTTGAAAATTTCATTTTTCCAGAATAAGGACGATTGTTTATCAAGTTTCTAGTTATTGGTGTGCTTTCGAGCAAAAAATCAGTTCAAAAAAATCCGAATTTCGCACAAATTTGCGGTTTCCGTATTCTGTTTTCGGTCGTTTTTGCCATTCCGTTTTATGGTTTCCGGGAGCGAAAATTTTAACTCTGTCTGGCCCCCTCTGCTAGCTATCCCTTCCAAGTGAATTCGAACATCTGTTTCTCGGTTGCCACGATCACTTCCCCTCTTTGTGGGACCACCATTGTTCGTCTAGTCTCACCATCTCATCCTCGCTCTATCTCCTCATCCCATCTGCACATTTTATTGTGCCAAACTATGTCTGCCGCTCTCTTGTTTCCCTCGCTCTCTCTATCTCTGTCAGACAGTTCTGCCACGTCATTAGACAGCACACACACACACACAGTCGCCCCCGCCCATATGGCTCGCTCGCCATCTTCTCATTCACTCTCTCCTCTTCTACACCCCGCCGTCCTCCCGACCGATCGCCTTTTCATGCAGAGCAGACTGACCGTTTAGAACGTCTCTTATTATTGTTCTCTCTCTCATTCCCTTTTCCAATTCACTCTTATTCTCTGTTTTAACCTGTGGCACAGGGATGCACGGAATTCCGTTTCCGTCTTCCGTCTTCCGTCTTCCGCACATTTTGGCACTTCCGTTTCCGTATCCGTTTTCCGTTTAAAATTTAGTCGGTTCCGTTATATGCGTTAGCCGGAACTTTTGCACATTTCCTCAAAACAGAAACAGCTAAAACGCGACGGTCACTCGAGAAATCATCATCTCGCCGCGCTCTCTAGCTATCAGATTTTCCGTTTTCTGCCGATTTTTGGTATCCGTTTTTCGCAAAACTTGATTTTTTTTTCCTTGAAAATTTCATTTTTCCAGAATAAGGACGATTGTTTATCAAGTTTCTAGTTATTGGTGTGCTTTCGAGCAAAAAATCAGTTCAAAAAAATCCGAATTTCGCACAAATTTGCGGTTTCCGTATTCTGTTTTCGGTCGTTTTTGCCATTCCGTTTTATGGTTTCCGGGAGCGAAAATTTTAACTCTGTCTGGCCCCCTCTGCTAGCTATCCCTTCCAAGTGAATTCGAACATCTGTTTCTCGGTTGCCACGATCACTTCCCCTCTTTGTGGGACCACCATTGTTCGTCTAGTCTCACCATCTCATCCTCGCTCTATCTCCTCATCCCATCTGCACATTTTATTGTGCCAAACTATGTCTGCCGCTCTCTTGTTTCCCTCGCTCTCTCTATCTCTGTCAGACAGTTCTGCCACGTCATTAGACAGCACACACACACACACAGTCGCCCCCGCCCATATGGCTCGCTCGCCATCTTCTCATTCACTCTCTCCTCTTCTACACCCCGCCGTCCTCCCGACCGATCGCCTTTTCATGCAGAGCAGACTGACCGTTTAGAACGTCTCTTATTATTGTTCTCTCTCTCATTCCCTTTTCCAATTCACTCTTATTCTCTGTTTTAACCTGTGGCACAGGGATGCACGGAATTCCGTTTCCGTCTTCCGTCTTCCGTCTTCCGCACATTTTGGCACTTCCGTTTCCGTATCCGTTTTCCGTTTAAAATTTAGTCGGTTCCGTTTCCGTTTCCGTTTTCCGTTAAAAAAATTGTCATTCCGTTTCCGTTTCCGTTTCCGTTTAAAAATTTAGTGTGTTCCGTGCAACAGGGGTTTTTCTATCAGTTGCGAATTCAGCTGTCAAGCGTGGTCCAGTTTTCTCACTTTATTTTCTGAGAGAAGTTTGTTGAGTAGAAAATTATTATCTGTCCTGCATAAATTGAAACTTCTGCGCCGGCCGCGACGCAGCCGTCAAGTTTCAACTTTCCCGCAAAGATAATACGAGAGCTCGCACTGGAGCACTTTTCGGTGCAATCCACGTCTTTGGAATCCGAGAGGTTGTTCAATGTGCCGACGGAAACCTCATTTGAATTTTCATGTTTTCACGGGGCCAATTCAAAATATGCGTGTCTAACTGAATTTTCTCCGAAATTTTTTGGGGTACACAGAAGATACGACGATTCATGTTCTCACACACTGGTGTACGCAGCGGACCCGCCGAACCGCTGCGGGAGCTGAAGAGTGGACCATATTGCCCACTGCGGATCCGCTGCATACCCGCCACCTGCCGAATTTGCTGCGTGTCCACGATTTCTAGCGCTTGTTGCCAGGATTGCTCAAAAACTGAGTGAATTACTAAAAAAGGCCGAAAAAAGCAAGCTGAAAAACCAACTAACATTCTGATTTTTCACCAACTCGCAGCGTTCAAGTGAGAACCGCTGGCGGACACGCTGCGGGTTCATAGGAGCACGCCGCTGGTACAACCCGCAGCGACCCCGCATGTTACTCGCTGCGGTCCGCCGAGCGATCTCCAACCGTTGGCGGACCCGCACCGTGTCCCCCGAGTACACAGAACCGATGTTAGCCGCTGAGTACACGCGAGCGGTTAACCAGTGTAGTGATCATCAAAGAGAAATTTTAAGAACAGGCAAAATTTGAAAAACCGTCCGCTTAACCGTGTTTTCAAAGCCGTTTAGGACCTCTCAAAACGAGGTACCGTATACCTTTGTAATTGTAATTGTTTATTCACGGTAGTAAGGCAAGAGGTGGGAAGGGAAATTGAGAGGGACTAGGTGAATAGATATATAAGATGAACAGTCGGTGGAGCGCACTTGCTGACTTCGTCGGCCGCAGCATCCCGTGTCAACGGACTGCGTCGACAAACTCATCTTTTGCAATTAGAATCTCAAGGTCAAAGGTTTTTCGTGAATTCCAAGCCGTTCGTCTTTTGCTATTAATCTCACTTGTTGCCGCACCGTTTTCGAAAAAAATCGTTCTCCTAGCTTCCTTTTCCGTTTCCGTTTCCGTTTCCGTCTTCCGTCTTCCGTTTCCGTCTTCCGCACATTTTTGGCTTTCCGTCTTCCGGAAAAAATCGCAGCCGTTCCGTTTCCGTTTCCATTTTCCGTTAGAAAAAATTTTATTCCGTTTCCATTTCCGTTTTCCGTTTTGGAAAATTTTCACTTCCGTGCATCCCCGCTGTGGCACCCTAGACTCATCATATAATCATTCACATTTCCAGCAATCACGATGCGCGATCACCTGATCGATCGGAAGCCACTGATCGAAGAGCGGGTTCGACTACAGCTCGGTAAGTTGAACAATCAAGTTTCCCTAATAAGCCATTTTTATCGATTTCAGAAGCGCTCGGGCCGGACTTAGCGGCCCCGTATATTCAACCCGTGCACCATCCGAAAGTGGAAAGACAGGAGGAGCGAGAAGAGGAGCATGCCGATGAAGAAATCGAAGATACCGTCAAAGAAGATGCGGAAGACGACGCGGAAGGAGACGCCGCACGGTACGGAGTCGAGCAGGGAGCTCAAGAAGGTGAGTGATAACTCGGCGCGGAAGTCTCAACTTTCCCTGAGATTTCTAGGACTCTTGAATTAGATAATTCACTAACTGTTCCATTTCAGATGTGGCCCAGCCAAATAACCAAGCCCCACCGGCCGTCAGAGAGGGGAAGGTTCTTCGCGAATACAGGCTATGAGCAGCACATGATGCAGCAGCGCCACTGGCAGCTGCCATTCGCCCCTCAGAGATTTGTTGCTCAGCAAATGGCTCAAGGGCCGTACTTCGCGGCACCAATGGGCCCAGGGGATCCAGTCGCTGTTGAAAGAATGGAGGGAGCGCAAAGATTGAAGGAGTACGATAGAACGATAGCGATTCTGGAGGAGCAGTTGGAGGAAGAAAAGAGAAAGCGGAGGATAGCCGAGCTGCGGAGGTTGATCGCCGAGGTGAGTGTGTTTCGAGGAATGGACTCTCAGCAGTATCAATGACATTTTCATGAGCAACAGTGCACGGATCGTGTATTATCGGCAGAAATGCAGCCGAGTGCATCCGCCTCCCCGGCCGTCCAGGACTCACTGCGGTCGACGCATTCTACGTCGTCCCGGCCGTCAACATCATCCGAAGGACACTCGTCTGCCGGACAGCCGACAACTGTGGAATGCTTCGAGCCCTGGAAAACCAGCTGCCACTAAGACGCCAAAGAATCGCAGACGCCCCCGCCTGTCCGCTGCCAATGAGCCACCAAGGAAGCGAAGACGTCCATCGAAGAACCGGGAGTAAATAGATTGCTCTTTTGTTATTATATATTTGTTTGTTTCAATAAAAATTCAATGAAAAAGCCCGCTGTAAATCATCTAGAATCAAGGATTGGCTGAGCCAATCATTCAGTTTTCATGAATCTCTACTATTTGGATCCGTGGGTTGCCTCTGCAAGTGTCTAACCAGGCCATCTAGTATTGAAACAATCCTATTTTCATGAATGCTCTTCCTTGCCGTGACAACGCCTTTGGGAAGTTCCACTGGGTATCATTGCTCAAAGTATTCTGAATCTAACAAGGGAACCTCTTTGGGTCGGTCTCATAGAATTTTCTACAAATTTGCATACGCATTTTTGAGATCATTCTAAGCAACTGTTCAGTTGACGAAAACTGCAAAGCTCTGCGTTGAACCGAGATATTTCGGTTTGAAAGTTGCTCAAAATCCAGTGTTGGGGGAGGTGGTGGAACCATTGAAAACAGTGGCCAATGGCAGTGTCGGCACCGTTCACCTAAGCGCACCCGGAGGGCCCTGGAAAGTGTGGTTCGGTGGCCGAGTGGTGAAGAGGCGTGGGTTGGGTGCCGATGGTTGTGGGTTCGATTCCTTTTCTGGCAATTATTTTTTTGATTTTTTTGAAATTTTTTTGGATGATTTCTGCACATGTTTGTAATGATTCTGAACTACAATAAGACAGTTTTTCATAATTCTCGAGCATTTAGCCGTGGTTGGAGACAAAATTATGTGAATCGGAGAATTTGTTGGGATCATCTCTCTTTTGAAAATTTTCTCCCTCGAGAACGAGAAAATGATATTCCGTTTTTTTTCCGGAATTTTATGAAAGAAGAAGCTTCCGGAATTCGAGAACTAGAATTATGAAAAACTGTTTTCTCGTAGTTCAAAGCCATTACAAACTTGAGCGAAAATCTTCCAAAAAAAAAATTTTTTTTTGAAAATTTTTCCTGGACTTTGGTTTTTTGGCAAAATCTTGCTGACGATGAAGAACAAAAAAGAACTGCCAGAAAAGGAATCGAACCCACAATCACCCGCACCCAACCCACGCCTCTTCACCACTCGGCCACCGAACCACACTTTCCAGGGCCCTCCGGGTGCGGTTAGGTGAACGGTGCCGACACTGCCATTGGCCACTGTTTTCAATGGTTCCACCAACTCACTCAACACTGGATTTTGAGCAACTTTCAAACCGAAATATCTCGGTTGAACGCAGAGCTTTGCAGTTTTCGTCAACTGAACAGTTGCTTAGAATGATCTCAAAAATGCGTATGCAAATTTGTAGAAAATTCTATGAGACCGACCCAAAGAGGTTCCCTTGTAAAGATGGATTTGATCAAAATAGTGCGAATTTTCGAATTTTGAAAAACAAATCAGGAAAAACAATCAACCAGCGTATCAGTTTTTCATACGTGTATAAATAGATAACCAATTAGTTTGTTTAAAATGCGAGTTGTTTCCAACGTGAGCCATGAGTCGTATTCAGAAAGGAGAGTGGGGGAATTGAGGGGGTTTGGTCCACCGGAAGCCGAGGTCCACATGAGCATCGATGATAAGAGAAGTGATTTGAAGGTGTTCGGAGATGATTTGCATCTATTCCGGTGTCAGCAATTCCTTTTTCTCGTAGATTTGCATCGCTTCCATCGTTCTCGTCATTTTCCAACCCCCACAGTCTATCAAATGTTTGCTGAACTATTAGATGTCAGCGACTCGCTCTCTTTTCCCCATTTCACATTTTCCCATTGACCCTTTTCCCATTTTAAGAATTTCCCATTTTTTGAAAAATAATAAGTATTAAGCCGTTTTCTTTAGAACATACTCACCTTCTCCAATGTTGCCGAAGTCATGGAAATTCAGTGAAAAATCATTTGAATAAGGGAAGAGCCCACCCCAGGGCTGAAAAAAGAAGTCAACGCATCTGGGGACTCAAAGGGGAGGGAGAATGAAACGACACGCGTCATTAGGGTCAAGGGTGGAGTCACAGATGGTCGGAAAAGGAAAAAATAGAAAATTCGTAAAATGGGAAAGGGGTCAATGGGAAAATGACAAATGGGGAAAAGAGAGCGAGTCGCTGTCTTGGAAATTAGCGGAATTCTCCAATTTTGCAGAGTAAGAGGAATGAAAGGACATCTGAGACAGAGGGAAAGTGAGATAAACAGAAAAAGGAAAAAAAGCGAAAGTGGAAGGGGAACAAATACACTGCGTCTCATGATGTCATAGGCTCCCTTATTTTTGACTTAAAAGTATCCTGGTCGATCATTTCCATGGCGTGAGGAGTTGAAAATTGGATTGAGCATCGAAATTAACCTATGGGACCCAATTGTTGTGGTCATACATCAACAAATGTTCTGATGGAACCAGATTTTCTTAAGAATAGCCTCCTCCAATGCCTCTACAAACTTTCAGAGGTCCACCACCATTCTGCTCTTCTCAAAGACGTACTGTGTCTGTTTCCATTTATTATGACTGAACAACGACACACACACTCGTGCGTCCAATGGAACGTTCAGCTCCCCAGACATCACAGCGACAACGGTTGACCTCGCCTACAACGCCACTTGGACCACCGGCCCTCAGATAGGCTCGGCTCACCTGCCCCTGTTAACAATCCTCGACGCGCCCCGTAAAATGGCCACCAGCCCCCCCCCCGGATACTGGTCGAAGAAAACATCACCAACAGATGGCTGCCATCCACCAGTATTGGTGTCTACGCTGGCGCAAAGCTCCTCGAGGAAGCTATCCACTTCGCGGATAGGAAATCGATTCCGAGAGGTCGCGTCAAACCTTCCCCCATTTCCGTCCCTAGCACCGTTTGCAAGATGATGATAGAACGCGACCATCTCCAGCTGGCAAACCCTCTGGATCCGGCCATAAAAGAGCTGAACCAGAAGGTCAAGGTAGCGAACAACGAGCACCATGCCATGGAATGGAAAGAAGAAGTGGAGAAATTCACCAGAGACCCAAGCGACTCAAAGAAGATGTGGAGCCTGATCAAAAGGAAGAACCCTAAATTAGCCAGACAAGGCGCACTCGACTTCGAAGACGGCTCCCCAGCGGTCACAGGCCACCTGGCAGCTGACAAACTGGCGAAGAAACTCGGCGCCGTCAGAGATCCCAAATCGCGACGAAGAGACACCGCCTGGAAGCAGGCCAAAAGAGAGATGTTGAAGAAAGCTCCAACCGAACCGACTATCGCCTTTGATTGGCCCGAAACCGCGGCTGTAGCCAAACTGATGAAAAACTTTAAGGCCTTCGGACCGGACCGCATCGCGCAGACACACATCAGGAATCTCCCCCCGGTGGCCTACAAACTCCTCGCTTCCATCTTCTCGGATGCTGTCAACAAAAACCAAACGCCTGCAGCATGGAAGAAGGGCACGGTCATCTTCATCGCAAAGCCGGGCAAAAACCCGGGCTTTGCGAGCTCCATGAGGCCCATCACCCTCTTATCTCCAGTCGCCAAGCTTCTCGAAAAACTCGTTCTGAAGATGATCCAACCAGACATCGCTCCCCCGATCACTCAACATGGTTTCACCAAAAGAAGATCCACGACGTCCGCAGTTGTCCAAATGGTGGAGCAGATCACCGGTCGCCTCAACAAACCGAAGCCCGCCGAACGCTCGATAATCACGGCGCTCGACCTGAAAGCCGCATTCGACACGGTAAACCACGCGAAGCTCTTCACTGACCTCGCAAACTCCAGCATCAGTCCAAGGATTACGAGATGGATAATCAGCTACTTGAACAAACGCAAGATCAAATGTCAGTTCGATGGTTGCGAATCCAGATGGAGGACCCTGAGGGGAGGTGTGCCGCAAGGTTCCTCTCTCTCTCTCTCCCCAGCTCTTCAATTTTTACGTCCGCGACATACCGGCCGCAAGACCAGACGGTCTACTAGTGAGTTACGCAGACGACACAACCATCAGCGCGTCGAGTACGGACCTCGCCGAAGCAGCCAGAATATCCCAGGAACACTTGGACCGGATCCACGACTTCCTCGAGGAAAGAGAGCTGAATGTGTCAGCGGGAAAATCCGCCTCGATGGTTACCTGCACCGATCCCAAAGAATACGGCTGGGATCCGAACCTCAACTGGAACGGGGACGCCATTCCTACGAAGAACTCCATAAAGCTACTGGGAGTCACCCTCGACACCATGCTGTGCATGAAAGACCACGTCGCTGAAATCAAGAAGAAAATGACGCAGGAAAGGAACATCATCCGAGCCCTCTCCGGCACCGATTGGGGCTGCTCCAAAGAAACACTGACGACAACGTACAAGGCCCTGGTCAAACCCACGTTTTTATACGCCGCCCCGGGATGGAGTTCTCTCGCCTCACAATCTCAATGCGATCGCATCGAAAGAGCCCAAAGAAATGCACTACGCTGCTGCACCAGTCTACTGAAAGGCTCACCAACATCACACATCAACGCGGAATCGAGATGTCTTCCGGCGACCGAAGAACTACGGTTCACAAGAGAACAATACGCTGTTGCGGCCGTAACCGACGTACTTCACCCGAGCCACCGCCTGCTGGACAAACGTCCCGCAAGTAGGAAGGCGGACGCGAAAGGAAATCTCCCCCGGAACCCGCCGACACTGAAGCCACAAATCGCCAAAGATGTAAACCTGGACACGATGGCAAAGAAAGACGCTCAGCGACTCTCCCATACTAAATTTGTCCAGAGGTTCCTCTCCGAGAGCCCGCCCAACAGTCTACTCAGCGCCAGACCGCCCAGAATCGCTAGAGAAGAAAGGAAGCTCCCACGTGCGACCCGTACGGAACTCGCTCGTCTACGATGCGGTCATTCTCTGCTGGTACATGCCCAAAATGCGACGACACAACCGGCTCAACTGCTCACCTGCTCAGCTGCCTGGCAACCCCGTCCATCAATCAATGAGACCTCTGGAAGAACCCAAGGCTATCAGCTGACGCCCTGGGTCTCCTCCAGACACCATTCGATCCGGGAGGATCAACGGCTGGCTCCCCCTGATTTCCGTTGCAACAACAACATCATCAGTGAGTCGTAGTCCTTGCTGATGTCGGATGTGTTGAAGACTGGTGTCGGAAGGCGTTGGTTGAGTGAAGCTGCCGCCGATGGGTCGAGAGAAGCGTATGTTCTCTTCTTGTGGCTTTTCCGGTCGAGCATTTCCTTCTTCTCCGAAAAGTGGAAGTGGGCGCGGAGGGGCCGGTGGTCGCTGCCGATGTCGAAGGATGGGACCGTGTGGACTTCGGTGCAGCATTTCCTGTTGCCGAGAATAAAGTTGATTTCCCGTTTGGAGGTGTCCACGGCCAGGAATTCACCTGTTTTGTTCCGTGTGTCGGTGGAGTGCTTTCCAACGAACAGTTCTTTGGGTCTTCCTTCTTCTAGAATTCTTCACGCTCGTCAGAATGGCGATGCTGTAATCGATCGTCTTGAAATCGAGAATTCTGTGGACGAAGTAGGGCAGTCGGAACACTGATGGAGTCGGGATACCACAGCGTACGCAGCTAGTCCACGTCGTCTCACGCTTTCACCAATTCAGTTTCAATTGAAGTTGTCTCCAAACGACATGGTCCAGTCCGGTGACGACGATGGCCATTACGAGTTCTTGGTGAATCATAATTACTTATCTCGGAATTCTATTAGGGTGTTCCATAGTTCGTAAACACTTCACTTCAATTTAGGTTTTTCTGAAGGTTTATTGAGCAACTGAGACTGATGTGGTAGTTTCATGACATACCAGGCTAATCGAGGCGGCTGACGCCGCCTCTCAGCCTGGGCTCCGCAATTTTGCATGTTGTCTTTTTTTAGAAATGCTTCAAAAAGATTTTGTTCACGCGTCTCAATTCGACGTGTCGACATGTGCCCATTCAAAAATGAAGACGGAAAGCAAGCCAAAAAGCAGAAAAAGTGCTTCAGGAGACGTTATAGTTTACGGATCGCTTAAAAAATTCTTGTGCATCATCGGGCCAACTTTTCTGACCCGCCTGTCCAAAAACGGGCCAAATCGGTCCAGTAGGCGCTGAGAAAAGGCTGCGGACAAACAGATGGACAACAAACACACAAACTTTGTTCTTTAATAATAGTGAAGACCAGAAGGTTGCTGCCGGCTATCGCCGGCATCTCCCTTCTGGATTTTGCAAAAAATGCGAATCCTAATGGGGGGGGGGTATTCTTGTCCTTTCATAAAATCCACTATTTTCTTTTTTAATTCCAATACATGGACTCATGTACCTTTTTATCGTGAAGTGGTGATCTTAGTGAATGACTAACATTTTTGCGTTTGCTCGAGTTCCTTCTTTAGAAATCTTTCATTGGAGAGAGATGTTAGGAGGGTAGGAGAAGCATCAGAAGCTTGGAGAAGAAGGGACTGAGGATCAGAGAGGAAGCATCTGATCATTGGAGAGGGGGTTCCTATTTCTTGAAGACACTTTTGGATGACTGTTTTTCAAAAAGTTCATTTGGAATGATTTCATGGTCCCGGAAAGACACGTTTCAAAAAATAAGTTTTCATCCCGAAATTTTTAGAACGGTCGGTTTCCGTATACCTTTTTTTCGTTTTCTCGTTGTTACCGGGCGGCTCTTTTCTAGAATGAACATCCTCCCCGTAGAGCAAAAAGACGCATCTCTGGGCGGGGGATGTGTGGTTCCCTAGTTCACAAATGTCTATAGAAAGTATTGAAACGTGGTTTATTCGAGTGTTTTGACCATCTCAAACCATGCAAAAAAGCAAAACACATTAATTTCCGCGCGATCTCGAACTGCAGACGCAGCCGACGCCGCCACTTTGGCTGAGATCCACAGTTATTTCCGTTAGTATTATTTTTCCCAAACTGCAGCATTTGCCTGTTGTTTTTTTCTAGAAATACTCGACATGTGTCTATCCAGAAATCAAGACGGAAAATCACGGCTGAAAAGCAGACCGACTTCTCAAAGTTTAGTCAAATCATTGAATCGCTAGTTCTAAGGATCGATTGCAAAGAATAGGTCTAAAAAATGCAGTTTTCGTAACTCCCCTGATTATTTCAACGCGGACAAAAAAATGTTCACACCACGCGGGATCGAACCAAAGAGGCAAAATTGGGAAGCACGCGCGT
Organism: Caenorhabditis macrosperma; assembly: GCA_963932285.1. Lineage (NCBI taxonomy): Eukaryota > Metazoa > Nematoda > Chromadorea > Rhabditida > Rhabditidae > Caenorhabditis > Caenorhabditis macrosperma. Next base: position 23,211,031 of record OZ010618.1, read on the forward strand.
TAGCCACTCGGCCACGCCGCTCGTTCAAACTGCGGCAGCAGTGGGCAGTGAGGTTCTCGGTGGCTGTGGTGGTTCGGCGGAACTTCTCATTTCGATTGCGCCGTGAGTTCAACAGCACTGGTGAAAACCGGGACTTTGACCTTTCACAAAATGGTCATGTTTCTAGTAAAAACATAAGTGTGGGTGTTTTCCCATTCGTCTCACCGGGATCTATCCGAATATGTAAACAGATCCTCGCTTTCCTCAATATCCAGCGCGCGGCTTTTTATCGGTGAAAACCGTAACTTTGACCCCTCACAAAACGGTCGTCTGTGGATCAAAATTAGTATGTAAATAGCCATTTCGTCTCGTCTCGTCGAGCTCTATCCGAATATCTAATCAGATCCTTACTTTTCTCAAAACCCGGCCGGGGGGGGGGGGCGAGCCTGGTACAGCAGCAGTTTGTCACCCTTGCGGGTGGACTGCCAGCTGCGACGTAAGGGGATTATTGTAAGGACGCCTTTCGGCGTGGGGCCATCATCACTTCTGGTTAGTGCTGATGGGTCGCGATCGGGGAACACCAGCAGAGGGTTTTCTCCACCCGCATCACCATTGTGTTTTTGAATGGCTGCCGCAGTGGACCCAATGCCGGCTATGGCCCTCACGCGCCCCTTGTTCCTTGAACTCATCAGGATTCCTCCATATGTCAGCACCGTCGGGCTAGGCAGCCACTAGTACTGACGGAGTTACCCGCCCAATGCCTCACGGCCTTCGCCCCTCGACCGCAGTCTTTTGACTTTGGCCTCAGGGCGGCATCCAACCCGCGTCACGAGCGACCCTTCCGGAACACCAGACTCTAGCTGGTTGCTCCTTCCGGGCCACTTTGCCTGGGTGTTAATCTGCGGGTTGGGCATCCGGACTTGCGGGACGTGTGCCCGACACCTCCCAACCACCCTCCCAAACGAGGTGTCTAGCCGAACTTCACGGCATGCGTGGCCGTTTTCTTGAAGTTGCGACTAGTGGGCCGATCTTGTTGTGCCCGTTTCTTGCTTCCGGAGTTGCTTCGTTCGCGTTTCGCCGATTCCCGCTCCTCCTTGATCGAGCTCCACGCGCTTCTTCTCGCGAGCTCCTTTTCCTTCCTGGTTCTTTCCGGGCGCCAGCATTCGTCCTTCTCGAGTCTGTTTGCCCTTCCAGGTCTCCACGACTCCCCGTACTCATGCTTGAATCTCTTGGAGACTGTTCTGAATTGGGTGTGGTCGCATTGGATCCTATCGTCGCTGTCCGAGTCTTTCCTGCAATATAGGCTTGGTGCGAATTTATAGTTCTCACCAAAGATGTGGGTCCAGTAGATGTTTTTCGAGATTTCGAGTGTGATTCTCGAGAGCTCGGGAATCAGATTCCTGATCTGCCCATCACCTAGACCCATTTCCTTGAGCGACTTTGATGTTTCTGGCCAGTACGTTCCAAGGCTCCCGACCATCAGTGGGAGGATCTTCGCCTTCTTCCCCTGCTTTCTGTAATGCTCGATAAAATGGTCGTACTTATCCAGCTTCCTTTTCCATGCGTTTTCCATCGCCTCAACGCCATACTCCATTGATACAGTGACATCAGCGAGAAGCACCTCTGGACCGTCGCGCTGTTCCATCACGATGTCCGGTCGTTCCCTGGACGGGCCGATCTCCATGTCAACCCTGAGCAAGTAGTCTTTCTTTTTGCCTTTAATGGTCTCTTCGAGTATTCGGTTTAGAACCATGTCATGTCTTTCGGTAATTCCTCGATTCAAATGATATCTGCAGTTCTGGAGTATGTGAATCTGTGATTCAAAATCGTTGTCGCATCGCCTGCATCCTTTTGGTGCATCCTTCATGAAGCTGTTAGCGTTGCAGACGAGAAGGTTGAGACGGGCTCGATGGACGAACCTCTGCGAGGCGATGCTCGTGTCCTTACCGTCGCGGACGAAGCGGTTGGACGGGGGGTGAAGCTGCAGGACTTGTACCACTTTGCTCTTGACGTTCTTCACGGAGAAGAACGTCTTGAGCATCGTGTCGCGTACAAGTTCTGTCAACTTCGGGAGCATTCGCTTCGCGTCGTCTCTCGAGAAGATCCTCGGCGCTGAGTCTTTCGTCGCTTGCACTTCGAGTGCAATTTGTCCGTCCATTGGGATGAACTCCATTGCATGAAGTGGTGCTCCTTTGTGCCGTGCCAGCGTCTTTACCGATTCATTCATCCGGACGAATGCGTTGTAGCCGTTCTTGGAGAGGGTCTTGGTGGAGTTTAACCATTCGCATTGTTCCGCAATTGTAGCTGCCTGTTTGAGGCCTAGGGCCTTCGCAGCGATCCGGCTGAGCGCGTTCTTGTAGAGGCTGGAGATGTAGTTGTCGTCGGTCCACAGTTTTCCGAGTATGGTGCATAGGAAGCTCATGACGCACGTGTAGCGTGGCGACATGAGTCCTAGCCCTCCTTTCTTCACCGGAATCATCACGTATTCTCTTGGAGAACCTCTGATTGGGATGTGATGATAGAGCTTTACCGCCTTCATCACTACATTTTCGAACTCCCTCATCTCCGAAAGCTTTGGAGTTGCATTTCGGTACATGTGCGTGAGTTTGGGCAGGACGAAGGCTTTGAGGCAGTCGAGCTTCTGGTGCGGCGCCAGATCCGCTTCGTGTATGAGCTGCAGCTCCTTCGACACTTCCTTGAGCCGCTCGATTTCGGTCACTCTTCCATTTGAACCTGTCTTCACTCCAAGGTATCTGTAAGTGTCCTTTGTGTCGAGCGTTCTGATTTTGTTCGTCTGGATTGTGATCGAGCTGAACTTGTCAACGGCGCCCTTTTCAATCATCAGCGACGCGCATTTCCTTGGCTTGAACACGAGGCCGACGCTTCTGCAGTCACTGTCCAGCTTGGAGATCAGTGACTGCAGGTCTTCCTTGTTGTTGGCGAGGATGGCGAGGTCGTCTGCGAATGCCAGGCATCTGACATTCGTTCCGACACACGCGTGTCCGACTTTCCGCGCCAAGTGTCTCCTGGTGATGCCTTCTAGACATATATTGAACAGGGTTGGGGATATTGGATCACCTTGTTTCACCCCGGCTTCGATCCGTATCGCATTTGTTTTCTCTTTTCCAGTCTTCACTCTCATTGTCGCTCCACTGTATAGATCTTTGATCGTCTCTATGACTGATTCTGGATATCCGAAGGCTTCCAGCGACTTCTCTATCAGCCGGTGCGGGACACTTCCAAAGGCATTGGTGAGGTCCAGCCAGCTGACAGCCAGATTCCGATTGAGTGTCGTTGCTGTGTCGATGCACGTTCGGAGGATTCCGATGCTGTCGTTGCAGCCGTCCATCGTTTGGAATCCACGTTGACATGGACTGATCACATTGGGAACTGCGCTGATTCGGTTGTTCCAGATTCCAGTGTACAGTTTGTAGATGGTCGCCATCAAACTGATTGGTCTCCAGTTTTCCGGCTTCTTCCTTTCCTCGTCTGTACAGTCCGTTGGGAGCAGCACTGTCTCCGCTTCCTTCCAGTGGTTTGGCACTTTCCGGTGCTTGCGGCATTCCTCGAACAGTCTGGCAAGTCTTGATCCGTCGGGATCGAACCACCGTAACCCACTGTAGGCTAGGCCATCAGTTCCGGGCGCCGTGTCCTTGATTCTGGCTAGAATCTTCTGGACTTCGCTGGCGGCGATTTTGTCCTCGATACACGGATTGACGTGGACTTTCGGTATTCCAGTGCAGATCTCGGCAATCGATTCTTCAGCTATCTTCTGTGGCTTCATCGTGGCTCTGAAGTGCGCCTCCACTTCTCCGATTTTGATTGTACATCTTGGTTCTTCCTTGGCGACGATCATGTTGTATGTCTTTGACCGATTTTTGGCGTACGCGATCCTTAGAGGCTCGTTGACTACCTGTTTTGGTCTCTCGTGACATTTGATTGGCTCCTGGATTCTTGAAGTTTGAGTAGAGCGTTCTCCTTGTTCTGGAAGCGGCGGCGGGAAACGGGCGGTTATCAGATCGACGATCTTGACGTTACCGTCCTTTCCTTTCAGTAGAGCTGCCGTGAGGCAGTCTGCTACCCACTCCAGTCGCTGGAAGGCCCTCCCTTCGTCTTCGTAGTGATTCATTCGCTGATCGAACCACTTGCGGATCTTCTCGAGTAGTTGCCTTGGGACCCCACCGTTTGGCTCTGCCGGACTCGGTGTCTTTTTTGTTGGTCCTTTCGCGGGTCTTTCCGTTTTCCTTAGTTTATCCACAGCCTTTTTGGGAGGCGGTGCTGGTTTTGTAGCTTGTGGCTTCTGGATTTCGAGTGTCAGGAGACTCGGGAGTCTTGACGGCTCCTTTCTTGACACCTGGCTCGTTGTTGGTGTCTCTGGCTCGATATCCGGCCTTTTCGTGACTGGCGACACCTTCGGATCATATCCTCGCTTCCTCTTCGCTTTCACCACCTTCCAGCCCGTTTCGTTGCGTGTCTCCACGTCTTCTCCGGCCGTGCTCGATGGCTCCATTGTGTCCGTGCGGTCGCTGGGCACACATTGACCACACGTTTTACACTTTGGCGTCGTCGTCGTTGGCCGGAGACTGCTCCTCGGCTTCGGGATGGGTGGCAATTCCGGAGTGCTTCTTGGAGTTTGGAACTCGGCGACTTCCATCTTCTCGTCCGTCTGCTCCCGTGGCGGTTCTCTCTTGGGGGTGTGCTGAGTCGTTCCCGATGACGCGAAGACCTCGTACTCGTGCTCGAGCTCGGTGCGCAGTCGATTTCGGAACACAGCCACGTCCTTGGCCGCCGTCTCCGGGTCCCATGTTTTCTTCTGAATGAAGGCCTCCGCCATCTTCATCACAAACACTCCACAATTGTTGTTGTCCTCTTGTTTCGGGACCTTCTCTTTCAGTTGCTTCACTGGTAGGGCCAGCGCGTCCGTTAGCGATTTCACGCTTCGCGTCATGTCCTTGAGCATCGGATCGTAGAAGACGATTCCCTCTCTCTTGATGACCAGTAGGGTCCAGTGCTCGTTGGAGCATATTGGAAAGATGAGCGCTTTCAGCGCTTTTTCCTCGAACCTCTTCTTGATCATCTCCGCCAGTTTCTTCTTGTTCGGATTGCCGAAGTTGAGTGCGTCTACTTCTCCGTAACTTCGATTCCAGCTTATTCTCTTCTTGAGGAATGCTGTCATGACATCGCTGTCTATCCACGAATCTCTTCCAGAGTCGTTGACGAGACACCGGATATTCAATCTGGGTCTCCCTTTTCGGACGTCCTCTTCGTCGTCTATGGTGACGCATTCCGGCGATTTCGCTGCCTCGGCGTAGGACTTCTTCGCGGGTGGGGAGCTGGACGGAGTCTTGTTCTCCTTGTCCTTCGCCTCCCCCACCGGCGCCGATCGCTTCTTCTTCTGGTGCGCCGCTTCGCCCTTCACCAGGAACTTGTCCATTGGCTTTTGTGTCTTCGGTTTTGCAGCTGCGACGGTTCCGGACTTGCGAAGCGTCACGAACGGCGCGGCTTCGGTCAGTGCTTTCGCACATTCCTCGCGTACTGTTCCTTTCGCTCCACTCTTCCGTTTTTTCGGCGGCTGTGCTATTCCGTGCTCCGATTTCAAGTGGGACGCGATCCACTTGCACCCACACTTGTTGTCCGGCTCTTCCTCTTTGCAGACGGCGCATCTGTATCGATACGTCGCGTGGATTCCGTGGACTTTCTGGATGTGCTTCTTCATGTACTTGAGTGCATGAGCACCCTTTGTACGTTCGCATACACAGTCGGAGCAGAACGGGCAAGCGATGAGAGTAGTTTTTGGGAAATCAAGAATGAGCGACGCCGTGAGAGGCGTCTTGTCGCGCACTTCCGGCTTTTCTGCGATCGCAACGTGGCTCAGTCGCGCCCCACCGCAGACTGGCCCGTGCGCCTCACTATCGCTGTCCTCTTCTTTCTTATTTTTGCTCTCTTGACGATCTTTTTTGATTAACTGTTCGTTTTGGATGGCGCTTCTTGGCTCATCTTTCACTCTTCGTGGTGCCTTGACGACGGCAGTCTTCTGCACGGCGGCGGCGACGAGGGCCTTCTGGAGGGCACTCTTTGGCACCTCCTTCAGGTTTGCTTTGACAGCGGTGTGACCGACAGCAGTTTTGATGGCACTCTTTGGCTCATCTTTCACTCTTCGTGGTGCCTTGACGACGGCCTTCTGGAGGGCACTCTTTGGCACCTCCTTCAGGTTGTCTTTGACAGCGGTGTGACCGACAGCAGTTTTGGTGGCACTCTCTGGCTCATCTCTGGTCATCCATCTGACAGTCTCGACTTCGAGTTTGCAGGGGGCTCTTTTTGGCCGTACTGCATTTATCCATAGGACAGGGAGCTTCATTTTACTCATTTCACAGTGAGGTTTACTCCATTTGACAGCATGGTCATTATTGATTTCTCCATTTACATGGTTGACCTTTCGATCATTAGATACTTTATATTTGACATTTATTTGACAGCTTTGGTCGGTTCCTGGGGTCGTAGCCTCCATTTTTATGTCAGTTTTTTTTAGTGGGGTGAGTGAGTGAGTGTAAAAAAGGTGATACCTTTATTACACTCAATCGAGTGTATACCGTAGGTTAATACGATAAGGCCTCTAACTTGGGTAATTGAACCGGCTAGTGGGCGGGGCCTGCGACCCCAGTTCTGCGCAGCGGCCGACACCCATCAGGGTCCGCGATGAGCCCGCCGCCGCGTTTTCGCCGCGGAGAGGCCAAAAAAGCAGAATATGTGCTCCAGAAGGCGTCAAAGTTGATGGATCGCTTAGAAAATTTACGTGCATCATCGGGCCAACATTTCTGACCCTCCTGTCCAAAAACGGGCCAAATCGGTCCAGTAAGCGCTGAGAAAAGGCTGCGGACGGACAAACGGACATACAGACAGACAGAATTTGTCGTTTAATAAAAGTAAAGATTTCAGATAAATTAAAAAATTGCATAAATCTGGAAAATAAAAGAAAAACTGGTAATTCTCCCTTTCTAGCAATCGGAAAAATTTAAATTTTATTTTGTGTTCTCAACGGTCCATTTGTATCCTAAACCTGTTGAAATTATATTTTTGGAATTTAATATTTAATTCAGGTAAATTAAAAAATTGCATAAATCTGGAAAATAAAAGAAAAACTGGTAATTCTCCCTGTTTAGCAATCGGAAAAATTTAATTTTTATTCTGTGTTTTCAACGGTCCATTTGTATCCTAAACCTGTTGAAATTATATTTTTGGAATTTAATATTTAATTTAGGTAAATTAAAAAATTGCATAAATCTGGAAAATAAAAGAAAAACTGGTAATTCTCCCTTTCTAGCAATCGGAAAAATTTAAATTTTATTCTGTGTTTTCAACGGTCCATTTGTATCCTAAACCTGTTGAAATTATATTTTTGGAATTTAATATTTAATTCAGATAAATTAAAAAATTGCATAAATCTGGAAAATAAAAGAAAAACTGGTAATTCTCCCTGTTTAGCAATCGGAAAAATTTAAATTTTATTCTATGTACTCAACGATCCATTTGTATCCTAAACCTGTTGAAATTATATTTTTGGAATTTAATATTTATTTCAGATAAATTAAAAAATTGCATAAATCTGGAAAATAAAGAAAAACTGGTAATTCTCCCTGTTTAGCAATCGGAAAAATTTAATTTTTATTCTGTGTTTTCAACGGTCCATTTGTATCCTAAACCTGTTGAAATTATATTTTTGGAATTTAATATTTAATTTAGGTAAATTAAAAAATTGCATAAATCTGGAAAATAAAAGAAAAACTGGTAATTCTCCCTTTCTAGCAATCGGAAAAATTTAAATTTTATTCTGTGTTTTCAACGGTCCATTTGTATCCTAAACCTGTTGAAATCATATTTTTGGAATTTAATATTTAATTCAGATAAATTAAAAAATTGCATAAATCTGGAAAATAAAAGAAAAACTGGTAATTCTCCCTGTTTAGCAATCGGAAAAATTTAAATTTTTTTCTATGTACTCAACGATCCATTTGTATCCTAAACCTGTTGAAATTATATTTTTGGAATTTAATATTTATTTCAGATAAATTAAAAAATTGCATAAATCTGGAAAATAAAGAAAAACTGGTAATTCTCCCTGTTTAGCAATCGGAAAAATTTAATTTTTATTCTGTGTTTTCAACGGTCCATTTGTATCCTAAACCTGTTGAAATTATATTTTTGGAATTTAATATTTATTTCAGATAAATTAAAAAATTGCATAAATCTGGAAAATAAAAGAAAAACTGGTAATTCTCCCTGTTTAGCAATCGGAAAAATTTAAATTTTATTCTATGTACTCAACGATCCATTTGTATCCTAAACCTGTTGAAATTATATTTTTGGAATTTAATATTTATTTCAGATAAATTAAAAAATTGCATAAATCTGGAAAATAAAGAAAAACTGGTAATTCTCCCTGTTTAGCAATCGGAAAAATTTAATTTTTATTCTGTGTTTTCAACGGTCCATTTGTATCCTAAACCTGTTGAAATTATATTTTTGGAATTTAATATTTAATTTAGGTAAATTAAAAAATTGCATAAATCTGGAAAATAAAAGAAAAACTGGTAATTCTCCCTTTCTAGCAATCGGAAAAATTTAAATTTTATTCTGTGTTTTCAACGGTCCATTTGTATCCTAAACCTGTTGAAATTATATTTTTGGAATTTAATATTTAATTCAGATAAATTAAAAAATTGCATAAATCTGGAAAATAAAAGAAAAACTGGTAATTCTCCCTGTTTAGCAATCGGAAAAATTTAAATTTTATTCTATGTACTCAACGATCCATTTGTATCCTAAACCTGTTGAAATTATATTTTTGGAATTTAATATTTATTTCAGATAAATTAAAAAATTGCATAAATCTGGAAAATAAAGAAAAACTGGTAATTCTCCCTGTTTAGCAATCGGAAAAATTTAATTTTTATTCTGTGTTTTCAACGGTCCATTTGTATCCTAAACCTGTTGAAATTATATTTTTGGAATTTAATATTTATTTCAGATAAATTAAAAAATTGCATAAATCTGGAAAATAAAAGAAAAACTGGTAATTCTCCCTGTTTAGCAATCGGAAAAATTTAAATTTTATTCTATGTACTCAACGATCCATTTGTATCCTAAACCTGTTGAAATTATATTTTTGGAATTTAATATTTATTTCAGATAAATTAAAAAATTGCATAAATCTGGAAAATAAAGAAAAACTGGTAATTCTCCCTGTTTAGCAATCGGAAAAATTTAATTTTTATTCTGTGTTTTCAACGGTCCATTTGTATCCTAAACCTGTTGAAATTATATTTTTGGAATTTAATATTTAATTTAGGTAAATTAAAAAATTGCATAAATCTGGAAAATAAAAGAAAAACTGGTAATTCTCCCTTTCTAGCAATCGGAAAAATTTAAATTTTATTCTGTGTTTTCAACGGTCCATTTGTATCCTAAACCTGTTGAAATTATATTTTTGGAATTTAATATTTAATTCAGATAAATTAAAAAATTGCATAAATCTGGAAAATAAAAGAAAAACTGGTAATTCTCCCTGTTTAGCAATCGGAAAAATTTAAATTTTATTCTATGTACTCAACGATCCATTTGTATCCTAAACCTGTTGAAATTATATTTTTGGAATTTAATATTTATTTCAGATAAATTAAAAAATTGCATAAATCTGGAAAATAAAGAAAAACTGGTAATTCTCCCTGTTTAGCAATCGGAAAAATTTAATTTTTATTCTGTGTTTTCAACGGTCCATTTGTATCCTAAACCTGTTGAAATTATATTTTTGGAATTTAATATTTATTTCAGATAAATTAAAAAATTGCATAAATCTGGAAAATAAAAGAAAAACTGGTAATTCTCCCTGTTTAGCAATCGGAAAAATTTAAATTTTATTCTATGTACTCAACGATCCATTTGTATCCTAAACCTGTTGAAATTATATTTTTGGAATTTAATATTTATTTCAGATAAATTAAAAAATTGCATAAATCTGGAAAATAAAGAAAAACTGGTAATTCTCCCTGTTTAGCAATCGGAAAAATTTAATTTTTATTCTGTGTTTTCAACGGTCCATTTGTATCCTAAACCTGTTGAAATTATATTTTTGGAATTTAATATTTAATTTAGGTAAATTAAAAAATTGCATAAATCTGGAAAATAAAAGAAAAACTGGTAATTCTCCCTGTTTAGCAATCGGAAAAATTTAAATTTTATTCTATGTACTCAACGATCCATTTGTATCCTAAACCTGTTGAAATTATATTTTTGGAATTTAATATTTATTTCAGATAAATTAAAAAATTGCATAAATCTGGAAAATAAAGAAAAACTGGTAATTCTCCCTGTTTAGCAATCGGAAAAATTTAATTTTTATTCTGTGTTTTCAACGGTCCATTTGTATCCTAAACCTGTTGAAATTATATTTTTGGAATTTAATATTTATTTCAGATAAATTAAAAAATTGCATAAATCTGGAAAATAAAAGAAAAACTGGTAATTCTCCCTTTCTAGCAATCGGAAAAATTTAAATTTTATTTTGTGTTCTCAACGGTCCATTTGTATCCTAAACCTGTTGAAATTATATTTTTGGAATTTAATATTTAATTCAGGTAAATTAAAAAATTGCATAAATCTGGAAAATAAAAGAAAAACTGGTAATTCTCCCTTTCCAGCAATCGGAAAAATTTAATTTTTATTCTGTGTTCTCAACGGTCCATTTGTATCCTAAACCTGTTGAAATTATATTTTTGGAATCTAATATTTAATTCAGGTAAATTAAAAAATTGCATAAATCTGGAAAATAAAAGAAAAACTGGTAATTCTCCCTTTCTAGCAATCGGAAAAATTTAAGTTTTATTCTGTGTTCTCTACGGTCCATTTGTATCCTAAACCTGTTGAAATTATATTTTTGGAATTTAATATTTAATTTAGGTAAATTAAAAAATTGCATAAATCTGGAAAATAAAAGAAAAACTGGTAATTCTCCCTTTCTAGCAATCGGAAAAATTTAAGTTTTATTCTGTGTTCTCTACGGTCCATTTGTATCCTAAACCTGTTGAAATTATATTTTTGGAATTTAATATTTAATTTAGGTAAATTAAAAAATTGCATAAATCTGGAAAATAAAAGAAAAACTGGTAATTCTCTCTTTTCAGCAATCGGAAAAATTTAATTTTTATTCTGTGTTCTCAACGGTCCATTTGTATCCTAAACCTGTTGAAATTATATTTTTGGAATTTAATATTTATTTCAGATAAATTAAAAAATTGCATAAATCTGGAAAATAAAAGAAAAACTGGTAATTCTCCCTTTCTAGCAATCGGAAAAATTTAAATTTTATTTTGTGTTCTCAACGGTCCATTTGTATCCTAAACCTGTTGAAATTATATTTTTGGAATTTAATATTTAATTCAGGTAAATTAAAAAATTGCATAAATCTGGAAAATAAAAGAAAAACTGGTAATTCTCCCTTTCCAGCAATCGGAAAAATTTAATTTTTATTCTGTGTTCTCAACGGTCCATTTGTATCCTAAACCTGTTGAAATTATATTTTTGGAATCTAATATTTAATTCAGGTAAATTAAAAAATTGCATAAATCTGGAAAATAAAAGAAAAACTGGTAATTCTCCCTTTCTAGCAATCGGAAAAATTTAAGTTTTATTCTGTGTTCTCTACGGTCCATTTGTATCCTAAACCTGTTGAAATTATATTTTTGGAATTTAATATTTAATTTAGGTAAATTAAAAAATTGCATAAATCTGGAAAATAAAAGAAAAACTGGTAATTCTCCCTTTCTAGCAATCGGAAAAATTTAAGTTTTATTCTGTGTTCTCTACGGTCCATTTGTATCCTAAACCTGTTGAAATTATATTTTTGGAATTTAATATTTAATTTAGGTAAATTAAAAAATTGCATAAATCTGGAAAATAAAAGAAAAACTGGTAATTCTCTCTTTTCAGCAATCGGAAAAATTTAAGTTTTATTCTGTGTTCTCTACGGTCCATTTGTATCCTAAACCTGTTGAAATTATATTTTTGGAATTTAATATTTAATTTAGGTAAATTAAAAAATTGCATAAATCTGGAAAATAAAAGAAAAACTGGTAATTCTCCCTTTCTAGCAATCGGAAAAATTTAAATTTTATTCTGTGTTTTCAACGGTCCATTTGTATCCTAAACCTGTTGAAATTATATTTTTGGAATTTAATATTTAATTCAGATAAATTAAAAAATTGCATAAATCTGGAAAATAAAAGAAAAACTGGTAATTCTCCCTGTTTAGCAATCGGAAAAATTTAAATTTTATTCTATGTACTCAACGATCCATTTGTATCCTAAACCTGTTGAAATTATATTTTTGGAATTTAATATTTATTTCAGATAAATTAAAAAATTGCATAAATCTGGAAAATAAAGAAAAACTGGTAATTCTCCCTGTTTAGCAATCGGAAAAATTTAATTTTTATTCTGTGTTTTCAACGGTCCATTTGTATCCTAAACCTGTTGAAATTATATTTTTGGAATTTGATATTTAATTTAGGTAAATTAAAAAATTGCATAAATCTGGAAAATAAAGAAAAACTGGTAATTCTCCCTGTTTAGCAATCGGAAAAATTTAAATTTTATTCTATGTACTCAACGATCCATTTGTATCCTAAACCTGTTGAAATTATATTTTTGGAATTTAATATTTATTTCAGATAAATTAAAAAATTGCATAAATCTGGAAAATAAAGAAAAACTGGTAATTCTCCCTGTTTAGCAATCGGAAAAATTTAATTTTTATTCTGTGTTTTCAACGGTCCATTTGTATCCTAAACCTGTTGAAATTATATTTTTGGAATTTAATATTTAATTTAGGTAAATTAAAAAATTGCATAAATCTGGAAAATAAAAGAAAAACTGGTAATTCTCTCTTTTCAGCAATCGGAAAAATTTAAGTTTTATTCTGTGTTCTCTACGGTCCATTTGTATCCTAAACCTGTTGAAATTATATTTTTGGAATTTAATATTTAATTTAGGTAAATTAAAAAATTGCATAAATCTGGAAAATAAAAGAAAAACTGGTAATTCTCCCTTTCTAGCAATCGGAAAAATTTAAATTTTATTCTGTGTTTTCAACGGTCCATTTGTATCCTAAACCTGTTGAAATTATATTTTTGGAATTTAATATTTAATTCAGATAAATTAAAAAATTGCATAAATCTGGAAAATAAAAGAAAAACTGGTAATTCTCCCTGTTTAGCAATCGGAAAAATTTAAATTTTATTCTATGTACTCAACGATCCATTTGTATCCTAAACCTGTTGAAATTATATTTTTGGAATTTAATATTTATTTCAGATAAATTAAAAAATTGCATAAATCTGGAAAATAAAGAAAAACTGGTAATTCTCCCTGTTTAGCAATCGGAAAAATTTAATTTTTATTCTGTGTTTTCAACGGTCCATTTGTATCCTAAACCTGTTGAAATTATATTTTTGGAATTTGATATTTAATTTAGGTAAATTAAAAAATTGCATAAATCTGGAAAATAAAAGAAAAACTGGTAATTCTCCCTGTTTAGCAATCGGAAAAATTTAAATTTTATTCTATGTACTCAACGATCCATTTGTATCCTAAACCTGTTGAAATTATATTTTTGGAATTTAATATTTATTTCAGATAAATTAAAAAATTGCATAAATCTGGAAAATAAAGAAAAACTGGTAATTCTCCCTGTTTAGCAATCGGAAAAATTTAATTTTTATTCTGTGTTTTCAACGGTCCATTTGTATCCTAAACCTGTTGAAATTATATTTTTGGAATTTAATATTTAATTTAGGTAAATTAAAAAATTGCATAAATCTGGAAAATAAAAGAAAAACTGGTAATTCTCCCTGTTTAGCAATCGGAAAAATTTAAATTTTATTCTATGTACTCAACGATCCATTTGTATCCTAAACCTGTTGAAATTATATTTTTGGAATTTAATATTTATTTCAGATAAATTAAAAAATTGCATAAATCTGGAAAATAAAGAAAAACTGGTAATTCTCCCTGTTTAGCAATCGGAAAAATTTAATTTTTATTCTGTGTTTTCAACGGTCCATTTGTATCCTAAACCTGTTGAAATTATATTTTTGGAATTTAATATTTATTTCAGATAAATTAAAAAATTGCATAAATCTGGAAAATAAAAGAAAAACTGGTAATTCTCCCTGTTTAGCAATCGGAAAAATTTAAATTTTATTCTATGTACTCAACGATCCATTTGTATCCTAAACCTGTTGAAATTATATTTTTGGAATTTAATATTTATTTCAGATAAATTAAAAAATTGCATAAATCTGGAAAATAAAGAAAAACTGGTAATTCTCCCTGTTTAGCAATCGGAAAAATTTAATTTTTATTCTGTGTTTTCAACGGTCCATTTGTATCCTAAACCTGTTGAAATTATATTTTTGGAATTTAATATTTAATTTAGGTAAATTAAAAAATTGCATAAATCTGGAAAATAAAAGAAAAACTGGTAATTCTCCCTTTCCAGCAATCGGAAAAATTTAATTTTTATTCTGTGTTTTCAACGGTCCATTTGTATCCTAAACCTGTTGAAATTATATTTTTGGAATTTAATATTTAATTTAGGTAAATTAAAAAATTGCATAAATCTGGAAAATAAAAGAAAAACTGGTAATTCTCCCTGTTTAGCAATCGGAAAAATTTAAATTTTATTCTGTGTTTTCAACGGTCCATTTGTATCCTAAACCTGTTGAAATTATATTTTTGGAATTTAATATTTATTTCAGATAAATTAAAAAATTGCATAAATCTGGAAAATAAAGAAAAACTGGTAATTCTCCCTGTTTAGCAATCGGAAAAATTTAATTTTTATTCTGTGTTTTCAACGGTCCATTTGTATCCTAAACCTGTTGAAATTATATTTTTGGAATTTAATATTTAATTTAGGTAAATTAAAAAATTGCATAAATCTGGAAAATAAAAGAAAAACTGGTAATTCTCCCTGTTTAGCAATCGGAAAAATTTAAATTTTATTCTGTGTTTTCAACGGTCCATTTGTATCCTAAACCTGTTGAAATTATATTTTTGGAATTTAATATTTATTTCAGATAAATTAAAAAATTGCATAAATCTGGAAAATAAAGAAAAACTGGTAATTCTCCCTGTTTAGCAATCGGAAAAATTTAATTTTTATTCTGTGTTTTCAACGGTCCATTTGTATCCTAAACCTGTTGAAATTATATTTTTGGAATTTAATATTTATTTCAGATAAATTAAAAAATTGCATAAATCTGGAAAATAAAGAAAAACTGGTAATTCTCCCTGTTTAGCAATCGGAAAAATTTAATTTTTATTCTGTGTTTTCAACGGTCCATTTGTATCCTAAACCTGTTGAAATTATATTTTTGGAATTTAATATTTAATTTAGGTAAATTAAAAAATTGCATAAATCTGGAAAATAAAAGAAAAACTGGTAATTCTCCCTGTTTAGCAATCGGAAAAATTTAAATTTTATTCTGTGTTTTCAACGGTCCATTTGTATCCTAAACCTGTTGAAATTATATTTTTGGAATTTAATATTTATTTCAGATAAATTAAAAAATTGCATAAATCTGGAAAATAAAAGAAAAACTGGTAATTCTCCCTTTCCAGCAATCGGAAAAATTTAAATTTTATTCTGTGTTTTCAACGGTCCATTTGTATCCTAAACCTGTTGAAATTATATTTTTGGAATTTAATATTTATTTCAGATAAATTAAAAAATTGCATAAATCTGGAAAATAAAAGAAAAACTGGTAATTCTCTCTTTCCAGCAATCGGAAAAATTTAATTTTTATTCTGTGTTTTCAACGGTCCATTTGTATCCTAAACCTGTTGAAATTATATTTTTGGAATTTAATATTTATTTCAGGTAAATTAAAAAATTGCATAAATCTGGAAAATAAAAGAAAAACTGGTAATTCTCCCTTTCCAGCAATCGGAAAAATTTAATTTTTATTCTGTGTTTTCAACGGTCCATTTGTATCCTAAACCTGTTGAAATTATATTTTTGGAATTTAATATTTATTTCAGATAAATTAAAAAATTGCATAAATCTGGAAAATAAAAGAAAAACTGGTAATTCTCTCTTTCCAGCAATCGGAAAAATTTAATTTTTGTTCTGTGTTCTCAACGGTCCATTTGTATCCTAAACCTGTTGAAATTATATTTTTGGAATTTAATATTTAATTCAGATAAATTAAAAAATTGCATAAATCTGGAAAATAAAAGAAAAACTGGTAATTCTCCCTTTCTAGCAATCGGAAAAATTTAAATTTTATTCTGTGTTTTCAACGGTCCATTTGTATCCTAAACCTGTTGAAATTATATTTTTGGAATTTAATATTTAATTCAGGTAAATTAAAAAATTGCATAAATCTGGAAAATAAAAGAAAAACTGGTAATTCTCCCTGTTTAGCAATCGGAAAAATTTAATTTTTATTCTGTGTTTTCAACGGTCCATTTGTATCCTAAACCTGTTGAAATTATATTTTTGGAATTTAATATTTATTTCAGGTAAATTAAAAAATTGCATAAATCTGGAAAATAAAAGAAAAACTGGTAATTCTCCCTTTCCAGCAATCGGAAAAATTTAATTTTTATTCTGTGTTTTCAACGGTCCATTTGTATCCTAAACCTGTTGAAATTATATTTTTGGAATTTAATATTTATTTCAGATAAATTAAAAAATTGCATAAATCTGGAAAATAAAAGAAAAACTGGTAATTCTCTCTTTCCAGCAATCGGAAAAATTTAATTTTTGTTCTGTGTTCTCAACGGTCCATTTGTATCCTAAACCTGTTGAAATTATATTTTTGGAATTTAATATTTAATTCAGATAAATTAAAAAATTGCATAAATCTGGAAAATAAAAGAAAAACTGGTAATTCTCCCTTTCTAGCAATCGGAAAAATTTAAATTTTATTCTGTGTTTTCAACGGTCCATTTGTATCCTAAACCTGTTGAAATTATATTTTTGGAATTTAATATTTAATTCAGGTAAATTAAAAAATTGCATAAATCTGGAAAATAAAAGAAAAACTGGTAATTCTCCCTGTTTAGCAATCGGAAAAATTTAAATTTTATTCTGTGTTTTCAACGGTCCATTTGTATCCTAAACCTGTTGAAATTATATTTTTGGAATTTAATATTTATTTCAGATAAATTAAAAAATTGCATAAATCTGGAAAATAAAAGAAAAACTGGTAATTCTCCCTTTCCAGCAATCGGAAAAATTTAAATTTTATTCTGTGTTTTCAACGGTCCATTTGTATCCTAAACCTGTTGAAATTATATTTTTGGAATTTAATATTTATTTCAGATAAATTAAAAAATTGCATAAATCTGGAAAATAAAAGAAAAACTGGTAATTCTCTCTTTCCAGCAATCGGAAAAATTTAATTTTTATTCTGTGTTTTCAACGGTCCATTTGTATCCTAAACCTGTTGAAATTATATTTTTGGAATTTAATATTTATTTCAGGTAAATTAAAAAATTGCATAAATCTGGAAAATAAAAGAAAAACTGGTAATTCTCCCTTTCCAGCAATCGGAAAAATTTAATTTTTATTCTGTGTTTTCAACGGTCCATTTGTATCCTAAACCTGTTGAAATTATATTTTTGGAATTTAATATTTATTTCAGATAAATTAAAAAATTGCATAAATCTGGAAAATAAAAGAAAAACTGGTAATTCTCTCTTTCCAGCAATCGGAAAAATTTAATTTTTGTTCTGTGTTCTCAACGGTCCATTTGTATCCTAAACCTGTTGAAATTATATTTTTGGAATTTAATATTTAATTCAGATAAATTAAAAAATTGCATAAATCTGGAAAATAAAAGAAAAACTGGTAATTCTCCCTTTCTAGCAATCGGAAAAATTTAAATTTTATTCTGTGTTTTCAACGGTCCATTTGTATCCTAAACCTGTTGAAATTATATTTTTGGAATTTAATATTTAATTCAGGTAAATTAAAAAATTGCATAAATCTGGAAAATAAAAGAAAAACTGGTAATTCTCCCTGTTTAGCAATCGGAAAAATTTAAATTTTATTCTATGTACTCAACGATCCATTTGTATCCTAAACCTGTTGAAATTATATTTTTGGAATTTAATATTTATTTCAGATAAATTAAAAAATTGCATAAATCTGGAAAATAAAAGAAAAACTGGTAATTCTCCCTTTCTAGCAATCGGAAAAATTTAAATTTTATTCTGTGTTTTCAACGGTCCATTTGTATCCTAAACATGTTGAAATTATATTTTTGGAATTTAATATTTAATTCAGGTAAATTAAAAAATTGCATAAATCTGGAAAATAAAAGAAAAACTGGTAATTCTCCCTGTTTAGCAATCGGAAAAATTTAAATTTTATTCTATGTACTCAACGATCCATTTGTATCCTAAACCTGTTGAAATTATATTTTTGGAATTTAATATTTATTTCAGATAAATTAAAAAATTGCATAAATCTGGAAAATAAAAGAAAAACTGGTAATTCTCCCTTTCCAGCAATCGGAAAAATTTAATTTTTATTCTGTGTTCTCAACGGTCCATTTGTATCCTAAACCTGTTGAAATTATATTTTTGGAATTTAATATTTATTTCAGATAAATTAAAAAATTGCATAAATCTGGAAAATAAAAGAAAACTGGTAATTCTCTCTTTCCAGCAATCGGAAAAATTTAATTTTTGTTCTGTGTTCTCAACGGTCCATTTGTATCCTAAACCTGTTGAAATTATATTTTTGGAATTTAATATTTAATTCAGGTAAATTAAAAAATTGCATAAATCTGGAAAATAAAAGAAAAACTGGTAATTCTCCCTTTCTAGCAATCGGAAAAATTTAAATTTTATTCTGTGTTCTCAACGGTCCATTTGTATCCTAAACCTGTTGAAATTATATTTTTGGAATTTAATATTTATTTCAGATAAATTAAAAAATTGCATAAATCTGGAAAATAAAAGAAAAACTGGTAATTCTCCCTTTCTAGCAATCGGAAAAATTTAAATTTTATTCTGTGTTTCCAACGGTCCATTTGTATCCTAAACCTGTTGAAATTATATTTTTGGAATTTAATATTTAATTCAGATAAATTAAAAAATTGCATAAATCTGGAAAATAAAAGAAAAACTGGTAATTCTCCCTGTTTAGCAATCGGAAAAATTTAAATTTTATTCTATGTACTCAACAGTCCATTTGTATCCTAAACCTGTTGAAATTATATTTTTGGAATTTAATATTTAATTCAGATAAATTAAAAAATTGCATAAATCTGGAAAATAAAAGAAAAACTGGTAATTCTCCCTTTCTAGCAATCGGAAAAATTTAAATTTTATTCTATGTTCTCAACAGTCCATTTGTATCCTAAACCTGTTGAAATTATATTTTTGGAATTTAATATTTATTTCAGATGAATTAAAAAATTGCATAAATCTGGAAAATAAAAGAAAAACTGGTAATTCTCCCTTTCTAGCAATCGGAAAAATTTAAATTTTATTCTGTGTTTTCAACGGTCCATTTGTATCCTAAACATGTTGAAATTATATTTTTGGAATTTAATATTTAATTCAGGTAAATTAAAAAATTGCATAAATCTGGAAAATAAAAGAAAAACTGGTAATTCTCCCTGTTTAGCAATCGGAAAAATTTAAATTTTATTCTATGTACTCAACGATCCATTTGTATCCTAAACCTGTTGAAATTATATTTTTGGAATTTAATATTTATTTCAGATAAATTAAAAAATTGCATAAATCTGGAAAATAAAAGAAAAACTGGTAATTCTCCCTTTCCAGCAATCGGAAAAATTTAATTTTTATTCTGTGTTCTCAACGGTCCATTTGTATCCTAAACCTGTTGAAATTATATTTTTGGAATTTAATATTTATTTCAGATAAATTAAAAAATTGCATAAATCTGGAAAATAAAAGAAAACTGGTAATTCTCTCTTTCCAGCAATCGGAAAAATTTAATTTTTGTTCTGTGTTCTCAACGGTCCATTTGTATCCTAAACCTGTTGAAATTATATTTTTGGAATTTAATATTTAATTCAGGTAAATTAAAAAATTGCATAAATCTGGAAAATAAAAGAAAAACTGGTAATTCTCCCTTTCTAGCAATCGGAAAAATTTAAATTTTATTCTGTGTTCTCAACGGTCCATTTGTATCCTAAACCTGTTGAAATTATATTTTTGGAATTTAATATTTATTTCAGATAAATTAAAAAATTGCATAAATCTGGAAAATAAAAGAAAAACTGGTAATTCTCCCTTTCTAGCAATCGGAAAAATTTAAATTTTATTCTGTGTTTCCAACGGTCCATTTGTATCCTAAACCTGTTGAAATTATATTTTTGGAATTTAATATTTAATTCAGATAAATTAAAAAATTGCATAAATCTGGAAAATAAAAGAAAAACTGGTAATTCTCCCTGTTTAGCAATCGGAAAAATTTAAATTTTATTCTATGTACTCAACAGTCCATTTGTATCCTAAACCTGTTGAAATTATATTTTTGGAATTTAATATTTAATTCAGATAAATTAAAAAATTGCATAAATCTGGAAAATAAAAGAAAAACTGGTAATTCTCCCTTTCTAGCAATCGGAAAAATTTAAATTTTATTCTATGTTCTCAACAGTCCATTTGTATCCTAAACCTGTTGAAATTATATTTTTGGAATTTAATATTTATTTCAGATGAATTAAAAAATTGCATAAATCTGGAAAATAAAAGAAAAACTGGTAATTCTCCCTTTCTAGCAATCGGAAAAATTTAATTTTTATTCTGTGTTTTCAACGGTCCATTTGTATCCTAAACCTGTTGAAATTATATTTTTGGAATTTAATATTTAATTCAGGTAAATTAAAAAATTGCATAAATCTGGAAAATAAAAGAAAAACTGGTAATTCTCCCTTTCTAGCAATCGGAAAAATTTAAATTTTATTCTGTGTTCTCAACGGTCCATTTGTATCCTAAACCTGTTGAAATTATATTTTTGGAATTTAATATTTATTTCAGATAAATTAAAAAATTGCATAAATCTGGAAAATAAAGAAAAACTGGTAATTCTCCCTGTTTAGCAATCGGAAAAATTTAATTTTTATTCTGTGTTTTCAACGGTCCATTTGTATCCTAAACCTGTTGAAATTATATTTTTGGAATTTAATATTTATTTCAGATAAATTAAAAAATTGCATAAATCTGGAAAATAAAAGAAAAACTGGTAATTCTCCCTGTTTAGCAATCGGAAAAATTTAAATTTTATTCTATGTACTCAACGATCCATTTGTATCCTAAACCTGTTGAAATTATATTTTTGGAATTTTATATTTATTTCAGATAAATTAAAAAATTGCATAAATCTGGAAAATAAAGAAAAACTGGTAATTCTCCCTGTTTAGCAATCGGAAAAATTTAATTTTTATTCTGTGTTCTCAACGGTCCATTTGTATCCTAAACCTGTTGAAATTATATTTTTGGAATTTAATATTTATTTCAGATAAATTAAAAAATTGCATAAATCTGGAAAATAAAAGAAAAACTGGTAATTCTCCCTTTCCAGCAATCGGAAAAATTTAAATTTTATTCTGTGTTTTCAACGGTCCATTTGTATCCTAAACCTGTTGAAATTATATTTTTGGAATTTAATATTTATTTCAGATAAATTAAAAAATTGCATAAATCTGGAAAATAAAAGAAAAACTGGTAATTCTCTCTTTCCAGCAATCGGAAAAATTTAATTTTTATTCTGTGTTTTCAACGGTCCATTTGTATCCTAAACCTGTTGAAATTATATTTTTGGAATTTAATATTTATTTCAGGTAAATTAAAAAATTGCATAAATCTGGAAAATAAAAGAAAAACTGGTAATTCTCCCTTTCCAGCAATCGGAAAAATTTAATTTTTATTCTGTGTTTTCAACGGTCCATTTGTATCCTAAACCTGTTGAAATTATATTTTTGGAATTTAATATTTATTTCAGATAAATTAAAAAATTGCATAAATCTGGAAAATAAAAGAAAAACTGGTAATTCTCTCTTTCCAGCAATCGGAAAAATTTAATTTTTGTTCTGTGTTCTCAACGGTCCATTTGTATCCTAAACCTGTTGAAATTATATTTTTGGAATTTAATATTTAATTCAGGTAAATTAAAAAATTGCATAAATCTGGAAAATAAAAGAAAAACTGGTAATTCTCCCTTTCTAGCAATCGGAAAAATTTAAATTTTATTCTGTGTTCTCAACGGTCCATTTGTATCCTAAACCTGTTGAAATTATATTTTTGGAATTTAATATTTATTTCAGATGAATTAAAAAATTGCATAAATCTGGAAAATAAAAGAAAAACTGGTAATTCTCCCTTTCTAGCAATCGGAAAAATTTAAATTTTATTCTGTGTTTTCAACGGTCCATTTGTATCCTAAACCTGTTGAAATTATATTTTTGGAATTTAATATTTATTTCAGATAAATTAAAAAATTGCATAAATCTGGAAAATAAAAGAAAAACTGGTAATTCTCCCTTTCTAGCAATCGGAAAAATTTAAATTTTATTCTGTGTTTTCAACGGTCCATTTGTATCCTAAACCTGTTGAAATTATATTTTTGGAATTTAATATTTAATTCAGGTAAATTAAAAAATTGCATAAATCTGGAAAATAAAAGAAAAACTGGTAATTCTCCCTTTCTAGCAATCGGAAAAATTTAAATTTTATTCTGTGTTTTCAACGGTCCATTTGTATCCTAAACATGTTGAAATTATATTTTTGGAATTTAATATTTAATTCAGGTAAATTAAAAAATTGCATAAATCTGGAAAATAAAAGAAAAACTGGTAATTCTCCCTTTCTAGCAATCGGAAAAATTTAAATTTTATTCTGTGTTTTCAACGGTCCATTTGTATCCTAAACCTGTTGAAATTATATTTTTGGAATTTAATATTTATTTCAGATAAATTAAAAAATTGCATAAATCTGGAAAATAAAAGAAAAACTGGTAATTCTCCCTTTCTAGCAATCGGAAAAATTTAAATTTTATTCTGTGTTTTCAACGGTCCATTTGTATCCTAAACCTGTTGAAATTATATTTTTGGAATTTAATATTTATTTCAGATAAATTAAAAAATTGCATAAATCTGGAAAATAAAAGAAAAACTGGTAATTCTCCCTTTCTAGCAATCGGAAAAATTTAAATTTTATTCTGTGTTTTCAACGGTCCATTTGTATCCTAAACATGTTGAAATTATATTTTTGGAATTTAATATTTAATTCAGGTAAATTAAAAAATTGCATAAATCTGGAAAATAAAAGAAAAACTGGTAATTCTCCCTTTCCAGCAATCGGAAAAATTTAATTTTTATTCTGTGTTCTCAACGGTCCATTTGTATCCTAAACCTGTTGAAATTATATTTTTGGAATTTAATATTTATTTCAGATAAATTAAAAAATTGCATAAATCTGGAAAATAAAAGAAAAACTGGTAATTCTCCCTTTCTAGCAATCGGAAAAATTTAAATTTTATTCTATGTACTCAACAGTCCATTTGTATCCTAAACCTGTTGAAATTATATTTTTGGAATTTAATATTTAATTCAGATAAATTAAAAAATTGCATAAATCTGGAAAATAAAAGAAAAACTGGTAATTCTCCCTGTTTAGCAATCGGAAAAATTTAAATTTTATTCTATGTACTCAACAGTCCATTTGTATCCTAAACCTGTTGAAATTATATTTTTGGAATTTAATATTTAATTCAGATAAATTAAAAAATTGCATAAATCTGGAAAATAAAAGAAAAACTGGTAATTCTCCCTTTCTAGCAATCGGAAAAATTTAAATTTTATTCTATGTTCTCAACAGTCCATTTGTATCCTAAACCTGTTGAAATTATATTTTTGGAATTTAATATTTATTTCAGATGAATTAAAAAATTGCATAAATCTGGAAAATAAAAGAAAAACTGGTAATTCTCCCTTTCTAGCAATCGGAAAAATTTAATTTTTATTCTGTGTTTTCAACGGTCCATTTGTATCCTAAACCTGTTGAAATTATATTTTTGGAATTTAATATTTATTTCAGATGAATTAAAAAATTGCATAAATCTGGAAAATAAAAGAAAAACTGGTAATTCTCCCTTTCTAGCAATCGGAAAAATTTAAATTTTATTCTATGTTCTCAACAGTCCATTTGTATCCTAAACCTGTTGAAATTATATTTTTGGAATTTAATATTTATTTCAGATGAATTAAAAAATTGCATAAATCTGGAAAATAAAAGAAAAATTGGTAATTCTCCCTTTCTAGCAATCGGAAAAATTTAAATTTTATTCTGCGTTTTCAACGGTCCATTTGTATCCTAAACCTGTTGAAATTATATTTTTGGAATCTAATATTTAATTCAGGTAAATTAAAAAATTGCTTGAAGGAGCCGTTCGTCCTTAAAGTCGTTCTTTGCGAAGAGATTGTCGACAGTTTTTGGCGATTACCTTGTACTCGCTTTTTGTTTTGTCGGCGTTCCTTCGAGCGTTTTGTAGGCGTCGCGTTTCCTTGGAGATTCTCTTTTCCGATCTGGTTGTGGCAGGGTAGTGGCATTTTCTCGCGCTTCGCTGAGGAAGTGTATCAGTTCGTCGTATTGTGTTGTCACTGAACAGTTCCGTGTGGATGTCCGATGACAGAAAGGGCCCTTTCTGTGCTGAGCCTCTACGTGGCGAAAAGGATCAATTGCCTTCTTCTCTCAACACACTAGTGAGCTGGACTCCATTAGGAGAAGTTGGCAGGCTACACTGTCTCGTGCCGGTCGGAGGTGGCATCCAACACTCTCCGTTCCCAAGCCGCTCGATTTGGCCCAGAAAGCCCACTTCGAGTTCAAAAGAGACAAAAACCGAAAACTGTCGGCAATCTCTTCGCAAAGACCTGAACGACTTCAAGGACGAACGGCTCCTTCAAGCAGTGGCGAACCGGAAAAGTCTGAAAACGACAGCAAAAGAACTCCAAGAATTCGCGGCAAAGATACCCTGCCTGAAGAACGAGACTGGAGAACGGCTGACCGCCAGACCGAAAATCGAAGAAGAAATCAAAACCTTCTACACGAACCTTTTCCAGTCAGTCAGATGCGTCTCACCACAGATGCTGCAGCCACCCACCACAACCACAACAGTCCCAGAATTTCTGTATTCAGAAGTAGAAGCCGCCATGCGCTCACTCCCAAACGGAAAAGCCGCTGGGCCGGATGGAATCACCGCCGACTTTCTGAAGATGTGCGACGAAGAAGTGACGAAGGCCATTGTCGAGCTGTTCAACAAGGTCATATCCAGAAAAGAAATACAAGACCAGTGGAGAAGCTCGGAGACTATCTTGATCCACAAGAAAGGCGACAAAGAAGACCTAGGCAATTACCGCTCGATCTCGCTTCTTCCGGTGATAAACAAGATCTTCTCGAAGTGCACCCTCCGGCGAATCAAAGACCGCTTGAAAGAAGAACAGCCTGTCGAACAAGCTGGTTTCCGACGAAAGTTCAGCACCCTCGATCACATAACCACTGCCCAGCGACTCCTGGAAGCAGGGAGGGAGCACCACATGCCACTGGTCCTCATCTTCGTCGACTTCAAGAAGGCGTTCGATTGCATCGAACCCGACTCCATCTGGTCAAGCCTAGAAGACCAAAATGTGGACAGAACCTATATCGACGTGCTGAAACTCTGCTACAAGAACTGCTCCACCGACAACACTCCGTTCCACACGGCAGTGAAGGATCCGATCAGCAGAGGCGTTCGCCAAGGAGACCCGATTTCCCCGAATCTCTTCTCAGCGACACTCGAAACTGTCTTCAGGAATCTCGACTGGGACGACCACGGAGTGCCGATCGATGGGAAGAACATCAACCATCTTCGTTTCGCGGACGACGTCGTCCTGATCTCACACTGCCCACTGGAAGCGTCCAAAATGCTCAACGAACTCATCGCCGAAAGCAGGAAAGTTGGTCTGGAGATCAACGAGTCGAAAACAAAATGCATGCGCAACCCATACGCTCCAACAACCGCCGTCTACGCGAATGGAGCTCCGATCGACCAGTGTGAAGAGTACGTCAGAGAAGTGTGGCCACACTTAAGAACTTCCTAAAGGATGCCGCCTCGATGAGTCATCGGTACCCCTGGCGTCCTAGTGATGAGTCATCATTTTAATTACCTCATTAATTACCTCATTAATTTTAATTACCTCATTAATTTTAATTACCTCATTAATTTTTTATTACCTCATTAATTTTAATTACCCTATATATGGTATTCATTCGACTCCATTTTTTGAGCTCTATCCAATGATGCTACTTTTATCTATTTTCATTGATTTTTATCGTTTTCATTACTTTTTATTACTTTTAATTGATTTTAATTACTTTTTATTGATTTTTATTACTTTGATTGGTTTTCATCGAGATTTTTGCAAAGTTGGTTTGGTCGCCGCGGGGGTTCGAACCCGTGGCCGTGTGCACCTGGTCGGCGCACTCACCCAAAACACTAAAGGTGTAAGCAAACACCCAGGGGCATTGGTCGTTTATATACCCGGCGCGCGGGGCCCGGGCGCGCGCCGGGGGTGGGCGCCCGGTGGGGGCGCCCCGGCCCTCCCTCATGTTTGCCTATGCTGCGTCTCTCCCGAACTAACACTATCTCGCTGGGGAACTGCGTATCTCTCGAACTAGCACTATCTCGCCCGAGAACTGTCTCTCAGGCTTCTGCCGAAATTTGAGAGGGAAATTTGAGAGGGAAAGTGAGTGCGTCAAAGTTTTCCGCGAAAGTTGTTCCCGCATTTTCCCTGGTTTTAATTAGTTGTTGTTTCTCGTTTTTTTATTTAACAGGTTTATTCGAGATAATAAAATAAAAAGATTTAACAAATTTAATCAGTGGAAACATGCAATCCTCCAGATTGATCTTTGTAAATCTTCACAAGTCCCACAAGTTCCAGGAAAGGGTGTTGTTGAACAGTGAGTGGGAGAAGCGATGGATACGTGTCTCTCGTTTGAGTGAACACTGGTGGCTTCTTCTTCTTCTTTTCCGAACCATTCGTCAAATTGGCCGATGGCGTTGGTGGGGGAGTTGTTGGCAGGGGCACTTCGGAAACAGCTGTCTCCTCCATAAGAATTTGAGCATCCGGAATTGGTTCGTAGATAGACGACATGTTCAACGAGTGAAGTGCGACGAATGAACCTTCAGCCTATTTATACCAAACTCACAACTCTTCAAATGATTGTTTACCCATCGAACCACGTGATTATCGTTTTTAATCAGGTTTTTCGTGAAACAAGTTCGAATTCTCTTGTTTCCCCACTTCATTGCCTTTTTGATGAGGAAATAGAGGCAATAATATCCACAAACAGTTGAAAGCATATCCTGGACTGGTGATTCGAACACTTTTTTCCATTTGATGCAGTTTTTCTTGAAAAAGTCGACAAACGCGGGTTGAGGGCTGTTCCCGGAAGAATCCATATAATACCCATAGTTCCGGTCATCTATCCAGATAGCAATCCAATGTTCTCCAGAATCGGATGATGGCGCGGTATTCCAGATAAAACCAATTGAATGTTGTGTGGTTCTTATATTTGGCGAAAAATCACTCGGGAAAACACCTCTAAAGTGAGACCGGGTGAATTTGCAAATCTCGAGAACAGTCTTTAGGTCGTTTGTTGTCAGGGACATCCTGGCTTAATGAGAGAAAAACGACTGTACTCTGTGCTCAACTGACTCTTTTCACTTATGCGAAAATAAGGTAATATACCCGGCGCGCGGGGCCGGTGCGCGCGCCGGGGGTGGGCGTTCGGGAACGACCCCAACCGTCCCTCATGTTTGCCTATGCTGCGTCTCTCCCAAACTAACACTATCTCGCGCGAGAAGTGAGGGCGCCTGTGGCGGGCGCCCCGAGCCTCCCTCATGTTTGCCTATGCTGTGTCTCTCCCGAACTAACACTACCTCGCTCGGGAACTGCGTCTCTCGCGACCAGAACTTCACACCCCGAACTGAGAGCGAAATTTGAGAGGGAAAGTGAGTGCGCCAAAGTTTTCCGCGAAAGTCGTTCCCGCATTTTCCTTGGTTTTAATTAGTTGTTGTTGCTTTTCGTTTTCACTAACCCAATTAATTAACAGTTGTTGATGGAAACGGGAGTTCTCCTGTGAGATAGTATTGCGGGAATAATATTTTATTTCACCAACACTTGCCAAACATTAATGTTTTACTAGACGAACCCATACAACTTCGAGAGGAAACAAGTTGCCTACACGGTCACGTACAAGTGGCGCGTGAGGGTGACGGAGGGGTATTTCATGGTATTGGCGATAATGCGTAGTGAGTCCTACTAGAGCTCCTCCAAAGTGGCTGGACCGGAAACGATGTGACAGTGCAGTAGCGTCTCTGAATTATAAAAATAGGGCGATGTTCAAAATGGCACGACTTACGGAGAGATTGTCAACGGACCGTGAATGATATCACCGTTCAAACCGTGCCAGGCTTCGACGAGGCGGAAAGTGGCGAGATATTCGTTCAACTCCTCAACTTTCTGCAACGGGAGACGACTGTGGGGGAGAGAGACGACAAGATTCTCGCTCATCAAAAGGCTGATCAAGGGAGTGTCGAAAGCCTAAACACTGATACGAAAGTTTTCATAAAAACATGTAGTAACAATCCACCTCAAGGCTCGGTCGGTCCAAGAGTTTCGGCTCATGAAGGAAAAGTTTGGACTTGGAACCAGAAGACATGGCTGTAACCTGAAATCTCACCCTCACAAAATAAAAAGAGAAATATAAGCGAGTAATTGTTTGATTATGTGAAAGTGAAAGTGAAAAGTATTACAGCGAGTTGACCACGACTCGTGTTGAGAACGGGAAACACTAATGGGTTTTTGTTTGCATACTTTATTGGAGCTTCTTAAAAATGAGCTGGGACCGTGATAACATTTCTAAAACCATCAATAGAATACATTCCGTCATATTGAGAAAGAACAATTGCATTTAGTCCACCTTCCGGTGTTGACTTTTTGAACTTTATATAAATCTGAGTACTGCCACTTTTCATCAACTCCCAAGAGTTCGAAGTATCCATTGGGCTCAAGTTGAAAGCGTAGAAAGCAAACCCGCTTTGAAACATCTTGTACGTAATTGGAGGACAGCGTCTCTCACTGGAGCATCCCAACTCTTCAAACAGTCTAACAAAAGCCTGTGCATAATTCTGGTTTTCAAAGTCACACTGTAGTGGTTGGGATGGGTAAACAGTTCCTCCGGCGTCGATTTGGATTTCAGAAACATCGTGATTGGCAAAATCGAAACAATTGGAGGTGAACTTTCCGTTCATTGCATCCGGAGCCAAAATACCAATGATTATTCGTCTTGGGATGATGTCGTGATACAGAACATTGTACGGAAGTTCAGTGCGTCCGGCCGGAATAGAGATTACTTTCACTTTTGATGCGGTGTAGGGATATTGCGCCGGTGTCACACGAAGCTTATTTTCAATGGCAATTGCGGCCGAGGCTACCACGTCTACTGCTTTCATGTGTAACTTGAAATCGGTAATCTCCAATCCACAGTTTTCAATTTCGCTTTCGCTTTCCAAACAAAATTGGTCATTGTTGCGGTAAAATGTTAGCTGAATGTTGATATGGGGAACGAGTAGCTTATCAGTTTGAAATGGTTCCAATAAAAGTGGCGCACAAACGTCGATATCTGTTTGTTGCAACAGTTTCTGTCTCAATTGGAAAGATGACGCTTTGCCACTACTTTTCGTTTCGCCATCGGCCACCCACCCGGCCGCCGATAGGTAACCTTTCTTGTAATCATCCGATTCAGTGAGAAGCGTTTGAATGTAGTTTTTGTAAGCATAATGAGTGGAATCGTAAACAACGACATTGTTGAATGCCAATTTTACTTGATTGAAGAATGTGGAGCCAATAAAATTGGCAATTGCTGCTTTTGAGGGGGTATTTTCAGATTTCACAACTTGCTTAAATTTCAACTTGAAGGAGACAAATGTTTTGGATAGTTGGAAGAAGTGTGCACTGTCATAAATGTTGAATGTATACGGACCGGTAGAGTCAACTGGATTCGCCGGTGCAAAGGTCATCCATGTCCCCTTCTGATAAGCAACTTGTGTTGGTGGTGTGTCAAATAGACACAAATTGGTTGGCGCACACGGAGTACTCTTTTCGTTAACTAACTTAGCCATTTTCCAAAAAGATCACGTTTCTTGGACTTGACAGCGTTCTTTTCTCTTTTTGTTTTCTTGTTTTGACGTCGGACAACTTTCTTCTTTTTCTTGTTTGTTCTCTTAGGCGGTTTCCTCACACGCTTGGATGTTTTCTTTATGCGAGTGGTCGTTCTTCGTTTGCGCCGTCCTTGCCCTTGTTGAGCGAGATTGTTGACGGCACGAGTAAGTAAATTGTTGTACGATGAAGAAGCGTTACGTAACACAGACTGTTTGAAAGAGTCACCAGCAGCCACGTCGTTTGCAACACGAAGTGATGAATCCAGCACTTCTCCACCAACAACTCTTCCCACTTTTTTCAGCAGCGGGACCACCGAAATGAACAATTTCCCCAATAATTGAGAAATTGAGCCATTTCCTCGCTGATAGGCGGTACCGGCACGGTATCCACCGGAACCTTCTTGGTTTGCTGGGTTTTCGAAGAAATCAACCCAATCAATAGAAGAGTCAGGATCAAAGTGATTATGAACACGAGATATGGACAGCATGGTTTCTCACGCATCAAATGTCAAGTGACGCGGACGAAAGTGTAAGACAACAACCACTTTGCCAGAGTTGAAAGGAATGAAATGATTCCGATCGTTCTTCATCTGGAGACAAATACTGTTTACTTCAGAAGCACGCACAGGGACATAGAGAGGTTTTGGGAAAGATTCTTCAATATTTCCACCATTTCCAACTTTTAGATTGATAATGCGTAGCAAGGGCGTTTGTTGGTTACCAGTAACTTGTGGTTCAACAAGCCCATCAGAATAGAGAAACATGAGGTCATTTCCAGAAAATACAGGAAAAATAGCCGTAGATGGGAATTTCGCTACTATTTCAGCTTGACCTATAAAATAGGCTATTCTTGCCGAAAATGTGATTTTCTGAATGTTGTTTAACTTTTCGATAGTTATCCGTTGAAATGTTTGATCAAAGGTGAAAAGGACCTTGTTTTCCTCAGTTTTGTTAGTTTCCGCTTTGAGGGCCTTGGTGTATGCATGGTTCAAAATCTTTGTCAACAGAGAACCAGAGTTGAAAGAACATGGCGGGACAGTACACGCGACCCGCCGATCAGAGTACTCCAAGTGAAATTCGTTTTCCCGGATTCCGCCGCTTTCCATGTTATTCGAAATTAGATCGTGAGACGACGGATAAATAACAGAAGTAATGCCTACTTCATATGGTTTTCCGAAATGTAAAGAGGATGGTAGTTTTGTTGTGAAATTTGAAATTGTTGAACCATCCCTTTGAGAGTTACTGATGAGTGTGATATGATAATCACTCATTACGAGAGATTTTGGGGTTTGGGAGAAGATAGCCGATACACGATCCGAGGATCACCAACCACTGATTATTATCTTTGGTGCAACCGTGAAAACACAATTCGAATAGACAGACAAAAATAATAAGATAGATCAGGAAAACCTGGGCGCAAAAGACGATCAGCGACTTTGAACACTGCGTGGTGCCACACTTCCACGTTTCCATTGAAATGAGAGATATTAGGCGGTCGACGGTATGCCCACTCGATAAGAAATATAATTTGGTGTTACTTATCGAAGAATACAAGAAAAGGATGTTACAGTTGTCAATTTAAAGTATTTCAGACTATTTCTATTTTATTAGTTTATTTCTCTGTTTTCCGTACTTTATTATGAGTTTGTTCCATTTTTTCTGAGCCCTCTATTTGCGCAAACACCAATTCCCTCCCTATGTAAAAGATGATAAGAACACCGCCACGGTTGTCAAGAACTGACCACAAAAGAATTGACGGAAAGATTCAAAAGGAATTAGTCACTGTTTGTTAACAACGTCAAGAACGCCTACACCTGTCCACCTGGCAGCCAGGACCGCCAAGAAAACTTGCATTATTCCTTGCCATTCTTCCTGTTTTATTGTTATTCATTTTGGTTTCCAGAACAGGTGAGTTAATTTATTAAACTTTGGGAAACATCATGACGATAGTTGGAATCTTAAATTCACTAGTCAATGTCCGTTGCTGGTATCCACTGATTGAAAGAGTCGTTATATCCTCTCCATTTGACAAAGTATTCCAAAACACCGCGTCGGGTTCTCTTCCGAAGAATATTTTCAACGAGATAACGGCCGTCAGTGTTTTTGTACTTCACGAGCTCTTCCTCATACCAAATTCCGTCACGCATAATCTCTTTGAATCTTCCCTTATCACATTTCAGAGAGTCTCGTTCCGTGTTCAATGTGCATAGTCCACGTTCCCTCGCTTAGTCCGATGACTGTGGATATAAAACCCCCGGTTCGACTGCAAATACAGGAGGGTTGCCCCAAGAACGTGTCCAACTTCATCGAGCAGCGCGCAAAACTCATTTCATCCAAAAAGTAAATTGACTCCCTCATTGAGTATCGGGGCAATCAAGCCGTTTCAGCCGTCTTTTACGCTACAAAACGCGTTTTTTACAACTTATTGAAACAACGGAAGACACAAAACTATATTCAGAAGGATTGAGTAAGAAGTTGAAGCATATGGAAAAATAAACCTGGGTTTTACAGGTCTCATCTTAGTAGTCGATCCGTTTAACAACGATAGAGATTGGCAATTTACCGCTCTGGAACTTTTAAAAAATGTGAGGAAACTTATGTCCCAAGTTTCAAAACCTATCTTACAGTCCGTTGGGTACGAAAAAATTATCGTCGGGCTGAATCGTTCCAATTTCCAACCCACCGACACATTCCATGTCAAAGTTGCCGACATAAGTGCTAAAGATCCGCGCGTCAAAATCGTCTATATGAACGATCCCAAAAAAGATATCGAACGGCTCGTCGACTTCGCTGTGGCTGTGTGATGCATGTATTCCATTTTTGTGAAAATTGTCCTGCATACTAGCGTTTTCAAAATTATATATTTATTTCTTTCAACCTTATCAAATAAAAATAAAATAAAAATGAATATCACTGTCAATTCGACTGGAATCGAATTGCGATAACCTCGAGCGGGCGCCAAATTCCGTGGCCGTCCACAACGATCGGTGCTCGAGGTACCACCAAGCGTCCAGCGTACACCCATTGAAAATGGGTGCACAAACTTATCTCAACGAAGTTCCATCGGTAAATAATTATATTTTCAGGGGTCCTTCTTAACAACAGAAGATAATTGTAATTAAAAGAGCAGAAGTCTTACGTATGTATGCCAAGCGGGAGAGGGAGTGTTTTTCCAGTGCCCACGTCCCAGGCTTCGATGATCTGGATCTGCCTGAGGGTGTTCTCCATTTCGATCAGTTGGTCCATGGGGAGTGGCCCTCGTATGCGCTGGAGAACCCAACCGCGAGCGCGGAAGTACTCAGCCAAGGTTGCGTCCTCCATCTAAACATTGATAATAATAATAAGAAGAATAAGATTAACCGGGTCTAACCTTGTCGGTTGGTTCCTGTAGATACCAAGGTCTGGTAGCTGGGATAAGGGAGAGTCGAGAAACATATTCCATTGTGGTTGGGAAGGGAAATGAGTTGATGGAAAGTTAATAAGTTTTCCCCGTGAGACATTACCCCGGTGTGTACCCACTTTACAGCATAAGGATCCATTAACAAAGTAGCGTCCCTCCCGAACTCAGCATGAATCTTATGACTCAGTTGAGGGAATAATGTTTTATTTCACCAAATTTACCAAACATTAGTGTTTCAGTACTCAGACCCATACAACGCCGAGAGGAAACAAGTTGTTGCCTACACGGGCATGTACAAGTGGAACGTGAGGGTGATGGAGCGGAATTTCTCGGTATTGCTCCTCGAACCATGTGATAAT
Source organism: Caenorhabditis macrosperma (assembly GCA_963932285.1). Taxonomy (NCBI): domain Eukaryota; kingdom Metazoa; phylum Nematoda; class Chromadorea; order Rhabditida; family Rhabditidae; genus Caenorhabditis; species Caenorhabditis macrosperma. Next base: position 23,245,073 of record OZ010618.1, read on the forward strand.
CGTTTTAATCAGTGTTTTCACGAACGTGTGAAGTGTCGACTCTCTTGCTTTCCAGGGAGTTATTGCGATGATTCCGTCTCCGCCTCTACAATAATCATTGTATCTCTCCCGCCGTCTGCCCTCACCTCGCTCGGCCAAGCTCCACTTCGCCAGCCAACTCGGCTTCGGCTTATTTCCACTTTCCGTAACCAAATTCCGACAATCTCTCAGAAGGAATTCGTCACTGTTTGTCGAGAACCTTGTCTCAGGCCGGTAACTATGTTACTGAAAACGAGAAACAACAACAACAACAACAACTAAAAGTAAAAATGACTGGAAAATGTGGGAACAACTTTCGCGGAAAATTTTGGCACACTCACTTTCCCTCTCAAATTTCGCTCTCAGTGCGGGGTGTGAAGCATGAGAAACAGTTCTCGGTGAGATAGTGTTAGTTCGAGAGATACGCAGTTCCCTAGCGAAATAGTGTTAGTTCGAGAGAGAGACGCAGCATAGGGAAACATGAGGGCCGCTCGGGGTGACCGCCGTCGGGCGCCCAGCTCCCGGCACGCCGGGGCGAGATAGTGTTAGTTCGAGAGAGAGACGCAGCATAGGGAAACATGAGGGCCACTCGGGGTGACCGCCGTCGGGCGCCCAGCTCCCGGCACGCCGGGGCGAGATAGTGTTAGTTCGAGAGAGAGACGCAGCATAGGGAAACATGAGGGCCGCTCGGGGTGACCGCCGTCGGGCGCCCAGCTCCCGGCACGCCGGGGCGAGATAGTGTTAGTTCGAGAGAGAGACGCAGCATAGGGAAACATGAGGGCCGCTCGGGGTGGCCGCCGTCGGGCGCCCAGCTCCCGGCACGCCGGGGCGAGATAGTGTTAGTTCGAGAGAGAGACGCAGCATAGGGAGTTGTGCACAGAGTACAGACGTTTTTCTCTCATTAACCCAGGATGTCCCTGACAACAATCGACCTAAAGACTGTTCTCGAGATTTTGCACAATTATCTTATGTTGTTTAGAATGACCCCTGAAAATAAAATTATTTACCGGTGGAATTTCGTTGAGATAAGGTTGTGCACCCATTTTCATTGGGTGTACGGTGGACGGTTGGTGGTACCTCGATCTCCGATCGTTGTGGACGGGAATGGAATTTGGCGATCGCTCGAGGTTGTCGCAATTCGATTCAACCCGAATTGATAGAGAGGTTTATTTTTATTTGATAAGGTTGAAAGAAAGAATTGTGAACATTTACAAAGATCAATCGGGAGAATTGCATATTATATTTGTTAACTCTTTAAATAATTTTAATTTATTGTCTTGAATGAACCCCTGTTAATTAAATGTGAAAACGAGAAACAACAACTAATTAAAACCGGGGAAAATGCGGGAACAACTTTCGAGGAAAACTTTGGCGCACTCACTTTCCCTCTCAAATTTCCCTCTCAGTTCGGGGTGTGAAACCTGGGAGACAGTTCCCCGGCGAGATAGTGTTAGTTCGGGAGAGACGCAGCATAAGCAAACATGAGGGACGGCCGGGGCGGCCCACCGGGCGCCCACCCCCGGCGCGCGCACTGGCCCCGCCCGAGGAGTATGTTATTACCTTATTTTCGCATAAGTGAAAAGAGTCAGTTGAGCACAAAGTACAGACGTTTTTCTCTCATTAACCCAGTCCCTGACAACAATCGACCTGAAGACTGTTCTCGAGGTTTGCAACTTCACCCGCTCTCACTTTAGTTTTCCCGAGTGATTTTCGTCAAATATAAGAAACACACAATGGCCAATTGGTTTAATTTGGAATACTGCACCAACGTGAAACAACAGGAAAAGTGAGGAAACAAGAGAATTCGAGCTTGTTTCATGAAAAACCTGATACCAGTCCTGGATATGCTTTCATCTGTTTGTGGATATTATTGCCTCTATTTACTCATCAAAAAGGTAATAAAGTGGGGAAACAAGAGAATTAGAGCTTGTTTCACGAAAAACCTGATTAAAAACGATAATCACGTGGTTCGATGGGTAAACCGTCATTTGAAGAATTGTGAAGATTTACAAAGATCAATCTGGAGGATTACATGTTTCCACTGATTGAATTTGTTAAATCAGTAAATAATTTCAATTTATTATCTCGCATAAACCTGTTAACTAAAAAACGAGAAACAACAACAACTAACTTTAAATAATTTCAATTTATTATCTTGAATAAACGTGTTAATTAAAAACGAGAAACAACAACAACTAACTTTAAATAATTTCAATTTATTATCTTGAATAAACGTGTTAATTAAAAACGAGAAACAACAACAACTAACTTTAAATAATTTCAATTTATTATCTCGCATAAACGTAAAAAACTTTAAATAATTTCAATTTATTATCTTGAATAAACGTGTTAATTAAAAACGAGAAACAACAACAACTGACTTTAAATAATTTCAATTTATTATCTTGAATAAACGTGTTAATTAAAAACGAGAAACAACAACAACTAACTTTAAATAATTTCAATTTATTATTTTGAATAAACCTGTTAACTAAAAACGAGAAACAACAACAACTAACTTTAAATAATTTCAATTTATTATCTTGAATAAACCTGTTAACTAAAAACGAGAAACAACAACAACTAACTTTAAATAATTTCAATTTATTATCTTGAATAAACGTGTTAATTAAAAACGAGAAACAACAACAACTAACTTTAAATAATTTCAATTTATTATTTTGAATAAACCTGTTAACTAAAAACGAGAAACAACAACAACTAACTTTAAATAATTTCAATTTATTATTTTGAATAAACCTGTTAATTAAAAACGAGAAACAACAACAACTAACTTTAAATAATTTCAATTTATTATCTTGAATAAACGTGTTAATTAAAAACGAGAAACAACAACAACTAACTTTAAATAATTTCAATTTATTATCTTGAATAAACGTGTTAATTAAAAACGAGAAACAACAACAACTAACTTTAAATAATTTCAATTTATTATCTTGAATAAACGTGTTAATTAAAAACGAGAAACAACAACAACTAACTTTAAATAATTTCAATTTATTATCTTGAATAAACCTGTTAATTAAAAACGAGAAACAACAACAACAACTAACTTTAAATAATTTCAATTTATTATCTTGAATAAACGTGTTAATTAAAAACGAGAAACAACAACAACTAACTTTAAATAATTTCAATTTATTATCTTGAATAAACGTGTTAATTAAAAACGAGAAACAACAACAACTAACTTTAAATAATTTCAATTTATTATTTTGAATAAACGTGTTAACTAAAAACGAGAAACAACAACAACTAACTTTAAATAATTTCAATTTATTATTTTGAATAAACCTGTTAACTAAAAACGAGAAACAACAACAACTAACTTTAAATAATTTCAATTTATTATTTTGAATAAACCTGTTAACTAAAAACGAGAAACAACAACAACTAACTTTAAATAATTTCAATTTATTATTTTGAATAAACGTGTTAATTAAAAACGAGAAACAACAACAACTAACTTTAAATAATTTCAATTTATTATTTTGAATAAACGTGTTAATTAAAAACGAGAAACAACAACAACTAACTTTAAATAATTTCAATTTATTATCTTGAATAAACGTGTTAATTAAAAACGAGAAACAACAACAACTGACTTTAAATAATTTCAATTTATTATCTCGCATAAACGTAAAAAACTTTAAATAATTTCAATTTATTATTTTGAATAAACGTGTTAATTAAAAACGAGAAACAACAACAACTAACTTTAAATAATTTCAATTTATTATCTTGAATAAACGTGTTAATTAAAAACGAGAAACAACAACAACTAACTTTAAATAATTTCAATTTATTATCTTGAATAAACGTGTTAATTAAAAACGAGAAACAACAACAACTAACTTTAAATAATTTCAATTTATTATCTTGAATAAACGTGTTAATTAAAAACGAGAAACAACAACAACTGACTTTAAATAATTTCAATTTATTATTTTGAATAAACCTGTTAACTAAAAACGAGAAACAACAACAACTAACTTTAAATAATTTCAATTTATTATTTTGAATAAACGTGTTAATTAAAAACGAGAAACAACAACAACTAACTTTAAATAATTTCAATTTATTATCTTGAATAAACGTGTTAATTAAAAACGAGAAACAACAACAACTAACTTTAAATAATTTCAATTTATTATCTTGAATAAACCTGTTAACTAAAAACGAGAAACAACAACAACTAACTTTAAATAATTTCAATTTATTATCTTGAATAAACGTGTTAATTAAAAACGAGAAACAACAACAACTAACTTTAAATAATTTCAATTTATTATCTTGAATAAACGTGTTAATTAAAAACGAGAAACAACAACAACTAACTTTAAATAATTTCAATTTATTATCTCGCATAAACGTGTTAATTAAAAACGAGAAACAACAACAACTGACTTTAAATAATTTCAATTTATTATCTTGAATAAACGTGTTAATTGAAAACGAGAAACAACAACAACTGACTTTAAATAATTTCAATTTATTATTTTGAATAAACGTGTTAATTAAAAACGAGAAACAACAACAACTAACTTTAAATAATTTCAATTTATTATCTTGAATAAACGTGTTAATTGAAAACGAGAAACAACAACAACTAACTTTAAATAATTTCAATTTATTATCTTGAATAAACGTGTTAATTAAAAACGAGAAACAACAACAACTAACTTTAAATAATTTCAATTTATTATCTTGAATAAACGTGTTAATTAAAAACGAGAAACAACAACAACTAACTTTAAATAATTTCAATTTATTATCTCGCATAAACGTAAAAAACTTTAAATAATTTCAATTTATTATCTTGAATAAACGTGTTAATTAAAAACGAGAAACAACAACAACTGACTTTAAATAATTTCAATTTATTATCTTGAATAAACGTGTTAATTAAAAACGAGAAACAACAACAACTGACTTTAAATAATTTCAATTTATTATCTTGAATAAACGTGTTAATTAAAAACGAGAAACAACAACAACTAACTTTAAATAATTTCAATTTATTATCTTGAATAAACGTGTTAATTAAAAACGAGAAACAACAACAACTAACTTTAAATAATTTCAATTTATTATCTTGAATAAACGTGTTAATTAAAAACGAGAAACAACAACAACTAACTTTAAATAATTTCAATTTATTATTTTGAATAAACCTGTTAACTAAAAACGAGAAACAACAACAACTAACTTTAAATAATTTCAATTTATTATTTTGAATAAACGTGTTAATTAAAAACGAGAAACAACAACAACTAACTTTAAATAATTTCAATTTATTATCTTGAATAAACGTGTTAATTAAAAACGAGAAACAACAACAACTAACTTTAAATAATTTCAATTTATTATCTTGAATAAACCTGTTAACTAAAAACGAGAAACAACAACAACTAACTTTAAATAATTTCAATTTATTATCTTGAATAAACGTGTTAATTAAAAACGAGAAACAACAACAACTAACTTTAAATAATTTCAATTTATTATCTTGAATAAACGTGTTAATTAAAAACGAGAAACAACAACAACTAACTTTAAATAATTTCAATTTATTATCTCGCATAAACGTGTTAATTAAAAACGAGAAACAACAACAACTGACTTTAAATAATTTCAATTTATTATCTTGAATAAACGTGTTAATTGAAAACGAGAAACAACAACAACTGACTTTAAATAATTTCAATTTATTATTTTGAATAAACGTGTTAATTAAAAACGAGAAACAACAACAACTAACTTTAAATAATTTCAATTTATTATCTTGAATAAACGTGTTAATTGAAAACGAGAAACAACAACAACTAACTTTAAATAATTTCAATTTATTATCTTGAATAAACGTGTTAATTAAAAACGAGAAACAACAACAACTAACTTTAAATAATTTCAATTTATTATCTTGAATAAACGTGTTAATTAAAAACGAGAAACAACAACAACTAACTTTAAATAATTTCAATTTATTATCTCGCATAAACGTAAAAAACTTTAAATAATTTCAATTTATTATCTTGAATAAACGTGTTAATTAAAAACGAGAAACAACAACAACTGACTTTAAATAATTTCAATTTATTATCTTGAATAAACGTGTTAATTAAAAACGAGAAACAACAACAACTGACTTTAAATAATTTCAATTTATTATCTTGAATAAACGTGTTAATTAAAAACGAGAAACAACAACAACTGACTTTAAATAATTTCAATTTATTATCTTGAATAAACGTGTTAATTAAAAACGAGAAACAACAACAACTAACTTTAAATAATTTCAATTTATTATCTTGAATAAACGTGTTAATTGAAAACGAGAAACAACAACAACTAACTTTAAATAATTTCAATTTATTATCTTGAATAAACGTGTTAATTAAAAACGAGAAACAACAACAACTAACTTTAAATAATTTCAATTTATTATCTCGCATAAACGTGTTAATTAAAAACGAGAAACAACAACAACTAACTTTAAATAATTTCAATTTATTATCTTGAATAAACGTGTTAATTAAAAACGAGAAACAACAACAACTAACTTTAAATAATTTCAATTTATTATCTTGAATAAACGTGTTAATTAAAAACGAGAAACAACAACAACTAACTTTAAATAATTTCAATTTATTATCTTGAATAAACGTGTTAATTAAAAACGAGAAACAACAACAACTAACTTTAAATAATTTCAATTTATTATCTTGAATAAACGTGTTAATTAAAAACGAGAAACAACAACAACTAACTTTAAATAATTTCAATTTATTATCTTGAATAAACGTGTTAATTGAAAACGAGAAACAACAACAACTAACTTTAAATAATTTCAATTTATTATCTTGAATAAACGTGTTAATTAAAAACGAGAAACAACAACAACTAACTTTAAATAATTTCAATTTATTATCTCGCATAAACGTGTTAATTAAAAACGAGAAACAACAACAACTAACTTTAAATAATTTCAATTTATTATCTTGAATAAACGTGTTAATTGAAAACGAGAAACAACAACAACTAACTTTAAATAATTTCAATTTATTATCTTGAATAAACGTGTTAATTAAAAACGAGAAACAACAACAACTAACTTTAAATAATTTCAATTTATTATCTTGAATAAACGTGTTAATTAAAAACGAGAAACAACAACAACTAACTTTAAATAATTTCAATTTATTATCTCGCATAAACGTAAAAAACTTTAAATAATTTCAATTTATTATTTTGAATAAACCTGTTAACTAAAAACGAGAAACAACAACAACTAACTTTAAATAATTTCAATTTATTATCTTGAATAAACCTGTTAATTAAAAACGAGAAACAACAACAACTAACTTTAAATAATTTCAATTTATTATTTTGAATAAACCTGTTAACTAAAAACGAGAAACAACAACAACTAACTTTAAATAATTTCAATTTATTATCTTGAATAAACGTGTTAATTAAAAACGAGAAACAACAACAACTAACTTTAAATAATTTCAATTTATTATCTTGAATAAACGTGTTAATTAAAAACGAGAAACAACAACAACTAACTTTAAATAATTTCAATTTATTATTTTGAATAAACCTGTTAACTAAAAACGAGAAACAACAACAACTAACTTTAAATAATTTCAATTTATCATCTTGAATAAACGTGTTAATTAAAAACGAGAAACAACAACAACTAACTTTAAATAATTTCAATTTATTATCTTGAATAAACCTGTTAATTAAAAACGAGAAACAACAACAACTAACTTTAAATAATTTCAATTTATTATCTTGAATAAACGTGTTAATTAAAAACGAGAAACAACAACAACTAACTTTAAATAATTTCAATTTATTATCTTGAATAAACCTGTTAATTAAAAACGAGAAACAACAACAACTAACTTTAAATAATTTCAATTTATTATCTTGAATAAACGTAAAAAACTTTAAATAATTTCAATTTATTATCTTGAATAAACGTAAAAAACTTTAAATAATTTCAATTTATTATTTTGAATAAACCTGTTAACTAAAAACGAGAAACAACAACAACTAACTTTAAATAATTTCAATTTATTATCTTGAATAAACGTGTTAATTAAAAACGAGAAACAACAACAACTAACTTTAAATAATTTCAATTTATTATCTTGAATAAACCTGTTAACTAAAAACGAGAAACAACAACAACTAACTTTAAATAATTTCAATTTATTATCTTGAATAAACGTGTTAATTAAAAACGAGAAACAACAACAACTAACTTTAAATAATTTCAATTTATTATCTCGCATAAACGTAAAAAACTTTAAATAATTTCAATTTATTATTTTGAATAAACGTGTTAATTAAAAACGAGAAACAACAACAACTGACTTTAAATAATTTCAATTAGTTGGATCCAGGTTTACACCTAGAGTCCCGGGTCGAAAGAATAAATAAGGAAGAAACAAGAATGCGAGAAATGTAACGTTTATTCGTACCTTGACACGTTCACGGAAACGTGTTGGGTGCAGAAAAACGGAGACTCAGATACAAAGTCAATAAAACAATGAGATAATACTCAAAAACAGTAGAAAACTACTCAAAAACCTTAGCAGAACGCTAAAACCTCAAAATCAATCTCAAAAACTAATTCAAAAATCACCTGGCGGCGACACGCTAAACTCCGCGCGCTCTCGTAAGAAACGGAGTGTCGTACGAGGGGAATTCGCGGGCGAAGAAAATGAACGCATGGCGGCGAGGGCGTCGGGCTCGTAGACCCGAAACTTCCCCCCCTCCTCCATAAATGGTCGTCCCGACCATGACGTTCCCAAAATAGCCTCGCTGCACTCCTCTCCACTAAAACAACTTATACAACACAAAACTAACCTACTGAAGACTAAACATAATTATACTCTCACATAATAATAACAACGTGTGTGTAAGTAAAACAATTCTCTATACTTATATGAAATTCACCCTAGTTCCGGGCTCGTCTCTTCGGTGCTTGCTCGACGGCTCTCGACTCATCACTCGAGACTCCACACGCATCCCGTATCGGTCCCTTGTTTGTCTCGACCGCCTTTATCAGATATTCTGCCAACTCTTCTTTGCTCGTTATCCTGCTCTCCAAGATGAGTGGCAGTCCTTTCTCCCCGATCTCCTTCATTGGATCCACCATGTTGACACTCGGCAGCTTTTCCTTCCACTCTTTGAATACCTTCGTGACTTCTTGATATGTGCATTCCATCGGTCCAGGAACCAACGCAACCATCTTTCCATGCGCCCCGAAACCGTCGATCATGCACTTGATTCCGCTGTTGTACTCATCGTCCAACGTGAATTTAACGAGCACCAAAATCAGTTGCACGTGTTCATCGTCGTACATTTGGTGGAATGACTTGAGTGCGGATTTGCGAACCTCATATGTTCCTGGTCCTCGGATTCTCATCGGTGGCAAGACTATCACCAGCCCTGGTCTCATGATGACTTTTTTCGGCCTGCATCGTACCACCGCTTCCTCCCGAATTTCCTTGATCACTTCAGTCCACTCCTCATTCTCCGTCTGACCGTTCATCACGACTTTCGCCACTTGTCCACATTGCACAGCGAACCGTTTTACAGCTGATTTCCGAATCTCATCGGTCCTCTGCGCCTTCAATTCCTCTGCTTCCATTGCAAGGCGGATCTCTGGCCCAGGGACTCCTCTTTTTCTAGCCAATTGACACAATGCCAATTGTTGAACGGACTCGCATTCCACGTCGTAATCCATCACTGTGCAGGAACCACGGCTACAGCTGCATCCGTCGACGAACAGCGGTCTGTAAGAAGATGGGTTGGATTCTGCCGAAATCAATAGCATGTTCCGCGCAGCTGTCACTCCCGCATCTTTCTTAGGGCGCCCCCGTATTCCTCTCTTCTTTTGTGTTATCATTTGTGCTCCTTCTGGAACTTCATCCGCCACCCTGCGGATTTGCTCCCACGGAACTTTCAGTTTCGGTTCATTCCCGATCATCGATATCACTTCTGCTGACGTTTCTGTCACACTGACTACTCGGTATGGGCCTCTGAATTTGCTGATCAGTTTCGGATGTCTAGACCCCAATTTCTCAGCCGGGATTTCGATCATCACCCGATCACCGACAACTGGAAACTTCCTTTTCGCCACTTGGTACTTCTTATCGAACCACTCTTTGGCTTTAGTCCTCTCCACCTGTGCGTGTTCCCGGACAGTCTGATACGTCAGATCCATCTGCTCTGCATGTCTCAGTTTGTATTCATCCACATCACCCAGATATTGTCCGACTCGATCTTCTGGAGCCGTAATCAACGGAATCCTCGGATCACGTCCATACATCAGAAAATACGGAGTCTCTCCGGTCCCATCTTGTCGACAGCTGTTGTATGCGAACACCGCGTACGGCAGTTTTTCATCCCATTCAGCTGGAATGATTGAAATCTTCTTCAACACCGTCTGAATGGTTCGGTTGAATCTCTCCACCGCTCCGTTCATCCGGCTATGATATCCTTTCGTCGTGATCAGATTCACGTCCGACATTTTCGCCAATTTCTGAAACGTCGAGTTTGCGAATTCAAGTCCTTGATCTGTCAAGATACTCCTCGGAATTCGTCCCTCCCGTAACATCCAATTTTCTGCGAATGCTTTTGCCACCGTCTCTGCTTTCTTGTCCGGAATCGGCACAGCACTCCCAAATCTGCTGAACAGATCAATCATCGTGAGCGCATACCGATTTCCTGTCGCCGAACGACCCAGATCCAGCAAATCAAGAGCCACAATTTCCAACGGTTCACTCGTCTCGATCGGTTTCAACGGCGCTTTCAATGGAACCCGCGCGTTGGCGCACAGACACTGTTGGCACTCTCTAGTCCATTTCGTAACCAGAACTTTCATCCTCGGCCACCAGAACCGTTTCTCTAGAATTCCAAGAACTTTCTCACTTCCCCAGTGCCCGCTGAACGGCCCCGCATGCGCTTCCTCGAACAACTTCTTCTGAACTTCGCTTGGAACGACTTTCCGGGCTGCGCCGTACTTCGTCACGAAATGTAATTCACCATTGATCAATACGAATTCTTGCACGCACATCCTTCCCATCTGAGGCACTGTGACCTCCCCTTTTTCTTCTTTATCGACCTTTGAGATCAACTCTTTCCACAGACTATCCTCCGCTTCCAGTTTCTCTCGCCACGCCGTCTGATCACCATTCTTTACATTATCCATGATTACATGGTTGATCACCCGAACAATGTCATGCTTCGTTTCATCTTCAGCTTCTTTCATTTCCGCTGATTCTTGTGCTCCTCCTCTCGAGAGGGCGTCCGCCACCACATTCGCTTTACCCTTCAAGTATACGATATTCAGAGCAAAATCTTGCATCTCCATGCTCCACCGGAGCAGCCGATCTGCGAGATTTTTCGTTTTGAACAGGCTTGTCAGTGGCTGGTGGTCGGTGTAGACTGTCGTCTGACAGCCGAAAATGAAGTGCTTGAACCGACGAGTTGCAAACAGAACCGCCAGCGCTTCCTTATCCGACACATGGTAGTTCTTCTCCGCCGGAGTCAACGCCTTCGACGCAAAAGACAGCGGATGGATCTGTCCATCTTCTCCTTTCTGCGCGAGCACGGCTCCAATCCCCCTGTTTGACGCATCTGTGAAGATACAGAACGGTCTTTCAAACGACCTTGCTGCTTCAATATCCGGTTGCGCGAGTACGGGCGCTTCCGTCATTCTCTTTTTCAGTTCATCGAACGCTTCTTGCTGTTCATGCGACCACCTCCACCCGACTTTCGGCGACGTCAGCGGTGTCAAAGGCGCCGTGATAGCTGCGTACCCTCTAATGAACTTTCTGTAATACGTGCACATTCCGAGGAAAGTGTGAAGCTCTTTGCGGTTTTGTGGTGCTGGATAGTCTTGTACTTTCAGCACTTTCTTCTTATCTGTCTTAATCCCATCTCTGTCCACCACATGCCCAAGATACTCTACAGCTTTGCGTGCGATCTTGCACTTCTGCGCTTTCAGTTGCAATCCGCTTCGTCTGATTCTATCCAGAACTTGTGCTAAATCACGCACATGTTCCTTCTCATCTCTACTTGCGATGAGCACGTCATCGATGTACACAAATACTGACTTCCCAATCAGCCCTTGAAGTACCCTTTCCATTGTAGCCTGAAAAATCGCTGGACTCGTCGCCAGCCCGAATGGCATCACTTGGAACTCGTACAGCTGATTCATCACTGTGAATGCCGTCTTTTCTTTCGAATCTTCCTCCATCGGAATCTGCCAGTATCCTGCCAGCAAATCTAGAGTCGAAAATACTCTGCGATCCCCCAGCGCCTGAAGTGTTGACTCGATATGTGGAAGCGGGTGCGCGTTCAGCTTGATAACTGTATTCAGCTTGCGGTAGTCGATACACATTCGTATTGAACCATCCTTCTTCTTGACCAGTACCACTGGACTTGCCCATGGCGAAGTACTCTTCCTGATGACCCCTCTCTTCTCCATATCTTCCAGCATCACTTTCACTTTATCTTGTACAGCCAACGGTACCGGTCTGCATTTCTGTCGGATTGGTTTGTCCTGTTCTAGCTCAATGCCACATTCAACCACGTTGGTTTGACTGAGCTCGCCGTCGTCTATCGCGAACACATCCGCGAAACTCTCTACGAGCTTCCGGATTCCTCCGTGCTCGATCATTCCGTCCGACTCCAGGATCTTCATAACTTCTCCAACTCGTTCATTCCCAGTCAACGTTGGTTTCTTGTCCAACTCTAACATCCGAATATGCTGTTCCGGTGTGTTCACTTCTTCCCATTTGTTCGACACGAAACCGACCACTTGGTTTTTCTTGATGAGCAATGGCATGTCGTCCCAGTTCGCAATCACAGCCATGATCACGTTCTTCTCAGAATTCACCACTCCGTCTGCCATCCATTTTGCTCCGGACTCCATCAGTAGCTGACTACCAATGTCCACGTCCGCGCAAACTCTGACGTGTGCACAAGATTGGGGTGGGACACGAACTTTCTCTTTCGTCATCGCCATAGCAGTCTCTGGTCTCCAATGGTCCCAGTTGAGAGCGACTCCCAAATCTTTGAATGCGCTTGTACCGATCAGGAAGATTTCTTTCTCATTCTCCCATATTTGAAACGTTACCGGGACGGTGCGTCCTTTCACAGTCAATGCTGTCCGAACTTGCCCCTTTAACGGCATCACGTTCATCTGTGCATCCCTCAACACAAAATCCGGAGCCTCCAGAATTTCGCACTGCGTCTTCCAGCCGACACAACCCTTCACGAGTCTCTCCCACGCCTTCGTGGTTATCCCCGATACTGCTGCGCCACTATCGATGGTAAAAACCCTTTTCTGTCCTAAGATTTCACACATCTCGTTGCTGTCAGATTCCGAGAGTCCTTCAGACTCCTTGTTTACTACATTCATGCCATTGCCTTCTGGGCACTCACTCCTGTAGTGACCCATTCCTTGACATGAGTAGCATCTCACAGTCTGTTTATCCCTCGGAGCACTTTTCCTCACATCTCCCGACTCACTCTTCTCTCGAGTTTCGCCTTGAGTGTGTGCTTTCATGTTCGAATTCCGATTCGCTGCCTTCTCTGTTAGCTGACTTCCGTCACCTTTACCCTTCGCGAACCCAGAACCCGTCTTCCGATTTCCAGGCTCTTTCTTGCCATACTCATGCTGGATAGCCATCTCTTTCAGCTCTTCGTACTGTTCTTCCTTTGGAACAACTTTCTTCCTCATGAGCATCAGATCCCGCAAGTTGGAGTTTCTCCCAATTGCTCTCATCAATTTTACAACCCGATGTGCAACCAGATCACTCTCCTTTGCATTCGGATACGCTTTCCGCGACCACTTTTCAATCTCCAGACAGTACTCCCACATCTTCTGATCTGGTTTCCTTTCTAGTCGATCGTACGTTTCCAGTGCTTGGAGCTCCATGTCTCCCAACCGTTTTTCCAATTTCTGTCCTAATTCTTTGAACAACTGATCGATATTTTTCGATCTGAGACCTGACAACGACAAGAACATTGTACGCGCCATCCCTTGCAAGTAATTCTGCTCGAGGATCGACACCAAATCCTCATCTTTCTTGGTGACCGAACGGAACTTGTTTAGGAACGTCCGTTTGAAGTCTCGGAGGCTCCCCTTTCCGTCGAACGGTTTTGGATCCGGCAACGCATTCAACCGCATCATCTCCGCCATGTGATCTACGATCTCCTGTACGGACGAGACACTGCTATTCCCAGTCACACTCCTCTGATCCCGGAAGCTAACTTTATCCACGCTGCGCTCTGTGCGTTCGCGCGTTTTCTGTCGCAACTCTTCAACTTCTTTTCTCGCTTGCCTCGCCTTCGCTGCCCGCTCCCCAGAGTCACCTCGATGTCTGCTGAGTTTGTCTCTTGGCCTCGGCGATGGACTCCGGTCGCTGGCCATCGAAGATGCGTTGGAGAGTTGTTGCCTTCGTTGCTGCTTCCACCAACCGAACTGTAATCCGAGTAATGACTTCTTTTCAACTTCCTCATCTGTCTCACTTTCCATCTCCCGATGAGCGGTGCGCGTTCTCTCCACGTTCGCTTTCTCCTTCTTCAGCTCTTGTTTCAGTTGCTCGATGGTTCGTTGCAGATCGTCATTTTTCTTCTTCTCGTGTTGATGTTCTTTCCGGAGTTTGCTATACTCCCTTTGAGCTTCGGTGAATCTGCTTTCGGCGTCCTTCACTTTCGCGTTGAACTTCTCCTGCAACAATTCACATTGCTTTACAGTCTCTGAATGCGCTTCCGCGAGCTCGCGCTTCAATTGCTTGAACTCTTTCTTTATGTCATGCGCCTCTCTCGCGCTAACACTCGCTTCTCGGAGCCATTTCGCCAACTCAGTGCTCGACTCAATTTCTGCTTCTATCAGTACTTCCAGCATGGCACTCCACCATTCCGGCATCCCGATTTCCAGCCAACACTCCGCCAGCTTTTCATGGAAATCCACGATCGGACTCACGACCGCTTCTTTCTGCCTTTTGTTCAATTTGGTGTACGCTTCTAGTTTCGCGAACACATCTTTCAACACTGTTTTACCGCCTTCGGTCACGCTTTTGTGCAAATGCTTCAAGAGTTTGCTTCTCTCTCGCACACGCAAGCCATTTTCATCATTGCTCACTTTTTTCGGTCCCTTCACAGCATCCCGACTCCTCTCCTTCCGACTGAGGTCACTGCCGTTGTCCTCACTGTCGAGAAGCATTTCCTCATCGTTCTGCTCGTTGCGGACCTTCGCTCGCGTCGACTTCTCCACAGGCTCCTTGCACTCGTCGTCCACTTCCATTGGATCCATTCTGCCATGTTCCTGTTCGTCGTCGTCCACGGGCTTCTCCTCGACATTTTGCGCGTCGATCTCTTCTTCACGATCCATTGCTTCGGCTTCCTGTAACAACTACTGATGATTTCGGCAATACTCGCACGAAAAATCAATAATGTGCTCTGAGTTTCCTGTTTTTCACCTTTTCTTCACCTTTCTATCGCTTTCGCAATGGCGTTGGCGATTTCCCAGTGAATAATCAGGCAAAATGTGCGGAAAAACAAAGAAAACGGCTTCGGCCCCCAAGTTGGCTCCAGGTTTACACCTAGAGTCCCGGGTCGAAAGAATAAACAAGGAAGAAACAAGAATGAGAGAAATGTAACGTTTATTCGTACCTTGACACGTTCACAGAAACGTGTTGGGTGCAGAAAAACGGAGAATCAGATACAAAGTCAATAAAACAATGAGATAATACTCAAAAACAGTAGAAAACTACTCAAAAACCTTAGCAGAACGCTAAAACCTCAAAATCAATCTCCAAACTAATTCAAAAATCACCTGGCGGCGACCCGCTAAACTCCGCGCGCTCTCGTAAGAAACGGAGTGTCGTACGAGAGGAATTCGCGGGCGAAGAAAATGAACGCATGGCGGCGAGGGCGTCGGGCTCGTAGACCCGAAACTACTTTCTGAATATATGGATGGTCCCCGACTATGTTGACCGTGTTGTTCAGCTCGTTTATAAACCTGAACCAAATATTCCGTCACCAATGTTCCCATCTATTTTTGATATTCCAACCGAAAACTAGGATGGTTGAAAATCAAGCGTTGCTGTTTTCTGAAAAGTTTGCGAAATTCTCTGAAAAGTTTCCAGAAAGATATTCGATATGGGCAACCACAAGAACAGAAACGAAATGTGTTGGAAGATGAATAATGAGAAGAAAACAAGACTCTTCCATTCGACTGTCTGAGGTTATAATTTTCGAATGTTGCACGTCACAGTACTCGGTTGGAATGGAAATGAAGAAATCTGAACGATAATAAGAAACAGCTAAGCCTCTCACATTTATTATGATATGATTTGATTTGGTTAGTACAGGGAACATTTAAATTTTTTGTGTTTGGAGAGGGTTAGAGGTTAAAACAAGTGAGGATTGGTTGACGAAGAGGTGGGTTAATACAACTAAAAAAAGTTCAAAAGAACGAATAGAGAAAGATGCTCTTTGAGCCAATTATTCAGACAATGGACACGGAGAACACCAAGAAGATGTAGTACAAGTAGAAATCGATCTTCTCTTCCACTCTTTTTGACTCATTCAGAAGCTTCGACATCACGTGACCGTCGACTTTGAAAATCGAGGTCTCGTGCCTGGCAAGTTGACCGTAGGCGTATGCGAAGAACTGATTCTTTGGTTTATCACAGCGTACTGCCTTTCTGTAGAAACCCTCAGCCTCCTCGAAGAACTTCTTCGAAACCTCCCAGTCGAGTGAATCCGCATCAATCTCCTTCGCTTTCTCACAGATGTACGAGCACAGATCTTTGACTGAGAACTTGCCTGTAGAATGGATCGGTGAAACAAACCACCTGATAGAAAATGCTCACTTTTAAACACAGCTTCTCCGGCTCGAATTGCGGTTCGATTGTTTGTGTAGTTCTGGACACAGTTTTGGATATATTTCTGGGTCCTTTCCAGATTTCCAGCTGCCTTCTCAGCCTTGTAACACTCGGCGGCGTCAACATAATGACCATAGGTGATTAGATAAGCAAGCAGATCAAACTCTGCTGACAGTAGATTTTCGGGTTTCTGTTCATGCACCTCGCGAAGTTGCCGGGAGTGCTCAATAATCCGAGGGCACATGTTTTCCAGCATCACGGAGTACAGCCGCGCCAACTCGTGATAATTCTCCTCCTCGAGGAAACGCAGTCGCTCGGTCAGGAACTGCAGGCCCAGGAACTGCTTGAGTCTTTCTTTTTCGAGTTCTGAAGACGTCATCACTTGATTCGGCACGATAACTTTTAGCTGATTCTCGCGAAGGTACAACTTCATAAGACGATCGAGTTCTTGCTTTTCTTGAGTTTCCGCCTCAACTCTAGCGGCTTCGCTTGTTGTAGCGGAGTGCGCCAAGTTGTCGGCTGACGCCTTCTCCTCAGAAACCTTGTTGTCAATTATGTCGATACACTTCGGATCCAATCCCTCCTCATTTTCGTCATCACAACCTTGCATTTCAAATGTAATTCTGGAAATGATAATCTTCATGAAAGTTTTTTTCTCTATTTTCTGACCTTGCGCTAGTGGATTCCAGCTCTTCGAGCACTTCGGATATCTTAGCACTCTCGACTCCTGGCAAAGTGTCCATTTGTGTTGAAGAACCGCCGATACGCTCTCCCATAGCGTTCGGCTCACTCAGGTCTCGTAATATCTGGTTATCACCAGTCTGTGGAAGTTCAGCTCGCAAGTTTCTCACTGACGCGAGAAAACTCTCTCTAAAAACAGAATCCCGTGGAACAATTAGCTGTGAATTCAGTAACTAACCTCAGCGCTTCGATGTCCGAACGAACCTGAGTGTCCTTCGCTTCCATGGTCACCAAATTCCCGTTCAGACTATCAATTGAAGCGACTAACGTGTTCGCGAGCTCGTTGGTACGCGCCAGTTCCAGTCCGACTTCTTCCTGGCCTGTAACGGATGAAACGACTCGTTATCACTCGATTCAAAACAAAATTTTTCACTTACTAATCACAGAGTCAATCTGCCGATTCACTTTGTTGACCAGACGATCCAGATCTTCCATCTTCTGGGCTTCCGCCTCAACTCTAGCGGCTTCTCTTGTTGTAGCGGAGTGCGCCAAGTCGTCGGCTTGCGCCTTCTCCTCAGAAACCTCGTTGACAACTTTGTCGATACACTTCGGATCATCAGAGTCTCCTGATATCTGGCCATCACCAGTTCGCGGGAGTCCAGCTCGCATTTCACTCACTGACGCGAGAAAACTCTCTCTAAAAACAAAATCCCGTGGAACAATTAGCTGTGAATTCAGTAACTAACTTCAGCGCTTCGATATCCGTAAGAAGCTGAGCGTCTACGGCTTCCATGGTCACCATTTTCTCTTTCAATTCATTAATTGAAGCGACAAGCGTGTTCGGGAGCTTGCTGATAAGCACCAGTGCCTGTTCGACTTCTTCCTGGCCTTTAACGAACAAATTAACTCGACTTGTCAGAAGGTCAATTTTGGCGGCGAAATCCAAGTCGGTTTGGCGAAAGATGTCCTCGGAAGCTTCGAGGTCGTGCGGCGGGTCGTGCGGATTTGATCCGGATGCAGTAGATATTGATTCGTTGGACATCGTACGAGATGAGTCACTGAAATTGAGTTATTGTGAATGGAATATTGTTTTGGGCAGAAACGAAAAGACTCTGCTGGTGAGCACAAGAAAAGATAACTCCGAAAAAGGCAAGAAAGTGGTGTAAACAGAAGAAGAGATCAACACCAACGTAAGCTGCAAGGGGATGTGATGTGATGTGAGGTGAGCGAGACGAAGAAGGAACGACCACCGACTACCAACCGACGTCGCAACAATGAATGACTCGGCTCGACCAGCAGGGGGTACTCCTCTACGCACACCTCCCCGTTGACTCTGGTCGTCTCGCTCTGCCGGCAGCGAGAGAGCGTGGCGATGCGGTGCCGCAGACAACGAGACGACCACACCCCTCCCCCTCGCAAACCACATTGTAGTCATCCGTTGCGGGTCATGTATCGCATGAAGGTCAATCGATAACATAGAACAAAAACAGTACATGCACGAGCAACCCTGTTGTTTTCACAATCACTGCTGCCAGCTACGAAAAACGAGGAAACGCTGGAATTTTCAAGTAACATTGATTGAAGACAAGTGAAATTCAAAAAGAAACTGGGAACTCGAAAGATGAGCTTCAACTGATCGTATTTCCGAAATAGGGAACGGATTTTTCAGCTTGTGGATTTATAATCGAAACGTATTGCTGTTCTTTGTCACGAGAAGACTTCACATTCCTGATATAACCCCGCTGACTGACTGATAACACGTTTCACTTGCCTTCGATAAAGGCTTATTCGCACCTTTACATACTCCCGGCTGTATTCTATGCTCACAAGGAATAGTCTCATTGTGCCACGCTGGGATTTTCATGGGAGTAGGAGAATTATGAATTCCAATAATCCAAATATGGTGCGTCGAGCTTCCTTCTGGAGTTATGACGAACTCGCAATTTTATTGAAAGTATCTACACTTCAGCTTTGAGAAATCATCATTCGCTTCAAAATTGGCGGAGCATGTTCAAAAAACGAAACTATAGGCCTATCATCTCTCACCACTAACAATTCCTAGCAACAACAATCATCTCTAGTCACTCTTTTTTTCTGAAAATTCGTATTTTTTCTCAAAATTCCCATCTATTCTGAACATGGGGCTCTTTTTCCAAGGAGGAAGAAGATGGTAATGAAAATCAATAATCTAAACTACATATTGGTGATACTTTCAAAAAATGAACCATTTGGGAAAACACGTTCCAATTAATTTTGAGAAGGTCGGAATACTGTTCACTTCTGGAAATGGATCTGAAAGAAATCAAGGCGGATTGATTAGAAATGATAAGAGAGAAAAGATAAGAACCGTATGATATCAACGGGTTGGCAAGGTAATCAAAAAAGATAACAGAGTGATTGAATACAGAATAAAACAACTTCATTTAGAGATCAGTAGATAAATTAAGTATAATTCGATACAAACTTCCTCCCTCCCTCAACAATTCGAATCCGCCAATGGCTCCTCTTCCGGCTCTTGCTTCACTTGTGGCTCTGGTTGGTCTTCCGGTGTCCCATCTTGCTGCTGCTGCTGCTCCATCGCTTCCGGATATTTTACTCGGACACCTTCTTCCACATCCATCTGCTCTTCTTTCACGGCTTCATGGTCCGCTGCCACGACAGCTTCGTATTCCTGCTGCTCCTGTTCTTCCAGAGCGACGCTTCTTCGCGTTTGGACGATCGGTTTGGGCTCCGACTCCAGTGGAATTGTAACCGAGTCAGCTGCTTCTGTTTGGTCGTCCGGTGTCTCATCTTGCTGCTGCAACTGCTCCACCGTCCCCTCCTGGAGCACATGTTCGGTGATTTCGTTCGAATCCGGCTGTGCTTCTTGTTGTTGCTCCGTTGCGTCCGGACGCACCTTCTTGACCACCAGTGTTTCCTGCTCTCTGAGTTGAACGACCGATTCCGTTTGCTGATAGTCTTCCGGTTCCAGTGCTCCCGGTTGCAAGTTCTCTCCGGAAGCCAATTTTCTATTCCCGTTTCCATTCTCGAGTGTCTTTTTGACAGTGCTCAATTTCAAATCTGTTCTCATCTCCTCAATATCATCCGATCTCATCTGGCTCAGACTGCTTCGGATGGCTTTGAAGTGGGTTTTCTGGAAAAATGTCAGTTCGCGATGGTCGGTCAACTCAAAACTAAAGAACTCACAATCTCATTGATGTTTTCTTGAGATTTACAGTCACCCTTCTCCTCAGTACTTGTTCCCAACTGGAACAATCTTCTCATCTTTCCAAGATAAAATTGAAGTGATCTCGCAGTATCGCTATCATCATTGTCTTCCCATTTTACGAGCGAGTCGTCCAATATCTCGAGGGAGTGTTGCTGAAAGATAATGTGATAGCTGATAACGGGTGATAGCCAAAAATCACTACGTATATCTCGTGGAGGCTTCGAGGTAAGTTCGTGACATTCGCTTCTTCGATTTGGCGGGAGGATGTCAACATCGATCGTCTATCACCTTAGGATCCTGGATAGTCAAGGAAATCCGCTTCATCATGCTGCAGTTGGCGTCGTTCGGGTTTTGAAGCATTTGGAGACTCCAATGGACGATGTATCTTCGTTGAGATTGCACGGGAAACCTGAAACAATGAAAGTGAGAAAGATGAGTGAGGTTCCAAAGAACTCACCGATCGCATTTCTTCTGGTTTCCGAGACACTCCAGAGTTTCCGATGACGTCTCGACGGCTTCCTATCTCCGAAGTTCCGCCTGCAGACCGGGTTCTCGGATCCAAATCCAGCCAATCGTCTCCTTCCTCTTGTCGCTTTGTACGTTTGCTTGGCCGAGACGTAGACGGCTCGGAGAGCATTTGAGGTCCGGGATAGTCGTAGAAATCCGCAATTTGATTTTCCGGTTGACGTCGTTCGTGTTTTGAAGCATCAAAGGATCCCATCGGATGGTGTCTCTTCACCAACGAGATTCTAGACGAATGTCGTCGCAATTCATTCCCTTCGCGGTTTCTTCTTCCGGATTCTCTTATTCTTCTGATTCCCTGTTTCGAAGATTGTCGACTTGACTCCTCGAATTGATACTCTTCCGAGTATGCATCTTCCTGCTCTTCTGATCGTACTGGAAACGATTCTGATCGTACTGGAACGTGTGAAAAATGGGAGAGGGGAGCGGAGAAATGCCGACCGATTGGCAAAGAACGGGAAGGGGAGAATGAATGAATGACTCGGCTTGGTCAGCAGGAACAGGAGGTGCTCCTCTACGCACATTGCCCCATTCACTCTGGTCATCTCGCTCTGCCGACAGCGAGAGAGCGTGGCTATGCGGTGCCGCAGACAACGAGACAATCACATCCCTCCGCACACCACATTGTAGTCATCCGTTGAGACCAATTAGCCTTATTGATTTACCATCGTCAATTCTGATGCATTTCGAATGGTTTCTAAAACACTTCGATCTTTCTTATACTAAAAGGGAAAGGATGTCTGTCTGTCGGTGTGTGTGTCCGTTTGTTTGTCCACAGCCGTTTCTCAGCCCCCACTGGACCGTTTTGGCCCATTTTTGGCACAGAGGTCAGAAGTATTGACCGCAAGGTGCACGTAAAATTTCTAAGCGATCCGTCAACTTTTACGGCTTCTGGACTGATTTTTGTGTATTTTCCCTCTTAATTGCGCCTCTGGGAAGGTTGCGTCGACTCGACTCGCCTATCTTCCCAGAGGCAGGTTTGGGGCATAGCCCAGGCAGAGAGGCGGCGTTAGCCGCCTCGATTGGCCTGGTCTTTACTATTATTAAAGGACAAATTCTGTGTGTCTGTATGTCCGTTTGTTTGTCCGCAGCCTTTTCTCAGCGCCTACTGGACCGATTTCGCCCATTTTTGGCAGAGGGGTCAGAAATGTTGGCCCGATGATGCACGTGAATTTTTTAAGCGATCCGTCAACTTTAACGGCTTCTGGACTTTTTTTGGTGAATTTTCCCTCTTAATTGCGCCTCTGGGAAGGTTGCGTCGACTCGACTCGCCTATCTTCCCAGAGGCAGAGTAGAAGGGGACGGAAAACACGGCATGGCCCAGGCTGAGAGGCGGCGTTAGCCGCCTCGATTGGCCTGGTGTATTATTATTTTCACGGAGAAGTGATAATTGCCTCAGTGCCAAGAGTTGGCCGATCTATTGGTCTCGCCGCGCCTTTGTGTCGATTTACGTACACCTCGTGTACTCCTCGAGGAGGAGTGGAAATAAATTAATTCAACCAAACGCAATTCCTCTTGATTTTCTTCAATTTTACCAATTCTTTTGCGGAAACTTTGACATTTACGTTCAATATATTTATTTATAACTTCTTTGATTGATATTCCTATGTTTTCAGGGGAAGAAAGCTGTCGGCAACATCGGCGACTGGAAAAAATGGAAAAAGAGCCATCTAGTGCAACAACCCGGAAGTTTGTGAGAAATTCACATATTATGTAACAGCTGAGTTATGTTTCTATCATTTTCCCATGTTCAAGCGTCATATTTTCCAGAAACCTGTCAAAAAATGGGTGCAGTCGGCTGAAACGGAAAAATTAATAATGCAAGGAATGGTTATGTGCTCACAAGCAGTTTTGTCGTTTAATCGTAGAAATTTCCAGATTTCCATTCGAGACGGGAGAAAGGCGCCGATTTCAAACGAAGGACAGAGAGAAACGGCTAAACGACACTGGGAATAAATGAAGGCATTGGCACTAGAAGACGGGGTGAGCGAGCAGCGAGACAAAGAAGAGGAATGAAACGGAACTTTGCGTCAGTCGACCACAATAAAATCTGTCTCATCAGTATTTGCAATATCACGAATGTCGTCTGGGTTTTGGAATAGGTCTTCTTGATCAAGGGGATCCTCCAAGTCGATTTCATCACCGAGTTCCTCATCAACTTCTCTCATGAAAGATTGCACAGCCTCATCGTCTTCTTCAAGTTCACGGACCTGTAAAGTAATTTTTTGTCTATTAATCTTTCTTCCTCTCAACAACTGTCAGAGAATTGCCGGCCTTGCCGAGCGATCGGAGATGATACTTGAGCTGCGCCCAGACAAGCTCGATCGGGTTGAGGTGGCAGTGATAGGGGGGAAGACGGATGATATCGACGCCCAGCTCTTTTGCGTAGGAGTCGATCCAGTACTCAGTGAGAGACTTTCGACCTCCGTGCTCTCTGATCCATGCTTGTGTCAAGGAAAGAAGCTCCGGACGCTTCTGTTTGCCCACCGTCACTCCCTTCGATCTGAAGAAGCTGATGAGGTCGGACTTGTTGGTTGAAGTTGGCAATTTGGTCAATGGCCGACAATGATAACTCGCATTGTCGATTACCAAAACTGGCTTCCTCTCCAACATCCTCGCCTCCGATTTGAGGCCAAGCCCTTGACGTAGCAAAACACCTTCCAGTCGTCGGGAGTGATTCCGTCGATGAGTGATCGTTCGACTCGCACATTCACTCCGTTTGCATACTCAATCGATCCTTCCGCGACGCCTCGCGCGGCCGTCACGCTCGCGTATCGTGCGGCGAAGACACTTCGCGGCACCGTGAACAATCCTTTGAGCTGTTCGACGATATCCTCGAGCTTCATGTCGGAGACCTTCTTCGGCGCGATCGCGGTGATCAGCTGATCGTAGCAACGCTCTGACAATCGCTCCGCAACCACTCGAAAGTGTGATCTTCCTCCAGATCGAAATCGAACTTCGGGATCCGTGTCGCGACGGCGTTCATCAACGCGGTCTGAGATTGCTGGTCCGTCGATGTTTTTGAGGTCGAGTCGTCGGCTCCGGCGACAGCTGCGGTTGCAGGCGCCATCTGCTTCGCGAACACTTCGATAAGTCTCTCCATCTGCGCTCGGTGTGCTTCACGTTCCGCTTGCAGTTCTTGCTGAAGGGTTTTCGCCAACTCGTCCATTTTTCACCTGAATTACGTTAGCGACGGAACGAGGGAGAGAGAGAGAAAAACTGAATGATTGGCTCAGCCAATCCTCGCCGCCTCTACCACATTCTCGACCTCCCTATCTCATCATATTCTATTATGTATAAGGGACCTCGGTTTTCTCCTCGACACCTCCCTCACCTTTCAGCCGCATATCGCCAGATTTCCGCCCTCGCCTTTCTTCGTTCCCACCATCATCTAAACGTATTCAAAACTTGATTCTAGAAGATTTACAAAGGGCTTTTTCATTGAATTTTTATTGAAACAAACAAATATAACAAAAGAGCGATTGTAACGTCTCATGGTGTAAAATTAACCGAGTTCGGTTAATTTTCCCAATGCGTTTCATGTAAAATTATCCGAGTACCGTCGGAATTTCAACAAATTTCGACAGTTGAAAAAGTCGATCGCCACGAGATATTTCCTGTGAACAAGCACATGCGCCTTTTATTTACACTGAAAAATTTCGGATCTTAAAGGCGCATTCCACAGTTGTCGGCTGTCCGGCAGACGAGTGTCCTTCGGATGATGTTGACGGCGTCGACCGCAGTGAGTCCTGGACGGCCGGGGAGGCGGATGCACTCGGCTGCATTTCTCCCGATAATACACGATCCGTGCACTGTTGCGCCTGAAAATATCATTGGTACTGCTGTGAGTCCATTCCTCGAAACACACTCACCTCGGCGATCAACCTCGGCTATCCTCCGCTTTTTCTTTTCTTCCTCCAACTGCTCCTCCAGAATCGCTATCGTTCTATCGTCTCCTTCAATCTTCGCGCTCCCTCCATTCTTTGAACAGCGACTGGATCCACTGGGCCCATTGGTGCCGCGAAGTACGGCCCTTGAGCCATTTGCTGAGCAACAAAGCTCCGAGGGGCGAATGGCAGCTGCCAGTTCGGGTAGAAGTGGTGCTGCTGCATTATGTGCTGCTCATGTAAATGATCCTCTATTCGCGAAGAGCTCCTCCTCTCTGACGGTCGGTGGGGCTTCGTTACTTGGCTGGGCCACATCTGAAATGGGGCAGTTAATCAATTATCTAATTCAAGAGTTCTAGAAATCTCAGGGAAAGTTGAGACTTCCGCGCCGGGTTATCACTCACCTTCTTGAGCTCCCTGCTCGACTCCATACCGTACGGCGTCTCCTTCCGCGTCGTCTTCCACTTCTTCGTTGACGTCACCTTTGATTTCTCCATCTTCATCCGCATGCTCCCCTTGTCTTTCCACTTTCGGATGGTGCACGGGTTGAATTTACGGGGCCGCTAAGTCCGGCCTGAGCGTTTCTGAAATCGATGAAAACGGCTTATTAGGGAAACTTGATTGTTCAACTTACCGAGCTGTAGTCGAACCCGCTCTTCGATCAGTGGCTTCCGATCGATCAGGTCGCTCATCGTGAGTGCTGGAAATGTGACTGATTATATGATGAGTCTAGGGTGCCACAGGTTAAAACAGAGAAACGGAGTAAATTGGAAAAGGGAATGAGAGAGAGAGAGAACAAGAATAGGAGACGTTCTAAACGGTCAGTCTGCCTCCTCTATTATATCGCGATTGCCCGAGCGTGCGCGTTTGGGGGCGTGGCATGTCAAAAAAAAAATGTATGTATGTCGCAGCGATTATCTCAGCTCCCACTGGATCGATTTTGCCGATTTTTGGCCCAGAGGTCAGAAAGGGTGACGCTATCCAATCATAAAAACATAGGGTCATCGCTGAAAATTTTTCTCAAATTTCAGTCGCAGTTTGAAGCTGAAAATAAAATTTTCGCGCGAACGAATTTTGAATCTGACTTCAAAAACGAATTCTACGTAATTCTACGTATGTTAACAAAAATCAGTCGTCAAAAGAAGTGACAGAGATTTTGATCGAGGATAGAAATGCGACATTTGATTTTGATTCAATTTTGATGAAACAAAAAAAAAACATTTGATTCAATTTTGATGAAACAAAAAAGATTGAAAAGAATATGTTTTTCGAACTTTTTTTTGTGAAGACATCCATATTCGAAATTCAGCTCTGGCCGATAAATTTGCTGGTTTCTCTGCAGTTCTCTAAAAAATGCCAAATGTTTCCCTGTGTGTCAGAACTGTTTAGCTATCAAAATCTTTGACAACGTGTCCAAAATTTTCTTTTTTTCCTGAATTTTTTAGTTCGATTTGAATCTGTGGCCTGAAAAAAGTTCCCCCATGTGTAGGCACCGCAACGAGAGGGGGCGTGGTCGGTCGAATTCTTCTGACCATTCCGTTTTTGGGTCTTTGTGGACCTGTAGCGCGGCCATTTTATGGTCGACCACTGTACAGTGCTCCTGTGTTTCTGACAAGGAATAGTCCCGAATTGTAACGCAGGGATTTTGATGAAAGTAGGGGGGATCGGTAGTACTATGAAAGGTATGAACACCCATAATGGGAAAATGGTGCGCCGGTCCTCCTTCTGGAGTTATGGTCAAAATAATTTTTTTGAAAACTTACCCAAACTTCAACTTTGGAAAATCATAACTCGCTTCAAAATTGAGTTAGAACGTTGGTTGAGAAACGAAAATGTAGGTAATCATCTCTAGTTTACGATCCACAAATGATTGTTTCATCATGTTATCAGTAACTATCTGAAATTATCACTTTTCTGAAAATGGTCAAATCCTATCTCAAAAACTGACCTTAGAATTTCTCTGGAAATTTTTCCATTCGATCCGCCGTCCAATTCTGAGCATTTTCCCCATGTGCCTATATACTGGTCGTCGGATGGATTTTGAGAAAAATAGGGAAAACTGAAAATGGCACCTAAATTTTTGTGAAAAATGACGGTTTTTTGGCAATAAACGTGGCATTTTCGATTTGTATCGGTAGATTTGAGACGAAAACAATGTTGGGTGACTATCAGAATACGTATCCGGTGTTATCACAGAACCTCTCATCGCGAGTTATCACTTAAGAGCTTTTTTGCATTTCAGTGGATTTTTCCTCCAGAAAGTGTTGCCTCGTGGCAATATTGTACGGAAAGTAAACTTTTATAAGAAAACAAATTGATTTTGCAGCATTATTCGGCCTCGGAGAGCAAAACACGGCTTGAAACTGATTTATCAGCACTGAAGACCTTGATCTTCCTTCGGATGACCATTTTCGGCTCAATGTTACGAATATTTTGCTTATCGTCATCGATATCAGTTGGTATGATACAATAATTACATTTTCCGTACAATATTGCCACCAGGAAACAATTTCTGGAAGAAAAATCCACTGAAATGAAAAAAAGCTCTTGAGTGATAACTCGTGATAAGAGGTACTGTGATAACACCGGATACGTATTCTGATAGTCACTCAACATTGTTCTTGTCCGAAATCTACCGATACAAATCGAAAATGCCACGTTTATTGCTAAAAAACCGTCATTTTTCACAAAAAATGAGGTGTCATTTTCAGTTTTCCCTATTTTTCTCAAAATCCATCCAACGACCAGTATATAGGCACATGGGGAAAATGCTCAGAATTGGACGGCGGATCGAATGGAAAAACTTCCAGAGAAATTCTAAGGTCAGTTTTTGAGATAGGATTTGACCATTTTCAGAAAAATGATAATATCAGATAGTTACTGCTGATTTGATAAAACGATGCTTTATGGATCGTAAACTAGAGATGATTACCTACATTTTCGTTTTTTAACCAACCCTCTAACTCAATTTTGAAGCGAGTTATGATTTTCCAAAGTTGAAGTTTGGGTAATTTTTCAAAAAAATTCTTTTGACCATAACTCCAGAAGGAGGCCCGGCGCACCATTTTCCCATTATGGGTGTTCATACCTCTCATAGTACTACCGATCCCCCCTACTTTCATCAAAATCCCCGCGTTACAATTCGGGACTATTCCTTGTGAGAAAATTAATGGTTCCTGGTTACAGATAAGTGATAAAACATGTCCGGACGTAAATGTTCTGACAAACCCGATCCAGAAATCGGACATACGAACGAGATATTGGTCCATTTCTCTGTTCTCGTAGAACGATCCAGTGGATAAGTGACAGAGAAGTTCATGTTTTGGAGTGACCGGTGCGCCAATTTTAATGAAATTCATCGAAAACAATTAGGAATTCATGTTTTCATTGATTTGCGCCGAAATCAGAAGATTAAGTAGTGTTCTGGGGCTCAAGAGAGCCATCATCGACGATTTGCTCTGAATGGGCCAGAAACAGTAGGATATTCATTAGTTCTCAACGGATTGGCTAGCTTCTGATGTTTTTCACATAAATGAACGTCCATTAAAAAATTGAACTCAAAATGTTACTCTTTTTCCACCTTTCTCAACGTTTTTGTTAGGGTGTCATATCATTTTGTGGAAAAATTTTTCCTCATTTTTCGAAAAAATTGAATTTTCTTTTTTAGCAGACGTTATAGCTGGATTCCAAGTGTTTATACTTAAACTACTAATTAATGTGCTCAATTTCTCAAGAGACTCCAAATTCCGAATTTCCCTCGTTTTCGAGTTTTTTTGAAAATTTGGGGGTGTCATATCATTATGTGGAGCACTGTAGAAACGACTAAACTATACGTATTGGGCCACGTAGAATCGATTGGCATTATCAGTTTTATCAGAAAACGTCTAGTTTTCGCGAAAAATTGAGAAAACGAGGATGGCGCTCAAAAAGTCGCATTTTTATCCTCGATCAAAATCTCTGTCACTTCTTTTGACGATTGATTTTTGTTAACTATGATACGTAGAATTCGTTTTTGAAGTCAGATTCAAAATTCGTTCGCGCGAAAATTTTATTTTCAGCTTCAAACTGCGACTGAAATTTGAGAAAAATTTTCAGCGATGACCCTATGTTTTTATGATTGGATAGCATAAAACAAGTCTCTGACAACATGTTACCAAAGTTTTAGAGCCTTTGGCCGATTTTGAACACCTTTCTGTCTCCTCCGAAATGACCGTGTATTATGGAAAACACACATTTTTGCATTTTTGCGACATTTACAGATCTCTGTCACGTGTTTTGACTCCAAAGTTGAATTCTACGCAACATTTCCGATCGATTCGTTTAGGAAGCATCAAAATCGGCTCGCGCGTAAATTTTTTATTCCACTTTTTATCAACAATTTTGTCAAAGGACATGCCCGTCTCTGCCCATTCCTCTCACTGTCCGCGTCTCTCTGTCGACTCATTCATTCCCCTTCCCCCCGAGTCCCCTGACATGGGTTGACTGCATCGATTTCTCACTGAAATCCCCCGTTTCCCCTTATCATAGAGACCTGATATAGACTCTTCCATTACAACTGATTTCCCCTGAAACCCCAATTAAGCCCTGATATGGGCTAGATTTACCCTGAACTTCCTGCGATTACTGGTATCACTGGAGATGTGATTGAGAAATGAATCATTTATTGAAATTTTAAGTTAGGACTCGCGTTTTTCTCATTTTCCCTATAGGCCGTTCACACTGCAACGTGGTTACTTCCCTCACACACCGCTTGGCTAGTCTTTCTCCGTCTGCGTGTCCCCAACCTCTCGTCGTTCTATTTCATTGCAAAACGCACAACTTTTCCTCGTTCTTCTCCCCTCAATTTCCTCTTTTTCCAGCCAGGCCAACATCATGAACATGTCACCGGAGAAGCTCGCCGAGACGATCGCCGACACGCACGTGCATGTCGCACAGGCCAAATCCGACATGGACGACATCCTCGCCTCGAAACTGTTCCTCGTCGGCGTCATGAAACGCGCGTTCCCCGAAACGCCGCAAGAGCAACGCGCCGTCGACGCCATCGCGGAGCTCATCGAGATGACGAACGCGGTGATTTGCGAGGACGGCACGCCGACGGGACTCAAACTGCGCGCGCTTCTCGAGCGCATCGTCAAACGAGCGGCACCGCGGTTCGGCTTCGAGAAGACAATCCGAAGGACGACGCTGCTGGAGGCGGTCGATTACGCGATGAAGCCGAACGCATTCAACGAGGAGATGCCGACGGTGGACACGAGTGTGATCCAGACGAAGATCTCCTATGCACCGGTGAGATTCGGATTCCCCTTCGCCCCCCCCTCCCCCTTAGAACATAATCGCCTTTCAGGAAGTGTTCGCCGACACCGACATCAGATGGTTCGCGATTTGCCACCGCATCAGGGCGGCCGTCCACGAGGAGCACATCCATCCGTTCATTCGAATGTTCTACGAGATGGTGCTCAACGTGCTCGAGGAGCTCGCGAGGCAGAAGCGCTACGGGATGCTCGATCGGGATCACGAGGAGCGGGAGAAGGAGGAGGTCGTCGTCAAGGAAGGGCCCCTCGATGAGGATGATGATGATGACGTCATCGAAGTGGAATGATCGTGGCCCAATCGTTGCCCTTATCTTATAGCAAAAATCTCAAACAATCACGTGTCGCCCCCGTGTGCAACTGTTTTGTATCAACCTCGGCTGATTATGATTATGATTATGATAACAATAAACAAAATGTTTGTGATAAGGAAGTGTTCGAATTGCGTCAAATTCTCGGGTTTCCGCGGTTTTTCCGTGTTCCGGATACCTTAGATTCCGGATTCCGGTCAAAGTTATGGACCTAAGCTGGTCGGCAAAAATAGTTTTTTCTATTTTTTTCTAATTGTTTTTCAAAGCGTTGACGGCAAAAAATAGAAAAAATAGAAAAGAAACTATTTTTTGCCGATTCGAGCTTAGGTCCATTAGCGACATTCCGATTCTTCCGGATTCCGCGGCCAACCGTAAACCGTATTCCGACGGCAATTCTGGTGTACGCTGCCCGCAACACAGTTGCGTCACCACGTCGTTAGACATACCACTCCGATTCCGCACGAAGATCTTCTAGACTCAGTCGAGCGCTTTCGTCTCGCAATCGGCCGCATGATCACAATATGCGAAAATTGCCGCCAGGCCTTCCCGGCTACAAGTACCCGCGATGGGTGAGTTAACCAGGAGCCTAAAGTCCAGCAATATGAGCAGGAGCCAGCGCTGCGGGAGTTCCCTGAATCTCATCAACAGCAGCCAGTGCACCTGGATCTCGAGCAACAAGCGCCCAAGCACCAACACAAGGCAGTGCAGTGTGAGCCACAACTTGAGGATCCCGAGGAACAGATGGCTGAGCAGCAGGAACCGATGCTCCAGGAACCACGACCAAAGAGAGGACGGCCGAGGACTAGTGTTTTGCCGGACGTCGGAGCGCCGAAAAGAGGCGTCGGACAACCCAAAAAGATCGTCCCTCAGGGTGCCGAAAAGCCGAAAAGAGGCGTCGGAGCGCCGAAAAGAGGCGTCGCACGACCCGAAAAGATCGTTCCTCCGGGTGCCGAAAAACCGAAAAGAAGTGCTGGACGGCCGAAGAAGCCTGTTCTTCCGGATGTCGACGAGGAGTCGGATGCACAGAATTAGACGACTCCAAATGATTCGATTGGATTCGGTAAGTGAAAGAGTTGGAGATTCAATGAAAATGGGTGTTTTCAGGTGAGAAGAGCTTCTAGAAACAATGGACGGTCGCAGGAGTACCGATGTTTTTCAACTATTTTGTTCACTTTTCATTTTGCAAACTCAATAAAAGCCGATTGATTTTAATGAATATCCGGAAAACGGAATGACCGAAACACCGGAAACCAGAAAACGAAAAACGGATTGGATGAGACTGCGGAAAACAGAAATCATTACTTTTATTAAACGACAAAGTTTGTCTGCCTGTCTGTCCGTCCGCAGCCTTTTCTCAGCGCTTACTGGACCGATTTCGACCGTTTTTGGACAGGAAGGTCAGAAATGTTGGCCCGATGATGCAGAAGAATTTTTTATGCGATCCGTCAACTTTGACGCCTAATTACCCGTCCGGCAAAACACGCGTCCTCGGCCGTCCTCTCTTTGGTCGTGGTTCCTGGAGCATCGGTTCCTGCTGCTCAGCCATCTGTTCCTCGGGATCCTCAAGTTGTGGCTCACACTGCACTGCCTTGTGTTGGTGCTTGGGCGCTTGTTGCTCGAGATCCAGGTGCACTGGCTGCTGTTGGTGAGATTCAGGGAACTCCCGCAGCGCTGGCTCCTGCTCATATTGCTGCACTTCAGGCTCCTGGTTCACCGGCTCCTGGGGCTCGAGCCCTTCCAGCACTGGCTCTTGATTTCCCTGAGCACGTGGATTGCCCGGCAGCACTCTCACTTCATCATCGTCATCGTCCTCCAACTGGATGACAGGAATCCTCTCAGCGCCAAGAAACTCGTCCACAGTGTTCAGGAACACTTTGTTAAGCGCCAAAATGCACTGATCTTTGTCATCGGCTCCCGCCGCCAATGTATCCATGACGAGTTGCCATCGGAACCTCGCCTCCTGAAGACATGAACTGCATTATCTAGTCACAATGATCCCCTATTCTGAGTTTCTCACCAAAATCCCCTCCAGATCAGTTTAAATGTCTCCGCACACCACAGTCACATCCTTATTGAGGCCATTGGCGCAATGTCAATGGAGGTCTCAAAGAAGATCATGTCAAGAGAGCTAAAAGGTGGCCAACTCACAAATCCGGCACTTTTCGGCACCCTGAGGGACGATCTTTTCGGTTCGTGCGACGCCTCTTTTCGGCGCTCCGACACCTCTTTTCGGCTTTTCGGCACCCTGAGGGACGATCTTTTTGGGTTGTCCGACGCCTCTTTTCGGCGCTCCGACGTCCGGCAAAACACGCGTCCTCGGCCGTCCTCTCTTTGGTCGTGGTTCCTGGAGCATCGGTTCCTGCTGCTCAGCCATCTGTTTCTCGGGATCCTCAAGTTGTGGCTCACACTGCACTGCCTTGTGTTGGTGCTTGGGCGCTTGTTGCTCGAGATCCAGGTGCACTGGCTGCTGTTGGTGAGATTCAGGGAACTCCCGCAGCGCTGGCTCCTGCTCATATTGCTGGACTTTAGGCTCCTGGTTAACTCACCCATCGCGGGTACTTGTAGCCGGGAAGGCCTGGCGGCAATTTTCGCATATTGTGATCATGCGGCCGATTGCGAGACGAAAGCGCTCGACTGACTCTAGAAGATCTTCGTGCGGAATCGGAGTGGTATGTCTAACGACGTGGTGACGCAACTGTGTTGCGGGCAGCGTACACCAGAATTGCCGTCGGAATACGGTTTACGGTTGGCTGCGGAATCCGGAAGAATCGGAATGTCTCGTAAAGAAAGACGGGAATCCGGAATCTGGTATCCGGAAACCTATAAACGTTGATTGGAATCCGGAACTAAAAGCCCGGAATCCGGAATCTAGTGTCCAGAATGACATAAACTTAAACCAGAAACTGGAATTCGGAATGCCATAAACGTTGACCGGAATCTCTAGTATCCGGAATGTCGCTAATGGACCTAAGCTCGAATCGGCAAAAAATAGTTTTTTTTCTATTTTTTCTATTTTTTGCCGTCAACGCTTTGAAAAACAATTAGAAAAAAATAGAAAAAACTATTTTTGCCGACCAGCTTAGGTCCATAACTTTGACCGGAATCCGGAATCTAAGGTATCCGGAACACGGAAAAACCGCGGAAACCCGAGAATTTGACGCAATTCGAACACTTCCTTATCACAAACATTTTGTTTATTGTTATCATAATCATAATCATAATCAGCCGAGGTTGATACAAAACAGTTGCACACGGGGGCGACACGTGATTGTTTGAGATTTTTGCTATAAGATAAGGGCAACGATTGGGCCACGATCATTCCACTTCGATGACGTCATCATCATCATCCTCATCGAGGGGCCCTTCCTTGACGACGACCTCCTCCTTCTCCCGCTCCTCGTGATCCCGATCGAGCATCCCGTAGCGCTTCTGCCTCGCGAGCTCCTCGAGCACGTTGCGCTCGAGAAGCGCGCGCAGTTTGAGTCCCGTCGGCGTGCCGTCCTCGCAAATCACCGCGTTTGTCATCTCGATGAGCTCCGCGATGGCGTCGACGGCGCGTTGCTCTTGCGGCTGGCTGGAAAAAGAGGAAGCAATTGAGGGGAGAAGAACGAGGAAAAGTTGTGCGTTTTGCAATGAAATAGAACGACGAGAGGTTGGGGAGACGGAGACGGAGAAAGACTAGCCAAGCGGTGTGTGAGGGAAGAGAGAGAGAGAGAAAGGAAAACAACACGTGGCGGAGGGTCAACTCAAAATCGATGTGTTCTCCTCCTTCTTTTTTGCAAATTGAACGTTTTTTTGAATGCGAAATCAGCTAAAGGAAATTGGGTGATTAATGAGGAGACAACAGAGAGAGAGAAGGGAGACGGCGGGAGGCAAAAGAAGAACACAACACAAATAACCAGCGAGGGAGAGCGGGGGAATATGTGCGAGCGGCCGGGGGAGAGGCGGCATTGAGAATGACAAGACTGATTGTGAGGCACGGGAAGGGAGCTGCCACAAAATCATTATATCTCGAGATTGATAAGAGATATCAAAAAGTTGTTAATTGCAAACTTGTAGTCCTAGTGTTGATCTACAAGTTTGCTGTTGAAAACTTTTTGATATCTCTTATCAATCTCGAGATTTAATGATTTTCCTTTTCTCCAGAACAAAGACCCTCTTGTTTGTGAATGCCATCGAAATGGCCCCACAACCGAGGAGAGCTCTGTAGAAAAGTTATTATATCTCGAGATTGATAAGAGATATCAAAAAGTTGTCAATGGCAAACTTGTAGTCCTAGTTCTGATCTACAAGTTTGCTGTTGACAATTTTCTGGTATCTCTTATCAATTTCGAGATATAATGCTTTTTCATTTCGGTCGAATTCTCTCTCGTTTCCACTACTGCCGGTAGTGTTTGCTTCACCTTAACTTGCCGTTCAGTGTCTAGTTCCGGTTTTTTTTTTCGGATTTCCGAATGATTAAAATTCCAAACGGCCCGTGTCTGGATACAATGCCAAGAG
Source organism: Caenorhabditis macrosperma (assembly GCA_963932285.1). Lineage (NCBI taxonomy): Eukaryota > Metazoa > Nematoda > Chromadorea > Rhabditida > Rhabditidae > Caenorhabditis > Caenorhabditis macrosperma. Next base: position 23,280,458 of record OZ010618.1, read on the forward strand.
CTAAATAGCCCCGAAGAATGACGCTCGATTGGAAGTGAAATTTTTTTTTAGGTTTTTATTACGCAAAATCAACAACTTAATGGAACACTGTAAATAGAACAAAAGAAAAACGGAGAGCAATAGAAAAAATAACAAAAAATCGTGCTCACTACTGACGCTGAACGTCGTTGTCGGCTGCTGCTGCTCTCTCTGCCTTGAGCTCCTTGAGCACATCGTGAACCTGCAAAAAAGAGTCGATTTCCGATAGAAAAGTCAAGATACGACCGATTCAACTAACCGCTAATCTGTGCACCTTTTTTCATCGACCGCCTGCCGAATCTGCTGCACTTGGCTTATCTGAAACAAGAGAGATGCTAAAATCGAAGAAGATGGTGGTTGTTTACCGTCAACGCGTTGGCGATGATGCGACGTGGCCCTCCAGCTGGCTGGCTTGGTCCGGGAGCATTGTCGTCCGGGTCCACGACGCTCGACTTGACGCACGATCGGCGAGGCAGGCGTTGTGCGTACTCAACGAGCTGAAAACATTCATTTCTTGCCCTTACTTGTCCTTATTCCAGTAGACCACTTACCTTGCTCTTGTCCATCTGATTCGTCTCAATATTTGAGGTGATCCTTTCGACGACCGACCCTTTCCAAAAGTCCAGCTTCTCGAACTCCTGGATCCTCTCGTACCATTTGATTCGATTCTGCATCCAGCCCATCTTCAGTCTCAGCATTCCACGCCTCTCTTCTTCCTGCTCTTCTTCTCCGTTCCTCTCATCTGGCAATCCTCCGTCCTCGCGTCCACGTCCTCCTTCTGACACAATCGTCTCCTTGCGAGCTACGATTCCTTCCACGTGCTCTCCAATGTTCTGAAAATTCAAAGTTTTCGAAGATGTTATCCCAAAAAACTCACCGCTTCTTCTTCTTCTTTCTTGCTCATTGTTGATAACCAGTTCGCAAACGGTAGCGTCGAGATCGGGCTCGTTGATGCTGAAAATTTGAATTGGTCTAGTCTGTCTCCTCTATGTATTTTATCGCGAGCGTGCGCGTTTAGGGGATTCCAATGTCAACAAATGTATGTTTGTGACAGCGATTATCTCAGCTCCTACTGAACCGATTTTGCCCATCGAATCCCCTAGTCCTTTGCCTTTTAATAATAATAAAGAACCTTTGTTGCCAGCACTGTAACAAAGTAACCACGTTGCAAACGGCCTATAGGGAAAATGTAAAAAAACGCGAGTCCTAGGAGAGAACGACGCGAACGGACATGGAACGAAGACTATGGGATCCGTCAAGCTCAATCGATCGCTTAGAAAACTGACGTGCATCATGCGGTCACCCTCTCTGACCCATGTGCCAAAAATGGGCATTACGCGGCAATCGTGCCGAAAATTCTCTGAGTTCGTGTCTCCCCGTCCTGGTTTCTTCAATTCAAAAAAAACACTCACTTTTCCATCGGGAAGTCGCTATTTTTCCGCGAGGTCCTCGATGATCTTGTCGAAAAGACGATGACGCTGAAATTGAGGAAATTGGAGAAATGTCTGAATTTCGAATGAAAACTCACTTTATCATACTCCACTGTTACCAGTAATCAAGGGGAAATTCAGAAAAATCACAATAGAGCCCAGATCAGGGTTCTTATGGGAATTCGGGGGGAAATCAGAGAATAACGGTAGAGTCCATATCAGTGCTCTAATAGAAGGGGAAGGGGGAATTCAGTGAGAAATCGGTTCTCTCCGAGGAGAAAAACCAGTCAACCCGTCTGGGGACTCGCAAAAGGGAAGAATGAGCGGGTGTGTTGCCCCCCGCTGCCGGTGAGCGAGGGAGGGGAGGGGCAATCGGCGAGAGTTGGTGTTCTGGCGAGAGACGCAGGGTCTATGTTGTGGTCGATGAGATGGAGTGTGAGTGGCTGAAGAGACGCAGGATCAATATTGGGAAGCAGAGAGCCGAGAGATGGACGGTGCAAGAGAGACGCAAACGCCACGCCCCCAAACGCGCACGCTCAGGCAATCGCGATATAATGGAGGAGAGAGGAATATAATGCGTCGAGTATTCTCGTCGCATCGGGCGGGGGGAGATCGGGCGGTCGAGGGAGAGAGAGTGTTGCCTCACTTTTGTCGACAGAGAGACGCAGACAGTGGGAGAAATGAGAAGAGAAGCGCCCTCTTTCCCCTCGCTCGAATGTCCTTTGTTTGAGGGACACGTTCATCGAAATCCCCGCGTTCCAATTTGGGAGCATTCCTTGTGAGAGAATTCAATGAAAATTCCGCAAAAGTTTATTAAAATTCGTTATGTCCCTTTAAACAGCTACAGTAAACGCGGCCGGCCGCTTTTACAGGCTTGGGCTGGCGTTGTGCCTGCCGCTGGCCCCCGTTAAAAAGAGAGGAGACCGTATTGCATTGTCAACAACAGTTTTTATGGAATTGCGGAAGACATTGGCGCGAGGGGTTTCGTTTATTATTTATTTATTCAACAAGCATAAACAGTGTATATCTTTAAGAAAGTTATTCACTCGGAGCCGTTGTCATCGTTATTGCCGAAACCTTCACATCTTGTCCGCCTTCTTGGAAGAGCTCTCCTTGCGATCTGAGAACAACTATTTAAAAAATTCCAAATTTTTAAAGAGGACACTCACTTTTGTTCTGCTTTTCTTCGCGCTCAACTTCCGCTCGACGATCGGCTCTCACTTCCTCCATCATTTTCAACAGCTCATTCGATTTGAGCATCTGAACCGCTGGACGTTCGTCGGCGGGAACTCGGGCGAACTTCTCGAGACTGGCCATCCTGTTGCGGAGCAGATTGCTCGATTGCCTCAATTCGCTTTGTAAGTTGTTCGATGAGGTCCTGGTTATCCATTATTTCTCGGACGAGGGGCATCAAGTTAGGCGACGGTTCGTCGTCCATCACCTGCAAAAATACGCGATGAATATTGGAAACAATAAAACTGAGGGGAAGAAGCGAGCGAGAGTGACCCGAACGAAAGAGATGGCACTAAAAGGGGAGGGAAAGGACGGAGCGCAAGACGGGCATTTGATACTGTCAGCCAATGGGGAAAGAGGAAGGTGTCTAATCACCCCATTATATTAGGGTGTTCCATAAGTTCGTGAACACTTCATTTGAATTCGAATTTTTTTGGTTTACTGAGCAATTGAGCTTGATGTTGTGGTGGATTCTAAAGTAGTTTACTTGTGTTTTGTTTACATATAATAGTTTACTTCCGGTCGTTCTTCTATCGAGTACTACGATTGTTGCAAGATGTATGACAAGATTCACCTCCATCTCACTTTGAGAGACCACTTCCGTTCTGGGCACTCGATGAGTCAATCGATAAAGCTAATGAAGGATCAGTTTGACCCGTCAATGCTCTCTCGAGGCTGGGTGTTCAAATGGTGGTGTCGTTTCAAAAAGGGAGACTTCGAACTCGAGGATAAACCACGCTCCGGACGCCCTATGTCTACGGATCCGGCCCCTATTCTCGCCGCCCTGGAGAACGAACCGGAATCTTCTGTACGTGGACTACGAACGACTACTGGAGCTCCACATGCAACAGTGTATTGATCTCTGTTTCGTGCTGATAAGGTGTCGAAACGCCCTCGAACCATTCCTCATCAATTGAGCCCGGCGCAGCTTCAGAAGCGCATTGACACGTGCGACAAAAATGTCCAAAACTCGGGAACGGGAAAGATCATTTGCCGACTATTCTGTCATGGTGAGAAGTGGGTATACTTCTCCAACCCTGCCCACAATCCGATTTTGTGCAGTGTTTGTGAACCCGTGCCCACTCGCTCAAAGCGAAACATTCACTCGAAAAAGCATCTGCTGTCGTTCGCGTTCTCGCGGTACGGTATTGTGCACTATCACATTCTCCCGGAGAACACAACCATCACCGCCCAGACCCTCGCTGTGGAGCTGCAAGAGATGAAGTCAGCTGCTCTTCTCCTGTCTCCGAGGCTGGCCAAAACATGTCTCCTATGGTCCACGCGAGACCGCATAAGACGAAAGCGACCTAGGCTGCTCTCGATTGTCACGGAACCGATTCGCTCCCACACCCATCGTACTCACCGGACATCAGTCCCTCTGATTACCACATCTTCCGGTCGCTCCAGCACCACTTTGATGGGAAGCACCTCAAGACAAGGGCAGATGTCGTTGGCGACATCGACGCCTGGATCGCCTCGAAGAAGATTGCCTTCTGGAAGGCTAGCGTCGACAGTCTGCCCGATCGATGGAGGAAGGTCATTGCTAATCATGGCCAATATATCATTGATTGATGTTTGGTTGCTCTCGAAATATTAATAAAAAATCCCAGAAAATGAAAGTGTTCACGAACTTATGGAACACCCTAATAGTTGAATTACCAGGCCAATCGAGAGGCGCAATTAAGAGGGAAAATATACAAAAAACAGTCCAGAAGCCGTAAAAGTTGACGGACGGCTTAGAAAATTTACGTGCACCTTGCGGTCAATACTTCTGACCTCTGTGCCAAAAATGGGCTAAAGCGGTCCAGTAGGGGCTCAGAAAAGGCTGTGGACAAACAAACGGACAGACAGACAGACTTTTTAAAAAATAGGCAAAAAAGGCAAAATCGGTTCAGTGGGAGTTGAGACAATCGCTGTCACATACAAACATATTTTTTCCACGCCCACAAAACGAGGATGCAGAATTTTTGGCACGATTGCCGGCATTGTTCGGGCAAATTGCCGCATTACGCGGCAATCGTGCCAAAAATTTTCTGAGTTCGTGTCTTCCCGTCCTGGTTTCTTCAATTAAAAAAAACACTCACTTTTCCATCGGAAAGTCGCTATTTTTCCGCGAGGTCCTCGACGATCTTCTCGAAAAGACGATGAAGCTGAAATTGGGGAAATTGAAGAAATGTCTGAATTTCGAATGGAAACTCACAATCATACTCCTCTGTTGCCAGTAATCAAGGTGGAATTCAGAAAAATAGGGAAAGAGCCCAGATCAGGGTTCTTATGGGAATTCGGGGGGAAATCAGAGAATAACGGTGGAGTCCATATCAGTACTCCAATAAAGGGGAAGGGGGATTTCGGTGGGAAATCGATACTCTCCGAGGTCTCTAGACAAAAGAGGGAGAGTAGTCAGCCATGTCTGGCGACTCGGGGGGAAGGGGAATGAATGAATGGACGGGTCGATGCGGCCGCTGCCTGAGAGAGAAGGACGCAGACGGCCATAGAAAGGAGAAATATAATGCGTCGAGTATTCTCATCGCATCGGCGGGCGGGGAAGGTCGAGGGAGAGAGAGTGTTGCCTCCCTTTTGTCGACAGAGAGACGCAGACAGTGGGAGGAATGGGAAGAGACGGGCATGTCCTTTGTTTGTTCTCTGTTTCAATGTCCTTGGTTTGAGGGATACGTTGGCCAGACACTATCGGGAGCAGGCTTGGTCGGAACCGGAAACGGAACTACCGAAGTTCCCGAAATTTAATTTCCGACCATTTTCGGAAATAATTTCCGACAGAAATTTTTTCGACTTTTCATTTCGGATCTTTTTTCCGTCGGAAATTATTTCCGTCGGAAGTTTTTTTCTGACTTGATTTTTTGAAATTGTTCCGAAAAGTTCCGAATTTTTTTTCGGAAGTTTTAACTCGGAAAAAAAATTACCGACTTTTTTTTCGGAAATTTGAACTCGGAAAAAAAATTACCGACAGGTCATTTCCGACTAAGAAGGAACATGTCAGATGGGCCACCCTGAGAACTGAATGAATTGGTTCGGGAAATGTGAGTACTTGAGAGGGTAGTATAACGCCACATTCAAAAGTTTGCCTTTTTTCCTTATTCCGGAGAAATTTTGAGAAATCCATTTTTTTGGCACTCGGAGGATAGGCCCTCTTCAAAAAATCATAACTAATTTAGAAAATGTGTAAACGAGTTGGTTAAAAAACGAAAACAGAGCTAATTAGTTGTAGATTACGGTAAAAATACAAATGATTATTCATCTTTTGAATTGGAGGCCGTATGTCAGAAAATGTGCTCATGTCAGTAGACCCTATTTCCGAATTTGATCACTTTTCGGAGAGATGGAGTGATAACACTATGTGGGCAGGGTTTCTTGGTAGTTGTGGGTTACAATCATGATATAAAAACTGGGGGTAACCGATCATTTACGAAAAAAATGTCCACTTTTAGTGAGACCTAATTTTCAAAATTTCAAGGTTTTTGGTTTAATCTGAAAGTGAGTTACATAGCTTGAAAGACCATGTCTTGGGGATCATTTTTGCAGTTGATCGTTTTTTGATATCTCATATCACTTCCGAGATATCGACTGAGAAAGGATGTCCACTTAGCACGAGAACACGGGTTAGAGAACAGTGGAAATGTGTACCCTGGAGATTGAAATTCAAGACAACTACTACTAAATCATATTGATCTAGGTAGTAATGAACGATTCACATTTTGAGATCTCAAAATAATCTTCGAGAATTCGACGAAAATCCCGGCACTATCCTACCTAAAACTGTCAAAATAGGGGGAAAATAGAAAGGGGGCCACTAAATCTACAGGAAATAAGTGTTTATTCTTAGATTTGATGCTGAAAATTGTTCGTGTGAACCCATTTCATGATGTACTTGTGGAAATTTGACAAAATAACAATATTCCAAAAATTGACTTTTTCGGCATTTTCTGACGCGTGTTCTCGTGCTAAGTGGACATCCTTTCTCAGTCGATATCTCGGAAGTGATAAGAGATATCAAAAAACGATCAACTGCAAAAATGATCCCCAGGACATGGTCTTTCAAGCTATGTAACTCACTTTTAGATTAAACAAAAAACCTTGACATTTTGAAAATTGGGTCTCACTAAAAGTGGACATTTTTTTCGTAAATGATCGGTTACCCCCAGTTTTTATATCATGATTGTAACCCACAACTACCAAGAAACCCTGCCCACATAGTGTTATCACCCCATCTCTCCGAAAAGTGATCAAATTCAGAAATAGGGTCTACTGACATGAGCACATTTTCTGACATACGGCCTCCAATTCAAAAGATGAATAATCATTTGTATTTTTACCGTAATCTACAACTAATTAGCTCTGTTTTCGTTTTTTAACCAACTCGTTTACACATTTTCTAAATTAGTTATGATTTTTTGAAGAGGGCTTATCCTTTGAGTGCCAAAAAAATGGATTTTTCAAAATTTCTCCGGAATAAGGAAAAAAGGCAAACTTTTGAATGTGGCGTTATACTACCCTCTCAAGTACTCACATTTCCCGAACCAATTCATTCAGTTCTCAGGGTGGCCCATCTGACATGTTCCTTCTAAGCCTGAATCGGGAGTGGGTTTTCGGATACGTAGAATTCGAATTAAACGACGAAATAGTTGTTAGGTGAAACGCAGAAGAACGCGCAAAACAGAAAAAAGTCTCAAAAAACAAATGTTTGTTTAGAATGTTTCAAATTTCAATTTTAAAAATCATCAAAATTTTTGTTGCTTTTTTTAAAATAATGTGAATTGTAGATTTGTTATCAAATACTTTGATAGCTGAATAGTTCTGGCACACAAGGGAACGTTTGGCAATTTTTAGAGTTCATCAGAATTGCATCAAATTTTTATCAGTTGATAACTTTGATAACAATTTTTCACTGATTACCGAATCAATTTTCGTTTTGCTAATATTGTGATCGGACAGCGAACTACTAGCAGGTGACGTCTTCAGAATATTGGCTTTGAACTTTTGAAAACACGAAAAAAATAATTTTGAAATCCGTTCTGTTTTTGATCACTTCAACTGCAATTTTCAGCATTAAAGAGGAACTGTCACCAGAAAACAACTTTGCTTAAATAGTTTCGTATGAGTTGGGGGGGGGGGGTCACGTCTGCGAAGTCCCAGAATCTGTTTAAAAATTTCAGAATCTCTGGCGATTTTCAAAGTGAAATTGAGCGATGCGAGTTCTGTCGGATGATCGACCGTCCGACAGGGCTCACACATCATTGTCCATTGGCTCAAAGAGAACACAAGGAACCTGAAAATCATTTTGATTTATGCAGAAATATAACTCCAAAAGAACCAACCTCAATAGTGGGAAATGCAGTAAAATCGGGATTGCTGCCAGATCAGGCGGCAAGAAATGAGAGAACCTGAAGATTTTGATTTATTTTCCCGTCGAATTTCTTGGAAACTCACCTCTCCAATGCTGCAATCCGTGGTGATTCGGGAAAATCTGGATAGCTGCCAGATCATCACCCAAAGTTTGAGGCTGAAAATTGAGTGATTATTGAGAGAGAGAGAAAGGGGTTTTAGAGAGTGGAAGATGACGGAGAAACGATGAAAATTGGCTCAGTGGAGCAGGAAAGGAGAGTCAAGAGGAGAGGGTGGGAGAATGACGGAAAGATGGTGGGGTGTCTGGTGGGGGAACGATGACCGATAGGGGGAGGGGAACCCAGATGCCAGATATTTCTAACAGACACCCTTTCTCCCTTTATAGCCCCACTTTGAAGACTATGTCCACTTGGAAATGGTTCAGTACAGTCGCCTAGTCACATCTCTTCTTTCAACTTCTACAGGGTGGCGCATAAGTATACAACGTTTTTTCTTAGGCTTCCAGACACCGTACCAATCAGGTTTTTGAGAATCTCTCAATGCAGTTAGTGTTTATGGAGTCTATATTAAGTCCCGTCAAATTTATTTCACTCTACCCTTACTGATTTTGGAATTCCAGACCATTTTCTCTCAGCGATACCCTAGTTTGGTTAACACTGGGTGCGGCGCGACCCTGGGGTGGTTCAGCTAAACCGGGAAATTTCGGTTTTGAGATTTATTTTTTCAATGAGAACTGATGGAAAAGCTGTGAGACTATCGTAGAAAGCTTTTTGTGAGCCATCAAACATATACCTTTCGTTTTTATCAGCTTCTCCCAGAACGAAGTGATTTAATGCCAAAAGGTAGATTCCGAGGCGGGAAAAATTCGGATTCATTCTATTATATATTTCAAAAAACTTGGAACCTGCGCAAACGCGCTCCGCTGGATTCGTGTTGGTCTTGCCACGACTATTGTCTCTGTTTCGTGTATTCCACGAGAGACGCAGACAAGAGTCGTGTCGAGACCAACACGGGTCTAGCGGAGCGCGTTTGCGCAGGTTCCAAGATTTTTGAAATATATAATAATCTGCTAAAAAACTCAATTTTGAAGTAAATTTAACTGCCAGGACGCCATCAACACGTCATTCATCCATCTTGATTGTTTGACACGGTCGTTTTGCTCGCAATTCACAAAAAAGCTATTTAACGGCTATTTCTCATGTTTTCAGGGTAGGCGTTTGAGAGCTGTTCTCGGGCCAGAACTCAAACCCACTAACTTCATTGAGTAAGATGTTTAAGGATAATGTTCTTGTAGATATCCAAAACATTTTTCAAGCGCCTATCAGTGAAATTTGAAAAGTTATGCCGTCTCGTAGACGACTAAAGATGCGCCGCACTAACGTTTTTCCGCTGGGACATCTGAGTGTCTGGGACAGAATCGAAGACACCAACATTAAAAATCTTTCGGAAACTAAAATTTGTGGTCATAAGTCATAGATTAGCGAAGACATATTCAAAAAATAACCGTTTTCTGGAAAACGCCGATGATGTCAAATCGTTGTATACTTATGCGCCACCCTGTAATTACACTCATCGTTTTGGAAAAAACAGACAGTGACATTGAAACGGCAGAAACCTGTTCTGTTCAAGGAGAATTCGGCGACGTGTTTTTGGGATTCGAATCTCTTTTGAACTGTAATCAGAGCACGGTATAAGCTCTAAAAATGGAGCTCTGATACTTCCCGGACCTCCGCTAATATTTCAGAACTTGAAGAACATTTTGACTATGATGAAATCCGAGAGAGAAGGAGCGAAAAGAGTGAATTAAAAAGAGTATCAATAAAAAACACATGGAGAGGGCGCGTTTGGGGCGCACACATTGGCCGCTCGATGCATTCGAATGTGAAATGGCACTGCCACGCCGTGTGTGTCGCACGCTACCTCGTTCTCTGCCGTCATCAATGTACTCAACGGCTTCTAAATCTACCGTGTTATCGTCAAATTGTGTTCCTTTTCGCATCTCCTAAACTTGTTCAATGTCTGGAATCTTTTTTTTTGGTTGGAAAATAAATACTATGTCGTTTCTGAGAGATCCTTGTCAATTTTAGTGCAAAACTGTGATAATAAGACTATGATAGTTATTGGACAAACCATTGTATTCACTATTGAACAATGTTTGGTTGAGTCAATACTTGTGAGCTCACAAGGTAAACCGAGCTTTCTCTTTGTCACAAACTGTTAGCTTCACGACAAAGTAATCAAAAGCCGATGGAGACAGCTCACGCAAAACACAGGAAACAAATGACAAAGACAACTGACCTCTTATCATCACGAATACAATTCCAGAAGTTCATCATAATTTCTCAGTTGATCTCAACACACTACCAAAGAATAAAAATCCGTAGTGCAATGTTATCTGAAACCCAACAGTACCATGGTCGGTAGCAAGAATGAGAAATGCCGACCGATTGGCATAGAAAGAAAACGGAAGAATGAATGAATGACTCGGCTCGGTCAGCACGGGCAGGGGTACTCCTCTACGTACACTGCCCCGTTGACTTTGGTTGTCTCCCCCCCCCCCCCCTCATCCTCGCACACCGCATTGCAATCATCCGTTGCTGGTCAACCTGCAGCTGCTCTCTTATTCTCAAATACTGATGATGACTGATCAATTTGCAGTAGAAAAGCACATTTTCAAAGTCTGCGAACGCAGTTAGATTCAGCAGTCCTAATAACCCTCGGGTGCCAATGTTCATGATAATTGGTGATCCAGGCACCCCACACCATCAGAAATTCGAAAAATATCACGCGTCAAAAGTAAGCTGAAGGAAAAGTTTCTTCTTGTCGCCGCCCAAACTACCACTATTCTCCTCTAACGTCGCTCTTCCAACAGATGAGAGAATTCTTGCCTATGTCGTCCGAACAAGTTAAAAGCTGCTCGAATGGTCTCTTCCAGTGAGAAAAACATCACTTTTGACGGTCAAAACGAAATACATTCATGTTGGCGAGACCTAGGCAAGAATCCTCTGATCTGATCGAAAAAGAGCTCGAAAGGAAGACCCTGTGTTGATTTGGCCGGCGTTGTGAGGCAAGAAGAGAGTTTCTCTTCAGTCCTTATCTCATGAAGCTGTGAGTGAAAAACTGTTTCGCTGAGACATTCGAACCGTGGATTCCTATTGCCCGAAGGCATCTCCGTGCTCCTCCACTGTATTCGATAAGCTCTCCAAACTGATAAGAATAATCAGTTGAAGCAATCGCATTATGCGAACCTACCGATGAGAAAATTCATCAGTTGCAGTATTCGAATGGATTCCCGACAAAGCGATTGGATCTTTGAGATCAACTTGGGGCGACCCGATAGAGTCAATCATATGCTCATCGTCAACTTCCAGAAGAGCTACGAGACCAAATGGTACTTTATTGGTTCAGAAGCAGCCTTCTCATCCGCAAAAAAATTAGACGGTGGGACCTCGATTGCACAAAATCAGCATCTCCGTCGAGTGGAACAGTGGCCGATACGATACTGAAAGAATGAATACGCCCAAGTGCCTCGTTGATATATTGCAAATAACCGTTGCATAAATTCGTTTTTTTCTTCTTCCGAGAGGGTTTTCTGAGCTTCCACTGTGTCAGTTGGCACTTGATCGTTGACAGCATCACTACTCGAATCGGGTGGAACAGTGGCCGCAACAAGAATGGAAAGAACGAAAAATCAAGGTTACTTCACGAGTTGATGTGCATCACCGCCGGAAGAAGTCAGTTCTCTCATCGTCCGGAAGGACCTTCTGAGTTCCCGATGATCCAGTTGCAACATGGACTTTACGCCGTTGATCCCACTTTGCATTTGAATCAGTTATCGAACCAAGACTGTAAAAAATCAACTGTGAGAACTGTTGTGGGGAATTTTGTGACCGACCGTCTGGAGAAATCATTCCCTTCCTTCTCAGAAGAGGTATTCTGAGAGACCAATGTGTCCTGTCCTTTTGGCAACGGGACACATAACTGCGCCGGTTCTTCTTTTTTTGGAATTGTTGGTCTTTTTGCAATGCTCACGAACTCAAGACATTCCTAAATGTTTGATTTCAGACAATGACAAAAAAATCAATGTAAGTTGATTTCAAAAAGTGCTCTGAACAGTGTCTCTTCTAGTTAGAAATCGTTGGAGAACATTGACATCACTGACATTATTTTGTATTGAAGTTTAATAAATTCTTAGCCTCTCTTCTGATGTTGTCCACACTTGAATTTACCGAAAAACTCAGAACATTAGCTTGCCCGTGTTTTACTTAACTGAATAGTGAACAAGAAGTCATCTGAAAATTCACAAGTGACAGTTTCAATTGGCAATTTTAATCGAAATTGGGAGAAAGTTGAGCTGGGTGAGCTTCCACAATGCCCATGACAATTGCCAATGAAAGCATTACAAGTGTGAAGACACTTGCGATCAAATTTCAAAAAGAGCGAGTGGAAATTCAACGATTTTTTGAACTTGAATACTTACCGGAGTAGCTTGTTCGATTTGTATTACAACCGCTCGAGTTTCGAGAAATTAACTTCTGCACTATATTGTGATCCATCCGTTATGAATTCGATATGTGACCGAACAACTGACTCTGTTCGGTCCCTTGACTACACATTGTCCTCCAGCTAAACGTGAGACTATCAACATCAAAATGTGAATTTGCAACACTGAAAGCACCTAGTATCTCATTTTCTTGAATTTAAGACATATTTTGCAACACTCAAGCATTTCAGCATAATATTATGTCCATTTGAAGTGATTTATAGACAGTTATTTGAGTTTCAAAGTTATGGCCACCTAAAGTTAGAGAATTCTGACGGACTTTTTCGAATCTGTCGAATTGATTTTTGACCATTTGAAAATGGGAATAGTTTTTAATAATGCTCACATATATTTTGTCACGAATACGGTCTTTTTGAACACTCTAGACAAGAAAAGTTTGTCAGTGTGGTTAGCTATCATCCATCAACTGATCTAAAAAACAGAAAAAAAAGCTCTACACTGAAAACTTTTCTTGTCTAGAGTGTTCAAAAAGACCGTATTCGTGACAAAATATGTGTGAGCATTATTAAAAACTATTCCCATTTTCAAATGGTCAAAAATCAATTCGACAGATTCGAAAAAGTCCGTCAGAATTCTCGAACTTTAGGTGGCCATAACTTTGAAACTCAAATAACTGTGAGTGCAATCGATAACAGTCACTTTGGCATGATTTCTGAGAAAATTTCAGTTCGATCCGTTCACATTGAGCCAAGTTACAACTATCTGCTAACCTCCAGATATTCTGAAATTCAAAAAATCTGAACATTTTTTTCCGAATATTTAATTTAGGAAACTGTTTTTACTTATAATACGGCATATTTGACGTAAATGGCGTCATTTTTAGACATCTCGAGAGCGGAAAAATACGTAACTTGCAAAATTCATACTGAAAACTAATCTGAAACCGAAAAAAGCAAAATGTTTTAAGACCATGTCTTGTACATTCAAAAGGTGTTACATATGGGTATATTTCGCAACAGAAGCCTAATGTCGGTAATTCCTGCTAAGACCTGAAAACTCCACATTTCTTCCGAAAATTGAAGCAAAATCAGTATTTTGAATTTTTTCTCAAAAAGTAGGAAGTTTCCAGACCAGAAATTTTGGGAAGACATACGCATAAGTGTCCTTGATATCTGTGAATTTTTTCAGATTTTTTGAAGCACAAACAAAAAAGTCGATTTTGTGCTCTTTGAGCACCTACCGTACTCCTCCAGGCAGAGCACGGAGGCTAAGTCGGTGCAGATGGGTAGTATAAGTTCCTATGAACATGCTCCAAAAATTTCTCGACTCTAACTCATCTATAACACCCTAAGGCACACCCTCTTATGACCATACTCGATCCTTACAGAGAACACGTTATACACTGCTCCACATAATTATAGCCTCACCCCCACTTTTCAGAAAAATCCGAAATTTTGAGGTTTTCCGGAAAAGTTCCTGAAGAGAAAATACGCCTAATTTGAATCCATTTTCGATCCCAAAATGATTTTTTGATTCGAAAAAAACAACAAAACATTTTTTGATTTTAGTGAAAAAAGCAATTCAGCCATTCCACATAATCATAGCCTCACTTGAGAAAATCAAGAAATTAGTAATCTTGAGGGGGCTGAACTGTGTTGTTTTTGTTCTCAAATCATGTTAAATTACTGATTGCATAGTTCCGCATGATAAGAGCTTCCAAAATTCTCATCAGAGCTTTCCTGGAGTCTGGTTTTCAGAATGAACGAGATTTTGACACAAACTTTTTTTCGCGAAAAAATTGCAACTTTTTTTGTGTTTGTAGCCTAATTGACCACAATTTGATTAATTTCCGTGTTTTCAAGTATGATTCATTTAAAAACTGCGTTCTCATCAGATAATCTAGTCGAATGCCCACAAGGTGCCCGCCCTTAAGGTAATCCACCTCCTTTGTCTGTTATTCTCATGGCTAGACCATGAAGATGCACACAGTTTATGATGCCAGGAAACAGTTGAAAAAATGGAAAAACTCGAATTTTCCGTAAACGGAAAGTTGCAAACGTTTGAAGTAACTTTCCGTTCTCGACCACTGAAAGATCACATGATCAGTACACATTTCTGTTTGCATGTTTGCGTGCGTGGATAGAACCAAAATCCAAGTATTACATTGTTTCTATTCAATTACCAGGGGTCATAATCATCCCATATCTTGCCATTTTCGTCATAAACACGAACGACAAACTCGTAGCATTTACGAAATTGCGGGAACTGTGACGTCAAAGCGTTTGAAAATCAAAATATTTTTCCGAGATGGCAGTTTCTGAATGAATTTTGCTTAAAAACACGAGAATAAGCCAAATTGTAGTTGATTCGATCACAACCACTAAGAAAGTTAAAGTTTCCATGCGAAAAAAAAGTTTGTGTCAAAATCTCGTTCATTCTGAAAACCGGACTCCAGGAAAGCTCTGATGAGAATTTTGGAAGTTCTTATCATGCGGAACTATGCAATCAGTAATTTAACATGATTTGAGAACAAAAACAACACAGTTCAGCCCCTCAAGATTACTAATTTCTTGATTTTCTCAAGTGAGGCTATGATTATGTGGAATGGCTGAATTGCTTTTTTCACTAAAATCAAAAAATGTTTCGTGGTTTTTTTCGAATCAAAAAATCATTTAAGGACCAAAAATGAATGCGAATTAGGCGTATTTTATCTTCAGGAACTTTTCCAGAAAACCTCAAAATTTCGGATTTTCCTGAAAAGTGTGGGTGAGGCTATAATTATGTGGAGCAGTGTATGTCTGATCAGTTCGCAACCCTTACATGCCAAAATGACCTAGGTTCAGTGCAAAAAGCGTACGAGCCTGTTTTTTTGCACCCATAACTCTCAAAAAAAAATTTCAAAAAAAAATTTTTCTAGGCCCGGACGCTAGAAAATAGAAAAGGTGAGAGCGGTCTAGCGTCGAGCGCCAGCGCGATGGGTGCAAAACAACAGGGTCGTACACTTTTTGCACTTCACTCGGGTCAATTTGGCATATAAGAATCTAGGGTTGGGAACTGATCAGACATATATATGTCAGGAGGGTGGTAGTTGTTTCGAAAGTTGGTGAGTGCGTTGGAAGACGTATGTTTCGCTGACATTTTGACGGCTGTCTTCTGTGTTTTTGTTGTCAAATGAACCCGATTTGAGGCGCTCATCGTATCATCATTTCGGGGTCGGAGCAGCAACAAGACACATTGGACACGTGCTACATGTACCCAATTGATGAACAGCGATCTCTGGAGGGCAATGCGTTTGCTTGTCGTCCATTGTTTCGCGGCGTTGACTGAAATCGTGCGGGTTTAGCGTTGAGGCGCTCAGATCCGTCGATGGAAGTTGACGTTTTTCTGCATTTCTATCGGAAGTTTACAACAAATGTTGTTGGTTAAAGACGATATGCTCAAGAAATAGATCAAGTCATGCATTCTTTGGTTTATCAATGAAATTGCGGACGGCTCATTAGAGCAGATATCATCTAATTCGGAATCCAGAAATGGATAACTGCGGAAATACTGGAGCTAATACATGCAACTATACTCCAACGCAAGACGGGGTGCAATTATTAGAACAGACCAAACGTTTTCGGACGTTGTTTGTTGACTCTGAATGAAGCAGTTTACTGTCAGTTCCGATTGACTCTATCCGAAAAGGGTGCCTGCCCTTGGAACTAGATGGTAGTTCATTGGACTATCATGGTTGTGACGGGTAACGGAGAATAAAGGTTCGACTCTGGAAATCACGACGGAATTCTTCTTTTAGTATCGTTTCCCCCATATTTTGACTTCTACTTCTTTCCTTCCGTTCATTTTTCGTCTCACTTCTCCCCTCTCTCCAACATGGTTATTTTTTCAGATCCGTCGAGCCGTGTCCAAGATGTCCGCTCCTGAAGATTTTGAGAAAACGTTGAAATCCAAATTCTTTTCGGTTGTCGACGACAAGTACTTCATTCTGCAAGTTCTCGGCGTCGGTTCATACGGCGGAGTGGTTGCGGGAATGGTTCTCGAAACCGATGCTCTAGTCGCCATCAAAGTCGCTAAACCGGAAGACGTGACGATCAACCACGAAATACGAGTCTATGAGCTTGTCAAGAAGAACCGTTTCACTGCCGAAATGCTTCACTTCAACCTCGACTCAAATCTCGGCCGTTACCTTGGTTTGACAGATAAAGACTCTTGAATTAGGCGTTCATGTAACACTTTTTTCAGTGCTTTCACAGGAAGGTCAGTCTCTACATGATTTCTTCAAGCAGCGACGTCTCATTCCAAACCACACTATCGCTGCGATCATGGTTCAGTTGGTAGAGGGTCTTCGGTTCTTGCATTCGAAAAGAGTCGTCCATCGTGATGTCTCCCTCGGCAACGTTCTTGTTTCACCAACTCCTGGCGTAAGAATCCACAGTTTTCGGCAATACTAGTCATATTTCAGGGTTCGCGTTGTAAGCTCGTCGACTTCGGATTAGCGGCAATCCGAAAGGAGACGTCGTATGAATCTCCATTCGAGAATATTCGAACAACTGTGGTCTTCTCAACGCCACTGTATGTAATCAAAGGACAGAAGCATGTGGAACTGGACGATTATTACCAGTTGACGTACATGGTGCTGGCGTTGTCACGTTCTGCCTTGTTGTTCCAGGCTGCAGACATGAAGGCGTGGGGAGCCGTCAAGGACGCGTTGGTGAGTTTGAAACAAATCATCTTCTGATTGAAATTGAATATGTTTCAGCGGTTCCGTCTGAGAGAAACCCTTCCGGAGAAGGAACGGTGCTTCAAGAAGTTCTTCTCCGAGATCCACTTCCAGCCGCGAGTCAAGCCATCCGGTATGGGGTGGCCGGTTGAGACGAAGCAGATGTTGGCGCACTTGAAGGAGATTCGAGGCTGGGAACTGCCAATCGAGCTCTGAACTCTCATGTACAATTCTCACTATTTCGTGGCCTGTGTGCCTTTTCTTTTTATTGTCTTTCTTCTCTGGGTCTACGCGCCATGACTTGAGTTTTACTTGTGAATGAATTGTGTTCTTTTTGATTCATCTGAAATTTGTTCGATTCGCCGATGCTAAAGATCTCTGATCTTAAGAGCGGAGGTACTTCTTCGTGTACTGCACCTCTGCGTGGTGAAGAAGATCAACAGATCAGTTATTGATCTGGCTAAGCAGTACGATTATTGTTTCAATTAACTATGTTTTGAAAAAATTTACGGGAACATGTGATACTTGAGAACTGAAAAACAAGTATCGGAAGATTCTATTGAAGCAATAGTAGGTGATGATGGAAAAACGATGGGTTTCAGTAATACTGATTGTAGTGATAAAAGTTATCTGAAACAGCTCCATTCACTCTGAAAGTTTGTCAAAAGATGTTGGAACATGAAGGAACAATGTTTGTACCTGTTCCGGAAAGCCTACTTTGTACAGAATACGTGCAGCAGAAGTAAACCGAAACAACTGGAACACAAGCCAGAAACTGAAGAAATGACTTGATAAGACTGTAGAATAACACAGGACCATTTTGCAGTATAGTGAATTCCTGAACGATGTTCCCACATACTCCAACGTCTGTTGACGAGATTTTCACATATTTTCAGAGTGAGTGGAGATGTTTTAGACAACTTTTATTACTACAAACAGTGCCACTGGAGCGCTCATAGTGTATAGAGGAGGAATTTTTGTTCCATATGATTCCATTGGACTACAAAAATTCTTTCAGACGTTGTGGACTCAATGGGCTCTCACACGCCATTGCAAATGCGCATCGGGTCTCTCCGTTGATAAAAATTCTTCAAAGGTTTTTAAAAAAACAGCGGTCGACTTTGATAGGGTCGCGAGTGATAAGTTCTCTCATTCTACACAACCCACCTAGTTTACAAGTGCAATGCAAACGACATCATGGGAAGATCTAGAGCCACAAGACTGAGAATAGCAAAGTTTTGAGGAACCACAATCAGAAATGGTGGTGGAAAGCATTCGCCACGCTCCTTATTTCCATGTTTAGACACAGGCAGAAAAATAGCCGCCAACAATCTGAAAGAAAAAATAATGAAACTTTGGGATGCATCGGAGAAAAACAGGCTGACAGGTAGAAGGAGAATGAAGTTAAGGGTCATTTTACCGCATGACTACAATGTGGCGTGCGGAGGGGTGTGGTTGTCTCGTTGTCTGCGGCACTGCATAGCCACGTTCTCTCGCTGCCGGCAGAACGAGACGACCAGAGTCAATGGGGCGGTGTGTGTAGAGGAGTACCCGAGCCGAGTCCTTCATTCATTCTCCCCAATTAATGGGCATTTCTTCTCTCTCCCACTCACTTTCTAATTCTTGAGGCTCGTTCCGGTACAAATAAAAATGTTTTTAAAAAATAATATCAAGTTGGCTACAATCATTTTAAGCCAGGCACTTCACTCTCGAAAACAATGCACTCAGTTTCGACTGGGGTCAGGGCGAAAGGTTATCATCCCAAACATTTCCAAGATTTTGTCAAATTGAAGAACTAATGATTTTATCGGGCTGTTTTGATTTCTGACAATAACGCCATTTTTATGGGGCTCCACGTGGTGCGAGTTGGAAACTCCAAATAAACTATTTGTCGCTCATTTTTCCGGGTTCCGGGTTCTCTGTTTCTTTTCTAAATTTCAATCTACCCCCTGTAATACCCTCTAATACTCCTATACTCATTTCAGAGCAATGTCCAACGAGTCCACATCTAATGCATCCGGATCAAATCCCTACGACATGCTGCCCAGCCCCGAAGCTACCGAGGACCTCCATCGGCAAATTGACTCGCATTTTGCCGCCAAACTTGACACTCTGCATGGTCGTGTCGTTTCATTCGTTGAGGGCCAGGAAGAAGTCAAACAGGCACTGGATGCGGTGAACAAGAAGTTGGTGACCGTGCAAGCCGAGGGTATTGATCTTCTTGCGGATATCAAAACGCTGAGGTTAGTTACTGAATTCCCAGATAACTGTTCCACGGAATTCTGTGTTCAGAGAGGAATTGGCGTCAATGAGAAACTTGCAAGCTGGAGTTCCACAGACTGGTGATAACCAGATACTAGGAGACTCTGGTGAGCCGAACGCTACGGAAGATCGAATCGCCAGTTTTTCAACACAAAAGGGCATTATGCCAGGAGTCGGAAGTTCTGAGGGATCCGAAGTGCTGGAACAGCTGGAATCCACTAGCGCAAGGTCAGAAGATAGAAAAAGAGCTCTCATGAATATTATCGTTTTTAGCGGTACATCTGAAAGGCGAGGTAGTGTTGGCGAGAATATCCAGGGATTGGATCCGAAGAGTGTCGACATAGTTGTCATCGAGTTTCCTGAGGAGAAGGCGCCAGCCGACGACTTCACGACAATCCCACCGACTTGTCTTCCAAAGACTTCGGATCTGCAAGTGACAGACAAGAAGGAAAAGAAAGCATTGAAAAATGCTGAAAAGAGAGCAACCAAAAAAGCAGAGGAAGCAGCCGAAACCGCCAGAGTTGAGGCGGAAGCCCAAAAGAAGGCAGAGCTCGATCGGTTGGTCAAAATCAATATTAACCGGAGTCCCGAGATTGAAACTGTGATTGGTAAGTGAGAAATATCGTTTCGATTCGAGTGAGGATGCCTTCAGATTTCGAAGAAGGAAGAGCCAAGCAGTTTTTGATCAAGCGAAAGCGTTTCCACGAGGGGAAGAGGAACCTCGAGGTTGCACGGTTGTTCGCAGTGATGCTGGATAATATGTGCCCTCGGATCCGGAAGTACGCCCAGCAACTTTTCAATGAGAGCCCCGGAAGTCTTCCAACAGCAGAGTTGGATCTGCTATCTTTTCTGAAGGGTAATGCCCATTCTTTTGACACCTTCGACTGCTACAAAGCTAACAATCTGGAAAGGACTCAGCAGTACATCCAAAACTTTGTCCATAACTACACAAACAATCAAACTGCAATTCGAGCCGGAAAAGCTCAATTTCATGGTGAGCATTTTTTATCAGGTTGTTCCACTAATCCATTTTATAGGCGACGTAAAGTCGAAAAAACTTTCCATCTACATCTCTGCGCAAGCGATAATGATTAATGCGGAAAATCTCGATTGGGAGCATTCGAAGGAGTTTTTCGAAACGGCCGAGCATTGCTATAGAGCGGTAGAACTCTATGATGGACCGATTGATAAGGCGTTCCTCGCTTATGCCTACGGACAACTTGCCAGCCAAGAGAACCCGATTCTCAAAGTTGACGGTCACGTGATGTCGGAGCTTCTGAAGCAGTACAAAGAAGGAAAGAAGAAGGTGGCTATTGTGGTGCAATACATGCGATTGGTATTCTCCATGTGCACTCTCTGAATAATTGGCTCCCAGAGCACCTTTCTTTCAAAGTTCTTCTACACTTTATTACTTTTAACCAATCTCTTCATGAATTTAACCTTACAGTCTGCTGTTGAACCTCTATTCAAGCTCAAAACATTTGAATGTACTCGTTGTCTCCACTAACCAAACTGCCTTAATAAATGTGAGAGGCTAAACTGTTTCTTACTATCGTTCAGATTTCTTCATTCCCATCCCAATCAAGTACTTTGACGTGCAACATTCGGAAACGTTAACCATAGACAGTCGAATGGAAGAGTCGTGTTTTTTTCTCAATACAGAAAGAGGATCACCCCTCCAATGCCCATCGTTTCTGTTTTTGTGGTCTCTCATGTTGAACACCATTTGGGAACTTTTCATCAAGTTTCGCAAGTTTTCAAGAAAATATCAACGCTCGTTTTTAAACTGTGGCGCAATGACCCAGCTATTGCGATTGCGGGTCCTTAGGTCACGCTGAATTTATTTCTTGAAGAATTTTGTGATTTACAAGAAGGCGTTTCAAAAAAACTTGAGTTGAATTTCACGTGAAAGTTGCCGCATCGCGTCACATCCCAGAAAACAGATACTGAACATCTTCCCCGTGTTTTCTTGTGGTCCCCGTGATTCATGACTGAAATGGCACATGCAAAGCATATTAGAATGATATTATGAGTCATCGGAATTCAATATCAGGATAGAACAAGATGGCTGTCCCCAAACCCTTTTTTATGGTGACGATGGTTGAAATAAACAGATTGTACACGTACTGAAAATCTTCCCGGTGTTTTCTTGTGGTCCCCGTGATTCATGACTGAAATGGCACATGCAAAGCATATTAGAATGATATTATGAGTCATCGGAATTCAATATCAGGATAGAACAAGATGGCTGTCCCCAAACCCTTTTTTATGGTGACGATGGTTGAAATAAACAGATTGTACACGTACTGAACATCTTTTAGGTGTTTTCTTGTGGTCCCCGTGATTCATGACTGAAATGGCACATGCAAAGCATATTAGAATGATATCATAAGTCATCGGAGTTCAATATCAGGATAGAACAAGATGGCTGTCCCCAAACCCTTTTTTATGGTGACGATGGTTGAAAATAACAGATTGTACACGTACTGAACATCTTTTAGGTGTTTTCTTGTGGTCCCCGTGATTCACGACTGAAATGGCACATGCAAAGCATATTAGAATGATATTATGAGTCATCGGAATTCAATATCAGGATAGAACAAGATGGTTGTCCCCAAACCCTTTTTTATGGTGACGATAGTTGAAAATAACAGATTGTACACGTACTGAACATCTTTTAGGTGTTTTCTTGTGGTCCCCGTGATTCACGACTGAAATGGCACATGCAAAGCATATTAGAATGATATCATAAGTCATCGGAGTTCAATATCAGGATAGAACAAGATGGTTGTCCCCAAACCCTTTTTTATGGTGACGATGGTTGAAAATAACAGATTGTACACGTACTGAAAATCTTCCCGGTGTTTTCTTGTGGTCCCCGTGATTCATGACTGAAATGGCACATGCAAAGCATATTAGAATGATATTATGAGTCATCGGAATTCAATATCAGGATAGAACAAGATGGTTGTCCCCAAACCCTTTTTTATGGTGACGATAGTTGAAAATAACAGATTGTACACGTACTGAACATCTTTTAGGTGTTTTCTTGTGGTCCCCGTGATTCACGACTGAAATGGCACATGCAAAGCATATTAGAATGATATCATAAGTCATCGGAATTCAATATCAGGATAGAACAAGATGGCTGTCCCCAAACCCTTTTTTATGGTGACGATGGTTGAAAATAACAGATTGTACACGTACTGAAAATCTTCCCGGTGTTTTCTTGTGGTCCCCGTGATTCATGACTGAAATGGCACATGCAAAGCATATTAGAATGATATTATGACTCATCGGAATTCAATATCAGGATAGAACAAGATGGTTGTCCCCAAACCCTTTTTTATGGTGACGATGGTTGAAAATAACAGATTGTACACGTACTGAACATCTTTTAGGTGTTTTCTTGTGGTCCCCGTGATTCACGACTGAAATGGCACATGCAAAGCATATTAGAATGATATCATAAGTCATCGGAATTCAATATCAGGATAGAACAAGATGGCTGTCCCCAAACCCTTTTTTATGGTGACGATGGTTGAAAATAACAGATTGTACACGTACTGAAAATCTTCCCGGTGTTTTCTTGTGGTCCCCGTGATTCATGACTGAAATGGCACATGCAAAGCATATTAGAATGATATTATGAGTCATCGGAATTCAATATCAGGATAGAACAAGATGGTTGTCCCCAAACCCTTTTTTATGGTGACGATAGTTGAAAATAACAGATTGTACACGTACTGAACATCTTTTAGGTGTTTTCTTGTGGTCCCCGTGATTCACGACTGAAATGGCACATGCAAAGCATATTAGAATGATATCATAAGTCATCGGAATTCAATATCAGGATAGAACAAGATGGCTGTCCCCAAACCCTTTTTTATGGTGACGATGGTTGAAAATAACAGATTGTACACGTACTGAAAATCTTCCCGGTGTTTTCTTGTGGTCCCCGTGATTCATGACTGAAATGGCACATGCAAAGCATATTAGAATGATATTATGAGTCATCGGAATTCAATATCAGGATAGAACAAGATGGTTGTCCCCAAACCCTTTTTTATGGTGACGATAGTTGAAAATAACAGATTGTACACGTACTGAACATCTTTTAGGTGTTTTCTTGTGGTCCCCGTGATTCACGACTGAAATGGCACATGCAAAGCATATTAGAATGATATCATAAGTCATCGGAATTCAATATCAGGATAGAACAAGATGGTTGTCCCCAAACCCTTTTTTATGGTGACGATGGTTGAAAATAACAGATTGTACACGTACTGAACATCTTTTAGGTGTTTTCTTGTGGTCCCCGTGATTCACGACTGAAATGGCACATACAAAGCATATTAGAATAATATTATGAGTCATCGGAGTTCAATATCAGGATAGAACAAGATGGCTGTCCCCAAACCCTTTTTTATGGTGACGATGGTTGAAATAAACAGATTGTACACGTACTGAACATCTTTTAGGTGTTTTCTTGTGGTCCCCGTGATTCACGACTGAAATGGCACATGCAAAGCATATTAGAATGATATTATGAGTCATCGGAGTTCAATATGAGGATAGAACAAGATGGCTGTCCCCAAACCCTTTTTTATGGTGACGATGGTTGAAAATAACAGATTGTACACGTACTGAACATCTTTTAGGTGTTTTCTTGTGGTCCCCGTGATTCACGACTGAAATGGCACATGCAAAGCATATTAGAATGATATTATGAGTCATCGGAATTCAATATCAGGATAGAACAAGATGGTTGTCCCCAAACCCTTTTTTATGGTGACGATGGTTGAAAATAACAGATTGTACACGTACTGAACATCTTATAGGTGTTTTCTTGTGGTCCCCGTGATTCACGACTGAAATGGCACATACAAAGCATATTAGAATAATATTATGAGTCATCGGAGTTCAATATCAGGATAGAACAAGATGGCTGTCCCCAAACCCTTTTTTATGGTGACGATGGTTGAAAATAACAGATTGTACACGTACTGAACATCTTTTAGGTGTTTTCTTGTGGTCCCCGTGATTCACGACTGAAATGGCACATACAAAGCATATTAGAATAATATTATGAGTCATCGGAGTTCAATATCAGGATAGAACAAGATGGCTGTCCCCAAACCCTTTTTTATGGTGACGATGGTTGAAAATAACAGATTGTACACGTACTGAACATCTTTTAGGTGTTTTCTTGTGGTCCCCGTGATTCACGACTGAAATGGCACATGCAAAGCATATTAGAATGATATTATGAGTCATCGGAATTCAATATCAGGATAGAACAAGATGGTTGTCCCCAAACCCTTTTTTATGGTGACGATGGTTGAAAATAACAGATTGTACACGTACTGAACATCTTCCCGGTGTTTTCTTGTGGTCCCCGTGATTCACGACTGAAATGGCACATACAAAGCATATTAGAATAATATTATGAGTCATCGGAATTCAATATCAGGATAGAACAAGATGGTTGTCCCCAAACCCTTTTTTATGGTGACGATGGTTGAAAATAACAGATTGTACACGTACTGAACATCTTTTAGGTGTTTTCTTGTGGTCCCCGTGATTCACGACTGAAATGGCACATGCAAAGCATATTAGAATGATATTATGAGTCATCGGAGTTCAATATCAGGATAGAATAAGATGGCTGTCCCCAAACCCTTTTTTATGGTGACGATGGTTGAAAATAACAGATTGTACACGTACTGAACATCTTATAGGTGTTTTCTTGTGGTCCCCGTGATTCACGACTGAAATGGCACATACAAAGCATATTAGAATAATATTATGAGTCATCGGAGTTCAATATCAGGATAGAACAAGATGGCTGTCCCCAAACCCTTTTTTATGGTGACGATGGTTGAAAATAACAGATTGTACACGTACTGAACATCTTTTAGGTGTTTTCTTGTGGTCCCCGTGATTCACGACTGAAATGGCACATGCAAAGCATATTAGAATGATATTATGAGTCATCGGAATTCAATATCAGGATAGAACAAGATGGTTGTCCCCAAACCCTTTTTTATGGTGACGATGGTTGAAAATAACAGATTGTACACGTACTGAACATCTTCCCGGTGTTTTCTTGTGGTCCCCGTGATTCACGACTGAAATGGCACATACAAAGCATATTAGAATGATATTATGAGTCATCGGAGTTCAATATCAGGATAGAACAAGATGGTTGTCCCCAAACCCTTTTTTATGGTGACGATGGTTGAAAATAACAGATTGTACACGTACTGAACATCTTTTAGGTGTTTTCTTGTGGTCCCCGTGATTCACGACTGAAATGGCACATGCAAAGCATATTAGAATGATATTATGAGTCATCGGAGTTCAATATCAGGATAGAATAAGATGGCTGTCCCCAAACCCTTTTTTATGGTGACGATGGTTGAAAATAACAGATTGTACACGTACTGAACATCTTATAGGTGTTTTCTTGTGGTCCCCGTGATTCACGACTGAAATGGCACATGCAAAGCATATTAGAATAATATTATGAGTCATCGGAGTTCAATATCAGGATAGAACAAGATGGCTGTCCCCAAACCCTTTTTTATGGTGACGATGGTTGAAAATAACAGATTGTACACGTACTGAACATCTTATAGGTGTTTTCTTGTGGTCCCCGTGATTCATGACTGAAATGGCACATGCAAAGCATATTAGAATGATATTATGAGTCATCGGAGTTCAATATGAGGATAGAACAAATTGGCTGTCCCTAGACCCTTATTAATGTGACGATGGTTGAAAATAACAGATTGTACACGTACTGAACATCTTTTAGGTGTTTTCTTGTGGTCCCCGTGATTCATGACTGAAATGGCACATGCAAAGCATATTAGAATGATATTATGAGTCATCGGAGTTCAATATCAGGATAGAACAAGATGGCTGTCCCCAAACCCTTTTTTATGGTGACGATGGTTGAAAATAACAGATTGTACACGTACTGAACATCTTTTAGGTGTTTTCTTGTGGTCCCCGTGATTCACGACTGAAATGGCACATGCAAAGCATATTAGAATGATATTATGAGTCATCGGAGTTCAATATCAGGATAGAACAAGATGGCTGTCCCCAAACCCTTTTTTATGGTGACGATGGTTGAAAATAACAGATTGTACACGTACTGAACATCTTTTAGGTGTTTTCTTGTGGTCCCCGTGATTCACGACTGAAATGGCACATGCAAAGCATATTAGAATAATATTATGAGTCATCGGAGTTCAATATGAGGATAGAACAAATTGGCTGTCCCTAGACCCTTATTAATGTGACGATGGTTGAAAATAACAGATTGTACACGTACTGAACATCTTTTAGGTGTTTTCTTGTGGTCCCCGTGATTCATGACTGAAATGGCACATGCAAAGCATATTAGAATGATATTATGAGTCATCGGAGTTCAATATGAGGATAGAACAAATTGGCTGTCCCTAGACCCTTATTAATGTGACGATGGTTGAAAATAACAGATTGTACACGTACTGAACATCTTTTAGGTGTTTTCTTGTGGTCCCCGTGATTCACGACTGAAATGGCACATGCAAAGCATATTAGAATAATATTATGAGTCATCGGAGTTCAATATCAGGATAGAACAAGATGGCTGTCCCCAAACCCTTTTTTATGGTGACGATGGTTGAAAATAACAGATTGTACACGTACTGAACATCTTTTAGGTGTTTTCTTGTGGTCCCCGTGATTCACGACTGAAATGGCACATGCAAAGCATATTAGAATAATATTATGAGTCATCGGAGTTCAATATCAGGATAGAACAAG
Organism: Caenorhabditis macrosperma; assembly: GCA_963932285.1. Classification (NCBI taxonomy): domain Eukaryota; kingdom Metazoa; phylum Nematoda; class Chromadorea; order Rhabditida; family Rhabditidae; genus Caenorhabditis; species Caenorhabditis macrosperma. The sequence goes on from OZ010618.1 coordinate 23,307,807, forward strand.
ATGGCTGTCCCCAAACCCTTTTTTATGGTGACGATGGTTGAAAATAACAGATTGTACACGTACTGAACATCTTATAGGTGTTTTCTTGTGGTCCCCGTGATTCATGACTGAAATGGCACATGCAAAGCATATTAGAATGATATTATGAGTCATCGGAGTTCAATATGAGGATAGAACAAATTGGCTGTCCCTAGACCCTTATTAATGTGACGATGGTTGAAAATAACAGATTGTACACGTACTGAACATCTTCCCGGTGTTTTCTTGTGGTCCCCGTGATTCATGACTGAAATGGCACATGCAAAGCATATTAGAATGATATTATGAGTCATCGGAGTTCAATATTAGGATAGAACAAGTTGGCTGTCCCTAGACCCTTTTTTATGGTGACGATGGTTGAAAATAACAGATTGTACACGTACTGAACATCTTTTAGGTGTTTTCTTGTGGTCCCCGTGATTCACGACTGAAATGGCACATGCAAAGCATATTAGAATGATATTATGAGTCATCGGAGTTCAATATTAGGATAGAACAAATTGGCTGTCTCAAAACCCTTTTTATGGTGACGATGGTTGAAAATAACAGATTGTACACGTACTGAACATCTTCCCGGTGTTTTCTTGTGGTCCCCGTGATTCATGACTGAAATGGCACATGCAAAGCATATTAGAATGATATTATGACTCATCGGAGTTCAATATTAGGATAGAACAAATTGGCTGTCTCAAAACCCTTTTTATGGTGACGATGGTTGAAAATAACAGATTGTACACGTACTGAACATCTTCCCGGTGTTTTCTTGTGGTCCCCGTGATTCATGACTGAAATGGCACATGCAAAGCATATTAGAATGATATTATGACTCATCGGAGTTCAATATTAGGATAGAACAAATTGGCTGTCTCAAAACCCTTTTTATGGTGACGATGGTTGAAAATAACAGATTGTACACGTACTGAACATCTTCCCGGTGTTTTCTTGTGGTCCCCGTGATTCATGACTGAAATGGCACATGCAAAGCATATTAGAATGATATTATGACTCATCGGAGTTCAATATTAGGATAGAACAAGTTGGCTGTCCCTAGACCCTTTTTTATGGTGACGATGGTTGAAAATAACAGATTGTACACGTACTGAACATCTTCCCGGTGTTTTCTTGTGGTCCCCGTGATTCATGACTGAAATGGCACATGCAAAGCATATTAGAATGATATTATGACTCATCGGAGTTCAATATTAGGATAGAACAAATTGGCTGTCTCAAAACCCTTTTTATGGTGACGATGGTTGAAAATAACAGATTGTACACGTACTGAACATCTTTAAGGTGTTTTCTTGTGGTCCCCGTGATTCATGACTGAAATGGCACATGCAAAGCATATTAGAATGATATTATGAGTCATCGGAGTTCAATATCAGGATAGAACAAATTGGCTGTCCCTAGACCCTTTTTTATGGTGACGATGGTTGAAAATAACAGATTGTACACGTACTGAACATCTTTTAGGTGTTTTCTTGTGGTCCCCGTGATTCATGACTGAAATGGCACATGCAAAGCATATTAGAATGATATTATGAGTCATCGGAGTTCAATATTAGGATAGAACAAATTGGCTGTCTCAAAACCCTTTTTATGGTGACGATGGTTGAAAATAACAGATTGTACACGTACTGAACATCTTCCCGGTGTTTTCTTGTGGTCCCCGTGATTCATGACTGAAATGGCACATGCAAAGCATATTAGAATGATATTATGAGTCATCGGAGTTCAATATCAGAATAGAACAAATTGGCTGTCCCTAGACCCTTTTTTATGGTGACGATGGTTGAAAATAACAGATTGTACACGTACTGAACATCTTTTAGGTGTTTTCTTGTGGTCCCCGTGATTCACGACTGAAATGGCACATGCAAAGCATATTAGAATGATATTATGAGTCATCGGAGTTCAATATTAGGATAGAACAAATTGGCTGTCTCAAAACCCTTTTTATGGTGACGATGGTTGAAAATAACAGATTGTACACGTACTGAACATCTTCCCGGTGTTTTCTTGTGGTCCCCGTGATTCATGACTGAAATGGCACATGCAAAGCATATTAGAATGATATTATGACTCATCGGAGTTCAATATTAGGATAGAACAAATTGGCTGTCTCAAAACCCTTTTTATGGTGACGATGGTTGAAAATAACAGATTGTACACGTACTGAACATCTTCCCGGTGTTTTCTTGTGGTCCCCGTGATTCATGACTGAAATGGCACATGCAAAGCATATTAGAATGATATTATGACTCATCGGAGTTCAATATTAGGATAGAACAAATTGGCTGTCTCAAAACCCTTTTTATGGTGACGATGGTTGAAAATAACAGATTGTACACGTACTGAACATCTTCCCGGTGTTTTCTTGTGGTCCCCGTGATTCATGACTGAAATGGCACATGCAAAGCATATTAGAATGATATTATGAGTCATCGGAGTTCAATATCAGGATAGAACAAATTGGCTGTCCCTAGACCCTTTTTTATGGTGACGATGGTTGAAAATAACAGATTGTACACGTACTGAACATCTTTTAGGTGTTTTCTTGTGGTCCCCGTGATTCATGACTGAAATGGCACATGCAAAGCATATTAGAATGATATTATGAGTCATCGGAGTTCAATATCAGGATAGAACAAGATGGCTGTCCCCAAACCCTTTTTTATGGTGACGATGGTTGAAAATAACAGATTGTACACGTACTGAACATCTTCCCGGTGTTTTCTTGTGGTCCCCGTGATTCATGACTGAAATGGCACATGCAAAGCATATTAGAATGATATTATGAGTCATCGGAGTTCAATATCAGGATAGAACAAGATGGCTGTCCCCAAACCCTTTTTTATGGTGACGATGGTTGAAAATAACAGATTGTACACGTACTGAACATCTTTTAGGTGTTTTCTTGTGGTCCCCGTGATTCATGACTGAAATGGCACATGCAAAGCATATTAGAATGATATTATGAGTCATCGGAATTCAATATCAGGATAGAACAAGATGGCTGTCCCCAAACCCTTTTTTATGGTGACGATGGTTGAAAATAACAGATTGTACACGTACTGAACATCTTTTAGGTGTTTTCTTGTGGTCCCCGTGATTCACGACTGAAATGGCACATGCAAAGCATATTAGAATGATATTATGAGTCATCGGAATTCAATATCAGGATAGAACAAGATGGTTGTCCCCAAACCTTTTTTTATGGTGACGATGGTTGAAATAAACAGATTGTACACGTACTGAACATCTTTTAGGTGTTTTCTTGTGGTCCCCGTGATTCATGACTGAAATGGCACATGCAAAGCATATTAGAATGATATTATGAGTCATCGGAGTTCAATATCAGGATAGAACAAGATGGCTGTCCCCAAACCCTTTTTTATGGTGACGATGGTTGAAAATAACAGATTGTACACGTACTGAACATCTTTTAGGTGTTTTCTTGTGGTCCCCGTGATTCACGACTGAAATGGCACATGCAAACCATATTAGAATGATATCATAAGTCATCGGAGTTCAATATCAGGATGGAACAAGTTGGCTGTCTCAAAACCCTTTTTATGGTGACGATGGTTGAAAATAACAGATTGTACACGTACTGAACATCTTTTAGGTGTTTTCTTGTGGTCCCCGTGATTCATGACTGAAATGGCACATGCAAAGCATATTAGAATGATATTATGAGTCATCGGAATTCAATATCAGGATAGAACAAGATGGCTGTCCCCAAACCCTTTTTTATGGTGACGATGGTTGAAATAAACAGATTGTACACGTACTGAACATCTTTTAGGTGTTTTCTTGTGGTCCCCGTGATTCACGACTGAAATGGCACATGCAAAGCATATTAGAATGATATTATGAGTCATCGGAGTTCAATATCAGGATAGAACAAGATGGCTGTCCCCAAACCCTTTTTTATGGTGACGATGGTTGAAATAAACAGATTGTACACGTACTGAACATCTTTTAGGTGTTTTCTTGTGGTCCCCGTGATTCATGACTGAAATGGCACATGCAAAGCATATTAGAATGATATTATGAGTCATCGGAGTTCAATATCAGGATAGAACAAGATGGCTGTCCCCAAACCCTTTTTTATGGTGACGATGGTTGAAAATAACAGATTGTACACGTACTGAACATCTTTTAGGTGTTTTCTTGTGGTCCCCGTGATTCATGACTGAAATGGCACATGCAAAGCATATTAGAATGATATTATGAATCATCGGAGTTCAATATCAGGATAGAACAAGATGGCTGTCCCCAAACCCTTTTTTATGGTGACGATGGTTGAAAATAACAGATTGTACACGTACTGAACATCTTTTAGGTGTTTTCTTGTGGTCCCCGTGATTCACGACTGAAATGGCACATGCAAAGCATATTAGAATGATATTATGAGTCATCGGAATTCAATATCAGGATAGAACAAGATGGTTGTCCCCAAACCCTTTTTTATGGTGACGATGGTTGAAAATAACAGATTGTATACGTACTGAACATCTTTCCGGTGTTTTCTTGTGGTCCCCGTGATTCATGACTGAAATGGCACATGCAAAGCATATTAGAATGATATTATGAGTCATCGGAGTTCAATATTAGGATAGAACAAATTGGCTGTCCCTAGACCCTTTTTTATGGTGACGATGGTTGAAAATAACAGATTGTACACGTACTGAACATCTTTTAGGTGTTTTCTTGTGGTCCCCGTGATTCATGACTGAAATGGCACATGCAAAGCATATTAGAATGATATTATGAGTCATCGGAGTTCAATATCAGGATGGAACAAGTTGGCTGTCTCAAAACCCTTTTTATGGTGACGATGGTTGAAAATAACAGATTGTACACGTACTGAACATCTTTAAGGTGTTTTCTTGTGGTCCCCGTGATTCATGACTGAAATGGCACATGCAAAGCATATTAGAATGATATTATGACTCATCGGAGTTCAATATCAGGATAGAACAAATTGGCTGTCCCTAGACCCTTTTTTATGGTGACGATGGTTGAAAATAACAGATTGTACACGTACTGAACATCTTCCCGGTGTTTTCTTGTGGTCCCCGTGATTCATGACTGAAATGGCACATGCAAAGCATATTAGAATGATATTATGAGTCATCGGAATTCAATATCAGGATGGAACAAGTTGGCTGTTCCTAGACCCTTATTAATGTGACGATGGTTGAATATAACAGATTGTATACGTACTGAACATCTTATAGGTGTTTTCGTGTGGTCCCCGTGATTCATGACTGAAATGGCACATGCAAAGCATATTAGAATGATATTATGAGTCATCGGAGTTCAATATCAGGATAGAACAAGTTGGCTGTCCCCAAACCCTTTTTTATGGTGACGATGGTTGAAAATAACAGATTGTACACGTACTGAACATCTTTCAGGTGTTTTCCTGTGGTCCCCGCGATTCATGACTGAAATGGCACATGCAAAGAACACTTTTGATCAACCAAGTATCCCTCTCCGACGGAACACTGCACGAAGTGTTGCGAATCCCGTGCCAGCGGAGCTGCCCCGACTCGCAACCTACAACAAGAAGACGAATCTACCAATGGAACTCAACAAGGATCGCCCTGATCATGCATACCATTAACGAAAGTCACCGTCAACGCAATCACGCTCCACGCTTCTTCGGATTTGCCGGAGGTTTCCCGCCATCATTTCTACTCGCCGTCTCACTGCTTCGTCTCGCCGTCCCCGTCTACTAGCCGTGGCCTCGACCTCGCCCTCATTCGAGTGACCTTCACCGATGTCGATGAAGCCTCCAGGCGAATTGAACTATTATTACTCCTTCTACATCGAACTCGTCTACCGCATCTTCTCTGGTTAGTACTTCTCCTCAATAGCGTTCTTCTGGCCCCCTTCGGGGGGCCCAATAAACGGTGCTACTCGTATTCTGGTTTGTGTGTGTATCCCCGCTCTCTCTCACTCGCGCGCTCCTCTCCCTAGCTCGAGCTCGCATTTCGTCTACCACTGAACCCGCCTTTGCGACATGGTGCATCAGACCGAATTTCGAACTTACCAATCAACCGAAAATTGATCAGAGCTTGGAGAGTAAATGAGAGATGAGATGAGGAGTGGAGGAAAAGATCACACGAAGCCCAGTGCATCTCGGATGCCAGTGGCTGGACGAAGATCCTCCAGTTTCCGTCTGTGTACAGCCCGAACAGCTGCTCAGCGGAGGCCCCTTGCTCCCAGACTCCACGAGTTCCCGAAGTACTGACGGAACGGTGAATGGTTTCTGCCGCTGGAGCAAGCAAGCCATGGAGTTGATGCATGTCCTACCCCGACAGCTCTTGCTCCCCGATTCCCGGAGTTCCCGAATGAGTGACGGAACGGTGAACGGTCTCGGCAGAACGCAAGTAGCTAGGGAGTTGAAGAGAGTCATCGTTCCCAGGGAGGGGTCTCTGCCGGTGAACCCGGAGGGACGCCCTGACGGAAGAGAGACGAACGTTCCTGTGAGAACGTATCGGAAGATCCGATTGGTTCCAGTGAGAACATGTCGCGAGATCGCGCTTCGGCGGACTCCGATCATGCCATCCGTTCGAAAGAAAGAACAAGAACCTCTCGGCGAATGACTTGCCACGTGGCGGCCACGAAAGTCGAAATGCCAGCCAAAGACGTGACGGCACTTACATGAACTCGGACCCGGTTTCCACCGCCCGGAACACGTGGCGAGCTGTCCAGTCCGAATGGAAGTCGAAATGAAAGCCAAAACGTGGCGGCCCCTACGTGAACACGGCCCACGCCGCACTGTTTGAAAGACACAGTTGACACGTTGCAACCTCACGCAAGGTTCCGTGTACCGTCCGCGACACGTGACACCAGAAGAGGCCTACCTAGGATTCCGTTGACCTATGGTTTCATTGATCTGGCCTTGGTTCCGTGTTCCGTGACTCCCTCAACTGACTGATACAACAGTCTTATTCATATGGGTGCCGATGAAGAGTTGATATGAATTGAACGACATCTGAATTGACCGACGTCTCAGATAGACAGAACGACATCCAATCTGTGAGACAGATTGATATTGATGACGTTTATGATTGTGAAGTCCCATTCCAGATGGAAAGAGGGCAACTGATTGGTGGTATGTATGCTTTGGCCAGGGCATATATGACCAAGGATTTGAAAATCTCACGAGATTTGCGCAAACAAATCCTATGTGGAAGTGATTCGATTGATTGTTTGTCAAACCACCTGACGAGGTGACAGAGATTTCATAATCTCGCCTTGACTGACATTTGATCTTTCACGGAAACTGTGATTGAAAAGTGGTATCCATGGGTCATAGCGACAACCCCACTAAACATGCATGTACGACAAAGTGGTATTCACGGGTCACTGCGACAACCCCACTGAGTTGAAGGGAGATTGGTATTCATGGGTCTTATCGACAACCCCACTCCCATGTATGTACAGAACTTTGTTGATTTGTATCAGAAGATGTACGACAAAGTGGTATTCACGGGTCACGGCGACAACCCCACTGAGTTGAAGGGAGATTGGTATACATGGGTCTTAGCGACAACCCCACTCCCATGTATGTACAGAACATTGTTGATTTGTATCAGAAGATACAGTGATGACCGAATACGAATTCGGGTCGGACCACTAGTCCGTCGACTTCGTACCGATATAAGGTCGCCTTTGAGGTGTCCGGTTGTGATCTTGATTTGATCCTGCGTGCCTTCTGAACTTGATAATCTATCGTGAGACAAAACAAGCGTTCAGCGCGATGGACATGAATATCCGCGAGTTTGAAACAAACGTGCCATCCGAGATGGCCCGAATCCCCGAAACGGATAGAGCCCCGGATAAGGAGAACAAATTGCTCGGGCACATCCGGAATTCGGTGCATGACACCCTGGCTATCAAGATTCCGAAGCCCCTTGAGGGAATTCCTACGAAAAGACAATTACAGTCGTTGCTGATGTCCACGTACGATCCGATGGGTCTACTGTCTCCGGTAAATGTTCGGTTGAAGCATTTCTGCCAATCTCTTCGGGACTCGGGTCTCAAATGGAGCAGTAAGATTCCGGCAGAAACGGTCCCCATATGGGAGAAAATCAAGAAAGATTTCGGGAACGAGAAGTTCACCTTCCCGCGACAGCTGACAGTCCGATACGACTACTCCAAAGTGCAGCTGCTCATCTTTTCCGACGCTTCCCAGAAGCACTACGGAATCGCCGCCTACATCCGGTTTGTATATCCGGACAGCACGGACCACACCACTCTGATCTTCTCGAAATCAAGGGTGAAGCCGATGAAAAACGCTGACCGCCTGACGATTCCTCGCATGGAGCTGTTGGCAGTGGTGTTAGCAACGAACGCGGCACTGACCATCCGCGAAGAATCGAAAACGGTGTACACTTTTGAGAGCATAGAATTCATGTCGGATTCCATGATCGCGTTGGCGTGGATAACATCCAAGCGGAAGCTCCGGTGTTTCATGAACTCACAAGTTCATCGCGTCAAAAATTGCTGTGAACGCCTGTCCAAAGAGGACATCGGGCATCGCTTCTGGCACTGCCCAGGAAAAGAGAATCCTGCAGACATAGCGTCTCGTGGCATGTCGTCCACCGAGCTGCTCAAATCGTCGCTGTGGTTTGATGGACCAGAGTTCATCAGAAAACAAGAATCAGAATGGCCACAGAGATGGTCCGAGTCAGTTGTGTTGCCGAAAGCAGTTCAAACAGAGTTTGAACTCGAAATCCATACCGAAGAAAAGAATGCCGGTAAAGGAAAGAAAGAGAGAGGTGTAGTAAAGGCCTCAGAGTTTTCCATCAATCTGGTGACACGGTCTGAGCCAGTGCAGAGCACCGAGATGTGGCCAGCTCCACGGAACAATGTTCCATGAATACATGGTCCGACCGACACGAAATGGTCCCTCCGCGAGCGGAGGGTTTCCCGCGAACAACGACTCTGACGTCGCCGGTTATCCGCAGAATGGAGCCGGGACAACGCATTACAATCCGTCATCCTCAAGGATTAGAAACAGAAGCCAGAATCCAGAAGTGCCCGGAATTTGTTGGCTATGGTCCTCCAGGACCTTATCAGCACTAATTGCACTAAGTGCACCCCCTCTCCTCTTCCCAGTCCTCGCGGGGACACAAAGAAAGAGCAATACCCGAGGACGACAACAGGTGGTTTGCAAGATGACTATCCGGAGGCGACACCGAACAATGTCACCCGGATGGAGCAAATGACTAAAGCTCATTTGGCTCATCTGAACAAACACTGGTGTTCCTTGTGGTTTGTCTGGAAGACGTACTACGTGGGAGAGAGTAAAAATAGAGAGAAACATTATACGGCTCTGATAATAGAGATAGGCCAAGTCATGCTCGTATCCGACATGATCACGCCACGCCACAACTGGCCGTTAACATTGATAACGAAGCTTCACCGATCAGAGGACGGTGAGATACGCTCCGTCACTGTAAGAGGCAAACGGAAGGAGCTGAAACGATCAGTAGACCAGTTGATCACATCGGAGATCGAATCAGAGAAGCTGACAGCATCCGAGACGGAAAAGCGATTGATCAGACAATCCAACACCTCTGGAAATACCAGGAGTGAGAGTTCCGTAAAAGATCGGCAGGAACTGAGTACGATTGACACGGGACAACCGTCGGTGACAAGAACGCGTCCGTTCCTTGCCAGAGCAGCCAAGGGAGGTGCCTCGTCCGCAACCGAGCCCACCTTGAGCCGCGGGCCCCGAGCCCACCTTGAGCCGCGGGCCGCCGCGCGCCCGGGAGTGTTGCGAATCCCGTGCCAGCGGAGCTGCCCCGACTCGCAACCTACAACAAGAAGACGAATCTACCAATGGAACTCAACAAGGATCGCCCTGATCATGCATACCATTAACGAAAGTCACCGTCAACGCAATCACGCTCCACGCTTCTTCGGATTTGCCGGAGGTTTCCCGCCATCATTTCTACTCGCCGTCTCACTGCTTCGTCTCGCCGTCCCCGTCTACTAGCCGTGGCCTCGACCTCGCCCTCATTCGAGTGACCTTCACCGATGTCGATGAAGCCTCCAGGCGAATTGAACTATTATTACTCCTTCTACATCGAACTCGTCTACCGCATCTTCTCTGGTTAGTACTTCTCCTCAATAGCGTTCTTCTGGCCCCCTTCGGGGGGCCCAATAAACGGTGCTACTCGTATTCTGGTTTGTGTGTGTATCCCCGCTCTCTCTCACTCGCGCGCTCCTCTCCCTAGCTCGAGCTCGCATTTCGTCTACCACTGAACCCGCCTTTGCGACACGAAGTGATCATTGAAGCCAAGCGAGAGGTTGAGCAGACCTGTTTCTAAATGTCCTTCCAGTAGTTCCTCCAAAATGACATGGACCATAACAGCTTGAGATGGTCCTGGAGCTTCCCGTTGATACTTTTTTTTTACGAAATCGCCGTTCTTTGTGTTCCCGAAAGTGTGTCTCTCCGCATTTTGAGTCATCACCCACATCGCAAGACTGTTTCGAAATAGAGGCGACATGGTGTTTTGGCCGCCCCACGCGTCCCCCTGAACGTTTCGCTGTCTTGCCGAAGAGACCGCCCTCCAAACTCCCTCACTCTCTCGCTGAGGGGCGGAGTCGCGCAACCAACGGAAAGAGGCGGGGCGTGCGCGTCGCGGCCCAGTATATATACCCCATGGAAGAGTGAAATCGTGCACTTCAGCTCCATGCAGACCCCACTCTCCGGCAAACATCAACTATGTGCGACGACGAAATAGCTGCTCTGATGGTCGATTACGGTTCTAAGATATGTATAGTACGGTTTAGCCTCCAGGGAATAGATGAAAACTCCTGTAGGTTCATGACGGGAACGGTGCAATGGGCCAAGAGAAAACTTGAAAAGGTTTTCGCAATCATCACCCTCTGGAATATATCCATTAGTCATCTTCCTTTGCATCCGAAATTTGTAATGTTCCTCTAGTTTCACCTTTTGATAACTACTACAGAACTGTCGTTTTCGCAATATAAAAAGCAGCGGAATCAGACACAAACTCCCATTTTCTCTTGAGTCACCGCTCACTTCATTTTCATTCGACAGTTCTGCTCTCTCACTCTCTCGATTTCTGTCTCGGTTTCCCTAGCGCCGGCGGGATGGTCCTCGTCTTCTTATGAATCATTATTGCGTATGGGCACATACATAGAGAGGCCCTCACACATTTTCCATCTCATAACCTTTCGAATAGGACCGTTGTCGCGCGCCTTCTCTTTTATCTTTCCCTGGCTCCCCGCTCCTCTTCATCTCTATCCCTCGCTTCTTCTCTATGTTGCAGAATATGTGAGCAGTTGCACCCCCGTTGGTCTTCTCACTTCATTTCCTGTTCCAATTGACATCTCGTTGAAAAATCTTACAGTTACTCCGCTCTCTCAAACAACATTCCGAAATTATTCAGTTCATTTTTTCAGGTACATTAAAAATCAATCAAAATGAGTGACGACGAGGTTGTGGCTATTGTTGTAGACAATGGATCCGGAATGTGCAAGGCCGGATTCGCCGGAGACGACGCTCCACGCGTCGTGTTCCCATCCATCGTCGGAAGACCACGTCACCAGGGAGTCATGGTCGGTATGGGGCAGAAAGACTCGTACGTCGGAGACGAGGCCCAAGCAAAGAGAGGTAATCATTTTGATCAACGTAACTGACAATTAATTTGAGTCTTTCAGGTATCTTGACCCTCAAGTACCCAATTGAGCACGGAATCGTCACCAACTGGGACGACATGGAAAAAATTTGGCACCACACCTTCTACAACAACCTCCGCGTTGCACCAGAAGAGCACCCAATCCTCCTCACTGAAGCCCCACTGAACCCAAAGGCTAACCGTGAAAAGATGACCCAAACCATGTTCGAGACGTTCAACGCCCCGGCCGTGTACGTCGCCATTCAGGCCGTACTATCTCTCTACGCCTCCGGACGTACCACCGGAGTCGTTCTCGACTCTGGAGATGGTGTCACCCACACCGTCCCAATCTACGAAGGATATGCCCTCCCGCACGCCATCCTTCGTCTTGACTTGGCCGGACGTGATCTTACTGACTACCTCATGAAGATCCTCACTGAGCGCGGATACTCATTCACCACCACCGCTGAGCGTGAGATCGTCCGTGACATCAAGGAGAAACTCTGCTACGTCGCTCTCGACTTCGAGCAGGAGATGGCCACCGCCGCCTCCTCCTCTTCCCTCGAGAAGTCGTACGAACTTCCGGACGGACAGGTCATCACCGTCGGAAACGAGCGCATCCGTTGCCCAGAGGCTCTTTTCAAGCCATCCTTCTTGGGTAAGGAGTCTGCCGGAATCCACGAGACTTCTTACAACTCGATCATGAAATGCGACATTGACATCCGTAAGGACTTGTACGCCAACACCGTCCTTTCCGGAGGAACCACTATGTACCCAGGAATCGACGATCGCATGCAGAAGGAGATGACCGCCCTTGCTCCGAGGTAAAAACATCCAGTATCAATGTAACATGCTTTAATTTCCAATATTTCAGCACCATGAAGATCAAGATCATCGCCCCGCCAGAGCGCAAGTACTCCGTCTGGATCGGAGGATCCATCCTCGCTTCGCTCTCCACTTTCCAACAGATGTGGATCTCCAAGCAGGAGTACGACGAGTCCGGCCCATCCATCGTCCACCGCAAGTGCTTCTAAGTACTTCGCCGCACTCGATTTTCACTTTCTCTTTATCATATTTTTCATATGTCAACAAATTGTTACGTTCCCTTTTGTGACGATAGTAAATTTCGCTCTATCATCAGTTCAAAATCGTGAGAAAAAAAAGTTATCGTAAAAATTACAAATTCACTAGAGAGGGGAAACTGCCTCTTTGAAAAGGATCCTCAACAAATTTAGCAAGTGCTCCGAGAGCATTGAAGCCAGTGGCACGGCAATGGGAAGGTGAACCATCTGGAAACGAAGAATCTTGAAATGCTCTAACACGGGATTTTGTTGCGAGTCCAGAATCGTTTATAACGAGACCTTGTGGGATGGAAAGAAGGGGGAATGAGCTTTAAAAAAGCTGTCAATTGGCTCCGTGAGTCCAGTAAACACGAACATTTGATGAATCAGGAAAAGTTGTTTGGGACAATCAACCATTTTACAGCTTTTTTCTGTCAATGGGTTCCTTTTTTTCGGGAGGCTCAGGTGTGCCTCTCTCCATCAGATTTATCCCACTGGATCTCATTCCAAACGGATCTGGACTCCGTACATAACACCCCCTCTCCCTCATTTTCAAACTAAGTTTCGATCACTAACGTTGTGAATATTGTCCTATATATCGGCTTCTTCTCGATCGCACACCGTTCCGGAGCGGCGCCATAGCTGATCTTCCAGGAGGGCTTGAACCTTCGCTTCTGTGGTCTTCCAACGTTTTTTTTTTGCAGTGGATCGCATAGATGGTTGAGGTGAGGATCTAAAATGACATGAATCATAACAGTTTATCATGAACCTTGAGCTTGATACTTTTTTCGAAATCGCCGTTCTTTGTTTTCCCTAAAGTGTGCCTCTCCGCATTATTAGTCATCCCTCACATATTCTATATTTCAAAAATCTTGCTACCTGCGCAAACGCGCTCCGCTAGACTGAACATCTTCCCGGTGTTTTCTTGTGGTCCCCGTGATTCATGACTGAAATGGCACATGCAAAGCATATTAGAATGATATTATGACTCATCGGAGTTCAATATCAGGATAGAACAAATTGGCTGTCCCTAGACCCTTTTTTATGGTGACGATGGTTGAAAATAACAGATTGTACACGTACTGAACATCTTCCCGGTGTTTTCTTGTGGTCCCCGTGATTCATGACTGAAATGGCACATGCAAAGCATATTAGAATGATATTATGAGTCATCGGAGTTCAATATTAGGATAGAACAAATTGGCTGTCCCTAGACCCTTATTAATGTGACGATGGTTGAAAATAACAGATTGTACACGTACTGAACATCTTATAGGTGTTTTCTTGTGGTCCCCGTGATTCATGACTGAAATGGCACATGCAAAGCATATTAGAATGATATTATCAGTCATCGGAGTTCAATATTAGGATAGAACAAATTGGCTGTCTCTAGACCCTTATTAATGTGACGATGGTTGAAAATAACAGATTGTACACGTACTGAACATCTTATAGGTGTTTTCTTGTGGTCCCCGTGATTCATGACTGAAATGGCACATGCAAAGCATATTAGAATGATATTATGAGTCATCGGAGTTCAATATTAGGATAGAACAAGTTGGCTGTCCCTAGACCCTTATTAATGTGACGATGGTTGAAAATAACAGATTGTACACGTACTGAACATCTTATAGGTGTTTTCTTGTGGTCCCCGTGATTCATGACTGAAATGGCACATGCAAAGCATATTAGAATGATATTATGAGTCATCGGAATTCAATATGAGGATAGAACAAGTTGGCTGTCTCAAAACCCTTTTTATGGTGACGATGGTTGAAAATAACAGATTGTACACGTACTGAACATCTTATAGGTGTTTTCTTGTGGTCCCCGTGATTCATGACTGAAATGGCACATGCAAAGCATATTAGAATGATATTATGAGTCATCGGAGTTCAATATGAGGATAGAACAAGTTGGCTGTCTCAAAACCCTTTTTATGGTGACGATGGTTGAAAATAACAGATTGTACACGTACTGAACATCTTATAGGTGTTTTCTTGTGGTCCCCGTGATTCATGACTGAAATGGCACATGCAAAGCATATTAGAATGATATTATGAGTCATCGGAATTCAATATGAGGATGGAACAAGTTGGCTGTCTCAAAACCCTTTTTATGGTGACGATGGTTGAAAATAACAGATTGTACACGTACTGAACATCTTATAGGTGTTTTCTTGTGGTCCCCGTGATTCATGACTGAAATGGCACATGCAAAGCATATTAGAATGATATTATGAGTCATCGGAGTTCAATATGAGGATAGAACAAGTTGGCTGTCTCAAAACCCTTTTTATGGTGACGATGGTTGAAAATAACAGATTGTACACGTACTGAACATCTTATAGATGTTTTCTTGTGGTCCCCGTGATTCATGACTGAAATGGCACATGCAAAGCATATTAGAATGATATTATGACTCATCGGAGTTCAATATGAGGATAGAACAAGTTGGCTGTCCCTAGACCCTTATTAATGTGACGATGGTTGAAAATAACAGATTGTACACGTACTGAACATCTTATAGGTGTTTTCTTGTGGTCCCCGTGATTCATGACTGAAATGGCACATGCAAAGCATATTAGAATGATATTATGAGTCATCGGAGTTCAATATTAGGATAGAACAAATTGGCTGTCCCTAGACCCTTATTAATGTGACGATGGTTGAAAATAACAGATTGTACACGTACTGAACATCTTATAGGTGTTTTCTTGTGGTCCCCGTGATTCATGACTGAAATGGCACATGCAAAGCATATTAGAATGATATTATGAGTCATCGGAGTTCAATATGAGGATAGAACAAGTTGGCTGTCCCTAGACCCTTATTAATGTGACGATGGTTGAAAATAACAGATTGTACACGTACTGAACATCTTATAGGTGTTTTCTTGTGGTCCCCGTGATTCATGACTGAAATGGCACATGCAAAGCATATTAGAATGATATTATGAGTCATCGGAGTTCAATATTAGGATAGAACAAATTGGCTGTCCCTAGACCCTTATTAATGTGACGATGGTTGAAAATAACAGATTGTACACGTACTGAACATCTTATAGGTGTTTTCTTGTGGTCCCCGTGATTCATGACTGAAATGGCACATGCAAAGCATATTAGAATGATATTATGAGTCATCGGAGTTCAATATGAGGATAGAACAAGTTGGCTGTCTCAAAACCCTTTTTATGGTGACGATGGTTGAAAATAACAGATTGTACACGTACTGAACATCTTCCCGGTGTTTTCTTGTGGTCCCCGTGATTCATGACTGAAATGGCACATGCAAAGCATATTAGAATGATATTATCAGTCATCGGAGTTCAATATTAGGATAGAACAAATTGGCTGTCCCTAGACCCTTATTAATGTGACGATGGTTGAAAATAACAGATTGTACACGTACTGAACATCTTCCCGGTGTTTTCTTGTGGTCCCCGTGATTCATGACTGAAATGGCACATGCAAAGCATATTAGAATGATATTATGAGTCATCGGAGTTCAATATGAGGATAGAACAAATTGGCTGTCCCTAGACCCTTATTAATGTGACGATGGTTGAAAATAACAGATTGTACACGTACTGAACATCTTATAGGTGTTTTCTTGTGGTCCCCGTGATTCATGACTGAAATGGCACATGCAAAGCATATTAGAATGATATTATGAGTCATCGGAGTTCAATATGAGGATAGAACAAATTGGCTGTCCCTAGACCCTTATTAATGTGACGATGGTTGAAAATAACAGATTGTACACGTACTGAACATCTTATAGGTGTTTTTTTGTGGTCCCCGTGATTCATGACTGAAATGGCACATGCAAAGCATATTAGAATGATATTATGAGTCATCGGAATTCAATATCAGGATAGAACAAGTTGGCTGTCCCTAGACGCTTATTAATGTGACGATGGTTGAAAATAACAGATTGTACACGTACTGAACATCTTATAGGTGTTTTCTTGTGGTCCCCGTGATTCATGACTGAAATGGCACATGCAAAGCATATTAGAATGATATTATGAGTCATCGGAATTCAATATTAGGATAGAACAAGTTGGCTGTCCCTAGACCCTTTTTTATGGTGACGATGGTTGAAAATAACAGATTGTACACGTACTGAGCATCTTCCCGGTGTTTTCCTGTGGTCCCCGCGATTCATGACTGAAATGGCACATGCAAAGAACACTTTTGATCGACCAAGTATCCCTCTCCGACGGAACACTGCACGAAGTGATCATCGAAGCCAAGCGAGAGGTTGAGCAGACCTGTTTCTAAATGTCCTTCCAGTAGTTCCTCCAAAATGACATGGACCATAACAGCTTGAGATGGTCCTGGAGCTTCCCGTTGATACTTTTTTTTTACGAAATCGCCGTTCTTTGTGTTCCCGAAAGTGTGTCTCTCCGCATTTTGAGTCATCACCCACATCGCAAGACTGTTTCGAAATAGAGGCGACATGGTGTTTTGGCCGCCCCACGCGTCCCCCTGAACGTTTCGCTGTCTTGCCGAAGAGACCGCCCTCCAAACTCCCTCAATCTCTCGCTGAGGGGCGGAGTCGCGCAACCAACGGAAAGAGGCGGGGCGTGCGCGTCGCGGCCCAGTATATATACCCCATGGAAGAGTGAAATCGTGCACTTCAGCTCCATGCAGACCCCACTCTCCGGCAAACATCAACTATGTGCGACGACGAAATAGCTGCTCTGATGGTCGATTACGGTTCTAAGATATGTATAGTACGGTATAGCCTCCAGGGAATAGATGAAAACTCCTGTAGGTTCATGACGGGAACGGTGCAATGGGCCAAGAGAAAACTTGAAAAGGTTTTCGCAATCATCACCCTCTGGAATATATCCATTAGTCATCTTCCTTTGCATCCGAAATTTGTAATGTTCCTCTAGTTTCACCTTTTGATAACTACTACAGAACTGTCGTTTTCGCAATATAAAAAGCAGCGGAATCAGACACAAACTCCCATTTTCTCTTGAGTCACCGCTCACTTCATTTTCATTCGACAGTTCTGCTCTCTCACTCTCTCGATTTCTGTCTCGGTTTCCCTAGCGCCGGCGGGATGGTCCTCGTCTTCTTATGAATCATTATTGCGTATGGGCACATACATAGAGAGGCCCTCACACATTTTCCCACTCATAACCTTTCGAATAGGACCGTTGTCGCGCGCCTTCTCTTTTATCTTTCCCTGGCTCCCCGCTCCTCTTCATCTCTATCCCTCGCTTCTTCTCTATGTTGCAGAATATGTGAGCAGTTGCACCCCCGCTGGTCTTCTCACTTCATTTCCTGTTCCAATTGACATCTCGTTGAAAAATCTTACAGTTACTCCGCTCTCTCAAACAACATTCCGAAATTATTCAGTTCATTTTTTCAGGTACATTAAAAATCAATCAAAATGAGTGACGACGAGGTTGTGGCTATTGTTGTAGACAATGGATCCGGAATGTGCAAGGCCGGATTCGCCGGAGACGACGCTCCACGCGTCGTGTTCCCATCCATCGTCGGAAGACCACGTCACCAGGGAGTCATGGTCGGTATGGGGCAGAAAGACTCGTACGTCGGAGACGAGGCCCAAGCAAAGAGAGGTAATCATTTTGACCAACGTAACTGACAATTAATTTGAGTCTTTCAGGTATCTTGACCCTCAAGTACCCAATTGAGCACGGAATCGTCACCAACTGGGATGACATGGAGAAGATTTGGCACCACACCTTCTACAACGACCTCCGCGTTGCACCAGAAGAGCACCCAATCCTCCTCACTGAAGCCCCACTGAACCCAAAGGCTAACCGTGAAAAGATGACCCAAACCATGTTTGAGACGTTCAACGCCCCGGCCGTGTACGTCGCCATCCAGGCCGTACTATCTCTCTACGCCTCCGGACGTACCACCGGAGTCGTTCTCGACTCTGGAGATGGTGTCACCCACACCGTCCCAATCTACGAAGGATATGCCCTCCCGCACGCCATCCTTCGTCTTGACTTGGCCGGACGTGATCTTACTGACAACCTCATGAAGATCCTCACTGAGCGCGGATACTCATTCACCACCACCGCTGAGCGTGAGATCGTCCGTGACATCAAGGAGAAACTCTGCTACGTCGCTCTCGACTTCGAGCAGGAGATGGCCACCGCCGCCTCCTCCTCTTCCCTCGAGAAGTCGTACGAACTTCCGGACGGACAGGTCATCACCGTCGGAAACGAGCGCTTCCGTTGCCCAGAGGCTCTTTTCCAGCCATCCTTCTTGGGTAAGGAGTCTGCCGGAATCCACGAGACTTCTTACAACTCGATCATGAAATGCGACATTGACATCCGTAAGGACTTGTACGCCAACACCGTCCTTTCCGGAGGAACCACTATGTACCCAGGAATCGACGATCGCATGCAGAAGGAGATGACCGCCCTTGCTCCGAGGTAAAAACATCCAGTATCAATGTAACATGCTTTAATTTCCAATATTTCAGCACCATGAAGATCAAGATCATCGCCCCGCCAGAGCGCAAGTACTCCGTCTGGATCGGAGGCTCCATCCTCGCTTCGCTCTCCACTTTCCAACAGATGTGGATCTCCAAGCAGGAGTACGACGAGTCCGGCCCATCCATCGTCCACCGCAAGTGCTTCTAAGTACTTCGCCGCACTCGATTTTCACTTTCTCTTTATCATATTTTTCATATGTCAACAAATTGTTACGTTCCCTTTTGTGACGATAGTAAATTTCGCTCTATCATCAGTTCAAAATCGTGAGAAAAAAAAGTTATCGTAAAAATTACAAATTCACTAGAGAGGGGAAACTGCCTCTTTGAAAAGGATCCTCAACAAATTTAGCAAGTGCTCCGAGAGCATTGAAGCCAGTGGCACGGCAATGGGAAGGTGAACCATCTGGAAACGAAGAATCTTGAAATGCTCTAACACGGGTTTTTGTTGCGAGTCCAGAATCGTTTATAACGAGACCTTGTGGGATGGAAAGATGGGGGACTGAGCTTTAAAAAAGCTGTCAATTGGCTCCGTGAGTCCAGTAAACACGAACATTTGATGAATCAGGAAAAGTTGTTTGGGACAATTAACCATTTTACAGCTTTTTTCTGTCAATGGGTTCCTTTTTTTCGGGAGGCTCAGGTGTGCCTCTCTCCATCAGATTTATCCCACTGGATCTCATTCCAAACGGATCTGGACTCCGTACATAACACCCCCTCTCCCTCATTTTCAAACTAAGTTTCGATCACTAACGTTGTGAATATTGTCCTATATATCGGCTTCTTCTCGATCGCACACCGTTCCGGAGCGGCGCCATAGCTGATCTTCCAGGAGGGCTTGAACCTTCGCTTCTGTGGTCTTCCAACGTTTTTTTTTGCAGTGGATCGCATAGATGGTTGAGGTGAGGATCTAAAATGACATGAATCATAACAGTTTATCATGAACCTTGAGCTTGATACTTTTTTCGAAATCGCCGTTCTTTGTTTTCCCTAAAGTGTGCCTCTCCGCATTATTAGTCATCACTCACATATTCTATATTTCAAAAATCTTGCTACCTGCGCAAACGCGCTCCGCTAGACTGAACATCTTCCCGGTGTTTTCTTGTGGTCCCCGTGATTCATGACTGAAATGGCACATGCAAAGCATATTAGAATGATATTATGAGTCATCGGAGTTCAATATCAGGATGGAACAAGTTGGCTGTTCCTAGACCCTTATTAATGGGACGATGGTTGAAAATAACAGATTGTACACGTACTGAACATCTTTCCGGTGTTTTCTTGTGGTCCCCGTGATTCATGACTGAAATGGCACATGCAAAGCATATTAGAATGATATTATGAGTCATCGGAGTTCAATATCAGGATGGAACAAGTTGGCTGTTCCTAGACCCTTATTAATGGGACGATGGTTGAAAATAACAGATTGTACACGTACTGAACATCTTTCCGGTGTTTTCTTGTGGGCCCCGTGATTCATGACTGAAATGGCACATGCAAAGCATATTAGAATGATATTATGAGTCATCGGAGTTCAATATCAGGATAGAACAAGTTGGCTGTCCCTAGACCCTTTTTTATGGTGACGATGGTTGAAAATAACAGATTGTACACGTACTGAACATCTTTCCGGTGTTTTCTTGTGGTCCCCGTGATTCATGACTGAAATGGCACATGCAAAGCATATTAGAATGATATTATGACTCATCGGAGTTCAATATCAGGATAGAACAAGTTGGCTGTTCCTAGACCCTTATTAATGGGACGATGGTTGAAAATAACAGATTGTACACGTACTGAACATCTTTTAGGTGTTTTCTTGTGGTCCCCGAGATTCATGACTGAAATGGCACATGCAAAGCATATTAGAATGATATTATGAGTCATCGGAGTTCAATATCAGGATAGAACAAATTAGCTGTCCCTAGACCCTTTTTAATGGTGACGATGGTTGAAAATAACAGATTGTACACGTACTGAACATCTTTTAGGTGTTTTCTTGTGGTCCCCGTGATTCATGACTGAAATGGCACATGCAAAGCATATTAGAATGATATTATGAGTCATCGGAGTTCAATATCAGGATAGAACAAATTGGCTGTCCCTAGACCCTTTTTTATGGTGACGATGGTTGAAAATAACAGATTGTACACGTACTGAACATCTTTTAGGTGTTTTCTTGTGGTCCCCGTGATTCATGACTGAAATGGCACATGCAAAGCATATTAGAATGATATTATGAGTCATCGGAGTTCAATATCAGGATAGAACAAATTGGCTGTCCCTAGACCCTTTTTTATGGTGACGATGGTTGAAAATAACAGATTGTACACGTACTGAACATCTTCCCGGTGTTTTCCTGTGGTCCCCGCGATTCATGACTGAAATGGCACATGCAAAGAACACTTTTGATCGACCAAGTATCCCTCTCCGACGGAACACTGCACGAAGTGATCATCGAAGCCAAGCGAGAGGTTGAGCAGACCTGTTTCTGTATGTCCTTCCAGTAGTTCCTCCAAAATGACATGGACCATAACAGCTTGAGATGGTCCTGGAGCTTCCCGTTGATACTTTTTTTTTACGAAATCGCCGTTCTTTGTGTTCCCGAAAGTGTGTCTCTCCGCATTTTGAGTCATCACCCACATCGCAAGACTGTTTCGAAATAGAGGCGACATGGTGTTTTGGCCGCCCCACGCGTCCCCCTGAACGTTTCGCTGTCTTGCCGAAGAGACCGCCCTCCAAACTCCCTCAATCTCTCGCTGAGGGGCGGAGTCGTGCAACCAACGGAAAGAGGCGGGGCGTGCGCGTCGCGACCCAGTATATATACCCCATGGAAGAGTGAAATCGTGCACTTCAGCTCCATGCAGACCCCACTCTCCGGCAAACATCAACTATGTGCGACGACGAAATAGCTGCTCTGATGGTCGATTACGGTTCTAAGATATGTATAGTACGGTTTAGCCTCCAGGGAATAGATGAAAACTCCTGTAGGTTCATGACGGGAACGGTGCAATGGGCCAAGAGAAAACTTGAAAAGGTTTTCGCAATCATCACCCTCTGGAATATATCCATTAGTCATCTTCCTTTGCATCCGAAATTTGTAATGTTCCTCTAGTTTCACCTTTTGATAACTACTACAGAACTGTCGTTTTCGCAATATAAAAAGCAGCGGAATCAGACACAAACTCCCATTTTCTCTTGAGTCACCGCTCACTTCATTTTCATTCGACAGTTCTGCTCTCTCACTCTCTCGATTTCTGTCTCGGTTTCCCTAGCGCCGGCGGGATGGTCCTCGTCTTCTTATGAATCATTATTGCGTATGGGCACATACATAGAGAAGCCCTCACACATTTTCCCACTCATAACCTTTCGAATAGGACCGTTGTCGCGCGCCTTCTCTTTTATCTTTCCCTGGCTCCCCGCTCCTCTTCATCTCTATCCCTCGCTTCTTCTCTATGTTGCAGAATATGTGAGCAGTTGCACCCCCGTTGGTCTTCTCACTTCATTTCCTGTTCCAATTGACATCTCGTTGAAAAATCTTACAGTTACTCCGCTCTCTCAAACAACATTCCGAAATTATTCAGTTCATTTTTTCAGGTACATTAAAAATCAATCAAAATGTGTGACAACGAGGTTGTGGCTATTGTTGTAGACAATGGATCCGGAATGTGCAAGGCCGGATTCGCCGGAGACGACGCTCCACGCGTCGTGTTCCCATCCATCGTCGGAAGACCACGTCACCAGGGAGTCATGGTCGGTATGGGGCAGAAGGACTCGTATGTCGGAGACGAGGCCCAAGCAAAGAGAGGTAATCATTTTGACCAACGTAACTGACAATTAATTTGAGTCTTTCAGGTATCTTGACCCTCAAGTACCCAATTGAGCACGGAATCGTCACCAACTGGGACGACATGGAAAAAATTTGGCACCACACCTTCTACAACGACCTCCGCGTTGCACCAGAAGAGCACCCAATCCTCCTCACTGAAGCCCCACTGAACCCAAAGGCTAACCGTGAAAAGATGACCCAAACCATGTTCGAGACCTTCAACGCCCCGGCCGTGTACGTCGCCATTCAGGCCGTACTATCTCTCTACGCCTCCGGACGTACCACCGGAGTCGTTCTCGACTCTGGAGATGGTGTCACCCACACCGTCCCAATCTACGAAGGATATGCCCTCCCGCACGCCATCCTTCGTCTTGACTTGGCCGGACGTGATCTTACTGACAACCTCATGAAGATCCTCACTGAGCGCGGATACTCATTCACCACCACCGCTGAGCGTGAGATCGTCCGTGACATCAAGGAGAAACTCTGCTACGTCGCTCTCGACTTCGAGCAGGAGATGGCCACCGCCGCCTCCTCCTCTTCCCTCGAGAAGTCGTACGAACTTCCGGACGGACAGGTCATCACCGTCGGAAACGAGCGCTTCCGTTGCCCAGAGGTTCTTTTCCAGCCATCCTTCTTGGGTAAGGAGTCTGCCGGAATCCACGAGACTTCTTACAACTCGATCATGAAATGCGACATTGACATCCGTAAGGACTTGTACGCCAACACCGTCCTTTCCGGAGGAACCACTATGTACCCAGGAATCGACGATCGCATGCAGAAGGAGATGACCGCCCTTGCTCCGAGGTAAAAACATCCAGTATCAATGTAACATGCTTTAATTTCCAATATTTCAGCACCATGAAGATCAAGATCATCGCCCCGCCAGAGCGCAAGTACTCCGTCTGGATCGGAGGCTCCATCCTCGCTTCGCTCTCCACTTTCCAACAGATGTGGATCTCCAAGCAGGAGTACGACGAGTCCGGCCCATCCATCGTCCACCGCAAGTGCTTCTAAGTACTTCGCCGCACTCGATTTTCACTTTCTCTCTATCATATTTTTCATATGTCAACAAATTGTTACGTTCCCTTTTGTGACGATAGTAAATTTCGCTCTATCATCAGTTCAAAATCATGAGAAAAAAAAGTTATCGTAAAAATTACAAATTCACTAGAGAGGGGAAACTGCCTCTTTGAAAAGGATCCTCAACAAATTTAGCAAGTGCTCCGAGAGCATTGAAGCCAGTGGCACGGCAATGGGAAGGTGAACCATCTGGAAACGAAGAATCTTGAAATGCTCTAACACGGGATTTTGTTGCGAGTCCAGAATCGTTTATAACGAGACCTTGTGGGATGGAAAGATGGGGGACTGAGCTTTAAAAAAGCTGTGAATTGGCTCCGTGAGTCCAGTAAACACGAACATTTGATGAATCAGGAAAAGTTGTTTGGGACAATTAACCATTTTACAGCTTTTTTCTGTCAATGGGTTCCTTTTTTTCGGGAGGCTCAGGTGTGCCTCTCTCCATCAGATTTATCCCACTGGATCTCATTCCAAACGGATCTGGACTCCGTACATAACACCCCCCTCTCCCTCATTTTCAAACTAAGTTTCGATCACTAACGTTGTGAATATTGTCCTATATATCGGCTTCTTCTCGATCGCACACCGTTCCGGAGCGGCGCCATAGCTGATCTTCCAGGAGGGCTTGAACCTTCGCTTCTGTGGTCTTCCAACGTTTTTTTTTGCAGTGGATCGCATAGATGGTTGAGGTGAGGATCTAAAATGACATGAATCATAACAGTTTATCATGAACCTTGAGCTTGATACTTTTTTCGAAATCGCCGTTCTTTGTTTTCCCTAAAGTGTGCCTCTCCGCATTATTAGTCATCACTCACATATTCTATATTTCAAAAATCTTGCTACCTGCGCAAACGCGCTCCGCTAGACTGAACATCTTCCCGGTGTTTTCTTGTGGTCCCCGTGATTCATGTCTGAAATGGCACATGCAAAGCATATTAGAATGATATTATGAGTCATCGGAGTTCAATATCAGGATGGAACAAGTTGGCTGTCCCTAGACCCTTTTTTATGGTGACGATGGTTGAAAATAACAGATTGTACACGTACTGAACATCTTATAGGTGTTTTCTTGTGGTCCCTGTGATTCATGACTGAAATGGCACATGCAAAGCATATTAGAATGATATTATGACTCATCGGAGTTCAATATCAGGATAGAACAAGTTGGCTGTTCCTAGACCCTTATTAATGGGACGATGGTTGAAAATAACAGATTGTACACGTACTGAACATCTTCCCGGTGTTTTCTTGTGTATCCCCGCTCTCTCTCACTCGCGCGCTCCTCTCCCTAGCTCGAGCTCGCATTTCGTCTACCACTGAACCCGCCTTTGCGACACGAAGTGATCATCGAAGCCAAGCGAGAGGTTGAGCAGACCTGTTTCTGTATGTCCTTCCAGTAGTTCCTCCAAAATGACATGGACCATAACAGCTTGAGATGGTCCTGGAGCTTCCCGTTGATACTTTTTTTTTACGAAATCGCCGTTCTTTGTGTTCCCGAAAGTGTGTCTCTCCGCATTTTGAGTCATCACCCACATCGCAAGACTGTTTCGAAATAGAGGCGACATGGTGTTTTGGCCGCCCCACGCGTCCCCCTGAACGTTTCGCTGTCTTGCCGAAGAGACCGCCCTCCAAACTCCCTCAATCTCTCGCTGAGGGGCGGAGTCGCGCAACCAACGGAAAGAGGCGGGGCGTGCGCGTCGCGACCCAGTATATATACCCCATGGAAGAGTGAAATCGTGCACTTCAGCTCCATGCAGACCCCACTCTCCGGCAAACATCAACTATGTGCGACGACGAAATAGCTGCTCTGATGGTCGATTACGGTTCTAAGATATGTATAGTACGGTTTAGCCTCCAGGGAATAGATGAAAACTCCTGTAGGTTCATGACGGGAACGGTGCAATGGGCCAAGAGAAAACTTGAAAAGGTTTTCGCAATCATCACCCTCTGGAATATATCCATTAGTCATCTTCCTTTGCATCCGAAATTTGTAATGTTCCTCTAGTTTCACCTTTTGATAACTACTACAGAACTGTCGTTTTCGCAATATAAAAAGCAGCGGAATCAGACACAAACTCCCATTTTCTCTTGAGTCACCGCTCACTTCATTTTCATTCGACAGTTCTGCTCTCTCACTCTCTCGATTTCTGTCTCGGTTTCCCTAGCGCCGGCGGGATGGTCCTCGTCTTCTTATGAATCATTATTGCGTATGGGCACATACATAGAGAGGCCCTCACACATTTTCCATCTCATAACCTTTCGAATAGGACCGTTGTCGCGCGCCTTCTCTTTTATCTTTCCCTGGCTCCCCGCTCCTCTTCATCTCTATCCCTCGCTTCTTCTCTATGTTGCAGAATATGTGAGCAGTTGCACCCCCGTTGGTCTTCTCACTTCATTTCCTGTTCCAATTGACATCTCGTTGAAAAATCTTACAGTTACTCCGCTCTCTCAAACAACATTCCGAAATTATTCAGTTCATTTTTTCAGGTACATTAAAAATCAATCAAAATGAGTGACGACGAGGTTGTGGCTATTGTTGTAGACAATGGATCCGGAATGTGCAAGGCCGGATTCGCCGGAGACGACGCTCCACGCGTCGTGTTCCCATCCATCGTCGGAAGACCACGTCACCAGGGAGTCATGGTCGGTATGGGGCAGAAAGACTCGTACGTCGGAGACGAGGCCCAAGCAAAGAGAGGTAATCATTTTGATCAACGTAACTGACAATTAATTTGAGTCTTTCAGGTATCTTGACCCTCAAGTACCCAATTGAGCACGGAATCGTCACCAACTGGGACGACATGGAAAAAATTTGGCACCACACCTTCTACAACAACCTCCGCGTTGCACCAGAAGAGCACCCAATCCTCCTCACTGAAGCCCCACTGAACCCAAAGGCTAACCGTGAAAAGATGACCCAAACCATGTTCGAGACGTTCAACGCCCCGGCCGTGTACGTCGCCATTCAGGCCGTACTATCTCTCTACGCCTCCGGACGTACCACCGGAGTCGTTCTCGACTCTGGAGATGGTGTCACCCACACCGTCCCAATCTACGAAGGATATGCCCTCCCGCACGCCATCCTTCGTCTTGACTTGGCCGGACGTGATCTTACTGACTACCTCATGAAGATCCTCACTGAGCGCGGATACTCATTCACCACCACCGCTGAGCGTGAGATCGTCCGTGACATCAAGGAGAAACTCTGCTACGTCGCTCTCGACTTCGAGCAGGAGATGGCCACCGCCGCCTCCTCCTCTTCCCTCGAGAAGTCGTACGAACTTCCGGACGGACAGGTCATCACCGTCGGAAACGAGCGCATCCGTTGCCCAGAGGCTCTTTTCAAGCCATCCTTCTTGGGTAAGGAGTCTGCCGGAATCCACGAGACTTCTTACAACTCGATCATGAAATGCGACATTGACATCCGTAAGGACTTGTACGCCAACACCGTCCTTTCCGGAGGAACCACTATGTACCCAGGAATCGACGATCGCATGCAGAAGGAGATGACCGCCCTTGCTCCGAGGTAAAAACATCCAGTATCAATGTAACATGCTTTAATTTCCAATATTTCAGCACCATGAAGATCAAGATCATCGCCCCGCCAGAGCGCAAGTACTCCGTCTGGATCGGAGGCTCCATCCTCGCTTCGCTCTCCACTTTCCAACAGATGTGGATCTCCAAGCAGGAGTACGACGAGTCCGGCCCATCCATCGTCCACCGCAAGTGCTTCTAAGTACTTCGCCGCACTCGATTTTCACTTTCTCTTTATCATATTTTTCATATGTCAACAAATTGTTACGTTCCCTTTTGTGACGATAGTAAATTTCGCTCTATCATCAGTTCAAAATCGTGAGAAAAAAAAGTTATCGTAAAAATTACAAATTCACTAGAGAGGGGAAACTGCCTCTTTGAAAAGGATCCTCAACAAATTTAGCAAGTGCTCCGAGAGCATTGAAGCCAGTGGCACGGCAATGGGAAGGTGAACCATCTGGAAACGAAGAATCTTGAAATGCTCTAACACGGGATTTTGTTGCGAGTCCAGAATCGTTTATAACGAGACCTTGTGGGATGGAAAGAAGGGGGAATGAGCTTTAAAAAAGCTGTCAATTGGCTCCGTGAGTCCAGTAAACACGAACATTTGATGAATCAGGAAAAGTTGTTTGGGACAATCAACCATTTTACAGCTTTTTTCTGTCAATGGGTTCCTTTTTTTCGGGAGGCTCAGGTGTGCCTCTCTCCATCAGATTTATCCCACTGGATCTCATTCCAAACGGATCTGGACTCCGTACATAACACCCCCTCTCCCTCATTTTCAAACTAAGTTTCGATCACTAACGTTGTGAATATTGTCCTATATATCGGCTTCTTCTCGATCGCACACCGTTCCGGAGCGGCGCCATAGCTGATCTTCCAGGAGGGCTTGAACCTTCGCTTCTGTGGTCTTCCAACGTTTTTTTTTTGCAGTGGATCGCATAGATGGTTGAGGTGAGGATCTAAAATGACATGAATCATAACAGTTTATCATGAACCTTGAGCTTGATACTTTTTTCGAAATCGCCGTTCTTTGTTTTCCCTAAAGTGTGCCTCTCCGCATTATTAGTCATCCCTCACATATTCTATATTTCAAAAATCTTGCTACCTGCGCAAACGCGCTCCGCTAGACTGAACATCTTCCCGGTGTTTTCTTGTGGTCCCCGTGATTCATGACTGAAATGGCACATGCAAAGCATATTAGAATGATATTATGACTCATCGGAGTTCAATATCAGGATAGAACAAATTGGCTGTCCCTAGACCCTTTTTTATGGTGACGATGGTTGAAAATAACAGATTGTACACGTACTGAACATCTTCCCGGTGTTTTCTTGTGGTCCCCGTGATTCATGACTGAAATGGCACATGCAAAGCATATTAGAATGATATTATCAGTCATCGGAGTTCAATATTAGGATAGAACAAATTGGCTGTCTCTAGACCCTTATTAATGTGACGATGGTTGAAAATAACAGATTGTACACGTACTGAACATCTTATAGGTGTTTTCTTGTGGTCCCCGTGATTCATGACTGAAATGGCACATGCAAAGCATATTAGAATGATATTATGAGTCATCGGAGTTCAATATTAGGATAGAACAAGTTGGCTGTCCCTAGACCCTTATTAATGTGACGATGGTTGAAAATAACAGATTGTACACGTACTGAACATCTTATAGGTGTTTTCTTGTGGTCCCCGTGATTCATGACTGAAATGGCACATGCAAAGCATATTAGAATGATATTATGAGTCATCGGAGTTCAATATGAGGATAGAACAAGTTGGCTGTCTCAAAACCCTTTTTATGGTGACGATGGTTGAAAATAACAGATTGTACACGTACTGAACATCTTATAGATGTTTTCTTGTGGTCCCCGTGATTCATGACTGAAATGGCACATGCAAAGCATATTAGAATGATATTATGACTCATCGGAGTTCAATATCAGGATAGAACAAGTTGGCTGTTCCTAGACCCTTATTAATGTGACGATGGTTGAAAATAACAGATTGTACACGTACTGAACATCTTATAGGTGTTTTCTTGTGGTCCCCGTGATTCATGACTGAAATGGCACATGCAAAGCATATTAGAATGATATTATGAGTCATCGGAATTCAATATTAGGATGGAACAAGTTGGCTGTCTCAAAACCCTTTTTATGGTGACGATGGTTGAAAATAACAGATTGTACACGTACTGAACATCTTATAGGTGTTTTCTTGTGGTCCCCGTGATTCATGACTGAAATGGCACATGCAAAGCATATTAGAATGATATTATGAGTCATCGGAGTTCAATATGAGGATAGAACAAGTTGGCTGTCTCAAAACCCTTTTTATGGTGACGATGGTTGAAAATAACAGATTGTACACGTACTGAACATCTTATAGATGTTTTCTTGTGGTCCCCGTGATTCATGACTGAAATGGCACATGCAAAGCATATTAGAATGATATTATGACTCATCGGAGTTCAATATGAGGATAGAACAAGTTGGCTGTCCCTAGACCCTTATTAATGTGACGATGGTTGAAAATAACAGATTGTACACGTACTGAACATCTTATAGGTGTTTTCTTGTGGTCCCCGTGATTCATGACTGAAATGGCACATGCAAAGCATATTAGAATGATATTATGAGTCATCGGAGTTCAATATTAGGATAGAACAAATTGGCTGTCCCTAGACCCTTATTAATGTGACGATGGTTGAAAATAACAGATTGTACACGTACTGAACATCTTATAGGTGTTTTCTTGTGGTCCCCGTGATTCATGACTGAAATGGCACATGCAAAGCATATTAGAATGATATTATGAGTCATCGGAGTTCAATATGAGGATAGAACAAGTTGGCTGTCCCTAGACCCTTATTAATGTGACGATGGTTGAAAATAACAGATTGTACACGTACTGAACATCTTATAGGTGTTTTCTTGTGGTCCCCGTGATTCATGACTGAAATGGCACATGCAAAGCATATTAGAATGATATTATGAGTCATCGGAGTTCAATATTAGGATAGAACAAATTGGCTGTCCCTAGACCCTTATTAATGTGACGATGGTTGAAAATAACAGATTGTACACGTACTGAACATCTTATAGGTGTTTTCTTGTGGTCCCCGTGATTCATGACTGAAATGGCACATGCAAAGCATATTAGAATGATATTATGAGTCATCGGAGTTCAATATGAGGATAGAACAAGTTGGCTGTCTCAAAACCCTTTTTATGGTGACGATGGTTGAAAATAACAGATTGTACACGTACTGAACATCTTCCCGGTGTTTTCTTGTGGTCCCCGTGATTCATGACTGAAATGGCACATGCAAAGCATATTAGAATGATATTATCAGTCATCGGAGTTCAATATTAGGATAGAACAAATTGGCTGTCCCTAGACCCTTATTAATGTGACGATGGTTGAAAATAACAGATTGTACACGTACTGAACATCTTCCCGGTGTTTTCTTGTGGTCCCCGTGATTCATGACTGAAATGGCACATGCAAAGCATATTAGAATGATATTATGAGTCATCGGAGTTCAATATGAGGATAGAACAAATTGGCTGTCCCTAGACCCTTATTAATGTGACGATGGTTGAAAATAACAGATTGTACACGTACTGAACATCTTATAGGTGTTTTCTTGTGGTCCCCGTGATTCATGACTGAAATGGCACATGCAAAGCATATTAGAATGATATTATGAGTCATCGGAGTTCAATATGAGGATAGAACAAATTGGCTGTCCCTAGACCCTTATTAATGTGACGATGGTTGAAAATAACAGATTGTACACGTACTGAACATCTTATAGGTGTTTTTTTGTGGTCCCCGTGATTCATGACTGAAATGGCACATGCAAAGCATATTAGAATGATATTATGAGTCATCGGAATTCAATATCAGGATAGAACAAGTTGGCTGTCCCTAGACGCTTATTAATGTGACGATGGTTGAAAATAACAGATTGTACACGTACTGAACATCTTATAGGTGTTTTCTTGTGGTCCCCGTGATTCATGACTGAAATGGCACATGCAAAGCATATTAGAATGATATTATGAGTCATCGGAATTCAATATTAGGATAGAACAAGTTGGCTGTCCCTAGACCCTTTTTTATGGTGACGATGGTTGAAAATAACAGATTGTACACGTACTGAGCATCTTCCCGGTGTTTTCCTGTGGTCCCCGCGATTCATGACTGAAATGGCACATGCAAAGAACACTTTTGATCGACCAAGTATCCCTCTCCGACGGAACACTGCACGAAGTGATCATCGAAGCCAAGCGAGAGGTTGAGCAGACCTGTTTCTAAATGTCCTTCCAGTAGTTCCTCCAAAATGACATGGACCATAACAGCTTGAGATGGTCCTGGAGCTTCCCGTTGATACTTTTTTTTTACGAAATCGCCGTTCTTTGTGTTCCCGAAAGTGTGTCTCTCCGCATTTTGAGTCATCACCCACATCGCAAGACTGTTTCGAAATAGAGGCGACATGGTGTTTTGGCCGCCCCACGCGTCCCCCTGAACGTTTCGCTGTCTTGCCGAAGAGACCGCCCTCCAAACTCCCTCAATCTCTCGCTGAGGGGCGGAGTCGCGCAACCAACGGAAAGAGGCGGGGCGTGCGCGTCGCGGCCCAGTATATATACCCCATGGAAGAGTGAAATCGTGCACTTCAGCTCCATGCAGACCCCACTCTCCGGCAAACATCAACTATGTGCGACGACGAAATAGCTGCTCTGATGGTCGATTACGGTTCTAAGATATGTATAGTACGGTATAGCCTCCAGGGAATAGATGAAAACTCCTGTAGGTTCATGACGGGAACGGTGCAATGGGCCAAGAGAAAACTTGAAAAGGTTTTCGCAATCATCACCCTCTGGAATATATCCATTAGTCATCTTCCTTTGCATCCGAAATTTGTAATGTTCCTCTAGTTTCACCTTTTGATAACTACTACAGAACTGTCGTTTTCGCAATATAAAAAGCAGCGGAATCAGACACAAACTCCCATTTTCTCTTGAGTCACCGCTCACTTCATTTTCATTCGACAGTTCTGCTCTCTCACTCTCTCGATTTCTGTCTCGGTTTCCCTAGCGCCGGCGGGATGGTCCTCGTCTTCTTATGAATCATTATTGCGTATGGGCACATACATAGAGAGGCCCTCACACATTTTCCCACTCATAACCTTTCGAATAGGACCGTTGTCGCGCGCCTTCTCTTTTATCTTTCCCTGGCTCCCCGCTCCTCTTCATCTCTATCCCTCGCTTCTTCTCTATGTTGCAGAATATGTGAGCAGTTGCACCCCCGCTGGTCTTCTCACTTCATTTCCTGTTCCAATTGACATCTCGTTGAAAAATCTTACAGTTACTCCGCTCTCTCAAACAACATTCCGAAATTATTCAGTTCATTTTTTCAGGTACATTAAAAATCAATCAAAATGAGTGACGACGAGGTTGTGGCTATTGTTGTAGACAATGGATCCGGAATGTGCAAGGCCGGATTCGCCGGAGACGACGCTCCACGCGTCGTGTTCCCATCCATCGTCGGAAGACCACGTCACCAGGGAGTCATGGTCGGTATGGGGCAGAAAGACTCGTACGTCGGAGACGAGGCCCAAGCAAAGAGAGGTAATCATTTTGACCAACGTAACTGACAATTAATTTGAGTCTTTCAGGTATCTTGACCCTCAAGTACCCAATTGAGCACGGAATCGTCACCAACTGGGATGACATGGAGAAGATTTGGCACCACACCTTCTACAACGACCTCCGCGTTGCACCAGAAGAGCACCCAATCCTCCTCACTGAAGCCCCACTGAACCCAAAGGCTAACCGTGAAAAGATGACCCAAACCATGTTTGAGACGTTCAACGCCCCGGCCGTGTACGTCGCCATCCAGGCCGTACTATCTCTCTACGCCTCCGGACGTACCACCGGAGTCGTTCTCGACTCTGGAGATGGTGTCACCCACACCGTCCCAATCTACGAAGGATATGCCCTCCCGCACGCCATCCTTCGTCTTGACTTGGCCGGACGTGATCTTACTGACAACCTCATGAAGATCCTCACTGAGCGCGGATACTCATTCACCACCACCGCTGAGCGTGAGATCGTCCGTGACATCAAGGAGAAACTCTGCTACGTCGCTCTCGACTTCGAGCAGGAGATGGCCACCGCCGCCTCCTCCTCTTCCCTCGAGAAGTCGTACGAACTTCCGGACGGACAGGTCATCACCGTCGGAAACGAGCGCTTCCGTTGCCCAGAGGCTCTTTTCCAGCCATCCTTCTTGGGTAAGGAGTCTGCCGGAATCCACGAGACTTCTTACAACTCGATCATGAAATGCGACATTGACATCCGTAAGGACTTGTACGCCAACACCGTCCTTTCCGGAGGAACCACTATGTACCCAGGAATCGACGATCGCATGCAGAAGGAGATGACCGCCCTTGCTCCGAGGTAAAAACATCCAGTATCAATGTAACATGCTTTAATTTCCAATATTTCAGCACCATGAAGATCAAGATCATCGCCCCGCCAGAGCGCAAGTACTCCGTCTGGATCGGAGGCTCCATCCTCGCTTCGCTCTCCACTTTCCAACAGATGTGGATCTCCAAGCAGGAGTACGACGAGTCCGGCCCATCCATCGTCCACCGCAAGTGCTTCTAAGTACTTCGCCGCACTCGATTTTCACTTTCTCTTTATCATATTTTTCATATGTCAACAAATTGTTACGTTCCCTTTTGTGACGATAGTAAATTTCGCTCTATCATCAGTTCAAAATCGTGAGAAAAAAAAGTTATCGTAAAAATTACAAATTCACTAGAGAGGGGAAACTGCCTCTTTGAAAAGGATCCTCAACAAATTTAGCAAGTGCTCCGAGAGCATTGAAGCCAGTGGCACGGCAATGGGAAGGTGAACCATCTGGAAACGAAGAATCTTGAAATGCTCTAACACGGGTTTTTGTTGCGAGTCCAGAATCGTTTATAACGAGACCTTGTGGGATGGAAAGATGGGGGACTGAGCTTTAAAAAAGCTGTCAATTGGCTCCGTGAGTCCAGTAAACACGAACATTTGATGAATCAGGAAAAGTTGTTTGGGACAATTAACCATTTTACAGCTTTTTTCTGTCAATGGGTTCCTTTTTTTCGGGAGGCTCAGGTGTGCCTCTCTCCATCAGATTTATCCCACTGGATCTCATTCCAAACGGATCTGGACTCCGTACATAACACCCCCTCTCCCTCATTTTCAAACTAAGTTTCGATCACTAACGTTGTGAATATTGTCCTATATATCGGCTTCTTCTCGATCGCACACCGTTCCGGAGCGGCGCCATAGCTGATCTTCCAGGAGGGCTTGAACCTTCGCTTCTGTGGTCTTCCAACGTTTTTTTTTGCAGTGGATCGCATAGATGGTTGAGGTGAGGATCTAAAATGACATGAATCATAACAGTTTATCATGAACCTTGAGCTTGATACTTTTTTCGAAATCGCCGTTCTTTGTTTTCCCTAAAGTGTGCCTCTCCGCATTATTAGTCATCACTCACATATTCTATATTTCAAAAATCTTGCTACCTGCGCAAACGCGCTCCGCTAGACTGAACATCTTCCCGGTGTTTTCTTGTGGTCCCCGTGATTCATGACTGAAATGGCACATGCAAAGCATATTAGAATGATATTATGAGTCATCGGAGTTCAATATCAGGATGGAACAAGTTGGCTGTTCCTAGACCCTTATTAATGGGACGATGGTTGAAAATAACAGATTGTACACGTACTGAACATCTTTCCGGTGTTTTCTTGTGGTCCCCGTGATTCATGACTGAAATGGCACATGCAAAGCATATTAGAATGATATTATGAGTCATCGGAGTTCAATATCAGGATGGAACAAGTTGGCTGTTCCTAGACCCTTATTAATGGGACGATGGTTGAAAATAACAGATTGTACACGTACTGAACATCTTTCCGGTGTTTTCTTGTGGGCCCCGTGATTCATGACTGAAATGGCACATGCAAAGCATATTAGAATGATATTATGAGTCATCGGAGTTCAATATCAGGATAGAACAAGTTGGCTGTCCCTAGACCCTTTTTTATGGTGACGATGGTTGAAAATAACAGATTGTACACGTACTGAACATCTTTCCGGTGTTTTCTTGTGGTCCCCGTGATTCATGACTGAAATGGCACATGCAAAGCATATTAGAATGATATTATGACTCATCGGAGTTCAATATCAGGATAGAACAAGTTGGCTGTTCCTAGACCCTTATTAATGGGACGATGGTTGAAAATAACAGATTGTACACGTACTGAACATCTTTTAGGTGTTTTCTTGTGGTCCCCGAGATTCATGACTGAAATGGCACATGCAAAGCATATTAGAATGATATTATGAGTCATCGGAGTTCAATATCAGGATAGAACAAATTAGCTGTCCCTAGACCCTTTTTAATGGTGACGATGGTTGAAAATAACAGATTGTACACGTACTGAACATCTTTTAGGTGTTTTCTTGTGGTCCCCGTGATTCATGACTGAAATGGCACATGCAAAGCATATTAGAATGATATTATGAGTCATCGGAGTTCAATATCAGGATAGAACAAATTGGCTGTCCCTAGACCCTTTTTTATGGTGACGATGGTTGAAAATAACAGATTGTACACGTACTGAACATCTTTTAGGTGTTTTCTTGTGGTCCCCGTGATTCATGACTGAAATGGCACATGCAAAGCATATTAGAATGATATTATGAGTCATCGGAGTTCAATATCAGGATAGAACAAATTGGCTGTCCCTAGACCCTTTTTTATGGTGACGATGGTTGAAAATAACAGATTGTACACGTACTGAACATCTTCCCGGTGTTTTCCTGTGGTCCCCGCGATTCATGACTGAAATGGCACATGCAAAGAACACTTTTGATCGACCAAGTATCCCTCTCCGACGGAACACTGCACGAAGTGATCATCGAAGCCAAGCGAGAGGTTGAGCAGACCTGTTTCTGTATGTCCTTCCAGTAGTTCCTCCAAAATGACATGGACCATAACAGCTTGAGATGGTCCTGGAGCTTCCCGTTGATACTTTTTTTTTACGAAATCGCCGTTCTTTGTGTTCCCGAAAGTGTGTCTCTCCGCATTTTGAGTCATCACCCACATCGCAAGACTGTTTCGAAATAGAGGCGACATGGTGTTTTGGCCGCCCCACGCGTCCCCCTGAACGTTTCGCTGTCTTGCCGAAGAGACCGCCCTCCAAACTCCCTCAATCTCTCGCTGAGGGGCGGAGTCGTGCAACCAACGGAAAGAGGCGGGGCGTGCGCGTCGCGACCCAGTATATATACCCCATGGAAGAGTGAAATCGTGCACTTCAGCTCCATGCAGACCCCACTCTCCGGCAAACATCAACTATGTGCGACGACGAAATAGCTGCTCTGATGGTCGATTACGGTTCTAAGATATGTATAGTACGGTTTAGCCTCCAGGGAATAGATGAAAACTCCTGTAGGTTCATGACGGGAACGGTGCAATGGGCCAAGAGAAAACTTGAAAAGGTTTTCGCAATCATCACCCTCTGGAATATATCCATTAGTCATCTTCCTTTGCATCCGAAATTTGTAATGTTCCTCTAGTTTCACCTTTTGATAACTACTACAGAACTGTCGTTTTCGCAATATAAAAAGCAGCGGAATCAGACACAAACTCCCATTTTCTCTTGAGTCACCGCTCACTTCATTTTCATTCGACAGTTCTGCTCTCTCACTCTCTCGATTTCTGTCTCGGTTTCCCTAGCGCCGGCGGGATGGTCCTCGTCTTCTTATGAATCATTATTGCGTATGGGCACATACATAGAGAAGCCCTCACACATTTTCCCACTCATAACCTTTCGAATAGGACCGTTGTCGCGCGCCTTCTCTTTTATCTTTCCCTGGCTCCCCGCTCCTCTTCATCTCTATCCCTCGCTTCTTCTCTATGTTGCAGAATATGTGAGCAGTTGCACCCCCGTTGGTCTTCTCACTTCATTTCCTGTTCCAATTGACATCTCGTTGAAAAATCTTACAGTTACTCCGCTCTCTCAAACAACATTCCGAAATTATTCAGTTCATTTTTTCAGGTACATTAAAAATCAATCAAAATGTGTGACAACGAGGTTGTGGCTATTGTTGTAGACAATGGATCCGGAATGTGCAAGGCCGGATTCGCCGGAGACGACGCTCCACGCGTCGTGTTCCCATCCATCGTCGGAAGACCACGTCACCAGGGAGTCATGGTCGGTATGGGGCAGAAGGACTCGTATGTCGGAGACGAGGCCCAAGCAAAGAGAGGTAATCATTTTGACCAACGTAACTGACAATTAATTTGAGTCTTTCAGGTATCTTGACCCTCAAGTACCCAATTGAGCACGGAATCGTCACCAACTGGGACGACATGGAAAAAATTTGGCACCACACCTTCTACAACGACCTCCGCGTTGCACCAGAAGAGCACCCAATCCTCCTCACTGAAGCCCCACTGAACCCAAAGGCTAACCGTGAAAAGATGACCCAAACCATGTTCGAGACCTTCAACGCCCCGGCCGTGTACGTCGCCATTCAGGCCGTACTATCTCTCTACGCCTCCGGACGTACCACCGGAGTCGTTCTCGACTCTGGAGATGGTGTCACCCACACCGTCCCAATCTACGAAGGATATGCCCTCCCGCACGCCATCCTTCGTCTTGACTTGGCCGGACGTGATCTTACTGACAACCTCATGAAGATCCTCACTGAGCGCGGATACTCATTCACCACCACCGCTGAGCGTGAGATCGTCCGTGACATCAAGGAGAAACTCTGCTACGTCGCTCTCGACTTCGAGCAGGAGATGGCCACCGCCGCCTCCTCCTCTTCCCTCGAGAAGTCGTACGAACTTCCGGACGGACAGGTCATCACCGTCGGAAACGAGCGCTTCCGTTGCCCAGAGGTTCTTTTCCAGCCATCCTTCTTGGGTAAGGAGTCTGCCGGAATCCACGAGACTTCTTACAACTCGATCATGAAATGCGACATTGACATCCGTAAGGACTTGTACGCCAACACCGT
The DNA here is from genome assembly GCA_963932285.1 of Caenorhabditis macrosperma. Classification (NCBI taxonomy): domain Eukaryota; kingdom Metazoa; phylum Nematoda; class Chromadorea; order Rhabditida; family Rhabditidae; genus Caenorhabditis; species Caenorhabditis macrosperma. The sequence goes on from OZ010618.1 coordinate 23,346,606, forward strand.
CCTTTCCGGAGGAACCACTATGTACCCAGGAATCGACGATCGCATGCAGAAGGAGATGACCGCCCTTGCTCCGAGGTAAAAACATCCAGTATCAATGTAACATGCTTTAATTTCCAATATTTCAGCACCATGAAGATCAAGATCATCGCCCCGCCAGAGCGCAAGTACTCCGTCTGGATCGGAGGCTCCATCCTCGCTTCGCTCTCCACTTTCCAACAGATGTGGATCTCCAAGCAGGAGTACGACGAGTCCGGCCCATCCATCGTCCACCGCAAGTGCTTCTAAGTACTTCGCCGCACTCGATTTTCACTTTCTCTTTATCATATTTTTCATATGTCAACAAATTGTTACGTTCCCTTTTGTGACGATAGTAAATTTCGCTCTATCATCAGTTCAAAATCATGAGAAAAAAAAGTTATCGTAAAAATTACAAATTCACTAGAGAGGGGAAACTGCCTCTTTGAAAAGGATCCTCAACAAATTTAGCAAGTGCTCCGAGAGCATTGAAGCCAGTGGCACGGCAATGGGAAGGTGAACCATCTGGAAACGAAGAATCTTGAAATGCTCTAACACGGGATTTTGTTGCGAGTCCAGAATCGTTTATAACGAGACCTTGTGGGATGGAAAGATGGGGGACTGAGCTTTAAAAAAGCTGTGAATTGGCTCCGTGAGTCCAGTAAACACGAACATTTGATGAATCAGGAAAAGTTGTTTGGGACAATTAACCATTTTACAGCTTTTTTCTGTCAATGGGTTCCTTTTTTTCGGGAGGCTCAGGTGTGCCTCTCTCCATCAGATTTATCCCACTGGATCTCATTCCAAACGGATCTGGACTCCGTACATAACACCCCCCTCTCCCTCATTTTCAAACTAAGTTTCGATCACTAACGTTGTGAATATTGTCCTATATATCGGCTTCTTCTCGATCGCACACCGTTCCGGAGCGGCGCCATAGCTGATCTTCCAGGAGGGCTTGAACCTTCGCTTCTGTGGTCTTCCAACGTTTTTTTTTGCAGTGGATCGCATAGATGGTTGAGGTGAGGATCTAAAATGACATGAATCATAACAGTTTATCATGAACCTTGAGCTTGATACTTTTTTCGAAATCGCCGTTCTTTGTTTTCCCTAAAGTGTGCCTCTCCGCATTATTAGTCATCACTCACATATTCTATATTTCAAAAATCTTGCTACCTGCGCAAACGCGCTCCGCTAGACTGAACATCTTCCCGGTGTTTTCTTGTGGTCCCCGTGATTCATGTCTGAAATGGCACATGCAAAGCATATTAGAATGATATTATGAGTCATCGGAGTTCAATATCAGGATGGAACAAGTTGGCTGTCCCTAGACCCTTTTTTATGGTGACGATGGTTGAAAATAACAGATTGTACACGTACTGAACATCTTATAGGTGTTTTCTTGTGGTCCCTGTGATTCATGACTGAAATGGCACATGCAAAGCATATTAGAATGATATTATGACTCATCGGAGTTCAATATCAGGATAGAACAAGTTGGCTGTTCCTAGACCCTTATTAATGGGACGATGGTTGAAAATAACAGATTGTACACGTACTGAACATCTTCCCGGTGTTTTCTTGTGGTCCCCGTGATTCATGACTGAAATGGCACATGCAAAGCATATTAGAATGATATTATGAGTCATCGGAGTTCAATATCAGGATGGAACAACGCGTTCGCCATTCCCCGCGTTCGCCCGGCATGTCGTCCCGTCCCATCAAACGCCGTCTAACCGTGTCTGATGAGCCCTCTACTGAATACGTCTCGTATGCGGACTACAAGGCTCTCCACTCCTACGTCGCTCAACTCAACGACTCTGTCAAATTATTGCATCACACCATCGCCACTCATGGATCCAAAACGCTTGGCGAAAAGGTGGCAGGTCTGCTCACCTCTCTCCCGCCTCTGCCTCAATTGGGATCTCCCGTCACTGCTACTGCTGTCTCCGATGGCCCTTCACCCTCATCTTCCTCCACATCTACAGGTACTCCAAGCTTCTCTCCCCTTCTTCAGCCACTGCCCCACCTCGCATCGTCTCCCCCGTCGAGATAGCCAAGCAGGCAGCTGAACTCATCTCTAAGTCGAACTCCGCTATCATCGAACTTCTGCCCGACTCAAAGGAGAATGCCAGCCAAGACTCCGATGACTTTTCCCTGCTCAAGTCGTTCATCGAGGCGCACTCGCTCCCCATGCCTTCGTCCACCGCCCGTCAGTTCTCCAAATCCACTCATCGCCCTGTCAAACTAACCTTCTCGTCGACGCATGATCGCGACGCATTCATCTCTGGATTCAACAAGTCAAGGAGCTCTCTCCCGTCCTACTCTTCTCTTCTTCGGAAACCGCGTGCTCGTCGAGACCTCGTGCAATCCGAATTCGTTACCTTGAAGGCGTCCCGCAAGTACATCTACGACGAAAATCTTAAAGCCGGTACGTCTATCTTCATACTCAATGACATTCATGTAAAAAAGAATCCCCATCCTCGTCCCTTTCTTGCCACTCCCGCTATTCCCCCAGTCGAATCTTCTCCAACTTTCTAACCCTTCATTTTGCTCTTCCCCTATTTCGGTTTGCTTGTCTAATGTCCGCGGCGCCGCCTCCCTTTTCCAAATTTCCACAATTATCGATTTATTCCTCTCTTCCGATTTTGACCTACTCGCTCTCACCGAGACTTTCCTCGATCCTTCCTTCCCCCCATCTCTTTTCTCTTCCCCTCTTTTTTCCGTTTCACGCTGCGACCGCATCCCCTCTCTTCACTCCAAGTGTTCTGGTGGCGGCGTTCTTCTTTTTGCCAAAAACCATATTATTATCTCCCCTATCGATGTAAACTTTACCCACCACTACCCCCTCCATCGCTGTGAAATTATTGCGCTTTCCCTCACCCTCTCCCATCCCCCTTCTGCTCCCATCTCATTTTTCGTTATTTATCGGCCGCCCGATTGCTCATCTGTTGAAACATCCCTTCTCATTTCCCACCTCGACCCCTTCATCCCCCTTACCAACTCTATTCTTGTCGGCGACCTCAACTTTCCCAACATTTCCTGGCACTCTTCTTCCCCCCATCACCAGTTCCACTCATTTCTCTCTTCCCGCGGCCTATCTCAACATGTATCCTTTCCAACTCGCATTACCCCTTCCTCTTCTAATATACTCGACCTCGTCATTTCTTCCGACAATCTCCCCGTTTTTGATGTTCATCCCGATCTCCCCTATCTTAACTCTGACCACCACTCTGTTGTATTTTCCTTCCTCCCTCCTTCCGTCCCTTCTCCCCCTGCCCGCCCCAAGTCTACCTCCAACTCTCCTCGCGCTCGCCTCAACTACCGCAAAGCGGATCTTCCCTCCATTAACCACGCTATCGCCACTTCTGACTGGTCCACTCTTCTCAGTACCTCTTCCTCCCCTTCCGTTATGTACAACATCTTTATTGACCACCTCTCTTCTATTATTACCCACTTCACTCCTGTGTCTAATCCCCGTCCCTTCTACCGCGTCCCCAACCCTATCCGCCGTCTCCGCCGCCTTCGCCGGGCTCACTCCACCGCCTCCCTCAGCCCTGACCCCTCTGCTATTGTCACCTTCCGCAAGCGCGAGGCCGACCCCAATTATCGAATGGGCCGACCCATGATCAATAGCGTAACCAGATACCTTCTAGGGTGCGCTATGATCATGCTCCTCCCCGGATTGGAGGCTTTTCAGCCTCAGACCTGTGGGATTGGTGGAACACGGAACATCTACATTCCTATCACGCCGATCCAGAGAATGTTCGATTTCCCTTTGAAAATGGTCAACGTGTCATTGGGAATTACCGGAAATGAGATGGAAGGTTGGCACCGCGACGGAGGCTCTGTGAAATCAGTTCACATGTGCCATCAAAGCAACATCAACCTTCACAACGGAGCAGTGGACATTGGGAATGCTGAGCTTCGCACAAATTCGATTGGAGGACAGTATGCAGACAGTTTCAGGGACGCCTGGAAGCTGAACAAGGAGAACAAGCAGGAAAGAGTGACACAACTGTGAGAAACTCGATCAGAAAATAAAATCGAATAAGTTTGCGACCACATGCACCAATTACCCAAGACTCATTTTATGGAATCAACTATTTTAAAGGACATCATCTAGCTGATTGAGGATGTTTTCGTCAGGAGTTTGCAATCAATCAGGATGGCTGAATCTTCGAGTACCCGCGGACGGATACAGACTTCTGAGGGAGGGGGATGTGAAAGTCTAGCCTAACTCCTATATACACTGCTCCACATAATTATAGCCTCACCCCCACTTTTCAGGAAAAACCTAAATTTTGAGGTTTTCCGGAAAAGTTCCTGAAGAGAAAGTACGCCTTATTTGAGTCCATTTCCGGTCCCAAAATGATTTTTGGATTCGAAAAAAACAACGAAACATTTTTTGATTTTAGTGAAAAAAACAATTCAGCCATTCCACATAATTATAGCCTCACTTGAGAAAATCAAGAAATTAGTAATCTTGAGAAGCTGAACTCTGTCGTTTTTGTTCTCAAATCATGTGAAAGTACCAATTGCATAGTTCCGCATGATGAGAACTTCCAAAATTCTCACCAGAGCTCTCCTGGAGTCCGGTTTTCAGAATGAACGAGATTTTGTCACAAACCTTTTTTTCGCATGGAAACTTCAACTTTCTTAGTAGTTGTGATCAAATTAACCACAATTTGGCTTATTATCGTGTTTCCAAGCAAAATTCATTCAGAAACTGCCATCTCGGAAGAATATTTTTATTTTCCATCGCTTTGTCGTCACAGTGTTCCGCAATTTCGGGAATGCTACGAGTTTGTCGTTCGTGTTCATGGCGAAAATGGCAAGATATGGGATGATTATGATGCCTGGTAATTGAATGAGAACAATAGAACACTTGGATTTTGGTTCTATGCACGCACGCAAACATGCCAAAAGATATTAGTACTGATCATGTGAACGTTCAGTGGAAAACGGAATTTAACTCTGAACGTTTCCAGCTTTCCGTTTACGGGAAATTCGGGTTTTTCCATGTTTTCATCTATTTCCTGGCATCATAAACTGTGTGCATCTTCATGGTCTAGCCATGAAAATCACGGACAAAGGAGGTGAATTACCTTAAGTGCGGCCACCTTGGGAAGCATTCAGCTAGATTCTCTCGTGAGAAGGCAGTTTCTTGAAGAATTTTGCTTGGAAACACGATAATAAGCCAAATTGGGGGTAACTTGATCACAACTACTAAGAAAGTTAAAGTTTCCATGCGAAAAAAAAGGTTTGTGACAAAATCTCGTTCATTCTGAAAACCGGACTCCAGGAGAGCTCTGGTGAGAATTTTGGAAGTTCTCATCATGCGGAACTGTTCAATTGGTACTTTCACATGATTTGAGAACAAAAACGACACAGTTCAGCCTCTCAAGATCCCTAAATCCTTGGTTTCTTCAAGTGAGGCTATAATTATGTGGAATGGCCAAACATCTGTTTTCACTAAAATCAAAAAATGTTTCGTTGTTTTTTTCGAATCCAAAAATCATTTTGGGACCGGAAATGGACTCAAATTAGGCGTACTTTCTCTTCAGGAACTTTTCCGGAAAACCTCAAAATTTAGGTTTTTCCTGAAAAGTGGGGGTGAGGCTATAATTATGTGGAGCAGTGTATAAGGACAGCCGGCTGTCTGTTTCTTTCTCTCACCCCTCTCTATCTCGTTGCCGCGCGGATACACCCGACGGAAGAGACAGTCGGGTTGGAGACACCACACTGGCTGGTGACCTTTCGGCACCTCTCTTCTATTGGCTATGTACTTTTATTCTATTCTTATATTAATAAACTGTATTTAATCTTACCACCGTCTTGGGAATATCTTTGAGTAGAAGAATCACTGGGCCTACACCCCAGCAGATTACAATATTCACAAAAACTCACAAGGTTGAGGTTTTTTTTTTAAATTTATTGTGGTAATTATTAGAACTAACAGTAATTAACAGCAACATGTTTAACAAATTAAATCTTGTCATCTTGATCTGCAAAGATGAAAGAATGAATGAGGGGAAAGAACGAGAAGAGAACAAATGAGGAGGACAATGGGGGATGGTAGATGGTAGGAATGATGAGAATGACGAGTCCAGCCGTCTCTATATATGTAGCTTATTTTTGGCCTTCTCAACATATTTGTACTTTTCCCAGTGAGGGTTTCAGAAAAATAAAAAGTTGATAATCTCTGATCAGTGATAACTCATTTTTCCAAAAATTGGATCAATTTTGAAGTAATTATTTTAAGATTATTTTGAAACTTCCGTATCTTTTGGGCACGTTGTGAAATTTTCTTGAAATTTTGACGGCGATTCAAAAAAAGTTGAAAATGAAAAGATTTTGTGGTTTACCACTCACGCCAAACAATTTTCCCCCTTTTTTTGGCCTAGCCATTTTTTTTCCAAAAAAAAGCAAAATTATTCGTACGGTGTGGGCCCGGAAGATATTCGGAAAATGTGTATGTTTTCTGCCGAAATATGGAATTTAGCGAAAATTTCCAGTGGGACTTTTTTTAATTTCGGAAAAACTAGGGTTGTTTCTGGAATTGCGATGCGTCGCAAAAGGCAAAGAAAAAACCGCTCTTAGCTCACCGATTTTTAATGGCCGGCTCCTCGTCGCGCATGTTCTCCGTCTCCTGGCCATTCATCTTGGCCAGTTCGTCTCGAATCTTCTCCGCCCCCTCCGGAAACAGTGTGCAGAACGCCTTGTCTTTCATGTTGAACAGTTTCGACTTTTTCTGAAACACTAGAGAACTGTTACTAGTATTTCGATTTCTAAGAGGTTTTTTCCACTTCTACCGAGTCAATAATGCATAATCTGTACAGGTTTTTCAAAAATGTTCATGAATACGTCGATGAAGGCGTCCCACTACTTTTTTTAAAGACAAGACTTTCAAAATTTAAAGAACGGCAAGTGCCGCGGCAGTAGAACATTTTGGCTCCGCGACACTTCGTCACCAGATATTTCGACGAACAGTTCGTCAAAATTGCAATTTCCGTCACTAAGACAGTCCGACATTACTTGGCTATCGTGACAATTATTGTAATCTTTCTTTCTTATACTAAAAGGCAAAGGATGTGTGTCTGTCTGTCTGTCCGTTTCTTTGTCCACAGCCTTTTCTCAGCCGCTACTGGACCGTTTTAGCCCATTTTTGGCACAGGGGTCAGAAGTATTGACCGCAAGGTGCACGAACATTTTCTAAGCGATCCGTCAACTTTTACGGCTTCTGGACTTTTTTCTTGTGTATTTTCCCTCTTAATTGTGCCTCTGGGAAGGTTGCGTTGACTCGACTCGCCTATCTTCCCAGAGGCAGGTTTGGTAGAAGGAGACGGAAATAACTGCATAGCCCAGGCACAGAGGCGGCGTTAGCAGCCTCGATTAGCCTGGTCTTTACTATTATTAAACGACAAATTCTGTCTGTCTGTATGTCCGTTTGTTCGTCCGCAGCCTTTTCTCAGCTCCTTCTGGGCCGATTTTGCTTGTTTTTAGGAGAGAGGTTAGAAATGTTGGCCCGATGATGCATGTAAATTTTCTAAGCGATCCGTCAACTTTGACGGCTTTTGGACTGTATTTTCCCTTTTAATTGTGCCTGTGGGAAGTTTGCATCAACTTGACTCGCCTTTTTCCCAGAAGCAATGTGGGTAAAGGAAAAAAAAAGTGCACAGCCCAGCCAGAGAGGCGGCGTCAGCCGCCTTGGCTGGTTAATTGAATTACACCGACGGGACAATTCGCCACTAGAACAGTTTGTCACGTGAAACAGTGTTTTTAACAGTGGAAAACCAGGAAATAAAGCGAAAAAGAGTCACGTTGCCGAACTGTCCTGATGTAGAAACGTCCTAGTGTTGAAATGCCACGCTGGCGAACTATCTGGTGGCGAAGTGTCGCTTTAGGACACGGCCACAGGATTTCCTTTGAAAATTGGAGAAAAAACGTTGGAAAAGATGGCAATCGGAATCGGCCCCTACATATCTCACTGTTCCTCCTCCTGTGAGTTGTGTGTGTGTGTGAGGAGGGGGAATGGGGAGGAGGGATCACCTCTCGCGGAAAGCAGCGCGGAGTGACAGGAAGACTCCCCCCCCCCGCAGCTGTGGCCAATTACGCAACACGGCCACAGGTGTTCCGAGCTATCTTACACTCACACACACACACACATTGTCTTATGGACACTCCTCGGAGTGAGGGACAGTGATTGATTTTGAAGAGCTCTCGGGCCGAGACTGTGGTTTCGCGCATCGGTTTCAAACTAATAAAACACCTCTAGCAAGTTTTCAACAGGAACGTCACGTGCTTGTTTTTCTTTCTTATCGCGGGTGGTTTGGCAAACTAATCATTGGAGGTAAGGAATGCTACTCCTTAACCACAAATCCAATTCAAATCAATTAGAAAAATGCCCCATCAAGAAGATCAATTATTCAGCTGATAACATTTTAACAGCACTGATAACTAGCGAGTTGTCAGTTGATTTGATAGTTCTACTCACCCATCACAACGGCGTCCATCGATGACTGTCGCCTCTTATCGCATCAGCAGACGAGTAGACGTCGACAGTTGGTGGTTGGTTCTGAAAATAATTGTGTTCGGTTTTTCACAGAAAACATAGAAATTTCTAGAATTCAACTTTTGAAATAAAAGTATTCGAAACTTAGAAAAAAACTCACTTTTCGAACAATCAAATCCAGTGTTACCAGTAATCAAATAGAGATTCAGTTAAAATCAGTTGGGGTAGAGTCCAGATCAGGACTCTAATGGGGTTGGGGATTCAGTGACAAATCGGTAATGGGAAGAGCCCAGATCAGGGCTCTAAAAGAAAGGGGATAGGGAGGATTCAAAAGTGAATCGGTCTCTCGGCGAGAGAAACAGTCAACCCATCTCAGGGGACTCGGGGAGGGCAGAATGAATGGATTGGTCTGTGCGGCAGGTGCCTACGAGAGACACAACGCAGACAGTAACAGAGAAGAAGAAATAGTGTGTGTAAGAGAGAGGTAATTACTCTTATCGCACCTGGTGGGGGGAGGGGGAGGGGCAGGTCGAGAGAGAGAGTGTGTTGCCTTCCTTTGGTAAGCAGAGAGACGCGTACAGTAAAAGGAATGCGAGGAGGCTCGCTCAATGGGTGCACCTCTGTCCCCTCTGTCAATTATTCTTTGTTAGGGTGCTCGGACGGGGCTCGGACAGGTGTACACACACACACCCACACACACCCACACACTTGCCCTCTCGATGTGGCAGTTCGAATTTACCAACGAAACAGTTGTGACACGCAGGGGAATGTGCGAAACGTCAAAGGTGAGACAATTTTCAACGGGAATTGAGAACTATTAGACGTTGAACAATAGTTTTGTAAATCCGAAAAACGTTTGCTGTTGAAAAAGTTGTCAACAGCAAACTTGTAGTTATAATCATGTTTTACAAGTTTGCTGATGACAACTTTTTCATTTCTCTGATGAATCTCGAGATATAATAAATCTGCGACGACGGTTGGGGTAGCGCTCTATTCGAATGAAACCGGTATTTCCAGAACAAATTGTCGACTTTGAGACGTGATTTTTCTTGTTTGGACCGAGTTTCTATGTGCCAGTTCAGTCAAAAAACACGTTGACTACTCTAAATAATCAAAATTATAATTACCGTGTTTTCTCTAATAGAACCGCACAGCGACCCGACCAACCTGTGAGCAGCAAGCGAAGAAAAGCTTTCTGAGTCCGCATGGCTAGGGGGTTCGGGCCGAAAGCCAAGAATCGCCTAGTCGCACCCGTTATGAACCATAGTAAAGTAAATTTGCCTCCCAATCGGATCCGCCGCATTTAATCTGTGCCATTCTAACGAAGGGAGTGGTTTTACCCAAAGTTTTTTGTATTTTCTATATAGCTTATCCGGTTCCAAATTCCAATTCTAGGAACAATTTTTCGAAAACTCATTGGAAGACGTATTTTCAATTATAATCAACTTTATTATGTGAATGCCGTTTGATCGATGGATAGCACGTCAGCGCAGCGATCTTGTTGATGACGTCGTTGATGATCCGGACGCCGTTGTACTCGATCAAGTCGACGAAGGTGTCCTGCTCCGAGTCGGCGACAGATGTGGTGGAAGTCCTTGTTGATCTCGACGACTCACTCTTCGACATCGGCCAGAAACAACTGCGGGAAGCTAGGCGCACACTGTCGACACCACTCCCAGCGTGTACGTGACCGACTCTCTTCTCGACAAGTTGTGCGCGTGGACCGCTGCATCCAGTCGATGTGTGGATTCTCGTTCTTCTCGACATAATACCAGAAGTCCGCCGGCTGCACGTGTCTGCACGGAGCTGTCCAGAACGCGCGGTCTCCTGGTCGTGGCCGTTGCGACGCTTTTTCGACGGACTGGTGACGCTTTTCCGTGAGATGCGATGAGAAGGAGGTGGCGTGGGTGGGAGTGGGAGCATCGTTTGGCGGCGAGGCGACGACGGACATCGGATTGCGGATGACGGTGACACTGCGGAAGACGGAACCGACACGCCAGGCGGAACGGCCTCGATAACCAGGTGGACGACGAGGCGTGGCGACGGTCTCGATGACTTTCTTGCGTTTGTCCGAGAAAGTAGCCGAGATCTGGAAGACGAGAGTATACGATATGGATAAACAAACTAATCTTTGAAAAAGCAACTAAATTTTTAAAAGCTCTCGGACCGAGCCTGTCGTTTCGTTATACTGGGTCGCGACGCACGCCACGCCTCTTTCCGTTGGTTTTGTGACTCCGCCCCTCAGCGAGAGATCGAGGGAGTTTGGAGGGCGGTCTCTCCGGCAAGACAGCAAAACACCGTGTCGCCTCTATTTCGAAATAATCTTCCGATGCGGGCGATGACTCAAAATACGGAGGGACACTTTTTTGGGAAAACAAAGACCGGTGATTTCGACAAAAGTATCAAGAGGAAGCTCTTGGACCATCGAGAGCTGTTATGGTCCAATTCAATCTCACACACAGCATGAAAACCGAAAACCAAAAATTGGAAAAACCACAAAAGCGAAAGAACGACGAGGAATTCAAGCCGTCGTGGTAGATCAGCTGGGACGCGGCACCGTTGTGTCCAAAGCGACGATGAGCGACCGAGAAGAAGCGCAAAAACACGACGGATTCAGAGGACGAGGAGTTAGGGTTCCGTTGAGGCAGGTGGCTCCTGTTTGACTTATGATTCCGGTGAATTCGGTGGCAGTGGATCCTTTGCCTTCGGTTATTTCTAAGGCTCCAGTGGCACCTACTGTCCCTTTGGCTGCGGTAGCTCTTGGAGCTCGCTCGGAAGCAATGCGGCTTGGACGGGTTAGTGGCACGTATGACTCCTTGTCCTCCGAATCCGTCGTGTTTTTGGGATTATTTTTGGTCGCACAGCGTCTCTGTGGATGCTCCGGAGCCGCGTCCCAGCTGCTCTACCAGGACGACTTGAATTCCACGTCGTCATTCCTTTGCTTTTGTCGTCTTTCAACTTTTCTTCAAAGGTATAGTTGGTTGAGGAAAGTAATTATCGGTAGAATGATATGAACCATAATAGCTCACGATGGTCCGTTGCACGCTGACTCCCGAGGAGTGTTCTCTCCTCAAGAGCCCGTGCTTTCTATGACTAACTAGGCTAAACTAACTACGAGTTATTTGGGATTAAATATGCTTTATTAAATACGAGGTTAAATATAATTAAGATTAAGATAAATAAAAGTATATTACATGAAAAAGGGTTAAATAGGAGAGCGGACCCGAAGGTCCCCTCACTCCAAGCTCCTCCACACCACACTGCCGGCTTCTCCTTCCGTCCTCGCTCCGCGCGATGAGGGCGTGGCTTAATCTAAGCTCAACATCCCCCATTCCCATGAGTTGAGCGCCCTCGCTCAACCGAGCTTGTCCTGTTTCGATGTGATTGATAACAAATCTCATGTTGATGTTGATGAAGATGATGATAAGGATGTTGATGATAATGATGTTGAGGAGGATGATGATAATGATGTTGAGGAGGATGATGATAATGATGTTGAGGAGGATGATGATAATGATGTTGATTAACAGTGTGGGGGTTTTGCTCCGGTGAGGTTCCCAAGGAGATCCGCCTGATAACTGAAATTACATAGCATTAATATTCGATAATATAGTTTTTAAACAAATGAGTTAGGAACCTAGTTATTTTCCCTAGTCTTACTTATTCAACTAATGTGCTTAGTTAACGTCATAATTTCAGAGAAAATTAAACTAAAATGAACCTAGCCTCACCTACTAACTTACAATAGATACAATTAGAAATTGAGTAAAATAAAAATAGAAATAAATAAAATCAACAAATCCGTCAATCCGCAATTCTGTTGAGTCGTTCAATTGAGTTCACCGCTTCCTCTTTCGCATCCGCTCCGATCTCCGCAGTTGTAGTGGAGTGCCCTCCTTCTTTGATTGTTCAGCTTGTTGTTGAAGATCCTGAGGATGATCCTCTTCCATCACACGCACATCGTCTTTGTGGGCTACTTTCTTCTTCTTCCCGTCCTCGTAAACAATGTTAAATCTGGTCACCTCGATTACCTTAAAAGGTCCGGCCAGGCGAGGTGCCAGCTTGTTTGCGGCGGGGCTCCGTCGTACAAAGACTCTCTGGCCGATTTCCACTTTCCTCTCCTTGACTCGTTTTGTCGCGTAGTGTCGTTCTTGTGATTTCTTCTTTGTTACTTCGATCCTTGTTTTAATGATTTCGTGAAGGTCTTTCAGTCGTGCCTTTAGTTTGGTTTGATAATCGTCCATATCATGATACATGGGACTCCATGTTTTCAACTGATTGTCCTCCGGGCATTCGAGCTCCCTCCCAAAGAGCGCCATGTGCGGGCTCACTTTGGTTACTGAATGTGGCGCAGAGTTGAGGGCAAAGATGACGAATGGTAGTTTCTCATCCCAGTCGGTTTGAGAGGAGTTGACGAATGATGCGAGGGATTCCTCGATTGTCCTGTGCAATCTCTCAACAGTTCCGTTAGCAGACTTGTGATACGGTGCAGTCAAAGAGTGTTTGATACCGATATCCTTGAGCATTTCTCGAAAACTCTGCGATTTCAAATTCGATCCGTTGTCCGTCAAGAGTTCTTCTGGAGCTCCAAACTTCAGCACTACTTCTCGAACGAAAGCTTCCGCAATTGTTGCGCTGTCCTGCATCACAATGGGCATGGCAATGACATACTTTGAAAAATCGTCCTTGCACGTGAAAATGTAGCGATTTTCCTTCGCAGTGATCGGAAATGGTCCACAAATGTCCGCATGTAGTCGTTTCCATGGTTTCTCGAGTGGTTCCAATTGGCCAAGTGGTTCCATCGTTTCTTCATGGACGTTGATCTTCCTCTGTTTGCATTTTGGACATTTCCTGACGAAGTCTCTGATATCCTTCGACATTGCCTTCCAATAACATCTTCGCTTGATAATTGCCACCGTTTTGTCGTATCCAAGATGTGCTCCAAGATGTGAAGTTGTATGAAACTTCTTGATCAGTAGAGATGCCTTATCTTTGGGTATGAGAACCACTTTCCTTCCATCCAGTTCCTTCTTCAACAGCAATCCTTGGCATTCTTCGTAGTGTTGTATCGTATTTTTATCTCCTCGCTTCAACTTCTCCAATTTCTCCACGATTTGAGTTGACTCCTTTTGCATTTTCCGGATAACATTCTCGTCGAATTCATCTTCTTGCTCCGTTACGGCATTGACTGGTTTCGAACGAACTTCTTTAACTTCATCTCCAATGTATCGTGACAATGCATCGCAGACGTTGTTTAATTTTCCCGGACGATACATGATGGTCAGATCTAACTCTTGCAGAACAATCTGGTATTTTGCAAGGCGCCCTACCAGATCTCTTCGGTGCATCAGGCTTGTTAATGGTCGATGATCCACAAGAGCAGTTACCGGAGATCCTAATATATAGGTCCGGAACGTCTTTGTAGCAAAAACGAGACCCAGAGCCTCTGTTTCTATTGGCGGGTACTTCCTTTCCGCGGGAGACAATTTACGACTGGCAAATGCAATCGGGTGTTGATGACCATCTGCTCCAGTTTGTAACAGTAGGGCTCCGACAGCAATCGAGCTTGCATCCGACTCGATGACGAACGGCTTCCCGGGCTGAGGTGGTTGTAAAACCGGCGCACTGCACAACGCTTTCTTTAGTTGTTCAAAAGCCTTCTGATGCTTGTCTTCCCACTTGAAGATCTGATCTTTCTTCGTGAGATCGTACAGTGGCTCAGCTATTGCAGCAAATCCCGAAATGAATCGACGAAAATAGTTCACCATTCCAATGAATCCTCGAACTCCCGTTGGTGATTTGGGGACAGGATACTCGTCGATAGCTTTGACTTTGACCGGATTTGGCTTCACTCCATCTCGTCCGACCAAGAGTCCCAGAAACGTGACTTCTCGTTGAAAAAACTGACATTTTTCCATCTTTATCTTGAATCCCATCTGGCCAATGATTTCCAAGACTTCATTCACATCGATGAGGTGTTGTTCTGGTGAATCCGAAACGATGAGTAAGTCGTCCAGGTAGCAGAAGAGCTTCGCTGTGCAACGGTGTTGTAGTTGTCTTACGGCATTCTGGAAGGTGTGTGGCGAACCACACAACCCCATAGGCATCCTCTTGTACTGGAACGTTCCGCTGGGCGTAGTAAAAGCTGTTAATTGTCGATCTTCCTTCCGAAGTGGTATTTGGAAGAATCCTTGTACGAGATCTAGATTTGTGAAGAACCGTCCGCCAGCTGCCAAATCCACAATATCAGACACATGAGGAATGATATAAGTCTGTTTCACAGTCACTGCATTCAGTTGACGGTAGTCCGTAGTGAATCGAAATGATCCGTCCTTCTTCTTGACCAAGACGATTGGGCTTGTAAACGCCGATGCCGATGGTTCAATGATATCCATTGCTAACATCTCACGTACTTGTCTCTCCACTTCATCCTGGCTTCCGATCGGCACACGGTAGATCCTCGATTTAGGAAACGGCAAATCTTGACGAATCTCGATGCTATGTTCTACACCTCCGGAAAACAGGCCAATTTGTCCATCACCATTGAAGAATGACTTCCGATTCCTCGTTATAACTGCTTCCAACTCTTCTTTTGTCTTTTGATCCACATCTGCTCCAGTCAGATCCATCTTCTCCATGAACTGAATATCTTTGACGTCAAACAGTAGTTGTTCCCAATCAGCTTCTTGTGGGATCTCAGGTGGTTCCATTCTCGGCAATTCTCGAATTTGAACCACTTTCCCGTGTCCGAGGGAGGAACCTTCTTCCAGGTGGATCGTCTCGTTCGATACGTTTTTGACAAGCAAAGCGGTTGTGTCTGATCCCAGTGGGTGAAACAGAGTCTTGGCAAACTCCAGGCGATTCTCCGGATTGGACTGCAGCAGCACAGCTTGGTCAGCCTCCATTTCACTTCCTTTCTTAATTTTCAGCATTGCTTCTTCACCAGGCATCAAGGTGATTGATTCCATATTGAAGACTTCCATTACGGCATTGGTGTAATCGAAACCTGGTTGATTAGGTTCTAGCAAATCGATTTCCACATCTCCGACGATCAGCTTCTGGCGGGCCGGTCGCAGTGTAGATGTCACGCCATTCTTATCCAAAGACTCCATGAAGTCGATTCCTAAGAGGGCGTTGCCAGGGCAGCAATGATCTTCCGCCACAAGGAATTCATGATTGATTGTCCATCCAGCAATACGGACTGGGGCAGTGAAACTTCCGAGGAATTTGAAAGACGAACCGTTCGCAGTTGTTGCGTTGCGAGCGTTTCCTTTCTTGATTTGGACGGCCAAATGTCGAGCGGACGACAGACTCACATAACTGATACTAGCACCGGAGTCCCATAAAGCAACGATTCCTCGATCTCCAATTGAAATGTGGACGTATGGGATCACGGACCGTGAACCAGCAACGTTAGTATTGCAAATGATCGGGATGATGATTGGCAAGTAGGTGAACAATGGCGGGTAACTCCATTTTGCAGCAGGTGTAGATCTCTCCTGCGTCGCGTTGATCTGTGCATTCAGCATACTCTCCGTTTCCTCTTCCGGTGCGGTAGCTTCCACATTATTGATTGCAATAGGTAGGACAGCATTGGCAATGCTCCTACAGCAGTATATCTTGATGACCACCGCTCCAATGATTGCAATGAGTAGAACGACGACAGCGATTCCCGCGTAAATGTAGTACCAGCCAGTGATGAACTCGACCATGCCTTCCGCAGCTTCCACTGAAGAGTTGAAGATATACTCGCCTGTGGCTCCCAGTCCTCCGGTGACGTTGTTGAGTCCACCATCGAGTCCTTGGAGTTTGTCCTGTTCACGTAGATATTGAGCAGATCGAATAGATGCACCAAACGACATCGCTAACATGATGGGAAATGACGAGTCCTTCGCTCCGGCATAGATGTCTCCTGCCGTGAAGATGAGTTGTCGAGCCTCGTAGGTTGGATTTTCTCCTTCCTGAAGTCGGGTGACGTTCCTTGTCTTGTTTGCTTCTCGCCAATTGCCATCCTGATCTTCCCAGATGTAGTGCGAGATCGTGGCGCAATCTTGAGTTTCCTGACGAAGTTCCACTTCCAATGATCCAGGCTTGATGTAGACAATCTGTCCATCCGATGTTTTTGCCATTGTCCGAGTGGTGCACGATGTACCGACTTTCCGATCTTCTTTGATGTGAGTCACCATCATTTTGGTACATTGACTGACTTGGATCACATCTCGACCTTTGAATGAAGCCGTGATGTCATCTCGTTGGAGGAGAACGCGCATTGCATCTTGTGGTTCATGTTCCAAAAACATGCTCCATATTTTCAGCTGGCGATTCCGTGTATGACAAATTGTGTCCACGAGACGGTTGAAGTTTTCCTGATTATGCTTTTCCAACTTCTCGGTCACATATTGAATCTTGTGATTCAATGCAGCTGCGGTCAGGTTACGTCGCACGTTCTCCAATGCGTCGTAGTGTTCCTTCATGTAGTTCACATGAGCCAGTGATCCTGTCGAATCGACGCCAAGGACGTCATCTGCGTCCACTTTTGACTTTTCTGCAGTCCGTTTGCGTCGGATAGGTATTGGAGGTACTTTCACCGGGTCCGGATCAACCATCTCCACTAGTATAGGTGGATCATTCGAAATACTCGGTGTTTTCAAATCGATCAGCTCATCCGCGGCCATAAACTCTTTCGAAACATTCTCCGATTTTGAACCAGTCTGCTTTTCCATCAGCTTTTCTGCGACGATCAGCTTCTCCACTGTAGTACTGTTCCAATCCGTTGTGCGGTCTTCCGAAAATGTGAAGAACGTGACTCCATTACTGGAGAAGAATTCAGTATTGTCGAAACATTTTGCGACACTTTCGGGTGAAAAGACCTTATCGATGTGAAACGCACTCTCCATTTGCTCGATGACGATGATTTCGTCTCCGATAGTAGCGGCAAACCGTCCTAT
This sequence comes from Caenorhabditis macrosperma, assembly GCA_963932285.1. Lineage (NCBI taxonomy): Eukaryota > Metazoa > Nematoda > Chromadorea > Rhabditida > Rhabditidae > Caenorhabditis > Caenorhabditis macrosperma. Next base: position 23,364,084 of record OZ010618.1, read on the forward strand.
CCGTATCATGTCACATGGCGAGCGTTTTCCGCGATAGTTCCATAGAACAATGGACGTGTCCGACTCACATGATTCCTCTTCGATTCTGCAGTGTCGAAGATTCCTCACGAGCGGCGAGATGAGTGATCCGTCAGCTAACTCGGCAACGTTTCCTTTCTCGATGACAAATCGTCTCGCGTTATGGCATTTTTCTACTGAAAAACCTCCGTCCGGCCAGTTCTGCTCCACGGGGGATTCGTATCTTCCGCCAATCAGTTTTTTCAATGTCATTCCGCGCCATTGTTTTTCCTCCATGGCTTCTCTGCATTCGGATTTGGTCGGTATCTCGAAACGGGAGAACGTTTCGTTTGTCGTCGGTATCCATAGTGTTGTACGTTTGCACTGACGGAATACCTCGATTCTGCACTTGAAACCGGTAGTTTCCTCGAGAGTCTGATTCAAAATCTTCATCTCAACAGTCCCTTTCCGAATTTCTTTCGCATCAGTCTTTCTGCATTCCAGCGGCTTTGGTGGCACGATGAGAGCATGTCCAGTTGGTGATTGACAGTCATAAAAAGCCATCGGCTTCATCGGACTGAACGACAATGTCGGGCAGACGAGTGCTAATGCGATTGCAATGAAAAACACTCCATTCGTACCTCGACCGTTGTATCCACCACGACTCCAAGGGTTGTTCTGCTGCTGACGACCATTGTTGTTATAATGTCTGTCAGCATTCGCATTGTTGAACTCGTGATTGACGTTGTTCTGGTCATTTCCTTGATAACCACCATTGTTACTACGACCACCAAAGTTGCCACCGAAGTTGCCACCGCGACCACCACGACTACCTCGAGACTTGCCATTGCGGTTGCCACGACGATTGCCACTGTTTTGCTCCTTTCCTTTCCAACCTTGACTTTTCCAATTCTGGTGTCTGTCCTGGTTGTTGTACTGAGTGTAGTTGACCTCGGTTTGACGTGTATCCAGGTTGGATACTTGCTCAGCCAAGTTATTGATGGCTGCGGCAACCGATTCCGAACTGTTCAGCTTCCGGATAGATTCTTCGTGTCGTGCAGTCTTGAATGCGTTTTCCGAAGTAGACGGCCGACTACGTTGGACTTGAAGGCGGATTTCTTCTTTCAGTCCATTCACGAAAGAGTTCAAAAGAATTGCTTCTTTGATTTGGCGTCGTTCTTCTCCTGGATATGCTTGGTTTGCTAGTTCCTTGCATACCCGGTAGAATTCCTCCACCGTTCGTCCACCTTGGGCAAAGAGAGACATCTCAGTACGAGCCAAGATCTGACGATCTTCGGTGTGTACTTCGGCACACAGTCGATCGATCAGCTGTTGCCAGTCTCCTTGTCGAACTTGTTGACTCAGGTTTTCGTAGGCATCCCGCGCCGGTCCATCCAATAGAGAAGGCAGGAGTCTGCGTCCCTGTTCCACATCGAGCATGTTGGCGTTCAAGTAATCATTAAACTTTCGAATGAAAGATGAGAATGCTCCCTTTCCATTGTATTTTGGCGGCTCCAATAAAATTGGACGCCCGAGGAATGGTTGTGGGGCAGCCATTGCTACGTTGTTCTGTCCGGGTGGGGCAGGACCACGTGGGGCAATAGGCACTACTGGAGCGGCAAGGGCAACTGGGACGGCCGGGACGATAGGGGCGACGGGTGCGACGACGTTCGGGAAAGCAGCAGGTTCTGCTTGGTCGACTGGATCCAAAAATTCCTCTTCCTCCGGTTCACGACGAAGTCCTCTTTGGCGGCGATCCTCCGCTTGTTGGTTGTTATTGAGCAGTTCTTGTTCGCGACGAAGGTGACGCTCGTGTCGCTCGAGGGCTTGTTGTTGTTGTCGTAGATCAATTGTGATAGCTTGTAATCTGCAAAGCGTTCACTAGAGGAAGAGTAAAATTACTTATGATCACGAGCAACATTGAGTGAGTGGGCTGGTTGGGTTAAGTGAGGAAGAGAAACGAGGGAAATGTAAAGGAGAGTGCCTCGACTTGTACGCATATTACGGTCTCCCAGATATATGCAAGACGAGGGGTCTTTAGCGAGCATCTCTGAACTACTCTTTTACGTGAGGTGCGTCCACCACCGTGTCTTGTATAAAAGATTACACTCCTGTCCTGTATCGAGCTCCGCCCACAAGGGGTGGAGCCGACTTACGTATCCCAAGTGCTCTCCTATTCTAGGGTGATCTGTTTTGGCGGCAGATGTGCATCTGTCTTGCGACAGCTGTGCTGGGTCAACAATGCTGATCCGTGCATCTGGACACTGTGTTTATGACGGTGCGGTGCGATTTATTGCGCCGTTCCGATATCAAACGGAAATCTTTTTGTAATAAATCCGGCTGTAATCCGTCTGCTGAGCAGATGGTGATTACACCTCCCTGGGGTCAGGTCAGCGGTCGGATAAATATTCAAAAGACAACGTGCGACTCACAACGAGCAGTGTGCCATATGGATACCCTATTCCTTTCATGCGAGATAGAAAAAAACAATATGTGAGAGCTTGTACATGCATGTTCAAACAGAATGTCCGGACATCGACGCCTACCATGCGTCTAAAATCAAAATCAAATAATGAACGTCAGAAGTTTTACAAGGAGACACCGAGGGGATGCAATCCACCTCGTGTTGCTTACCCTTAATTGAATCTGTATACTGATCTGTGAAAACTGAAAGGATTTGCGCAAATTTAGGAAGACTACTACAGAAATCAGTTACAAGTTGCAATCAATCGAAAAGCGGTCGATAGGCCTATCTAATGTCTCAAAATACCATCCAAAATTAGCCCAGGTTCTCACGGGTTTTACCGTACTCTCTGAGAACCTCTCTGGAGTTAAAACTTACTGAACCTGCATCCAGGGCGAGTTTAGCGGATGCAGGACTTCTGACGTCGGCTCGGCTCCCGTAGACTGCTTCTCCGTTGGCAGATAATACTAGTGAATAATATGGGGGAGAACTACGGTTGTTACTAGTACTACTTTCCTAGTAACACAAACCTCACCTACTCCTACACACATGTACCTTACATATTGTCAACATATTAGTCCACTTATCGGGGAGTATCTCCGAGAAATATCCCCTCAAGGTGGGACCTCCACGTTGCACGCTGACTCCCGAGGAGTGTTCTCTCCTCAAGAGCCCGTGCTTTCTATGACTAACTAGGCTAAACTAACTACGAGTTATTTGGGATTAAATATGCTTTATTAAATACGAGGTTAAATATAATTAAGATTAAGATAAATAAAAGTATATTACATGAAAAAGGGTTAAATAGGAGAGCGGACCCGAAGGTCCCCTCACTCCAAGCTCCTCCACACCACACTGCCGGCTTCTCCTTCCGTCCTCGCTCCGCGCGATGAGGGCGTGGCTTAATCTAAGCTCAACAGGTCCTGGAGCGTTCCGTTGATACTGTTTCCGGCATCGCCGCTCTTTGTTTTCTCGTAACTGTGTCTTTCTGCATTTTGAGTCATCACCCACATCGAAAGATGATTTCGAAATAGAGGCGACACGGTGTTTCGCTGTCTTGCTGTAGAGACCGCCCTCCAAACTCCCTCGATCCCTCGCTGAGCGACGGCGTCACAAAACCAACGGAAAGAGGCGGGGCGTGTGCGTCGCGACCCAGTATAAATAGCCCACGAGACAGGGGAACCGTGCACTCCAGCTCCATCCCACTCTCCACCAAACATCGAACATTTGCGACGACGAAAAGGATTTGACTTTCAAAACTGAGACTGTCATTAAGAGAGCACCCGTTGTACTGATGCTGTTGGCAAGAAATTCGGTGATGTTATTGATGATTTCCGGCGACCTGAACCACGAAGTAGCCGTTGCATACGTCATCTATTGCTTACATTTCTTTCGGTTTTTCATCCAAATCCTTTGGTCATTCATTATAAGCTGCACAGCAAAGATCCCAACTGACCACCAGTTCGCTGATACTATTGACGCATTCTTTCATTCTGAGAAGCTTTCTTGTTTAGTAATCCCGTCGTTGTTTTTTGAAATATCAAGTTAATGTTGATTCGTCATCCTTTTTCTTCTCTCTTCAGTTAATTCAAAAATCATTAAACTGTTGGGAATTGAACAGATAATCAGTGAGTGTGGTAACTATTTTTGTAGGACCGCTTGCGTCGCAGGGCTATCAACCCTTTTTTGGTTAATGGGTCGCACACCGGGGAAGACCAGAAAAGAGTTTTATTCCCGTACTTCTTCAACGTGCATTTCCTCTTCCCTTCAAGTTTTCAGAAACGTTCTCTGCTTCCTATGTAGGTATCTCGACAGAGTAAGAATTCAGCTCTGCTCAACTAGCAGCATACCAACGGTCGTTGGTGCCATGGGATTTCATTACTATGAGTCTTGAAACTACTCTTCGCATTGCACAAATGTCGGACTGCACGTGAAAATGATGTCCGTCTCAGGCGCGGCTCGTTGACATAATTGTAACATGGCACTTGTTAAAAACGTTAACACAGAATCGAACTGTTCATCCTCGGTTATTGTTTGAAATGAGTATTCAATTATCCACTTTTATTGAAAAAGAAAAATAAACTCGCTCATTTAAATTGATGGTTGCGACAGTGAGATTTCAAGCGGCGACAGTGAGATTTCAAGCGGCAACAGTGATGTTGCTCGTGTTTCTTTCTCGGCTCCGCCGTGCTCGTAGACGGTTCATATCCGTAGTTGAACTGGCCAATCAACTTCTCGAACTCATCTAGCACTTGGACTCTCTTTCTCCCGAGTCTCGCCAGTCGTTCAAGAACGACATACGAAATCGCCCGCTCAAAGGCTCTCGTCTCGAGAAAAACAGCCGCCTGAAATAAATCATTATTATGTCATCCGGCAGAAAATTTATACTCACCTCAGAGATATCAACCAGGTCTTCGAAACTGGTTTCGGTGGCTTCCGGGAAGAACTTTTTGGCCAGCGCTTCAGTCATCGGGAAGGGCGGAACATTGTAATTGGAGACATTGTCAAGGAGAAACTGGATAGTCTTCATTGCGAAAGGGACTTTCACGGAGAAGTTGAACTTTTCTTCTCTCCAGTTGGGCTGCTGAAAATTTCACAATGAGGTACGATCACATTTGAAGTTGAAAACACAAGTGGAATAACTTACGGTTGCCGACAGAGAATGTGCGTAGAGTGGAAGTTTCTCGATAAACTGCCTGTCGCAGATGAAGATTTCTCCGCCATCAGCGCATCGGATCGTCAGACCGGACCTGAGATCAACGTCACAATGAACGTTGGCAGCGCTTTTTCCATCAATGTATATTCCCGTTTCGCGACCAGACATGACAATGTTCAACGCTTTGGTGAATGAGTTACAGCCGCAGTATTGGGCGGCCTGAAAACTGTACAGATTGCATTAATCATCTCCGCTCTTTACGTACCTGAGAAATCTGATGGATTTCAAGAAGGTTCAATTCCTGTATGGCTTTGAACAAACTGCTGACATCATCGACGGTCTTATAATCCTTTGGCTCACGAGTGTATTGGGATACATTGGCAATGAGGAACTCTGCTACATACTTTGGAAACGGGGCAGCCATCAGAAGACACTCCTTATCAGCATTCAAAAACCAGTTAGAATACTGAAAAATAGATTGTTCATGGCTGTTATGAGCTCAAATTCAGCAAACAACTGAACAGTGTAAACTCACGATTGCCTGGATGGAGTCGGCGATTGTTGGGAAGAATTTGAGCAACTCCGTGTCGCTGACGATAACGCTTCCTCCATCACTGCAATTCATGTCGAGTCTAGTGCTTGTGCACTTTCCAGCGTTCTCACATTTACGAATATTGATCATTTTTACTGTAATTTGGTGACTTATTCAAAACAAATAAATAGAGCAGCAGCAAGAAAATAAAAGATAATATGAACGACGAGTAGTTATGAGACGGAAAGAGCGAAAAAGAGGAGAGCAGACAGAGCGACGTACCAGTGTGCCGTCCAACGTAACGAATGAATGAGGACGACTGTTAGAGAAGGGAGATTGTGCGGTATTGACGTGGAGATAGATTTCAGATGGATTCACAAAAGAAACGGAAACGGCCCAAAATTTGAGGGTAACTGAATCTGGTGGTTTCTCCAGAATCGGGACAATGGGAAAACCCCTTTCAAAGGTGAATAAACATGTTGAACTTTCTCATTTTTCATAATGACTACTGTGGGCATACAGCTAGTCGCGGGAGACTGTGGCTAACCAATAACTCACAGTTTTTTCACGGGCGGATTTGGGTGTCACTTTCAACCGCCTTGGAATCAAGAATTCAGAATGCTTGTTGTGAAATGAGGGGAATAGTCGGTGAGAAGAGGATGAGTCATGAAAAAAGTTGGAAAATGGAGAGAATAGAATAATGAGGTTTATGAAATAACGAGGCAACACACCTATGAGCACACCAAGAAAACCGAAATGGTGTCGACTGATCACAGAGGAGTGGACACACTCAAGTGAAATGGACAGTGTGCGCAGCCGAGCGGTGCAGGGGGCATATGGTTTGGGGGAAGTGAATGCGTGGACGAGCAGAGAACGAGAGAAGGGACGAGGGGTGCAGAGGAAAAGGTCACGCTGCTTTCATTGACGGGGTGGACGGTGCGGAACACATGGTTCGGGAGAAGAGTGAATCACCATGCTGCCCGCACCCGTCGCGTTCCGTGCAAGAGATTCCTACTGACGCGTTCCTCGTGCGCCTTGCGTGTTTTGTGCATAAGATTTCAAATGGATTCACAAAAAGAAACGGGAACAGATTTTAAGAATAACATAGTTTACGGAAATTCTAGTTTTTTCTCTTCAATTTCATACCAAAGTCACAAAAAATTCACCGAAAATTGAATTGTTTTGATTTTCTGTCCGGAAAAAGGTGAGTCATCACAAGAGTTGGAGCGCAAAAATGGGTAACTCGGGAGAGAAGGAGAGGACGGTCAAAGTGTGCAGAGGAAAGGGTCAAGCTGCGACGGAATGGAGGGGGACACGTGGTTCGGGAAACGAGCATATGCGAGAGGGAGAAGAAGGTGCTGGTGCGCACAGGAGCAGTTCATTCGACCAGTCGAAAAATTCCGGGGTTGGAAGAATGGGGCGCTTTTTGCGAAAATAACCGCGCAGGCAGAACATAATGTTGGAGTGCTGCAGCAATGCAAATTGCTCGGCGTCTTTTGCGTAAGTGGCGGCGCCGTAGATGACGCACATCTGCAGTCTTCGAGTGACTCATTTCTAAATGAGTCATCACGAGTTCTCTATTGTTTTCTCTATTGTGAAATAGTTTCCCGAAAGGAACTGCAGCTGCAACCATAGGCAAACAAACAAGAATCGAGTGACTCATCCAATCTTTCTCAAAAAAAGGCAAACTCCAAACCCACCGAGCTTGCCGCCAAACCAAAGCGGCTATTTCGTCGTCGCAAGTGTTCGATGTTTGGTGGAGAGTGGGTGTGGATGGAGCTGGAGTGCCTGGTTCCCCTCTCTCGTGGGCTATTTATACTATGTCGCGACGCATGCCCCGCCTCTTTCCGTTGGTTTTTTGACTCCGCCCCTCAGCGAGGGATCGAGGGAGTTTGGAGGGCGGTTTCTCCGGCAAGACAGCAAAACACCGTGTCGTCTCTATTTCGAAATAATCTTCCGATGCGGGCGATGTCTCAAAATACGGAGGGACACATTTTTGGGAAAACAAAGGCCGGTAATTTCGACAAAAGTATAAAGAGGAAGCTCTTGGACCATCGAGAGCTGTTATGGTCCAATTCAATCTCACACACAGCATGAAAACCGAAAACCGAAAATTGGAAAACCAATAAAACGAAGGAACGACGAGGAATTCAAGCCGTCATGGTAGATCAGCTGGGACGCAATTGGTTTTCATCGAGATTTTTGCAAAGTTGGTTTGGTCGCCGCGGGGGGTTCGAACCCGTGGCCGTGTGCACCTGGTCGGCGCCCTCAACCAAATCACTAAAAGTGTAAGCCAACACCCAGGGGCATTGGTCGTTTATATACCCGGCTCGCGAGGCCCGGGCGCGCGCCGGGGGTGGGCGCCCCGGCCGTCCCTCATGTTTGCCTATGCTGCGTCTCTCCCGAACTAACACTATCTCACTGGGGAACTGCGTATCTCTCGAACTAGCACTATCTCAACGAGAACTGTCTCTCAAGCTTCACACCCCGAACTGAGAGCGAAATTTGAGAGGGAAAGTGAGTGCGCCAAAGTTTTCCGCGAAAGTCGTTCCCGCATTTTCCAATCATTTTTTAATTAGTTGTTGTTGTTTCTCGTTTTCAATAACACAATTATTTAACCGCATGATACTAATATTAAAACTGTATAGTAACGTCTTACTCAATGTGGCCCACTTCCCACTTCTATCCTCTTTTATTATCCCCTCAAAATCTAATCGCTATCCCCTCTCTGTCAAATGTCCTCCTGGCCCCACCAATAAGTCTTTCTTTCATACCCATCTCCAACTTTGGAACACTTTTGCAAAAACCCTTGTCAATCGTGATCATTCCCTTAACCTGTTTAATACTCTAAAAAACTTTCCTCCCAGTTTCTTTTCCCCATACTGCCACTCACCCATTTGATCGCACGACTCTTGCGGGTCGACTGTTCATCTTATGTATCTATTCACCTAGTCCCTCTCAATTTCCTTTCCCACCTCTTGCCTTACTACCGTGAATAAACAATTACAATTACAACAGGTGTTGATGGAAACGGGAGTTCTCCTGTGAGACAGTATTGTGGGAATAATATTTTATTTTACCAAAACTTGTGAAACATTACTGTTTTACTAGGCGGACCCATACAACTTCGAGAGGAAACAAGTTGCCTACACGGTCACGTACAAGTGGAGCGTGAGGGTGACGGAGGGGTATTTCATGGTATTGGCGATAATGAGTAGTGAGTCCTACTAGAGCTCCTCCAAAGTGGCTGGACCGGAAGCGGTGTGACAGTGCAGTAGCGTCTCTGAATTATAAAAGTAGTGCGATGTTCAAAATGGCACGACTTACGGAGAGATTGTCAACGGGCCGTGAATGATATCACCGTTCAAACCGTGCCAGGCTTCGACGAGTCGGAAAGTGGCGAGATATAACGTGTTCTCTGTAAGGATCGAGTATGGTCATACGGGGCTGTGCCTTAGGGTGTTATAGATGAGCAAGAGTCAAGAAATTATGTGATTATGTTGATAGGGACTAGTACTACCCATGTGCACCGACTTAGGTTCAAGGGTCCACTTACGGTAGGTGCCCAAAGAGCACAAAATCGACTTTTTTGTTTGTGCTTCAAAAAATCCGAAAAAATTCTGAGATATCAAGTACATTTATGCGTTTATTTTCCTGAAATTTCAAGGCTGGGAACTTCCTAACTTTTGAGAAAAAGGTCAACATGTTCATTTTTCATCGATTTTTGGAAGAAATGTGGAATTTTAGGGGCTTAGCAGGAATTACCGACATTAGGTTTCTGTTGCCAAATATACCTATATGTAACACCGTTTGAATGTACAAGACATGGTCTTAAAACATTTCGCTTTTTTCGGTTTTTTAGATCAGTTTTTAGGATGATCGATAGCCACAGTGAAAATTTTTTCTTCTCTAGAGTGTTCCAAAAGACCGTATTTGTGACAAAATATGTGTGAGCATTAGTAGAAACTATTCCCGTTTTCAAATGGTCAAAAATCAATTCGACAGTTTCTAAAAAGTCCAGAATCCGTCAGAAGTCTCATTTGACCTTTTTCTCAAAAGTTAGGATGTTCCCAGTCTTGAAATTTTGGGAAAACAAACACATTAGTGTCCTTGATGTCTGGAAATTTTTTCGGATTTTTTGGAGCACAAACAAAAAAGTCGATTTTGTGCTCTTTGAGCCCCTACCGTACTCCTTCAGGTGGAGCCCGGAGGCTAAGTCGGTGCAGATAGGTAGTACTAGTCCCTATGAACATAGTCACATAAAAATTAGCCCCTAAGGCACACCATACTCGAGTCTTACAGAGAACACGTTATATTCGTTCAACTCCTCAACTTTCTGCAACGAGAGACGACTGTGGGGGAGAGAGACGACAAGATTCTCGCTCATCGAAAGGCTGATCAAGGGAGTGTCGAAAGCCTAAACACTGATACGAAAGTTTTCATTAAAAACATGTAGTAACAATCCACCTCAAGGCTCGGTCGGTCCAAGAGGTTTGGCTCATGAAGGAAAAGTTTGGACTTGGAACCAGAAGACATGTCTGTAACCTGAAATCTGACCCTCACAAAATAAAAAGAGAAATATAAGCGAGTAATTGTTTGATTATGTGAAAGTGAAAGTGAAAAGTATTACAGCGAGTTGGCCACGACTCATGTTGGGAACGGGAAACACTGGGATTTTGTTTGCATACTTATTAGAGCTTCTTGAAAATGAGCTGGGACAGTGATACTTGCTTTACTTGGGATACTTTTTTCTAAAACCATCAATAGAATACATTCCGTCATATTGAGAAAGAACAATTGCATTTAGTCCGCCTTCGGGTGTTGACTTTTTGAACTTTATATAAATTTGAGTACTGCCACTTTTCATCAACTCCCAAACGAAAATGATAAAGAGAGAGAAGGGGAAGAGCGCGTTTGCTGGAGATCCCAGAATTCAATGGAAGTGTGAGTATGCGAAAACTTCCATTTCAGGAAATGGGGCAAAGAAAGGATTGGGAAAGATTACGACAGGAATTGGTTGATTGTATGAGGACGGTGGGAAGAAGGTGAGATGGAATACGGGCAGTGGTGGTTCCTTATTCTCTCACACCTGTCTGTCTGTGTCTGTTCTCTCTCGTGAACACTGTAGAGAGGTCAACGCGAGATAACTGTACAGACCATGGATAGAAATGTGAGAAATGCACTGATTTTCCGCCCATTTTAACAAAGAAACAGTGAAAATTCAAGTGATGTGACGCTTACATGATTATTCAATATTGGAAATACTGGCCAGCCAAACGACTTATAACACGTTCTCTGTAAGACTCGAGTATGGTGTGCCTTAGGGGCTAATTTTAATCTGAACATGTTCATAGGAACCATCAATACCCATCTGCATCGACTTAGCCTCCAAGCTCCACCTGGAGGAGTACAGCAAGTGCTCAAAGAGCACAAAATCGACTTTTTTGTCTGTGCTCCAAAAAATCCGAAAAAATTCTGAGATATCAAGGGGACTAATGTGTACGTTTTCCCAAAATTTGGAGTCTGGGAACTTCCTACTTCTCGAGAAAAACTTCCAAATGTTGATTTTTCGCCAATTTTCGGAAGAAATGTGGATTTTTCGAATGTTATCAGGAGTTAGCGACAGGATTTTATTGTTGATAAACATACTTATATGTAATGTCTTTCAAGTGCACAACATGTGGTCTTATAACATTCCCGATTCTGGGGGTCTTCAGCTCATTTTCTGGAATGAGTTTGTTTAAATGAAAATACTTTTTCTCGTCTGGAGCATTTCCGAAGGTCATTCTTTGAGGAAAATGTGTCCTAGAGTTGATCAAAACAGTTTCTGTCTTCAGTTGCTCAAAAACAATTCTTTCTGATTTTTCTGAATCCAAAATATGTCGGCATCCTGAGTTTCCGAGTTTCATAACTTTATAGAAAATTAATTTTGTAAGACGAAATTTTGGCCCGATGCATCCCAATATGGCTTTTATCGATTCCAAAATGAATATCTCCAAAAATTGAAAAATTAGTTTTTTGAAATTTTGGGGTCTCAACCATGAAGATTTTTCGACCAAAAAAATAATTTTTCTGATTTTGAGAGAGTTGGATGTGCAATCAATAGATCTCACTGTTTTATGATTTCTCTCAAATTTTCAGTCTGGTTCGTGCATTTTCAGCCAAATTACAGCCATTTAAATGTCTATTGATTGCACATCCAACTCTCTCAAAATCAGAAAAATTATTTTTTTGGTCGAAAAATCTTCATGGTTGAGACCCCCAAAATTTCAAACAACTAATTTTTCAATTTTTGGAGATATTCATTTTGGAATCGATAAAAGCCATATTGGGATGCATCGGGCCAAAATTTCGTCTTACAAAATTAATTTTCTATAAAGTTATGAAACTCGGAAACTCAGGATGCCGACAAACTTTGGATTCAGAAAAATCAGAAAGAATTGTTTTTGAGCAACTGAAGACAGAAACTGTTTTGATCAACTCTAGGACACATTTTCCTCAAAGAATGACCTTCGGAAGAGCTTCAGACGAGAAAAAGTATTTTCATTTAGACAAACTCATTCCAGATAATGAGCTGAAGACCCCCAGAATCGGGAATGTTATAAGACCACATGTTGTGCACTTGAAAGACATTACATATAAGTATGTTTATCAATAATAAAATCCTGTCGCTAACTCCTGCTAACATTCGAAAAATCCACATTTCTTCCGAAAATTGAAAAAAAATCAACATTTGGAAGTTTTTCTCGAGAAGTAGGAAGTTCCCAGACTCCAAATTTTGGGAAAACGTACACATTAGTCCCCTTGATATCTCAGAATTTATTCGGATTTTTTGGAGCACAGACAAAAAAGTCGATTTTGTGCTCTTTGAGCACTTGCTGTACTCCTCCAGGTGGAGCTTGGAGGCTAAGTCGATGCAGATGGGTAGTGATAGTTCCTATGAACATACATCCAAAATGTCTTGACTCTAACTCTTCTATAACACCCTAAGGCACACCCCCTTATGACCATACTCGATCCTTACAGAGAACACGTTTTATGGCGTTTCGAAAAGTCAAGGTCCCTAACGCTGAGCGAGAGGAGTGAATGCGAAAGAGAAAGAGGAACGAATGGAAGAGACACTGAGACTTGAGAAAGGAATGACCGTCAACGGATCGATGAGAAGAGCCAGTGGTTGGAGGGAAGGAGCCGGACTGTTGTGAGGCACTGTACTGTGCAAGCCTGTAAAAACGGCCGGCCGCGGCTTTTTTCCAATTCAAATCGAAAAAGCCGGGGCCGGCCGCGGCCGGCCGCGGCGGCCGCAGTCACTGTAGAAACTTTCGTGAAATTTCTAGTTTTTTACGAAATAAATGGAAAAAAACGGGATTTTTTCAGGAAAGCTTCATAGAAATGGTTGATTTCTATGAAAATATTCTTATAAAACATATTGTGCAATTTTTGAATATTAAATCTGTAGTTTCAGAGGGATTATCAAATTTTTTTCAATTGCACTTCTTTTTTGACGTTCTGATGTTGTCTCAGAAGGAAAGTATCCCAAGTGTTACCCAGGGATCAGAATAAAAAGTGTCGACAAATGATAGTCCCTGGGAGGGTATAATAACGCACTATTCAAAAGTTTGCCTTTTTTCCTTATTCCAGAGAAATTTTGAAAAATTCAATTTTTTGTCAGATGAGGGATGTGTCAACTTTGAAAAATCATAACAACATTCAAATGTGAGTTTGCGATTTTGTTAAAAAACGAAAATGTAGCTCCAAAAGTGTAGTTTTTAATAAAAATAAGGATCAGTTGATCAATCTTGAAATATCTTTACGAAGTTGAAAAGTGCGTCAACATCAGAAGACCCCATTCTCCAATTCGAGCACTTTTCGGAGGGAGGCAGCCATAACACTATGTGGGGTGGGTATATTGACTGTTGTGAGTTACAATAACATTGTGAAAACTGGGGGTAACCGGCCATTTTCGAAAAATATTTTCGTTTTTTGGTAAACCCGATTTTCAAATTTTCGAGGATTTGAGAAAATGATAATTTTCAATTGTATTTTTTAAAAGATCATTTAATAGGTATCACTTTTGCAGTTGAACGTTTTCTGATATCTCTTATCACTTTCGAGATATCGACGCCAGAAGGAAGAGCATTCGTTTCACTAACATAGGCCGAAAAATCGAAAAAATGGCTCGAACTAGTGGGGATTTCATTGGAACTATTATAGATACAGCTTTTGATAAACCCAAAAAATGATAATATAAACATTAGATGAAAACATGAAATTGAATAGATAGCGAAAACTAATATCGAATCTGCAGGAATTTCCGGTTTTTCAGTTAGTACTGATATGAAAGAGACCATATCGGAAGAAGTGAGGGTTATTCATCCGAAATGACTTCATAACTGAGAAGAACTCGTCATTTTACGTCGGAAAACGCATGAAAAAACTGGGATTTCATTTATCGTTTTTTGTCCATTTTTTCGATTTTGTGGCCTATGTTAGTGTAACGAATGCTCTTCCTTCTGGCGTCGATATCTCGAAAGTGATAAGAGGTATCAAAAAACGTTCAATTGCAAAAATGATACTTATAAAATGGTCTTTCAAGAAATACTATTGAAAATTATCATTTTCTCAAATCCTCGAAAATTCGAAAATCGTGTTGACCAAAAAACGAAAATATTTTTCGAAAATTGCCGGTTACCCCCAGTTTTTACATTGTTATTGTAACTCACAACAGTCAATATACCCACCCCACATAGTGTTATGGCTGCCTCCCTCCGAAAAGTGCTTGAATTGGATAATGGGGTCTTCTGATGTTGACGCACTTTTCAACTTCGTAAAGACATTTCGAAAATGATTGATTGGGAGGTATTTTTATTGAAAACTACGCTTTTGGAGCTACATTTTCGTTTTTCAACAAAGTTGCAAACTCAAATTCGAAATTTTTTATGATTTTCCAAAGTTGACACATCCCTCATTTGACAAAAAGTTGAATTTTTCAAAATTTCTCTGGAATAAGGAAAAAAGGCAAACTTTCGAATAGTGCGTTATTATACCCTCCCAGGGACTATCATTTGCCGACACTTTTTATTCTGATCCCTGGGTAACACTTGGGATACTTTCCTTCTAAGTAAGTAAGTAGATTTTTAGATATTTTTCTGATTTTTCTGAATTTTTTTCTTGAATTTTTTTTCTTTTTTTTTTCTTTTTTTTTCTCTTTTTCAGACCGAATTTCCAGTACTTCAAAATAATATTTAACAGGTTTTGAAAACGGATATATAACCTACTAAAGGTCCTCTTTCAACCTATAAAGTCCGTTTTCCAAAGTTGTAACCTTGACTTAAAAGGTTCCCTTGTCAGTGAGGATCTTCATGAGGTAATCAGTAAGATCACGTCCGGCCAAGTTAAGACGAAGGATGGCGTGCGGAGTCCTTCGTAAATTGAGACGGTGTGGGTGACACCATCTCCTGGATCACTCCGGTGGTACATCTTCTCACGGTTAGCTTTCGGGTTGAGTGGGTCCTCAGTGAGAAGGACTGCGTGTTCTTCTGGGCTCACTCGAAGATCGTTGTATTAGGTTGGTGCATAAGTTTCGATCACTTCTGGAGTCTCATCTTTAGGAGTTTTTTTTCTGGCCGCAGGATTGTTCTCCAAGGCTGTTATCTTGGCAAGTAACATACCGTATTTGGTACTGCTAGACCACTTTTTCTTTCATTGCCAGCGCCCACAGTCGTCGAGAATCATTCCTGTCTTTTCACCTAACAAACTTTGCGTTCGGAGCATACTTTTATCTTAGACTATTTCTGACTTTTTAGTTACTGAAATTTACAAGATAATTATCAATATCTATCACGGATACAGTCCCTCAAACAGCACCGTAATGTTCTGGGTGAAACTATTAGAGCCCGAGGAATGCAGCCTCAAAGATAAGCAGCATCCATGTCAGCAGTACTATTTTCATCTCGACATTTTCTGGACGTTGGTGGAGTTAGATTCAGTCAAGACTGAGGGTGTGATGGTGACCACTCTCGAGGTTAACCAACCCACTATCTGCCATGAACTTAAATCTATTGAAAAAGTTTGAAAATTAGGGCGATAGTTGCTGAACGCTCTCAATGACATTGTCAGTAATACATTAGTGGATACAAGTTCGGCGCTTCTAATTTCTCATTGGACTCACGCTTGACTGAATGATATGATCACGGGCAACAAGTATTGGGTCTACTATGCTAACTATGTGCCAGAGAAATAGTGGATTGGTAATGTTCAAAAGCCCAAAATATGAACTTTATCCAAGACAGGTGATATTCGGCATTTGATGGTCCGCGCTGACAGCTGAATAATCGGAGCTCCTCGCTTGCGGCGAAACGGTAAAAAGGGATGCATATACTCTTTAACTGCAAAAACTGAAGGATGCCGTCAACCTTAGTCGTCGAGAAAAACTCCGAATTCACAACCGGCGTGGTAGTATGATAACTCGCGTGACAAAACCAACAAATACCAAATGAGCTAAATTTGACTGGATCTCACTCTTGCGCCCACAGTACTTATGATACCTTCCCTCATTAAAATACCACTTCGCTAGTCATCTTCGACGACGTTTTAACGGAGAAAAGTTCGAGGCAAAATAGGATAGCAAAACAGCATTGATGTCAATTTTCGATAAGGGGCCGCCGTTCTTCTGAGATACAGAAATCGAGCAACTGCCTGCGTGTTGGCAGGGGACTAGTGATACATATAAGCAAGAATTTCAATTTGTAAAGCGTCTCTATTTTTTAAGAAATTAGCATGAAATTTCATTGAAAAAAGATCGAAACTTATGCACCAACCTAATAGAAGGTATGCTGCCAGATCTTCTTCATGTCATCCCAGTTGGTGACGATTCCGTGCTCGATCGGGTATTTGAGAGAGAGGATTCCTTTCTTGGACTGGATCTCGTCTCTCACGTGCGAGTCCTTTTTTCCCATTCCAACCATGACACCTCGATGACATGGCGATGGATGGGAAAAGGTTGCTTCTCTGCACCATTCTTCCGTTACTGTACTCCCTCTCTCTCTCTCTCTCTCTCTCTCTCTCTCTCCCTCTCTCTCCCTCTCTCTCTCTCTCTCTCTCTCTCTCTCTCCCTCTCTCTCTCTCTCTCTCTCTCTCTCTCTCTCTCTCTCTCTTTTTTTCTCTGCGTCTCCGCGCGAAATTACTGCATTTTCCTAGTATTGTAAACATATCCAGAAGCTTATCATATAAAAGGCGTTCTTAGTTAGTTCATCAATAAATTTGTATCTTCTGCTCACTCTCTCTCTCTCTGCCACCCTTCGAGAAGCGAGTGACCGCTCAGGTGTCTCGTCTTTCCCTTCTGTCGTTTTTGGCCAACAGAGTCCCCCTTTCTCCACCTCTCGCCGTCCTCCTCCCTCTACCCCCATGTTATAACCGCCCCGAGGACGGGTCTCGCACGCGGGCGTGTGGTGTAGTGGTTAACACGCTTGTCTCGTAGTCAGAGCCAACAGAGTCCCCTTCCTCCCTTCTCTTCCTTCTCTCCTCTACCCTCGAAGTCCTCGTCCCTCTACCCTCGAAGTCCTCCTCCCTCTACCCTCGAAGTCCTCTAAGTCCTCTACCCTCGAAGTCCTCTAAGTCCTCTACCCTCGAAGGGGACTCTGTAACGCCGACCAGATTGCGGTAGTAATTATCTGACATACGAGACAAGAGACTCCCGGGTTCAATTCCTGGCACGTCCAATATTCCTTTTTTTTGTTTTTGGATTTCCCTAAACACACAGAAGGGAGAAGCCGGTGGTTATTATTTGTGTTCCCGACAGTCTGCTTCGTGTACTCTGTGGCATCATTATCGATTCGAGGAGAGGGGGAGATGGCCAAAGGAGGAATCACGCGGGAGGAAGCGAGTGTGGGGTGGTGAGTTTCAGATAGACTTCCATTACGAAGGCTGAGACACTCGCAAAGTTGGACAGAATGAAACTGTTGGTATTCGAAATGCTGATTCCAACTCTAACCACGGGGAAAAGACAATTTTTAGAGACGTCACAAGAGAAGACCATAACTAGGACTACAAGTTTGCTGTTGACAACTTTTTGATAACTCTTTCTCACGACACCTTTCATATCCCGAATACAACGGCACCTGTATGTAATATCGTTTTAAAGTGCTCTCCAACTACCTTTTCAGTCATAGAAGGTCACGCCCTCCTATTAGAAGGTCACGCCCTCCTAATCACCAAAAATTGAGACGAAAACTTAGTGTCACTGTTTTCTTCCCAAAAAACCAAAACTGGTTCATTATTTCCTTCAATTGTTTCTTCCTCGACAGCATTTGAAACAAATATTTTGAGAAATACCGCCGCAATGGATCCGTAATCAAAAGGAAGTTTTGTCCATACCTCTCATAAGTAAATGCAGTTGGAATATCGTTACATTCTAGATCTCGCCGCATCAGTTTACTCATGTGTCACCACACCCCATTCTCTTCTTTTCCTTATTCACTTCTTCGTGAAGTATCTAGAAATTAAAAAAAATTAAAAAAAATTACAACGTTGTATCAGTGATGTTTTTGGAATAAAGCCAAAGAGTTGGCGGAAAGAACTTTGCCCATCCGGGGAGAAGTAGCTACAATCCACTGGAAGGTTGTCTGCAATGATTTCTGCCGACAAACAAGTGCAAATGCTTTCATTCGCATTTCAGAACTTATAGACCACCGAAGAAAATATTCCGGAACGCCAAGAGGGATCGATGACAACGTTGATGGTTGGTGCACTTTCAACTGAAAACGTTTAATCGGTTAAATGGACCCGCGCAATGTTCATATCTTGTGGAGCAGATCGACTTACTAGCTCTCATAGTCAGATTGCATTTTTTTCTGACAAACAAAATTGAGCCCGAAACATTTTGTTTTATAAATTATGTGTATAGCAAGTGGCAATTATAAACAAATATGCACAAAAGAAGAAGGGACCATAAAAATTTGGTTACAATTGAAAAATGAAGGTGAAAAAGGAAAATAGAGAGAACCAATTGCGGCAAAGTACTTAGAAGCACTTGCGATGGACGATGGATGGGCCGGACTCGTCGTACTCCTGCTTAGAGATCCACATCTGTTGGAAAGTGGACAGGGAAGCAAGGATGGATCCTCCGATCCAGACGGAGTACTTGCGCTCTGGCGGGGCGATGATCTTGATCTTCATGGTGCTGAAATATTGGAAATTAAAGCATGTTACAATGATACTGGATGTTTTTACCTCGGAGCCAGAGCGGTCATCTCCTTCTGAATGCGATCGTCGATTCCTGGGTACATAGTGGTTCCTCCGGAAAGGACGGTGTTGGCGTACAAGTCCTTACGGATATCAATGTCGCATTTCATGATCGAGTTGTAAGAAGTCTCGTGGATTCCGGCAGACTCCTTACCCAAGAAGGATGGCTGGAAAAGAGCCTCTGGGCAACGGAAGCGCTCGTTTCCGACGGTGATGACCTGTCCGTCCGGAAGTTCGTACGACTTCTCGAGGGAAGAGGAGGAGGCGGCGGTGACCATCTCCTGCTCGAAGTCGAGAGCGACGTAGCAGAGTTTCTCTTTGATGTCACGGACGATCTCACGCTCAGCGGTGGTGGTGAATGAGTATCCGCGCTCAGTGAGGATCTTCATGAGGTTGTCAGTAAGATCACGTCCGGCCAAGTCAAGACGAAGGATGGCGTGCGGGAGGGCATATCCTTCGTAGATTGGGACAGTGTGGGTGACACCATCTCCAGAGTCGAGAACGACTCCGGTGGTACGTCCGGAGGCGTAGAGAGATAGTACGGCCTGTATGGCGACGTACACGGCCGGGGCGTTGAACGTCTCGAACATGGTTTGGGTCATCTTTTCACGGTTAGCCTTCGGGTTCAGTGGGGCTTCAGTGAGGAGGACTGGGTGCTCTTCTGGTGCAACGCGGAGGTCGTTGTAGAAGGTGTGGTGCCAAATCTTCTCCATGTCATCCCAGTTGGTGACGATTCCGTGCTCAATTGGGTACTTGAGGGTCAAGATACCTGAAAGACTCAAATTAATTGTCGGTTACGTTGGTCAAAATGATTACCTCTCTTTGCTTGGGCCTCGTCTCCAACGTACGAGTCCTTCTGCCCCATACCGACCATGACTCCCTGGTGACGTGGTCTTCCGACGATGGATGGGAACACGACGCGTGGAGCGTCGTCTCCGGCGAATCCGGCCTTGCACATTCCGGATCCATTGTCTACAACAATAGCCACAACCTCGTCGTCACACATTTTGATTGATTTTTAATGTACCTGAAAAAATGAAATGAATAATTTTGGAATGGTGTTTGAGAGAGCGAAGTAAATGTAAGATTTTTCAACGAGATGTCAATTGGAACAGGAAATGAAGTGAGAAGACCAGGGGGGGGGGGTGCAACTGCTCACATATTCTGCAACATAGAGAAGAAGCGAGGAATAGAGATGAAGAGGAGCGGGGAGCCAGGGAAAGATAAAAGAGAAGGCAAGCGACAAACGGTCCTATTCGAAAGGTGGGAAAATGTGTGAGGGCCTCTCTATGTATGTGCCCATACGCAATGCTGATTCATAAGTGAAGGAAGACGAGGACCGCCCTGCCGGCGCTAGAGAAACCGAGGAAACTTCTCAAGCACATTCCGGATCCATTGCCGATAACGAGTGTTGTCACGTCATAGCCGTACGTGTTCGACGTTTGATGGAGAGTGGAGTCTAGACGGGGGCTAGAGTGCTTGATTTCCCGTCCTCGTGGTCTATATATACTGAGTCGCGACGCGCACGCCCCGCCTTTTTCCGTTGGTTTCGCGACTCTGCCCCTCAGCGAGAGATTGAGGGAGTTTGGAGGGTGGTCTCTCCGGCAAGACAGCGAAACGTTGGGGACACATGGGACGGCCAAAACACCTCTATTTCGAAACAATCTTGCGATGTGGGTGATGACTCAGAATGCGGAGACACACATTTCTGGAGAAACAAAGAACGGCGATTTCGAATAAAGTATCAACGGGAAGCTCCAGGACCATCTCAAGCTGTTGTGGTCCATGTCATTCTAGAGGAAACACTGGAAGAAATTTCAAATGTTCCTCTAGTTCCACTTTTTGATAACTACTACGCCGCGGAACACGTTGCCGTTCACATCACCGTTCCAGTTTCTATCCCTTCCACCACATTCGACTGGCATTGTTTCGCAATGTGAGTCATTGTTTGGCCTCGTTGATTCAAAGCGCCCTGACACCTGCGCGGTCACTCGCTCCTCAAAGGGTGGTAGAGAGAGAGAGAGAGAGAGAGATATATATGTGTTTTTTATCTCGTTCCGGTTATTCATGAAATCAATTAAATCAGCTTTCCATGTGCCTTTTCAGTCATAGATCACAGTATGCACAAGAAAACACCAAAAGGATATTCAGTTCGTCTACAAATTGCCTTTTTCAACCATCGTCACTTTGGGAAAGGATTGGAGACAGCCAACATGTTGTGTTTTTTTTATCTCGTTCCCGTTATTCATGAAATCAATTAAATCAGCTTTCCATGTGCCTTTTCAGTCATAGATCACAGTATGCACAAGAAAACACCAAAAGGATATTCAGTTCGTCTACAAATTGCCTTTTTCAACCATCGTCACTTTGGGAAAGGATTGGAGACAGCCAACATGTTGTGTTTTTTTATCTCGTTCCCGTTATTCATGAAATCAATTAAATCAGCTTTCCATGTGTCTTTTCAGTCATAGATCACAGTATGCACAAGAAAACACCAAAAGGATATTCAGTTCGTCTACAAATTGCCTTTTTCAACCATCGTCACTTTGGGAAAGGATTGGAGACAGCCAACATGTTGTGTTTTTTTATCTCGTTCCCGTTATTCATGAAATCAATTAAATCAGCTTTCCATGTGCCTTTTCAGTTAAAGATCACAGTATGCTCAAGAAAACACCAAAAGGATATTCAGTTCGTCTACAAATTGCCTTTTTCAACCATCGTCACTTTGGGAAAGGGTTGGAGACAGCCAACATGTTGTGTTTTTTATCTCGTTCCCGTTATTCATGAAATCAATCAAATCAGCTTTCCATGTGCCTTTTCAGTTAAAGATCACAGTATGCACAAGAAAACACCAGAAGGATATTCAGTTCGTCTACAAATTGCCTTTTTCAACCATCGTCACTTTGGGAAAGGGTTGGAGACAGCCAACATGTTGTGTTTTTTTATCTCGTTCCCGTTATTCATGAAATCAATCAAATCAGCTTTCCATGTGCCTTTTCAGTTAAAGATCACAGTATGCACAAGAAAACACCAAAAGGATATTCAGTTCGTCTACAAATTGCCTTTTTCAACCATCGTCACTTTGGGAAAGGATTGGAGACAGCCAAAATGTTGTGTTTTTTTATCTCGTTCCCGTTATTCATGAAATCAATCAAATCAGCTTTCCATGTGCCTTTTCAGTTAAAGATCACAGTATGCACAAGAAAACACCAAAAGGATATTCAGTTCGTCTACAAATTGCCTTTTTCAACCATCGTCACTTTGGGAAAGGGTTGGAGACAGCCAACATGTTGTGTTTTTTATCTCGTTCCCGTTATTCATGAAATCAATCAAATCAGCTTTCCATGTGCCTTTTCAGTTAAAGATCACAGTATGCACAAGAAAACACCAAAAGGATATTCAGTTCGTCTACAAATTGCCTTTTTCAACCATCGTCACTTTGGGAAAGGGTTGGAGACAGCCAACATGTTGTGTTTTTTATCTCGTTCCCGTTATTCATGAAATCAATCAAATCAGCTTTCCATGTGCCTTTTCAGTTAAAGATCACAGTATGCACAAGAAAACACCAAAAGGATATTCAGTTCGTCTACAAATTGCCTTTTTCAACCATCGTCACTTTGGGAAAGGGTTGGAGACAGCCAACATGTTGTGTTTTTTATCTCGTTCCCGTTATTCATGAAATCAATCAAATCAGCTTTCCATGTGCCTTTTCAGTTAAAGATCACAGTATGCACAAGAAAACACCAAAAGGATATTCAGTTCGTCTACAAATTGCCTTTTTCAAACATCGTCACTTTGGGAAAGGATTGGAGACAGCCAAAATGTTGTGTTTTTTTATCTCGTTCCGGTTATTCATGAAATCAATCAAATCAGCTTTCCATGTGCCTTTTCAGTTAAAGATCACAGTATGCACAAGAAAACACCAGAAGGATATTCAGTTCGTCTACAAATTGCCTTTTTCAAACATCGTCACTTTGGGAAAGGATTGGAGACAGCCAACATGTTGTGTTTTTTTATCTCGTTCCGGTTATTCATGAAATCAATCAAATCAGCTTTCCATGTGCCTTTTCAGTTAAAGATCACAGTATGCACAAGAAAACACCAAAAGGATATTCAGTTCGTCTACAAATTGCCTTTTTCAAACATCGTCACTTTGGGAAAGGATTGGAGACAGCCAACATGTTGTGTTTTTTTATCTCGTTCCGGTTATTCATGAAATCAATTAAATCAGCTTTCCATGTGCCTTTTCAGTTAAAGATCACAGTATGCACAAGAAAACACCAAAAGGATATTCAGTTCGTCTACAAATTGCCTTTTTCAAACATCGTCACTTTGGGAAAGGATTGGAGACAGCCAACATGTTGTGTTTTTTTATCTCGTTCCGGTTATTCATGAAATCAATCAAATCAGCTTTCCATGTGCCTTTTCAGTTAAAGATCACAGTATGCACAAGAAAACACCAAAAGGATATTCAGTTCGTCTACAAATTGCCTTTTTCAACCATCGTCACTTTGGGAAAGGATTGGAGACAGCCAACATGTTGTGTTTTTTTATCTCGTTCCCGTTATTCATGAAATCAATTAAATCAGCTTTCCATGTGCCTTTTCAGTTAAAGATCACAGTATGCACAGAAAACACCAAAAGGATATTCAGTTCGTCTACAAATTGCCTTTTTCAAACATCGTCACTTTGGGAAAGGATTGGAGACAGCCAACATGTTGTGTTTTTTTATCTCGTTCCGGTTATTCATGAAATCAATCAAATCAGCTTTCCATGTGCCTTTTCAGTTAAAGATCACAGTATGCACAAGAAAACACCAAAAGGATATTCAGTTCGTCTACAAATTGCCTTTTTCAACCATCGTCACTTTGGGAAAGGATTGGAGACAGCCAACATGTTGTGTTTTTTTATCTCGTTCCCGTTATTCATGAAATCAATTAAATCAGCTTTCCATGTGCCTTTTCAGTTATATATCACAGTATGCACAAGAAAACACCAAAAGGATATTCAGTTCGTCTACAAATTGCCTTTTTCAACCATCGTCACTTTGGGAAAGGATTGGAGACAGCCAACATGTTGTGTTTTTTTATCTCGTTCCGGTTATTCATGAAATCAATTAAATCAGCTTTCCATGTGCCTTTTCAGTTAAAGATCACAGTATGCACAAGAAAACACCAAAAGGATATTCAGTTCGTCTACAAATTGCCTTTTTCAAACATCGTCACTTTAGGAAAGGATTGGAGACAGCCAACATGTTGTGTTTTTTATCTCGTTCCCGTTATTCATGAAATCAATTAAACCAGCTTTCCATGTGCCTTTTCAGTTAAAGATCACAGTATGCACAAGAAAACACCAAAAGGATATTCAGTTCGTCTACAAATTGCCTTTTTCAAACATCGTCACTTTGGGAAAGGATTGGAGACAGCCAACATGTTGTGTTTTTTTATCTCGTTCCGGTTATTCATGAAATCAATTAAATCAGCTTTCCATGTGCCTTTTCAGTTAAAGATCACAGTATGCACAAGAAAACACCAAAAGGATATTCAGTTCGTCTACAAATTGCCTTTTTCAACCATCGTCACTTTGGGAAAGGATTGGAGACAGCCAACATGTTGTGTTTTTTTATCTCGTTCCCGTTATTCATGAAATCAATTAAATCAGCTTTCCATGTGCTTTTTCAGTTATATATCACAGTATGCACAAGAAAACACCAAAAGGATATTCAGTTCGTCTACAAATTGCCTTTTTCAACCATCGTCACTTTGGGAAAGGATTGGAGACAGCCAACATGTTGTGTTTTTTTTATCTCGTTCCCGTTATTCATGAAATCAATTAAATCAGCTTTCCATGTGCCTTTTCAGTTATATATCACAGTATGCACAAGAAAACACCAAAAGGATATTCAGTTCGTCTACAAATTGCCTTTTTCAAACATCGTCACTTTGGGAAAGGATTGGAGACAGCCAACATGTTGTGTTTTTTTATCTCGTTCCGGTTATTCATGAAATCAATCAAATCAGCTTTCCATGTGCCTTTTCAGTTAAAGATCACAGTATGCACAAGAAAACACCAAAAGGATATTCAGTTCGTCTACAAATTGCCTTTTTCAACCATCGTCACTTTGGGAAAGGATTGGAGACAGCCAACATGTTGTGTTTTTTTATCTCGTTCCCGTTATTCATGAAATCAATTAAATCAGCTTTCCATGTGCCTTTTCAGTTAAAGATCACAGTATGCACAGAAAACACCAAAAGGATATTCAGTTCGTCTACAAATTGCCTTTTTCAAACATCGTCACTTTGGGAAAGGATTGGAGACAGCCAACATGTTGTGTTTTTTTATCTCGTTCCGGTTATTCATGAAATCAATCAAATCAGCTTTCCATGTGCCTTTTCAGTTAAAGATCACAGTATGCACAAGAAAACACCAAAAGGATATTCAGTTCGTCTACAAATTGCCTTTTTCAACCATCGTCACTTTGGGAAAGGATTGGAGACAGCCAACATGTTGTGTTTTTTTATCTCGTTCCCGTTATTCATGAAATCAATTAAATCAGCTTTCCATGTGCCTTTTCAGTTATATATCACAGTATGCACAAGAAAACACCAAAAGGATATTCAGTTCGTCTACAAATTGCCTTTTTCAACCATCGTCACTTTGGGAAAGGATTGGAGACAGCCAACATGTTGTGTTTTTTTATCTCGTTCCGGTTATTCATGAAATCAATTAAATCAGCTTTCCATGTGCCTTTTCAGTTAAAGATCACAGTATGCACAAGAAAACACCAAAAGGATATTCAGTTCGTCTACAAATTGCCTTTTTCAAACATCGTCACTTTAGGAAAGGATTGGAGACAGCCAACATGTTGTGTTTTTTATCTCGTTCCCGTTATTCATGAAATCAATTAAACCAGCTTTCCATGTGCCTTTTCAGTTAAAGATCACAGTATGCACAAGAAAACACCAAAAGGATATTCAGTTCGTCTACAAATTGCCTTTTTCAAACATCGTCACTTTGGGAAAGGATTGGAGACAGCCAACATGTTGTGTTTTTTTATCTCGTTCCGGTTATTCATGAAATCAATTAAATCAGCTTTCCATGTGCCTTTTCAGTTAAAGATCACAGTATGCACAAGAAAACACCAAAAGGATATTCAGTTCGTCTACAAATTGCCTTTTTCAACCATCGTCACTTTGGGAAAGGATTGGAGACAGCCAACATGTTGTGTTTTTTTATCTCGTTCCCGTTATTCATGAAATCAATTAAATCAGCTTTCCATGTGCTTTTTCAGTTATATATCACAGTATGCACAAGAAAACACCAAAAGGATATTCAGTTCGTCTACAAATTGCCTTTTTCAACCATCGTCACTTTGGGAAAGGATTGGAGACAGCCAACATGTTGTGTTTTTTTTATCTCGTTCCCGTTATTCATGAAATCAATTAAATCAGCTTTCCATGTGCCTTTTCAGTTATATATCACAGTATGCACAAGAAAACACCAAAAGGATATTCAGTTCGTCTACAAATTGCCTTTTTCAACCATCGTCACTTTGGGAAAGGATTGGAGACAGCCAACATGTTGTGTTTTTTTATCTCGTTCCCGTTATTCATGAAATCAATTAAATCAGCTTTCCATGTGCTTTTTCAGTTATATATCACAGTATGCACAAGAAAACACCAAAAGGATATTCAGTTCGTCTACAAATTGCCTTTTTCAACCATCGTCACTTTGGGAAAGGATTGGAGACAGCCAACATGTTGTGTTTTTTATCTCGTTCCCGTTATTCATGAAATCAATTAAACCAGCTTTCCATGTGCCTTTTCAGTTAAAGATCACAGTATGCACAAGAAAACACCAAAAGGATATTCAGTTCGTCTACAAATTGCCTTTTTCAACCATCGTCACTTTGGGAAAGGATTGGAGACAGCCAACATGTTGTGTTTTTTTATCTCGTTCCCGTTATTCATGAAATCAATTAAATCAGCTTTCCATGTGCCTTTTCAGTTATATATCACAGTATGCACAAGAAAACACCAACAGGATATTCAGTTCGTCTACAAATTGCCTTTTTCAACCATCGTCACTTTGGGAAAGGATTGGAGACAGCCAACATGTTGTGTTTTTTTATCTCGTTCCCGTTATTCATGAAATCAATTAAATCAGCTTTCCATGTGCCTTTTCAGTTAAAGATCACAGTATGCACAGAAAACACCAAAAGGATATTCAGTTCGTCTACAAATTGCCTTTTTCAACCATCGTCACTTTGGGAAAGGGTTGGAGACAGCCAACATGTTGTGTTTTTTATCTCGTTCCCGTTATTCATGAAATCAATCAAATCAGCTTTCCATGTGCCTTTTCAGTTAAAGATCACAGTATGCACAAGAAAACACCAAAAGGATATTCAGTTCGTCTACAAATTGCCTTTTTCAAACATCGTCACTTTGGGAAAGGATTGGAGACAGCCAAAATGTTGTGTTTTTTTATCTCGTTCCGGTTATTCATGAAATCAATCAAATCAGCTTTCCATGTGCCTTTTCAGTTAAAGATCACAGTATGCACAAGAAAACACCAGAAGGATATTCAGTTCGTCTACAAATTGCCTTTTTCAAACATCGTCACTTTGGGAAAGGATTGGAGACAGCCAAAATGTTGTGTTTTTTTATCTCGTTCCGGTTATTCATGAAATCAATTAAATCAGCTTTCCATGTGCCTTTTCAGTTAAAGATCACAGTATGCACAAGAAAACACCAAAAGGATATTCAGTTCGTCTACAAATTGCCTTTTTCAAACATCGTCACTTTGGGAAAGGATTGGAGACAGCCAAAATGTTGTGTTTTTTTATCTCGTTCCGGTTATTCATGAAATCAATCAAATCAGCTTTCCATGTGCCTTTTCAGTTAAAGATCACAGTATGCACAAGAAAACACCAAAAGGATATTCAGTTCGTCTACAAATTGCCTTTTTCAAACATCGTCACTTTGGGAAAGGATTGGAGACAGCCAAAATGTTGTGTTTTTTTATCTCGTTCCGGTTATTCATGAAATCAATCAAATCAGCTTTCCATGTGCCTTTTCAGTTAAAGATCACAGTATGCACAAGAAAACACCAAAAGGATATTCAGTTCGTCTACAAATTGCCTTTTTCAAACATCGTCACTTTGGGAAAGGATTGGAGACAGCCAACATGTTGTGTTTTTTTATCTCGTTCCGGTTATTCATGAAATCAATCAAATCAGCTTTCCATGTGCCTTTTCAGTTAAAGATCACAGTATGCACAAGAAAACACCAAAAGGATATTCAGTTCGTCTACAAATTGCCTTTTTCAACCATCGTCACTTTGGGAAAGGATTGGAGACAGCCAACATGTTGTGTTTTTTTATCTCGTTCCCGTTATTCATGAAATCAATTAAATCAGCTTTCCATGTGCCTTTTCAGTTATATATCACAGTATGCACAAGAAAACACCAAAAGGATATTCAGTTCGTCTACAAATTGCCTTTTTCAACCATCGTCACTTTGGGAAAGGATTGGAGACAGCCAACATGTTGTGTTTTTTTATCTCGTTCCCGTTATTCATGAAATCAATTAAATCAGCTTTCCATGTGCCTTTTCAGTTAAAGATCACAGTATGCTCAAGAAAACACCAAAAGGATATTCAGTTCGTCTACAAATTGCCTTTTTCAACCATCGTCACTTTGGGAAAGGATTGGAGACAGCCAACATGTTGTGTTTTTTTATCTCGTTCCCGTTATTCATGAAATCAATTAAATCAGCTTTCCATGTGCCTTTTCAGTTATATATCACAGTATGCACAAGAAAACACCAAAAGGATATTCAGTTCGTCTACAAATTGCCTTTTTCAACCATCGTCACTTTGGGAAAGGATTGGAGACAGCCAACATGTTGTGTTTTTTATCTCGTTCCCGTTATTCATGAAATCAATTAAATCAGCTTTCCATGTGCCTTTTCAGTTAAAGATCACAGTATGCTCAAGAAAACACCAAAAGGATATTCAGTTCGTCTACAAATTGCCTTTTTCAACCATCGTCACTTTGGGAAAGGATTGGAGACAGCCAACATGTTGTGTTTTTTTATCTCGTTCCCGTTATTCATGAAATCAATTAAATCAGCTTTCCATGTGCCTTTTCAGTCATAGATCACAGTATGCACAAGAAAACACCAAAAGGATATTCAGTTCGTCTACAAATTGCCTTTTTCAACCATCGTCACTTTGGGAAAGGATTGGAGACAGCCAACATGTTGTGTTTTTTTATCTCGTTCCCGTTATTCATGAAATCAATTAAATCAGCTTTCCATGTGCCTTTTCAGTCATAGATCACAGTATGCACAAGAAAACACCAAAAGGATATTCAGTTCGTCTACAAATTGCCTTTTTCAACCATCGTCACTTTGGGAAAGGATTGGAGACAGCCAACATGTTGTGTTTTTTATCTCGTTCCCGTTATTCATGAAATCAATTAAATCAGCTTTCCATGTGCCTTTTCAGTTAAAGATCACAGTATGCACAAGAAAACACCAAAAGGATATTCAGTTCGTCTACAAATTGCCTTTTTCAACCATCGTCACTTTGGGAAAGGATTGGAGACAGCCAACATGTTGTGTTTTTTTATCTCGTTCCCGTTATTCATGAAATCAATTAAATCAGCTTTCCATGTGCCTTTTCAGTTAAAGATCACAGTATGCACAAGAAAACACCAAAAGGATATTCAGTTCGTCTACAAATTGCCTTTTTCAACCATCGTCACTTTGGGAAAGGATTGGAGACAGCCAACATGTTGTGTTTTTTTATCTCGTTCCGGTTATTCATGAAATCAATTAAACCAGCTTTCCATGTGCCTTTTCAGTTAAAGATCACAGTATGCACAAGAAAACACCAAAAGGATATTCAGTTCGTCTACAAATTGCCTTTTTCAACCATCGTCACTTTGGGAAAGGATTGGAGACAGCCAACATGTTGTGTTTTTTTATCTCGTTCCCGTTATTCATGAAATCAATTAAACCAGCTTTCCATGTGCCTTTTCAGTTAAAGATCACAGTATGCACAAGAAAACACCAGAAGGATATTCAGTTCGTCTACAAATTGCCTTTTTCAACCATCGTCACTTTGGGAAAGGATTGGAGACAGCCAACATGTTGTGTTTTTTTATCTCGTTCCCGTTATTCATGAAATCAATTAAATCAGCTTTCCATGTGCCTTTTCAGTTAAAGATCACAGTATGCACAAGAAAACACCAGAAGGATATTCAGTTCGTCTACAAATTGCCTTTTTCAACCATCGTCACTTTGGGAAAGGATTGGAGACAGCCAACATGTTGTGTTTTTTTATCTCGTTCCGGTTATTCATGAAATCAATTAAACCAGCTTTCCATGTGCCTTTTCAGTTAAAGATCACAGTATGCACAAGAAAACACCAAAAGGATATTCAGTTCGTCTACAAATTGCCTTTTTCAACCATCGTCACTTTGGGAAAGGATTGGAGACAGCCAACATGTTGTGTTTTTTTATCTCGTTCCCGTTATTCATGAAATCAATTAAACCAGCTTTCCATGTGCCTTTTCAGTTAAAGATCACAGTATGCACAAGAAAACACCAAAAGGATATTCAGTTCGTCTACAAATTGCCTTTTTCAACCATCGTCACTTTGGGAAAGGATTGGAGACAGCCAACATGTTGTGTTTTTTATCTCGTTCCCGTTATTCATGAAATCAATTAAACCAGCTTTCCATGTGCCTTTTCAGTTAAAGATCACAGTATGCACAAGAAAACACCAAAAGGATATTCAGTTCGTCTACAAATTGCCTTTTTCAACCATCGTCACTTTGGGAAAGGATTGGAGACAGCCAACATGTTGTGTTTTTTATCTCGTTCCGGTTATTCATGAAATCAATTAAACCAGCTTTCCATGTGCCATTTCAGTCATAGATCACAGTATGCACAAGAAAACACCAAAAGGATATTCAGTTCGTCTACAAATTGCCTTTTTCAACCATCGTCACTTTGGGAAAGGGTTGGAGACAGCCAACATGTTGTGTTTTTTTATCTCGTTCCGGTTATTCATGAAATCACTTAAACCAGCTTTCCATGTGCCTTTTCAGTTAAAGATCACAGTATGCACAAGAAAACACCAAAAGGATATTCAGTTCGTCTACAAATTGCCTTTTTCAACCATCGTCACTTTGGGAAAGGATTGGAGACAGCCAACATGTTGTGTTTTTTTATCTCGTTCCGGTTATTCATGAAATCAATTAAACCAGCTTTCCATGTGCCATTTCAGTCATAGATCACAGTATGCACAAGAAAACACCAAAAGGATATTCAGTTCGTCTACAAATTGCCTTTTTCAACCATCGTCACTTTGGGAAAGGGTTGGAGACAGCCAACATGTTGTGTTTTTTTATCTCGTTCCGGTTATTCATGAAATCACTTAAACCAGCTTTCCATGTGCCTTTTCAGTTAAAGATCACAGTATGCACAAGAAAACACCAAAAGGATATTCAGTTCGTCTACAAATTGCCTTTTTCAACCATCGTCACTTTGGGAAAGGATTGGAGACAGCCAACATGTTGTGTTTTTTATCTCGTTCCCGTTATTCATGAAATCAATTAAACCAGCTTTCCATGTGCCTTTTCAGTCATAGAACACAGTATGCACAAGAAAACACCAAAAAGATATTCAGTTCGTCTACAAATTGCCTTTTTCAACCATCGTCACTTTGGGAAAGGATTGGAGACAGCCAACATGTTGTGTTTTTTATCTCGTTCCCGTTATTCATGAAATCAATTAAATCAGCTTTCCATGTGCCTTTTCAGTTAAAGATCACAGTATGCACAAGAAAACACCAAAAGGATATTCAGTTCGTCTACAAATTGCCTTTTTCAACCATCGTCACTTTGGGAAAGGATTGGAGACAGCCAACATGTTGTGTTTTTTTATCTCGTTCCGGTTATTCATGAAATCAATTAAACCAGCTTTCCATGTGCCTTTTCAGTTAAAGATCACAGTATGCACAAGAAAACACCAAAAGGATATTCAGTTCGTCTACAAATTGCCTTTTTCAACCATCGTCACTTTGGGAAAGGATTGGAGACAGCCAACATGTTGTGTTTTTTATCTCGTTCCCGTTATTCATGAAATCAATTAAATCAGCTTTCCATGTGCCTTTTCAGTTAAAGATCACAGTATGCACAAGAAAACACCAAAAGGATATTCAGTTCGTCTACAAATTGCCTTTTTCAACCATCGTCACTTTGGGAAAGGATTGGAGACAGCCAACATGTTGTGTTTTTTATCTCGTTCCCGTTATTCATGAAATCAATTAAACCAGCTTTCCATGTGCCTTTTCAGTTAAAGATCACAGTATGCACAAGAAAACACCAAAAGGATATTCAGTTCGTCTACAAATTGCCTTTTTCAACCATCGTCACTTTGGGAAAGGATTGGAGACAGCCAACATGTTGTGTTTTTTATCTCGTTCCGGTTATTCATGAAATCAATTAAACCAGCTTTCCATGTGCCATTTCAGTCATAGATCACAGTATGCACAAGAAAACACCAAAAGGATATTCAGTTCGTCTACAAATTGCCTTTTTCAACCATCGTCACTTTGGGAAAGGATTGGAGACAGCCAACATGTTGTGTTTTTTATCTCGTTCCCGTTATTCATGAAATCAATTAAATCAGCTTTCCATGTGCCTTTTCAGTTAAAGATCACAGTATGCACAAGAAAACACCAGAAGGATATTCAGTTCGTCTACAAATTGCCTTTTTCAACCATCGTCACTTTGGGAAAGGATTGGAGACAGCCAACATGTTGTGTTTTTTATCTCGTTCCCGTTATTCATGAAATCAATTAAATCAGCTTTCCATGTGCCTTTTCAGTTAAAGATCACAGTATGCACAAGAAAACACCAGAAGGATATTCAGTTCGTCTACAAATTGCCTTTTTCAACCATCGTCACTTTGGGAAAGGATTGGAGACAGCCAACATGTTGTGTTTTTTATCTCGTTCCGGTTATTCATGAAATCAATTAAACCAGCTTTCCATGTGCCATTTCAGTTAAAGATCACAGTATGCACAAGAAAACACCAGAAGGATATTCAGTTCGTCTACAAATTGCCTTTTTCAACCATCGTCACTTTGGGAAAGGATTGGAGACAGCCAACATGTTGTGTTTTTTATCTCGTTCCGGTTATTCATGAAATCAATTAAACCAGCTTTCCATGTGCCTTTTCAGTTAAAGATCACAGTATGCACAAGAAAACACCAGAAGGATATTCAGTTCGTCTACAAATTGCCTTTTTCAACCATCGTCACTTTGGGAAAGGATTGGAGACAGCCAACATGTTGTGTTTTTTATCTCGTTCCCGTTATTCATGAAATCAATTAAACCAGCTTTCCATGTGCCATTTCAGTTAAAGATCACAGTATGCACAAGAAAACACCAAAAGGATATTCAGTTCGTCTACAAATTGCCTTTTTCAACCATCGTCACTTTGGGAAAGGATTGGAGACAGCCAACATGTTGTGTTTTTTATCTCGTTCCGGTTATTCATGAAATCAATTAAACCAGCTTTCCATGTGCCTTTTCAGTTAAAGATCACAGTATGCACAAGAAAACACCAGAAGGATATTCAGTTCGTCTACAAATTGCCTTTTTCAACCATCGTCACTTTGGGAAAGGATTGGAGACAGCCAACATGTTGTGTTTTTTATCTCGTTCCCGTTATTCATGAAATCAATTAAATCAGCTTTCCATGTGCCTTTTCAGTTAAAGATCACAGTATGCACAAGAAAACACCAGAAGGATATTCAGTTCGTCTACAAATTGCCTTTTTCAACCATCGTCACTTTGGGAAAGGATTGGAGACAGCCAACATGTTGTGTTTTTTATCTCGTTCCCGTTATTCATGAAATCAATTAAATCAGCTTTCCATGTGCCTTTTCAGTTAAAGATCACAGTATGCACAAGAAAACACCAGAAGGATATTCAGTTCGTCTACAAATTGCCTTTTTCAACCATCGTCACTTTGGGAAAGGATTGGAGACAGCCAACATGTTGTGTTTTTTATCTCGTTCCCGTTATTCATGAAATCAATTAAATCAGCTTTCCATGTGCCTTTTCAGTTAAAGATCACAGTATGCACAAGAAAACACCAAAAGGATATTCAGTTCGTCTACAAATTGCCTTTTTCAACCATCATCACTTTGGGAAAGGATTGGAGACAGCCAACATGTTGTGTTTTTTATCTCGTTCCCGTTATTCATGAAATCAATTAAATCAGCTTTCCATGTGCCTTTTCAGTTAAAGATCACAGTATGCACAAGAAAACACCAGAAGGATATTCAGTTCGTCTACAAATTGCCTTTTTCAACCATCATCACTTTGGGAAAGGATTGGAGACAGCCAACATGTTGTGTTTTTTATCTCGTTCCCGTTATTCATGAAATCAATTAAATCAGCTTTCCATGTGCCTTTTCAGTTAAAGATCACAGTATGCACAAGAAAACACCAAAAGGATATTCAGTTCGTCTACAAATTGCCTTTTTCAACCATCATCACTTTGGGAAAGGATTGGAGACAGCCAACATGTTGTGTTTTTTATCTCGTTCCCGTTATTCATGAAATCAATTAAATCAGCTTTCCATGTGCCTTTTCAGTTAAAGATCACAGTATGCACAAGAAAACACCAAAAGGATATTCAGTTCGTCTACAAATTGCCTTTTTCAACCATCGTCACTTTGGGAAAGGATTGGAGACAGCCAACATGTTGTGTTTTTTATCTCGTTCCCGTTATTCATGAAATCAATTAAATCAGCTTTCCATGTGCCATTTCAGTTAAAGATCACAGTATGCACAAGAAAACACCAGAAGGATATTCAGTTCGTCTACAAATTGCCTTTTTCAACCATCGTCACTTTGGGAAAGGATTGGAGACAGCCAACATGTTGTGTTTTTTATCTCGTTCCGGTTATTCATGAAATCAATTAAATCAGCTTTCCATGTGCCTTTTCAGTTAAAGATCACAGTATGCACAAGAAAACACCAGAAGGATATTCAGTTCGTCTACAAATTGCCTTTTTCAACCATCGTCACTTTGGGAAAGGATTGGAGACAGCCAACATGTTGTGTTTTTTATCTCGTTCCCGTTATTCATGAAATCAATTAAATCAGCTTTCCATGTGCCTTTTCAGTTAAAGATCACAGTATGCACAAGAAAACACCAGAAGGATATTCAGTTCGTCTACAAATTGCCTTTTTCAACCATCGTCACTTTGGGAAAGGATTGGAGACAGCCAACATGTTGTGTTTTTTATCTCGTTCCCGTTATTCATGAAATCAATTAAATCAGCTTTCCATGTGCCTTTTCAGTTAAAGATCACAGTATGCACAAGAAAACACCAAAAGGATATTCAGTTCGTCTACAAATTGCCTTTTTCAACCATCATCACTTTGGGAAAGGATTGGAGACAGCCAACATGTTGTGTTTTTTATCTCGTTCCCGTTATTCATGAAATCAATTAAATCAGCTTTCCATGTGCCTTTTCAGTTAAAGATCACAGTATGCACAAGAAAACACCAGAAGGATATTCAGTTCGTCTACAAATTGCCTTTTTCAACCATCGTCACTTTGGGAAAGGATTGGAGACAGCCAACATGTTGTGTTTTTTATCTCGTTCCGGTTATTCATGAAATCAATTAAACCAGCTTTCCATGTGCCATTTCAGTCATAGATCACAGTATGCACAAGAAAACACCAAAAAGATATTCAGTTCGTCTACAAATTGCCTTTTTCAACCATCGTCACTTTGGGAAAGGGTTGGAGACAGCCAACATGTTGTGTTTTTTTATCTCGTTCCGGTTATTCATGAAATCACTTAAACCAGCTTTCCATGTGCCTTTTCAGTTAAAGATCACAGTATGCACAAGAAAACACCAAAAGGATATTCAGTTCGTCTACAAATTGCCTTTTTCAACCATCGTCACTTTGGGAAAGGATTGGAGACAGCCAACATGTTGTGTTTTTTATCTCGTTCCCGTTATTCATGAAATCAATTAAACCAGCTTTCCATGTGCCTTTTCAGTCATAGAACACAGTATGCACAAGAAAACACCAAAAAGATATTCAGTTCGTCTACAAATTGCCTTTTTCAACCATCGTCACTTTGGGAAAGGATTGGAGACAGCCAACATGTTGTGTTTTTTATCTCGTTCCCGTTATTCATGAAATCAATTAAATCAGCTTTCCATGTGCCTTTTCAGTTAAAGATCACAGTATGCACAAGAAAACACCAAAAGGATATTCAGTTCGTCTACAAATTGCCTTTTTCAACCATCGTCACTTTGGGAAAGGATTGGAGACAGCCAACATGTTGTGTTTTTTTATCTCGTTCCCGTTATTCATGAAATCAATTAAACCAGCTTTCCATGTGCCTTTTCAGTTAAAGATCACAGTATGCACAAGAAAACACCAGAAGGATATTCAGTTCGTCTACAAATTGCCTTTTTCAACCATCGTCACTTTGGGAAAGGATTGGAGACAGCCAACATGTTGTGTTTTTTTATCTCGTTCCCGTTATTCATGAAATCAATTAAATCAGCTTTCCATGTGCCTTTTCAGTTAAAGATCACAGTATGCACAAGAAAACACCAGAAGGATATTCAGTTCGTCTACAAATTGCCTTTTTCAACCATCGTCACTTTGGGAAAGGATTGGAGACAGCCAACATGTTGTGTTTTTTTATCTCGTTCCCGTTATTCATGAAATCAATTAAACCAGCTTTCCATGTGCCTTTTCAGTTAAAGATCACAGTATGCACAAGAAAACACCAAAAGGATATTCAGTTCGTCTACAAATTGCCTTTTTCAACCATCGTCACTTTGGGAAAGGATTGGAGACAGCCAACATGTTGTGTTTTTTTATCTCGTTCCGGTTATTCATGAAATCAATTAAACCAGCTTTCCATGTGCCTTTTCAGTTAAAGATCACAGTATGCACAAGAAAACACCAAAAGGATATTCAGTTCGTCTACAAATTGCCTTTTTCAACCATCGTCACTTTGGGAAAGGATTGGAGACAGCCAACATGTTGTGTTTTTTTATCTCGTTCCCGTTATTCATGAAATCAATTAAACCAGCTTTCCATGTGCCTTTTCAGTTAAAGATCACAGTATGCACAAGAAAACACCAGAAGGATATTCAGTTCGTCTACAAATTGCCTTTTTCAACCATCGTCACTTTGGGAAAGGATTGGAGACAGCCAACATGTTGTGTTTTTTTATCTCGTTCCCGTTATTCATGAAATCAATTAAATCAGCTTTCCATGTGCCTTTTCAGTTAAAGATCACAGTATGCACAAGAAAACACCAGAAGGATATTCAGTTCGTCTACAAATTGCCTTTTTCAACCATCGTCACTTTGGGAAAGGATTGGAGACAGCCAACATGTTGTGTTTTTTTATCTCGTTCCCGTTATTCATGAAATCAATTAAATCAGCTTTCCATGTGCCTTTTCAGTCATAGATCACAGTATGCACAAGAAAACACCAAAAGGATATTCAGTTCGTCTACAAATTGCCTTTTTCCACCATCGTCACTTTGGGAAAGGATTGGAGACAGCCAACATGTTGTGTTTTTTATCTCGTTCCCGTTATTCATGAAATCAATTAAACCAGCTTTCCATGTGCCTTTTCAGTTAAAGATCACAGTATGCACAAGAAAACACCAAAAGGATATTCAGTTCGTCTACAAATTGCCTTTTTCAACCATCGTCACTTTGGGAAAGGATTGGAGACAGCCAACATGTTGTGTTTTTTTATCTCGTTCCGGTTATTCATGAAATCAATTAAACCAGCTTTCCATGTGCCATTTCAGTCATAGATCACAGTATGCACAAGAAAACACCAAAAGGATATTCAGTTCGTCTACAAATTGCCTTTTTCAACCATCGTCACTTTGGGAAAGGGTTGGAGACAGCCAACATGTTGTGTTTTTTTATCTCGTTCCGGTTATTCATGAAATCACTTAAACCAGCTTTCCATGTGCCTTTTCAGTTAAAGATCACAGTATGCACAAGAAAACACCAAAAGGATATTCAGTTCGTCTACAAATTGCC
The DNA here is from genome assembly GCA_963932285.1 of Caenorhabditis macrosperma. Taxonomy (NCBI): domain Eukaryota; kingdom Metazoa; phylum Nematoda; class Chromadorea; order Rhabditida; family Rhabditidae; genus Caenorhabditis; species Caenorhabditis macrosperma. Next base: position 23,402,107 of record OZ010618.1, read on the forward strand.
TTTTTCAACCATCGTCACTTTGGGAAAGGATTGGAGACAGCCAACATGTTGTGTTTTTTATCTCGTTCCCGTTATTCATGAAATCAATTAAACCAGCTTTCCATGTGCCTTTTCAGTCATAGAACACAGTATGCACAAGAAAACACCAAAAAGATATTCAGTTCGTCTACAAATTGCCTTTTTCAACCATCGTCACTTTGGGAAAGGATTGGAGACAGCCAACATGTTGTGTTTTTTTATCTCGTTCCGGTTATTCATGAAATCACTTAAATCAGCTTTCCATGTGCCTTTTCAGTTAAAGATCACAGTATGCACAAGAAAACACCAAAAGGATATTCAGTTCGTCTACAAATTGCCTTTTTCAACCATCGTCACTTTGGGAAAGGATTGGAGACAGCCAACATGTTGTGTTTTTTTATCTCGTTCCCGTTATTCATGAAATCAATTAAATCAGCTTTCCATGTGCCTTTTCAGTTAAAGATCACAGTATGCACAAGAAAACACCAAAAGGATATTCAGTTCGTCTACAAATTGCCTTTTTCAACCATCGTCACTTTGGGAAAGGATTGGAGACAGCCAACATGTTGTGTTTTTTTTATCTCGTTCCCGTTATTCATGAAATCAATTAAATCAGCTTTCCATGTGCCTTTTCAGTTAAAGATCACAGTATGCACAAGAAAACACCAAAAGGATATTCAGTTCGTCTACAAATTGCCTTTTTCAACCATCGTCACTTTGGGAAAGGGTTGGAGACAGCCAACATGTTGTGTTTTTTTATCTCGTTCCCGTTATTCATGAAATCAATTAAGCCAGCTTTCCATGTGCCTTTTCAGTTAAAGATCACAGTATGCACAAGAAAACACCAAAAGGATATTCAGTTCGTCTACAAATTGCCTTTTTCAACCATCGTCACTTTGGGAAAGGATTGGAGACAGCCAACATGTTGTGTTTTTTTATCTCGTTCCCGTTATTCATGAAATCAATTAAACCAGCTTTCCATGTGCCTTTTCAGTTAAAGATCACAGTATGCACAAGAAAACACCAAAAGGATATTCAGTTCGTCTACAAATTGCCTTTTTCAACCATCGTCACTTTGGGAAAGGATTGGAGACAGCCAACATGTTGTGTTTTTTTTATCTCGTTCCCGTTATTCATGAAATCAATTAAATCAGCTTTCCATGTGCCTTTTCAGTTAAAGATCACAGTATGCACAAGAAAACACCAAAAGGATATTCAGTTCGTCTACAAATTGCCTTTTTCAACCATCGTCACTTTGGGAAAGGATTGGAGACAGCCAACATGTTGTGTTTTTTTATCTCGTTCCCGTTATTCATGAAATCAATTAAACCAGCTTTCCATGTGCCTTTTCAGTTAAAGATCACAGTATGCACAAGAAAACACCAAAAGGATATTCAGTTCGTCTACAAATTGCCTTTTTCAACCATCGTCACTTTGGGAAAGGATTGGAGACAGCCAACATGTTGTGTTTTTTTATCTCGTTCCCGTTATTCATGAAATCAATTAAACCAGCTTTCCATGTGCCTTTTCAGTTAAAGATCACAGTATGCACAAGAAAACACCAAAAGGATATTCAGTTCGTCTACAAATTGCCTTTTTCAACCATCGTCACTTTGGGAAAGGATTGGAGACAGCCAACATGTTGTGTTTTTTTATCTCGTTCCCGTTATTCATGAAATCAATTAAATCAGCTTTCCATGTGCCTTTTCAGTTAAAGATCACAGTATGCACAAGAAAACACCAAAAGGATATTCAGTTCGTCTACAAATTGCCTTTTTCAACCATCGTCACTTTGGGAAAGGATTGGAGACAGCCAACATGTTGTGTTTTTTTTATCTCGTTCCCGTTATTCATGAAATCAATTAAATCAGCTTTCCATGTGCCTTTTCAGTTAAAGATCACAGTATGCACAAGAAAACACCAAAAGGATATTCAGTTCGTCTACAAATTGCCTTTTTCAACCATCGTCACTTTGGGAAAGGGTTGGAGACAGCCAACATGTTGTGTTTTTTTATCTCGTTCCGGTTATTCATGAAATCACTTAAACCAGCTTTCCATGTGCCTTTTCAGTTAAAGATCACAGTATGCACAAGAAAACACCAAAAGGATATTCAGTTCGTCTACAAATTGCCTTTTTCAACCATCGTCACTTTGGGAAAGGATTGGAGACAGCCAACATGTTGTGTTTTTTATCTCGTTCCCGTTATTCATGAAATCAATTAAACCAGCTTTCCATGTGCCTTTTCAGTCATAGAACACAGTATGCACAAGAAAACACCAAAAGGATATTCAGTTCGTCTACAAATTGCCTTTTTCAACCATCGTCACTTTGGGAAAGGATTGGAGACAGCCAACATGTTGTGTTTTTTTATCTCGTTCCGGTTATTCATGAAATCACTTAAATCAGCTTTCCATGTGCCTTTTCAGTTAAAGATCACAGTATGCACAAGAAAACACCAAAAGGATATTCAGTTCGTCTACAAATTGCCTTTTTCAACCATCGTCACTTTGGGAAAGGATTGGAGACAGCCAACATGTTGTGTTTTTTTATCTCGTTCCCGTTATTCATGAAATCAATTAAATCAGCTTTCCATGTGCCTTTTCAGTTAAAGATCACAGTATGCACAAGAAAACACCAAAAGGATATTCAGTTCGTCTACAAATTGCCTTTTTCAACCATCGTCACTTTGGGAAAGGATTGGAGACAGCCAACATGTTGTGTTTTTTTTATCTCGTTCCCGTTATTCATGAAATCAATTAAATCAGCTTTCCATGTGCCTTTTCAGTTAAAGATCACAGTATGCACAAGAAAACACCAAAAGGATATTCAGTTCGTCTACAAATTGCCTTTTTCAACCATCGTCACTTTGGGAAAGGGTTGGAGACAGCCAACATGTTGTGTTTTTTTATCTCGTTCCCGTTATTCATGAAATCAATTAAGCCAGCTTTCCATGTGCCTTTTCAGTTAAAGATCACAGTATGCACAAGAAAACACCAAAAGGATATTCAGTTCGTCTACAAATTGCCTTTTTCAACCATCGTCACTTTGGGAAAGGATTGGAGACAGCCAACATGTTGTGTTTTTTTATCTCGTTCCCGTTATTCATGAAATCAATTAAACCAGCTTTCCATGTGCCTTTTCAGTTAAAGATCACAGTATGCACAAGAAAACACCAAAAGGATATTCAGTTCGTCTACAAATTGCCTTTTTCAACCATCGTCACTTTGGGAAAGGATTGGAGACAGCCAACATGTTGTGTTTTTTTTATCTCGTTCCCGTTATTCATGAAATCAATTAAATCAGCTTTCCATGTGCCTTTTCAGTTAAAGATCACAGTATGCACAAGAAAACACCAAAAGGATATTCAGTTCGTCTACAAATTGCCTTTTTCAACCATCGTCACTTTGGGAAAGGATTGGAGACAGCCAACATGTTGTGTTTTTTTATCTCGTTCCCGTTATTCATGAAATCAATTAAACCAGCTTTCCATGTGCCTTTTCAGTTAAAGATCACAGTATGCACAAGAAAACACCAAAAGGATATTCAGTTCGTCTACAAATTGCCTTTTTCAACCATCGTCACTTTGGGAAAGGATTGGAGACAGCCAACATGTTGTGTTTTTTTATCTCGTTCCCGTTATTCATGAAATCAATTAAACCAGCTTTCCATGTGCCTTTTCAGTTAAAGATCACAGTATGCACAAGAAAACACCAAAAGGATATTCAGTTCGTCTACAAATTGCCTTTTTCAACCATCGTCACTTTGGGAAAGGATTGGAGACAGCCAACATGTTGTGTTTTTTTATCTCGTTCCCGTTATTCATGAAATCAATTAAATCAGCTTTCCATGTGCCTTTTCAGTTAAAGATCACAGTATGCACAAGAAAACACCAAAAGGATATTCAGTTCGTCTACAAATTGCCTTTTTCAACCATCGTCACTTTGGGAAAGGATTGGAGACAGCCAACATGTTGTGTTTTTTTTATCTCGTTCCCGTTATTCATGAAATCAATTAAATCAGCTTTCCATGTGCCTTTTCAGTTAAAGATCACAGTATGCACAAGAAAACACCAAAAGGATATTCAGTTCGTCTACAAATTGCCTTTTTCAACCATCGTCACTTTGGGAAAGGATTGGAGACAGCCAACATGTTGTGTTTTTTTATCTCGTTCCCGTTATTCATGAAATCAATTAAATCAGCTTTCCATGTGCCTTTTCAGTTAAAGATCACAGTATGCACAAGAAAACACCAAAAGGATATTCAGTTCGTCTACAAATTGCCTTTTTCAAACATCGTCACTTTAGGAAAGGATTGGAGACAGCCAACATGTTGTGTTTTTTATCTCGTTCCCGTTATTCATGAAATCAATTAAACCAGCTTTCCATGTGCCTTTTCAGTTAAAGATCACAGTATGCACAAGAAAACACCAAAAGGATATTCAGTTCGTCTACAAATTGCCTTTTTCAAACATCGTCACTTTGGGAAAGGATTGGAGACAGCCAACATGTTGTGTTTTTTTATCTCGTTCCGGTTATTCATGAAATCAATTAAATCAGCTTTCCATGTGCCTTTCCAGTTAAAGATCACAGTATGCACAAGAAAACACCAAAAGGATATTCAGTTCGTCTACAAATTGCCTTTTTCAACCATCGTCACTTTGGGAAAGGATTGGAGACAGCCAACATGTTGTGTTTTTTTTATCTCGTTCCCGTTATTCATGAAATCAATTAAATCAGCTTTCCATGTGCCTTTTCAGTTAAAGATCACAGTATGCACAAGAAAACACCAGAAGGATATTCAGTTCGTCTACAAATTGCCTTTTTCAACCATCGTCACTTTGGGAAAGGATTGGAGACAGCCAACATGTTGTGTTTTTTTATCTCGTTCCCGTTATTCATGAAATCAATTAAATCAGCTTTCCATGTGCCTTTTCAGTTAAAGATCACAGTATGCACAAGAAAACACCAGAAGGATATTCAGTTCGTCTACAAATTGCCTTTTTCAACCATCGTCACTTTGGGAAAGGATTGGAGACAGCCAACATGTTGTGTTTTTTTATCTCGTTCCCGTTATTCATGAAATCAATTAAACCAGCTTTCCATGTGCCTTTTCAGTTAAAGATCACAGTATGCACAAGAAAACACCAAAAGGATATTCAGTTCGTCTACAAATTGCCTTTTTCAACCATCGTCACTTTGGGAAAGGATTGGAGACAGCCAACATGTTGTGTTTTTTTATCTCGTTCCGGTTATTCATGAAATCACTTAAACCAGCTTTCCATGTGCCTTTTCAGTTAAAGATCACAGTATGCACAAGAAAACACCAAAAGGATATTCAGTTCGTCTACAAATTGCCTTTTTCAACCATCGTCACTTTGGGAAAGGATTGGAGACAGCCAACATGTTGTGTTTTTTATCTCGTTCCCGTTATTCATGAAATCAATTAAACCAGCTTTCCATGTGCCTTTTCAGTCATAGAACACAGTATGCACAAGAAAACACCAAAAAGATATTCAGTTCGTCTACAAATTGCCTTTTTCAACCATCGTCACTTTGGGAAAGGATTGGAGACAGCCAACATGTTGTGTTTTTTTATCTCGTTCCGGTTATTCATGAAATCACTTAAATCAGCTTTCCATGTGCCTTTTCAGTTAAAGATCACAGTATGCACAAGAAAACACCAAAAGGATATTCAGTTCGTCTACAAATTGCCTTTTTCAACCATCGTCACTTTGGGAAAGGATTGGAGACAGCCAACATGTTGTGTTTTTTTATCTCGTTCCCGTTATTCATGAAATCAATTAAATCAGCTTTCCATGTGCCTTTTCAGTTAAAGATCACAGTATGCACAAGAAAACACCAAAAGGATATTCAGTTCGTCTACAAATTGCCTTTTTCAACCATCGTCACTTTGGGAAAGGATTGGAGACAGCCAACATGTTGTGTTTTTTTTATCTCGTTCCCGTTATTCATGAAATCAATTAAATCAGCTTTCCATGTGCCTTTTCAGTTAAAGATCACAGTATGCACAAGAAAACACCAAAAGGATATTCAGTTCGTCTACAAATTGCCTTTTTCAACCATCGTCACTTTGGGAAAGGATTGGAGACAGCCAACATGTTGTGTTTTTTTATCTCGTTCCCGTTATTCATGAAATCAATTAAACCAGCTTTCCATGTGCCTTTTCAGTTAAAGATCACAGTATGCACAAGAAAACACCAAAAGGATATTCAGTTCGTCTACAAATTGCCTTTTTCAACCATCGTCACTTTGGGAAAGGATTGGAGACAGCCAACATGTTGTGTTTTTTTTATCTCGTTCCCGTTATTCATGAAATCAATTAAATCAGCTTTCCATGTGCCTTTTCAGTTAAAGATCACAGTATGCACAAGAAAACACCAAAAGGATATTCAGTTCGTCTACAAATTGCCTTTTTCAACCATCGTCACTTTGGGAAAGGATTGGAGACAGCCAACATGTTGTGTTTTTTTTATCTCGTTCCCGTTATTCATGAAATCAATTAAATCAGCTTTCCATGTGCCTTTTCAGTTAAAGATCACAGTATGCACAAGAAAACACCAAAAGGATATTCAGTTCGTCTACAAATTGCCTTTTTCAACCATCGTCACTTTGGGAAAGGATTGGAGACAGCCAACATGTTGTGTTTTTTTTATCTCGTTCCCGTTATTCATGAAATCAATTAAATCAGCTTTCCATGTGCCTTTTCAGTTAAAGATCACAGTATGCACAAGAAAACACCAAAAGGATATTCAGTTCGTCTACAAATTGCCTTTTTCAACCATCGTCACTTTGGGAAAGGATTGGAGACAGCCAACATGTTGTGTTTTTTTATCTCGTTCCCGTTATTCATGAAATCAATTAAACCAGCTTTCCATGTGCCTTTTCAGTTAAAGATCACAGTATGCACAAGAAAACACCAAAAGGATATTCAGTTCGTCTACAAATTGCCTTTTTCAACCATCGTCACTTTGGGAAAGGATTGGAGACAGCCAACATGTTGTGTTTTTTTATCTCGTTCCCGTTATTCATGAAATCAATTAAACCAGCTTTCCATGTGCCTTTTCAGTTAAAGATCACAGTATGCACAAGAAAACACCAAAAGGATATTCAGTTCGTCTACAAATTGCCTTTTTCAACCATCGTCACTTTGGGAAAGGATTGGAGACAGCCAACATGTTGTGTTTTTTATCTCGTTCCCGTTATTCATGAAATCAATTAAACCAGCTTTCCATGTGCCTTTTCAGTTAAAGATCACAGTATGCACAAGAAAACACCAAAAGGATATTCAGTTCGTCTACAAATTGCCTTTTTCAACCATCGTCACTTTGGGAAAGGATTGGAGACAGCCAACATGTTGTGTTTTTTTATCTCGTTCCGGTTATTCATGAAATCACTTAAACCAGCTTTCCATGTGCCTTTTCAGTTAAAGATCACAGTATGCACAAGAAAACACCAAAAGGATATTCAGTTCGTCTACAAATTGCCTTTTTCAACCATCGTCACTTTGGGAAAGGATTGGAGACAGCCAACATGTTGTGTTTTTTTATCTCGTTCCCGTTATTCATGAAATCAATTAAACCAGCTTTCCATGTGCCTTTTCAGTTAAAGATCACAGTATGCACAAGAAAACACCAAAAGGATATTCAGTTCGTCTACAAATTGCCTTTTTCAACCATCGTCACTTTGGGAAAGGATTGGAGACAGCCAACATGTTGTGTTTTTTTATCTCGTTCCGGTTATTCATGAAATCACTTAAACCAGCTTTCCATGTGCCTTTTCAGTTAAAGATCACAGTATGCACAAGAAAACACCAAAAGGATATTCAGTTCGTCTACAAATTGCCTTTTTCAACCATCGTCACTTTGGGAAAGGATTGGAGACAGCCAACATGTTGTGTTTTTTTATCTCGTTCCCGTTATTCATGAAATCAATTAAACCAGCTTTCCATGTGCCTTTTCAGTTAAAGATCACAGTATGCACAAGAAAACACCAAAAGGATATTCAGTTCGTCTACAAATTGCCTTTTTCAACCATCGTCACTTTGGGAAAGGATTGGAGACAGCCAACATGTTGTGTTTTTTATCTCGTTCCCGTTATTCATGAAATCAATTAAACCAGCTTTCCATGTGCCTTTTCAGTTAAAGATCACAGTATGCACAAGAAAACACCAAAAGGATATTCAGTTCGTCTACAAATTGCCTTTTTCAACCATCGTCACTTTGGGAAAGGATTGGAGACAGCCAACATGTTGTGTTTTTTATCTCGTTCCCGTTATTCATGAAATCAATTAAACCAGCTTTCCATGTGCCTTTTCAGTTAAAGATCACAGTATGCACAAGAAATCACCAAAAGGATATTCAGTTCGTCTACAAATTGCCTTTTTCAACCATCGTCACTTTGGGAAAGGGTTGGAGACAGCCAACATGTTGTGTTTTTTATCTCGTTCCCGTTATTCATGAAATCAATTAAACCAGCTTTCCATGTGCCTTTTCAGTTAAAGATCACAGTATGCACAAGAAAACACCAAAAGGATATTCAGTTCGTCTACAAATTGCCTTTTTCAACCATCGTCACTTTGGGAAAGGATTGGAGACAGCCAACATGTTGTGTTTTTTTATCTCGTTCCGGTTATTCATGAAATCACTTAAACCAGCTTTCCATGTGCCTTTTCAGTTAAAGATCACAGTATGCACAAGAAAACACCAAAAGGATATTCAGTTCGTCTACAAATTGCCTTTTTCAACCATCGTCACTTTGGGAAAGGATTGGAGACAGCCAACATGTTGTGTTTTTTATCTCGTTCCCGTTATTCATGAAATCAATTAAACCAGCTTTCCATGTGCCTTCAAAAGGAAGTTTTGTCCATTCCTCTCATAAGTAAATGCAGTTTGAATATCGTTACATTCTAGATCTCGCCGCATCAGTTTACTCATGTGTCACCACACCCCATTCTCTTCTTTTCCTTATTCACTTCTTCGTGAAGTATCTATAAATTTAAAAAAATTAAAAAAATTACAACGTTGTATCAGTGATGTTTTTTGAATAAAGCCAAAGAGTTGGCGGAAAGAACTTTGCCCGTCCGGGGAGAAGTAGCTACAATCCACTGGAACGTTGTCTGCAAAGATTTCTGCCGACAAACAAGTGCAAATGCTTTCATTCGCATTTCAGAACTTATAGACCACCGAAGGAAATATTCCGAAACGCCAAGAGGGATCGATGACAACGTTGATGGTTGGTGCATTTTCAACAGAAAACGTTCATTCGGTTAAATGGACCCGCGCAATGTTCATATCTTGTGGAGCAGATCGACTTACTAGCTCTCATAGTCAGATTGCATTTTTTTCTGACAAACAAAATTGAGCCCGAAACATTTTATTTTATAAATTATGTGTATAGCAAGTGGCAATTATAAACAAATATGCACAAAAGAAAAAGGGACCATAAAAATTTGGTTACAATTGAAAAATGAAGGTGAAAAAGGAAAATAGAGAGAACCAATTGCGGCAAAGTACTTAGAAGCACTTGCGATGGACGATGGATGGGCCGGACTCGTCGTACTCCTGCTTAGAGATCCACATCTGTTGGAAAGTGGACAGGGAAGCAAGGATGGATCCTCCGATCCAGACGGAGTACTTGCGCTCTGGCGGGGCGATGATCTTGATCTTCATGGTGCTGAAATATTGGAAATTAAAGCATGTTACATTGATACTGGATGTTTTTACCTCGGAGCAAGGGCGGTCATCTCCTTCTGCATGCGATCGTCGATTCCTGGGTACATAGTGGTTCCTCCGGAAAGGACGGTGTTGGCGTACAAGTCCTTACGGATATCAATGTCGCATTTCATGATCGAGTTGTAAGAAGTCTCGTGGATTCCGGCAGACTCCTTACCCAAGAAGGATGGCTGGAAAAGAGCCTCTGGGCAGCGGAAGCGCTCGTTTCCGACGGTGATGACCTGTCCGTCCGGAAGTTCGTACGACTTCTCGAGGGAAGAGGAGGAGGCGGCGGTGACCATCTCCTGCTCGAAGTCGAGAGCGACGTAGCAGAGTTTCTCCTTGATGTCACGGACGATCTCACGCTCAGCGGTGGTGGTGAATGAGTATCCGCGCTCAGTGAGGATCTTCATGAGGTAGTCAGTAAGATCACGTCCGGCCAAGTCAAGACGAAGGATGGCGTGCGGGAGGGCATATCCTTCGTAGATTGGGACGGTGTGGGTGACACCATCTCCAGAGTCGAGAACGACTCCGGTGGTACGTCCGGAGGCGTAGAGAGATAGTACGGCCTGGATGGCGACGTACACGGCCGGGGCGTTGAACGTCTCGAACATGGTTTGGGTCATCTTTTCACGGTTAGCCTTCGGGTTCAGTGGGGCTTCAGTGAGGAGGACTGGGTGCTCTTCTGGTGCAACGCGGAGGTCGTTGTAGAAGGTGTGGTGCCAAATTTTTTCCATGTCGTCCCAGTTGGTGACGATTCCGTGCTCAATTGGGTACTTGAGGGTCAAGATACCTGAAAGACTCAAATTAATTGTCGGTTACGTTGGTCAAAATGATTACCTCTCTTTGCTTGGGCCTCGTCTCCAACGTACGAGTCCTTCTGCCCCATACCGACCATGACTCCCTGGTGACGTGGTCTTCCGACAGTAGGGAGATGTGAGATAATTTCCCCCCCCCTGTGGAAAATGATCCCCCCCTAAACATCGCCCTACGACCCCCCTCCGTCTACCCCCTCCTACGCCCATGTGAACAATTGTCCCCCTGTGAATATTTGTCCCCTTTTCTCGGCCCTTTTTAATTAATTTAAATTAAAAAAAAAATACAAAAAAAAAAAATAATTTCCCCCCCCTGTGGAAAATGATCCCCCCCCTAAACATCGCCCTACGACCCCCCTCCGTCTACCCCCTCCTACGCCCATGTGAACAATTGTCCCCCTGTGAATATTTGTCCCCCTTTTCTCGGCCTTTTTTTTAAATTAATTGTTAAAAAATTTAAAATAAATTTAAATTTAAAAAATACAAAAAAATGTGGAAAATGATCCCCGCCCAAACATCGCCCTACTCTTTCCCCATGTGAACAATTGCCCCCCCCCCCTGTGAATATTTGTCCCCTTTTAATTAAAAATGATTTAAAAAATTAAACAATTTAAAAAATTAAAAATAAAAAAACTTTTTTTCACCTCTTTTTAATTCAGCCCTTTTAAAATTACTTTGTAATTCTTGTCCGTCCCCAATTAATCTTCATACGGTATTTTTCGAAATTTATAAAATTATTTTAAAGAATAATTTTATATTTTTCGAAAAAGCCATTTATCAAAACCATTGTGATATATTTCGAAAAAAGCCATTTATCAAAACCATTTTCCCGAAAATAGCAACACCTACAGTATGCCCAAGTTTAAAATTTGAATCTCCAAATTTGACGTGTGCTAATTAGCAATTCATATTTCTGTGACGTAACATCTGTTCCGAAAGAAAATTTAAATGTTTCGAAATTTTTAATGTATTCCAAACATGTAATTAGGTATTCAAAATTTGAAAATTGGCCAAAATTTTGACGGAACATCTGTCCATGCCCCGCCCCGCTCTTTCTTCTACACTCGAATCATTCTACCACTTTTTGTCGTCACACTACGATGATTTCTGTTAATTCCAACAAGCGGATGCTCAAGGACAATCAGTCCGCAAATCAACCCAAGAAAGCTGCACCACTGAAAACTGGATTCGAGAAATATGCCGTCAACATCTCACCGGCCGATGGAGAGGAGAAAAGAAAAGATTCTGTAAAGAACTCTTGGGAGAAAAAACAGGTTAGTTTTTGGGGTTTTCATTCAAATTGCTAGTATCCTATACTTTTAGAATTACCTAAAGGAAAAGGCCAAGGCTATCGAGATGCCGAGCGAAGACTCTGCCAACCTTGTGGCAGCATACATGTTTGAGGAACCAGTACTCGTCGTGCACATGTGTCTCCAGTGTCGCGCGGCTAATAGAACGACCAAAGTCGAACGAGTCGACGAAAACAATCAAGAGTTTTGTAAGTCGTTTTTCTTTTAAATTCTAAAATATCCATGCCATTTTACAGCAATGACTCTGTGCAACATTTGTGCTGCGACGCTCAACGCCAATCGCCGCATCAAACACTTTAACTTTGACTTGCCGATCGTAAAGAGACGTTACAACGTCTAAATTCTCATTTTAAAAATATTACACCTTTTTTAATTGTAATCAATTTATTCATTTAATAAATAAATCAAGTGTTAAACAATGAAAAATTTTTAGCTTGACATAATTCACATAGTGTGAGAGAGAGGCAATTTTCGACGAGTTGTGTGCCCCCTTCGTGAGCACAACATTTTCCCCGCACAATAGCCATTACAGATGTTGGCTGAGTGGGCGAGGTCCACATTTGGATGAGATCTGAAATGTTTGGATAAACTTTTGATAGAAAAGGCTAATTTACCTTTGGCCAACGTATCTCTGGAAATTTTGGAAATTCTTCTCTTCTTTGGTGGTACGACTCCGTCTAGCGTAATTGGTTTTTCGGCGACACGTTTTCGCCCCTTTCCCGTCTTGACTCCCTTGCTCGGTTGGAAAAATGGCGGTGGGGGTTGAACAAGTTTTGGTGGTTGGATTAGTTGTGGTGGTGGTGGTGGAGGAGGTGGTGTTACTTTGTATGGTGGCATGACAAAGTTATTTGGGTCGGTTGGAAACTGATTTGGAGCATCAAATGGAACAGAAATATTTGGGACAAAATAATCTTGCATGTGATGTGTTACGTAATCTTGCTCGACAGGAGCTTGAAACATGTCACGTTCCATGATGACAGCAAGAAATGCAAATGAACCAATTTCACCGAAATGCAAATTTTGAAACGATTAATCAAAAGGGCGGGGCTTGTGGGGAAGCGCACATGTGCAATATTCCAATCTTACCATTCAAATCTGAAGCCATGTTGAACGAAAATCAACAAAAAATCTATGACAAAATTGTCAGCGTTATTAGCCAAAATCTACAGGTTCGTTGTTTTTTCATTTTTTACTTTTACTTTTTTCATTTTTTAGATTTTGCTATTCGTGTCCGGCACGGCCGGTACCGGAAAAACCCATCTCATTAAATATTTATTAGAATATTTAAAAGATGGGTTGGCAAAAACTGTTGCCGTGTGTGCTCCGACGGGCCTCGCAGCAACTTCCATTGGTGGTAGCACTATTCATTCCCTTTTTAACATTCCGCATGAGGGGGGTGAGAAAGAAAAAGAGTCACCTCTACAACCTATCAATGTCCTCATCGTTGATGAGATATCAATGTGCTCTGGGGAACTTTTCGAGACTATGGAAACGGCATTGAGAAAAACAAACAACTCTTCGAAATCGTTTGGTGGGTGCAGTGTTTTACTGTTTGGTGATTTACTGCAACTCCCACCAATCACGGGCGGTTGGATTTTCAACAGTAAGTATTTGCATTTTAAAATTGCCTCAAATTTGGAATTTTAGCAACATTGTGGCAAAACTTTGACTATGCTGAATTGTCGGAAAGCATGCGACAAATGCATGACCCGGATTATGCGGCTAGACTGTTATCATGGCGCCTGGGGAAAACGACACCATCAGACGTGAGTTTTTTCTACGCCCGGAAATCAACGCACACGACGCACTGTCAAAACGGTGTCAAGGAAATCGGCAATGCGCTGACCAAGACAAATGCCACATTGTTGACGACTAGGAATGACACCTGCGATGAAGTGAACGCTCAGGTGATTTTTGACTTTTTCCGACATTTAAAAAACATGCAGTTTTACAGGCTTTGACGGCTAAATTTCCAAAACGTCACACGCTAAACACTCACCATGTAACTCTGTATCGGCTGGGGGAGAAAAAGAAAGTGAATCGCGTCACACGATTCACTCGAGATGGATATTTGGCTGTCGGCGCCCGTGTCATGGTGACAAGAAACCTGCCTAATGGTCTCCGCAATGGTTCAATTGGAAAAATTGTCGAAATCTTTTCCGAATCCGACTCTGATGAAATTGAGAGTGTAAACTTTTTGTGAGTTTTTTCAAAATTTGGCTTGTCAATTTTCTTCCATTTACAGGCTTGATGACTGTAGAAATGGAATTCACTCGATAACAAGAGTGACAACCATTTTGTCAGAAAGTGAAAAGAAACAAAACTATACGACCTTTCTCCCGGTGAAACTTTCGTATGCCTGTACCTATCACAAGGTACAAGGTCAAACACTAGAGAAGATTGTACTAGATGCGCAACGTCACTTGTCGCCGGCGCAATTCTACGTGGGTGCAAGCCGTGTTCGTTGTGCCGCAGATTTGAGAATAATGCTCCCGAGATCATATGAGCCGACCATCAATGCCGACCGCGAAGCCATCACCGAGTACAACCGTCTGCGAGTATCAATTGGTCTTGAGAGTGTATAATTTTTGTCTTTTTTAATAAATAAAATAATTTCCCAATGAGAATTGTTACGTCATGTGAATTTGCATAAATTTAATTATTCAAAATTTGAACTCCATTTGAACATCTGGGTGTCAAGCTGAATTTAAATGAGCAAGTGAAACCCCCACCCCCCCCCCCCCATTCCCCGGGCTCATTCTTCATTTTCAATTCGTGTGTGTTGCCCTATAATGTCCTCTCAACACGAACAAACTCCCGAACAAACCCCCGATTCACCTTCACCGCCTCCACCTGAAGAACCCTCCTTTCCCTCTCTGGAAGAGTTGACCTTCTTTGATAAGCATGCCCTGATTGATGATAACCTCACCATTGTCCGCTCGAACCGTGAACTGATGAGTTTGCCGCCTGTAAGATTAATGCTTAAAAACATTGATCAGTTCCCTAATGAAAACACACTGGACGAAAATGTGTCAAGAATATTTGACATTTTTATACGAAAAATGATTGAAAAGGGTGGCGGGGATTTGAAGACGTCAATATTCTGGTTTGGGTTAGTTGTATTTTATTTTTCTAGTGTCAACGAGTTATTTTCAGACTGAATCATCCAGGACTGAAAGAGCGATCGGGTTTTTGGGTTCGTCACAAAACGTATGCTCAAGCCAATGGAAACTTTATGATGAACTTGATTGCAAAGTTCACACAATCAAATCAAGAGCTGGCCGTCGATGAGCACTTTTCACTCGAATTTCACCTCTTCAAACACATTGAAGAAGATCAACTAGCGGGGAGAGGAAGAGGAGTTCACGTGAGTAATGTAAATTTGACATTCTATAGAGTGGCGTTTTAGAAAGTATATGGAAAACATTGCCGGACACTGGGGACATCTCATTGTCTTCTAAAATCGGTTGCAATTGGTAAAGTTTGGAGCGACTCACAAACTGAAAAGGATGCACAGAAAAAGCGCAAATTGGAATTACACTACAAACGGCTCACACGAAAAGATGTATGTAAGATTTAAATATTCATGAAATGGTCGTTTTTAAAGAAGACGGGTACGGAGAAAGCCCAAATGGCTGCGGCTAGAGAAATTGCAAAACTGACAAATATCGAATGGAATCGTGAAGAGCACAACATTGAAGACTTGCGACAAATTGCCAACGCACTACCTCATTATCAAATAAAAGTGTGGAAATTGAGTCCAGCCGTGGGGAGTTCTCCTATATCAATTTTCTATGCAAATAGAGACGCACCAAACTTTATTGGCTTGACATTCACTGAAGGACACTATGATTTTATAGCTCCGAGACTCTCATCACTTTCAGTAAAGTTTGTTTTTTTTTCCTGTATTCATCAAACAATTACGTGATTTCAGGTTTTGTTTTAAATGTGGTAAATTGACTAGCGATGTAAACCATTATCGAAACTGCTCAAGCAACTGTCGTCGTTGTGGGCATATGGATTGTCTAGAGGAAAGCGAGCTGGATGAATATATACAGTGCACTCAGTGTGGTATTCGTTTTCACAATGAAAAATGTTTTAAAAACCACACCGAACCCGTATCCGCCAAAGCTTTTCCATTCTGTAAAAAGTGGACAAAGTGTTTGAAATGCGGGCAAATTCACAAAAGTGAAACATCTGGCGAGATACACGAGTGTTACCAGACTCGTTACTGCCCGGTTTGCAAGAAGAAGACATCCATCAAACGCGATTGCTGCCACACACCACCAAATGATGCGGCAAAAAAGAAACAAAAATTACGCCAAAGCGAGTGGCGGATTCTGTTTTACGATTTCGAATGCATAGTTAGTCGGGCTAACGACACACTGTCACACATCAATCACGTCCCAAACTTTGTGTGCTATCGGATGGTTTGTCAGACATGTCAAGGCGGACCATGCCGTCAATGCCTACCACCGAACCATTTCAGTTACAAAACTGAATCCTCAGTGGTGACTAGTTTTGCAAAATTCATCTTGGAGTGCAAAATACTAAACAATGGTTACATTATTGCTCACAATGGTTCAAGGTTGGGGATTTTGGACAAAAAACGTGCAAGAAATCAAATTACAGATATGACCACATCTTTCTAATAAAAGAACTCGTAAAGTTGACAAGCGTGACTCCTAATCTTATTGCGAATGGAAAGACAATTATATGCGCGGACTTTGATTTCAATGGACATTTGATTTTCCTGCGCGACTCTTGCCAATACATTCCGATGCGTTTGGATCAGATGCCAGTGGCTTTTGGCTTGGAATCAGTGTCAAAGGGAATGTTTCCCTACAAGTTTAATGTGCCCGAAAACTATGGCGTTGTACTCGATACTCTTCCGGATATTCACTATTACGAGCCAGAGTATATGAGTGAATCGGCAAGAGCAAAGTTTGACGAGTGGTATGCTGCCGAACGGACGCATGGTTTCGATTTTGACGCAGAGATTCTTAGATATTGCCAAACAGACGTTGACATTTTAACAATGGCTGTTATGAAATTTGTAAATGTGAGTTGTATTTTTTGTATCAAATAACTATTCACAGCTTCCAGTTATGCGTTGAGCTTTTTGGTTGGAATCCAATCTCATCCGCATGTACACTTGCCGGGTACGTCATGCACGTTATGAAATTTGACCATATTAAACCAAAAACTATTGGATTCATCCCGGAAAACGGCTTTCCTGGTCGCAATAATTCGAAAATTGCCCTCAAATATCTGTTGTGGATTGGCGAGCGGGACAAGATTGAATTGCGTCATCGTCTAAACGGGGGTGAGAAATTGATTGCATGTGGATCTAATTCGTATCACGTGGATGGATACTGTGAAGAAACTAGCCAAGTTTACGAGGTGAGTTCATTTAACGCAAAATATGTAACACACTATATAAAAATAGGTATACGGCTGCTATTGGCATGGTTGTCCTCAATGTTTCAAAAACCGTCATGTGGAATTTGCCAAAAAACGCGGCACAACATTTGAGGATTTGTATTTGAAAACAATGGAGCGACAAAGGAACATTGAGGAGGCTGGATACAAAGTAAACGTTGTGTGGGAATGTGAAATTAACGAAGAACTCAAAATAGACCTTGATATGCGACTATTCTTCAAAAATGTAACTTAGCCTTTCTCTGTCTTTTTTTAAAAAGGAATTTAGTGTCGCCACACCAATCGACTGCAGCCACGAGAGGCCATGTACGGAGGCCGTACACAACAGTTTCAAAGCTAACGAAAGTCAAACTATAGAATACTTTGACTTTTTCTCATTGTATCCACATGTTAATATACGTGGAACAGAGTACCCTGCTCGTCAACCTCAAGTGATAACAGAAGGTTTTGCCAATATCAATTTTGGGGAACCACTACCGTGGTCTTTGTTTCTGCGATGTTCTCCCACCTCAAAATCTCCGTCTACCAGTGCTGCCATACAGAGTCTCAAAGAAACTTTTATTTCCGCTGTGCCGGTCATGTGCCATTGAGGAATCTGAACAATGCACTCATTCGGACACGAATGATCGTTACCTGACCGGAACGTGGTGCACCGATGAATTGAACCTAGCAATCGAGAAAGGATATCAATTACTACGTTATCACGAGGTTTGGAACTGGCCAGACTGTGATTGGTTTCGCGGAGGATTTTTTGCAAGTTTTTTGAAACCACTTTTGAAATTAAAACATGAAAGTTCGGGCTGGCCACAATCCGATATGACTGATAAGGAAAAGGCCGAACACATTCAAATGGTCTACACCAATGATGGCGTTGAAATTGACCCCGGAAATGTGAGAAAGAATCCAGCTATTCGAAGTCTTTCTAAACTTTTATTGAATAGTGCATGGGGTAAATGTTTTTTCAAAAAAATATAGACTGAAACCCAAAAATTTCAGGCAAGTTTGCACAAAACCCAGCAAAAGTGCAATCAAAAATACTTTGCCTAGAAAATCAAGAAGTCAGCATTGCCGACTTCTTCAACGATCCCGAATTTGAGCCAAACACACTAGACTTGTGGGGTGATAACTTTGTCCACGTCAGCAGAAAACCACGAAAAGAGAGCCTAACAACGTCTCCTTTTACAAACATTGTCTATGGCGCACTGACGACTTCGGCCGCTAGATGTCTTCTCTATAAGGCCATGGAACGCGTAGGCGACGGATTAATTTATTGCGGTAAAGATGACTTACACAAAAATGTTTGAAAAGTCGTTTTCAGATACCGACTCTGTTATTTTTCGCCAGGCAAAAGACACTGACTTGCTGGGTGACATGTGCGGGAATGGTCTAGGCATGCTGACAAATGAGATTCCGTCATTTTCGCGGATTGATGCGATTGTTGCGGTCGCGCCAAAAGTATATGCGCTACGCATTCGCAACAAAAAAGAAAACAATTTCACCTACACTATTAAAGCGAAGGGGATAACGTTAAACAAAAAGACGCTAAAATCAATAACTTTTGATTCAATGCGTGAAATGGTAAGTTTCTATATACAACAACAAAAAATAATGCCGGCATTTTAGACCCGAAAACACGTCACCGAAAAGGAAACTACGTCTCTCCGCGCCAACAACGTCACTCTCAAGCGAAAGGGATTTTGCGGGGACGTCTCTACTCACTATTTTACAAAAATCATGCGGCCAACTACGGACAAGGGAATTTTTGATACTAATTGTTACGTTTCGTGAACGTAATATAAAACAATAGAATTTATCTAAATAAATAGCTAAGAAACAATACAGAATCAAGTGGGGAAAAGACAAGAACAACGAGATTTCTCACTTCGAAAAAGGGTGATTAAAAGTCCGCAATTGTTGCGTCACGGTGTACGCACAAGCGCGTCATAACATACGACATTGCTACAGTATCCAACACCTCCCTTGTTTGGATAGGAACAAGGAGACAGAAGCAAGAGACCATGAGGGGGGAGCTCGGTTGACTTGTGAACTCAAATAGCAGCATGATGGTCGGGTGAGGTGTACGAGGGGTGTCCGGTTGACTTGTGGACAGAGGAACGAAGAAGGTTCGGGTGACGTGTGAACCACGGTTCGGGATAGCTGACGGCTGTGTGTGGGACCAATAGCAGAATACGCATTGGCGGAACGAACAATAAAATTAGAACTACGGGGATCTAAATCTTGACAGAATAACTAAATCTCAGAACATAGGGAACCTACTAACCTAGACTACAAAATCAATAAATTACAACGAGAGAACAGCAACGAAATTACAACGAAAATAAAGAAGAATTACAACGACGATCGAATCCATGGACGACGGCGGCGGCAGCAGCAGACGATTGAACTTTGACGACGACGATTACTTCCGATTGTTTCTCCTCGTAGATGCAGTGTGCGAGGGATCAAAGCGAACGATTGGCTTTGGAACACGAGTTGATCTTCGAAGCGGTGGAGCAGCAACAGTAGAGACGGGATTTGTGGATGCAGTAACGATTGGCGTGGAGGTAGGTGGTGTTGCGACGACAACGGCACGAGACGGATTGGAGACGACAACAGGAACGGGAATGAGCGACGGTTTCGGCTTTGACGGCGGTTGCTGCTCGGCTGGTTGATGATCGCTGGCACCTGCAACGATCTTCTTGAGAGGAACAGCGAAAATATCGCTGAGCAGCGACAAGGGAATAACCCGCGACGTCTCGGAAACTTCCCGGCTCAACAATTGATTCGCATGGAATCGTTTTTCCTTACCGTTGACTTCCACTTCGTACATTACCTGACCTAGGGCTCTTTTGACTACACCATCGGCCCAGCCCAGCTCCACGAATTTCTCTTGAACACTTTCGCGGAGACTTGCTCTCCAACAGAGAAACTTCTGGCGACGGCTCCGTGCTTGCGATCGAAGTGCTCCTTCATGGAGACTTCTCGGAGATCCTTCTCCAACGCCTCGGAATCATCCGACGGCTTCATCAACGTCAGTCGCGTACGCAACTGTCTACCAACGTGTATTTCGGCGGGAGACTTCCCGTCGAGAACTTCCATCGGTGTCGAGCGATAGTACATCAGGAACTCGTCCAGAATTTCTTGCGACACCGGTCCCTCCCCTTTTAACTTTCTCAATCCTCGTTTCAGCGTGTCTACGAAACGCTCAGCTAGTCCATTGGACTGGGGATGGTATGCGGGGGAACGGATGTGACGAATGCCTCGCCCTCGACACATCTCGGCGAATGTTTCCGACGCGAATTGAGTTCCATTGTCCGAAACGACGGTATCTGGAAAACCATTGCGAGAGAAGATACCTTGCAGCGCGGCTATCGTTCTCGACGTTGTTGTAGACGACATGGTGACCACTTCCGGCCACTTCGAGAACGCATCAACGACGACCAGATACCAGACTCCATGATCCGGTCCAGCGAAATCAATGTGCACGCGCTTCCACGGCTCCGACGGTCTAGTCCACGGCTCGAGTGGCACTTTTGTCGGCGATTTCCGGCAGCTTTGGCAGCTCCGGCACTTTCGAACGTGTTCTTCGATATCATGATCGAGTCCTCTCCAGTATACGAATGAGCGTGCAAGCTGCTTCATTCGTTCGATTCCCGGATGGTTTCTGTGAAGTTCCTGCAAGACTTCGTACCTGAGTGACTCCGGAATCACGACACGATCAAGCCAGAGCACACATCCATCCATCACGACTAGAGCATCGCGCTTCTGGAACAACGCCTTGAGATCGTCCTTCAACGATCCAATTTTTGGCCATTTTCCTTCTTTGATGCACTTGGCGGCTTCAGCGAGACTCACATCCCGAGCTGTTGCAGCGGCGATGTCCTTGCTGAACACGGAAAGACGACGGACGGCGGCCTGTAAAAGATTCACCTCTACCTCAGCCACGACGACTTCGTCATCTTCGCTCGGCGTCTTCTGCATCATCCGAGACAATGCGTCGGCGTGTCCGAACTTCTCCGTGGTAACATGCTCGATGGAGAAATCATATCCCATCAGTGTTGTTGCCCATCTCACGAGTCGATTCTGCGAGTGCACCGGCAACGTCTTCTTCTCTCCGAAAATGGCGAGTAGTGGCTTGTGATCCGTCTTCAAGCGAAAGCGGCGGCCGTACACGTACTTGTGAAACCGTTTGACGGTCCAGACGAGTGCGAGAGCCTCCTTTTCGATCTGCGAGTAGTTTTTCTCTGCAGCATTCAACGATCGAGCCACGTGAGCGATTGGACGCTCCTTTCCGTCCGTGCACTGGTGGGACAGTACTCCTCCGATTCCATATTCACACGCGTCAGCTGCAATCAGCAATGGTAATCGAGGATCATAGTTGACTAAGTTCAAATCAGAAACAATTACCGACTTTAACTCCTCAAACTTAGCCTGCTCGTGCTGCGTCCAGTTCCAGTCGACGTCTTGATGCAATAGACGATCCAACGGTCCTCTCATAGCCTTGAGTTCCGGAACGAACTTCCCGTAGTAGGATATCATTCCAAGGAAACTCATTAACTGCTTCTTGTCTTGCGGCGGCATCATGTTCTGAATCGGTAAGATTCCTTTCTGAGTCGGTCGTCTTCCTTCTTTATCCAGCCGAAATCCGAGGAATTCGATGCTCGCCGTTGCGAACGAACACTTTGCCAGTTTGACACGCAGACCATACTCTCGAATCCTATCGAAAACCATCCTCAAACGCTCCCGATGCTCGGTAATCGACTTTCCGACGACACGAACATCATCCAAGTAGGCTGCCACTCCTGGGATTCCAGCGAGCATTTTGTCCATGAGCCTTTGGAATATCATGGTCGCGGTCTTCACGCCGAAAGGCAGTCGTTGGAATTGGAAGAGACCCAAATGCGTGTTGATCGTGCAGAACGATCTTGACTCCTCGTCGAGCTCGATTTGCAAATATGCGTCCGCGAGGTCGATTTGTGAAAAAATCGATCCTCCATCGAGCGATGCGAAGATGTCCTCGGGCACCGGCAGTGGATGAACTTCTCCTTCCAGAGCGGCGTTTAGTCCAGTCTTGAAATCGACGCACATCCGCAACTTTCCAGTCCGTTTGTGACGCACGACTACAACGGGCGCAGCCCAATCGCTGTGGATGACCTTCTTGAGGACGCCCAGATCCAGCATTCGATTGACCTCGTTCTCGACGATTTCGATCGATCCGTACGGCACCGGCCGCGCTTTCACGAAAACCGGCTTCTCTCCATCCTTGACGCGCAGCGACGCCTTCTCCTTGGTGCACCGTCCGAGACCTTCAGCGAAAACCTCTGGAAAATCGTTGAGCAACTCACTTTTGATCTGCTCGGCAGTGTCCTTCACGGCTGCCACGACTTCTGTGCGGTTTACCAACTGATCCATGTGGTATCGCATCTTCGGAGATTGCGCGATCCAGTCGAGTCCGAGTAGAGTACCCTCTTCGCGGACATACACGAATCCTTTTCCGGTGACGTCTTTCAGCTGGAATCCGACGGCGCAACGTCCTCGAATCTCCATCTCCTCGCCGTTGGCGCATCTCACGACCACTGGCGACTGCTCAAGAGGCGGGCAACCAATCGATTCCCACTCCTTCGTTCCGATCAGCGTGATGTCCGATCCGGTATCGAGTTGGAACTCGACGTTCTTTCCGTTGACGCCGACCGTCATGTATTGACGCGTCGCTTGCACGGCACACGACGAGGTGACTTGCTTCACCCTCGCCGCTTTCTTCTGCTTCAACGCCCGACACTCCGCCATGGTGTGTCCCGGTTTGTCGCAGAACCAGCAAACTCTCTTGCTGTCATCACGCCTCTTGCTGGAAGATTCGGAAACTCGTTTCTTGCGAAACTCCTTCTTCTCGTCCTTCGGGTTCTTGAAACCCTTGCTTCCTTTTCCTCCACTTTTCTTCTTTGAGTCCTTTTCTGCCAAAATGCGATTTACTTGTCTCGCTCCGGATTCAACTTCCGCGACGTCCATCTGTAGACTTTGCAACTGCTTTTCTTCTTCGAGAAGATCCGCCAGCGTCGTCTTGATCCTCGGCGTTTGCCGGTAGCGCAACTCGACGAACCGCATCAAATGGCGCCTGAGCTCCATATAGCTTGGGTGCTCCAGGCCCTTGATAAAACAGAACACCTTCCAGTCGTCGGGAGTGAGTCCGTCGATGAGTGATCGTTCGACTCGCACATTCACTCCGTTTGCGTACTCAATCGATCCTTCCGCGACGCCTCGTGCGGTCGTCACGCTTGCGTATCGTGCGGCGAAGACACTGCGCTGCACCGTGAACAAACTCTTGAGTTGTTCGACGATGTCCTCGAGCTTCAAGTCGGAGACCTTCTTCGGCGCGATGGCGGTGACCAACTGATCGTAGCATCTTTCCGACAATCTCTCCGCGACAACTTGTCTTCTCGACTCATCCGACAAGCGGTCTTCTTTCTCCACCAGCTCTCCGTAACGGGCCCACCATTTGTCGAAAGTGAGGTCCTCCTCCAGATCGAAATCGAACTTCGGGATCCGCGTCGCGACGGCGTTCATCAGAGCGGTCTGAGATTGCTGTCCAGTCGATGGTTTCGATGTCGACTCGTCGTTTCCGGCGACAGCTGCGGTTGCAGGCGCCATCTGCTTCGCGAACACTTCGATCAGCCTCTCCATCTGCGCTCGATGTGCTTCACGCTCCGCTTGCAGCTCCTGCTGAAGCGTTTTTGCCAACTCGTCCATAATTCACCTGAACTACGTTAGAGACGGAACGAGGGAGAGAGAGAGTGAATAGATGCGAATGCGAATGCAAAAGCGAGTTGATGCGGTGACAAGTAACGGCAGAAATCCGAAAATTCTACGAATTTTGCGGATGATTTGAAAGAAAAAAAAATTTTTTCCAAAACGCGACGCGCAATTTCGACAGAAATTTGAAAAATACTGATCGCCACTGTTACGTTTCGTGAACGTAATATAAAACAATAGAATTTATCTAAATAAATAGCTAAGAAACAATACAGAATCAAGTGGGGAAAAGACAAGAACAACGAGATTTCTCACTTCGAAAAAGGGTGATTAAAAGTCCGCAATTGTTGCGTCACGGTGTACGCACAAGCGCGTCATAACATACGACATTGCTACAGTATCCAACACTAATGGCACAATGTACCCTTTTGGCTACACGTCATAATAAAAGCTATAGAAACATTTTACGAGAATATGATGATTTTTTCGCCAGTCTTTAATATTTTTTAAAGAGGGCCTGAGACTTTTAAAAGAGCCTTTTAGAAAAAACCAAACGCCGCCTCGATTGGCCTGGGCTATGTCGTGTTTTCCGTCCCCTTTTCCCCAAACGTGCCTCTGGGAAGATAGGCGAGTCGAGTCGGCGCAACCTTCCCAGAGGCGCAATTGAGAGGGAAAATACACAAAAATAAGTCCAGAAGCTGCAAAAGTTGACGGATCGCTTAGAAAATTTACGTGCACCTTGCGGTCAATACTTCTGACCTCTGTGCCAAAAATGGGGCAAAACGGTCCAGTAGGGGCTGAGAAACGGCTGTGGACAAAAAAACCCACAGACAGACAGACATCCTTTCCCTTTTAATATAAGAATAATTTGTCGCCAGTATTTTTATTTGTAAAAAAAAAAAAAAAAAAAAAAAAAAAAAAAAGATTAGAGGGAGGACGACAAGAGATAGGGGGGACGACAAGAGATAGGGGGGACGACAAGAGAAAGGGGGGTTATGAGGGGGGACGACAAGAGATAGGGGGGGGGCGATTATGAGGGGGGACGACAAGAGATAGGGGGGGGGGGGCGATTAGAGGGGGAAACGATGAGAGGGGGAAAGGGTGTGGGAAAGGACAAATGAGGTGGGGGGGGGGGTTAATTAATACCCGCGAGGGGTCATGCTGGCCCACATTGCCTCGATCTCCCTCTGCATCACTATGTGCTCCCGCTCTGCTATCCCCAGCCGCTCCGCCAGATAGGCGGAGCGGCTGCTGAAGGCTCGTGCGTCGTTGATGACACGTGCATTCTGGCGCTCCAATTGTTCACACCGCTGAAAAATAATGAGGGGTAGAAAGCAAGATTTTTCTAAAAACTCACCTCCCTTAGGTCGGCGATAGTGCGTCCTCGACTCATCAACTCGCGCCCTCTCTCCTCCAACTCCGTTCCTCGCTCGAGGATCTCCTCATGCTGTCGCATGTGGAGATCCTCGAGCCGGGTGACCTCCTGGTCTAGCCCGTTGTTGGTGTCCCTCAGCCGAGCAATCTCTCTAGCTTGCTCGACATTAGAGGCCTCCAGTCGGACCAACCGCCCATTAACGTCCTCGACGTTCTTTAAAAAATGTGGGAACGTGATACTTTCTCTTATGCTTACCTCTTCCACTGGCTCTCCGGCCTCCTCCACTGGCTCTCGGCCCTCCACTGGCTCTCGGCCCTCCACTGGCTCTCCGGCCTCCTCCACTGGCTCTCCGGCCTCCTCGGGCTCTCGGGCCTGCTCCGCGGGCTCTCCGGCTTGCTCCGCTCCCATCCTTTCCAATATCTCCAACAACGCAAAATTTTTGCGGAAAACCGCAAAACCACTGGCGTGGCTTTCTTCCCTACAGATGGGGCAGCGGACCACACGCCACACCATTCCCGGTCTGTACTCTACACGATTGAAGAGTTCGGTCAGGCAGGTGTGGCATACACTATGCCCGCAAACTAGAAAAGAGAACATGTGAAAAAAATGATTGATAACAAAAGACTTACACATAATTCGAGGAGTCCTCGCCATCATGTTGTAATCCTCGTGGCAAACATGACAGCGCATATTCTAAAAAGGAATACATTTCAAAGATAATTATGGGTCTTTTCCGACAGTGAGATTGCCAGAAAAAGGGATTGAGAAGCAGCACCATGAGAAGCAGTAGAAAATTGTGGGAATTCACCTTTTATACTGTAATGGGCGGAGTTTGGATATACTGTAATGGATGGAGATTGCATTCGCAGGCAGAGTTTGAAGGTTTCTTTCGCAGGTGGAGTTTGAAGGTTTCTTTCGCAGGTGGAGTTTGAAGAGTTTGATGGTTTCTTGTCAGAGACAATTGATTGAGGAAATTTTCAACAAGTTGATTTATTACTGATTCAAATGGACAGTTGAAAAAGTGGGATAAAGATTCAAACGGGGTAATGAAACACGGTTTCACAATTGAATGAGAGAGTCTGCGTCAATCCATTCATCAAATTCTGGACCATAACCCTCCCAGCGGACCTTGTTTTGTTTTTTTCCTCGAATTGTGCGAGTTTCCAGAATACGCTCGATGCGATAAACAGCGTCTCTTTGATAGGTACATTTTGTCATTTCTTGTGCATAGAAAACACCGATAACATCTTCACCGTTCGTATCGGCTAGGTTGTAAGTGGTGGGGCGAGTGGTCTCGATGATTCGCGCAATTACGTAGACTTCCGCTGTCCACCCCTGCTCGTATCCCTTATCGAAATTGCCACGTTTTGCTTGGATTCGTACGTGATCCCCCACTTGAAACTTAAACGTTTTCTCACGTTTGACTACTCTTAATGGAATTACAAAATCCCCTTGTCGGACATTTACCGGACGTTTTCCTATTCCGCGGTGAACAGTGTTGTTGATTCCCTTGACAATATCTGGTAGAGCATCAATATATCTATGTCCATATTTAGCTGTCATGTATTTTGCCAATCGAGTTTTGAGTGTTCTGTTTGCTCGCTCAATCATTCCACATTTAATCTCGCTTTTCGGACTCGCCAATTTAATATTTCTTTCAGTGAACAATTTTTTCACATTTGAATTGTAAAATTCTTTTCCATCGTCACTGTAAACAAAAAGAGGATTGGTCCCCATTTCGTTAGTGAAAACGTCCTCTAGTGCATTGGCCACTTCTGCACCTCGTTTCGATAAAAGCGGTTTAACAAAAAGACGGCGAGTATAAACATCAATTATTGTTAACAAAAATGTCACCCCATTGTTGTGTTGCTTATATTTTGACATATCCGCAAGGTCCACCTGTAGATCGCTATACACACCGGCCGCCAGTGTCTTCAAACGAGGGAATCTACGCCGGATTGGACGATGCATTGTGAATGCTTCCACATTCTCCAAAACTTTTTCAACTTGAGCATATTTCAAATTCGGGTATTGTGGACGCAGATGGGCTAGAACTTTAGTGACAGATGTGAATGCACATGGATTTTGTGGGTTGAGATATGCATCTTTCACCGCGTCCTCCATGAATGTAATTAAATTTCAACAGTTTTTGACTGGTTTTATATCAGAATTTCCACAGCCTGCAGTATATTCTGGATCCCACGGGTGCACCGGAACCACGCATCGTACGCCGTTTTTGAAACTTTAGCGGTTTATTTGGTGGCCGCTTCCTGTCGAGAAAATCTGGCTCCCCTGGTTTGAAAGCTGGATCCATACCGATGCGTCGAGCCGATTCGTTAGTCAAATCATCCACGTTTCTTTTCTTTCCATGCACACTGTTTTTTGTATTCGTTCGAACCTGCGCGACTTTTCCCTCTTTCCGCGGCACGTTATCTAAAAAGGACTGTGGACCAACTTTGCGTTTTTGAAAGTTTAGCGGTTTTTTTGGTGGCCGCTTCCTGTCGAAAACATCTGGCTCCCCTGGTTTGAAAGCTGGATCCATGCCAATCCGTCGAGCCGATTCGCTTGTCAAATCATCCACGTTTCTTTTCTTTCCACGCGCAGTATTCTCAGTATTCCCGGAAATGACTTTCTTTTTCTTTCTTTTCATATTTTCAAAATCGGTTTTGAAATTAGGGTCCATTTCTGATTCATGATCTAGTCGTGTCACATTAATCTTCTTGTCACCTTTCTGTTTGGACAACACAACGGGGGATGCAGAAGGTGTGACAACCGACTGCACAGCGGGGGCTGGAGTTGGTGCGGTAATTGATGGCGCGTTTTGATGAGACTGTGCAGCGGGGGTTACAGTTGGTGAGGCAATTGATGGCATGTTTTGATAAGACTGCACTGCGGGGTGCAAGTCGGAAGGTGTCATTGGTGAGTCGGGAGACGAGTTTTGGAAATTTTGCAGATTTTCCTTCAAGACGGACAACAAGTCTTCATTAACAATAGGTAAATTCTGATGATTTCGCACACGATACAGCAAATCTTGATAAAAACGACACTTTGCAGTGTCATCTAAACTCGTATCGGATAATACGAGTTCTAGAAAACGTCGGGCCGATTCTAGACTGGCACCCTCCTCGTAAGGGATAACATGATATTTCCGGATGAGCTTCATCGTGTCAATTTTGTAGCCACCAGAGCCGGAACAATGAATGCCGAAAGTTGGGTTTTTGAGAGTTTAAATAGAATTTTGCGTGCATCCTCTGCACTTTTCATTCGTGAAAGTCGTTTCAATGTGTCGAGAATCGGCATTAAATGAGCCATCTCTGTGCCGGAAAGTGGAATATTCTTAGAGTTGAGCAGATTGAACACAATTTCAACAAGAATATTTATTTGTTTTGTTGTGGCGCTCTGAATTGTCCGACGATTGTGTCGCATGACATGTTGCAAAAAGTCAGTGTGTACAATCAAATTAGCCGACATGATGATGGGTACATTTAAAAATTAAGCGAGTTTATATAGGGACGTGTGCTAAGGGATACGGTGACAAAAAGTCTGATAAAATTCTCATTTGTCCAGGGGACAGTGGGTCATTATTAATCATCATTGCATTGTATGGGGTTGACATTATATCTTTGTAAGCCTCGTAAGCTCCGCGCCAAGAGTCGCCAAATTGTTGAACGAGAAGATTTTTAATTTGGGCGGCATCCGACAAGTTTCTCATTAGAATCAAATATGTGCTGTTGTTTCTGGTGGTCGGTGGTAGTGCGAAAGCAGATTGAACCAAATTGAAAATTGCACAATTCAAGTGATGTGCGTATACACAAAACAGGTCATTAAGAGCGTTGAGCGATTTCCTATCTCGAGCAAATACATTCATCAAGTCATCACAAACAACGATATTGTTTTCATCTTTGTGGCGTTTCAAAAGCTCGACATCCGGCATGCCCTCGAAAGCGCGGAGTTTTGGTAAATGACGTGGGATACCAGTGTTATCACAACCAAAAAACCAAAAAATGTTATCAATTCGCGTCTCAAAAATTCCATCTACATTTTCGAGGATTCTCCGTAAAAGACTCGTTTTGCCACTCTGTGTCGCTCCTATTATTGTCGTTTGTGACGGAAATCGAAAACGGAATCCAAAATGCTGGTCACGTTTTGGAGTTTCGGCTAAATGTCCCTTAATCTCGTCGCGTGACGTTTGGTTGAGTGACGTTGACGGCGGCGGCGACGTTGATAAATTAGACATGGACAGAGTATAAGAAATGAGAGAGTGAGGACTATATTTATAGTCAACATGGAGGCTTTTGTTGAAATATTGTGCGTAAGATCGAGTTCCGTTGAGTCGTTCCACCGACGAATCCACCACCACCACCAATCGCCAAAGACTGACATGAGCGTCGGGTTAGTCCGATAAAATCAAGAATGGCTATGCCAATGCATAGAAATACCAACATCACCACGTAATTTATAGTAAACGAGTCAGGTGCCTCGTAAACTGGAGCTACAAAAATGGGTAGTCGAGTGAATTGATCATGTTCCAAGTTTGTAAGCACTTGTCCGTTGTGCACAACCGAGCCGTTTGCATATAATATTGTCAGCAAACCACCAACAACATTAAAATCCAAGACATTTGTTGCCGTGCCAAATGCAAGACTCGTGTTTAGTCTCACGCCGTCCACAATCAAATGAAAACGCAAATCTCTGTATCCGTAAAGTTGTCGGTAAATGTGATCAAATGAAAAGTGTTGAAAATGAAGCCCATCCGCCAAAACTCTGCTTGTACTCTTTTCTTCGTTTGTCAAAAACAAGCGTCCTCGGCAGAGCATGATTTTTGTTGTGGCATCAATTATATCAAATTTACACTCTTTGTTTGCCACATGGATTGCGCGTTTATCATCAATCAACATGTCACCATAGTGTCGAAATGACACGAGAGTGGGCCGACCGTTATCATCGTATCCATCAAAGTTAGAGTGAAAGTCAGTCTCTATAGGTATTTGTCTGGAATCGTGAAAAACTTGTGGTGGGCTCGTCTTTGTGAAGACTGTGAACGCGCCAATAAGGGGGAACAGCAATAGGAGCAACATTTTTAGAATGTGTAAATTTATCATTCCTTTTATAGACCGCTGACGGGGGTGGTATAAATAGTTTCGAAACTGCAAGTTTCGAACATTTTCGAAAATGCCCGACTTTTATGTCACACTGCCATCGTCTGTGCGAAATGCACAATTTGAAAACACTTCTTCTCGTTATGTGACGCGCCTTCCTGAAGTTTTGCATTTGGAGCGTGACAAGTATGTTGTTGGGGTCACGGACATTATCTATCCTTATTCGTATGTTAATGTCGGACGCCCTCTCAATTATTGGATTCATTTCAAGTCTAAACAAAAACCCCCTCTCAAAGTCTCACTCGCGCCTTCACAATATTCTAATCTTGATCAAATCATAACCGTATTAAACAACAACACCTTTCAACCTCGCCGACGTCGTAGACGTATAGTGTCTGGCGGACCACACCCCAAACGTGCCCGACGAGAGGTGACAGACAATGATGATGATGAATTATTGAAAGAGTTTGAAGCCGTGGATAAACTTTTCCCGAGTGCTGATGAAGACGCTAACCAAATGATAAAGGAGCACGAACAGGTAGATCGGCTGCTTCCGGATGCAAATGAAGATACACAGCAAATGATTAACGAGCACGAACAGGTAGATCGGCTGCTTCCGGATGCCAATGAAGATACACAACAAATGATTGACGAGCACAAGAAGGTGGATGAGCTTACTTTCAATATTAAACCATCAAAAACTCTGAAACCCACGAATCCCGAGAGAACCCCCTCACCACCTCGTCAAATTTCACCCTTGTCACCCTTGGCACCACTTGACCCCTCGCCGCCTGAGGAATTGAACAATCAATCAACACCTCGTCAAATGCCCCCCCAGACCCCACCGCCCGCACCTGCGCGCGACCCCCCGCCGCTTGAGGAATTGGGGAATCAATCAACACCTCGTCAAATGTCACCCAAGTCGCCGCCAGCTGAACCACCTGCGCGTGACCCTCCACCGCCAGAGGCCTTGCCATTAGAGAATAAATTGCCACAGTCGGAACCAATGGGGGGTCTGTCTCGAAAAACTATAGAATCAATGCCTCGTCAAATGTCACCCAAGTCGCCGCCAGCTGAACCACCTGCGCGTGACCCTCCACCGCCAGAGGCCTTGCCATTAGAGAATAAATTGCCACAGTCGGAACCAATGGGGGGTCCGTCTCGAAAAACTATAGAATCAATGCCTCGTCAAATGTCACCCAAGTCGCCGCCAGCTGAACCACCTGCGCGCGACCCCCGGCCGCCAAATTCTCCTTCACATGAACAAGCAGTGGGTGGGGGTGATGAAGAGACACTGGAAATGATTCGGGAGCATGAAAAAGTGGATGAGATTACTGGGGGCGTAGACGGAACGGAAACTAGAGAAGGCACAGTGGTTCGTGAAGATGCTGATGCACAAAAAGGCAAAAACGCTGATATGGAAACTCTTTCACAAAAAGAAGAAACTGAAAAATTGATAAAAGAGCACGAAGCTGTAGACGCGGCTGACGAGCAAGAGACTCGTCAGCTGATTGAAGAGTACAATCAGATTGATCCCGAACCAATTTTGCCACCTGGGGAAGAAGAAGAAACTGAAAAATTGATAAAAGAGCACGAAGCTGTAGACGCGGCGGACGAGCAAGAGACTCGTCAGCTGATTGAAGAGTACAATCAGATTGATCCCGAATCACCAAACGATCCCGAAGCAACTTTAACACCTGGCGAAAGGGAAGAAACTGAAAAAATGATAAAAGAACACGAAGCCGTAGACGCACAAAATGAGCAACAAACTAGACAATTAATCGACGAATTTATGCAAATTGATATTGCATCAGAGAAATTTGCTGAAAATTTAGCAGAATATGTACGTCTTTCACGAGAAATTTTAACCCCACCTCAAGATAAGTTGGCATATACCCAACTGAAAACCGAGTTTGAACGAGTTCGAGCGAATATTCCAACAATAAATGTTGCATCGCCTCACCCTCACGTAATTTTCTCACAAAAAGATGGTCGGATTTACGTGGACATGACAAGCGAAATTCAATTTGTCGAATTTGAGACGCCATGTGCTTACTTTCTCGGTTTTCACGATTCAATTGTGAGAGGACCAGCGAGTGCACAAAGTAATGTCGATTATTATGGAAATGTGAGCACATTGTACTTGTATTGTGATATAGTGGACCCCATTATTGTCGGAGATCAAAAGAATGCGCTTCTTTCGGTCATCCCGT
The DNA here is from genome assembly GCA_963932285.1 of Caenorhabditis macrosperma. Taxonomy (NCBI): domain Eukaryota; kingdom Metazoa; phylum Nematoda; class Chromadorea; order Rhabditida; family Rhabditidae; genus Caenorhabditis; species Caenorhabditis macrosperma. The sequence continues at coordinate 23,434,857 of OZ010618.1, forward strand.
GTCGTGGCAAGTACGGTGAGATGATTCATCACACTATCCCCCAACCGCGTTATTTGCCGATTATGAACAGCACAATTGATTCCATCAAAATTGAACTTTTATCTGAATTTGCAGAACCGATTGATTTCAATTGGGGTAGTACAATTATTGTTTTGCATTTTAAAAAAATTGAATAAAATCTTTTATTTAAATTGGTCAAAAGCAAGTTTTATCATGTTTCGCATAATCAAATCTTAATGGCCATTGCGCGTTTTCATCATTGTCGTCTTCTCCATCATCCAGGCGCTTTTGGTCTCGATCAGTCTCTTTATTGTCATTTTCCACCACGTCCATAAATAATACACTTTCGCCGTCACTAGTGTCATCACCAAGAATAGGGTCAATGTGAGCGTCATTTTGTCGTACCTCGATCTTCTTTTCGGCTTCAACTAGCCGCATAGGGATGCGACACTGGAATAAAAAACAATTTTTACGTCTCTTCGACGTGACATACCAATTTGAGGGCCCCGGGAAAAACAAACTCCACAAGTCTCTCCCATTCGTAAATGACAACTTCTCGAGTGGGCATCAATAGAGAGAATTTGGTGACGCAAGGATGTTTGAGATCAATGTGAAAGACCAAGTGGCTCAGTGTTTCGTAATAGACACAGCAAACTGGACACGTTTTTGCTTTTACTTTTGGTGAATTTGCATTAATCATGTAGAAGAGTTCTTCAGAAATTTCGGGATCGGGTGGTGTGATACCGTGGTGAACAACATCAACGTGTTGGGTTTTTGTGAATCCGTCGGCAAAATGACATGCACATTCCCGACAGTAAGTTTTAAAAGACATGCACGAAAAAAAGAGCGATAGAGAGAGAGAAAAAAACGCACCACTCGGTGTGGCAGCAAAACTAAAGAATGAGACCTATTCCACATGAAATCCGTAAGAATCCATCAAGTAATTGCTAATGAATTCGTCATCATTTGAAATGCTTTTGAATACGTCACATAGTGTTGCGAAAGAGTATCCTCTAGCGTGCATGGCTTGCATAAACACACAATATCCGCCACACGTGTTTGAAGACGTTTTCTGTTCTTTGATAGAGTTGAGGTGATATCGTGGAAACTTTTTAATAAACTTCCAAATGTGTGGATTCGGTTGCTCACCTAGAGAGCAAAAGAAATGGCATGTACCGTTTTCGACGAATATACTTTGCCAGTGTCGTCCACCGAGATTGAAAGTGTCAGTGTTTACAACAAGTCCAAAACGACGCTTCCTTGGACAATTTTTCGGTAATTGATCGCAACTAAAGACGCCAATAAATGTCTTTTTCGCAAAAGTGTCTTGTGTGAGTATGTCACTAATTTGTCCGGAAAACATGTATAAATAGGGGTGGTTGCTGTATTTTTCACACTTTTATAATGACACCAGTTCCTGTCGACCTCTCGAAAATTGACTTTCGTGCTCTTCTCCGTCGTAATGTGCCCGGAAACGGACATTTTATGGGAATGCGACACCAGCGAGGTGGAAATCAGCGTGGTGGTGGTCTAGGTGGAATTCTCGGAATCGCCATGGGTCTTTTACCAAAGTTTCTGGCCTCGTCGGCTGGTCAACAGTTGATTAGTAGCGGAAAGGATATAGTGACGGAACTCTCAAAAGGCGAAGATTTGCGTACCAGTTTGAAGAAGGCAGTCAAAAAGAAACTCTCAAGTTTGTCAGAGACAAGTGGCGGTGGTAAAAAACGTAGAAAGCGCCCATTGAACACGAAAAATTCTATAAAAGGAAGCAGTGTTGCGGTGGTAAAACCTCATTTGGTCACTTCCATACCTCGCATCAATTTTCTAAAATGATTAGTCGTATGGACCCAAAGTCTCATGACGTTGTCATTGATGATTTGGACTTTTCCACAATGCCAGGCACACAAACCTGCATACAAAACTCACGGTGGACAGTTGTGAATTTGCGCAACGCTTTTCAACCCGATGGTCCGTGGGAATTTGTTTTGACAAACAACTCGAGATCTTACCTTAATCTCAAAAGAACATATTTGGTTTACACCTTTGAAATCACCGACGAGGCCGGCAATCATGTTAACATGTCAGCGGGAGATGGAAAGGAAGAAGTTGTCTACGCGCCAATCAATAATATCGCGCATTCGATAATCAAGAATTTCACGCTTCACATTAATTCACAATTGGCCTATCACAATTCTTGCAACTATGCATACAAAAGTTATTTCGAAAATACTCTAATGTACGGAAAGGAAATTAAAAACTCTACTCTCACTTGCGCGGGATACTTTTTCGATTCAAAAGTCAATGACCCCAACAGCCCCGGATTCCAGGCGCGATGTAAAATGGTCGAGCACAAGGGAGAAGTTCAGGTTGCCGCTAATTTGTCCATTGATTTGATGAATCAACCACGTGTTCTCTTAAACTCTTGCAATGTGAAGCTGACTGCTTACCCGAACAAGAGTGACTTTTTGATAGAGGCCTATCACAATCCGCCAAAAAATACTCGTTACAAATTCAAGGTTAATGACGTTTATGCACTCGTGAATGAGTTTGATTTGACTGATGGCTTATCAAATGCGTTGGAAGCGGCTGTGCTTGAACATAAACTCATCCAGTATCCCATGATTTCATCACAAGTCCGCAGCTTTTACATTGAGGCGGGTCGTCTCGATGCCCACGCGAATACACTTTTTACTAGTAAAATGCCGAGACGCCTTTTTCTGGGACTAGTCTCAAATGACGCTTATAATGGATCTTATAAAACGTCGCCGTTTGATTTCAAACCATACAATTTGACGGATGTGCATGTAGACTTTTGTGGCCAGACTCTCCCCGGAAGACCAATGAATCTCGATTTTGCAAAGAACAAATTTATAGACGCGTACATACAATTGCAAGAAACCCTCGGACACACTAGAAATAACTTTTCTTCAAACTCGATTAGCATGGACATGTTCAAGTCTGGCGGCTTCACAATTTTCGGCTTTGAACTTTCTCCAGTTGCGCAAGATAACTCGCTATTTGAGCTTGTGCGACAAACAAATGTCAGTGTCCGACTGAATTTTAGTGAAAAAACGCCAACTGGTGGTCTTTACTGTGTGGTTTACGCTGAATTCGACCAAATTCTAGCTCTCGATCATTTACGAAATCCTATAATAGACTCTATTGTTTAATAAACAATTTTTACATGTTCTTTTGTCCATTAGCGGGCTTATTACGAGTTCACCGCGAGCATGGAGCTCAGTTTTGACGTGAAACGTGTTGAACTTGTCTGCGTCTCTGAAATTTACGTGCTGCCTCTCTATTTCGTTGCGAGACATTCGCTGACACAATTTTCCCCTAGTTGTTGAAATTTAAAAACAATTAACTTAAAAACAATTATTTATTGATACTTTTAAAAAATTACACGTCAAGAAGTAATCAAATGACACGGAGGGGAGAATCAAAAGACACGTTGCGATGGTAACTATAAAAAGTGATTCAGGTGTGAGTAGAACAAAAACAAAATGTTAAAAGTAGTCAAAATGGTACAGTACAACGGATCGGTGAGGAACCTCAAGTAGAACCAAGCGAGAGGACGGGTTCTGAGTCACTCAAAAGTCGCGTCAGCCAGAGACGGAAGCGAGAACTACGGCGGAAGACGATGTAGCTGATGAAGGCGGTGAGGAAGAGGAGGAGGAGGATGAAGAAGAGCACGAGCGCCCAATTGCGGGAAGTGGTGCTGTTGAGTCGGCTGTCGATCTCCATCGCCTGAAACGAAAGGGGTTTTTTCAAAGAGAAATATGAATATTTAAATTTTTTTCCACAAATGACAACAAAATTTTTTAAAAACATTATCCTTTTTTTAAAATAATAAAAATTACCTCGACGAGCTTCCATTTGTAAAAGCAAGTTTGAACACCATCCGTCCCAATCACACATTTTCCGCGGGGCAGAGGACATTGACACGAAGCCGCTATGAAAGGCATGACTGAAAAAAGATGAATTAACAAAGTGAAAGGGGCGGCGAAAAAAGAGAAAATGTCAAGGAAAAGTGTAAAGGAAAATTTTATTTTCCGAGAAGAATTATGAAAAAGTAATTTCATAATCGGCTTAAATTTTTCGGAAAATATTTGTTAATTTTTGAAATTTTTCTTGATTTTTTTTTAGCAAAAAATTTAATTTTTATGTGAGAAATTTTTTGGGGAAAATGCGCGAAAAATGGTTAAAAATGCGTGGGAAAAGGTGAAAAAGCAGTTGAAACGCTGAAAAAATACGAAAAGAAAAAGGTCCGCAATGCCCCCGCCGTTTTGGTGTGTTTGCGTACGCGGTCACTGAACTGACGACAAATTAGAAATTTAAAGGAAAAATTCTGAAAAAATATCACAATGGTTTTGATAAATGGCTTTTTCGAAAAATATAAAATTATTCTTTAAAATAATTTTATAAATTTCGAAAAATACCGTATGAAGATTAATTGGGGACGGACAAGAATTGAAAAAATATTTTAATTATTTATTTTTTAAAATTTTTAAAGGGTAATTAAAAAGAGGCGAAAAAAAGTTTTTTTATTTTTAATTTTTTAAATTGTTTAATTTTTAAATCATTTTTAATTAAAAGGGGACAAATATTCACAGGGGGACAATTGTTCACATGGGGAAAGAGTAGGGCGATGTTTGGGCGGGGATCATTTTCCACATTTTTTTGTATTTTTTAAATTTAAATTTATTTTAAATTTTTTAACAATTAATTAAAAAAAGGCCGAGAAAAGGGGGACAAATATTCACAGGGGGACAATTGTTCACATGGGCGTAGGAGGGGGGTAGACGGAGGGGGGTCGTAGGGCGATGTTTAGGGGGGGATCATTTTCCACAGGGGGGGGAAATTATTTTTTTTTTTGTATTTTTTTTTTAAATTTAAATTAATTAAAAAGGGCCGAGAAAAGGGGACAAATATTCACAGGGGGACAATTGTTCACATGGGCGTAGGAGGGGGTAGACGGAGGGGGGTCGTAGGGCGATGTTTAGGGGGGGATCATTTTCCACAGGGGGGGGGAAATTATCTCACATCTCCCTACTTCCGACGATGGATGGGAACACGACGCGTGGAGCGTCGTCTCCGGCGAATCCGGCCTTACACATTCCGGATCCATTGTCCACCACCACGGCGACAACCTCGTCGTCACACATTTTGATTAACTTTTAATGTATCTGAAAAAATGAAATGAATAATTTTGGAATGGTGTTTGAGAGAGCGAAGTAAATGTAAGATTTTTCAACGAGATGTCAATTGGAACAGGAAATGTAGTGAGAAGACCAGGGGGGGGGGTGCAACTGCTCACATATTCTGCAACATAGAGAAGAAGCGAGGAATAGAGATGAAGAGGAGCGGGGAGCCAGGGAAAGATAAAAGAGAAGGCAAGCGACAAACGGTCCTATTCGAAAGGTGGGAAAATGTGTGAGGGCCTCTCTATGTATGTGCCCATACGCAATGCTGATTCATAAGTGAAGGAAGACGAGGACCGCCCTGCCGGCGCTAGAGAAACCGAGGAAACTTCTCAAGCACATTCCGGATCCATTGCCGATAACGAGTGTTGTCACGTCATAGCCGTACGTGTTCGACGTTTGATGGAGAGTGGAGTCTAGACGGGGGCTAGAGTGCTTGATTTCCCGTCCTCGTGGTCTATATATACTGAGTCGCGACGCGCACGCCCCGCCTTTTTCCGTTGGTTTCGAGACTATGCCCCTCGGCGAGAGATTGAGAAAGTTTGGAGGGTGGTCTCTCCGGCAAGACAGCGAAACGTTGGGGACACATGGGACGGCCAAAACACCTCTATTTCGAAACAATCTTGCGATGTGGGTGATGACTCAGAATGCGGAGACACACATTTCTGGAGAAACAAAGAACGGCGATTTCGAATAAAGTATCAACGGGAAGCTCCAGGATCATCTCAAGCTGTTGTGGTCCATGTCATTCTAGAGCAAACACTGAAGAAATTTCAAATGTTCCTCTAGTTCCACTTTTTGATAACTACTACGCCGCGGAACACGTTGCCGTTCACATCACCGTTCCAGTTTCTATCCCTTCCACCACATTCGACTGGCATTGTTTCGCAATGTGAGTCATTGTTTGGCCTCGTTGATTCAAAGCGCCCTGACACCTGCGCGGTTACTCGCTCCTCAAAGGGTTTTTCAAAAAGTTTTTCTGATTCTTTTAGAAGGAAAATAGTAAAAAGGGCACTGACGGAGAGCGGGACATGACGGATGTGAGAGCGCCTACGTGTAGAGACGTAGAGTGCGCGTCGGTTACGTGCGACGTGAGAGAGCGTTCACGTGAAGAGACGCAGAATGCGATACGGTTACGTGAGAAACGTTTTTCCTGACGCACATCTCGAATTTTCGAAAGTTTCTTCTCACGATTTTTTCACGTTTTCTCACTTTTTCATTAACGTTTTCTCACTTTTTTTTACGGATTATCCAGTTTATTCATATTTTTCCACGTTTTTCACGTAAGATCACGTTTTTTCACGTAAAATCACGTTTTTTTCACGTAAGATCACGTTTTTTCACGTAAAATCACGTTTTTTCACGTAAAATCACGTTTTTCTCACGTAAAATCACGTTTTTTCACGTAAAATCACGTTTTTTTCACGTAAAATCACTGTTTTCAGGGATTTTGTTTCTAAGATGCCGAAAAGAAAACTGAACGAAGTATTTACTCATGAAGGATATCTGCTTCGGGTCCAGAAAGTGAATGCCGATGGTACACAACTCCTTCACTGTTCCGAAAGGTATATATCCAAGTTAATGGAAACTGAATGCACGTTTTCAGAAAGTCGTATATCGGCTGTCGAGCCTATGGTCACAGAGACCCCAGTGGATCGATTAAACTAGTGAGGGACCATGAACGTCACGACGCCGATGACGACAGGGCGAATGTGAGTTGTTTTTCTGTAGCTAATTCGAACTATGTTTCAGTCCGGCCTCGTGAAAATTTTCGTGAAAGACACGGCTACAGCTGGTACCTCCGCTCCAAGAGAAATCATACATTCGGCTCGTTCAACATATATGTTATATATGGTTCGAAAGCAGTTACCATGGCGGGCTCAGTCGAAAGTCTGTCACATCGAGTTCATCGAGCAAGAGAACCGGATGACATTGACGTGTTCATGGCTAACTCTCATCCAGCTTCCTTTGTTGGAAGCATGAAAACCGGAGAAGGTATTCCGCCTGTTTCATTATGTACTGTAAGCAGCTTAGAAATGTTCAGATGGAAAGCCCTTTCTCATTTTCGACGATAGTTGTCAACAAAGTGGCGGTCGCTGCGTCGGCTTCGCCTCGGAGTACATGTTGAGAACTCTAGGAAAGTCGGACATCGTACTTGTCGATGGAACGTTTGACGTTGCCCCAGAGCCTTTTGAGCAATTATGGGTTATTCACGGAAACGTCAGAGATCGTGATGTTTGTTTTCTACAATTTCTTACTTGCAGGTTTCCGACGCTGTTACTATACCCATAGTTTATGTACTAATGGAAAGACGAACGCGTGACGATTATATACATGTATTGACTGCTATACGACAGACTCCGGAACTCGCTAACTGGGATCCGAAGCACTTGATCGCAGATTTAGAAGCTGCTGAGCAGAAGGCGTTCTTGGATACGTTCCCATCTATCACTGAACACTACTGCCCTTTTCATCTTCTCCAAAGTTGGAGAAGAAAACTTCAAACACTCGGAATGACAAAAAGCATTCAATACGGTATTGGTTAATGAAATTAAAACTCAAGTTTGGAATTACAGGAAACGAGTACTATGAATTTTGGACACTCCTCCGCTGCCTGCCATTCGGAAGTCCATCAGAAGTTGACCAAGACTTCACCGCAATTTGCGGCATTCTTCCTCTTCCTCTGACACTCCCAATGAACAGTATGATATTACCCCTTCTTATTTAAACTGTTTTTTTTGCAGAGTTCGTCAATTATGTCAAGCGATACTATATTGGAAATGGAAGTGGAACAGCTAAGTTTCCGAGTTGCAACTGGAATGTCAGAATGAGCACGCTGACAAGTATGCCAAGGACATCTAATTGTGTAGAATCAAGTCACAGAAACTTACCCGTAAGATTTATACAAAGTTCAAAATCTCCATGCAGCGTTTCAGTCGTGCATTCGGATGTGTGCAGGTCGACGGACAATGCGAGTGAGCGACCTGATCACGGTTTTAAAAAGAGAAGGAAAAAAAGTGGAATTTGACATTGAGACCTTGTCCCACGACCCCACGTACAAGGTGAAATTGTCGATAGAAACAAACACCGTTAGTTTTTCAGATTCTACACAGTCGGAAGATCAAAGACGTGATAAAGGATCAGAGACTCATGAAGACTGTACAAAACACCCCCCCCCCCCCTCTTCCAAACCTGCCGCTAAAAGGTCTCGACTTCTTCCGAGCGGTGCGAGCGGCATGGAGAAATTAAACAATTTGTGCTCTTTTCTTGTTCATTTTAAAAACTGTTCCTTTTTGTTTATGTTTTTCGATTTAATAAACTTTTTTTTTCAAGAGAAACGTTTCTCACGTAACCGTATCGCATTCTGCGTCTCTTCACGTGAACGCTCTCTCACGTCGCACGTAACCGACGCGCACTCTACGTCTCTACACGTAGGCGCTCTCACATCCGTCATGTCCCGCTCTCCGTCAGTGCCCTTTTTACTATTTTCCTTCTAAAAGAATCAGAAAAACTTTGAAAATGCATGAGCAGTTAAAATGGTAAAAATGAGAACAAGTGAGCAAAAAAATCATGAAAGGGTTGCAGCTGCTTCAAATCACGCTAGAGTTGCGAAACGGCAGGTTTCGAAACGGCAGGTTTCGAAACGGCATAGTTTCGAATTGGCCGGTTGCGAAACGGCATAGTTGCCAAGAGGCATAGTTGCGGAAAGGCGGGTTTCGAATTGGCCGGTTGCGAAAAGGTATAGTTGCGAAGCGGCACAGTTGCGAAACGGCAGAGTGCGAGTTGGCGGGTTGCGAACAGGCACAGTTGCGAAACGGCAGAGTTGCGAGAAGGCAGGGTGCGATTCGGCAGGTTGCGAAAATTCAAAAAGTTGCGAAAACGCACAGTTGCGAAAACGCACAGTTGCGAGTTGGCGCGGAGCCTAGATCAGAGTATGCACAAGAAAACACCAAATCTTCAGGCAGGGTATCTTTGCCGCGAATTCTTGGAGTTCTTTTGCTGTGGTTTTCAGACTTTTCCGGTTCGCCACTGTTTGAAGGAGTCGTTCGTCCTTGAAGTCATTCAGGTCTTTGCGAAGAGATTGTCGACAGTTTTTGGTTTTTGTCTCTTTTGAACTCGAAGTGGGCTTGCTGGGCCAAATCGAGCGGCTTGGGAACGGAGAGTGTTGGATGCCACCTCCGACCGGCACGAGACGGTGTAGCCTGCCAACTTCTCCTAGTGGAGTCCAGCTCACTAGTGTGTTGAGAGAAGAAGGCAGTTGATCCCTTTCGCCGCGTAGAGGCTCAGCACAGAAAGGGCCCTTTCTGTCATCGGACATCCACACGGAACTGTTCAGTGACAACACAATACGACGAACTGATACACTTCCTCAGCGAAGCGCGACAAAATGCCACTACTCTGCCACAAACCAGATCAGAAAAGAGAATATCCAAGGAAAAGCGACGCCTACAAAACGCTCGAAGGAACGCCGACAAGACAAAAAGCGGGTACAATGTAATCGCCAAAAACTGTCGACAATCTCTCCGCAAAGACCTGAACGACTTCAAGGACGAACGACTCCTTCAAACAGTGGCGAACCGGAAAAGTCTGAAAACGGCCGCAAAAGAACTCCAAGAATTCGCGGCAAAGATACCCTGCCTGAAGAACGCGACCGGAGAACGGCTGACCGCCAGACCGAAAATCGAAGAAGAAATCAAAACTTTCTACACGAATCTCTTCTAGTCAGCCAGACACGTCTCACCACAGTTGCCGCAGCCACCCACCACAACCACAACGGTCCCAGAATTTCTGTATTCAGAAGTAGAAGCCGCCATACGCTCACTCCCAAACGGAAAAGCCGCTGGACCGGATGGAATCACCGCCGACTTTCTGAAGATGTGCGACGAAGAAGTCACGAAGACCATAACCGAGCTGTTCAACAACGTCATTTCCAGGAAAGAAGTACCCGACCAGTGGAGAAGCTCGGAGACAATCCTGATCCACAAGAAAGGCGACAAAGAAGACCTAGGCAATTACCGCCCGATCTCGCTTCCTTCGGTGATATACAAGATCTTCTCGAAGTGCATCCTCCGGCGAATCAAAGACCGCTTGGAAGAAGAACAGCCCGTCGAACAGGCTGGTTTCCGACGAAAGTTCAGCACCCTCGACCACACAACCACTGTCCGCGACTCCTGGAAGCAGGGTGGGAGCACCACATGCCACTGGTCCTCAACTTCGTCGACTTCAAGAAGGCGTTTGATTGCATCGAACCCGACTCCATCTGGTCAAGCCTAGAAGACCGAAATGTGGACAGAACCTACATCGACGTGCTGAAACTCTGCTACAAGAACTGCTCCACCGACATCACTCCGTTCCACACGGCATTGAAGGTTCCGATCAGCAGAGGCGTTCGCCAAGGAGACCCGATTTCCCCGAATCTCTTCTCAGCGACACTCGAAACCGTCTTCAGGAATCTCGACTGGGACGACCACGGAGTGCCGATCGATGGAAAGAACATCAACCATCTTCGTTTCGCGGACGACGTCGTCCTGATCTCACACTGCCCTCTGGAGACGTCCAAAATGCTCAACGAACTCATCGCCGAAAGCAGGAAAGTTGGTCTGGAGATCAACGAGTCGAAGACAAAGCGCATGCGCAACCCATTCGCTCCAACATCCGCCGTCTACGCGAATGGAGCTCCGATCGACGAGTGTGGAGAGTACGTCTACCTCGGACGGAACCTGAACTAGAACAACGAGTTGCTCCCAGAACTACACCGAAGAAGACGATCAGCCTGGGCGGCCCTAGGAACCATCCAAAGAGCGTCGGACCTGATCGCCGACCCGAAAACCCGAGCGAATCTGTTCAACACGACCGTCCTACCGGCACTCTGCTACGCCGGAGAAACATGGTCACCAACGAAAGCCCACCTCCAACGAATCCGAATTACCCACGCTGCTCTGGAACGAAGGATCGTCGGGATCACCCTGACCGAACAACGCTCAAGAGATCTCCACCGTGAAGACATGAGGAAGCTCTCGCAAGTCAAGGACCCGCTGAAGCACGTGATAAGACGAAAACTGGAATGGGCTGGCCACGTTGCAAGGAGAACGGACGACCGCGGAAGCCGACAAGATTTTTTTCAGGTCAATTTTTTTTGTTATACTGTATGCTTATTGTTTTATTATTTCCCAAAATTTTAGTTTGCAGTTCTCATTTTCCGTAGCATAGTTGGCACTTGCAAGTTCTGTGATGCGATTATCGAGATGCACCAGAGGAAAGTCTCGATTAGTAATTAGCTGAAAACCCATCGAAACACTGCTTCTCGAACTCTTTCATGCTATTAGGATGCGGGACACACCAGACAGCGTCAATGGACCGGAATACCACGTACCGCTGTCACTGCACAGACGATTGAAGTCATCTGATCCAAGATCAACTGAAACGCTCATCGAAGCTTCGGAGAGGTGGTAAAAAGGCTGCAAATCTTTCGAGACTCGGTGTCGAGGATCGTCAAGGATCGTCTTTTCATGTCTCATCACAAAGTCAGAAAAGCTGAGATTTTATGTGAGAAAAAAATGTCAGCACAAGTTTCCAAGTTCAAACCTCTCATTGTCCGTACGGTGAGAGGTGAACATTTGGCTACGCTGCTCACCTATGCGAATTTTTTCCTAGTGGAAGCCGAATTCAACTCTCAAAATCACAGAATACTCGCTAGAGATGCTGATCAAAAAGATGGAACAATTCACAGAGTCTTTCACCCTCCAGAATTTATGGCCTCCGAAAGGCTCATTTTTATGTATCCTGAGTGGAGGTCAATCAGATGTACGAGTTCTTGAACAAGAAGTTATGCCATGGTCTCAGCAACATTTTGGAAGCAGTTGGACGTACAAACAACATTTTTCTTCTTCTCACACAGCAAAAACGGCTCAACGGCCGTGCGAAGCTCGTTTTAGGAGATTCACCAAGGGATCGGAATGGCCATCGTCGTCACCGGATTTGAATCCGCTGGACCATGTCGTTTGAGGATACCTTCAATTATGTGTCTGTGTTCGTCGTCACGCTAATTTGAAGTTGTCAGAAATTGATTTGGTGAAAGCTTGGGACGATCTCTACGGGGACTACCTGCGTACAATGATCGATGCTTACCCGCGCCATCTCAAGGATGTCATCAAAAATCAAGAAGGAAGAATCAAAAAGAGACAATGCAGTTTTGTTTTGTACATATTCAATAAAGTTTTGGTTGAATCCGGTGTCGTTTTCATTTATTTCAATCGAGTTACATCGGTTTTTCGATGCACCTATACTTTTGCGCCACCCTGTATACATTGAGAAAGGTTTCATTTTGGCGCACAGCAGATAAATGGCGCTCAGAGCGGTGAAAATGATACGAACAAACAGATTTGAACCGAGCCAGTGTTGTGGTGGAGGACAAGTCAAATTGGATTTCGAGGTCAAAGTTCTCCTCTCGCTTCGCTCGCGAAGAACATCTTTTCCCGATGTCAGAGCGAATGGATTGTAAGGGTTATCGATATTACAGAGTTTATTTAGGGTGTAACAGCGGTATTTGAGGTAGTCGAACACGGGGGCACGGGGCACGAGGAGACCAGAATGTGATGATGGGGGAGTAAGAGGGAGATCTAGGATTAGTAAAACACTTTGGAATTCAAATAGAAGAGAGGAAGACGATCTAAAGCTAGTAACAACAAAAGGCACTGTGTACCGGGAACACGATAATATTACAAGATAAAACGAAAAGGGACCTAAAACATGATAGAACTCTATAGATTTTGATTAGATTATGGTATAGAACATCTGGTTGGTGGTTCTCGGGAACTCGGGAACTGCGAACTGGTTGGTGCTTGTGACGACGACGGAGTGGGACGCTGGACAGGGTCGGTGATGGATGTCGGTTGGGGGTGCTGCAATCGAGAAGTGAATTCTGGCTTCGAAATGTCTACCTGCTCTGGTGGTGAATTACTTACTCCTTGGCCTTCGGGGGTGTCTCTTACAAGGGAACCTTTTAGGGTCGGTCTCATACAATTTTCTACAAATTTGCATACGCATTCTTGAGGTCATTCTGAGCAACTCTTCAGTTGACGAAAACTGTTAAAATTGTTAGATATCGAGCTAGACCGGCATCTGATCTCCACCTCCCTCTAGTCTTCACTTGCTCCGGCGACAGACCATCCATCAGAAGTTGATTGGCTGCTCCTCTCCTGATGACGTGATGCGATGTGTCTCGCAAGCCCACGGATTGGAGCACTTTCTTCGTAGTAGCTGATACTGCGTTCGGTGACAACTTACCCCACGTCGTCAAATTCGGAAAGACCCACTGGGACCTATGGCTGCTCCTTGCTCTCCACCGGCACAGTAGGACGTCGATATCCGAACCGTCCTTATACTCGACGTAGGTTTTCCTCCCTAGTCCTAGCTGATCGTTCTTGGCCCTCTTTATGGTTACCTCTAGAAGGTCTCCGGACCTTTTCAGATCGCTCCACTCCAAATTTGCGACCTCCGATGCTCTTAGAAGAGCCAACCAGGACAGCAACGCTAGAAGAGCGTCTCTTTCCTTCTTGGGACCTCCTTCTCTGGAGACCGCGTCGATGATCTTCTGAATGTCGGCCTGCTTGACGACCTTCGGCTTGATTCTTGATTCGGCTTCGGCTCTACGCTTCGCTTTGATGAACTCTGATGCTAGTGTCTCTGAATCTGGTGGGAGACGCTCCATTTGGAATTTGTACGCCGCCTGGATCTGTGCCAGAGTAGAACTTCCCGCTGACGCCGACGTGTGGCCCATGAACAACAGAAGACTCCCGTCGTTCTTCGGTAGATCTTGTTCTGCTAACCACGTCGTCCTCGCTTTGTTCAGTCGATCGTACAAAGAAGTTGTGTTCGGTGCTCTCGCGCCATATGGAGCCTCTCGAATCTTGTCGACTAAATCTAAGAGCCCTTTTTCTGGGGTGCAGATTTCTTTTAGATCCTCCAATAGGTGGTTCCGAAGTGGTACTGAAAAGATGTACTTATATAACCACCTATCGCTCGCCCTCTTTCTGGTCACGCTGAGTGTGTGGAGTGGGTGGGTGGGCAAAATACGCCGTAGAATGGTTCAAATTCCGGCAGGAAACACGCTGCGCGTCGAGCGTGGCGGGACCTCCGCCGCTCAAAAGTCCCTGTCCCTTTAAAGGTCGCGCACTCTGCGTCTCCTCTACCCTTGTTTCTGTGCGCGCTCACCCTTGAACCGGCCGGAAATTTACCCAAAAAAGGACCGAATCAATTCGCTCTTCTCGGGAAAATATAATATTCTCCTCTCGCTTCGCTCGCGAAGAACATCTTTTCTCGATGTCAGAGCAAATGGATTGTAAGGGTTATTGATATTACAGAGTTTATTTAGGGTGTAACAGCGGTATTTGAGTAGAAACAGCAAAGCCGGGGGCCTTATTATTTGAAAAATCGACCCGTGCTATTAGAAATTCTGATCGACAGAATTCTGATGACATCGTTTTCCCCGTCACGGAACCCGGGCCTGGGGAGATAATCTTCGAATTCTTCGGGAATACGCGATAATCCGTAATTTCTTTTATGAAATTCCCTCTGTTGTCGACTATTGCCGCGTAACTAGCATGCGTCCTCCACAAAGGCATGCCTAGAATTCCCGTGGCCTTCTTCTTCTTAGCGAGTCTCAGTAGTTTTGGGATCAGACGTGGTGGTGGGACCCAAAGCCCCAAACCGAGAGCGACGGCTTCTGAACTGTATTCGAAGACGTCTGCCCCCTTCGTCCCAAAGTCGGGCCGCGTGAAAAGAACTGACTGCATTTCTTATTAGTACTATCTGCGAACCAGTCGCACTTGATCCGCCCCCACTTGCGCGTCGCCTCTTCCACTACCCAATCTTTCAACGACCAGTCGTCGAAATCAAAATCTCTGCTAGCTTCGTCCGCCTCTGTATTCTCGCCTCTCGGGATCCATACGACTCTGTGTTCTCCCACCAGCTTCAAATTACTCCATGTTCCTAGCGCGATCTCGTGCAAATCTGGCTTCATTGAACCTTTCTTCAGAATTATAGCGCCCGCCTGGCTGTCCATGAAAACTAGAACTGGGCCTCTAACCCACTTTCTCAATTTCTCTGAGGCGAATTGTACGGCTCTAAGTTCCCTCATGGTACTCGATTCTTCACTGAAACTATTCGCCCCTGGTCTTGAGAACCTCGCTACTGTCGAATCACTCGTTCCTTTCAGAACGACGCCCACTCCGTCTGCCGAAGCGTCCGTATAGACTCGCCATTTCAGTACAAACTCCGAATCTAGTCGTCTTGACCACAGTCTTTCCAAATTTACCTCCCAGAACTCCAGTTCTGCCGACTCACCTGCGTCCAATTTCACACGTCGATTGTTGTTGTGTGATTGTTGTTGAGCGACCGCAATTGTTGAAGACAGAGCTCGCGACCTCGCCACCGCTTGATTACCTAAAATGACGTCCATTGATACCAGCGAACTCAGGAGTTGCTGCCGATTCAGAATCGACGGGACCGGGTCCCTTTTTAGTACTCTCAACTGGTTCCGAACCCTCGCCTCTCTTCTCTCCGTTAAATTTATCGTACGGGAGTTCAGGTCGCACTTATAACCAAGCCACGTGAACTCCGGACTCGGGTCCCAGTTTGATTTGTCTTCGGTAACTACCACGCCGGCCCGATCCAAATCTGCTCTTATTATATTCACCACTCTGAGCGCCTCTTCTCTGCTATCTGACAGAATCAAACCATCATCCAAGTAAATAAAAACCTTTATCCCGTCTAGTCTCCACTTTCCCAATAACGGTCTGAACAGTTTGGTAAACACCCAGGGGGCAGTAGCAATGCCGAACGGCAGTGCGTGGAAGGCATAGAACGGAGGCGCCGGCTCCTCAGTCAAACAGAACGCCAAAAGTCTAGTTGAGCCGTGCGCTATCTTAACATGGTGGTAACCGGCTCGGAAGTCAAACGTTGCCGCGAACTTAGCCTCTCCTAAAAACGGCCAGACCGTCTTCCAATTTTCGAGTCTGAACTTGGGAGGATCTAGGAGCTGATTTAATTTAGTTAGGTCTAAAATCAAGCGCTTCTTCGCATCTGTCACGGCTACGTGCAACGGGGACACGACTAAAGGATTTTCACATTCTCTAACCACCTCATTCTCACGCAGCTTATTGATTTCTTTCTCGACGAACTCCATGTGATCTCTCGTCGATTTACGAAACCCTTGGGGTGCCGGTAAGTAAGCGTCTACTTCTACTGGAATCTGATAGCCGTCTCGAATCACGCTTTTCACCCAAGCATCGGTTGTCACGCTCTCCCAAAATTTCAAACGCCCCGACATCCTCTCGGGAAAAAAACTCACTTTCGTTGAGGACAGTTGTTGGCGTAGTGGCCGATGTTGTGGCACCTGAAGCACCTGCTAGTAGACCGTTGAGTAGTCGAGTCCAATCTTGCATTTGTGTGTCCTCTGCGTTCGAACCATTCGTTGTTACGGGCGTCATTGCGGTTACCACTGGCGCCCTGGTGACGAAAGGGCCGATAACTTCTACTCGACGATGGCGACCTTGTCCTCTTCCTGTCCGACTTGAGCAGCTGAGACATAAGCATCAGCGTTGTCGTATCCGAACTTCCACTCCACCCAGTCGCCGCCGAGAATTGTTCCACTTGTTCCTTCCCCTTTAAGGCTTCTGGATTCGAGTCGAGCAGCAGAAGATCTTGGTTTCTCCGTCTGAGTAGATCGACCGCCTCCTTGATCGCTTCCTGAACGCCTTCGGGTTGCGCACCCATCAGGTGATTGATAACCTTCGTGTTCAGATCCAGCTGGTGTTGTATTCCTTTCGAATTCACCTTCGGCGCGACCTCCTCCTTTCGTCCAAACAAATTCACCAGCTCGGGCTTCCTCTTCGCGAGCAAATGCTTTTTGAACGACTCCGCTTGAACGTCCGTGATCTGCATCTGTCCCTCACTGCTCGCTCCTGATGTCTGCTGCTGCAGCTGTTGAATTTGCCGAATCTGTTGTTGTATCAGCCGATGCTGAAGCGACTGCAACTGTTCTGGCGACTGCTCGACGTGTTGACCTTGTCCGTCTTCTTGTTCTCCAAGATTCTCCATCTTCTTATCTTCTAGACCCAATAACAACCTGAACTTGAATTTTTTAGGAACAAAACCGCGGAAAATCCTACTAAATGGGGTTAGAAACCCGCTCAGACCTGACTGATTCTAATTTTTCACATTCGAAATTAACAAAAATGTGCTTTTATCAAACAAAAACGATCAAAACCTACAAAAAACGACTACCAAATCGAAAAATACGCCGTAGCATGGTTCAAATTCCGGCAGGAAACACGCTGCGCGTCGAGTGTGGCGGGACCTCCGCCGCTCAAAAGTCCCTGTCCCTTTAAAGGTCGCGCACTCTGCGTCTCCTCTACCCTCGTTTCTGTGCGCGCTCACCCTTGAACCGGCCGGAAATTTACCCAAAAAGGACCGAATCAATTCGCTCTTCTCGGGAAAATATAATATTCACGTGGGTGGGGTTTAGATGCGACCTAGTCGTCCGTACGATACGGCTAACCAGAAATAAGAAAGTTGAGGCTGCAGAGCCCATCGAGACTGCTAAAAAGGAACCCGGTGCTGTCGATTCTGAATCAACAGCCATTCTTGGAATCCTTTGGCTCAATAAATGCTATTTTAAGTGATCAAACAGTGAATAAAGAACGTTTCTTCCTTATTTAACTTCTCTGTCATCGTTTTCGATTACCTGGAAACTCGTTTATTTCACACGGTTCTTATCTTCGCTCCGTTATCATTGGTTATCAATTCACCTAGATTGTTTGCAGATAGACTTCAGCATTTCCCCCAATGATCTCAGTTTGTGAATTGGATGTGAAAAATAGATATGTGTGAGTCTTTCGCCGCAACTACATTGTTTCGCCGAATTAGTCATCCTTTTTTTTTTAAAGTTCAGATAGGAACAAGTTTTCGTACTGCTTAGCCAGATCGAGAAGATCTGTTGATCTTCTTCACCACGCAGAGGTGCAGTACACGAAGAAGTACCTCCGCATTTCGGATCGAAGATCCTCAGCATCATCGGCGAATTGAAAACATTTCAGTGTGGAACGAAGACTTTATTCACAGATGAGAAAAACCAAAAGAACTGGGCACGCAGGCCGGCACGAGAAGAACAACCGGGCTAAATGAGCACCGGGAAGAGAAAACAAACAAACAAATTGTACAAGATGAGAATGAGACAGAGGAACTACAGCTGCAGACTGCGAGAGTATCCAGGAACGATCCTGAGGTATCCTTTCGCTCTCTTGTAACAATCCAGATTGCAACGAGGTCCGGCGTTGCGACCACGGTAGTAGATTTGCCAGAAGACCTTCTCGAAAGGACGCTCTGGCTCCGGAAGTATCTGCTCCAACTTGACAAACTGAAACAATAGATATTTATATTAGGAGACTATCTTTTTTCCAAACTCACCAAGTCTTTCTTGACCTTCTGCCAAGCCACGGGGTCCTCAGTGACGATCGAGCTGCGCTTGAGGAAGAGCATCAAGTACGTCATGCTCCACATGTCATCCATCTCGACGTGTGTCGGAGCTCTTCCAGTTCCAACGTACAGCGGGGTGAAGAAGTTGGGGGCACACTCAGCCGTGTCGAACACACAGTGCCACGAATCCCCGTCCTCTCTGATTCCAGCGGTTCCGAAATCGGTCCAAATGGCGCGAAGCTTCTGGAAAAGTGACAACTAGAAGCTAGTAGACTGGAAATAACACTTACTCCTTCAGAACGAGGGATGAGGATGTTTCCTGGGTTGACATCCCGATGAACAACTCCGCGACTGTGCATGAATCTCAGCCCCTTGATGAGATCTATCGAAATCGCAGCAACGACTCCGTTTGAGATGGCACTGGTAATACTCGGCGAATGGAACTGGTAATACTCGGCGAGTGACTGCTTCTCCAACGACATAACAGAAAACACTACTTTTCTGAAGATTCAAGACGAAAAGGCTAGCAAACCGAGGAAGCGAGTATCCAAAAGGTCCTCCTTCTGATCGAAGCAGTCGACAGTGTACTTTGTGTTTCCAAGAAGAGAAAAAATATAGGCCTCATGGACCAGTGCAGGACCATCCTCACGTGGGATCTTGATAGCGACGTTTTGTCCAGTTTGAGCGTTGGCAGCCGACACGACTCCTCCGAATCGCCCATGACCCATGACTGCCAGGATACGGTACTTATCGTCGAGAAGACGCCCGCTGAAGCTCTGGAGTCGGCTGAGGAACTGTTGATCGGCTTCGGAAGACATCGTGATGGGAACGACTGACAATCGACGGACGAACTGAAAGAAGGAACTAGAGGAGGCGAATGGAGTGGAGAGAAGGGAGAAATGAAACGGAGAACGAACGGAAGGAAAGTGGAAGAGAACACACGGCAATGGCAGCGATAGGGCGCGGAAAACAGTAAAAAACGCAGAAAATGATTGAAGACCGCGGTAGAGACGGTTTAGCAGCAGACGAGTGCTCCAAGAGCGGCGAATTGACGGAAGGACGAATTCAGTGATAAAAATCACTGTTTTTCGGAGGATCAGCGAAGAAGAGCCATCGGAAGGACTCGAAGACGGAGGAGGGAATCTGATGCTCATAAGAGCAAGTTTTCGAGGAAAAAAAACAAAAAAGAAAGGAAAAAAATGAACAAAAATTAAAAAAACTAAGAAAATACTGCGTTCAGCGCAATCATAGCGCTGATTTTTTGAATCAATGCATTTTTTTTTAGAATCTCAGACTATTTGTGCCCTAAATCAGAAATTGAGAAATATATTCGCAAATATAATTGCTTAAAATGCCAATTATCCCAAAAAATTTGAAAATTTCCCTAAGTTTTGCGAATTTTCGCTAAATTTATTTTGTTTTTTTAGCCCAGCAAAATTTACAAACATGTTTTTAAAAAGTTTTCTAATATTCCCCAACTATTTGCTGAAGTTGCAGCGAAATTTTCCTAAATTTCAAAAAAGAACTACGAGTTATCCCAAAATAATCCCTATTTTTTTCGAAAAAAAAGCATACCTGCGGAACGCACCTTTAAATCGCACTCAGCTCCGAATAGTAGTCGCTGTTGATGTCTCCAGAAGGTCCCAGAAGTCGTTTGGTCCAATGTCTGCTCCACTGACGGCCATCCGAAGGTCCTCGGGCTCTCTCTGGGAACGAATTGTCATTTTTCAGAAGAATTTGATTTTTATTATTTTTATAATTTTTTCTAGGGTCTCAAAAACTCTTCCAATCGATTTGCAGTGTTTGTTTACATATACACAAAAATTTGGAAGGCATTCGGAAAAAAAATAACTAAAAAAAGTCAATTTTTCGAGTTTTTTGAAAATTTTCCATTTTCAATACCCTCTATTTTGAAATTTGACCGTTAAAAGTTTCATATCACTCATGGAAATTACTCAGAGAGGTTAGATGACTACTTTTGAAGAGTTTCAGAAACTTTGTTCGGTCAAAACCGAAATGGTGAAATTAAATAGGCCACTTTTCAAGAAATTACGAAAAACTCACTTTTTCGGGTGGATCCGTTGGAAATAGGAAGCTGAGAATATGCGCATCGGAATCAGCATCAAAAATAACGTACGTACGCATTTTGAATGGAGTGAAAGGGCCGGAGGGGAGGGGAGGGAGGAGGGGGAGAAGAGGGAGCACAAAATGGGAAGAATGAAAAGAATGACACCTTTTAGGAGAAGTTTGGGACCAGCTCTGAGTTACTGTAGTTAAAGGGACATCGTGGCGAGACCTTACGTGGCGAGACCATCCATTGTGGCGGGAATTCAAATTTTGACCGAAAATATGGTTTTCAAAAGTATGGACATAGTTATATCCATCGAAGCAGAATTTTACGCTGAGTACGAATCCGTGGTCAAAAAATTTTTAACGTAAATCCTAGGCCACGAAAAAGGGTTTCTAGGCCATGAAAAAAAAGTCACCAAATTTCAAGATTTTTACATCCATCGATAGAGGGATGTTAGGAGATGAAGCATAAACAGTTTCAGAACAGTTATTGTCGGATTCTAGGCCAGGTCCAGCCATTTGGGTTTCTAGGCCACCGACGGAATATGCCCAAATAGTCATGTTATGCGCATCAATCGATAGCGGGATGTTAGGGGATGAAGAATAAACAGTTTCAGAACAGTTTTTGTCGGGTTCTAGGTCAGGTCCAGCCATTTGGGTTTCTAGGCCACCATCGGAATATGCCCAAATAGTCATGTTATGCGCATCAATCGATAGAGGGATGTTAGGGGATGAAGAATAAACAATTTCAGAACAGTTCTTGTCGGATTCTGGGCCAGGTCCAGCCATTTGGGTTTCTAGGCCACCAACGGAATATGCCCAAATAGTCATGTTTTGCGCATCAATCGATAGAGGGATGTTAGGGGATGAAGAATAAACAGTTTCAGAACAGTTCTTGTCGGATTCTGGGCCAGGTCCAGCCATTTGGGTTTCTAGGCCACCAACGGAATATGCCCAAATAGTCATGTTTTGCGCATCAATCGATAGAGGGATGTTAGGGGATGAAGAATAAACAGTTTCAGAACAGTTCTTGTCGGGTTCTAGGCCAGGATCCAGCCATTTGGGTTTCTAGGCCACCAACGGAATATGCACAAATAGTCATGTTATGCGCATCAATCGATAGAGGGATGTTAGGGGATGAAGAATAAACAGTTTCAGAACAGTTTTTGTCGGATTCTAGGCCAGGTCCAGCCATTTGGGTTTCTAGGCCACCAACGGAAATGCCCAAATAGTCATGTTATGCGCATCAATCGATAGAGGGATGTTAGGGGATGAAGATCAAACAATTTCAGAACAGTTTTTGTCGATTTCTAGGCCAGGTCCAGCCATTTGGGTTTCTAGGCCATGAAAAAAAAGTCACCAAATTTCGAGATTTTTACATCCATCGATAGAGGGGTGTTAGGAGATGAAGCATAAACAGTTTCAGAACAGTTATTGTCGGATTCTAGGCCAGGTCCAGCCATTTGGGTTTCTAGGCCACCGACGGAATATGCCCAAATAGTCATGTTATGCGCATCAATCGATAGAGGGATGTTAGGGGATGAAGAATAAACAGTTTCAGAACAGATTTTGTCGGGTTCTAGGCCAGGTGCAGCCATTTGGGTTTCTAGGCCACCATCGGAATTTGGCCAAATATTCATGTTATGTGCATCAATTGATAGAGGGATGTTAGGGGATGAAGAATAAACAATTTCAGAACAGTTTTTGTCGGATTCTAGGCCAGGTCCAGCCATTTGGGTTTCTAGGCCACCAACGGAATATGCCCAAATAGTCATGTTTTGCGCATCAATCGATAGAGGGATGTTAGGGGATGAAGAATAAACAGTTTCAGAACAGATTTTGTCGGGTTCTAGGCCAGGATCCAGCCATTTGGGTTTCTAGGCCACCAACGGAATATGCCCAAATAGTCATGTTATGCGCATCGATCGATAGAGGGATGTTAGGGGATGAAGAATAAACAATTTCAGAACAGTTTTTGTCGGATTCTAGGCCAGGTCCAGCTATTTGGGTTTCTAGGCCACCAACGGAATATGCCCAAATAGTCATGTTATGCGCATCAATCAATAGAGGGATGTTAGGGGATGAAGAATAAACAATTTCAGAACAGTTTTTGTCGGATTCTGGGCCAGGTCCAGCCATTTGGGTTTCTAGGCCACCAACGGAATATGCCCAAATAGTCATGTTATGCGCATCAATCGATAGAGGGATGTTAGGGGATGAAGAATAAACAGTTTCAGAACAGTTTTTGTCGGGTTCTAGGCCAGGTGCAGCCATTTGGGTTTCTAGGCCACCATCGGAATTTTGCCAAATATTCATGTTATGTGCATCAATTGATAGAGGGATGTTAGGGGATGAAGAATAAACAATTTCAGAACAGTTTTTGTCGGATTCTAGGCCAGGTCCAGCCATTTGGGTTTCTAGGCCACCAACGGAATATGCCCAAATAGTCATGTTATGCGCATCAATCAATAGAGGGATGTTAGGGGATGAAGAATAAACAATTTCAGAACAGTTATTGTCGGATTCTAGGCCAGGTCCAGCCATTTGGGTTTCTAGGCCACCAACGGAATATGCCCAAATAGTCATGTTATGCGCATCAATCAATAGAGGGATGTTAGGGGATGAAGAATAAACAATTTCAGAACAGTTTTTGTCGGATTCTGGGCCAGGTCCAGCCATTTGGGTTTCTAGGCCACCAACGGAATATGCCCAAATAGTCATGTTATGCGCATCAATCGATAGAGGGATGTTAGGGGATGAAGAATAAACAGTTTCAGAACAGTAATTGTCGGGTTCTAGGCCAGGTGCAGCCATTTGGGTTTCTAGGCCACCATCGGAATTTGGCCAAATATTCATGTTATGTGCATCAATTGATAGAGATATGATAAAAGATGAAGATTAAATAGCTTCAGAACAGTTTTTGTCGGAAGAAGGGGAAGAATAAGAGGAGGAGGAGGGTGGCTCTGCGCCCTTTTATACGGCAGAGCGAGAGTGAGAGAGAGAAGGGAGCGAGAGAAAGAGCTCAAACACCTTCGTCCCTCCTCCTCATTCTCTACCCGTCTGCTCTCTCTCGCTCTCTCGCTCCTCAGTATATAAAGCAGCGACGGCACACACACACGCCATTGTTTCCCTTCGTCGCCGCCATTCTCCCTTCCTCTCGACCCGTCTGCTTGACTTCCTTCCCCCTCTTCTTCTTTTTTCGCCTTGACTCGGCTCAAAATGGTCTGTTCGAGCTGGAACTGGACTGGTAACTTTGTATTGTTTTTCTAGAATCATATCTTGAAAACTAAATGTTTGGAAATAATTTTGCTGCTAATTTAAAAAAAATTGGAACAGTCTAATTTTTTGCTAATTTCTCAGAGAAGTGTGGTAGCAAACGGAGTATTCCTGACTGGGTGGTCTCCGGGGAAGTGCGACATCGAAGGATGCCGATACTGAGTCATTGATGATTCATCCCTACCCATGGCGCCGTAGTGATGAGTCATCATTATAATTACCTAATTATCGGGGTGATTGAGATTAATGAGGTAATTAAAATGATAAAATGATGACTCATCACTAGGGCACCATGGGTAGGGATGAGTCATCGATGATTCATTGTCGGCATCCTTTGAAGTCGCCCTTCCCCGGAGACCACACAGGCAACATAGATTGGTGAAAGGAGGATCGTTATTTGAAATGGGAATAGAAATTGGCCCCTATCCTGCACCGTTCTCCTCCTCTGCGAGTTGTGAGTGTGAGGGGTGAATAAGGGGATGAAAGTTCTGGACATCAGAGGGGTCGAGAAGTGATCAGAAGGGCGGCGATAAGTGAGAACGAGGGCGTGTGTGTTTTCTCTCGCCAGCTCTCTCACTCTCTCGCTCCTCAGTATAAAAGGCCGCGGAGTCACACACACGTCATTTTTTCCCCTCGTCGCCGCCATTCTCCCTTCCTCTCGACCCGTCTGCTCTCTCGCTCTGAGTCACCCTCCTCCGCTCATTCTTCCCCTCTTCTCGTTCCGCTGCCAAGTGTATTGCCTTCCTCCCACTCTTTTCTTCTTTTTTTGCCTTGACTCGGCTCAAAATGGTCTATTCGAGCTGGAACTTGGACATAGTCAACTGGACCGGTAACATTGTTTAGTTTTTCTAGAATCATATCTCAAAAATGGCCTATTTCTAATCTCATTTCGAAAAACGACCTTCCTTTAACCAATCTCTGTTGACTGGGTGGTCTCCGGGGAAGGGCGACATCAAAAGATGCCGACAATGAATCATCGATGACTCATCCCTACCCATGGCGTCCTTGTGATGAGTCATCATTTCAATTACCTCAACAGAAATCCCTGTATTGCTCAAATATTTGCCCATTTCCCGTTGTTTTTCTTCACTCTCCCTCCCTGTTCATCGTTTCCAGAGTCTTTCACCTTGTTCGGCTCAATTTTTCCTCTCTTTTCTTCTCAATTTTCCTCCCATTTCTCTCCATTTTTGAAAAGTGACAGATATCAAACTTGTGGTCAATGCCACCATCTCTCGGGCCGACCTGATATGGACGCCGCTCGTATTTCATTGAAGTTGTGATAGAGGATTGGAGGGTGGATGAGAAGAGAACAAGGGTGAGTCAGTCTCTAGTATAGAAAATTCAATGAACAATCGTTTTTTTTTAGATGAAATGCGATTTCCCCAATTGGAGCTGCTGATATGCTGCTCTTTTTTACGAAACGATTTTTTCAAATCACCACTCATAGAGAAGAAGAAGAAGGAGGAGAAGAATGAATGGAATGGATGGAGAAAGCAGCCTGATATGGCAGCTAAACGATTTGCACTGAATTTCAAAACGATTAACGGAAACACTGGAGAATGATGTGAGTGATCTATTCCATTCAAATCACCGCTGAGTTTCTGCAGCCTCCCCTATATTGCGTTAATTCTAAAGTGCGCGTTTGGCCACGTGGCAATTGCTCAAAAAATGTCCTCAGAATTGATCCCGTGCCCCACTCATTGTGGTCGTTTTTTATGCGCCAATTTCGCATTTTCTTCGTGTATCTTTTTCACGCGACTAGGCAACCAGTCTCACTTAGGCGAGATACAAAACGGCTGGAATCTCCTGGAAAAAGTGCATCCAAAAGGCTTTGGAGCTGAGTTTCCAGCCCTTCTGTGAATTCCCTTCCCTGGCGGAAACTTGAGAGTGGTGAATATTCTGAGAAATTCCTTTTGGAAAACCATAGATTCCCCTACCCTAATCAATCGATTCTGGCACTGTCCCACCATAAACAAAGCATTTATCATCGATGAATCATGTTTCCACCTTCTTCTATCATTCTTCCTCTAATCAATGTATCAATCGGTGCAGAGTCCCACCCCATAAACAAAGCATTACTCAACGCTAAATTAGAAAAAAAAACCAAACATTTCGGATTTCACTTTCTCTCTCTCCCTTGCTATCGGTAAACTTGCCGGAGAACGGTTTTCCATTCATTTGTGTTACATTCCCTGTTCCCCTCTCGTAGATTCGTCGTAAATCCCATCTTAACCATCAACCATAGTCTTTCAGAAATGGGAGGAAAGTCGTCAGACCACCGGCCCCACGTCGTGGCCCACGTTTTGGCCCACTGCGCCGCCCGCCGACGCAGTGGCCTCCACGCCATCTGAGACCGGCGAGCACACCCGCCAAGAAGCCCATCGAGCCACTCATGGCGGAGCAGACGAAGGTGGAGGAGAAGGAAGCTGTCAAGAAGTGATGAACACCCCATGACTCAGGCGGTAAGAAATCTTTGAAAATGTTCACAAATTCCATAAGGCTACGTTCCAGATGTTCTCGTCTCCCGCTTGTCTCGGAATCAGCACATTTTACTCAACCCGCCTTGTGATTGCTAAATTTTCTGTAATTTCTTTATTTATCCAATACTTTTATCCCATCTTTTCTGTCGTATTCCTGTAAAATGTCTGCATAATAAAATAAAAAGATTCCGCCAAGATTCGACACCTATTTCGAAACAAGGTGAATGAGTAACAATCCTATTTCTGGTGGCAATTTGGGAGGGGGTGTATTCCCTTTGGAACACCACATGTACACTCGTCCACCTTCATCCATCATTTCTCCTAATCAATCGATTCCGAGTCGACCCTAAAAACAAAGCATGCAATACTCGGTCACCACACCTTCACATATTCTGGCAAATCATCAAGCTATATGAAATCCTGTAACGTTTTTCCGTAGTAATTCATGAACAAAGACAGAAATAGCACATAGAAAACACATAGTTACATCAATCGACGCATAATTTTACGCTGAGCACGAATCCATGTGTCAAAAAATATTTGTCGTAATCCTAGGCCACGAAATGGGGTTTCTAGGCCATGAAAAAACCAGATGGAGGAAATTTAGTACATGACTTTTAATGATTTCTCGTCGGGTTCTAGGCCAGGTCCAGCCATTTGGGTTTCTCGGCCACCATCGGAATTTGGTCAAATACTCATGTTATGTGCATCAATCGATAGAGGGATGTTAGGGGATGAAGAATAAAAAGTTTCAGAACAGTTTTTGTCGGATTCTAGGCCAGGTGCAGCCATTTGGGTTTCTAGGCCACCATCGGAATTTGGCCAAATATTCATGTTATGTGCATCAATTGATAGAGGGATGTTAGGGGATGAAGAATAAACAATTTCAGAACAGTTTTTGTTGGAAGAAGGGGAAGAATAAGCGGAGGAGGGTGGCTCCGCGCCCTTTTATGCGGCAGAGCCTAGAAAATTCTCCGAAACAAATTTAATTTGTTGTGAAAGCACACTGAACGACCACCAGAAAACGTTTTCTGGCTGGAAAATTCACTAAAAAGCTGAAATGCTGTTTAGTGATAATCTAGTGGTAAGTGATTCCGTTATAACATGGGAGTAGTGTCACAATGTTTCCTGAACAAACCGAAGAGTTTTACCAATGTTTAGGTGTCATTTTCAGTTTTCTCCATTTTTCTCAAAATCCATCTAATTACCAGTACATCGACACATGTATATCGGCACATGGGGAAAACGCAAGTGTATGGCAAATAGAATGGAAACACTTCCAAAGAAATCGTAAGGTGTGTTTTTGAGATAGGATCAGCCTAAGCTAGTTATGGCTTCTAAAAATTGAAGTTTTGGTCATTTTTTTGAATATTTGTTTGGCTGTAACTCCAGAAAGAGGTCCAACGCAGTAATTTCCCATTATGGGTGTTCATACCACTCATAGTACCACCGATCTCATACTTTCATAGAAACCCCCGTGTTACATAAGAGGAGTTATCCTTGCCAGCCTTTGCAATGGGAGGATAGAGACTTCCCATATGCCCTCACTGATTCTCCCGATGCCCCTCTCTCTCTCTCTCTCTCTCTCTGTGCAAATACGAATGCGGTCGTGACACACACCAGAGAGCACATCAACCACTACTTTTGCTCGTCTGCGTCTCTACGCCGTCACAACATGCGACACACTCACTGCCCACAGACTGCGGTAAGGTCAGACACGTCCTCTCACGATTGTGTACTCTCTCGCATCATCTGCGTCTCCTCCTCTCGCCGCATCGCGCGCGGTCACCAATCGCCCCTTCATTCTTTCCCCCCGCGAGTCCCCAGACGGGTTGACTTTCTTTCAGAGGCCTGATATGGGCTCTGAAGACCTCACACGATTTTACTGACTTTCAACTCCCCCACCCCCCCCCTACCTCATCAGAATCCTGACATGGGCTCTACTTTTATTCGATTCTCCCCTCAATGCCCATTTCTGAACTATTCCTGCCCCTTTTGAGCCCTCATATGGGCCTGATTATTCGATTCCTACTGAATTTCTACTACGATTATTGGCAACAGCGGAAGACATTATTGAAGGTAAATCAGTTTTTCATTCACCCCTTCTCAATTGATTCTGTCGAGAATTTTTCGAAAATTTAACAGAAATGCGCGTTTGGGGGCGTGGCTTCGCAGAACTGAAGAATGTTGTCCGAATTTTGGTCCTGAAGCTGTCACAAAAGTGTTGAAAAGAGCCGAGAAAACTGATAATATGGTTGTTACGCTGATCATTTTTCCTCAACTGCGCACTGTTCTGCATCCAAAAGGGCCCCCCTCTTGTTAACCAAATGCACCACTCCATTTATTTATTCGCACTGTTTCCCAGCCATCTCTCCGTTGTTATCGAACCACGCGTCCGTCGCCGTTTCTTATGATTGTGGCGCGGGGGGAACCATGCCATATACTTTATTTATATTTCCTCTTCAACATTCACCGAGCAGCACCCTTCCCATCTCTTGCCAACCGTTCCGTTCTTTGAATGCCAGTCATCCTATCAGTTGTTCATTTCAGGCATCAATTCGTGGGACTTCCCGTCAAATATGTCATCCTCCAGCTCGTCTGAACAGTAAGCTCTCAGGGATTGCTCATTCGACTGCGTACTCTTTCCAGCTCTCCTCCACTCACCAACGCGAAGATCTTCGGTCACCGAGTCTCCAAAAAGAGCTACGCCGTCTATTTCGTGGAACTGAGCAGTGGGGAAGTCATTGAGCTGAAGGAGTACGAGATGGATGTGAGTTTTGCAACTTCATCAAAACACCTCCTTCCAATTGATCCGTTTCCAGGACGACCTCTATAACAAGCTCACTGATTACAAGACACTGATCTCGCGCGTCTCGTACGATGGAAAATCTCGTGAGTCTAAACCACAAACGCTAACCTGTGGGAGCCGAACATTTCTCCCTTCTTCCCTCATTTCAGCATTCACGGTTTCCAGGTGTGTACGAAAAGAAAGAGATCATTGCTCATCGCAATGACAACGGAACCATTCGCTATCTGGTCTCTTGGGAGGGCAAGAAGTGGGAGCACCCGGTGTGGAGATGCGAAATCGAGGAGAGCGCATTGAAGGTGAGAATGAACAACGGGTTCAGATACTCAAGAAATGCACAATTTCAGAATAACGCAATGCTCCGTGAGTACAAGAATGAGCATGGGCTCCGAAGGAAAGTACTATTTTTTAAAATCTTTGTCAAGTAAAATTATCATGGGTTGACTGCTTAATAAACAACGTCAGTGTTATGTGTTGTGTATAATCATCTCTCTCAGTTTTTGTTGACGGACGGTAACCTAAAAAAACAGATTTTTGTACGTTTGGTAACTAACGAAGAAGTTCTACTTTCCATGAAATAAAAGTCAACAGTGTTCAACGAGAATCATCCATTAACCAGGACCGTATCATGGGATAAGGTGAGATCAGAGCAAGGGGAAGGAGCCTAGATACAAGGAAATTGTGGCATTGAAATGTGCCGGAGACGGGGCGAGGGGGCAATTACGACAAAAGGATGCTCAGTTGTCGCCGCCTGCAAAACTGTATTTGAGACAGTGTGTGCGGAAGGGAGACGCAGCTTGATTGGATTTCTGCCGATGGATAGTTCGATGGAGGAATGCTGTGACTCACTCGGAGGCAAAGTGTAAAGGACACTGAATTCGTTCGATTCTTCCTTTCTTCCGTCCCGTCCTGTGTTGTGTTTCGTTGACTTGAGTGCTGAACTGAGTAGTCACGGAAACACGACTACTCCCGACGTAAACGCATAGACTGTATGTAATCCGGGTCATATGCGCGGGGTCCGATAAACATCGGAGTAGTTCCGATGAATATTAACTTCCGCGTAATATGACCTTCGTGAACAATCATAGATCACAATGAGGAAAAGTGAAATAGCACAGACTATAGAAATAAGTCTGTGACAATATCTACCCCCTCCATCTCTCATGGACCCTTCCCTTCGTGTGAATTTCTTT
This sequence comes from Caenorhabditis macrosperma, assembly GCA_963932285.1. Lineage (NCBI taxonomy): Eukaryota > Metazoa > Nematoda > Chromadorea > Rhabditida > Rhabditidae > Caenorhabditis > Caenorhabditis macrosperma. The sequence continues at coordinate 23,465,359 of OZ010618.1, forward strand.
TCTCAAATTTGCCCCCTTACTTTTCAATTTGCTATGCCGGATTGCCTATGCGATAGTGTTTTTCTACAGAAATACCTGAAAACAACATATTGGAAATCCATTTCGAAATGTTAAGCAGAAGCTGCGACAGTGGTAACAGTAGGTTCCAGGGGTCAAGCATAAGTGTAGTGGGTAGAACAGATACTTATCTTTTAAGCTTTCAGACCCTTCAGAACCAGCAGCAGCCATGACAAGGATGACAGCCAAGCAGATAAGACACTAGTGGCAACAGTATGTTTAGGGGGTGGTTGGGTGAGATAGAGACTAATATTCTTGAACTTCAGAATTCAGCAGCAGCATAAGTGAAAACGACACGGCAAGAACACAGAGGAATCCACGAAGGAGCAACGACGGTGATAACAGTATGTTTAGGAGATAGTGTCGCAAATTCGAGGGACCCTTTAGGTCTCTCTCTCTCGACCTGACAAAGACTCGACCGACTCTTCATCTAGCCCGCTCAACGACTCGACAACTGCCTTCTCGAATTGCTGTACTACTCTTACTCGACTCGTCAACTCTCGCCCTCTCTCATCATCAGTGCTCAAGTCATCCACGGAAGAAGCATCGCCGACACGTGACCTCGCCCTCGTCAGATGTACTCGTTTGCCTTCGAACAATAGACGTGCCCTGACATCACCTCGACCGACCTGCCCTATATGACACGTGGACGCCCGCCCCTTCGACGACCAGATGCGAGAAGAAACTTCAGTTCGGCTTCCAGCCGTACTCACCTTCGGTGAATACGCTGGTCCCGACTCAATCTCACTTTTTGATTCTCTGTTTGATTGTTAAACGAGTTGATAAGACTTTTGTGTTTATCTCTTTCCTCACTCTCTAATAAGCTCTATAAGTTCTCTCTCAACTGATGAATGCATTCGCAGATCCACTGAACCACCTCTGCGCGACATGATGCATCGACCAAACATTCCCTTGAGATAGAGACATGAGCCATGAAACACTCAGACTGAGAACACGGTCCGGCTTCGGCCAAGATGCTTCGGCCGCGGTGAATGTTCACATTCACGAGTCCTGACTTCGGTCCGACTCCTTTCTTGACCTCTTCGGATCCCGTGGTAGTGAAGAAGTTGTTGTCATCACGACAATTCTGGCTGATTTCGGTCCTTGGAGACAGAATGAAGCGGAGGCGTTTCGTATGAACCAGATCTGTGGGATCTTGATTCCGATCAGGAGCAACCATTTGATCTGCAAGGTTCCCGGTTTCCCGAGCAGTTCGCACGCTTTTTACCCGGATTCCACGAATTCTCGATGCGAGGTTCGTTGGAGTTCTCATCATTGCAATCCGACCGTTCGTTCACGTGGAGATTCCACGTGAAAGAGGTTTGTCCGGAACCTTCCAGAACGAAGAAAAAGTTCACGGCGTAATGAAAATATTCACGCGTGAGAACCCGAGGGGGTTAGCCGAACGGCTTTCCAACAAGAAGCACAGTTTTCTTTGGTGCAGTCGACATGGCTGAAATTCCAAAGTCAACAGAACAGGACGGAGAGATCGCCGGAACCGGTTCAACGCGTTCCCATCCACCGGAAACCATTAATCTTTTATTTTCTTTTGTATGATCTCTATCATGAATGCAAATCGAATATTTTGCAACGAACAAAATAAATGAAAGTTGTGAAACTGAGAAATGGTGTTTTCCTTCATTGTTATTGGAAGTTTCTGGAGATTGCTTTGAAATGTATGTCAAAAGTTCAATTCGTCGTTGGAGAATCGAAATTTGAAGTTTCAGAGAGCTTTTTGGGGTAACATGTCCTTCTCTGGGTCACTTAACCGCACTCCTTATACTGTATTGATCCGTGTCCCCGTCTCTCTTCCTCCAGAACAGTCTCTAAGAGGAAGAACGCCATCAAATGTGGAGAAGACGTGGGAGAGGTGTTGTGCAACAATATTGGCGTTCCTCACACTCCCCCCTCTCTCCCCTTCCGTCACTTGTTTTCTTACTACTCTTCGCGTTCGTTTATTCGTTATTCTGTCATTTGTGTGCGTTGTGTTGTAGTGGTTAGTAAGTCTTTTCTGAATCGTTTCCCTTTTTTTGTGTGTTCTGCACTAATCTTCTCTTCCCGCACATTTTCCTTCCTATATCAATCGATTTCTTTTTATCACTTTGCAATCTGAAAAAATAACACTCCATTCAAACGTCAACTGTCCCGAGAGCTTCAGATATGTGCGGTGGACTGCAAATTTTCCAAATTTGGCTGCGAGCGGTGCCTGAGTATTCAACGCCTAATTATATGCGCTAAACGTTGACTACTCAGGCAACGCTCGCAGCCGGCAAAGCGGGAACTCAAATAGCACATCGCCAAATCTCCCGTGACGGTTTCAGCTGTTTTCAACCTCCGCGAAAATGACAAATGACACATATTCATCCATCAGAATTGATTAGAACACTTGAAAATGTTCAACTTTTCTTTCGATTGCTTATCGGTAGCTCCTAAATTGAAAGAGAGACGCACTCAATTTGAGTAAACGAATGTCTCCTCGAAATCAACTGAACTCGAGAGAAACTCTGTTCGGCCTAATTCCCCGTTTCAGTTGACAGTTATGAATATGACGTGAATGTGTTTATGATCTCAGGACAACCATCCTTTCCTTGGGCCACCCACAGCATCTGTAAAATAGTGCTCGACCTAAACTGTATTGATCCGTGTCCCCGTCTCTCTTCCTCCAGAACAGTCTCTCGGAGGAAGAACGTCGTCAAATGTGGAGAAGACGTGGGGGAGGTGTTGTGCAACGATATTGGCGTTCCTCACACTCTCTCCCTCTCTCTCCCCTTCCGTCACTTGTTTTCTTACTACTCTTCGCGTTCGTTTATTCGTTATTCCCACCAAATTTGGTACGCGTCACTAATGAATCGATATCTCGAAAACCATGATGAGCCATTTCTTAACATTTCCTTAGTCGAAAACTTGGCTCTACCCGCTAAAAGAGGGATTTAGAAAAAAAAGAGGGATTTAGAAAAAAAAGAGGGATTTAGAAAAAAAAGAGGGACTTAGAATAAAAAGAGGGACTTAGAATAAAAAGAGGGACTTAGAATAAAAAGAGGGACTTAGAATAAAAAGAGGGATTTTCAGAAAACAGAGGGATTCTCAGAAAAAAAGGGGATTTAGAAATGTTAGCATGAAAATGATGAGTCTATTGCATTTTTTCCAAAAATGAACAGAATTCGAATATTCAAAGTTCATGTTACCCTTTTTGATAGTTATGATGTTCTCATTCGTTATTCAATTCCTCATCAGATTTTCGATTTCTTATCAGAAACAGTGTTTTTCCGACTGGTTAATTTTTTCAAAGTGTTCCAGACTTCGATGACTTATGGCAAAATAACCTTAACCACTCCTTTCGTTGACACTTTTTGAAGATGCAATCGGAGAGTTGCTGGTGCTCATACCATGATTGCCAACCTCTTTTTCAGTTCGTTTTTTGATATCGACTGTTTCGGGTAGTTTCTTCGAGTATGAGACAATACCCTTCTATCAGTCTCTTTCTCTTCAAATAGTTGATCTGTTCCAGAGGAACGGAAGATTGACGAGTCCGTTCTCCACTTTTTGTACATGATGTTCACCCGTGACTGGTATAAAGCTACGACCAAGTTGACCGTGTACTATGCCATAATCGTCAAAGTCTGAGACACTTTGAAAAAATCAAACAGTTGGAAAAACACTGTTTCATGATAAGAAATCGAAAAATGTGATGAGGAATTGAATAACAAATGAAAACATCATAATTATCAAAAAGGGTAACATGAACTTTGAATATTCGAGAACTGTTCATTTTTGGAAAAAATGCAATAGACTCATCATTTTTATGCTATCATTTCTAAATCCCCTTTTTTTCTGAGAATCCCTCTTTTTTCTGAAAATCCCTCTTTTTTTTCTAAGTCCCTCTTTTTATTCTAAGTCCCTCTTTTTATTCTAAGTCCCTCTTTTTTTTCTAAATCCCTCTTTTTTTTCTAAATCCCTCTTTTTTTTCTAAATCCCTCTTTTTTTTCTAAATCCCTCTTTTAGCGGGTAGAGCCGAAAACTTTCCGATATCTCTTATCGGTCTCATATGAGTCCAAACGGAACAAAGTTCCCTCTTTCATTCATTTCTCCCATCTTTCGCTCTTTCTCATTTCCCAGTAGAAAACCAATTTTTCAGCGTGCAAACATGGATTTCTACTTTAACTCTCTTGCCGCTAATTCGGACACATTCTCAAGCTTCCAAGAGACTAAACACCATCGTTCCGTCGCCACATCACTCTCAACCCGGGAGACAACTTTCTCACACCGGAAAGACCTCTGCGAGATGACGATAATACTTTCCTCGGACAGCTCGAGGGCAACGGGACAGCTGAGCTGGCTCGGAATGAGCTCCTATCACGCGATGTATCCAGCTGCTCCAAGGAATAATGAGCGAATGACCGAGGAGCCGATTCTATGGGATATATGCCACGTGTCCAAGTGGATTCAACTCCGGTCTAGCCGATTCACTATGAGGATCCGGCCAATGGGTTCCCTGTGAAAAGAAGGTTCAACCCGTACAAAGCGGCTGAAGAAGCCGGCAGTGTGAAGACGATGAAGACGTCGAATGGAATCCGGGACCGCGAAATGGACATATTCTTCAGTAATCCCGAAGAGGAGGCGCTGTTTCAAGGTGAGCATGCTTTATCAGTTGATGTCTCGAGAACCGATAGAGTTATCAGAAAACTGTCAACTAGACATAAGATCCTTATCAGTCACTGAGTAATTTTTCAGTTTATCACTTTTTGATATCACTAATTGCTACAATGTTACAGAGCCCGCCGATCAAAACAATGGAGTGTCCTTTTCAAAAATTGGCGAGCTGGTCTCTGCGGGGATGATTGGTAAGTATAGCCATTACTAATCCATTGATATCTCACGAACCATGAGAATTGATAAAAAGTTGTCAACTACTGATAAACTCAATCATTGAACAATTTTCTTGTTGACAACTTTTCGATACCTCTTATCAGTTTTGAGATATGAGTCAAAATACATCACTATCATAGTGTTTTCAATTTCAGTTAACTCGAGGAGGTTCCTAGCGAAGCAGCGAGCGGAGATTCGCGAAAAGGAGCTCAAAGTCGGCCATACCCATGCCCTGACCCTTCCGTTGACCAGGTCAGAAGGCGTATTGACACTGTGAACTTGAGCCGGAGGATCCACCTCGAGCTGAAGAAGCGCGGAATCAGTCAGACTCTCTTTGCGGAGAAAGTGCTGAAAAAGAAGCAGAGCTTCCTATCGAGCCTCATCTTGGACCCGAAGCAGCGGGAAAATCTGAAGATGAGCCGGGAACATTATGAGTGCCTCTACGAGTGGCTCATGATGAGCTGGCAAGATCAAGAGCCTGAATGAACCTGAATGGAGCCAAAGTTGGAAGGTTGGTTTTAAAGGAAATACATCGAATATCGAATTTCCTTGTTTTCCAGAATCCAACAATTCCCTGAGCGGATCAAAAAATCCGCCGAGGAGCTGGTGGTGGACAAGAGCAAGGTGAAAACCTTCTTTGACAATGCGAGACGGAGAGATTGTCGCAACCGGTTCAACGCGTCGTCTGCCGGAAGTTACTGATCTGTTAATTTATCCTTGTCACCTATGACGTCTCAAATTCATAAGTCCCTAGTCCCCAATTGTCTCATAGTTAGCCATATGTCCCCTTTTATTATATAATATCACCTATTATCAGCATGTTTTCTAGATCTCATATGATCATTGTCCCGTTTTCGTTGTAACCATGATATCGTTATCATCAATATATCTCCCAATAAACAAAAATAAGAGGAACTTCTCGACCAGTGATGTAGATCAGAGGGTTACAGGGATACTCAGAAAGTCATTTTGGGGCTCATTACAAGATTTTGGAGCTTGTAGAGTAATGGAGGGCTTCTCGAGGGCACCTCGAACTGTGGACTTGTTGCATTGTAGACGTACCCGCAGCTCCTGCGTTGGAATTTCCCTGATTCTCCCTCATTTTTTCATTCTCGAACTCGTATGCTACAGCTGACCCGTTTGCAAAACACGAAAATAATCCGTTATCAGTTCCTGTTCTCCGCTAGCCGGTGGCTTTCAATTCGAGAAATTGAGTACGGAGAAACACCAAAACTCGAAGCTACGTGAAAGAAATAATCCAGGCCAGATGTGCGTTTTGAAACTCCGGAAGAGAGAACTACAAAATTAAATTGCACAACTTGAACAATTCACATTCGATGCCTGGACTAGGGCGTGCCGCAGAGTTGCGAATTTTTGCACGACGGTCGCAAGACAGGTCCCGCCCACTTTTCAGGATCTGGTGGCCGAACTCCCCCCCCCCCCTAAAAATGTTCCTAGCTGGTGGCACCTTGCAGTCCACTCTCCAAGTGTCCGCGTCTCTGCATAGATATTGTCCACTGTCTTCTCTTATCACTCACTATCGGATTCCACAGAAATGGCCTTGCAACCGAGGAGTGCTCTGCCAGAGAATGATCATATTACGAGATTGATAAGAGATATATCTATATATAATGGTTCGCCGGCATATATATAATGGTTCGCCGGCAGAACACTCCTCGGTTGCGGGGCCATTTCTATGGAATCCGAAGGTACCAGTGCTTGTTTGTGAAACGTCCGCTGTCTTCCATGAATCATCAAACCCAATAGAATTGCGCTCCATTGATGAATTTCGAAGTAGTTCTGGAAATTTCTGTCTCAATCGTTTCAACACTCTCTACTACAGAAGTTCCCCACCCCTTTCCATCGGCTATGTCGCCTGTTTGTGCCGACCGGTCAAAACACTTGCGCTGACCCGGTGTGCGCACTCCCCTTTTCTCATCCATAGCCTTGAATATAAGCTACATCCGGACAAACAGCCCGCAAGTTTGCCTGCAAATTCGTTTATTTCGAAATATCGAAAATGACTCATTTCGTTAGAGAATATGCAAACGCGCTCCACTGGATTCTGTTGGTCTCTTCTCGTACTTCTCGTCCCGCACGCTCTCTCTACTACAGAAGCTTCCCCCTCTCGGCTATGTCGTTTCTATGTGACGACCGGTCAAAACACTGGCGCTGACCCGGTGTACACACCCCCCCCCCCCCTTTCTCACCCCTCGCCGTGATTATGAGGTATGTCCGGACAAACAGTCCATTCGTCTATTTCGAAATTTCGTTCTGGAATGCTGCCATCTATACACATCTTGACTATATCTCTTGTTTTCTCTCAATTTCTCGTGTCCCTTGGTTCGCGTTGATTCCTCTCATTCCCGTTTTTCCTTCACTCTTTCGCCCTGTTAATTGAAACACAGGCGCTAACCCGGTGGGCATTCCTTCTAGAAACTACTCGATATTTCCCCCCCCCCCCCCTCATGAGTCATTGTCTAGAGAAACTGCCCGCAATTTTGCCTGCAAACTCACCTATTTCGAAATATCGATAATGACTCAATTCGTTCTAGAATGTTTCCGCATATGTCGACGATATCTCTCGCTTTCTCTCCTTTCTCTGTGTTTCCTCGTCTCTTGTTGATTTAAAAACAAAAGTGCTGGCCCATGCCTACCTCCTCACCTCAAAATGGGATCGTTTCCGATGCATCAGTTGTTTTCCTTCCTTCGCCGTCCCCGTTTCGCAATTGAAACTTTTCCCACTTTATGTTGAACTTCCAGAACAATGGTTAACCCGGAGCAAAAGTCTCTGCTGGGCATGCCGCTCGATATCGCCGATAAGATATTCGATGCTGCCGGATATGACGCGAGGTACAGAATACAAAAATACGTACCCCAAAAACGATAGGTTTTTCCAGAGTCAAGCTCCGCTCAACTTGCGGGTCCATCCGTGATTTCTGTTTTACCAAAGACCGCGAAATTAGTCTTCTCTGTGTGCATTGGACAACTCACGAATTCCGAGTCGATTGCTTCTACAAAAATGGAACAGTGATTAGGAAAAGCGCCATCTACGAAAATGGGAGTCGTGTGGCGGCTCGAATTCTCTGCGACATTCTTTCGCATCCTAATTTGGTCATCGATAAGCTGGAGCTTGTTACGCAAGGTTTATTCTGGCGGCTCAGAGGAAACCTGGAGCGCTTTTTCTCCGAGACACGTGCCGCGATTGCGGAAATGTTTCGATCTCTGAATCGTCTCTTCAAGGTGAAGGAGCTCTCCGTCAACAGCTCGCGCGAGAGCACCGGCGTCGATTTCACACTGTTCTTGCGCGCACTTGACGAGACTGTGCTCATGAGCATCACTCACTTCAAGAACGATCCCACGAACGACAGATTCGATACCAGAGAGATCACTGGAAGTGCGCAATGGAGAAACGCCCACACTATCATGTTCTGGTCTCGTTCACTGGATAACATTCGTGATTACTGGGATGTTCCGGTTCTCTCACTCCGCATTGATACCATCAGCAAGGAGACCGTCGAGCAACTTCTGGATGTAAAAGCATTCTGTTGTAATGTCTTTCACCGAAAACACTCACTTTCAGCATTACGCGAGAACCGAGACTTTCTCGAAAGTGAGCTTCTTCTGCAGCACCCGCTTCCAATTGACTGCAGCCTCGTTCCCGGATCTCACGCGCGACGAAGCCGACCAGAACACTTTGTTCTATCATTGTGCGGAGACAAATGTCACCCTTACCATAAGATTCATGTATAAAAGCTTCGGAATTCAGCGCCTCTTGCCAACTGGAACTTGAGTTCGAACCACCGCTTTGAAATAAACTATTCGATTGCTTTCATTCATTTTCATAAATTTTCATAGGATACATCAATTTCTTTATTACCTTCCCTTTCTTCCTCAAAATGGGACAGAAAAAGTTCTGATGCCCCAGATTTAAGAGAAGCATCAGAAACTTGAACAAGAAGATGCTAAGATGGAAGAGGAAGCTTGAGACAATTGGAGAGGGATGTTCAGAGAGAGAATACTCAACGGCGTTCAGTCTACTCGCAACTCGCTTACGTTCGAAATGAAACCTCTATTCCTGATACATTTCCATTAACAATTGTCAGCCAAGCAGCGATTCTCAACTGATATGATTAAAAGTAAGTCTTCGATGTTGACTCCGTGTTGGTGTTGACCTCCTCATTAGAGTACTGCATACCCCTGCGCTGATTAACGTTTAGTTTTAAGAATGAAGATACTCATGCGACGGGGTAACTGGTGAAAAAAACTGGGAGCAATCGAAGCAGTTCTTCGAAGCCCCGCATTCCTTGCGACCGGACAATAAGGAATTCTTTACACATGCGTAAGCTAAACTTGCCACACACGAAAACTCGATTTTCAAAGTGGACGGTTTCGTGATGGGTCTGCGTCTGAAGCAGCTTACAGAAGCCAAAGCCAAGGACGATCTCGTGGACGAGTTCATCCGAATGGTGCTTTCCGTTTGTTGGAGCACGGAGCTCCGGCGCTTGATATTTCAGTTCAAACTGATTTACCATTGGAGACATCTTCAAGAAGCCCCAAGACAATTTTCAGCCCCGAAAAATTGTAAATCGTCTGAAAGTGATCGGGGGCGCATACATCTGAATCATTCGCCGACCGTTCTCATTGATGCGCCGTCTCAAAACACCCCTTTCTTAGGTTTCACTGACCAAATTGATCGCCAAGAAAAAAGTTAGAAAAAATAAAAGAAAATTTCCAAAAATTTAGTGCAGGCCAAAATTTTTTCGGAGCACGGAGTTCCGGCGCTTGAATATTTCTGCACAGATCAAACTGATCTACCTCTGGGACACCTTAGAGAAGCCCCAAGGCAATTTTCAGCCCAATCGGATTACAATCCGATTTTTCAGAAAAAAATATTTCTGTCAACAGAAAATCGAAAAATTGTAAATCGTCTGAAAGTGGTCGGCGGCGCATACATTCGAATCGTTCGCCAATCGTTCTCATCGATGCGCCGTCTCAAAATACCCTTTTCTGAGGTTTCACTATTAATAAAGTTTAAAAACGTAAGTCTTGTGTTTCCAGAACGTTACTGACGCGTTAAAAGTACCCGGTGTCGCCTTTCTGGGTCGATCTGGTGACATTCAACATGCGAGTTTCGTCCTCCAGATTTTCCAGATTTTGTTTGTTGACAGTTATCTTGAAAAAATCCAGAATGCATTGAGTATGCAATTACGCGAAGAACATGTTTCATCACAGACGAAGTTCCCTGCAGACTCAGTACATTTTGGAATTTTTGAGGACTACTGTCGATAGCGAACGATTGCACCGAGAAATTGATGAAACCCGGACGAATTTTTGAGAAGAGCAATCGGAAAAACTCTGAGAACCTCGGACAGAGAACGAACGGAAGGAGTCAGAACTGAGCTTTCGTACTGCTTAGCCAGATCAATAACTGATCTGTTGATCTTCTTCACCACGCAGAGGTGCTGTACACGAAGAAGTACCTCCGCATTTCGGATCAGAGATCCTCAGCATCATCGGCGAATTGAAAACAAGTGGGGCTCGAGCACCTTTATTCACAGACTTTCCTTATCTAATGTAGTCCCAATGAATCCATATACATACACATAGTTCAATTACCGAATTGGCCCCAGCTCAGCCATTGTCTTGCTGTCTCTTGACTTCACCGGCTAATGCTCTTCTTCTCTCCGTCCAGTATTCTCTCTCTTCTCGTCGCCACTTCTCGTTAGTTTCGGAACAACTTGGGGGAGTGTCCGTGCTCTTTTTGGGTCGATGAGGACTTCGAGGTGAACTGAAAAAAAGTATATATGAGAAAAGTTGGAGGGATTCAAAGTAACTGAAAGAGAGCAAGCAGTTGAAAAAGAGGAGTCGAGAAAGGGTTTCGACAACTTACCAGAGAGCTAGGGTGTTGTGTGTCCACTAACCACCGTCCATATGGAATGGCAACGACGGGGAAACAAGGGGAGGGGAGAGGGGGAGGGGATGAGTGGACACCGTCGAGGGGGGGGGGGGGGCATTCCCGCCGCTGTCGGTGTGTACACACATTTGGCAGATGACGTGGATGTGCGGTGGAGCGCGCTTGTGCTGGACTATGAGGGGGAGACACGGTGCGGTGGGAGGTGCAGAGAAATTGACACTTTCCTGGTGTCAGAATTGCCGTCTTGCTGAAATAGAAACAGTTACTTGAAGCGGGTCGTGTTCTCATTGCGAAATTCCAGTTCTCAAAAATGCTGCGCCCTTTTTTTGCAAAAGTGCCGCGCGCGATGTTGGAAATAGGCAATTGCAATCGTCGTATAAAACGACGAATTCTTATTTAAAAAGAGAATTTGAATAACATAAAATTGGTATTTACGGAGGTACAGTTATTTCTGATTCGATAAAAAACAGCGATATGTCTTCAAGGTACGAGAAAACCGGCCCGGCGGTGATCTGGACACGTTGATGAACCCACGTCCGTGGAATAATCAGTGACATCACTGTTTGAAATATAGCTATATAGCAGATATTTATTGGGAAATCATGCAAATACATTATTTATTGAGAACAAATAAAGGTTGACGATGAAATAATGGTGGGTCTGGGTTTCGCTCTTTCCGAAATAATCATATTTTTGAGATAATAAAACAAAATAAACATTTGAGTGCATTGTTGCTCCATTTCCAAATAGATCTCGATTGACGCCTATCGATCTATTGATAGCTTTTATTCAATTCCACACAGATCAGTCCCATCGAGGGTTGATACTTGTGCTCCTCGTCCACATCCTCTCCTCGTGTCTTCCATTGGAACTACTCGAGAGTCTTCGCTCTCATCATCGCTTTCCAGTCTTGCGCTCAAACATTGACACTTTTCCAGACTGACGGAGATCTCCGCCATTAGGAAGATTGGCTCACACTTGACCGAGTCAATCCACTCGTCAAGTGGCTTTATCCCACTCTTTCTTGAGTTCTTTCCGGGATTCTTCTTTCCTCCCACTCAATTTTACTGAGACAGCAGCGACCATGCCATTGGAACGGAGGACTGCCAAACAACTCCTGACCATACAAACACAACTCAACCGAACTCGGATCATCGCCGACGGGAGTGTTGCGCCAGACAGGTGTCGCAACTAAGTGAACTGCACACAAAGGCACCGCTAATGGAATCTAGTGCGGTGCACTTTGGTAAAGAACACCTACGAACATACATTGCATTAAATGGAAAGTAGTGCTATGCACACACCACTCAAAAAGGACAATGGAATTGGCACTTAAAAACCTATTATGCAATGCACTATATAAGGAACCGTTGAGAGCAGATTACTCAGATTTTCTACCTTCCCCATAGCTCCCACGTTCCTGTCCCCATTCCTGTCCTTCGCCTCCTGCCTCAGTCCCCAACCCTTATTCTTACCTTTTTGTATTATTTTCCTATTTTTATTCAATAAATATATTATACCCAAACCAACCACTGAACCGTCCCCGACATTGGTGCATCGACCAAACGTGAGTTACCAACACTCTATTCTTTTTTACCAAATAACCCGCCAAAGTGCATTGCTTAAATAGCCAGCCGAAGTGCTCCCAAGGAAGACCACAGGTTCCTTAAAAACAATAACCAAAGAAAACACATACACAGATCAGAAAAGCTGAAATGTCGAACAACGCTCTAACTCTGGTTAATTTGGACAGAGCCGGCAAAATTATAGCCGAACAACAAGAAGAAATTAAGAAGGAATTAACCAATTCCTTTAATAAAAAAGTCTTCAACGTGCCCAAAAAAGAAAGCGCTGAAAAAGACAACAAAGATATTCAAGAATATCTTAACGAATTCACCTTGAACCTCGTAAATGAGGAAGAAAAATTCAAAAGCGAACTAAAACGCTATAAACAGAAAGTAACAGAAACAATTAGCGACTTAAGCGCTAATGGAGGAGAAGGAATCATAGGGATAATGACAATGAACGCTATTACTAAGATGCAAACAAATGATAAGGAAGTAGAAAAACTCGCCAATCAACTGCAAGAAAGATTAAGAACTAGACTCGAACAAGTTAACAATTTAGCCGAAGAAGAAATGGTAACCGGCATGGTACCAAGAGAATTCAACCTATACCCGACTTATGACGAGCTAGAGAGAGAACTCAAAATTAGAACAGTCAACAATACCACCACTAACGAAAAGAAAGTTCAAAGGACTAATTTGTCCAGTAGACATATGGAACTACCTATCTTCCATGGAGACATCGAAGACTGGAGTGCATTTTATATGATCTTTAAGGCCATCGTAGCAGACGATGAAGATACGCATGACGTAATGAAACACAACATCTTAAGAAACCACCTTAAAGGATCAGCATTTGAACTAATTAAGCCATACAAAACAGATGGCTCTGAATTTGAAATAGCTCTTAAGAGACTCGTAGAAATGTACGACTCTAGCGATAAGCAATATGAGCATTTATGGAACAGACTCCAATCGTTACCTGTTTCAAAGGAAACAGCAAGTAGTTTAAGAAAAACACACAACGAAATGTTTGCTATAATAAATAGTCTCAAAAGCCATGGAGACATAGAAGCAAAACTATTACAGTCTGTCATCAGATCAAAACTCCCTAAGCGAATTTTGAGCGAATGTCTAAAGGAAAGCCCAGAGAACACAACAAAGTTACTAGAGGCTCTAGACAAAGTTGTCATACGAGAGGAACTCGTAAATCGGTCACTAAACCCAAGCGAAAATGTTGAAAGAACCGTACTGGCGGTCAAACAAAGCAACAAGCCATGCAAATTCTGCAACAAAACAAATCACAAAACGATTGAATGCAGAAAAGTGTCATCAATTAATGACAGAAAAGAATTTATAAAACACAATAGATTGTGTTATAACTGCCTAAATACAGGCCACCAGACAAAATTATGTCGAAGCCAACCATGTAGATTATGCAACTCGAAGCATAACAGCGCCATTTGCCCTAAACAAACGAAAACACATGAGACACAACCAAAGTTCCAGAACCAGTCCCAAAATCAGTCCAGAAACCAAAATGGATTCAAGCAGAATCAAAATCAAAACCAGTACCAACACGGTAACCCGAACAATTCTAGATCGAAGAATCAGAATACACACCAATGGCAACCTCAGCAAATGCAAATGCAACCACAGAAATGGCAACAACCAAACCAGCAAAATTGGAAACCACAAAACCAATGGCAACAACCAAACCAGCAAAACTGGCAACCACAACAAACCCAATGGCAACAGCCCAATCAGACATGGCAAAATCAACAGAATGGAACACATCAAAACCACCAAGGTACGCAACAAAGAAAAAAAAAAAGCAAAAAACCCAAAAAATTAATGGATTCGCAGTGAACGCAGCGCAGACATCTCTTATGATAGCTGACGCACCAATCGTCATTAATGAAAACATAGAAAAAATACCCGTACTCCTAGACTCAGGAGCAGACCAATCATTCATTTTGAAATCTTACGCAGATGAAATGGATCTTAAAATCATAGAAGAAAATGTAGCAATTGACATTGCCGTTTTTGGAAAGAGCCCATCAACAATAACTACGAACAAAGTAGAATTCGAAATCCTAACAAACAAAGAAACAATTCTTGTCGAAGCCTTAACAGTACCTCAGATCACAGATCTATTTGATCCCATTGAGATAAGTAGCGAAGACAACTATTAGGTTGGTGCATAAGTTTCGATCAGCTCTGGAGTCTCATCTTTGGGAGTTTTTTTTTGGCCGCAGGATTGTTTTCCAAGGCTGTTATCTTGGCAAGTAACACATCATATTTAGTACTGCTAGACTACTTTTTCTTTCATTGCCAGCGTCCACAGTGGTCGAGAATTATTCCTGTCTTTTCACATAACAAACTATGCGTTCTGAGCATACTTTTGCTTTAGACTATTTCGGACTTTTTAGATACTGACATTTACAAGAAAATGATGAATTCGTATTACGGATATAGTCCCTCAAAGAGCACCGTAATGTTCCGGGTGAAACTATTCGAGCCCGAGGGATGCAGCCTCAAATATAAGCAGCCTCCATGTCAGCAGTACTATTTTCATCTCGACATTTTCTGGACGTTGGTGGAGTTGGATTCATTCAAGACTAAGGGTGTTATGGTGACCACTCTCAAGGTTAACCAACCCACTATCAGCCATGAATTTAAATCTATTGGAAAAGTTCAAAAATTAGAGCGATAGTTGCTGAACGCTCTTAATGACATTGCCAGTAATAGATTAGTGGGTACAAGTTCGGAGCTTCTAATTTCTCACAGGACTCATGCTTGACTGAATGATATGATTACGGGCGATAAGTAGTGGGTCTACTATTCTAACTATGAGCCAGAGAAATAGTGGATTGGTAATGTTCAAAAGCCCAAAATATGAACTTTGTCCAAGACAGGTGATATTCGGCATTTGATGGTCCGCGCTGACAGCTGAATAATCGGAGCTCCTCGCTTGCGGCGAAACGGTAAAAAGGGATGCATGTACTCTCTAACTGCAAAAACTGAAGGATGCCGTCCAACCCTAGTCGTCGAGAAAAACCCCGAATTTATAACCGGCGTGGTAGTAAGCCAACTCACGTGACAAAACCAACAAATACCAAAAGAGCTAAATTTGACTGGATCTCACTCTTGCGCCCACAGTACTTAGCGGAATTTTCCTCATTAAAATACCACTTCGCTAGTCATCTTCAACGACGTCTTAATGGAGAAAAGTTCTAGGTAAAGTAGGATAGCAAAACAGCATTGATGTCAATTTTCGATCAGGGGCCGCCGTTCTTCAGAGATACAGAAATCGGGCAACTGCCTGCGTGTTGGCAGGGGACTAGTGATACATATAAGCAAGATTTTCAATTTATAAAGCGTCTCTATTTTTAAAGAAATTTCCATGAAATTTCATCTACGAAAGATCGAAACTTATGCACCAACCTAATACATTCGGGCAAACAGTCCGCAAGTTTGCCTGCAAATTCGTATATTTCGAAATATCGAAAATGACTCATTTTGTTAGAGAATACGCAAACGCGCTCCACTGGATTCTGTTGGTCTCTTCTCGTACTTCTCGTCCCGCACGCTCTCTCTACTACAGAAGCTCCCCCCCCCCCCCCTCTCCCTCGGCTACGTCGCCTCTTTGTGCCGACCGGTCAAAACACTGGCGCTGACGCGGTGTGCACCCCCCCCCTCTTCTCACCCCTCGCCAAGATTATGAGGTATGTCCGGACAAACAGTCCATTCGTTTATGTCGAAACTTCGTTCTGGAATGCTGCCATCTTTACACATTTTGACGATATCTCTCGTTTTCTCTCAATTTCTCGTGTCCCTTGGTTCGTGTTGATTCCTCACATTCCCGTTTTTCCTGCACCACTCTTTTGCCCTGTTAATCGAAACACAGGCGCTAACCCGGTGGGCATTTCCCCTAGAAACTATGTACTCGATATTTTTTGTCACCGGCTGTGTTCATTTCGTCGCCAACGGACTGCTTGCTGCGGTGTGTGTGTGCCCCTCCCCCCTCCTCGCCGCTACTCTACTCCAAGGTATTATTGTTTTCCGAATTCCTTGTGATTATGAGTCATTGTCTAGAGAAACGGCCCGCAATTTTGCCTGCAAACTCACCTATTTCGAAATATCGAGAATGACTCATTTCGTTCTAGAATGTTTCCGCATATGTCGACGATATCTCTCGTTTTCTCTCCTTTTTCTGTGTTTCCTTGTCTCTTGTTGATTTAAAAACAAAAGTGCTCGCCTATGCGTAGGCACCACAACGAAAGGGGGCGTGGTCGATCGAAATCTTCTGGAGGTCCCCATCCGGCCTGTTTGTGGGCCTGTACTGCGGCCAATATATGGTCGACCACCATAGAAACGACTAAAGTATACGTATTCGAGCACGTAGAATCGATTGGCGTTATCAGTTTTATCAGAAAACGCCTGGTTGAGCAAAAAAATTGAGAAAATCGAAATGGAACTCAGAAATTTGCATTTTTACCCCGGATAAAAGTCGATTACACTACTTCTGAATAATGATTCTGAGAGTTTTTGATACGTAGAATCCGTTTTTGAAGTGAGAATCAAAATTCGTTCTAGCGAAAATTTTTTATGATGGCTCAAACTGCGTTGAAAAATTGGGAAAATTTTTCAGCGATGACCCCCTAATTTTATGAGCGGAAATCATAAAACAAGTCTTTAAGAAGTCCCATGCAAATTTTTGGAGCCCTAGGACTTGTTTGAAGATCTTTTGATCCAATCCAAAAACATCGTGTTCCACCGAAATCACATATTTTTGTTCTTTTGAGGCCTTAGCAGGTCGATTACACATATTCCGAGAGCAGATTCGGAATCTACGGAAAATTTGCTACAAATTTACTATAGAAACAAGAAAATCGGTTCTAGCGAAAAATTTTTATGCCACTTTTCACTTTCACAGCTCCTACTTTTTTGCGTCCAAATTCAGTGGCGTGGGTCGACAATATGTATGCGCAAACCTTCTCAACGCCCGCAGGTGCGCATGGCGCAGTGGGCGAGTGGGCGATTGACGATCGCTCTATGGGGGTTCGAGTTTTCATCAGATTTTTTCTTTTTTTTAAGCATGTACGTGCTTTTTCGTCACGGTGTTTACAGATTTATCGTATTTTACATTGTAATTTTTTTCTTTTTTTAACTTTTTCGTCCTATTTTACACTTGAAAATGTCTGAAACTGACAAAGAAGAGCCACCAGCGAAAATTTGGAAAGCAGGTAAGAAATGAAACTCATTGTGACACTATTTTGTCCTTCAGAAAGTCCACTCGTATCAATCCCGGAGCAGAAAGATCATCATCGCTCAGTTCTCAAATCTTACGGAATTGATGAACGATTCGAGCTCACGGGAACTCTGCAACTCGTGCCGAAACAACTCTATCGCTCTTCTATTTGGAGCCCAACATTGCTCAACTTCATCGGATCACACGGAAACTACTCGGGTTCGCAGAGGATGCTGAGAAATCGGAGTGCGCCAGGTTCCGGAGAGCTGCGATGGAAGTGCGGAGAGAGATGACACTGGCCAAGAAAGACGGAAGAAAATGGAAAGATGAGTCTTTTATAATTGAAAAATCAGTGGCGTACGATCGTAGTTTCTTCAATTCTGACGGGATCAGTAGCAAAAACAGTTGTTTCTCGAGAAATGTAGTGTGCTCTGACAGTAATGTTGGTGTGAGCAATGATAATTGTGGAGCTCCACTTGTCGGCGTCGAGCAATCAACTCACAAGGAAAGTGTTTCACTTTGCCGTGGGATTTCAGAATGAGACCTAGTCCATCCGATAGAGTTTGACATGGCGCGTTCGACCCTGTTTTTCGACTTTGCGGAACGACCTCGAGAGCCGAGTTAGAAGCTCGCAAAGTTCGTGGGCTCGTGGGCTCGCCAGCGCCCGTGGGCGTAATATGTTTGCACCTGTGACCGCTAGGAGAGTGTGGCTGGTTAGCAGAGTGGATAGTGGGGCAGAGTGGTAATCGAGCTATGCTGGTTCGAGTTCTCTTTTGTTTTTTCAATCTCTTTTGTTTTTCCCATCTTCTATGCTGTTTTCTGAAAAATTGTTTTACCAAATGTGTTTCGAGAACATATGAATTTCTGCATGAAACATAGAGAAAACAAAAGAGATTGAAAGAAAAAAACTCGAACCAGCATAGCTCGATTACCACTCTGCCCCACTACCCCTCTGCCATGCGACCACACTCTCCCAGCAGTCACAGGTGCATACATATTACGCCTACGCGCGCGGAGCAACTTTGCGAGCTTCTAACTCGGCTCTCGAGGTCGTTCCGCAAAATCGAAAAACAGGGTCGAACGCGCCATGTCAAACTCTATCGGATGAACTAGGTCTCATTCTGAAAACCCACGGCAAGGTGACACACTTCCCTTGTCAGACCGATGCACCACCGGTAAGCGGTTCATCAAATGCACCTGACTCGAATAAACACTGTAATTGCCCTCTCGATTCCCTGCAGAAGAAGAACAAAGATCTCGAAAAAGACACTAAAGCTCTGAAATCTTGGAAACTTTATCATGAGCGCCTTGAATCCCGTATTAGAAAATCGCTGAAAAATGCTCAACTTTTGAACAAAAAGTATTTAAACCGTTTCGCATCTAAATGCAAAGCGTTGGCAAAGGCGAAAAGAGCGGTAAGGGAACAGGAGAACCGGCTCCTCGCTCTGCAATCTCAGGTGGACTCCATGTCCAACAGAGTTGTGGATTTGCGAGAGGGTAGGGGCTTCTCGAACCTGACCGCTTTGACCGTCATTGCATTGAAAAGCCTTGGTGTGGCGGATTCCAAAATTGGAGCGGTTATGCGGGCTGTCAGCGAGTTGGTCGGCATTTCGTTACTTTCCACTCCTTCTGCCTCCACTTGCCGAAATTTCGCATTGGCCGCTCTTTATGTTGGGAAAACCCATGTTCAGGCTCGTCTCAGTGATATTCTAGAGAAAGGTGAACCAGTCTGTTTAGCATCGGACGAAACAACTAAGGGGACCATGAAGTTGCAGACTTTCGGGGTCCATTCAGCTGATGGTACCTTCACTTGTCTCGGAATCGAGCAGGTGGCCGAGAAGTCTGCACAGACAGCCTTCAATGCACTGGTTTCCTCCGTGGAGCAGTTGCCTGGGGCTCCCACGGACTTTTTCAAGAAGTTCGTGGTGTCTGTGAACAGCACCATGTCTGGAGAAAAGGAGCAATTCTTGAAATTTTCACAGTTTTTCTGCCAGCTCCACGTGATTTCAAACTTCACCAAGATTGTGCTAAAGTGCCTTCTTGAACATGAGCTGGCAGTGAGCAAGGTGAAACAGTTGGATGAGCCGACAGTTTTCGCTCTAGTAAAACTTGTCGCGCAATTGTTCGGACAGCGCGGCTCCGGATTGCACGGAATTTAGAGTGCCTGGACCGCGTGGTGTAAGGAGAAGTGCGTCAATAGATTTGTCTTCGAGAGTTTTCTGGGGAACAGGTTTAACATTGTATTTCTGCTCGCCTCTCGGGTGTTTTTCCACCGTCATCACCTCGGAGAGTTTGCTGAGGAGTGTGAAGCTTTTAAGCCGGAACTGAAAAGGATCCGAGAGCTTCTAAACACTCCAATGATCGTTGCTCATCTGGAGTTGCTCGGCTTCTGCGATCAGCTCATCACTGCTCCGTTGTGGAGGCTGGCGGAGAACTCCGAGCATATTTTGAGCACGTGCCGCTACGCTCTGCAGCTCCAAAATTGGCTCAGGGATTGTACGCAGCACCCGGTCTCCTTTTTCGACGGAATCGCTCCAACGCCGAACCTTCAGGCAGACAGTCCGACTACATCTGGATTGTTGCTCAGGGCTCTGGTGGGAACGGATCCGTCCGAAATGGGATTGCAGGCAGCTTCTCTAGTTTCCAGTGCCTCTCTCGAATACTTCAGCAGAGCTTTTGCTGACTTCCTACCGGGAGGAATGCATTGCCAAGAAGCTGAAGATATTCGAGAGAGCACCAAAGCTGCTCCTGCTACCAATCGGAATGTTGTGTCTGTTTTCGGTCTGGTTTCTCATCTTTTCGATACGAAACCCAATATGAGACTTGACGTGAGAGTCGCATTCACTCTCATCACAAAAAATCACACTCTCGATTGGCTCCGCGCACTGCCAGAGGATGTTCAGGACTCCATTCTGACAGAATCTCGCGGTGCTCTGAGCAAATTGAGAAGTGAAGCGGCTGCACGGCAAGTCGAAATCGATAAGGTGATTCTCCATAAGATCCGGGAGAAAAACCAGACCGCCTCTAAAAAGCAAACTAAAAAGGCAAATGACCGCCGCTCCTGTACTGAGAACATTGTCCGATTCGGTTTCTGGAAAACCGATGAGGAAATCGATTCCAACATCGAAAAATTTTCAACCGAAAAACAAAAGAGAGAAGCTGTCGTTGCCCAATTGCGTTTCAGGCAAAAAGTTCTCGAGCAACCACCACCGACGACGAAGTTTTACGCCATCACCGCCAACCAGAAGCCCCTCCCCCTCCAGCAGCTCGTCCAGAAGCTCCGCGAACTCATCACGCTGGACGCAGAAGACGGAGAGCTGCTTGCGGCCGCCGATCATCAATTCGTCGGAGCTCGTTTTAGTCAGAGACTGCCTGCTTCTGGAGCAGCTCCGACGACCAAGAGTGGCTATGTGGAAGACGTGAGCGGAACCTTCATCACTTTGAAATACGACGATGACGAGACGACGCACAGAATCCCGTTGGAAAGTTTCGAAAGTTTGATTCAAGACGGTTCTCTCTTTTTAGATTAATCATTTTTTATTGATTTTGTTAAATAGTTTGCATTTTTTCTTTCAATAAACTCATATTTTCCAAAATGTCAGTTATTTTCTCGAAATTTGCAAATTTTGCACTTTCCGGTGTAAAAAGTTTTTTGAAATTAAAGTAAAAGGAACCCACGTCCCAATTTTCATTCAATTTCTTCATCAAATCACAGAAATTGGCTTTCCTTCGCATATTTCCGCTCGGTTCGCAGAAGAAAATAAATCCGGGTAAAAGTGCGCCGCACTCTTGCAGCCGGCGGCCCCGCCCCCTCGCTCCAGAAAATCAATACTAAAAAATCGCGCATTAAAATGGCTATAACTCGAGAACCACCGAATATTTTTGAAAGATTTTTTAGGAACGTACTTCTATAAAGACTTTGAACAGATCCCAATTGAAATTTTACCGAAATTCGAAGTTCTAAGAAGCACGTTGTGGTGCCTACTTATAGGTGTTTTCTTGTGGTCCCCGTGATTCATGACTGAAATGGCACATGCAAGCATATTAGAATGATATTATGAGTCATCGGAGTTCAATATCAGGATGGAACAAGTTGGCTGTTCCTAGACCCTTTTTTATGGTGACGATGGTTGAAAATAACAGATTGTACACGTACTGAACATCTTTAAGGTGTTTTCTTGTGGTCCCCGTGATTCATGACTGAAATGGCACATGCAAAGCATATTAGAATGATATTATGAGTCATCGGAATTCAATATTAGGATGGAACAAGTTGGCTGTCCCTAGACCCTTATTAATGTGACGATGGTTGAAAATAACAGATTGTACACGTACTGAACATCTTTAAGGTGTTTTCTTGTGGTCCCCGTGATTCATGACTGAAATGGCACATGCAAAGCATATTAGAATGATATTATGAGTCATCGGAGTTCAATATCAGGATGGAACAAGTTGGCTGTCCCTAGACCCTTATTAATGTGACGATGGTTGAAAATAACAGATTGTACACGTACTGAACATCTTTAAGGTGTTTTCTTGTGGTCCCCGTGATTCATGACTGAAATGGCACATGCAAAGCATATTAGAATGATATTATGAGTCATCGGAATTCAATATTAGGATAGAACAAGTTGGCTGTCTCAAAACCCTTATTAATGTGACGATGGTTGAAAATAACAGATTGTACACGTACTGAACATCTTTAAGGTGTTTTCTTGTGGTCCCCGTGATTCATGACTGAAATGGCACATGCAAAGCATATCAGAATGATATTATGAGTCATCGGAATTCAATATTAGGATGGAACAAGTTGGCTGTCCCTAGACCCTTATTAATGTGACGATGGTTGAAAATAACAGATTGTACACGTACTGAACATCTTTAAGGTGTTTTCTTGTGGTCCCCGTGATTCATGACTGAAATGGCACATGCAAAGCATATTAGAATGATATTATGAGTCATCGGAATTCAATATTAGGATAGAACAAGTTGGCTGTCTCAAAACCCTTATTAATGTGACGATGGTTGAAAATAACAGATTGTACACGTACTGAACATCTTTAAGGTGTTTTCTTGTGGTCCCCGTGATTCATGACTGAAATGGCACATGCAAAGCATATTAGAATGATATTATGAGTCATCGGAGTTCAATATTAGGATGGAACAAGTTGGCTGTCCCTAGACCCTTATTAATGTGACGATGGTTGAAAATAACAGATTGTACACGTACTGAACATCTTTAAGGTGTTTTCTTGTGGTCCCCGTGATTCATGACTGAAATGGCACATGCAAAGCATATTAGAATGATATTATGAGTCATCGGAATTCAATATTAGGATGGAACAAGTTGGCTGTCCCTAGACCCTTATTAATGTGACGATGGTTGAAAATAACAGATTGTACACGTACTGAACATCTTTAAGGTGTTTTCTTGTGGTCCCCGTGATTCATGACTGAAATGGCACATGCAAAGCATATTAGAATGATATTATGAGTCATCGGAATTCAATATTAGGATAGAACAAGTTGGCTGTCCCTAGACCCTTTTTTATGGTGACGATGGTTGAAAATAACAGATTGTACACGTACTGAACATCTTTAAGGTGTTTTCTTGTGGTCCCCGTGATTCATGACTGAAATGGCACATGCAAAGCATATTAGAATGATATTATGAGTCATCGGAATTCAATATTAGGATGGAACAAGTTGGCTGTCCCTAGACCCTTATTAATGTGACGATGGTTGAAAATAACAGATTGTACACGTACTGAACATCTTTAAGGTGTTTTCTTGTGGTCCCCGTGATTCATGACTGAAATGGCACATGCAAAGCATATTAGAATGATATTATGAGTCATCGGAATTCAATATTAGGATAGAACAAGTTGGCTGTCTCAAAACCCTTATTAATGTGACGATGGTTGAAAATAACAGATTGTACACGTACTGAACATCTTTAAGGTGTTTTCTTGTGGTCCCCGTGATTCATGACTGAAATGGCACATGCAAAGCATATTAGAATGATATTATGAGTCATCGGAGTTCAATATTAGGATGGAACAAGTTGGCTGTCCCTAGACCCTTATTAATGTGACGATGGTTGAAAATAACAGATTGTACACGTACTGAACATCTTTAAGGTGTTTTCTTGTGGTCCCCGTGATTCATGACTGAAATGGCACATGCAAAGCATATTAGAATGATATTATGAGTCATCGGAGTTCAATATTAGGATGGAACAAGTTGGCTGTCCCTAGACCCTTATTAATGTGACGATGGTTGAAAATAACAGATTGTACACGTACTGAACATCTTTAAGGTGTTTTCTTGTGGTCCCCGTGATTCATGACTGAAATGGCACATGCAAAGCATATTAGAATGATATTATGAGTCATCGGAATTCAATATTAGGATAGAACAAGTTGGCTGTCCCTAGACCCTTTTTTATGGTGACGATGGTTGAAAATAACAGATTGTACACGTACTGAACATCTTTAAGGTGTTTTCTTGTGGTCCCCGTGATTCATGACTGAAATGGCACATGCAAAGCATATTAGAATGATATTATGAGTCATCGGAATTCAATATTAGGATAGAACAAGTTGGCTGTCCCTAGACCCTTTTTTATGGTGACGATGGTTGAAAATAACAGATTGTACACGTACTGAACATCTTTAAGGTGTTTTCTTGTGGTCCCCGTGATTCATGACTGAAATGGCACATGCAAAGCATATTAGAATGATATTATGAGTCATCGGAATTCAATATTAGGATGGAACAAGTTGGCTGTCCCTAGACCCTTATTAATGTGACGATGGTTGAAAATAACAGATTGTACACGTACTGAACATCTTTAAGGTGTTTTCTTGTGGTCCCCGTGATTCATGACTGAAATGGCACATGCAAAGCATATTAGAATGATATTATGAGTCATCGGAATTCAATATTAGGATAGAACAAGTTGGCTGTCTCAAAACCCTTATTAATGTGACGATGGTTGAAATTAACAGATTGTACACGTACTGAACATCTTTAAGGTGTTTTCTTGTGGTCCCAGTGATTCATGACTGAAATGGCACATGCAAAGCATATTAGAATGATATTATGAGTCATCGGAATTCAATATTAGGATAGAACAAGTTGGCTGTCCCTAGACCCTTATTAATGTGACGATGGTTGAAAATAACAGATTGTACACGTACTGAACATCTTTAAGGTGTTTTCTTGTGGTCCCCGTGATTCATGACTGAAATGGCACATGCAAAGCATATTAGAATGATATTATGAGTCATCGGAATTCAATATTACTATGGAACAAGTTGGCTGTCCCTAGACCCTTATTAATGTGACGATGGTTGAAATTAACAGATTGTACACGTACTGAACATCTTTAAGGTGTTTTCTTGTGGTCCCCGTGATTCATGACTGAAATGGCACATGCAAAGCATATTAGAATGATATTATGAGTCATCGGAGTTCAATATCAGTATGGAACAAGTTGGCTGTCCCTAGACCCTTTTTTATGGTGACGATGGTTGAAAATAACAGATTGTACACGTACTGAACATCTTTAAGGTGTTTTCTTGTGGTCCCCGTGATTCATGACTGAAATGGCACATGCAAAGCATATTAGAATGATATTATGAGTCATCGGAATTCAATATTAGGATGGAACAAGTTGGCTGTCTCAAAACCCTTATTAATGTGACGATGGTTGAAATTAACAGATTGTACACGTACTGAACATCTTTAAGGTGTTTTCTTGTGGTCCCCGTGATTCATGACTGAAATGGCACATGCAAAGCATATTAGAATGATATTATGAGTCATCGGAATTCAATATTAGGATGGAACAAGTTGGCTGTCTCAAAACCCTTATTAATGTGACGATGGTTGAAATTAACAGATTGTACACGTACTGAACATCTTTAAGGTGTTTTCTTGTGGTCCCCGTGATTCATGACTGAAATGGCACATGCAAAGCATATTAGAATGATATTATGAGTCATCGGAGTTCAATATTAGGATAGAACAAGTTGGCTGTCCCTAGACCCTTATTAATGTGACGATGGTTGAAAATAACAGATTGTACACGTACTGAACATCTTTAAGGTGTTTTCTTGTGGTCCCCGTGATTCATGACTGAAATGGCACATGCAAAGCATATTAGAATGATATTATGAGTCATCGGAATTCAATATTAGGATAGAACAAGTTGGCTGTCCCTAGACCCTTATTAATGTGACGATGGTTGAAAATAACAGATTGTACACGTACTGAACATCTTTAAGGTGTTTTCTTGTGGTCCCCGTGATTCATGACTGAAATGGCACATGCAAAGCATATTAGAATGATATTATGAGTCATCGGAGTTCAATATCAGTATGGAACAAGTTGGCTGTCCCTAGACCCTTTTTTATGGTGACGATGGTTGAAAATAACAGATTGTACACGTACTGAACATCTTTAAGGTGTTTTCTTGTGGTCCCCGTGATTCATGACTGAAATGGCACATGCAAAGCATATTAGAATGATATTATGAGTCATCGGAATTCAATATTAGGATAGAACAAGTTGGCTGTCTCAAAACCCTTATTAATGTGACGATGGTTGAAATTAACAGATTGTACACGTACTGAACATCTTTAAGGTGTTTTCTTGTGGTCCCCGTGATTCATGACTGAAATGGCACATGCAAAGCATATTAGAATGATATTATGAGTCATCGGAATTCAATATTAGGATGGAACAAGTTGGCTGTCTCAAAACCCTTATTAATGTGACGATGGTTGAAATTAACAGATTGTACACGTACTGAACATCTTTAAGGTGTTTTCTTGTGGTCCCCGTGATTCATGACTGAAATGGCACATGCAAAGCATATTAGAATGATATTATGAGTCATCGGAATTCAATATTAGGATAGAACAAGTTGGCTGTTCCTAGACCCTTATTAATGTGACGATGGTTGAAAATAACAGATTGTACACGTACTGAACATCTTTAAGGTGTTTTCTTGTGGTCCCCGTGATTCATGACTGAAATGGCACATGCAAAGCATATTAGAATGATATTATGAGTCATCGGAATTCAATATTAGGATAGAACAAGTTGGCTGTCTCAAAACCCTTATTAATGTGACGATGGTTGAAATTAACAGATTGTACACGTACTGAACATCTTTAAGGTGTTTTCTTGTGGTCCCCGTGATTCATGACTGAAATGGCACATGCAAAGCATATTAGAATGATATTATGAGTCATCGGAATTCAATATTAGGATGGAACAAGTTGGCTGTCTCAAAACCCTTATTAATGTGACGATGGTTGAAATTAACAGATTGTACACGTACTGAACATCTTTAAGGTGTTTTCTTGTGGTCCCCGTGATTCATGACTGAAATGGCACATGCAAAGCATATTAGAATGATATTATGAGTCATCGGAATTCAATATTAGGATAGAACAAGTTGGCTGTTCCTAGACCCTTATTAATGTGACGATGGTTGAAAATAACAGATTGTACACGTACTGAACATCTTTAAGGTGTTTTCTTGTGGTCCCCGTGATTCATGACTGAAATGGCACATGCAAAGCATATTAGAATGATATTATGAGTCATCGGAATTCAATATTAGGATAGAACAAGTTGGCTGTCTCAAAACCCTTATTAATGTGACGATGGTTGAAATTAACAGATTGTACACGTACTGAACATCTTTAAGGTGTTTTCTTGTGGTCCCCGTGATTCATGACTGAAATGGCACATGCAAAGCATATTAGAATGATATTATGAGTCATCGGAATTCAATATTAGGATAGAACAAGTTGGCTGTTCCTAGACCCTTATTAATGTGACGATGGTTGAAAATAACAGATTGTACACGTACTGAACATCTTTAAGGTGTTTTCTTGTGGTCCCCGTGATTCATGACTGAAATGGCACATGCAAAGCATATTAGAATGATATTATGAGTCATCGGAATTCAATATTAGGATAGAACAAGTTGGCTGTCCCTAGACCCTTATTAATGTGACGATGGTTGAAAATAACAGATTGTACACGTACTGAACATCTTTAAGGTGTTTTCTTGTGGTCCCCGTGATTCATGACTGAAATGGCACATGCAAAGCATATTAGAATGATATTATGAGTCATCGGAATTCAATATTAGGATAGAACAAGTTGGCTGTCCCTAGACCCTTATTAATGTGACGATGGTTGAAAATAACAGATTGTACACGTACTGAACATCTTTAAGGTGTTTTCTTGTGGTCCCCGTGATTCATGACTGAAATGGCACATGCAAAGCATATTAGAATGATATTATGAGTCATCGGAATTCAATATTAGGATGGAACAAGTTGGCTGTCTCAAAACCCTTATTAATGTGACGATGGTTGAAAATAACAGATTGTACACGTACTGAACATCTTTAAGGTGTTTTCTTGTGGTCCCCGTGATTCATGACTGAAATGGCACATGCAAAGCATATTAGAATGATATTATGAGTCATCGGAATTCAATATTAGGATAGAACAAGTTGGCTGTTCCTAGACCCTTATTAATGTGACGATGGTTGAAAATAACAGATTGTACACGTACTGAACATCTTCCCGGTGTTTTCTTGTGGTCCCCGTGATTCATGACTGAAATGGCACATGCAAAGCATATTAGAATGATATTATGAGTCATCGGAATTCAATATTAGGATAGAACAAGTTGGCTGTCCCTAGACCCTTATTAATGTGACGATGGTTGAAAATAACAGATTGTACACGTACTGAACATCTTCCCGGTGTTTTCTTGTGGTCCCCGTGATTCATGACTGAAATGGCACATGCAAAGCATATTAGAATGATATTATGAGTCATCGGAATTCAATATTAGGATAGAACAAGTTGGCTGTTCCTAGACCCTTATTAATGTGACGATGGTTGAAAATAACAGATTGTACACGTACTGAACATCTTTAAGGTGTTTTCTTGTGGTCCCCGTGATTCATGACTGAAATGGCACATGCAAAGCATATTAGAATGATATTATGAGTCATCGGAATTCAATATTAGGATAGAACAAGTTGGCTGTCCCTAGACCCTTATTAATGTGACGATGGTTGAAAATAACAGATTGTACACGTACTGAACATCTTTAAGGTGTTTTCTTGTGGTCCCCGTGATTCATGACTGAAATGGCACATGCAAAGCATATTAGAATGATATTATGAGTCATCGGAATTCAATATTAGGATAGAACAAGTTGGCTGTCCCTAGACCCTTATTAATGTGACGATGGTTGAAAATAACAGATTGTACACGTACTGAACATCTTTAAGGTGTTTTCTTGTGGTCCCCGTGATTCATGACTGAAATGGCACATGCAAAGCATATTAGAATGATATTATGAGTCATCGGAATTCAATATTAGGATGGAACAAGTTGGCTGTCTCAAAACCCTTATTAATGTGACGATGGTTGAAAATAACAGATTGTACACGTACTGAACATCTTTAAGGTGTTTTCTTGTGGTCCCCGTGATTCATGACTGAAATGGCACATGCAAAGCATATTAGAATGATATTATGAGTCATCGGAATTCAATATTAGGATAGAACAAGTTGGCTGTCCCTAGACCCTTATTAATGTGACGATGGTTGAAAATAACAGATTGTACACGTACTGAACATCTTTAAGGTGTTTTCTTGTGGTCCCCGTGATTCATGACTGAAATGGCACATGCAAAGCATATTAGAATGATATTATGAGTCATCGGAATTCAATATTAGGATAGAACAAGTTGGCTGTCCCTAGACCCTTATTAATGTGACGATGGTTGAAAATAACAGATTGTACACGTACTGAACATCTTTAAGGTGTTTTCTTGTGGTCCCCGTGATTCATGACTGAAATGGCACATGCAAAGCATATTAGAATGATATTATGAGTCATCGGAATTCAATATTAGGATAGAACAAGTTGGCTGTCCCTAGACCCTTATTAATGTGACGATGGTTGAAAATAACAGATTGTACACGTACTGAACATCTTTAAGGTGTTTTCTTGTGGTCCCCGTGATTCATGACTGAAATGGCACATGCAAAGCATATTAGAATGATATTATGAGTCATCGGAATTCAATATTAGGATGGAACAAGTTGGCTGTCTCAAAACCCTTATTAATGTGACGATGGTTGAAAATAACAGATTGTACACGTACTGAACATCTTTAAGGTGTTTTCTTGTGGTCCCCGTGATTCATGACTGAAATGGCACATGCAAAGCATATTAGAATGATATTATGAGTCATCGGAATTCAATATTAGGATAGAACAAGTTGGCTGTCCCTAGACCCTTATTAATGTGACGATGGTTGAAAATAACAGATTGTACACGTACTGAACATCTTTAAGGTGTTTTCTTGTGGTCCCCGTGATTCATGACTGAAATGGCACATGCAAAGCATATTAGAATGATATTATGAGTCATCGGAATTCAATATTAGGATAGAACAAGTTGGCTGTCCCTAGACCCTTATTAATGTGACGATGGTTGAAAATAACAGATTGTACACGTACTGAACATTTTTAAGGTGTTTTCTTGTGGTCCCCGTGATTCATGACTGAAATGGCACATGCAAAGCATATTAGAATGATATTATGAGTCATCGGAGTTCAATATCAGTATGGAACAAGTTGGCTGTCCCTAGACCCTTTTTTATGGTGACGATGGTTGAAAATAACAGATTGTACACGTACTGAACATCTTTAAGGTGTTTTCTTGTGGTCCCCGTGATTCATGACTGAAATGGCACATGCAAAGCATATTAGAATGATATTATGAGTCATCGGAATTCAATATTAGGATGGAACAAGTTGGCTGTCCCTAGACCCTTTTTTATGGTGACGATGGTTGAAAATAACAGATTGTACACGTACTGAACATCTTTAAGGTGTTTTCTTGTGGTCCCCGTGATTCATGACTGAAATGGCACATGCAAAGCATATTAGAATGATATTATGAGTCATCGGAGTTCAATATCAGTATGGAACAAGTTGGCTGTCCCTAGACCCTTTTTTATGGTGACGATGGTTGAAAATAACAGATTGTACACGTACTGAACATCTTTAAGGTGTTTTCTTGTGGTCCCCGTGATTCATGACTGAAATGGCACATGCAAAGCATATTAGAATGATATTATGAGTCATCGGAATTCAATATTAGGATAGAACAAGTTGGCTGTCTCAAAACCCTTATTAATGTGACGATGGTTGAAATTAACAGATTGTACACGTACTGAACATCTTTAAGGTGTTTTCTTGTGGTCCCCGTGATTCATGACTGAAATGGCACATGCAAAGCATATTAGAATGATATTATGAGTCATCGGAATTCAATATTAGGATGGAACAAGTTGGCTGTCCCTAGACCCTTTTTTATGGTGACGATGGTTGAAAATAACAGATTGTACACGTACTGAACATCTTTAAGGTGTTTTCTTGTGGTCCCCGTGATTCATGACTGAAATGGCACATGCAAAGCATATTAGAATGATATTATGAGTCATCGGAATTCAATATTAGGATAGAACAAGTTGGCTGTCCCTAGACCCTTATTAATGTGACGATGGTTGAAAATAACAGATTGTACACGTACTGAACATCTTTAAGGTGTTTTCTTGTGGTCCCCGTGATTCATGACTGAAATGGCACATGCAAAGCATATTAGAATGATATTATGAGTCATCGGAATTCAATATTAGGATAGAACAAGTTGGCTGTCCCTAGACCCTTATTAATGTGACGATGGTTGAAAATAACAGATTGTACACGTACTGAACATCTTTAAGGTGTTTTCTTGTGGTCCCCGTGATTCATGACTGAAATGGCACATGCAAAGCATATTAGAATGATATTATGAGTCATCGGAATTCAATATTAGGATAGAACAAGTTGGCTGTCTCAAAACCCTTATTAATGTGACGATGGTTGAAATTAACAGATTGTACACGTACTGAACATCTTTAAGGTGTTTTCTTGTGGTCCCCGTGATTCATGACTGAAATGGCACATGCAAAGCATATTAGAATGATATTAAGAGTCATCGGAATTCAATATTAGGATGGAACAAGTTGGCTGTCCCTAGACCCTTATTAATGTGACGATGGTTGAAAATAACAGATTGTACACGTACTGAACATCTTTAAGGTGTTTTCTTGTGGTCCCCGTGATTCATGACTGAAATGGCACATGCAAAGCATATTAGAATGATATTATGAGTCATCGGAGTTCAATATCAGTATGGAACAAGTTGGCTGTCCCTATACCCTTTTTTATGGTGACGATGGTTGAAAATAACAGATTGTACACGTACTGAACATCTTTAAGGTGTTTTCTTGTGGTCCCCGTGATTCATGACTGAAATGGCACATGCAAAGCATATTAGAATGATATTATGAGTCATCGGAATTCAATATTAGGATAGAACAAGTTGGCTGTCTCAAAACCCTTATTAATGGGACGATGGTTGAAAATAACAGATTGTACACGTACTGAACATCTTTAAGGTGTTTTCTTGTGGTCCCCGTGATTCATGACTGAAATGGCACATGCAAAGCATATTAGAATGATATTATGAGTCATCGGAATTCAATATTAGGATAGAACAAGTTGGCTGTCTCAAAACCCTTATTAATGTGACGATGGTTGAAATTAACAGATTGTACACGTACTGAACATCTTTAAGGTGTTTTCTTGTGGTCCCCGTGATTCATGACTGAAATGGCACATGCAAAGCATATTAGAATGATATTATGAGTCATCGGAATTCAATATTAGGATGGAACAAGTTGGCTGTCCCTAGACCCTTTTTTATGGTGACGATGGTTGAAAATAACAGATTGTACACGTACTGAACATCTTTAAGGTGTTTTCTTGTGGTCCCCGTGATTCATGACTGAAATGGCACATGCAAAGCATATTAGAATGATATTATGAGTCATCGGAATTCAATATTAGGATAGAACAAGTTGGCTGTCCCTAGACCCTTATTAATGTGACGATGGTTGAAAATAACAGATTGTACACGTACTGAACATCTTTAAGGTGTTTTCTTGTGGTCCCCGTGATTCATGACTGAAATGGCACATGCAAAGCATATTAGAATGATATTATGAGTCATCGGAATTCAATATTAGGATAGAACAAGTTGGCTGTCCCTAGACCCTTATTAATGTGACGATGGTTGAAAATAACAGATTGTACACGTACTGAACATCTTTAAGGTGTTTTCTTGTGGTCCCCGTGATTCATGACTGAAATGGCACATGCAAAGCATATTAGAATGATATTATGAGTCATCGGAATTCAATATTAGGATAGAACAAGTTGGCTGTCTCAAAACCCTTATTAATGTGACGATGGTTGAAATTAACAGATTGTACACGTACTGAACATCTTTAAGGTGTTTTCTTGTGGTCCCCGTGATTCATGACTGAAATGGCACATGCAAAGCATATTAGAATGATATTAAGAGTCATCGGAATTCAATATTAGGATGGAACAAGTTGGCTGTCCCTAGACCCTTTTTTATGGTGACGATGGTTGAAAATAACAGATTGTACACGTACTGAACATCTTTAAGGTGTTTTCTTGTGGTCCCCGTGATTCATGACTGAAATGGCACATGCAAAGAACACTTTTGATCGACCAAGTATCCCTCTCCGACGGAACACTGCACGAAGTGATCATCGAAGCCAAGCGAGAGGTTGAGCAGACCTGTTTCTGTATGTCCTTCCAGTAGTTCCTCCAAAATGACATGGACCATAACAGCTTGAGATGGTCCTGGAGCTTCCCGTTGATACTTTTTTTTTACGAAATCGCCGTTCTTTGTGTTCCCGAAAGTGTGTCTCTCCGCATTTTGAGTCATCACCCACATCGCAAGACTGTTTCGAAATAGAGGCGACATGG
Source organism: Caenorhabditis macrosperma (assembly GCA_963932285.1). Classification (NCBI taxonomy): domain Eukaryota; kingdom Metazoa; phylum Nematoda; class Chromadorea; order Rhabditida; family Rhabditidae; genus Caenorhabditis; species Caenorhabditis macrosperma. Next base: position 23,498,982 of record OZ010618.1, read on the forward strand.
TGTTTTGGCCGCCCCACGCGTCCCCCTGAACGTTTCGCTGTCTTGCCGAAGAGACCGCCCTCCAAACTCCCTCAATCTCTCGCTGAGGGGCGGAGTCGCGCAACCAACGGAAAGAGGCGGGGCGTGCGCGTCGCGACCCAGTATATATACCCCATGGAAGAGTGAAATCGTGCACTTCAGCTCCATGCAGACCCCACTCTCCGGCAAACATCAACTATGTGCGACGACGAAATAGCTGCTCTGATGGTCGATTACGGTTCTAAGATATGTATAGTACGGTTTAGCCTCCAGGGAATAGATGAAAACTCCTGTAGGTTCATGACGGGAACGGTGCAATGGGCCAAGAGAAAACTTGAAAAGGTTTTCGCAATCATCACCCTCTGGAATATATCCATTAGTCATCTTCCTTTGCATCCGAAATTTGTAATGTTCCTCTAGTTTCACCTTTTGATAACTACTACAGAACTGTCGTTTTCGCAATATAAAAAGCAGCGGAATCAGACACAAACTCCCATTTTCTCTTGAGTCACCGCTCACTTCATTTTCATTCGACAGTTCTGCTCTCTCACTCTCTCGATTTCTGTCTCGGTTTCCCTAGCGCCGGCGGGATGGTCCTCGTCTTCTTATGAATCATTATTGCGTATGGGCACATACATAGAGAGGCCCTCACACATTTTCCCACTCATAACCTTTCGAATAGGACCGTTGTCGCGCGCCTTCTCTTTTATCTTTCCCTGGCTCCCCGCTCCTCTTCATCTCTATCCCTCGCTTCTTCTCTATGTTGCAGAATATGTGAGCAGTTGCACCCCCGTTGGTCTTCTCACTTCATTTCCTGTTCCAATTGGCATCTCGTTGAAAAATCTTACAGTTACTCCGCTCTCTCAAACAACATTCCGAAATTATTCAGTTCATTTTTTCAGGTACATTAAAAATCAATCAAAATGTGTGACGACCAGGTTGTGGCTATTGTTGTAGACAATGGATCCGGAATGTGCAAGGCCGGATTCGCCGGAGACGACGCTCCACGCGTCGTGTTCCCATCCATCGTCGGAAGACCACGTCACCAGGGAGTCATGGTCGGTATGGGGCAGAAGGACTCGTACGTCGGAGACGAGGCCCAAGCAAAGAGAGGTAATCATTTTGACCAACGTAACTGACAATTAATTTGAGTCTTTCAGGTATCTTGACCCTCAAGTACCCAATTGAGCACGGAATCGTCACCAACTGGGACGACATGGAAAAAATTTGGCACCACACCTTCTACAACGACCTCCGCGTTGCTCCAGAAGAGCACCCAATCCTCCTCACTGAAGCCCCACTGAACCCAAAGGCTAACCGTGAAAAGATGACCCAAACCATGTTCGAGACGTTCAACGCCCCGGCCGTGTACGTCGCCATCCAGGCCGTACTATCTCTCTACGCCTCCGGACGTACCACCGGAGTCGTTCTCGACTCTGGAGATGGTGTCACCCACACCGTCCCAATCTACGAAGGATATGCCCTCCCGCACGCCATCCTTCGTCTTGACTTGGCCGGACGTGATCTTACTGACTACCTCATGAAGATCCTCACTGAGCGCGGATACTCATTCACCACCACCGCTGAGCGTGAGATCGTCCGTGACATCAAGGAGAAACTCTGCTACGTCGCTCTCGA